>OY728135.1:769551052-770882365 GCA_963277665.1 Viscum album | reverse complement strand
TTTATTTCATTATTAATGTTCTATATATAAAGTAACCAAGATCAATGTTCAAGGACTATAACATCTGAACAAAATCATTCTTGAAAAATGTGGTAGTTAACATCTAAAATAATGATTATATAGACTTATTGTTAATTAATAAAAGAAAAGATTTTATAATTAAAAAAATGTATGGTATTATGGGTGTTTTAATGGTTTGGGTATAAAATTGTAATAAAAAATAATTTATTACCATGAATTTTAGATCTCTTATGAAGAAAAATAGTTTTGAGGTAAAGGTATACGTCACAGTCTCATTTTTTCGGTATTTTTAATTATTAAATTTATCAATTATGAATAAAAATTATATATCTCTCACAAGGATTATTTATTTAAATATACTCAGGATATTATTTGTGATTTCTTGTCTTACTTTAAATTTAATCACTTAATTTACTCAATAGATTGAATGAATTATTTTAATGAAAACCAACCATGTTCATGTATTTGATCGGGAATATTTTCATTGATTAATATATTATTAAAAAAATATTTTCATGAATATTTCTACTATGATCAAATGATTTGTTTAAGTAGTTTCTATAAATGTATTTTTTTTAATTGTTTTATTGGGAATCTAAAATTATTTGTCGAAAATGGTTATTTTTTATGTTGTATCGATAATGTAAAATAAACTATTGGTTTCAAGTACACTACATGAATGAATCTATAAACCATAATGAATAATAATTTATTTGAATCTTCCTTCATATATTTCCTTGGTTCTCTTCATAGGGAATTTTTTAAATATCATTTTTGATATTTTTTTATTCTAAATAAGAATCTTCTAATAAAAACTTTTTTTTTCTCATCAAATTTTTATGACATATTTTAAAGTTATTTATATCTATAACAACATCCTTTGATATTCAATATGATTTTCTAGAAATTTGATCCAGTGATACCTTCTTTATTATTTGTTAATATGGTTTCTAATTATTATGATGAAGTGATTTTTAGTCTTTTATCTTTACAATATTTATTATATGGTTATATGAAGAATGTTTTATGATCTTATGGTATAAATATGTCTAGTTTTCATTATGTAATCGGTGGTTCCATTATGAACTAAAGAAAAGTGGTTACATTATAAACCAAGGTTAGGTTGGCCTATTCTATACCTTCAATACATTTTATTATTATTTATTTCTAGTGAGATAATAATGGATATAATATATGTGACCCCAGTTTATTAACGGTATTTTTACAATAAGAATGTATTGGTAGTTTACATTGACTCATGAAATAATGGAATGGGGTAATCCAAATACACTATGATAGTTTTTATAGTGATACCAGACTAAGTAAATGACTTTATATTCTTATTTGATGATGAAAACATATTTATTAGGATTTTGATAGGTTTTTATTATTCAAAAATTATTATTGATTATTTTTTACTATTTTGTATTATGTAATTTTAAAAAAACAATATGCTATGTTTCAAGATTAATGATCTTTGACTGATTGGGTATTATTATTGTAACTATTGATCATGTTCTCAAATATATATTATTATCACATTCTCACCTAGGATCATTCTTTTGGTTACCATTAATAAAAATTTTAGACAACCATTTTTATACATCCCTTTTAAAAGTTTTGGTGAATTTTTTGAAATATGATATGTTTAAGAAGGGTGATAGTTATCAAGAAAAAAATCCTTAGTGATGTATATATTAAATGTATCATTTACTTATTTATCAATTTTTTATAACAAAGTAATCCTATATGGTCCTCATGAATTTATTATTATTAAATTTATTTGATATTCATTTAAATTAATGACATATTTATGTATGAAAATTATCATGAGATATTTTTTATATCATTAGAAAAAGAAATGTGAATTTTAGAAACTATGATGGGGGATAATTAATGAGAACCCATAGGATAAGGCTATGTATTGGAGAAAATAATATGACATGGTAATGTAAGGAAAATGTTTGATATGCGAAAATATATACCAATCTATATTTTAGAAGTACACATTGTTTGTGTAGAGACTTGATTTTGGTTGATTACCTTGATAAGAGTTTGTTGAGTTTATCTCCACTCTCGCTATAGTTTATAACTAATTGTTATTTAATTATCACCCATTTTGAAAATCATTGGGGATATTATTAATTAAATTCTCTTTAGAATTTATATTCATTATAAAGTATTTAAATAGACAATAAACCTAGGTAACATTTGTTATTCATAAGGTGTATTAGATTGAAAATATGGTGTTATGATTAACACAAAATTTAAATGGTTTTAATGATTATATGATATCTATATATGATTATTTTAACACAAACAATGATTTTTGGTTTCAGTAAATAGTTGGAACTATAATAAATCATGTTAATGCTGAATGTGATAAGAAATTCAGTGATTCTCCCCATGTTTAAATTAATTTTAGTTGAGATAGAATGAAAAGGAAATTGTTATTATTACTCAAAATTATCATTATAATAGTAATATTTACCATCCATATGAAGAATTTTATGAAAAATGTACTATTTAATCTTTAATGAATAAATTTAAACCTTATTTTAGTCGATTGGTAGATCCACTAACTGTTGAGTAGAAGATTAGTACCAATGAAATGTGATTTATCATTCATTAGTGAATATGACATTACAATGTTATTTTAGTTATTTATTGGTTTGAAGGTGAATTCGATCAATGGTGGGATATAAAAAAAATACTATGAAAATGAATAAATTGACTCCGTGGAGTGGATGAGATTATAAGATTATATTTCAATAAGAACATTCACTATATTATTTATACAAATAAGAAGAAGGAATTTTGTGATCATAGGTTGAAAAATGTTGAACTAGATGGTAACTTTGATGAAAATTGTGTAGTACTTGTGTTTTATTCTTATGCTATTATTATTTAACCACAATTTTAGATTGATTGATTCCAAAGTGGCATAAAACAAAATATAAAAATACCTATGATGAAATCAATAGATGCGATATGAATGTGAAAATATAGGTTTGTGTCACCGATTAATCTAAATGATTTTAAAATAAAATAATTATGGAATTAAAAATAAATATTACTAATATAAATTATTGATGAAAGAATATTTATATCACTTTATTCTAAAATTTTGGAAAACATCTTGCTGAAAATTCACTTAATGGGATGTGTAAATGATTAACGTATTGAAAAAAAGGATTTTGGAAAATGAATTGATGAAGTAATGATAAGAATATAAATAATGATGAAAATATACATATATCACCATAGAAAGCACCACACACACTCCAATTCTATAATTGCAAGGATTTTGGATATTATCCTAACAATTACTCAAAAAAATGGGTTAATGATTTTTATTGACATTAGTAAAATCATAGGCTTGAAGAAAAGGAAAATATCATGTGATAGGTTCAACTAATGTGGGCTGTGATAATGAAGTGGTAAAAGGGACACATACCATCCACTCTAAATTTACAAATGTACAATTTGAATTTGGAATGTACCACTCATCTATATTGATTAACTGTCACATTACCATCTTGTTAACTAGTTGTTAAAATATAAATATAAATCCTTTAAGATATGATGATCACATCTCAGGCCTCTGAATCATCCCCAATGTAATTTTGTTAGAATGTATTCCTACAAATCTTGTTATTCAACAGGTATTTCAATTTTATATGATTTTGTTCATGGGTTGTCTTCAATTATATAAATTTCATATATATTTCCATGTTTGGGAAGACATATATTATATTCTGATCCAAACAATTATTTTCTAACATTGTAAGGATAAATGTGAACTTGAAATGGATATTATATCAATTACATGGACCTATACTCATATTGACATGAATATTCCTTTTTTTTATTTTGAACCCATTTTAAGGATTAGCGGTAACCCACAACAAAACTGGTGGAAAACACAAAAATCATTACAATTAAAAATTCAAAACTAAAATTCAAAATTTACAAATATCCATCATTTTTTCTTGTTCCATGTACCCCAAACAACACTACTAAACCTTCATTAATGAACGAACTATACTCTTATTAAATTTAGATATTTATAAAATATTGTTTGGGAGAAAATCATTATCAATAATATTGTTTTTTATGTGGGTGTGTTGTTATCTTCCCTAAATATTTCCCTTATCTTCATTCAAATGATGTTGTAGAGTATTCAATAAAACTCATACCTCATGATAAAACAATTTTAAACAATACATATTAAATAATCCAAATTTATTTTCATGAATTATAGATAAAACTCAAGGAGAGTGTTTATGATGGATTTATTCATCCATTATATTAATAATGGGTCACAATATTACATTTTGAAAAGGTAAATGATGGATTAATGATACATTACATTGATTATTAGGAAATGGTTAGGATTACGATTAATAATAAATATCATCTTCCAATGTATGTTCTCATCTTTGTTTTTAAGGCATGATCCATAATTTTATGTCTTGGTTTGGAAACATGTAGATAACTCAACTACACTTTTTTTGTTTTTAGGAGGTTTTAGAAGAATGGGGAAAGAAACTATATCTGGGAAATTATTACTATATAAATTGGAAACATACACTATAAATATCATATGAAGAATCTATAAATAAGATGAATTTATAGTGTAAATCCCCAAAGTACTCCAAATATATGTCATGAAGCTGAAAAAGTGGGGTAAATTATATTTTCTATACAATTTCCTTGTAACCAAAATACATCATTCATCTTAATTTTTAGGTAAAGTATCCTCTACCACCTTTGATATCTCCTATATCAAAAACAATCAATCATTTTACCCCAACCCTTAACAAAATTCTTAATTCCTTCATTGTTCATCATTTTTAATGTCAATAAATAATACTTTCATTCTTCTTCATTCCTTCCATCAGTTATCTCCCTTTATAGAATGATAAACACATTCAAGGCAATATATAATTTTTCCAAGGTGAATGTATATTAATATGTTTTATCCTTTTTTAACATGGATTACATGATAATAACAGATGAGGGGTTCTCCACTAGTATAAGGTAGGCTGTCGAGTAATCTTTTACAAATTCATTGTAATTTATAATATGTCCAGTCATTCATATGAAATAACATCATGAATTACCTCAAAAATGGGAACATACTTTTATATCTTTATTATCCCTTCATAAATTTAATCATAGACCCTTTTATTTTCATATGTTGTCCACCCTGATGATTTCCACCCCTTTAGGCTGGTTATCATATGATAATGACAACATAAATTCTTCTAAAGCCAGAACACCTTCTATGTTTTCTTGGTTTATCTCATAATGGAAATGGATAAACTTATTTAAAATAAAATGTAATTTTATAACATGTAACCCATACTTCTTGAATTATGTTTGAGTCACATGACTTACAAGGATTTATTAGAAGGGGAATTTGACTTGTATTCTTCTTTTTCAGATAATTTTATTGAAAAATAGATAATTCTTAATTGTTATTAAAATTATTATTATTATTTGACCATGTATTCTCTTAATTATTATATGGTAAAGGATATTATTGGACAAGATTCATCACGCATCCCTAACATGTTATGTCGGACATGGAAATTCATATATTTAACTATATTTTTGACATGGTTCTTCACAAACATCATTTTGATGTTGGAGATGGTGTTTTAGATCATATATTGGGATGTATTACATGATTCTTCACACTATGTTGTTGATATTCTAGGAATGATGAAAAAAATCATTTATGGGGATTATTGTCATGTTTCATATAATGGGATTAATGTTGGGTCCATTACCTTATATAAATCTTATGACTCTTACGATTTTGAATGAAAACCATGGTTTCACACTTTTATTCCTAGAAATTACTATATATCTATATACATTTCTATATATAAATACATATATAGTATATATATACATATACACATACATATATAGTACATATATCTACATGGTGACATTTATTTAATAGAATTTTGGATTTGGTCGAAGTAGGTACAATCGAACGAGCATCCTTTAGGAACCTAAATCGACTGGCTTACATCCTATATAACTGGTTATAGTTATTATACCTAAACATTATTAATTTTATTTTTATCGGTTTGATTATTCAGTACATTCATTGTTAAAGTCATGTTAAGCTGTTCTCACACCCTATTCATACCTCTGACAGGAAAATAAATGGATCTCAGGGATGCATATAGGGACATGGGGAAGTGTCCCAATTTGAATGGATGATTTCATATACTAGGATAGAGTACATGAGAATATTAATGTGAATATTCTCATGATTAAATTGGAGAATTATTTATGTCTTTTTGTAAATTTTTATTTTATATATTGTGTATGCATGTTCCCCTTGTATATCCTTTTTTGTATAACATAGATGAATGAAATAATTTTGGATATGACAGTGGATAATATTTATGATAGTGTGGTTTGTTATGATATTTTTCTAATGTCTTTTCCATTATTTTTACTTACATTGACATATATTTATATTTCACCATTTTGTTTTACTCCGATAAAAAGGGCATGGTCTCCCCATCTAACTATCATATAATATCGCTGCTAGTCAGCAGACTCTATCATGAATGGAGCTGTTCTTGATGGCATATGGACAACTATGTTTGCTTACATAATAGTGAACTCAGATCAGGATATCAAAAATTAGTATCTTTTGGTTATCTATTTTCTGTTACTATTCTTTGTTTTTAAGAAAGAGACTAGGTCTAGTTGGAATTTGGAAATGATATTCTTCTTCAGAGCACCTATCCCACGTATAGGAAATTAAAAATTACCTAGAATGGGATTTTATTTGGATTTTTCATATTAATGTTGTATTGATTTCCTAATTTTATGAGACATTTTATTTTGTTTTTCCTAATACTAAATGGATTTTTTGTTATGATTGGGACTGATAACGTAGGGATGTATCATCTCATGCATAATTACAGGAACCATTAAAATTAACATTTTATACGTATCACATTCCTTGTTTATATTACTACTTCAATTTATTACTGAATGTCACTGGTTCTCTAATTATTCTATTAGGGAACATGAGTATTTTTCTTATGGGGATAAAATGAATGGATTAATTAAAGAGTATTCTTTATCCAAAATGGTTTTTTCCTATATGTCTTGATAGTGGAACATTAATTAACTAATTATGGAATTTTTTAGCAATGAACAATTTGTTCTATGGGATGAAACTTTAGAGATATCGATTACATGGATGAAAAATGTAATTTATATTATTATTAGTTTTTAAAATTATTAATGGATGTCCATCTAAATGAATATTAAACCCCAAATAGTTAAAACCTAAAAATGAATGTATGGGTCTAGTTGAGTAACATAATGTGCTAATTACAACTAATATAGACTCGGTATTTATAAAATATTAATGGTTTCTCATTTTACTGGACCAAGATGCATGAATGTATTTAAACAAATCCATATTTGAAAAAAAAATATTACATGAAATATTTTTCATTAAATTGGGATACCAATTGAAACGTAATGTGTTTTTCCTCTATAACATGCAATTGAAAATCTATATACTTGGAAGTCTTTTGTAAAATAGACACCATGACACTTACCCAATCCTTATATTTTGAATAGAGAGTTTCTTTTATTACCATTATGATTTTCTAAATCACATATACTTGGATTTAAGAGCATGTAATGGGGTGTGTAATTTTATATAAGAAGTATTGTACATGTCCTACTCATTTATCAATAATCCTTATAGTTATAAATTCCTATTCTATATCATGGTTTTTTTATTTTATAATTTTGAAACCACAATGTACTCAATTAATGTTCCTAAAAGGATGTGAAAACCATTCAAGGAAGGAGGTGTGACTTATGACACAAGTATCACCTCCTGTAGTGCCACATGTGGCACTTTATATTGTCCATGACCTGAGTGTTGATGCACAATTTCGAGATTATTTCCTATGATTGATATATTATATACATATAACTCTATTAACTTCAACTTCTATGAAATAGTTGACATGATAGTATTAATAGAAGATTCTCCTAATTACATGAGAGAGATAGTGGCCGATAGGATACAGAGCCCCAGTTAGAGGCTACGTCATCTATATTGGAGGATCTAGACATTCCTCCAGAGTAGATGGTCAATATTGTAGCTCATTTTATTCATAGTTCATACAAAGGTTGGGGTGATGTCAGTACCTAAGACGATTTCTATTAGGATATGGAATAGTGGTACTTCCAGATGGTCTTTTATGACTACTTCTTCCCATATGCACTAATGGATGATCACGTTAGAGAATTTCTACATCTGTAGTAGCGATCTATTTGTGTTATGGAGTATTCTTATCATTTCACTAAGCTCCAGTGTCTCACACAAACCCTTTCTTGTTATGAGATGAGGATAATTAAATGGTTAGAGGATGGGCTCACATATTCCATCAGATACCAGGTGAATATCTTATTGTTATTTTCTATTTATGACTTAATGAACCATGAAATCATCACTAAGAAGATTTTGAGGGTAGTTGTTGTTGTGGTCTTGGTCAGTTTAATAGATAGTGTAGGGATTAGTTTTTCTATAAATAGAATGTAACATTATGAGTCTTATAATAGGGTATGTGGAAGTCAGGTGGAATGCATTGATAGTTTTGTTCATGTCATCTTTACAGGATATAGGGTCATAAAAAACCCCAGTGAAACATATATTTAGTTATGTTTCATGGATATGATAGAATGGGTTAAATTAATAAATATTTTCCCCATTTCATTGTAGGAGGGGATCTGTACAAATTGAAAAACAAATTGGGCTCATTAGCTCCAAATCAAGTAGTCTTCTGGAGTAAAACATGTTGATCATGTCTCTAGGGAGTCATGGTCCAGGGTTCCAGACCATTGAAATGTTGTATTAGTAGATAGGACCTAATCTTGGTAGTCATGTTTTATATCATGGTTGTGGTTTAACAAAATTATATGCAGTACAGTCAACACCTGATGTGTAGAGTGTATGTATTCTAATGTTGAAGGAATGATTTGAGTATCCTCTACAGTAGTGACGTATTTATTTTTAACATGATATTTTAATTTGATTATATCTATATAAATAAATGAATGTATTATATTCATAATAGATTAAATATGTTTTGTAATGACTCTGGGTACTCAGTTGGGGATCTGATATGAGAGTGTATGCTATTACATAAAGTGTTTAATTTCGAAAGGTGGTTAAATTTTCATATGGGATATTTTGTTCATCAATGTGGTTGAATTTTCTATAATTGTGAAGATGGATTATTTATTCTCTTATTAGGCCCATGTTTTTTTCTTTCATTAAAGGATGTTCATCACATCACCCAAGTCTGGTAATTATATTCAAATGGTTTAATTGGATGTATTTGAAAGATGAGCTAGAAAACAACATCATGGGATGGGCGGCGTGAAAACCTCTATTAGTATCATTCTTTTAGATGATTAGAAAACATTCCAGAAAAATTTCTTTCATGAAGTGAAGCATTTTGGGGATTTCATTCCTAAAAAATTTCTAGACTACCTCTTATGAGAGAGGTGAATTTTAATATTGATCTAGTACCAATACCAAGACAAATTACTATTTATCCTAACATGATGAACCCTGATGAGATGATGGAGATTAAGAGACTACTAGACGACATTGATGTTATGGTTTTTATATGACCTATAAATTCACCATGGGTTTTCCTATACTCTTCTTTAAAAAGGTGTATAGAATCCCCAAGATTTATGTTGATTACTAAAAATTGAACCATCTTATATATAAGAACTGGTATACCCTAACATGAATAGACAAACTATTTGATCAGCTCTAAAGTTCTCGTGTATTATTGACAATATATTTTAGGGTGAGAAATTATCAGGTAAGGTTAAAATATTATTATATATCATATATAACATTTCATCATAGATATTGATTACATGACTTTTTTTGTATTGTTGTTCTGTATTACAAATTTTTATGTAGTTTTCTTGGATATGATTAATTGTATTTTCTACCTATATTAAGATTAATTTTTGGTAGTCTTTGTAGGTATTTTCATGATGTACTCATAAACATGACATAAAAATTCCAGACACATTGAAATCATTTTTAATACACCAAGAGAGGTTTATATGTATTCTAAACTCATAAAATTCTACTTTTAGATCAATAAGGATCACTTAATAGGTCCCATTATCTCATAGGATGGAGTATATACTAACTTAAAAATGGTGAGAGTTTTATTTTAGGAGGAGTATCCCCAGAAAGTATTTGATATACATAGATGAATAGGGGAAGATATGTATTATAGGAACATTATTTAATTATTTTAATTTGTAGATTCACCTCTTAGTGGATTGACTACAAATTCTGTTTTGTTGTTATGAAATGAATAAAGTGAGAAATCATTTCTGAATTTGTAAGAAAGGTTTCCTTCAACACATAGACTAATTCTTCTAGATTTAGGAAGAATCTATAATGTATATAGTTATTCATCATGCATATGGTTAGTATTAATTCTATTTCATGGTAAACTATTCATGGAATACAGGTCTATTACTATATGGACTCCTAAGCAAAGTTGCCTGATTCATGATCTTAAGATATCATCTTTGGTTCATTCCTTTCATTGTTTGATGTAATATTTTACCCATGAATGGATTAGTTTTTATACAGACCACAACACTCCCAAATACAACATCAATTACTATTACATGAATAATAGTTAATAGAGATAGGTTGAGTTATTCGAATCATTGCAATTTTATATTGATTATAAAAATGGGAAGGGAAATTTTGTGGCTGATGCAATGGACTGGAAGAATCAGATGCATGATGATTAGGAAGTCTATAATTAATGAAAATTGATGTCCCTTTTTCTGGGACACATCTTGAGATTCAAGATCATCATGGGAATAAAATAAGAAAATATAAAGCGGTGAAATCTAATATTTTTAATAGAATATATATTACATTAGTTTTTGATCCAATTTTCATTGTCATATGGGAATGAATTTTAGAAGAGTACCCACCATATATTTCTGTTGTTGATGGGGACGAGGTATTGTGTATTCATGGATGTGTATAGATTCCTGTAGAAATATGGTAGGAATTGATGCTAGAGTCTCGTTCCATAGTTTTAGAATTATATCATGATCTTATAATGATGTATCGTGACATATGATGAATTTATTGTTGGATGAGGACGAAAATGGGTAAAAAATGTTCTATTGCATAGTGTTCCACTTGTAAACATCGCATCCTAGAACACTAGAGGCCAGTTGGAAATGTTCATTCATTAAATATTATACATTGTAAATTGTATGAAATTACTATTTTTTCATGATGGTATAATGTAGTTCCCCTCTAGGATATAAAAAAATATGGGTGATCATAGAATATTAAAAAAGGTCTCTCCCATTATACATATTTGATAGATTTTAGAAGATGATCTAGCAAGGATATATGTCATAAATATCATAAGATGTAAAAAATTTAACTATACAATCATATCAAATATGGTATATAGGTTCACATCGCGGTTCTATCAAGCGTGATATATGGATTAGGTTTCACAGGTACTTTGGAGTATATCCTATTACACATTGACCAAAAGAAAATATGAGTGTATGATTAATGTGTTATAGGACATGCTATGAGCATGATTTCCTGATTTTGGAGTTTCGTGAGAGAAATAATTTCCTCTTTATTATTTTTTGTATGATAACACCATCCATGTGACTATACATTTGGATCCTTAGGAAGCCCTATATGGTAGGATAATTCATTTAACTCTGTACTAGTTAGAGGGAGGAGTGAAAAGGATATTGGGACATCATCACATTTAGGGGAAATATAGTAGGTTAAAATTATTAGGATGTGTATGGAGACATGTGAGTCTATAAATAAGTCCTATGTTGATTTTCATCGATGACCTCTTGAGTTTGAGATCTAGGTTTGGGTCTTCGTTAATTTCTCTGCTGAGAGGTTTCATAAGAATATTTGGATGCAATGGAGGATGGAAACTAGTTTATTTAGACCCTTTGAGGTTTTAGAAAGAGTTGGGTGTGTAGCCTATCAGTTTCAATTTCATATGAGGTACTGGTGCTTGCTTGAAACCATCCATTTTTTAAAACATTTCAATTATAACTCAAACCCATATCATATTTTTTATCCTGAAGATATTGAAATGAAGGTTTATGATTATTTTTATTAGAATAAAATATATATCATGGTTCAGAGCGTGCTGCCTCTTTGAGGTAGGTCGGTTCCTCTCGTTCGGGGGTCTTAAATGCTTGACCTTATGCTGGATGAGACTTTGGAGCTAGAGGTTGATGTAAATTCCATGTGGGTAGAAATAGTTTCTCAAATTAATCAATCTCCCACATGAGGTAAAATAAATTATGAGTACTTTTATGGGGGAGGTTGAATGATCTCATTATTATTTTATATGTATGGGCGTTTAAATTTTAGTATTTTTTTGACCCAATTAAACGAACTTATTGAGAATTTAGGGTTTTAGGGTGTATCAA
This sequence comes from Viscum album, assembly GCA_963277665.1. NCBI lineage: Eukaryota > Viridiplantae > Streptophyta > Magnoliopsida > Santalales > Viscaceae > Viscum > Viscum album. The sequence continues at coordinate 770,869,786 of OY728135.1, read as the reverse complement.
TAAAAATAAAGGGGCACTATCTATTGCATTGTTTTACAGGGTAAATTGAAATTTGAATTTTTAAATTTCTTAGGCACAACCCATAAAGATGGGGGATTTATGGCATAAATCTAAAATTTAAATTGTAAATATATTAGGTAGCTTAAAAATAGGATAAAATTATCATTTCACCCCAAATGAATTATAAGATAAATACCATCATCATCTACCAATTTAACATACAATATCATCTCCCCCCATATAGACATACTCTTGGAAAGAAATATAGTCTTTAACCCCTTCACTAAAACAATGTTTGATTCCTTCTTCATTGTTCACATTGGATATGTATCTATATATCCTTCATTCCACATCTATATTTACCTTGGTTATCTCCCAATATTGATTTCTAAATTATTGTGAGCTAATGTGTCCCATTTTCAAGGTGATTTTTTATTCTTAAATTTCTACCAATTTTAACTGGATTTGTGGCCAATACATAAATAATATTCAACTACCTCTATAAAATATATGGTTTACTAAGTTTACCATAATTATTTTTTGTTCATTTTACACATAGTTGTGATGCATGCTATGCCTTTCATTCATTGCATACAAAATTATGAAATCCTTTTTAAAATTAATGATCTATTGTGGGAGGAACTCTAATAAAACCTTATATTTTTATATTTAATCCACCCTCCACCACTTTGGGTGGGATATAAAATTCTAATGATGATATAAAAGGATTGAGTGACTAAAGTCACTTCTCAGTGGTCCTAGTTTGACTACTAATTGAAAATGATTAACTGAATTAAATGAACTAGTAATGGTAAGAAAATGTAACTTGGTATTATTGAATTAGGTGTGTGGAACTTGACTATATGGTATTTAATAAATGATGAATTTTACTTTATTGTTATTTTTTTAATTTTTTAATGAAATAAGGTAAATGTGTGATGATGATGATGATAAATATTATTATTAGTATTAGTATTCAACCAACTTTATTGGCCATTATGACATGATCAAGGAGTGTTTGGGGAATGATGTCTCATGCTTCCCAAACTTGGGATGTTGAACAAAACGTTTCAGATCATATTATGGATTTTGGACATGATCATTCACATAGTTCATTTGTTTGTTAGACGTGAAATTTCACATTTTATACTGGTAAATAGGTCATTTTTATTCTCATTCCATGGTCAGGATACAAAGCATGATTACCCACATTTTTTTGGGATCATTGGATATAATGTATTGTTTCCTTGGACGAATTTGTGGTCAATTACCTTATTAAAATTTAGCAACTATTGTGATTATTTATTAATCCCTTGGACTGACACCATCTGTCCTGGCTAGTATTATGTATATGTATATATGTTTTTAAATTTTGATACATATATAGTATAAATAAAAACACAAACAAACACACACACACACACATATATATATATATTGTACACACACATATATATACATACATGGTGACATGTGATCAGAGAAATTATAAATTAAGAAAAAAATGGTAGAGCCAGATGATTGTCCTTTAAAAAAATGATCTAACATGGTTACGGATTATATCAAAGATTATATTTTCTATATCTACACACCAATCATATCATATTAAATGAAAAAATAAATTTAAACACAATCAATGATGTCTTATATAGTTTAACTCACAACATCTTTGGGTGGCTGGTTGGTATCCGAATAGATCTTGCAGTTGAATGTATAGAAAATGGGATTCTTATAGTAATAGACTCTTGATTTTCCAAACTATGATGGATTTCAAGAATATTAGATCGAACATGTTCTCACGATGTTATTGCATATACCTTTTGTCATTTTTTATATTGAATGTACTATATATTCTTGTTCCCCTAGAATTTCCCTTTTTTATAGTATATAGACACGTGAAAATATTTGATATGCCATTTGATACTATTTAAACTAATTATAATTGTTTGGATAATTTTCCACTTCTTTTTAATTTTTCACTTACTTCACTGATTTATATACATAATTCACTGCTATATTAAACTATGATAAAGAGGGAATAGTCTCCCCACTATACCATCATATACCCTTGTTGATAGATTGAAGCATTTTGTGTATGTGGAGGTGTTCTTGAAGAATTTTGGAAAATAGAGTTTGGTTACATAAGATTAGAGTATTATGGGGACATCAAAACCACACATTTTTTGTTTTTTATTCAATTATGAGGAACTTAATATTTCTCCATGATCGATGTTTTGTCAAGATTTAATTTTTTGAGGGTCAAAAGGGAAGAAATACAGAAAACAACATTACATTTGGGGTATGAAAAGTATGAATTTATAATTATTCCTTTTAGTCATAATAATTATCTCATTGTCTTCATAGATTTAATGGATTGAATCTTTTGTGGTTACTTTAATTATTTTTTTGTATTATTTATAGACGTTAATCTATATATTCTAAGGTAATGTAAGATCATAAATATCACTTGAGTATTATACTGAAGAACCATAGGTAGATAAATTTTATGAGAAATTTTATAGGTCAAAATTTTTTATTAAAAAAGTTTCATTTTTGTGTCATATAACCTCAAGAGTGGATATATTAGTGTAATAGTAAAAAATTTAGTAAACATTGGTAGAAACCATCCACTATGATTGAAATATGTAGTTATCATTTATTGGATGGATATTAGAAATCATTTATGAATTATTTATCAATGATATCAAATCCACTCGCCATGTTAACTTATAAATGAGTTATTTTCCTATAGACTTATGAGTGTAAATAAAAATTCATGGAACATAAGAGAATGTCCATCCATGAACCTATTCTCAGACTACCCTAATGTGTAGAATGATTAATGATTTATAGTTATGCATTAAAAAAGGATGTTATGTGTTATCATGAAAAATGATATTGGGAAAGCTTATTAATTATGCCAATTGTACCCTAAAGGGATAAATTACCCAACTGTAGATTTGAATTTAGTAGGAACAATATTATCATTAAATATATTGAGGAATTATCTTTGTAGAGAAAGGTGTGAGATATACACTAGTTATAAGGTTTAAAATATATATTCATCCATAATGACTTGTGTATTGGTGCTTGATATGACAATAATTTAAGACTAGGAGATATAATACTAAGAGGATGTTATAACCCTTAACCCTACAAAAATTAAAATGGAAAAACATAACCATGGATTTAATATTCATGATTAGTAAAATATTTGATGACCAGAGTTATATTTTATTTTTAGTTGATTACTATAGGAATTAAGAACTCATTAATATCAGATAATACTTATATATTTATTTTATAGTAATTTTATTCTTTAATAAAGTTTCAGTATTACATTGGATACCAAATGATTTTATTTGACCGAGAACTGAGGTTTACGATGATGTTTTAGAGAATTCTCCAATAATATCTATAAATGATTTCATTTTAATATTACATATTATCTTAAAATAGATGGAAATATGAGAGAATCATTCAAACCCTTGAGAATATTTCTAGATCATATTTAATACATTTCATTTTTTTGGGTTAAATACCTACATCTTATCAAGTTTTCATCAAAAATGTCTTCCACTTGAGCACTCAGAATAAACATAATAAAGATTCCCAAGGAAAACCGAATTGAAATATGATATACTTGAATGAATATGGAAAAAAAATTAAGAATTGATCTATTATAATAAATTTAATACATTTTTAGAGCTATCCAGCAACATATCAATTAATCTCAAATTTTATTGAAGATCTATATTAAAAATCATCAATGGGATATATAACATTATATTGATGGGATGTATTTTATATTAATTTTACCATATTATAGGGTTATGAGGTTGAAAAATAAATTATGTATCATCCATAGTTATATTTTTTCATGAATATTTCTCACTGAGTAGGGACTGTATTGTATCGATTGACACTCCAATCAAACCTCTCTCATGTTCTTATTGAGTTCAATATGTCCCTCATAAGAAATTATACAATTGATATTTCACTTAATCTAAATCAAAAAGTTATAAAAGCATTCTATTATCATTCCTATAATAGAACACAATTTAATTCATGTTTTATATAGAAAATTATCTTCAAAAAATACTACTCCCCTTATTAATGTTTTTTAGAGGAATCCTAAATTCCAGGAAGCTATATGGGAAACTAAAGATATGGTGGAGCATATGTATCCTAAGTTTTTAAACTATAGTGATGAAACATTCGGGGGAAAATTTATAAATAGTGTGTTATAATGTAACTACCCAGAATTTTATATGTTATTTATTTAATATAAAACATAAAGTATTTCATATGAAAATTTATACCCGACCAGAAATGTATAAGAAATGAGATTTAGTAAATCGCTAAATCAGTTGTTAAATTGGTAGTTAAAAATATTAATAAAAAAAGTATCAATAATACTTTTTATAGGTTTTTAATTTTGAAAATTTATTTCTAAATGTATAATAAATATCTTTACAATTTTCTATAATGTTCTTTTAATCTTCAAAAATATTTTTTCATCGAAAATTGTTTTTATAGAATTTTTTTTCAAGAAAATTATAACTAATTTCAAAAAAAATTTAAATTTTATTTTATGAATATTAAATAAATTTTTAAATAATATATTAAATATTATCTTAGGTTTAATTTTTTTATTTCTCTAAAATGATTACTTTTTTAATAAATAGTAAAAATAAAGATTTTTTTAAAAACATGTCATTTATTTCAAGTAAATATCTCATTATGTTTTGAATTTGTAATAATAGTAACATAATTATAATTTTATTAAAAGTAATATAGGAAATTACATATCAATAATCAATATACATTATTTTGGAATAAGTAACTGATTGGGACTATTTTTATCCTAATAAAATGTTGTCATCTAAATAATTTAATTTATTCTATATTTATTAATTCATAAAAGTATATTTACGAATTATATATTCAATATAATATTTTATCATTAATTTTATGGTATTTATAAATAAATATATTGAAGTAAAATAAGAACTATGCATAAAATATCAATTTTCAAAAATATGATTTCATTACATTTTTCTAACATAATAACAGTTTAATACTTCCAATAATATAAATTTAATTAAATTAAATTTATTTCATGGTTTTAATAATCATATTTTATATAATTTAAAATTTTATCCTCATTTTATATCTTTTTGAATGGTAAAAATTGAAATATTTACTTACCACTATTAAAGTTAAAATGGGTTTGTTGGGGGTTAAACCATGAAATATGTGTATGATTTCTACTAAAAACATTAAATATATCATATATTAAATATATTTCAACCATATATTATCCTGAATACGTCCACCTATACATTTTGAGGTACAATAATAAGAAAATGAACATAAATCATTGAAATTGTTTAAAAAATTCTATGTATATCCCACACAACACTTATGAAGGGGAACCCCATATTCTACTTTATTCACACCATATGATTATAATAATTCATTATAAAAATAATAAAAAATATTTATAATATCCATACCTTTATCCTATATATTATGGTGTTCTATTATATGCAATCCTTAATGGATTGAGAAGTAATCCAAAGGGATTCTCTCAAAGAAGATGGGTAGATCTTAACGAAGCTCATTTATTTTTATTTTTTTATACTTCTATTAAACTTTTTTTATCCATAAAAACATGAAGAATATAGTATCTTTGATATTCGTATATGTTATTATAATTATACAATAACCATATATAATGTATTCTAAATCTAATGGGGGATGAAAGAATCGTTTGTGCGTATGTGTGAACTGGAACATCTATGTAATGATGTGACTTTTTTTCCACCACCACCATTAATAAAGAGTTATTATGAAATTTTTAACTTAATATTTGATAATTATTTTTTAATAATGATTATAAAAATTTTAATTAATTTTTATCTTTCTTTTTTCCATCCATTGAAAAATGGAATCGTCATTCCTGCATAAGTACAGACTACCTTCTCCGCGTGGTTATTAATTCATTTTCAATAAAAACATATATGAATGGGTATAAATATATATTATTAATATATATGGTATTTATATCAGGATTAATATTATATATATGAATAAACCATAATCAATAAGAAATAAACATAACCATTGAACCAAAACATACAAGAAAAAAAGTTATTAATACCAAAAATGGTGATGATAATGATTAACTTGTAATGAATAGGTTATAAGATGTTATAAGTATACCATGTATGGTATAATTGATATTGTTATTGTTCTATTATATAATTATATTGTTATTAATTTTTTTATATTAGAGGTTATATAACTTATGAAGTAGGACGAACATGAGGTAATGGTTTCAAATGGTAATCTTATTTTTAAAAGGGATTGTTTATGATTATGTATTCTGAGGATGAAATTATATGATATATCTATCCAATTTCATTTATAGTTTCTTATCCTATGTTTGTTAAATTAAATTCCATGTTTTTCTTTCATTGTCCTCTCTTTATGTACTAAATATATTGAAATTGTTTTATTAAGAAAAAACGATCATGTTTTAATCTTCGATATTGAATCTTTTATACAATTGCAATAATTTTTTTAAAGTTTTTCTAGATTATTTTTAAAATTCTATAAAAATAATTCATTTCACGGATACCCATTTTTGACTTCATATAAAATTATTTAAATGTAATCTCATTTTTATTTTGTGAACAATATTCTTCTGTCTTTTTGCAGGCTCTATAGAAGAAACTATTGTTTTATAATAAACCAAAATAATTAATTTCACTTCTATCAGGAATATTATTTTCTATGAATCAACCTTTATAATATTTCTTGGATCTTTGGAAATAAAATATTTTTCTAAATATTTTGGTCATTTTTAGATTTTAAATATGTAATTTGATGTATAAAGGGTATTTTACAAATAAAATGTTCTTATTATGCTTAAATGTTATGTTTATATATAACATCATCCAATTATTTTACTTATAATTTACTTGTTTTATGATACAGTTTTAGAATGATTATTATTTATCTAGATTATTTATGATTATAATGTTTTTATTTTTAAGAAACTTGTATCATTTCATTGAATTATTATATAAATATGTGATTAATTTTTTTGATCTTATGGAACACATATGTACGGTTTTCATTATGTGATTTTTTTTTCTTTTATAAACCATGGACTGGTGGTTAAATTTAAAAAAAAAAATATTGGGTGGGTCTATTATATCCTCTAATTAATTCTGTAAAGCTGGATGTATCATGATATTAGAAGTTTTGTAATGGGGAGTAATATAATTTTTGTAAGGGTTATAGTCTAACAACATAGTCTTGAATGCCAACCTTGAAAAATAAATGATATAATATGGATTGAACTTATTGTACTACGATAGTCATGGATTTTATCCTTTAATAAAGAACTAATTTACTATTAATAGTTTCATGCCCAAAACCTATGTCTTATTATTATGAAATGTTTTAATGTCTCAGTATTGATTAATTATTACTGTGCACAATTATATCTTTTGTAATTTGTTTTAAAAAATCATATTCAAGGTTTAGTGATTAAATATCATTAAATGGTTCAGTGTGATTATTGTATGTCTTGTTAATGTTCCCACATTCTAATGATTATAATACCACTAACTATGATCATTTTTTATATATCTTATTCCTACCCTTGTAGAGTGTATGGTCTAATATTTTTTCAGGCAAATCCCTTTTTGAGGTTTTCATTTAATCCTTATTGGTTGAATATTGTTTAGAGGTATAGATGAATTATTGGGGGAATGACCTAATGGTTGGGGATATATGTTTTTTTGAATTAGTTTATTCGTATTATAAAATTGTGAAATGGTTTTATGATGGTATTCAATTTTTGGGTAGGCATTGAAGGTGTTGTGGAATATTTTGAAAAAATAGGGCGGGAAACAATCTACGTGAAATTAACACATAGTGTTCATGTTGCAAGACATGTAATAATTTCCATAAAGGAGCCATGAAAAAGGTGAATAACATAAAATGAATACATGAACTGTATCCATTACATATAATGTAAAACTCATTATGGGTTAAAAATAATCATCGGTGATGTTTTTTTTATTTTCTCTGTAAAAAGAAATAAAAAATGTGTAAATAAATTACACTCCCTTTATTTATCATGAGTTGATGTTTTAAGCGTGTCTTGAATTTGATAATTCTTTTTTCATTTTGATAGGAATTTCCTCAATCAACCAATAGTGGATTCTATGTGATGATGGATCCTTTTATCCCTTATAGATGTCTCGTTTGATAAATAAATCCTATGAGAGTAGTTTTGATTAGGTTTTCCCATATCTCCCTTTGTTCTCCAACTGTTGCAGGGTAAATCTCCTTCCCATGTTAGTTGTTGGTTTTAATGTTTATTGTTTTTTGATATAGGATCATTCTAATGATCAAATGTAACTTCATTATTGTTGGTGAATCATACTATAATCATTATTATACTATTTGTTAAATTTAGGGTGTCTAAACATTAACTGCATAGACTTATTAATTGTAAAATATGTGGAATATTTCAATTTCACCAACATAACATGTGCCTAAATTAATTAAATGATGAATCATACTATTACGTGGAATCCCATTGGATATGATTGATATTGACCTATCATAAGTATACTATTTGGGTTTACAAACCCTTAATTACAAATGAATTGGATAATGTCTTAATGCATATTTATCATTGCATCAGTTTTAGGCGATTTATTGATATAGATTCAAATTCTCTAATCATGATTATTGATATGAGTTGGGAATTATTATTTTATTGTCAAATAATAAATAAAATTTTATGTTAAAAGATAAATGGTAATTTTCTTAATTAACCATTGTGCCTTATGAAGTGATATTTAGTTATCCATGCTGTTATGCCTAGTGATTTATGCAGTAATACATATAAACAAATCTTGGCACAGAGACATGATGAAATGATTATATATAATTTGTGGCCCTAATATATGTTGTCATTATAATATACATAGCTTGGAACTGATGAATGCTGAAATTATTTTATACCAATAGTTCCCGAGATACATGTTATAGTGCTTATATAGGGGACTATGCCTAGTAGAACATGATAAAATGATCATATAATAGTCTTGGTCATGATACATAGTAAAATTATTATATACCGAGATCAACCATAATTTATTTATGAAATTATTATATAATGGGTTGGACCTAGACATGTTTTATTTATACCGTGGTTATATGGTCATGGTTGGCATGCTCAGGAGACATGCTTAGAGACATTTCAGCATTGCTCTCAAGAATTTCATGATTTACCATTCTCATATGTATATAGTTGGAATGGTCGGGAGAGATGGTCAGAGTAATTCTGGCAGGATGCTAAAGAAGTATATGATTTACCACAGTTTTATGGCTTTGTTTTCCTGGTCTGGGGAAATTCTCATAGATTTTCTGGAATAGTTCTAAAGTAGGTTGATGTGGTATTAACATAGTTTGTTAAATAATTAAAACCCCTATTTATTTCATTACTTCATGAACTTATTATCTAGCTGGTTATTTTTAAAAATTGTTTTATTGAACTAAATAGTTATACTCACACCCTATTTGGGTCATCTTTTGGTTCCCAAGCCAATTACATTGATGTAGAATTTGATAGGGAAAGATAACTTGTTGTTTAATTTTTCTTTCTGGATGGGATGGATTTTGGTTATGGGACCGACAATGGGTTTGGCAGTTTGGACATTTGAATCCATAATTGAGTCTATTATTCTTTTATTTTTATTTATTCTAGAATTAAATTTAGTTATATCTCAAACTACCATTACACTATCCTTTTATTATTTGTTGGATTATTCAGTTGGCCTTTATTGGGTGGTTTAGTCTACTGTATTATATTATTCCCATTATTTTTAATAATTTCATATTTTTGATATATTACTATTACACAATGTTAATACTACTTAATAAATGGGTATAGTCATACCAATATGCATATCAAACCCCTTATATTAGTATTTATCCTCTAGAATACAGGTAAGTTCATCTGAGGTCTCGTAACCAACCTAATTTGGCCATGTTAGAGAGTGTTGGGTTGTTGGATGTTACAAAGTGGTATGAGAGGACACAAGGTTTATATTATATTTATTTAATATTTGGTAACTCTAGAAATGGAAATAGGTTATATTGTGACTCAGAAATAAGAAGGTACATAGTAGAATCTAAACTATGTAGGAGGGAAAACCAATGTGTGTCGGGATATATTGTCATTTATAATGTCCAGTTGTTATAGTTGATGTTATTTAAATTTGGGTGATTCACATGATATATAAGATTATTATTTCATGAAGTTATTGGTTCTTGATATTTATTATCATATCCTGTTATGGAATGAAATTGTTATTAATTCATCATGATATTCACAAATGTACAGATATTAACATTATTTTACAATATGGGGATATATTTATAAGATGTGATATATACATTCATGTACGAGCTCTTAAATTATATGCATTTTATATCTACAAAATGAAATTAAATAAATGAACAGTTTTGACATTCGAAAACTCATTTATTACAAATTTAGATAGACTAGGATCCAGTAGTTATCTTTTTTTGTCACCTATTAAAGTTGAACTTGTTGTTATAGTTTGTGTTCTATAGAATGTGTTTGTCATGTATAGTAAATTACTCATTTTCATCATTGAGTTGAGATTTAGGAGACTAGAAATAAGCATGTTCCGAACATATTAGATCTAAAGATTATTGTAGCTCCTAAGGATCTGATAGATGTTCATATTTGCAAAAACATCTTGAGGGGAATGACATCCATGGAAAGAGATACGACTCACACCATGTCATTGATATCTGATATGACAAGAGAGTTACAACTGTATAATAAGCTAACTTTTCAAGGGAGGGCCCCTAGGCAATTGAGTTTGGAATCGAGATTGTCTAGATAGCCTTTAATTATCTTGAGACACGAAAAATAGGTGGGTGAATATTGCTAAATATATACTTTAAAGACCCTCGACGTGTCGGTGGGATACTCTAGAAAAATATGGGAAGTAGGATGGGATATCTTTGAAAGAATTTATGATAGTGTTTCTGGTTTATTCATATCCTAGAAGCATGAGGGATTGGAAGGCACCAAATGTCATGAACCTGACAAGGGAGGTCAGGTTAGTGATGGACTATGATGAAAATTTCTCCAACCAATAACACATCATACCATATTTGGAAGCTAAGGAGATATCTATGGTGAGACATTTTTAAGATGGTTTTATTATGAGATTAAGTCGTAGGTAAATGTGTTCTATCTATGAATTTTTTAGGATGTGATGAATTATTCACTCATCATGGAAAGGAATCAGAGAGTGGTCCCAAGATATGGTTAGGCTATTTCAACATGTCGAACTAGAAACCCATATTCTATAAAACAAAAGTACCATTATAAAAATTATTACCATGGTAAATGTGGTCGGAGAAGTTAGTATAGTGGGAATCCATCCTATTGTAGAGTTCCATTACAGTGTTATGGGATCTTTTTCTGATGGAAATGATATGATTGAATTTGATTCCTTGAATAGTTTTCCATGTTATATACCAGGTTCATATTGAAAATTATCATAATAGAGTTTCATTTCTATCTTCAGAAGGATGAATCTATTTTAATCATGGTTAGAGGGATCTTTTGACTGGTCATATATGACCAACGAAGTATAAATTGGATTATCTTGTTGTTCAAATACCCAATATTTCTCTAGATGATGGTGAAATGTAGCACGATTAATTTTCACTAGTGGATTACAATTTCTAGTATGTTTTCCCGGATGAGTTCTACAACATACCACCTAGTTGAGAGACCTAGTTCACAATTGACTTTGTGTAGGTAGTGCAACCAATTTTTATCCCATCTTATAGAATTTAACCAACAAAGCATCATTAAGTGAATTTTAGTTGGATGATTTAGAAGATAAAGGTTTCATATGTCATAGTGAATCTCTTGGTGGTTTTCCAGTAATATTAACTAATAAGGTTGATGTGTCTTTGTAGTTATGTGTATATTATCAGGAATTAAACCAAATGGATGTCAAGAACCAGTTCCTCTTCTAAGCATCGAAGATCTCTTCGATTAGCTGAGATGTTCTAATAATTTCTTCATGATTTATTTGAGATTTGGATACCCATATCTGAGGCTGAGACAAATAGACAAACCTTGGACATATTTTCAAATCAATTAATTCATGTATTAGTTCATAGTGATGTAATTTGGTTCAACTAACACATTGAAAGTATTAAGAGACCTGATGAATCTGATATTTATACCATATCAACACCAATTTTTAGTTGTTTTAATCAACACAATCTTAGTGTGCTCCCTATCAGCAGATCATGATTCCATATATATTGACATCACCTTGAGTACATTTATATAGGACTATCTTTATGGAAATTTAACACATGTAGTTTCTATATTGATAACGTTCTCTTCATGGGCCATGTAATATCATATGCATGAGTGTCAGTGGACCAATAGAAACATGCATCCAATTTATATTGAGAGAATCCCAATAATGTATTCAAAATTCATATATTTTTGGGTTTATTAGGTTAATATTGACACACGTTTTAGGAATTGACTAGTTGGGTAACACCGATGTCAGGACTGACTGAAAACAGGGTGAGATTTTTTGGTCTAATACCTGTGATCGAGGATTTATGGAGCTGATATGAATGCTGAAATCAGAACCTATCCTCACTTCACCAATGTTGGGTAATGAATTTAATATTTACTATGATGCTTCATGTGTTTGTATTCGAGTAGTCTGGATACAAGATGCTTGATTGGTTTCTTAATTCTCATGATATCTTCGAATACCAGAGAGGAATCAACCATCTCAGGATTTAGATTTAGCAGCAGTTTTAGATTCTATTAGATTATAATGGAATTATATTATGGGTGAATTCGATTAATTATACATAGACCAATCTAGCCTCAGTTACATCTTTTCTCGATAGGACATGAATCTTCGTTAGAGTATGTGGGTTGGGAATCTGCAGTCTTTTGTCATTGAGAGGAATTATAAACTAGGAATGGGTAACATAACTTATGATTAATTAAGATGAATTATAGAGAAAGAGGTTGTATGGGAGCATTACAATGAGTGGAGACTGATGGAACTCGTTTCAGTCATTCATAGTGACGTTTAGGTGTCTCAAGGATGACATTCTCTAACATTGAGATCCATTATACTAGTTATTTTGGACCTGATCAATATTGAAAATTTATCTAATTCAGAGAAAATAGTTCTATGAGACATCTTATATGGTGTGGAGACACCATCAGAATATTATCATTGAAGTGGAAGTTTTCTTCCTTTCAATAGATTATTGCTGGTACATATTGGACTTTGTGAGGAGATAATGATATAATTTCATGATTCTAGATGGGTAATGCATCATAGTTTAAAAAAGATGTATCATTATCTCCATAGAAAAAATTGGTGGTTATGTATGAAGGATTAAGATGTAGTATAAATGGATATATTCTTCATATGTTATCCAGTGAATGTCATACATTAGAGGAAAGTTGGACTTTTGCAACCTTTTATAATTACATAGTGTAAATGGGATGATTTCACTATGTATTTTTTGATTGTTTTACCAACAAAAACACATATGAATGAAATTTTGTGGGTGACTATGGATAAAGTAAAGAAGATATCCCACTTTTTTACATTAGGGTGTCCTTCAAAGTTTATTTTCTGGGTAGTATTTACATGCAAGATGTAATTTGACGACACGATGTTCCAAGGATTATCATTTTAGATATAGATCCTTATCTCACATCACTATTCTTTAAGAACCCTCATAAGGATTCGGAATCACATGTTGTTTTGAGAGAGGAATATTATACTCATATTGACTATCATATAAAGAAGATTTTTCAGGTTCAAGAGGATATTTTTTGAGCCTATGTCCTAGATTTAAATGGTTCATGGGAGCATCAAATGTAACTCAAGGATTTTGCATATAAAAATTGTTTCAAAGAATTAATCCAGATGAACCACTGAATGATTTTACGGTAGGAAATGCATTTAACCACATTTTTTGGCTGGAGGTATGAGAGTTTGCAATAGTTGGTTCAAGTCTCCTAAAAATGAACTATTAATAGGTTCAATTAATCAGGATATGGTTTGTGATCACACAAAGTAGGTACAAATCCTGAGAAGACCATCAGATGTGAACTCTAGAGATTGAGGATTTTCATCATGTTTTTACTCTAGGTGTCACCGAGGATGGGGAAATACCATAGTAGGATACATGGAATGTTAGAACCCAGGTTTGTGATGAAATTTTATATAGTGGATAGGGGAGGTCTAGTGGCATACCAATTATACCTTCCATAGTGATATTGTACCATGCACCACATTTTTTACATGTAGTTTATTTACTGATATTTTTTAGCCCCATTTGATGGGATAGACATAGAAGAGATAAAAATTTGTTTTAACACATCCATTGTGAAGAAATTAATATATATTATGGTCCATAGTAAGTGATCTCAATGGGGTTGGGTGATTCCTTTGGTTCGAGTGCAGTGTTAGCATGAGGGAGTTTTGAAAGGTACCCAAGAGAGGGAGTATAATATCTTAGCACTATGGTCAAACATATTCACTCAAAACAAAAAATTATTTTTCGATAATCATGAGGATGATCACTTATATGTTTATGAGTTTTTGAGATCACATATTTTGAAGGTATGTCCCATTTTGTGTATTTCATTTGAGCCTCGATGGTTATGTCTTGTTTTGAGAGACATATCCCTTTTTCAAGAAAACGATCTAATGTTTTAAGTTATAAGATTCCTAGAATTAGAGGAATCCTTGTATAAATGTGATAAATGGGGTTATGATGGTATTACATGGTTTGGATGGCATTAAGAGGGTGTTTGGGCCTTTTTTAGAAAAATTATGGAATAATTATATTGGGAATTTACATGATGTGTACATGTTACACACTGTGAAATAGTGTCCACAAAAAATTTGTCAGCTTGATGCTCAAAGTGAAATTTATTGATGTCATTTATCAATGTAAAAAACTATAAAAGTATAGTAAGATTTAAAATAATCTTTGGTGACATGTTTTTTGGAATATGTACCCAAAAAATAATACATGATGTGTAAATTGATTAAATGTCGTATATTTATTAAAAGCAGTAGTTTTAAGTGTGTATTGATTTTGAAAATTCCACATTCCTTAAATTCATACTTTCCATGCATGAACTAGGAAATATTATAGGAGATCTTGGAGACTTTACATACCTCTTGAATAACCCACATGAGAAATAAATCAATTGTGAGTCATTTGTTATAGGATTTAACCTCAATCCCATTGTTCTCCATCTTTTGTGGTGTAAATTTCTTGACTGTGGTTGTTGCTAATTTTGATCTTGATCAGTTGTAGTCTAGGATCCTTCTTGAAATAATATACACCATATTTCTTGTCAGAGAATCCATTTAGAAGCATAGGTTGATTATCAATGAATGGAAGGGTCTAATCCTGAACTATTTGGTATATTTAAATGTATAGTATGTTCAATATTACAATTTCACCAACATAAAATGAACCTAAATTAATTAAATAATGAATTATATTATTCCTTGGAATTCCTCTGTATTCATTTGATATTGACTTGGATTAAGGAAACTATTTGAGTGAGTGAATCATTTACTATAAATTAATTGGCTAATGGATTAATTTGTATTTATCATGACACACTTATATTGGCGATTTCATGATATAGAATCACTTAGTCCCATGTTAATTATTTATATGATTGGAAAGTTATTTATATAGGAACAAATGATAAAAAAGTTTCAAATTGAATGATAAATAGTAATTTTAAGAATAACCATTTAGACTTATGATGTGATTTTGTGATATCCTTTCTTCTATACCTAGTGATTCATGTTGTAATGCTTATATAATGTATTTGTCCATTATACTATTGAAATGATTATATACAATGAATGATCATGGTACATGTTGTAATTGTTATATACAATGTCTGGCATGAATTCATGATGAAATCATTATATATAGTTTGTGGCTTAGATATATGATGTAATTCATATATAGTGGGATATTCATAGTGACACATGATGAAATGATCATATATCAGGACTAGAACTGCTATATTTTAAAATACTTATATAATCGGATCAGATCTAATTTATTATTGAAATACATATTGAGTGAGATTTAATTGTACATGTGTGACTTAAATAATGGTTATATGGTTCTGGATAGCTTGGTTTGGATAAATTCATAGGGTAGTTCTGGTATGGGGATGGTATAGAATATGATTTACCAAGGTTATATGGTTATGGTTGGCATGGTCGGAGACGTGCTCATTGATATTCTAGAATGGTTCTAAAAAATGTTGATGTGGTTTTAATATAATTTTTTTAATAATTAATGCATCTATTTATTGCTTTATTGAATGAAAATATTATCAGCCTATTTATGCATAGACATTGTGGAGTAGACCAACTGAGTTATACTCACACCCTACTAGGGTTTCCATGTGAAACCTTAGAATATTACATGGATGTAGAATTTGAGAAGGGAAATGAATATTGTTGTTGAGTGTTTCTTGATGGATGGCATGGAGTTTGGAAATGTGATCAACATAGGGTTCAAGACTAGAGACTTTGGACTATGTATTTTAGTCTGCTAGTCTTCTATTTGTATTTAACCTAGTATAAGAGTTAGTTATATCTCATCAGGTCATTGCATTATTCATTAAATATTTATAGGATTTTTCAATTGGCCTCTATTGTTTGGATTATTCCTATGTATTGTGTTGTCCCCAATATTTCTTCCACTATTATTTATTATTTTACGATTATTCCATTATGTTGTAACTCTATCTTTAGATGGTCTAGTGTCCCCAATATACATATTACACCGCTGCTACTAGTCAGTGTCCTCTAACATATGGGGATGCGTGTTTGATGTCCTGAAACTAACATTAGTTGGACACAGAAGATATCATTAGGTCGTCAAATGTTATTCTGAGCATCTAATCGGAATCTTTCTTAATTTTTCTTTCCCAAGATAATGGATAATAGTTTTCATTTTCTAATTACGAAGAAGGGTTATAATTGATAATAACTTACTCAGAAATTACATAGATCTTTTATATAAGATTTTTCAATCTATACATATTTATAAATATAATAATCTTATTTTTTCATCAGGAAATTGATTTTTATATATGTATTCAATATTCTTCTACAACTATTAAATATTTATTTATGAAATTTATTGGTAGCTTTTCTTTTTATCATTTTCATGTATTATATACCCATATAATCATAACATTTCTTCAAAGTTCATGTGTCTTTGTCATTTTTCATTAAATGAGAATTTTGTAAAGATAATCAAGTGATAAATCTTATATATTCTAAATAACTGAGTTATATGTTTCTATGTAATGATGGGGTTAACTACTTTTTTCCAAAATTTATTTATGTTTCTCATAATTTTGTTTACCATAGTGAATTAGTCATACATATATATTCTTTTATAGATATCAATATATAATAGGAAATACATATCCATATATACTACATTAGTTCATTGTTATTCCCATTCCCATCAGATCTATTTTAACATGTATCCCAACATTTTATTACACTTTTAATTTTTTTTTCCATAAACACTTGCAAAAAAGACTAAAATATTCACTAATTAATTTTTTAACATATTTTAATTGATAAAGATCCAAATTTAGTGGCATGATTAATTTCAAGAACAATATATAAAAATAATGGTAGTATTTTATTTTTCCTACGAGGGAATTTTTTCCCTTATGTGGATAATCCCCTCTATGATCCATGGAGTTATTATAATAAATCTTTAAATAAACTGAGATAATTTGGTATGGGTAATATTATTGTTTAAAAATAATTTTAAATATTAATAAATTTAATGGATACACTATTCAGGGGTGAGTTAGTGTAACCTAAATGTTTCCTTATTTGACCTGAGTAACTAAAATATATGATATATTAGAATTGGTTCTCTCACATGGTTTATTACACTCATAATTTAAGAAAAATACCTAATATAAATATACTAGGGATCACATAATTAGTATTACGAGGTTCGACGACAATGTGAGATTTTATTAATTAATATATCCATTTTTATCGAAGTCTATATATTCTCCACTATATTTTTTTATCAATTACAAATGGCTGGATATGGTGTCATCTAGTAACCCATTTTACCCATCACATGAACTAACACTTGTAGATTTTACTATAACCATTCAATTATAAAGGAAACATGAATAACATCATGAGAATGGTCTATATATGTTTTTGCTTTCATTTTCAACTAATATTTAATCTTCCACAGAGAGCTAGTGAATAATATCCATAAGAAGTACAACATGAATTTTCAATAAATACAGACTATAAATTCATCATGGTTAGATAATAAAATGACCCTAGAGAATAAAATTCACCACTCTATGAAAATACCCCATGGATTTGTTTCAACTTCATCCCATTAATGAATTCTTTTTTAGAATATTTTTGGACTATGTATTCCATGGTGTTAGGTATTCATTGTAGACTTCTTCTAACGTTAATTATTTTTCTAACACACACCATAATTGATTTACCCTCATCACTTTTATAATTAGGAACATTATCCATCACTAAAAAAACCATTTCTTAAATATTTTCCCAAATTAATTCACTTTAAATTTTTCAAATTCTTTGAATTGGTATTTTATAAGATTTCTCAAGCCTTCTAGTGGAATGTAGAATGAAAATGAACCCATTTTAATAAAACCTGAGCTTTGATGAAATCCATATCAAATGTTTCTTGGGAGATAGTCTTCCATGTATTCTTATCCATGATTCCAAAATTATCCTTTTATTTACAATATTCTAATAGATTTTATGAACACAAAAAATAAATCTCCATTAAAAATAAAAGATTGATAACTGAGCATGTGTATTCTAAAAGTACACATTGGACTTCTATTATTTAATTCAACTAGATTTACCTCATATATCATTTACTCTGACTAACTCTCAAAATGGAAGAAATTTTCCATAGTTCACCATCACATTTGATAACTCATACACCTAAAAAACTAAAAATGAATAATTTCATTATTATAACATTATTAATGAACTACAGAATAAAAGACCCAGAATAAATTTAAATTTTTTTTATTATTGAATACTGATCAAATACATTTGACCACATTCTCAACAACATATTCTAAGAGTGACCACGTTCATCATTTTTTGAGGATAATTGATTCATTATACAACCTAGACCATTAATTACTTATGATATTTCAATCCCTAATGTTCATCTAGAAAATCATCTCTTTTAAATATTCTCTAGATTTTTTCATTCCTGAAAATCTATTGTTTATTTTTATTAATATCTTAGAATTTCTATTTCATAAATCATGTGTTGTAAGAGATGACTCATGCATAGAATCCACAAACTCTAATTTAGAGGAATTGGATTTGAGAGGACTCATACACCACATGAAAACCCTCACATACTGTATTTGATGGAATGAATGTAGGTAGAAATGAAACATATATATAAATAAAAATAACACATACCCAATCCCATTTCCTCTAAAATAATAACACACAACATAGAATCATGGATCATATGAAAAATGAATTAGCTAAAATTTTGCTTCTCAGTAGAATTACACATTCCAACATAAAATCACAAAACCTGTTCTAACTAAATTATATCCATCTATAAACACCATAAAATATACTCCAATGTTGTTAAAATTTATTTCTCAATGATTCACTAAATAGGTTGGAAATAAATTCTAAAACAACAAAAAAATCCAAGGGGAGCTTCACATATTTAAAACCCTTTGTGATTTTATTTATTGATAATATTTTAGTGTAAACTCATTTGGGATAACTTCATCTAAATCATTTGGATATTATATTAATCCCACAAACTATGAGTCATTTATATACAAAGATTTTATGTTTTTTTGTTAGATAAGTTATTATCTTATGGAATGTGACATATGAGGTATATATATTAGTAGAAACTAAGAATAAAAGACAAATTTTCATTGGATTATCAAAGTATTTTTACGTTACATTTGGATAGATAATATTTTCATGATAAATTATGAGATTTATTTGGTACATCCCTATATTATATTCATAGATGAAGCACCCAAAAAAATGTTTTTGACTTTTGCGTTTTGTAGTCATTGGAATGGAGCCCATCGTTAGTTGAAATAGTGGTTTATATTCTCGCTAATATAGAACTTTCTAGAGTCAGGTAAGATGTATATATATAATATTTTGATAGTTAAGAACTTGGAAGGTAGAATTAAAAATACAAGATTTTAATAAATTCATTAATTGGGCTAGGAAAATGTGGTTTCAATAGTGATGTGACCCAACATATAATTTATAGTTATGGGTGGTTGTTCATGAATTATTATATTAGCAAAATTATCATTTAGGTGAAATTATTGTAGTCTTCAATGATTAAATGTTTTTGGTTATATATTTTTATATTTATTCATAAGCCTATAAAAGTTGGGTCATGTATTTCTTGTAATTTCATTATCAATTAGAATATACCAATTGGGAATGGGACTATGGAAGTTGATTAATTGACTAGGAAGACATGGGTAGAGGTTGTTTGAGAGGCTAGTAGTGAGTATTCTTTGTCAGGTATGTTTTGAGAGATTCAACTTGATGTTTGTTATTATCACACTATAACTAAACCAATGGAACTGAGTATCACATCCTCACCCATTCAGATTGTGAATGAAAGTCTATTTTTTGATATATATTTATATAATATATGAAATTTTATATATAGTGCATATACATCCCAATAATGTACTTAATATGATTGTGGGATCCAATATGTGCAAGGTCATGTTTTAGTTCGAAAAATTTTATATAAGAGAATATATGAGATAAAAACACATCACTCTAGGTCATTCACTCACGTTTTCTATGATATATCGTGATAACCACATGATATATTAGTTTCCCATTATTTTAAAGGGAATTAGAGATTTTTTCATAATATGCATCAGCTATCATCACATGAAGGTTGATTAATAGGGATATTATATTAAATTTTTGAACCAAGCTATTCTTGAGTTGAAGTTGGATAATATGATATTAGATTTTGTGGTGAGTTATTCAATGTCACCTCAATATAATGTTATAGTGTTGATTATTGTGGTTATATTGAACAAGGTATAACATTTTATAATAATTTTAAATTCCCTATAAATTAATTATCTAGTAATGATATTTTCATGGGAGGTAATAAAAATTATTTTATGTGAAAGACTATTTATTTTATACATGGATGTCTGATTCATGACTTTAATTATGTATGGACTGTATAAGGAATTTGATACACTAGAATATCTGATCATAGAACTGAATCCTCTGATCGATCGTCATTATGATTGTACAATAATGTTTATTGGGGAATGGTTACTTGTATGCATCCTTGAATTTGGAAATCAATGAGAGGGTTAACAAAATATAGTGTATTGTTCTTATAATAAAATATATTAAGAGGCTATTTGGATAAAATATTTTATATCATTTTATGAAAAATATTTTTAATCACATCTACTCTTGGTAAATGTTGGGTAGTATTATATTTTTAAACTGGGATATATAAATTTTAAATCATGGAATATAAATTTTATATAGTTTCAATTGGTATTGATCCAATGATTCCAGCGATCATATAATGATCGAAGATGCAATCATCTATAATTTTCATGTGTGAATAGTTATTATTGTGAGATTTTTTTTAATTGGGACATTGTTGTATTCGGAGGCAGAGGAATTTGGTTCTAAGTGTCAAGGTATTTTCTAATATTTTTATGAGGATTAATATAATGTCATAGAATTGTGAACTTTCTCAGCGATACCATGTGATTCATAAAGTATTCCATATGTCGTAACTTCAAAAATATCTTCAGAACTCTTCACACATAGTAACTGTTAAAGATATTGAGTTGGGGGATAATATAACATTCAAGGAATTAAAATTTCATATTTTAAACATTAGAAAACATATGATAAATTGGTATATGGTACATATAATGTGGAATCATGGTCATATTCTATTGTATCCAAAGGGTAAGAGGTGTATATATGATTGATTTGGACTGACTTATTGTTTTTGAAAATTCATTTTGATACATCTCAAGGATGAGTTATTTCTTAGTGGTGATGTTGCAACAAATATTATATTTTGTAAGTATAAATGTTATTAATTATTGTTGAAATCATGTGTACAATGATACTTTTGGGACATTAAAGGTGTCAGTAGAGGTTGAGGAAAGTTTTTTTATAAATTTTATAGGGTGAGAAGATTCTATATTAATGAAAAATAGCACCAAGTACGCAGTGCATTTGGAATAGGTTCCCTACAACCACCTATAGAGTCAAAATTGAACTAAATTAATGAATTTAATTTTTCAAAAAATTCAAAATTATGACCCCCCATATTTTTCTTCTCTAAGTTGCATACTCCCCCATCTTCTATCCCTCAAAATACCTCCATTCATATATCAGAACTCTTTTATTTTTTTAACATCAATAAGAATTTTCTTTGGTTCGGATGATAGTGGTACGTCCAATAATCCTCCCACATCAAATCATGATTTCGTTCAAACAACCATCATTATTCAATATAAACCGATAATTTAATATATTTTCAATGTTTTTTTATTTCTTCGATCTAGAGTTGACGTATCTAATGAAGTTTGAGAAGTGGGGTCATATGATGATGAGGTATATTGTCCATGATCATTCCTATTAATTTATTTATGATTTATGTATATTGTGATGCAAATGTTTTAGAAATCATGTGTCAATGGAAAGGTGGAAAAAATGGATTCTTCATTTTTATTTTATTTAATGATTACATTTTGGTTTTAGAATTTATTCTAAATGATGTGTTTCATTAACATTAAAATCAATGAATTTGAGGATAATTTAAATTAATGAAAATATTATAGTTGTAACATAATAAGGGTGTATTCATATATATTTACAATGAATTATTGTTTTCTATGGTTACCTTGGCCTCTAAAATTATGGTGATCTGTTGTAATGCGAGAATCAGTAATTTTACCTGGCATAGGTTATTGGTCAAATTAATGGTTTTTTATTGTTTTACATAGGAAAACGTCAATATATTCCCAAATTTTAATCATAAATTTAAATGTAAAATATATCATGGATATGGTATAGAGAGTCGGGGTTATAGGATTGAGAGAAGTTTTTTTATAAATTCATATTAGGTTTTGGTGGCATGTAAATCTATATTTTGATAACTATGTGATACATTGGATGTTTTTTTGTTAATCTTGAGAGGATAATATGTATCTATGTGGGGAGCATTGGGTTGTTTTTTAATGAATTATTAGAATGGGTTTTTATGGACATTTTCCCTGATATGTGAAATGTATTGGGTAATATTATCTCCTAACATTGACATCTTAAAAATATAGGGATTCCATGCCAGTTTATGTTAGTGTTTCATATGTAGAGGGAGGATAGGAACATCTATGTGATATATCTTTATCCTGGTATGATAATCTCATTAATTAAGATGTTTATTATGATATGTGATAATAAATTCAAATAGTTTATTGTTTCTAATTCTAGGGGACTCTATACCCATTTTCATGTTGATTCCTATATAAAGGGATGTAATTAGCACATATTAATATTTATATGGAAGGGTATAATATATTTACTTGTGTTGAGATTGTTATATGCAATGAAAAATAACCTCACATTCATTTATATGCATTTTGGATTCCTTTATGGTCATCGATAGTTTTGTCTGATATATTTCTATAGAATTCATCTCAACATAGCCATTACCTCATGGTTTTTTGACAATAGTACCAACTATTGTATTCAATCCAAATCTAGTTGGGGAAATGAAATTTTTTCTATTTTCATTCTTCATATTCATATATAGATTTATATTATTGTGAAATTTTTTTCTTTATTCCATTAATATTTTCCACAAGAAGTTCTCTAAGATTATGATGCATGGTTGATATCAACAATGATAATTTTCTATGTGTTATCTCCCCTGTGATATTTAGGGTGTTCATGTAAATGGATTTTTATTTCACAATTCTAATAGAGATTGATTCTTTTCATTCAGTTCCACCTCCGTCATTATGGATTTTATAATATAAAAAAATATTTTATAGAGTTCTATATAAAGAATTATATGTATACTTTTCTCTAATGTGGATATAGGAATTGTATGATATTCATTTTTTCCCTAAATGTGGTTATTAATATGGAAGTATGGGTCATATTTAACTTGTTATGATTATATACATTTTAATAGATACAAATTTGGTTATATTATTTATAAGTCGTGACACATTTTTCTAATATTCTTGATATTTACATATTATGGGTTGTTATATCCACATACTAGATATTGTAATATTATATAAGTTTATTCTATTTCTTTATCTACTATGTTATAGGATAGTATGTTTGTCTATTCATGATTAAAACTATGATATGACAGGTGATTCCCAATTTATATATCATATTGGGATTGGATATATGTTGCATTTATCCTTGGAATTGTAGGTGTGATATATTCAGAATTATACCAATACTAATTTAATCATGTATGTTAATTCTCTATGACTCTTTCATATAAACTAATAATGTGAATATTCTTAATATTTTTGTTTTTTATTATCTTTTATTAGTATTGCATGTTTTATATAAGAAAAAATAATCTAGATTATTTTAGGGACACTGTTCGTGGCGTCCTATAGATTTTTAATAAAACTCTACGTAGACATCTCAATCCATGTGATGAATTTATGATTGGGGATATCAGTAAGTGATATGTCCCTATAATCAAGCGGTAATATAGATGGTGGATAATGTAAAATTTATAATATTATGGGTACCCTAATCAAATTTTATCTCATAGTCGCCTCTACTATGTTTTTTTTATTTTGGATAGATTTTATATAGTCATCCCATGTATTGATATGGAATTATTATATATAACTAATGTGACATAATATTCATTTTCATCCTATTATAAAACATGATTTGTGTCTGTATAGCTAGTTTAAAGATAAAATTTCAATATTAATTTTAACTTAGTGGTGATAGTTGTTTATTATTTCATTTATTAATTATTTTGGTTAATCAATCCATAGCATCTAGTCTCCTACATGTTACCTATATACCCTTTGTGATAGTTGGTGGATTTGACATATGTGGTGGTTTTCTAGAGGTTATTTGGAACAATTGACCATTTACTATTCATGAACTAGTTTCCAATGATAATTGAAACATAATAAACAAATTCTCAAATCAATGGCACAGTAAATAACATTTTAATTCAAAATAAATGATTTGCTTATTAATATATATATTCTAAAATGTACAGTTCATAGAAATAAATCATCATTTTGAGGAACTTAGACCCACTTCTTTCTTATACAATTATTGAGTAACCTTGTTTCTTTTCCATTTAATTTTACTAATCAAAATGAATGTTTGATCAGGTATTATTCAATTTATTTCCCAATTGTTTTACATTAAAAAACATGAACACATTTAATGAGTTTCATTAGTTCATTTGACAATTTTTACTTGTCTATGGCATTTAATTCCACCTAAAAAAAATTTATTTTACGTAGTTAAACACTGAAAAAAACTCAAAATGTCAAAAACATGTGTTTAAACACTGCATAAAAATTCAAACATTAGATTACTAAATTTATATAGTCGTAGAAAATAACCAAAAACATCTAATAAACCTCAAATAAATATAATTTGCCCTTCATATATTAATAATTAATATACCCACTAATTATTACAACATATTCAATAGTTGAATCACTATTTCCACATCATTTCATCATTTAACACATTAAATTCCATTTTTGTAGAACTAAATTATATCTAATGAATTTTTACATAACATAACCATTTGTAAAAAAAATTAAACCATTTGGAACTAATTAATACAAACATTTAAGTTCTATAAATCATTAAATCATAATATTGTTTCGTATATCATATAAAATCAAGTAATTTAGTAGAAGAGAGTGTAAAACACCACAAACCGCACAATTTATTGACAGGACAAAAATTGGGAGAAGATATAATTTTTAATAAAATGGAATTCATAAAATATCCAATAAATAAAATAAATGGATTTGTAATTAGGAATCAAATATGCCACATTACATTTTCCAATGATAATATTTATTTTAGAGCTATTATTTAGATGAATATGATTCATTTAAGGATTAGGAATCTTCCACAACAAACTTTAAATCACACAAAAATTATAGAGTGAGGTAAATTAATATCCAAGAGAAAAATTCCTAGTTAATGACCTCAATAATAATGAATCATTGAATTTATTCTAAATTTAGAGTGCACACATTTATCAATTTTACACTATTCAAAAACACCCAATCTATACGTTTCACCAGAAAATATATATATTTATTAGGAAAGTTGTTTTATAATGGTTGTTTTAATGTATTTCACAATCTTTAAAGTAAGTTTCACTATTTTTATCTCCAATAGATACTCCCAATGGATCTGAAATTTTTAACTGAGTATAGACCAGCTTTCCAAATGTAAATGGTCCATTGGGGGTTTAGACCCAATTCCGTTTTGGAAATCACATTGATCAGGTGGATGGTAGGTTGAAATCACCACATCCTTTTGGTGGGAACTGTTTCCTACTACAGTACTCTCATAGAGATTTATGATATGTTCTATAATCTCTTCTGAAGCCTGATACAAAACCATTTACCCAACCAAAATGATCGCGTGTTGAATCATTCCCTTTAAAAAGGGAGTTCTATTAATTATTTCCTCTGTTTGTATATGAGATTCTTCATCTATTTCCCATTATCGTTTAGATACTTCTGTTCTGAATACATATAATAAAGAACTGTATAATTTTATTCATCAAGGGAGGTAATTAATATATTAAGTATTGGATTAAGTCAATCTACGGAATCCTACATATCCAATTTATAAAAGGAACAAAAACCAACATAGTTATTAAAATATGTGTAGTTTAAAATCAATAATAAAGGCTATATATGAGTAATATTAGGGATTAGGTATTGATATCGAGCATCATGGTGAAGTTTTAAATATCCTAGTTATTGTATCAAACATAGTCATTGTTTTTTTCATTCCCTTGGGATTTCCCCCGAGGTAGATTCCCTTATACGATAGAAGATATATTATTCCACTGATTAAGGATTACACAATTAAAATTCTATAGATGGTTGAGATTTATGATGTCAATGATATGACAATTAAAACTCTTGAACCCCATGTTGTCATGCCTACTGTGAGAAATAAGTGATAAATAGTAATTATTTTTACTTCATATGAATGGGGAACATATGCGTTGGGACAAAACATTGGGTGTTTGATTTGTAGATCAGGACATAATAATATGTCATGTGTATCCTTTTTTGTGATAAGAATCAGGGTCTTCGTAGTCAAATTAATTTATATATCCCCTAGTGGATGGGAAATAATGAGAAGACCATAGGTATGATTGGGGTCTAATGGTTGAATTTGATATCCATGGGGGACACACACATAGGTGGATTCCTATTTGTGCTCATGACTTAGGTAGGTATTCTATTTATCCATGTTATAGCAAGAATCCGAGTTCCTATAGTTAAATTAATCATATATCACACACTGAGGTTTTCAATTGGATATTTCATAAGGAGTTTAGGCCCTTAAAAATCATTATATGTATTAATGTAATGGAACATTTTAGAGTTATTTTAATTTACATTGATCCAAGATTTCACACAAACTTATCCCTAATATAGGGGGTAGTCATATTATGAAACTGATTTAGGATTAATCACTAATTATTTCCTAATATTATAGAATTCATATAACACCACATATCATGTCACATACATTAGGGACACCATTTGGATATTTTATATGGAGTTCAGGTTTTGGAAATGAATATTACATATCTTAGTTATGGTGGGAATTTGATTTCTCAATGTTTGGTTTGATTAGTGATTACACACAAAAATTTCCCTGAAATTATGGAAGTCATATCATACCACTTATCAATGCTTACACATAGAGGCTACCCTAATATGGGGTCATCCATATCATGCCACTGATTCGGGCTTACACACTGAGGCTACCTTATATGGGGGAAAATCTAATCATGACATTGATCGGGGATTACACATTGAGGCTTCCCTAAAATAACCACTAGAAAAGGTTACCATGTCCATTTATTTTGGAATGATGTGTTATTATTTTCTTCTAGACATGTTCTAATTTTCTACATGACATGTTTAAGAATTTCTAGACATATCCTATATGACTAAAACACATGTTCAAATATAATTATATGATACATTTTAATTATCTGAGGGAGATTTCATTATTTGAATGGTATGTCTATAATATATTTAATGATCTAGGATGAAATTTCTAGAGGGTGCCACATGACCTTGCAGGCTTCTACGGAGGAAATCCCATGATCCAAGCTAACTTGTTTGGTTGATGTCACATGACTCATGTTGGCATGTTCGTAGGAAGTTTCATGATCCATATTAATTGTCTATAACTCATCACATTATCGATAATGACATGTTTATAAAATGTCACAATACTGAGGATAACATGTCTCGATGGTTCCATATGTCCATAACCAACTTTTCATAGTGTCGACTTGAGGCCTAGCTGACATTTCAATGTGTCGCTACATAACATGGGTGACATGTATGGAAGACATCATGAGTTTTTATGGAAATTACATGGGACTAAACATGACATGGGTGGCATTACCAGAGGGAATATCATGAATTTCTTGATATGTAAAATGACATATTATGATCCAAATGGATTGTTGTGGGAATGTTTCATAATGAGGGTGACATTCCCTATTTATTAATATGATCTGGTTGAGTCATGAAAAGTAAATGAAGATAAAAAAAATATCTTCTCATATATATACCATGTTTTAGTCTATAATCTTTCATTTTATTACATAAGTGCTTCATGTTTTTTCACTGTTAACATATTTTATGTATTTTGAGACACAACCCACGTGAGGGGATTCCTTTGCGTAATCTAATGGATACCCTAAGATTCATTGGGGGTAATTTCAAGTCATCACATGAATTCATAATTCATATTTCTTGATCATTTAGGTTGTTATATTATTTTTCCTATTTTATTACCATTTCAATCGTGTGATTTTCCACTCCAATAAGTATTCTCATGAAATTATATGTGATAAATATCATTGATTGGTCATTTTATGTTCTAAGGGGTTATTTAGAATCAAATATACCTCAGATATATTCCATATTGTGTGGAAAATATCATGTGGATTTGGTTTTTATTGGGTGGAGGTATTTGGTTTTCTATTCTTCGTATAACCTTAATATGGTTCATCCGTGGTGTCGCATGATATTTAGAAACCACGAGAGTGTTCTACCTTCTACTATTTTATTGGAATCACATCATTCAAATGGAATTATTATTACTATTTGTACATTTTAAAGAGCTTCCAGAGAGATAAGAAGACATGTATAGGTGACTTAGTGAAGTTATGATGCTTTCTCAAAGTTCTTTATGTCATCATGTATGGATTTTGTGTAGTTTTATATGGGTAAATAGTGGTATTCCATTGGGAATCCATGAGATCTTTCCACAATGTATAAGATATTTTACATTATCATACTTGATTTGGGGGGTGGATTTGTCATTGGTGGGTTTCCAGTAAAAATGAACCCTTTCTATTAAAGACTAGCATATCATCATTTTATAATGAAGCTTTCACCTTTTATTTATTTATTTACTTCTATTTTCATGGTTTATGGATTCTGTAAGGTTATGTGAGTGTTATTGAAAACAATCACACTCCCTTCTTGTAATGTATCATATAACCAATAATTGGTATTGTTGTGTTGTTCAATCATTTTCATGAACAACTACTATGTGTTTTATGGATCTAAGGGGGAGTTAAAAAGCTTCCATATTTTTCTAAAACCCATCACATGATAATAGACGAATATTTATAGGTTCTCATTCGATAGGGTGGACATGTATCTAGGGCTATGTGGTGTCTTGTGAACAACATGAGTTAATCACAAAAATATTAATGAATCTAAATGGTTTAATCCTTTTTATATATTCACCCATTATTTAAATTTTTTTATCCCTCTCCCATTGGTTACCCATGAGGGTGCCACATGATCAATTTGGAATCATGAAATTGTATTCACACCTTGTCTTAGTTATTAGCTTTACTTGTCCATGGAACTTCGAGTGATAACTACTTGATATTCTTATGGTATGTAAACATCATCATGGATAACTCCACTATGTGTCTTATTGATTTAATGGGTGCAGTGAAAAATCAAGTGGTCATGTTTGCGACCCCTCGTAAAATGAAGGTGACATGACCAAGTGCTTCCATTTAACTAGTTGAACATGTATCCTAGGATCATTATGTTCTTTTGAATTGTATGATCTTATCTCGTGAAGATCAATTACTACATGAGTTATCATCATTTGTTTACTATTTTCTTTATTTATTTTATAAGGGTTTTGGATGATTTGTATGCGCTAATCGGTTGACAAGTCATGTGAATCTGAGGAACTCATCTACAATCATGTGCATAATCAGTGAGTGTCTTAGACACCTTTACAAGACCAAGGAAAATGTTTTAAGGGGTTTAACGTGGTATCTAGGAGATCATTCAATACACATTACCCAATTTCATATCCTTAAAATGTTAATGCACACACATTTCCTTTGGGATTTCACATAATCTATGTGATTTGGTCATCTTCTTTGAATTGTGGAAAAAATAATAACTATCATTCCAGTATTTATTCTGTTGTATATTTTTTCTAATAAATTGGTATGTGTAAGAAATCACACCCCCCCCCATTATGAGATGCATATGTTTGGAGAAGAACTCACTTCTGTGGAATTTATATTATCACCTGATTATTTGTGGTTATTTCTATTTTGGGACATGTTGCAATGTTTGGTCTTCAATGTAACCCTTGTTATTCTATAAACATACCAATAAATAGGGTAATGGATGGAGGAGCATTCACCATATACTTCCAATATGTAGGAATTTTGAAATTTTTCTCTATCACAATGCCCCTTTTCTAGTCCTTCCATGGGGACCTATTTGCATGAGTCCATTCACCAGACCTCTCTATAAAGGGATTTTTATGAGGCATGTTTCAAAATACTAGATAATGAGACCTTATTTTCCAAAACACATTTTTAAACTAATACAGATTCAAATTTGTATAATTTCATGTGCCTTGTCTTATTTCCTCAGTAGCATGGATTCCATAATTGTTTCCCTTAATCCACTAGTTCACTCATATGACTACTCAATTATTCAATAGATCACGTGACCAGGTTAGGTTCATGTGATTGTGATGATAGTGGGTGGTCCTATAGTGGAGAGAAGCATTGGAATAATTTGATCCATGATATCTCCAAGTATTTTCATTTTGTAAGACCTGTATCTCTTCCTCCGATCACAAATCTCTATTTGGTTTATGTGATGTGCATGATGCTTCTGGATTGTTTTCTACTTGTAAAGAGGTTGTTTTTTCATTGTTCATCCATATTAATGTTTTTGTATGGATTCTACGTCCCAAATTTCTTCTGTTTTATCTAGACATAGGTCCATGATTTTAGGTAAAAATAATTATAACAATCGATGTTGTGTGAATTTTGAAATCATGGATTTGAATAGGATTATTTATTCTAAACATCAATGAAATACCCTAAAATACCATCTTCCCCTATATGGGTTGGTTCTTCTGTATGATGATTCCATACATTCTTTTGTCTACAATGATCCATAACTCAAGGTCTCAACTTCCCTCAATTGTATTCATCATGGGGTTCTAAGAATGTCCAATTGGATGTAGAACAATCCTCGGGATTGTTCTATGTACTGAAGAACTCCTCAATTGGTCCATATAGATATGATTTCATCCACAATACCATAACTCAAAGCTATTCAATCATTGTTTTATCTTCCTTAAAAATCATGGTTGTTTCTAGTGACCAAAATTGGATTTGTGACCTAGTGGAAATCCTTATGTTGAATGCCCATCACCATTTTTTAGACCGAGATCATTAATATTCTAGTACTAGTGACATGATACACATAATTTTGATGTTGTTTGGGTTTCCCTATTTTTCATATACCATTAGTCGGATCTTTTTAGAGAACTAAATATATTTTTGTTCCCTGATACTAATTCCTTTCTAATCCATCACAATATGAATCAATAATTATAATTTTTTATATATGTCGACTAGTGGTATATCCCCCATTCTAAAATTTATGGTGAGTTCCGCCAAGAACATCTAAAATAACACCTCATACAATAATGTTTTGTAAATTGATATGCTCAAAATTTTGAAACACAAATTAATGAAGGATATGAATATGCACTAACTTATTAATTTTAAAGGTTGGGTCATCATATTTCCCTATCGTAGTTGATATTGGCTAACCACTATATGCCCTCACTAGTGTACTTCCTAACAAGTCTATGACAATGATTTATCATACATTACAATCCTAGATGATCGAGAATATTACACATGGGCCTACTGGGTGTGGTCGGAGAATCCACCAAGCCTTAGGCTGAGGAGTTTTAGGTATATGTTCTTGAATTGGTGGCTTTTATCAAAAGGGGTGCCATGTTTGGGAATCTGAGTTTTCACTTTGGTGAGGGCCTATTGGTTAGAATACAAAAGAACTCCGAATTGATTTGTACATAAAATTTCATGATCTACTAGCTTTTGAGACATATTCAATATGGAAACCCTTATATAAATGGTTGTCCTTTCTAATTTTTATTTGGAAGGATAGGGGAGCATGTCAACTACTATAAATACAACACAACTACTGTAATATGTGGTGATTCATGCCACCCTAGGATACTAGACATATTAATGGTTGAATAAATTCATGTTGGCCCCAATGATATTGTCAACTTGTTGATCCATAGTGATCACTTCAATTTCATGTCTTCTCCTATGCTGATCGGGCCAATTATTAATAATGGTGGTGGCTCTATTGATGAAAGGTCATATATGATATTTCATTGGAACATGTTTCTCAAATTCATGATGGATGATAATATTTAATTTCACGCCATATACCCATTACTGGTACTCTCTCCTATTTGGCTACATCCAAATGGTTTCTCCCCTCCCCTCATGAGGCATGCAAAGACAATAAAATATCAGGATTACCCATCATTTTTGGATGATATTATAGCACAAGGATACCATGGATGAGGTTATTTTTCTATTTTTTGGCACCACTATTATACTAGATTATGATTTTTCTTAGGCTTGGGTATAACCCAACCCCAGTGGTTCTTTGAACAAACTAGTATGTCATGTGGAAAAACCATTTACCTTAGAGATCCCCATATTTGTAGCAATGGTGGAGCTACTTAACAACTCGTGTTAGACTTTGACGAAGTTACCTAATACAAATAATGAAAATCTTATCAGTGCGGTAGGGTTGGTGAGGAACATATTCTTTCAAAAAATGATTCTTTTTAGAGAAGAGTTTATGGGGCTTTCTCTTTCTCTTATCCAATATCTCTACCATTTTTTACTCCTTTTAACATAACTACTCTATCAGTTTCTGAATATTATGCATAGAATATAATAGTCTGGTAGTTCATTTATTATTTGATCCTTAAGACATCCCTATAAATATTATATGATAAATAAAAACATCTTCCCTAGTATATTAATAATTTGTTTTTGGGAGAGTTTGACCACCATCAATCATATGAAATCATGCAATAAATCATCCTAATATGGAGAGATTTGTATACTAGCAAGATGGTATTGAATTATTTTGGTGGGATACCCGTGGAATAACTAATTAAGGATTATTTGGAGGTGTTAAAAAAGATCCATCTAACCATATTTGAGACCCATACCCAAATTGATGTCATAAAGAAAAATATAATGAGACATGAGGAGATTATAGCGCACTCAAAGCATTCCTTTTCAGCATCATCATTTTAGTAACAAACATCACAAAAATTAGTTCAATAATTTTTTACTCAGATCGATAGCCTTCACACTTGTTATAAATTAGAATAATGAGTATGAGTTTCACTTCGGTGTCCCAGCGATGCTTCTATTCATATTCTTACCAATTTGGCCATCTCAGCCAGTAATATGTTACTATAGTGTGACCATCAATATTTATTACGGAATTTTTAGAGAGTCTATGAAATATGCAGGTCACTCATTTATCATGCTATCAATTAATATATCTTCCAAAAATTATTTTTTGTTGTCCAGTTTTTCTCCATTGATTATTTTTTTAACCATTCATTGATATGATGTTACATAGATCATCAACAATACAAATCCTTTGTATAATATTGATTTATCGGGAATTCATAATTTTAAATGTTTAAATCAAAATTGATATATTTTTTTGAGTAATTATCATGAATTCCCACCAACATGAGATTCCTCTTTGACGTGTCTTATCAAGTATTCATTATATTACCTAGTTCACAAAAGGATAATTGTGTATAATATATTTCTTAGATGGAGAGCTCTCTTTCTTTTTTATCAGTTAGTAGACCTAGTTATAATAGATTGATTTTTTATAAGGAAATAAGATGGTCCCCATAATATTCATATCTTTTAATATTATATTATCCTACATGTTTCAGCAGAATCATATTGGGTAAGGCATAGTGTGCATAGAATCATATTTTTCTCTTGCTGGCCACCTATGAGTTTTCGATCTAAGAGGTTTTGTGTATTAGTCTCACCTTGTAAACTAAATATTTTAATTTATTTAGTTTAGTGTCTTCTTTTTAGAACTATATGTTTTGGTATTTTATGGTATTTTCCCTTGGACCTTCAATTTTTTTATTTTAGGGTCTTCTATCATAGACATTATATTTTTGTAGTTTAAGTTCTTATGGATCAGACCTTCTGTTTTTTGTAGTTTAGGGTGTTTTACCTTAGTCCAACCATTTTTTCAGTTTAGGGTCTACTAGCTTGGACCTTATACTGATGTATTTTAAGGTCTTCTTTATATGACAATCAATTTATGTAGTTTAGGGTCATTTACCTCAGACCTTCTTTTGTTTTTGTTTAGTGTATTTTATCTAGGACCATCTATGGTTGTATTTTAGGCTCTTCAATATTAAGGATTAATATTACATGCTTTTTAAAGTCATTCTACCAAATAATTGATTAAGGATAATGAAATATTTTGAAGTCATCCTAGAGATTATGAAAAACGCCCTGAGGTTCTATGTTCTACCGTCGTCTTTCCATGGACCATTAGGCTTGTATTTCCATTCATATATAGAGGTGATGCATTTGGTTGGTAGGTCAAGCCCTTATGCATTGATAGAAATGTCAAATTGTGTTTCTGAACACTTTTAAAAGGACTATGGAATATTTATGGCGGTAATATATGTTGTTGGTGAAAATAAAGGGAATCCAGAGTCCACCTCGATAGTTGGAATATGTGTTGTTTAAATCATATTCTATAGAGCAGGAATTGATGAATCATGAAATGAGGAACACATAATAGGGATTCCCCAAACGCCCTAAGATTTTTTGCTCTACCATAGTGTCACTGGGCTCACAGGAATTGGATTTACTTTCCAATAAATAGTAGATGACTATAATTTGTAGTTCAAATTACTTGAGAAAGAGTCCATCGGGATTACATGAGTTGTCAAGTAGAGTAGATCCACGATAATTTATATGGGCCATCAAAGTTTTACAATGACTTGAATGTCTATTAAATGATGTGGGATTTAGATAAATGTAGTGTCCTAGAAGGGTTATTGAATCATATTGAAATTTAGATTTTTGGGGAGGATATGCCCTACGACAGGTAATTTAATTTCATGTGGTGTGGGAAATCAAATTGATCGGTA
This sequence comes from Viscum album, assembly GCA_963277665.1. Classification (NCBI taxonomy): domain Eukaryota; kingdom Viridiplantae; phylum Streptophyta; class Magnoliopsida; order Santalales; family Viscaceae; genus Viscum; species Viscum album. The sequence goes on along the minus strand of OY728135.1, from coordinate 770,833,658 downwards.
TTGGAGAGTCTCATTCTAACTTTGATAAAAGCTACAATACTCTGTCACATAAAGTCAATGAATTAAAATCAAGATGAATTTTCTGGTATAGATATTTGTAAAACATTGTCCAATGTGCTTGAGTGAAGAAGATGATATGAAAAATCATACCGGTGATGGCCCAAACACCCTTAGGCATTGAGTTCTTCCACAGTGATGTCAGGATCACATAGATCAAAAATAACTTCATAAAGGGCCACGATATTTATGGTTAGTTTTCCTAATCCCATAAGAATCAATAACAATTTAAAATAGAGATAAATATTTTTCATTACAAGGGACAATATAGTTGTATAGGGACCTATGGTTATAAAATCATGAAGTGTGATTTATAAAACAATGTATTATTCTGGAAGGGTTTGAAAACCCTAAAATATGTGTCACTACTAAGTGAATTTGTTTCCAAAGTGAAGAGATGTGAAAAACCAATATTATATATTTTTCATGTACTAGGGGTCCCGGAAGCATGTCATGGTTTTTTCTAGGGATATAATGTGGTAATCCATGAGCTTTAAACATTATATATTTATGCTCAAGATTTTTACAAAACTATGAAGTTGAAGTGTTTAGTGAGCGTGAAAGTAAATTTTTCTCAGGCCTTCCTTTTCTAGTGTGGGGTCCTAAAAATCTCTACAGGGGAAATTATACCCCCAAATTCAATTTTCTTATTCTAAATGTCTAGAAAAGTTAATGGACTAGAATTGAGTTACGATTTTCAAAAGAAAAATGATGGAATTCATGTTTTCAAGCGTTCCAAGTGGCTCGTGTACCATCCTAGGGAAAGGTACATGAAGAAGCTGAATCGTGTACAAACTGGTATGCGGACCGATCCGTGAACCACTGGCCCATGGAGCGATGGATAGAAAACATGGTAAACCATGTACCGTTTCATCTATGGAGTAATGCGTCTGAAGATAATCTGTATACCATTCAGTGAACCTATAATTCCACAGACAAAGTGAATGGGCATGGATCTGTAAACCATTATCGCGAGCCAAAGACTCTGCAAACCCTAGTTGATTGAGTCTTCCACGGGTCAGGATATTGCTTTAATGGGCCTCTGAAAATGGTATTTCATTCCCAATACATTTGATTTCTCCAATGATCTATAAAAGGAGAAAAATATATGTATGAAACAGAGACAGAGAGGGAGACGGACGAGAGAGAGGATATAGGAAAAAAATCTCGAGGGAGACTTAGAGGCATGAATAAAGGGTTTGAAGAAAACTCCAGCTTCTGTCTTGATTCATCAATGAAGCCCGAATCATGAACCACTCCCTCCACAGGTACTTCCGACTGTGAACCATAAAATGAGGGAATTAAATAATAATAATAATAATAATTGAACCGAAAACATAACTGGTGAACCAATAACCGAAGGCTTTTCTAGGATTAACTCCCAGCGAAAGATGATCCCCCAGACCCTCCTTCAATATGGTGATCTGTGTATCGTACCACTACACAGGCTGAACCCAATGTAGCGTACTGCATTAGTATGCGTGTGGAACCCAAAGAGGCATGATGGGTCATGTACCACTATGGTATGCAGTTGCCTATACACATTTATACATACTACATTGGTAAGAGTACTTCCCCTCTGCCCGCATACCACTATGGTATGTGGTGCCTCCCTCATCCCACATAAGAAATCATTATGTGGAATGGGGCGGTTTCGGGTATTGTTTCCTCCATTTCCAACCTCAACCCTCCACTACCATCCATTCCTCTATGGTCCTTCCACAAACCAGTCCTCTGACATCAGGCCAGAGCCTCCTCCAAAGGCACCATACCTTTATGGTCCAACAATTGGGTGCATCAGAGCTCCCCTTTGAGCCTACATACCCATGGTAAGCGAATTCACGATGGTTCTCCCCAAAACAATACAGGATTCAGAAATTCCTGTGGGTCTATATATACATCGTAACCCAAAATTAATCATTGGGATTCATACGTAAACCTACCCATTCTTGGGACTACAGGTGATCAATCACTTTTCCATTTAATGAGGAATAGTGATCAGTTGAATGGGTTATGTTCACACCCCCTTTGACTATGATGAAACATGTCCCTTTTCCAGAAGGTGCTCGAGGGCCCTCCCACTGAGGTAGGTCCCATATCTACTAAGGCTAGTCAGGATGACATTTAATTCCATCTCACATGGAAAGGTTCAAGGCTCCGCGCCCTAGCCCATGGTTTCACTGGCCTCTTCCGTTGTGGGTTCTCCCTCACCCACCAACATCGGAGGATGAATGTGCATTGTTGAATCTTTCACAAACTCTTGTTTCTCACACTGATCGTGAATCATATGGGATTAGAGGTTTGTGACGATTATAACATCAACCCATTTTGAACTACTAGAAATATGATTCATGGTTAAAATAGGATAAGTAGGATGCATACCAAAAGGCGCGAGCTCAAAAGGGTGCCCATCCAAAAGTGTCCACCCAATCACGTTTGACAAATGGGCTGCCTCCATGCATAATCCCCACAAATTTTGAACAAAGAGAACATTAATTCCGAAGCAAATCATGATACATAGGATGCCAACCAGAAGGACCGATCTCAAAAGGGTGCACTCCCATAAACGGTCCACACAATCATGTTTCTCAAATGGGAAGCTTCCATGCCAAAGCCCTACACCATCCGAACTACATGGGTTTTGATTCATCCTTCAAGGATACGTATGAAACTCATCATAAGGGTCTGATCATAACATTAAATAACATTTCGTCCCCCCTGGATGAAGATAAACTCTAGATAACCTTATTATATATCTCATCTTAGCATCACATCCATAGCATCAAATATATGCATGCATATAACGATCATTAAAACCAAGGGTAGCCCATGGACACAATCTTAGAGAATGAATCAAGGATTCAAGAACAAATGAAAATCACATAAATTTATAAGAGAGACCCATAACAGGGAACAATACCCCCCCCCCCCGAAAGGGTGCGGTGATCATGAACTCTCATCCTCTCAAATAATGGAGTAATTAAGTGTTGTTGGATAAACCTTCAATGAACGAGTTCCTGCCTTTGGAAAGCAGGTCCATGAATCATGGATACTAGAACCATTGGGCATTCCTGACTCCATGAATAAACCCACTGGAGATAATCTGAATAAGTTATTTCCAAGAAGAACTGATTTCACATGTACATGACCCCATACAATCGTCCACTTGGACCAATAGTTCCCACATGTTCAATCCAAAATTGTTTAAAAGATAATAAATCATAACATGTTGAAAAAAGAGTAATAGTGAATTTCACAGGAAATCATCTCCAAAAAGAAGGATAAGTGATGATCCACGTCATACCATTTCCATAAAAAATAAAACATGCCACCGTGGAGGGAAAAAATGGTGAACCCGATGTGAATCCCTAACCAAGGTGGAGGTTTTACCCCACATAGCCCATTTATCCCCACAACAAAAAAGGGTAAGGGGCCAAGGTTAATCTCAAATTATGCATATGTTTAAAATAATTCTACTTTGATAAGTATTTGTGGTCTGTATATCTGATATGTATGTTGTAGGTTCCTGAAGAGAAACCATCAGTCCAAATGACATACTGATGACCAATGCAGACATGTGGATATGCGATCCCATAGGCCGTCGGGGCCCCACCGAAGAGTTTGACCCCCTCGCCCACCGTGCATTTCCAATTATGGGTATCCAACACACTGATCAATGAGTACCACTGAAATCATACTCTCCCCATAATGGAGGCTATGAGACAAGCCCCCCTAGTCTATAAAGGTCTTCTAGTCGCCTCTCCATCCATTGTTGGAACCATAGCACAATGCGGTCCTAGTGGCCATCTCAATCAATTTCAGGAGCCTTTCCCCAAAACATGGCAATGAGTACTTCCCTTATCTTAGGGAGGAAGATGAATCTGATGCTAACGACTTATTCTCAAAAGTAAAGGTTTCATATTCATGTTCCCCCTCTAGAGAAGTCTGCTACTGACAATAGAGAATCTAGCCTCCTACCTCTATGGAGAACTTTATGACAAAGGCACCTCCCAATGTCTAGGAGACTCGGGCCCCTCAGGCTTCCTGCCAAGGTTGGAGAATATATAATCAAGAACATGCTTTCACCATGGTTCATGATGAAAAACACTGTTGTACTAATGAAGTTGCAATCAATGGGAAGATATATGACTCTTCCCCCTCCTCCCAATCCAAACACAGAAATTGGGTGGCACAATATGAGTGTATGTACATTCTTACAAATGCATGTCGATCCCGCCATACAGACAGAGAAGAATACTAAAAGAAGAAGAATATAACTGTTGAGCCACAACATGTCTGCCATCAAAATAAGGAGGCACTCAGATACACGCAGGCACAAACACCTTCAAACGCCTTACAAGCACACCATATAAATAGGGAGGCACTTTCCTACATGCCGACACAAACACCCGTTAACACATTTCAGGCCCTCCATCCAAATTTGGAGCCAACCAAATATGAGAAGTGTCAACTTCCTATATATTTAGACAAAACTTGTGAGAAAAAAACAATGGTAATTGATTGAATGAAAATCCATGCTCGTGAATGTTAAGACCACCAGTCAAATACGATGGAAACCAAAGAAGACCGGTAATGACAGACATGTTCCCTTATCCAAACATAGGAGAACTACTAGTATCTATTGGAAACTCATGGAAGAACAAAGCGGGCACAAACTCTTACTCTGATATCAGAATGGGCCATCATACCAATTCCAGCCAAAGATGATTCCTTGAAAATCTGGACAATGAGAGAAGATTAGGAATCGATTCAAGACCATATCCTCTAAACATTCCAAGACATCATTGCATCAGCGTAAAATGCGAGAAATCAGTCCCATAACCTAATTTCCTCGAATGGAATGAGTCACTTGAAAAATGAGTCAGTCAATCTCGAGTAGTTATGTATCCCTAATTTAGTCCAGGAGGGCCGTACGACAATATCCCATGAATCCAGAGAAACCAGATTAGGAACAAATACTCGTTATAACTGGGGGATGTTGTTCTAACATGGTGGTTGCTCCAGGGCTATCATATATCCCTCCCAAAACCTAAGATGTCCATAGACATATCTCGACAATATCATGATACCCAACAAGACAGGGACTCATATATAAAGGCCATTACCAACAACATATGGCCCTGGTTACCCAAAAGAGAGTTCCCCAAAATGAAAAGCGCTAATGGAAATTGGAAAATGAAGAGAATATGCATAATCCTGCTCTACAGAAATCTGGGGTTGTTAATTCCCTAAAAAATATATCATTCAATGATCAATACACTATCATTTCATTACCAATTTATGTAATTGGTAGTATCATTTGTGAATTCCCTCCCCACAATATATCTACTAGTAGCTTTGAAGGTCTTCCCTAGAGCACCCACGGGGGCTCACTACATTGTTCAAGAATGATCGTTCAAAAGATCCTACCTTCTAATGCGAATCATGGTATCCCTCCCTTCTACCTGAAAATCAGATAGAAAAAAGTTCCTCTCCTTTCTACCATCTTCCATGATTGTCTCACCAAGGTTATACACTGCATATATGCTTCTCCCTATAGTCAAACGTCGAGTAATTATGGAATTCCTCTCCATGATGACAGTCGTTATAAGGCCCCAGCCTTAAACCTTACTTAATCTTGTGTTATTACAAGATTACACATTGAGTATCTTTTCAGGTTTAGAGTTTTAGAGAATTAGATCATAAAACATGAATTACATCCCACATTTAAACAAAGTGGTTACAATAAAAGATAGTATTCATTTTTTCCCATCAACATAAACATATTTAAAATAAAACATGGATTCATTCTTGACACTTCCTTGACACTATCATTGTATCATGTACCTTTCCCTAGACCTGTGAAAAACATTTCAAAAACATGGGAGGAGCATAAAAAGCTCAGTAAGGGATATAAAAATATGGAAAGGAAACATGAGTACATGTATACATAAGAATCAATGAAATCATACTATACTCATAAAACATAATCACTTTAACATACCTCATCAAATCATGAATAAATCATAGAAATCATGAGAAATATAGGTAACTTGAGGCATTCATAACATTCTTACGTAGGGAGTAACCCTGTTGGTTACGTTTGGAATACCCATAATAGTATATTCCCTAAATCTCTTCGGAGAAACCTCAAAGGTTAACCCCTTTGCGTTACACAATGCATTGGAGAGCTATATTGGGCTCACCCTCCCTTAGTTTATCATGGAACCACCTGTCTTCATAACAATTTCGAAGAACCATAACATAATCGTATCACATAAAACATACATAAAGGAAACATAGCATTTCCACATTCCAACCACAAGATATCAATACAACACATTGATATAATGAAAAAATTATGAAAACCATTTTCAATACCAAAATAAAAGAAATGTAAAACAGGGTATTTATTTTTCTTTTTAAAAAAATGGTATGGCTTATAGAGGAAGCCGAAACTCAAATAATGGTCACTGCGGCGGAGAAGTCGGTGTCACCACATACGTACGACAAAAACATTATCTTTTGTCATTTAGTAAAACTCTTCGTATAAAAATTATTAATTTTGGATAAACTTAAAATTCAAAGGGTTTTATACACTATATAAAAGAAGGTTGAGTATAAAACAAAATATGCCTCAATGAAAGGAGATTGAGACGAAGTCCCATACCTCGGGTCCGACTTGACTCGATCATTCTTTAATGTCCTGAATAATAAACTTGAGTTAATTTATAATTGATTAAGAACATTTTTCAAGTTCATTATTCCTTTTATATCACTTATTACCATGTCATGAACACTATGTAATTATTTAAGTTAATAACGGTCATTTTAACAATCATTGGTACTTGAGTTAAAAAATAAACTTTTATAATTACATGTTGTTCATGTATCCATTATATCCAGAGTTATAATCATGATGTAGATATCATATATATCATATATATAGAGTATATACATGCATTTATAATATTACATAATGTTTAGAGGTAAGAAATGAAATGCACCGTTAATGGAGACGGTAAGCCATACGTACGCATGAATGCTACTTTCATTTCTATTTAGTATTTTATGGAATGGAATCATAATGATATAAAGGTATATTATAATTCCATTATGATATCATATATAATATCATTAATTACATCCTTTATACATCCCTCATATGGCATTAACGAATCAAATCACTTTGAGGGGGCGGTAGTCCGCACTTCCTAAAATGAAGATATCGCGTTTACCCATGATGGAAACCATAAAGGTATGCCATAAATGAAAAATACAGAAGATTAAGTAAAAAATAAGCATATAATATATCATATATAAATATAGTGTCATCTTAATGGCCACCTTTGGATGTGTTAAAAGAATATTGAAGAATCATCGTTTCGTGATGCAGAAATTCACAATCCGCGGAAATAGTATGTTCTTTAACCATTAGATGTAGGTGTGTGTAATTGTATCTCGAATCCTTCTAATAAAAACATTATAGTATATTTATGATACTGTATTTGTTACAAAAGAAATGAATAAAAATATTTTAGAGGGTTGGAGAAGCAACATAAGAACACAATAGAAAGCACTACCTTTAAAACGGGTAACTCTGTTTGATTTGAGCTGAAAGGCTTCCTTGGGAAGAATTCTGCCCAAAGTGAGGCTTCAAGGAGTAATATAGGGATGTGTAGAGACAAAATGAGCAGGGGTTTGCCGAGCCAAAGTCTTGAGAGGTGTGGGTAAGGCGGTATAGGTGTGGGCCTTTTATAAGAGGAGAGGAGGGGAACTCTTGGAATGGTATAAAAGGTTACTTTATTTTCAAATGAGTTTCGGATTTTAAAGGTCCAAAATTAATGTATTTATAGGATAAGGTGATAAGGGTTCGAAATATACTCATCAAATAAGTCTTTTACTAGTGTAAGTTATAGTTTTAACATTATCTTTTCATTTTATTTAAATCTTTTATTAATGAGGTAATCGATGCATCATCATGATGTCATAAATAATTTAATTTTTTTAATGTCTAAAAATTATAAAAAAAATATAATGATGTAGGAAATATTTATATATTTATAATGAATATTTATAATACAAAATATCATTTATTTCGACAAAATGAGAAATGTTTTACTCAGGTGATACATTCTTTGTTATATTTAACTTTCTTTAAAAATAAAAAAATAAAAAGTCACTTTCACACAAAAGTGATTCCATGGGGTCCCCAAGTTTGGCACAAGGCTTCCCATGGTCATCCATGAGACAACCAGTAGCATTAAGACACATTTTGGTGTCATTTATTATTATTATGATATTATTTTATTTTCCTTAACAACCCGATTACTCATTAATCAAGATAATTAAAGATAATTACCGTCGTTACAATTCATAATGTCCAATAACAAAAGAGTCTTAATTAAATAATTTGGACCTTATTATTCAAAATATGGAATCCATTTTACCAAATTACAACCATATAAATTGCAATAATTAATTTAAAAATAATTTTCATTGTCAAAACAAATAGCGGGTTTTTTAAAAAATATCTATGAAAAGTTTGGCATTATTTTATGCCCAATTACAAAGTGAAATTGATCCTAATGAACACCATTGGATTAAATGGTAAAAGTATATTCAAATTACACTTTAATACCAATTAAAAAGATAATCTAAACATATAATTAAATTAGATGAAAAAGCAGTTTTGATGTAAAATGCAGTATTTTTTCACTATTCATTAAAAAATGAACATTGTCAGAAAAATACCAAAACATTATCCAATGTAAATTTCAATGTCCCAATCATATATAATATGTTTATTTTGACAAATAGAGCTTATAAAATTGTCAAAAGTTTGATTTAAAAATGGTTTGCCATCCAAAGGCAGTAAAACAATATTTTAAGAATATTAGTGTATTCCATGCTTACGATTGGATTTATTCTCTTTTTAAGCCTCTAAAACACTATCTAATTCATAAATAGACATATATAAGAATATATATTATTAATTACTTACTTGGGATGTTACATCCTTCCCCCCTTTAGAAAATTGTGTCTCCGCAATTTATTTACTTATCGAATAAGTGTGGGTATTTAGCTGTCATTGCATTTTCAGATTTCCATGTTGCCTCTTCAATCATGTGGTTTTTCCAAAAAACCTTTACCTGATGAATAACCTTATTCCTTAACACTTTCTCCCTATGGTCAAGAATCTGTACCAGTTGTTCCTCATAAGATAGGTTCTCTTCCAGCTGAACTACCTCTGGACTCAAAACATGAGATGGATCTAGCATGTACTTCCTTAACATTGAAACATGAAAAACATTGTGTACCTAAGATAAACTCGGAGGTAAATCCATGCCGTATGCAACTGATCCAACTTTATCCAGAATTTCATATGGTCCAATGAACATTGGACTCAGCTTTCCATTCTTACCAAATCTCATCACACATTTCCACGGTAAATCTTTGAGAAAAACATGATCACCTACCTCAAAAGAGAGATCCTTCCTCCTATTGTCTGCATAACTTTTCTGTCTGCTCTGAGCTGTTCTCATGTGTTTTTGTATCAGCTGAACCTTTTCTACCAACTCTTCTACCAATTCTGTTCCCATCAACTTCCTTTCACCCACTTCATCCAAAAAAGCTGGAGTTCGACACTGCTTCCCATATAATGCCTCAAATGATGCCATCTGTATATTGGAATGAAAACTGTTATTATAAGAAAACTCAACCAAAGAAAGATGTTGGTCCCAACTTCCCTGATAATCCATTGAACAAGAATGTAACATATCCTCCAAAGTCTGAATTGTTCGTTCTGACTTCCTATCTGATTGAGGATGAAAAGTTGTACTAAAATTTAATTCAGTACCCAACGACTTCTGAAGGCCTTTCCAAAAGTTAGAAGTGAACCTGGGATCACGGTCAGATACACTGGAGAGAGGAACTCCATGTAACCTGACTATCTCTTTAAGATACAAACAGGAAAGTTGATCTTGGGAAAAAGTATCTCGTATATCAAGGAAATGAGTAGATTTCGTCAAGTGATCAACAATAACCCAGATTGCATTATTACCTCGAGATGTCTTCGGTAATCCCACAACAAAGTCCATGGATATATTCTCCCATTTCCACTCTAGCACTGGTAAAGGATGAAGCATCCCTTTCGGTAACTGCCACTCTTCTTTAACCTATTAACATGTCAAACACTTCATAGTAAAATCAGCAATATCCCTTTTCATTCCATCCCACCAGTAATACTCCCACAGATCTCTGTACATCTTATTACTGCCAGGATGAACTGAAAATAGATAACTATGAGCTTCACATTACTACTCTCTCTTCAACTGTGAATCACAAGGCACCCACAATCTCTTACCAAATCTCAAAACACAATCATTATCAATGGTGAATTCAGGCAACTTACCCTCTTGAACCAGCTCTACCTTTTTCTGCAACTCACTATCTTGCTTATGTGCTTTCTTGATTCTGTCTGATAGAGAAGATTTCACTGATACCTAAAACAAAATATGAGAACATCCTGCACCAAAAACTTCTATGCCAAAGTTTATCAAATCCTTAACCAAATGATCGCATTCCAATCGCAACATTGTTAATGAAGCATTACTTTTTCGACTCAAAGCATCAGCCACTTTATTTGCTTTTCCCAGATGGTAATGAATTGTACAATCATAATCCTTGATTAATTCCATCCATATCCTCTGTCTCATGTTAAATTATTTCTGAGTGAATATATACTTTAAACTTTTGTGATCGGTATATATTTCACACTTTACTCCATACAAATGATGCCTCCAAATTTTTAAAGCGAAAACTGCAGCAGCTAATTCCGAATCATGTGTAGGGTAATTTACCTCATGAGTTTTCAACTGACGTGAAACATAAGCAATTACCTGATCATTCTACATTAAGACACAACCAAGTCCATTCAATGAATCATCACTGTAGATTTAAAACTCACCATTCCTAGAAGGTAGTTCCAAAACTAGAGCATTCACCAATCTTCTTTTCAATTCCTGAAAACAATCATCACATTATTTTGTCCAGATAAACTTAACACCCTTCCGAGTTAGCTTAGTCATTGGACTAGATAACCGTGAAAAATTTCTATCAAACCTTCAGTAATAGCCTTCCAAACCAAGGAAACTACGAATCTCTGTTACATTTTTGGTTCTTGGCTATTCTTCAACAACCTTTGTTTTTGCAGGATCAACGGTTATCCAATCTTTAGAAACTATGTGACCAAGGAAAGAAATTTGTTGCAACCAAAAATCACACTTTCTAAATTTCCCATACAATTTCTTTTCTTTTAAGGTTTGCAAAATAACCCTTAAATGCCTTTCATTCTCCTCTTTACTTTTTGAACACACCAAAATATCATCAATATAAACAACCAACATTTTTCACCTGAGTCTACTGAGCCATCACTGTAACAAACTATTTAGTTCTGATTCTGACCATCTTAGGATACTGATTTGAAAGGGAATTTCCCTCTATGTGCCTTCCCAGAAAAGTTATTCTGTTTTCCCTATGAAAAACCATTCTTAACACAGAAATATCTTAGGCGAAGCAACATGGTAATCTATAAATGCTATTTCATTTCAGTCATACCATAAATTAATTTATAATTTAACAGTTTTCTAACACCTAAAATTGTCTAAACCGACCTCTGATACCAACTATAAGGCCCCAGCCTTAAACCTTACTTAATCTTGAGTTATTACAAGATTAAACATTGAGGATATTTTCAGGTTTATAGTTTTAGAGAATTAGATCATACAACATGCATTACATCCCACATTTAAACAAAGAGGTTACAATAAAAGATAGTATTCATTTTTTCCCATCAACGGAAACATAATTAAAATAAAACATGGATTCTTTCTTGACACTTCATTAACACTATCATAATATCATGTATGTTTCCCTTGACCTGTGAAAAACATTTCAAAAACATGGGATGAGCATAAAAATCTCAGTAAGGGATATAAAAATATGGAAAGGAAACCTGAGTACATGTATACATAAGAATCAATGAAATCATACTTTACTCATAAAACATAAGAACTTTAACATACCTCATCAAATCATGAATAAATCATAGAAATCATAAGACATAACGGTAACCCGAGGCATTCAAAACATTCTAACGTAGGGAGTAACCCACTAGGTTACGTTTGGAATACCCATCACAATATATTCCCTAAATCTCTTTGGAGAAACCTCAATGTTTAACCCCTTCGTGTTACCCAATGAATTATAGAGCTATATCGGGCTCATCCGCCCTTAGTTTATCACGGAACCACCCGTCTTCATAACAATTCCCAAGAACCATAACATAATCGTATCACATAAAACATACATAGAGAAAACAAACCATTTCCATATTATAATCACAAGATATCAATAAAACACATTGATATATAGAAAACATTATGAAGACCATTTTCAATACCAAAATCAAAGAAAATTAAAAAAAGGTATTTATTTTTCTTTGAAAAAAAGGTATGGCTTGTAGAGGAAGCCAAAACTCAAATAATGGTCACGGCGGCGGAGAAGTCATTGTCGCCGCTTACGTACGACAAAAACATTACCTTTTGTCATTTAGTAAAACACCTCATATAAAAATGGTTCAATTTGGATAAAAATAAATGTCAAAGGGGTTTATACAACGTATAAAAGAAGGTTGTGTATAAAACAAAATATGCCTCAATGAAAGGAGATTGAGACGAAGTCTCATACCTCGGGTCTGACTTGACTCGATCGTTCTTTAATGTCTTGAATAATATACATGAGTTAATTTCTACTTGATTAAGAACATTTTTCAATATCATTATTCCTTTTATATAACTTATTACCATGTCATGAACACTATGTAATTATTTAAGTTAATAACAATCGTTTTAACGATCATCGGTACTTGAGTAAAAAAAATAAACTCTTTATAATTATATGTTGTTCATGTATCCATTATATACAGAGTAACACTCATGATTTAGATATCATATATATCATATATATCAAGTATATACATGCATTTATAATATTACATAACGTTTAGAGATAAGAAATGAAATGCACCGTTAATGGGGATGGTAAGTCGTACGTACGCATGAACGCTACTTTCATTTCTATTTCATATTTTATAGAATGGAATCATAATGATATAAAGATATATTATAATTCCATTATGATATAATATATAATATCATTAATTACATCCTTCATACGTCCCACATATGGCATTCACGAATAAAAAATCACTTTGAGGGGGCGATAGTCCGCACTTCCTAAACTGAAGATATCGCGTTTACCCATAATGGAAACCATAAAGGTATGCCATAAATGAAAAATAAATAAGATTAAGTAAAACATAAACATATTATATATCATATATAAATATAGTTTCATCTTAATGGACACCTTTGGAGGTGTTATAAGAATATTGAACAATCATCGTTTCGTGAGGAATAAATTCGCCATCCACGGAAACAATATGTTCTTTTATAATTAGATGTAGGTGTGTGTAAGTGTAGCACGAATCCTTATTATAAAAACATCCTAGTATATTGAAGATACTGTAGTTGTTAAAAATGAAATGAATAAAAAGATTTTAGAGGGTTGGAGAAGCAACATAATAACACAAGAGAAAACACTACCTTTAAAACGGGTAACTCTTTTTGATTTGAGCTCAAAGGATTCTTTGGGAATAGTTATGAACAAATTTAGGCTTCAAAGAGTAAGAGAGGGATGTGGAGAGACCAAATTTGCAGGGGTTGGCCAATCCAAAGGCTTCAGAGGTGTGGGTATGGAGGTAGAAGTGGGGGCCTTTTATAATAGGAGAGGAGGGGCACTCTTGGAAAGGTATAAAAGCTTACTTTATTTTCAAATGAGTTTCGGATTTTAAAGGTCCCAAATTGATTTATTTCGAGGATAAAGTGATAAGGGTTCTAAATATACTCATCCAATAGGACTTTGACATGTGTAAGTTACAGTTTTAACATTATATTTTCATTTTATTTAAATCCTTTATTAATGAGGTAATCGCTGCATCATCATGATGTCATAAATAATTTAATTTATTTAGTGTATAAAAATTATAAAACAAATATCAGGATGTATAAAATCTTTTTATATTTCCAATGAATATTTATAGTCCAAAATATCATTTATGTAGACAATGTTAAAAATGTTTTACTCAGGTGATTCATTCTTTATTATATTTAACTTTTTTTAAAAATAAAAAGATAAAAATTCACTTTCATGCAAATGTGATTCCATGGGGACCCCAAGTTTGGTACAAGGAATACCATGGTCGGTAATGAGACAACCAGTAGCATTAGGACACATGTTGGTGTCATTTTTTATTATTATGATATTATTTTATTTTCTTAACTACCTGATTACTAATTAATCAAGATAATTAAAGATAATTACCGTCGTTACTATTCATAATGTCCAAAAACAAAAGAGTCTTAATTAAATAATTTTGACCTTCTGATTCCAAATATGGAATCAATTTTACCAAATTCCAAACATATAAATTGAGATAATTAATTGAAAAATAATTCTCGTTGTCAAAACAAATAGCGGGTTTTTTTTGAAACAATATCTGTGAAAAGTTTCGCCTTAGTTTATGCCCAATTCCAAAGTGAAATTAATCCTAATGACCACCATTGGATTAAATGGTAAAAATATATTAAAATTACACTTTAATAATAATTAAAAAGATAATCTAAACATATAATTAAATTAGATGAAAAAGTAGTTTTTATTAAAAATGCAGTATTTTTTCACTATTCATTAAAAAATGAACATTGTCAGAAAAATACCAAAAAATTATCCAATGTAAAATTCAATGTCCCAATCATAAATAATATGTTTATTTTGACATATAGCTTATAAATATGTCAAAAGTTTGATTTAAAAATGGATTTCCATCAAAAGGATGTAAAACAATCTTTTATCAATATTAGTGTATTCCATTCTTAAGATTGGAATTATTCTCATTTTAAGCCTCTAAAACACTATCTAATTCCAAAATAGAAATAGATAAGAATATCTATTATTCATTACTTACTTGGGATGTTATAGTCATTGTGATGTTCCTCCCCACAATGGCAGTTTCTATGAAGGTCCTCCTTATAGTAATGTTAAATAACAAGAAGGTCATCCCCTCATTGTAGAAAATCCTAAAGGACATCCCCAATATGTACTTTGTAGAAATTATCCAAGAACCCACGTATCAAGTCATGATGGTATTCCTCTCCATGATGACAGTCATTGCAAAGGCCCTCCCCACAATGGCAGTAGCTATGAAGGCCATCCTCATATAATTATCAAGTAGAAAGAAGTTCCTCCCCTCAATGAATCATTCCTTGAAGGTTGTCCCTATGGTATATGCCACAAATAATATTACCACAATCTAGCATTCAAGATGAAATCATAGCCCTCTCTATTACAGCAATATATGGCACTGTTATCCTCTTAATCAAAATTCATACAAGGAATAAGGTCCCCCCCATTACTGAACAAAGATGTGAAATCCCTCTTATACTCAGGAACTCAGAAAAATTGAGTCAGACACATTGGTAACTCCGTCCATAGAAACTGATATTCTTTATCAACTAGAGGATGGCTTGGGGACACACTCATCTTCTGAGCCACACCCGTACCATCTGAAAATTAATGAGGCTCCAACCATTCTGGTTTCTTGGAAAAAATTATTAATAAGTAGTTGAGGTGGTCATATCAATTAGAGGAGCCTCTATAAGAACAACAACATGAAATTTTTCTTGTGAGAAGACAACCAGTTATGAATAATATATCAGTGAAGTATTATCCTACCACCACTTCTCACTTTGGCATACTAGTAGTGTTTTCTTGAGGGAAACACATATAACATTCGCCTAAACATATGGATGACTCTTTTTCAGCTGAAATAAAAATTCATACACAAATAAGGGTATGCGGACCATGTTTGCATGATAGGGAATCTTCATCGTATAATCGATCTAAAATCCATCACATCTGAAAGTTACTGCAATCAGAAATCTTAGAGAAAACCCCTGAACTTGCTTGACTCCATGCACTACATAAATTGTGTCAGCTTAATGGAAATTCACTTTTTTGAGTTCACATTCGGGGATGGGGACAACAATTGAGCTCTACATGTCACCCCATGTCCTATCCAGTAGGTCCTATTTGAAATGACACCCCGTATTGTCATCACCCAGGGGAAATAATCAAGTCACCCCCTGCTCAGGAAACATGTGATACTCAACAAAAACTGGCCTGGAATAAGTCTAAAAAACATTAGGTTTGAAGAGATAAATCCATATAAAATCACCTGAGACAGGAAAATAGGAACATCCTGCAAGATTCCCACCTATGGGAATCCAACTAGAAAGTAGTTATAATGTCTTAAAAAGACCATAGACTCTGTGAAGCCCCAATTCCATACTCATCTCACACCCAAATAGAAGTACGTGAAATTGAAAAGGTGGAAATAGCGGCGGATACCACCGAAATACAAGTACAACCCCATCCCATAGTGTAGGGGGAATTTTTAAATCAAAATGACCCCGTAAGATCAATAAATCCAAGACGTTGTTCATCAATTCAAGAATAGGGAACAACCCCAGCAAGCAGGGATGGGGGAATTTTTACCTCAATACCCATCACAATGGACGTCCATGATCTACCACCTAGGAAGAACAATATACAGAGGAGTTACTCGTTCAACCCTTTCTCATGATTCACACCCTCCGAGACAACGGCACACTATGAGGTAATACCAGGTCACCCATAAGGTAAATCATCACTGAGACACCTAAAGAATACCATTGAATAGAAGGAGAAACTCCAATAAAGGGTGCAGAAAGATTTCATACTATCCGACATTGGGTACACCATCCCCAATGTGGTATGCCTCATTGAAAATGGTAAATATAAACCCCACAGATCACATAGGAAATAATGCGTAGGGAGAGGAAGTGAAGGAAAAATGGTTTCCTCCCAGAGGAATCAAACTCCGAGCCTGATGGAATGCATACCCAGAACCAGAGAGAGATCCTAAATTTGGGCGCCCACTAATCTAATTCATTGCTACCTCCCTTATGAAACCCCAAAAAGGAGATTAAGAAATCTATGTTTTTATATGACCCGCATCCTCCTCTCCTTGAGAATGCATCCCTAACCATTGAAGAATGATTCAATATGAAAAAGAGGAAATAAAAGATCTTAGGTGAATTAATGATGATCTATGTTGAGGGAGGTACCTTTCCAGATGTACTCCCCCTGTAGAATGTTAGCAGGAGTCTCCAGAAGAGGTTCCCATTCCACAGGAACTCATCCTGATGAATGAATTCAAGCATGGAGGTCCGTCTAAAACAGCCCCAGAAGGATATGAAGTCTTCCCCCCATTAGGACGACAGTCAAAATATATATAGGAAAAACCACTAATGATACCTTCGGCTGGGTATCAACCAAAAATCCCATCAGCACCATCACACCTAGTCTTGGACACTGCCACAATAGCTCATGCTCAAGCCTGACAGGATATACTTCAAGGAATCTTGAAATCCATCAATCAATTAACTACTCAAATAGAATCCATGGAGGGGAGTCATGCAATGATATAGACAGAGAACAAACCCTATCTCGACTGGGTGAGCAATGTCCAACCACCAACAAATTCAAGAACCCCATATTTTGATTATTCAATGGCTTCGAGGACCCAGAATAGAATTTAATGAACTATTCCTCTCATTATGACCCCATGATGGGAACTCTAGAGCACCAAGAAGCATTAAAACTCAGGTGCTTCATATGAACCTTGTAGTTCTCATCCTTCATATGATATACTCTCTAACCAGTCAATTCAATCACAGGATGGGAGGACCTCCAGAAACAGTTTCTTTACCAGTTCAGTTCAACACTACCTAAGATGAAGATCTGTGACCATATGAACTACTTGTTGTGAGAGAAAAAGAGAGTCTCTGAATTCATTTCTATATGGAAAGGCCTAACTAATTCCGCAAAGGAGCCACCACCCAAGATGAGATTTTCTCAATGTGCATCAATAACCTTCGGGAATAATTGAGAATGCCACTCATCCAAGTGACATACACTAGTGGGTTTAGATACTTCAGTTTAATTACTCAGAGGATAGAATACTCCTTGCAACAGACCAATCATAGGTTTCGAGTGGCCCCATCACCCCCCAAAAAAATAATTGGAAAAGATAAAGTAGCTTCTGTTACACTTAAGCAACCCCCTACACCAGCTCCAGCTGCGAGTCCCAAACAAAACCATGTGGGACCCCTTAGATGCCAACCTCCACCCCCACCTTGGAATGGTGAGTGATGTGGTGCTAAAATAAATAAGTTCTAATAATGATGAAATAAATTATATTTGTTCTGAGATGTCTGGGTCTGTTGCTATTTCATTACTACCATGAATTGCAATTATCTTGGGCTACCAGAGCCAAAGAGTGCCGATGAGGTGGGTCACGACGACCGTCAAAATTATTTTCCATATCACCAGATACTGGGAAAAACCATCCAAGAATTTTTTTTTTCAATGATCTACTGCAAATGATGGTGCATTCCCAGAAAATCAAGTTGGGCCTCCCACAAGCACAAGTGGTGTATGTTTCCATCTCAAACTCAAGATATGATGAGGAATGGAAATCAATCTCTAGTAAGAATGAGATAAAATTTCACAATAGGATGACTCGTAAGACCATCAACCGAGTCCATTGAATCCTCTAGGAACATCTGAAACAACCAACTATGCCCCCAAAAGCTCTTGATACAACACAACCATTATCCTCAACCATGTGGTCATCTAATGTCAAGAAGGAAAGAATAAAAGATCAATAATATGAGAGGATACTAAAGACAAATTTAGTTTTGACACTTTCAGACTTCGGGCCTATAGATATTGCACAAAGGGCACTGCCCTTCCAAATAGTATAACCAGAACTGTCCCACCAAACAGTGCCATCCGAAGAGGATAGTCAAATAGAAACATTGTCGGATCATGAATTGATATTTTTCTCCATCAATGTCATTAAACTAATGGACCCATTATCGGATGGAGATTATGGATATGAACATGAATTCTCCATGCCCAAAATGAGGTATAGAGGAAGTGGCAGTAGAGGGCTGAGGTTTCCTAGAAGGCATGATCGTGGAAGGAGTCAAATTCCCAGCCACACCATAAATCAAACCATTAACATAGTGAAAACTCATGATAGGACCATTTGGTAGACACAAAAACAACCTGAATGCTCTGTCACCCCCATAGGAACAGATCCATGACTAATTATCATGTAATACCCATCAGTGGAAGACTATGTGATGAAATTTCCAAGGAATATGAGAAAACCAGTTCAACCAAACATAGAAAAGGCCACAACACCACTGAAGCCCATCATATTAGCTGAGCCATCCATGTCTAAAGCTGAAAAACCTATAAAGTGTATGTGAATTAGAAACCATGGGCCGGGAAGCACCGAACATTAGAGAAGAAATATGATATTCAAAAGAAGATGGCTTCAGTTCTAGAAAATATGTCAATACTGGATGTGTTGAGAATGTATGCAGTTCATAGGGAGGTGCTCATCAAAGCCTTAATTTGTCCCTGGTAGTTTGATGTTGAAGTCACAGCAGTTGATGTCTATCAAACAGAGTCCAGCCCCAAAGAATGCAACACTGTCATATCATTCATAGAAAGGGATAAATATTCCATCATGCATGGCCACATCAAACCCTTATATGTGTCCAACATGATAAATGGAATTGATATCCATAGGATCTTTATTGACAATGGCTCTAGGGTCAATCTCCTCCCACTACAAATGCATCATCGACTAGGCTATGATGAAAACTGCTTGACACTCTACACCACAACTCTGATGACATATGGGAATAGTGAGCAGAAACTGCTAGAGTAAATCAGGATTAAAACATGTATCAGAGATCTCAGGTCAAATTATAAGTTCCTAGTGTTGTAGGAAAGTACATCCTTCAATGTTTTGATAGGGAGGCCTTGGCTACTTCAGAGCACTAAAATTCCATCATTGTACCATCAGTGCATCAAATATTGTCCTAATGAGAAAACGTGACATTATACGCTGATAAATCCATGTTTGATTCATATGAGTCAGATTATATCGATGAAAGATTCTATGATTCTAAAAAAAAATCTTTCTGATGGAGACATGTATTGTATCAATGCCCCAAATGGATAGGAAATGGCTCCCACCGACCCCCTACAGAAACTTGGGAAGAGTACATACTACTCATCAACCAAGTTGAATGTAGAAGGAAAAGTTTAGATGCAGACTCAATTGTCTACATGATCTCCATCATGGAAACTGAGCCCAAAGACATGAAAGGGTGGGATTACCCCCACAATTTTAGGAAAATACCTATAAAAATTCTATTCACCAATCCTCAGGACATAAAACTACCCTTGACTCACAATCTAATGAAAAAGATGATTCTTATCCGATCATTTGATAGTTCATCTCAAAAATAATATTTCTATATAATGAATAAAAAGAGGAAGAATATGAAAAACATGAAGAAGATGAAGAGGATAATGACCTAAAAGATTCCCCTCTTGCATTCGAATAGGGTGTCTCCACCACAATTGATGAACTTATGGAGATAAATATGGGCACCAAAAATGACCCCAAACCCACTTTGATCAATTTGGTCATATTAATTGAAGAACACAAGGCATATAAATCCTTCCATAATAAGATTCAATATTATTTTTCTTATAAATACACAAAAAATCCATTCCTCAATTTTGAGCTCTCCACTCATCATTTGGGCTTACCAAAAAATCATTGGGGATATATGCAAGAAGCCAGAAGGACCAACCCAGGGAATGCGGCCAAAATAGAGGCTGAAGATTAAAAGTTGATAAAATACAACATCATACAAGATTTATAATATCTTATCTAGTTGGAAAACATAATCTATTTCAATAAAAAATGGACAGATTAGAATTTTAATTTACATCAAGGAATTTAATCGGAATTTCCCAAAAGATGATTTCTGGGTCCCGATCACAGAATTGTTGATTGATGAAACAAGTGGATACAAAGACCTCTATTTCGTGGATGGATATTCTGGATACAATCAAATCAATATGTCTCGAGAAGATGAATAAGCTACTAATTTTTGTCCCCTTAGGGAGTTTCTTGTTATAACATGATTACTTTTTCACTAACAATTTTTAGCGTCGCATATCAGAATGATATAAATAACATGTTCAAGACCTTCCTGGGAATGTTCATCAACTATTATATCGACAATTTCATGGTTAAATTGCAAAAATTCTTGAACTGCCTAGATAGTCATGAAATTTTCTTCAAGAAGATGCGACAACATATTTTAAAGACGAATACCCCAAAATGTACCTTTGGCGTTACCTCAGAAATATTCATCAGCTTTATTTTATGTCATCACGAAATCAATGTACTCCCTAAGAAGACAAAATTCTTCCTTGGAATTTCCCCACCTCACAACCTCACCGAGTTGAGAGGTCCTTAGGGGCACCTTGCCTACATTCAGTGCTTCATAGCCAACCATTTAGGAAAATGTTTACCTTTCACCAGGCTCATGAAGAATGGAGTTATGTAGATGTAGGATAATGATTTCCATGAAGCATTTGAAAATATCAATATATATCTCCTAATACTACTGGTGTTGATTCCCCCAGTTGAGGGGAGTCCACTAATTTTGAACATAACCACCTTGGAATGATCATTTGGATCCTTCCTCATGCAGAAGAATGATGTCGGTAGTGATAACATCATCAACTACTTAAGCTGAACAATGATCAATGCTGAAACTCTATGTTCAAAAATTGAAAAGATATTCCTAGCCCAAATATTTGTGGTTTAGAAAACAAGAATTACCTACAGCATCATGAGGTCCAAATGGTCTCCCTTTGCAACTTGTTCAAATATATCCTCAAATTTCCCATGCTAAATGGGCTCCTATAACGATGGTAGGTCATCCTATAATAGTTTGACAAACGGTGTGTACCCCAGAAGGCTATCAAAGACCATTCATTAGAAAAATTCTTGGCAGAGAACCCATTGTAAGAAACAACACCACTGGATGCAAAACTTCTGGATGAAGAAGAGTTTTCTGTTCAGGAGGACCCCCAATCATGGGAAATTTTCATTGATAGTGCTTCCCAAAGCCCGACAGGGAAATAGATGGAGGATCCCAAACTCAGAAATGTGGGGCAATGAGTTATTATCATATCCCTTGAAAATTACATCTTTCCTTACTCATTATTTCTTTGGAAGGGTGTATAAACCTTTATGTAGAGTATCAGGCCCTCATTGGGGGATTGGAATTAGAACTTTAGGTGCATACAAAACACCTAAAAATAAAGGGTGATTTAGAGCTACTCATTAATCAGGTCAACAGTGACTATTTCATTAAGATATAAGTATTGGTCCCCTTGATGACCTTTTTTTGAGAAATGATGATATAATTTCCATAAAAACCAACATTGACCTATGTCCTTAGTCACAAAATGGTCCGGAAAATGTTTTCGCGAATGAATCCACAACATTGACCAATATAAATCGGGATGAAACCGTCATTAACATTTCCCACCTCCAGATGGTCTTGACATTTATTCAGGCTGATACGAATAAATTTGATTAAATTAGACCCATTTCTGAGCCTTATGGTCACACCTTCGATTTGATCATTCCCATTACTAATGAAATTCAGAATGGGGAACTCCCACCAGATAGGGATGGAAGTTAACAGATCCAAAGATGGGAAGAAAATTTTTTCTTATATAATGGGATAAACAATGAAAATGATCTCTAAAAATGAGGCCTTTATGGAGTCCTTATCCGTATTATGTCATATTAGCTAAGAAGTTCCATTTCTATGAAGTTCACACTAATTTCATACACTAAACCACGATGTTACTTCATACCGTTATGTACTCCTTATCATTCTATGCCTGGGCGATGGATGTTTTGGGACTGTATCCTCCTGCCATTGTCAGAAAATACATGTTCATATTCACAGTGACTGACTTCATTTCCAAATGGGCCTAAGAATTACCACTTAATGAATTCAGGGAGAAAAACATCATTAGAATTATGAAGACCCACATCATTACCAGATTTGGTGTCCCACATACAATCAAGAAAGACAATGTCACCAACTTCTTCCATACTGTGTTGGACAAGATATACCAAGAATATGGAATTAAATCCATTCAATTTTCTCATTACCATTCGGTGACCAATGGTAAAATAGTGGCTTTAAACAAGGCTTTGTCTAAATTCTCCAAAATATAGTCAATAAGGATAAGAAATTGTGGAATAAAAAGATTCTCCATGCTTTTTGGTATTACCGATCCATGACTTGCACTGCCGCCCAGGAGACCATGTAATCACTAGTATACATGGTATAGGTAGTTTTTCCTATCTAAATCTAAGTTCCATCACTTCATTTTGACATTTTTGATCAAATTTCTATGGAAGAGGAATCCCAAAGACAGTTTGTTGACTTGGAGAAACTAGATGAAAAAAGGCTACACACTATCCAACATTTGAAAATCTACCAAAAACTTATTGCATGATCCTTCAACAAAAAGGTTCTCCTTAGATCATTCCTCAATGGAGAAATGGTGTTAGTCCTCACATCCCCAATGATACTCGAGAAGATGACCCCAATGATTGAACCAAAGTGGGAAGGACCATATGTCATACATAGGGTCAATTCAAACAGATCATACTCCCTGATGTCGAGGGATGAAAATATCATTACTGTTCCCACAGATGAGAATTTCATTATGAAATAATTTACGTAATAGCCAACAATGAAGACATGGTCTGTGCTCTATGACCTTAAACTATGAGTCATAAAAATCTCCAATGTTATAGTCAATACTCTATGACCGTAAACTATTTGTAGAATCCAACCATGAACCCAATGTCTGAGCTTTGCGACCCTAAAATATGAGTCATAATACCTCTAATTCCACTGTCCAAACTCTATGAATTAAAAGTATGAGTCCTCATCCTGTCCACATAAAATTAAAATTTATGGTATTAGTTCAAGAAACACAACATTATACTTAAATTCCATGGTCCATGCTATATGAACATAAACAATGAGTATCATCCTGGTCACATGATGTTAAACTATAAGAAACACGTCTCTAAAACATGACATTAAACAATGACTCATTTCCTCACCATAATACATTAAACTACATAAATGGAAATGCCTTAATCGCCTAACAATAAATTGTACGATATCTCACAGAACTACGTATGGCTTGATTCGTGACCTTGCAGGATATGTAGTGATACCTCAAGGTTGGACCCGCACCACTAACAAATGACACTATAATTCCCACTATCTACCCGTGTTCTCAAGGGAAACCATTATAAATCCTTGTTTCTCACTTCGAGTACAACTCACGTGGGATTAGGATCAATGTTAGTGATTCTTTTACGAAAGAAAACTATGGAGTTACATGATAGACCTCGAAATTGTGATTGATAGAATGAAAATGCCCCTACCCATAGACCAATCAGAATCGGTACAAGGTATATACCGAACTAAGTACGACTTGATTCATGCCCTCGTAAGATATATATAGATGCCTCGATCTTCGATCCTGGCCCAGCCCCTAGAAAAAAACACCCCATCATATTTTGTACCTCCCCATACTTACAAAGTAGACTCAATGGACATTTTTTTCTCACATCGAGTATAACCCAAGTGAGCTTTGGATTTGTGGTAAAGATTCTATAACACAAAGAAATTATAGGGATATATGTTAGAACCATCACATGCAGAATATGAAACTTAAAAGTACATGTATGCGAACTAATCCAGATCTGTATAGGGAACCTTCAGAACTACGTGCGGCCTGATTCCTACCCTCGCAGGATATATAGTGACACCATGATTTTGCATCTTGGTCCAGAAAATCACCATCATAAAAAAAATTCCCTCAAAGTTCCCAACATATCAATGAAACAACTATAGGGAATATTTAGAAGTACACATACCGTGATTAATCCACTCATAAGATATGTAGTGATGTCTAGATTTGGGATCCAAGCCCAACCACATAGATATTAAAAATAAATTCCATCACATATTTTTACACATGGACCAAAGAAGATCGGTGTAGGGAACGTTTGGAACTACGCACAACTTGATTTCTGACCTTGAAGGGTATGTAGGGATTCCCCAATTTTTAATTCTAGCCAAGACACCATGAAAATTTCTTTTTCTCTCCCATACATAGGCCAGACATGTACGAGGAGCCCATGAAAGGTCTTAATCGCATGATAATAAACTACGAAATTCTTCAAGAGTGGTTCATGGTTCAATCTCTGATGTTACAAGATCCCGCACATTCCCTACACTAATGAAATGTGAAAATATCATGCTTTCCCCATACATATCAGCCACACCTTTGTGGAATCCCCAATAGTTTATTTTTAAGTCACGGTCTGGGTATTCTTTGCATTTCCAGATACATCGTTTCCATTTTTCATACTCCATAACCCTTGAAAACATTGTTCACCATAATCATCCAAGACCCTATAAGACAGAAGGCCAGTGTCGTGCGGACACATTTGTTTGACTATGCACATCATGCCCTGGTATCTCTGCATATGTTTCTCACAAAAATGGACATCAATCAAAGGAAAATTCATCCCCAGGAGAGTCATCTCCTATCTCAGTACGCCCAATGTCTTCCATGCCTTGTTTTGTTCCTCTTAATTTAAGTTATCCTCGGAACTATGGTTTATACCTTCTATCACCACTCAAGTCTATGAAATGCCAAACCATCCTGATTGTGATTAACGCAAAACTATTAAAGATCATTGTGATGGTATAACCATCCTATCTACATGAATCTAAACTGCACAACATCACTTCCTCAACACATGACATTTAGCTATGAGGCTAAAATCATTCTTGTTGTACGATGTTAAGCTGTATATAAATTGTTTATGCCAAAAATTTCCCTCTAATATTGATTTTTCTATTCCTAGGAAATGACATAGAATACTCATAATCCTATTTTTCTATCACCGAGAATAGATTATGTAATATTTATGATTTTAGTGAGTGATACACTATGGAATTATGGAAAAACATTACATTAATTTGGTCATTGAAGCACGCCCCTAAAAGGCATGTCACAATTCCCTTCTCTAAGAGGAACCCCATGTCCTAGCCATGTGATGTTAAATGTCCAGGTACCCCAATGGTGGAATGAATGCCTCACCCTACATATGAGTCATATCTACATAAGGGACACCTAGTTCCATGAGTAAATCACAACCCAAATGACCACAATATGTCCAAATACACTCATTCCATATTTCAAACTAGGTAATTTGAGTGATATTGAATCTACATAACCCTCCAAGGCTATCTAGGATGTAAGGCCACTGTCATACATACACATTTTCTTGATAATGAACGTCAAGCCCCAGTTGCTCTGCATATGTCACCAACAAAAATTTTCGTCAATCAAGTGTAAAATTTTTTCCCATGAGAGTCCTCCCCTATCTCAGTACTCCCAATGGATTCCAATCCTTATTCCATCCCTGACGATTTATGGGATCTCAAATTCTGGGTTTATATTTTCCTCCCTAAAAATATACTGGACACAGCGGAACATACGGTCCCGATTCATCCCTAGTCCCTTTTTAGGTTTCTAAAAAAACCCCATCCATTTGTGTGAGGTTGATCTGAAAAAAAGAGCTCCCTCATTCATTTATGGGATCCCCCAAATAAGATTATTTAAATGACCCGTTTTGTGTTTAGGTTCACCAATTGTCAAAAGTAACATACCATATTCTAAAAGTTCCCAATATTCATAATCCTTAATGGACATCAGAGACGGAAGGCCAGTGTCCTTCGGACACCTTTTCTTGACTATGCACATAATGCCCCGGTGGCTCTACATATATTTCACAAAAAATGGATTTCAATCAACAGAATATTTGTCACCAAGAGAGTCCATCCTAGCTTTTTAATTATAAATTATAAATCATGTCCTACCACACCTAGGATTTGGAAAACTCTTGGATAATGGATTATGTACCTTTTTCTTTCCATGTTCCCATGACATCAAAAGGACTCCTAACTAAACTGATCACTCACTAGGTCTCCCTCAAGAAATTAAAAAATGTGCAGGAATAGTTTCCCAATCAAAGCTGATATGAATGTCCCTAATTTTTTTAGAGACCGCTACTCAGGCCAGCCAACCATTGTGGAACACGAATTCAAAATAATTTTAAAATTTTTCAAATCCCACTAGACCATTACAGTTGTAAGGACATTGTCCAATTGAAACCTTTGATTGACTATGCACATCATGACTCAGTGGATCTACATAAGTCTTGCACAATAACGGCCATCAAATAGAGGAAAATTCATCCATATGAGAGTCCTTTCCCACCTCTGTATGCCTAAAATTGGTCTTGAGCCTCATCCAAGTCCAAACACACAAATTAAGGGTCACGAAAAATTCCTAATACTTGTATAAAATATTTTATCAAATTATCAGTTGATTTTCCTGAATTGGGACCCATTCCCCATTATTTTTGGTCAAAGATATTTGACCAAAAACATATGTAATATGGTTGATTGGTAT
Organism: Viscum album; assembly: GCA_963277665.1. Classification (NCBI taxonomy): domain Eukaryota; kingdom Viridiplantae; phylum Streptophyta; class Magnoliopsida; order Santalales; family Viscaceae; genus Viscum; species Viscum album. Next base: position 770,805,893 of record OY728135.1, on the reverse strand, counting down.
GACTTTGAACTCCCAGTGAAAAAGAATCCATTCTTTTTGGAGTGAAAATATGTAAAAGTTGTCTCTGGGTAAAATTCACATATCGGCTCATTAAAAAAACATTAATCCATAATAAAAGGTGTAAATATTGTTAGGTCTAAAACCCACAAAGGGAGGCCAAATAAAATTTCATGTTATACTTGTTAATCCAATGCCAAGTAAGGTTAGGCAAAAAATAGGGTGATAATGAAAAAAGACATAAATGTTCGTGAGGTGTTCCATAAAACCTCGGCAATAGTCAAATGATTCTCACTGAGTCCCATGAATATATATAAAATTAGAGGATGATTTGACTGTTACAATTTACTGGTTTGAATTCATGGTTTATAATTATACATTATTGAAATAATTTTAACAGTAATAGATGAATAAAAGACATTTAAATGAAAAATTAGTTCCATTGAGTTCAATGAAAATAGAGGAACATCCCCATTTCGGAGTCTCTCCCAAAAATAAAAGAGAGTGCATATCATGATTTGAGACATGACTATTATAAGGCATGGTTCTCTCTTTATAGGAAAATGGAAAATGATTGTCGTTAGCCATCAATAGTATTCTCTAAAGAGGATCTATCCTCTATTTAGGCCTTGAGCATTTGAAATACCAACTCTAGAGCTAATTCAAGATCCTACCCTTTCTTTTGAATGACTTCATAATTGGCACATGAAGAGGCATGTTGATCCCAAAACCTTTCTATACAGTCCTCGCACTTTTACATCCCTTCCTCTTCGGTGTCAAAAAAATCATGAGCCCTCACCTCCTCGTCCTTGAGATGATCATGTTATTTCAAAATATATTGAAAGCTTTCCACCTGGTGATGGGAAGAATTGAACTTTTATGGCTTGTCCTCATAGGAGGAAGGGTCTTCTCGGGAATTGATGATCTGGTAGATAAGGGCGTGTAAGCGATGACAATCAAAACTTCTGGAACCCAAATTGGTGAATAATCGCTAAAAATTTTCACCCTCGTTAGTAAAATTGGATATGGATGTCTCTGTAGAAAATACATATAATAAACACCTTTTCTATTTAAGAACTACCTAGTTCCTCCCCGTGGCATCATCAATTTGACCCTCCACTTCAGAAACATGCCTATATACAGGATTCATAGCCCCAATAGTGGGAAGGGAACCAAGACATGCCACCCACGATGGAGGACTCCCTTTTCCCTCAAATGGTTTAACTGTTGGAGCCAAGTGATGAGGACTAGCTGCAACATCCCTGGTGATTGGTGATACTCTTCTAGTGTCAGCCTCATTAAATTCTTGGGATGTATTTGCCAGAGGGGTCCAGTCTAAATCACTCCCCAATGAGACAGGTTGTACCGATGGGGCCCCTCCCAGATGTTTTTCATGGGGGACTGAGTGTCTTCTTACCACAAGGGTAGGAGAAGATGGTGTATCCTTCATTGTTGGTGTAAGGGAAGAATAAGAATAATTCATACCTATATTAATATTCATATGGGATGGAGTGTGTATCACCATCATTGTGGAAAGTATTGGTAGGAAATGGTTAAGGTTTTCTGCACCCACCAAACTGGTTCATTCAACATCTCATCGGGGTAATTATCTTCCCACAATTGGGAATACTCCAATGACAGAAATGTGGGCCTCATTGTGTTAGGAATGATAACCTCCATAGAAGCACTTTTATGTATCATCATAAACTATAATTTGAAGAGAAGCATAAAATAATATTCACCCTTTAATTGAACAACCAAAAGCAATGCAGTTTGATGAAGGCATCCAAATTGCCTGGAAAACTGGTAGGGGAGAAATGGCTCACAAATGACTAATCAATTAATACTACCAGTGAAAATACCATCCCAAATGATGATGAGGTATGAGAATTACTCCAAGGAACCACCCCTATCACCTCATAATGACCCATGATGTGTAGAATGTGGTGCAAATTATAAATGAGAAGTGTCATTCAATAGACCAACCACATCTGTAAAGCTTAGAGTCCAGTGATGAACATTATAAATTTTTAGAAGTTAAGAATGAAAGTCAAAATGGGGAACCCTTGTGGTATGCAATTATTCATAACATAGGAAGTGTTCCCCCATCAACCCATACAGTATTTGGAACAGTCCACTGAGATGATGTGGAAGCCTGTCTTCCTGTATCTATCCCAAAAATTCATCAAACTGAAAAAGGGTAGGAAGGGTCAAATTAATCGGTCAACCCTCTGCTAGCATGGATTTCATCATTAAAGTGTAGGCCCAAACCTCGATATATATTTCATGGGATGGGAAAATTCATTCACTAAAAAATTTAGAAAGGAAACATTACATTATAAGCACTTCTTATACATCTTGTATAACATAATGTCCCCATGTGGTGTTTCCTCATACTTCAAGGGTATCACAATATGGCAATGGATTTTGGCGGGACTGCCAGGTTGGATGAGTTTGACTATAGAGAGACCTAATCTTAGGTCTATTCACCTAAAAAATAATCTCATCCATTACTTTAATGGGACAAGAGAATGATCCTTGAGGGGATGATCAAGCAATCCCTTCTCTATGAATATTAGGCTCTTTTTTAGAAGAGACATGTGGTTAGTGTCATTACATGTGGTGGATACTGGGGAAAATAATAATAAATTTCACCAATGATAGGGAGTCCCACGAGTTGGTGGATATCCTAAAGGATGACCCCCACCTCTCTATGTAATATGTGGAAGGTGTAGGTGCTTGAAAACCTGTGTTTCAACATCTCAGGATTAATTTATCCTAGGAAAAAGACTACAAACTACAAAACCTAGGATGATTGATATAAGATCACAGCCTCCAGCTGGTTGGGGGACTACAGACATGTTAGATGTATCAAGAACCCCCTAGCCCACTCATCAGAGAAACATCCTCTTGCCCACAAATACCACTTGGTTCTCCACCTACCACTAGATTTTTCTTGGGAGATACTGATAATGGATGGGTACATTTGGATTTCTAGTCTTGGGACACCATCATGTCACCCATGGATTATCAGAGTCCATGCTGAGACTATTATTAGGAAGACATTCTTCTGAGTCGGAGTTTCGAAGATTTATCCTACAGGGGAAATGTTGGAATGGTCATGACCTTGTTGTGACTCTAAGAAGATAAAAGAGATGTAAAGGTTAGGCAATGGAAGAGGCATGTCGGTAGGAAGAATAAAGCTTTATTGTCAAAACTATATGGATAACAGATAAGCTAAGAGACTAGGAATCCGGAAGTTTGTCAAGAAGTTGTCACAAGGAATGGTGTTGGATCAAAGATGATCCTTGTTATTCCTCGCCTTGGTTTCCCTTGTCTTTGTTGATTTTATAGTGGCATGTGAGGCGGCCATTGTAGAATGCACAAGAAGTTCCAAATGCCAAAAAAATTTCAGTCCTATGAATATTTTGGATAAAAGGAAATTGACGAATGGGAAAAGGACTCAACATGTGTCCACAAAAGACTATGTGTAATGTATAGAGTGTGGAAGCCACCTCCCGTGCACTGAATGACACGTGGATGTAGAACAGGTTACATCAATGGTAAGTGGATGCATTAAACCATGTACCACCATGGTATGCAAGCCATTCCCAAGGTATTTTCCTATGGATCATTGGCCGATGAATAGAAACGTTCATGGAATATGAATACTGTGAACTTTATCCTTGATTAAGATCATGTTCAGAAACTGTGGATTAATGTTTATGTTCGGATTATTAATTTTCAAAGTCTAGTTTTCAGATTCAAGTCTGGTGTGTGGTCAAGCTAGCCGTGTAGCATCCTCCTATGTGAAATATGGATTTTAAAATTAAAATTATACATTTTTATGTTCACACACCAAAACATGGTATTCAGATAAGAAAATTGGAAATAAGATCAGTTCGTGGTATGTACCAAGCAGTTCGCGAACGGGATTTTCCCAAGGAGTGCGTTATGCGAGGGAAGAGGAATCCATGAAAATAAAAATAACTTTTCATGATGGTAAATTTTAAAAGAAAAATTGATTGGGCTCCTATATATAGGTGTGGTCCCCTCTTACTGGTTCTATCTATTCTGTCGTGAACCATTTTGGTTCAGGACCACTTCTATATCCAAATAGTCCCCTTTGTATTCTAAAGGGACACAATTATATTGGGGAATTTGTAGGGTCCTGAAAATTCATTTGAGGTAAAAAATACCCACACAATCACATTACTACTTATAAAAGTGTAGCAAGGTGAATGGAATCGAATTGAGTTGCAATTTTCTGATGATACGTAAAGGAATTCAAGTTCTCAAGCATTTGATGTGTCCCAGATACCATCACTAATAAAAGTAGATGGAGTAGATGAATCCCAGACCTATATATATGCGGAATGATATGTGAAATGATTTCCCACTGAGCGATATCCATCTAAAAAGGTAAACTACAAATCGTGTCACCGACGGACACATGTGGTGAAAACTGTCATTGTGTCGTGCCGAAAAGCCATCAGTTCACAGAAAAAGCGAACAGGCAGGGTTCTGTGAACCATAATCATGATAAAATTTATATTCAAACCCTGGATGACTAATTCTTCCATAGTTCAAGATGTATCTTCAGTGGACCTTCGAAAATGGTTTCACATGCTCAATATATATGATTTCTCTGATGCTCTATAAATGGAGCATAGTAGACGTAGGGAAGAGAGACACAGAGGTAGACATAAGGGAGAGAGGAGAAAAATGAAGAAAGCTTGAGGGAGAGTCATAGGTCTGATGTAAGAGTTTGAAGAAGACATCAACTTTAGTCTTGATTCAACAATGAATCCTGAATTGTGAACCACACCCTCCATAGGTACAACCGACCGCGAACTATAAAATGGGGGCATTGAATAATAATAAAAGAACCACGAACCTAACTGGTGAACCATGAACCATAGGATTCTCGTAGCTTATCTCCCTGTGAACGATGATCCCTTGAACCCCCATTCAATGTGGTGCTCCGCGTAGAGTACCTCTACACTGAATTAACCCGGGGCTGCGTACTACCTCAGTACGCTGGTGGAACCACAAGCAGCGTGATGGGATGAGTATGACTATGGTATGCAGTTGTTTATACCCATGCCCACATACCGTATCAGTACAAGGATGGGCCATCTACCCTCATACTTCTATGGTATGAAGGGCCTCCCCCATCCCATCCCACATAAGAAATTAGTACGCGGAATGAGGTGTTTTAGGTATTGTTTTCTCCAGTTCAAACCTCACTCCTCCACTATCGTCCAATCCTACGTGGTCCGTTCTCTAACCAGTCCTCTAGCATCAGGTCAAATCCTCCTCCAAATACACTAGACCTGTATGGTCATATAATTAGGTGAATTAGCATGCCCCTTTGAGTCTACATACCCATGTTAAGAAGAGTCATGAAGGTTCTCCCCACAATGGTGTAGGCTTCGGGAATGCATGTGGGTATACGTTCCAATGGTAACTTGATGTCCAACCGTTTAATGCCGACGAGAACCTATACATTCTTGGGAGTAAGGGTGATCACTAGGTTTTCCATTCAATGAGGAATAAATATTAGTCAAAGGGTTTATTTTTGCTCCCCCTTTGATGAGGATGAAACGCGTCCCCTTTCCAAAACATGCTCTGGGGCCCTCCCACTGATGTAAGTACCCAATCATATCAGGCCGGGCTGAATGGACATTAATTCCATCGCACATGGAAATTTTCATTGCTCTGTGCCCTCTCCCATGGTTCCCCTGGACAATTTTTCTGTGGGTTCTCCCTCTCCCACCAACATGGGAGGATGCATGTGCATTTCTGAATCTTTCACATCCTATTGTTTATCACACTGAGCATGACTGACACGGGCATAGAGGTTTGTGAGGATTACAACATCCACACATTTTGAACAATGATAACTCTGATTCCAAGTCGAAATAGGATGTTTAGGACACCTACAAGAAGGCATGAGATCAAAAGACCATCGTAATGGGTCTACCCAATCATGTCTTTCAAATGGGAATCATTAACTGATAAGCACCACACATTTTGAACTACAATAACTCCGATTCCTAAACAAATCAAGAAACATAGGATACCTACTAGAAGGCACAAGATAAAAATAGTTTCCTCCCATAAAGGGTTTACCCAATCATGTCTCTCAAAATGGAAGCTTCCATGCATAATCCCCACACCATCCAAGCTACATGGGTTTGGATTCCACTCTTGAGGATACGTAGGAAACCAATCTTATGGGTCTGATCCCAAAATCATGTCACCATTTTCCCCCCTTGCATTATGATAAAATCCAAAGCGCCTTATTAATGGCTCATGTTAGTATCACCTCCCTAGCATCAAATATATTCATGCCTACAAATATCTTGAAAACCAAGGGTAGCCTATGGAGACACACTTCGAGAATTGATTGAGGATTCATGATTAAATAAACATGATTTAAATCTATAACCGAGTCCTAGACCAAGAAAATATCCTCCCCTAGAAAGGTGTATTGAGAATGACCTCCCATCCCCTCGACCAATGATGTCCTTAAGTTTTGTTGGCTAAGGCATAAATCAACAACAGCCTGCCATTGGAAAAGAGGAAAATGATTCATGAAAACAAAGAATGTTGGGCATTCAGGTTCCCATGAATAAACCTAATGGAGACTATCCAAGGAAGTTATATCCAAGAAGGAAATATTACTCAAATACTTGACCCCCACACAATCTCTCTTTGGGAAAAAAAATTCCTATAAGTTTAATCCATCCTTCTTTAAAGGATAATGATGTTGAAAGGGTCAAAACAAAAAGTCTAGTGAATTTGATAGGAAACCATCTCCTAATGTGGGAAGGGTGATGATTCTCATCATACCAGTTCCGCACCACCTGAAAGGCACAACCTCATAGGCAGAACAATTGGTTTTCAACATTATATGTTTATTGTCTCTTTCAGTATCATCTTATAGTCTTTCAATTTGGACATCCAATGCCTAATGATTTTGGTCATACAACATTGAACAATGTATAGGATGTTTATGATTGTCATGCACATGGACTTGATATAAGGGGAATGTTACAGATGATCCTTGTATGGATACCCATGGTAAAGTGTGCTTCAACATCCTTTTATGCAGGGGATAAAAATGTTGTAAATCATGGCTTGAGATTCTCATATTGTGAGTAATGATATAGGATAATGATGTTGGGTATAGCCCTGAACACCCTTAGGTGCTTGGTTCTACAACAGTGACCTCAGGATCACAAGGATAGGAAAACCCTTCATATAGGGACATGATGTCTCTGGTTGTAGGTCTAAGGCCATATTCATCTATAACACGGTCAAATATATTTATCAATTTTTATTTCCATGGTTCATGAATGGTTTGTGGAAAATTGAGGTGCTTGAGAAATTATGTTTGATTAATGGGAAAGGGGGATTTGAAAGATTATATAAGCACCCCATTCTCTGGTTGATATGGTTAAGATCATGTGGTCTGGGATGAGGAATAAAATTGGTTGCTGGTTAAAAAATTATAACATCTTATAGTGGGGATATATTTTATATGGATTTTTAATTTCACACAACTATTAAATTTTCATTGAAGTTTAATTCCTTGTGGTAATGACATATTTTTTCCATTCAGGTTATGTTAATGCCGTAAGTATATGGGAATTGATGTTAAAAATTTTCCAATATGATCTTGAAGTAATTTTTCACTAGTCATATTCATTTAGATGAGGGGGGGGATTTTATCCAGGCATAGGTTTATTGGTGGTAGATATATATCGAGGCCCTTATTTCAATCATCTATCACTTGTTAAAGAAATCTGTATGTAAATATAACTCCTAAATGGGAAAATTAGATTGTATATCATGGACCATTCCTAAAAAGAGATAAATAATGTGATTTTTTCAGTTTAATTTCATGTAGCTAGGACAGTTTTTTGCATGTGTCCAGTCAATATGCAGATATTGGTGTATTTCTATCATTTCAAATGTTGCGATTGATACCATGTTTTAAGATAAGGGTGTTTCTATGTATCATATGATGATATGAATAAAGACCAATATAGTTATTAAATTGAATATCCATGCACATGTTTGACCCATACAAAAATATGGGGGAACATTTTTCTTTTATTACACTTCGACCCACGAATTGGATATCTGATCATCAATATATATCCTGCGATGGAAGGAATCAATCCATGTGTAGTTCTTGAATTCAAAATTCTTTACATAGGTCTAGCCCATACATATATAGGGTATTTTTCCTATTTATTATTTTATATGTTCCCAGGATTTGAGATCTAGAAGTCACCATATATCCTATAATAATAGGAATGAATCCTCACATAGTATTTGAAGAGCTATGTTGTTTATCATTATGCAACAAAGATGTAGGCTTCCCGATGTCAAAAGGGAATATAGTGACTGGGCCCAAGGATGGATGTTTGGGAATCACTATATATCCTTGTATGAGAAGAATAAATACAAACATTTTTTTTATTGGGACACACTCTATGTTGGTTTGATCCATAAATTGAGTGGGGAATTTTTTCCATGGATTTTTGTTGCAAGACTCAGTATTAAAGATCCTATAATCACTATGTATCGTGTGATGAAAAGAATCTGGATATAGATAGTTCTTCAACAAATTATTGGTGTGAGACTAACAAAAATGTTAGTTGTCCTCTTGGTTTAGGTCTATATAAATGTGAATCTTTATGTTAGGCAATATATATCGATGGTGTAGTTTAATTTCATGTGTTGATGACTTGGGGTGTATCTTTTATGGCCTTTTATTTTGGACCTTACTAACCCTATGCTGATCTAATATATCATTTCTATGTAGTGAACCCCATACCATAATTCCTAATATCTCAAGATTAATTCTATAAATGAGAAACAAAGAAGGACATAAATTCCTCTCACAACATTGATGAAATTAGATAATGGATAGCTTTTTTTAACATTTGGTGGCAATGAAATTTTATAGGATATAATATTCCCCAGTTATCTCATAAAAATTTTAATAAATCGATATATAGTTTTATAATCCCTTTCTACTTACTATATTATAGAGAAGACATTAGCAGTTTTATCTAATGTTTTTTTGGAAACAAAGTTGATCACCTAAAGTGGAAGAAGTTGAATATTGGGAATCCATGTACTTTTAGATCATGTGGAGAGGATGAAGGTTAAACAACTTAAAAAATAAATAGTATTACTTTTCCCAAGACTGTAGGATTGGTTGTCACTCTATATCTATAAGGGGAAGGATTCAAGCGGCAAATTGTTCATAGAATGTCGACATTCTCTATACGGTTCAAAATCTCAAAAAAAAGGAAGGGGAACAAATTTTTTCACACAGAACTAGCTAGTGGGGGGGGTGAGTGTTCGGAAAGACAATACCTCCCATTCTATTAAATTTCATGGGGTGATAATGAGATATATTTAATTTAACATATTTTTTTTAGGATGAGCTACATACAGATAAGATCCAAGTGGTTAGTATGAGATCCATTTAATTTTACATCATGTGGTGAGGATGAGATTCATACATTTTAACATCAAGTGGTCAGGAAAACCACTCCATAGATTAACATAATAATTTTAGGATGTATGAGGATTCAACCCTATCTATGTAGTTTTTTTCATGAAAAACCATACATTTGTGGGGAATCAATCATTTCCCATACATTATGGCTAGTGAGTAAGCTCTGTTGAGATAAAAATTAATTTTAAAATAATTCCATTCTATTTTGGGTTACAACATTGGAAGAATCATTCCTGGTTACATTGGGGTTTTGAGAACCATCACATATTATCTATAAAGGAATGAATGGAGGTTGACCTTTTAATTGAAGGCTCATGGGATCTGATTGTAATGGATGTTAACGGTATTCATTATAAGCAAACAATTCTCATTGATCATCTCTAAATAATCATGTCACATTTGTGATTTCTCATCATCAGACATTCCTTCCACAAATTAAAATTTGAGGTGTGGGTAACTGGACTGATATGGGAAAAACTTATTTGGAATCATAAACTAATGAATATGGAGTTTAATTTGTAGAAGTGAGCGTGGTGGCACAATAGGTTTAAAAATCAAGGAAGAGATTTTCCATCTAGGAATTCTTGTCCAATTAGACTATATTCTATATTATAATATAAGGAGTTTAATAAAATTCCTCTATCTATCCATTTTCAACTGAATAGTAGTAGGATGAGTGATTGGACCTGATTTTGTACTCTTAGTACAATTTCTTCAACTATGTAGAATAAAATCTGGTGTCGTTGTCTATTAGTATCGTATGAGGGACTCCAAATCTGGTGATGACATCAGACTTCATGAAGATGATTGTATTCTTCATGTTCATATCCTTGATATATATTTCCTAAAACCATATAGAAAATAATCTAGTTGTTGTAAGGATGTACTTAAACTGCTTAGTTTTTGGCTGGGGATATTACCCCACTACATACATTCCCCGTATAGTTAATATAAATGGATTTTTATCTGCATGTAGAAATTATGGTGGTTAATGGATGATATTTTCATAAATATTACATGCATGAAATTTCCTGGTGAATCCCATATAGTTCTATATCATTATTTTCCAATATTAACATAGCCTCATGATTTAAAGGGAGAGCCTTGTCCCATACTGATGATTTGTGTATGTTAATGTATGAACTTCATCAATAATGATAGGAATCACAATTTATGCTAAAAATATGGTGATAATTCCATTGAGGCCTCCCTTTTAGAAGGATATTTACTCATATGGACCACCCCATTAGGAAAAGTTTGTTATTCAATGATGAATATGTTCTTTTACAACTTGGTTTGTTTAGAAAGACCCATTGTGGAGATAATAAATAATGGTATCCATCCATACGGGGTTGAATATCATTTCATCAAGCTCTTGCGTAGGGTTGACATGATGGATTTCATCAATTTCATGGATGATGATTGATGAGGCCATCTTTAAATGTATTATGTGAAATATTTCTCCCTCCAGATCTGGGACATCAAGGACTACTGCTACATTAACCAACTCATAAGAATGATCATTATATGATCATGGAACATGATAAAAATAATTGATTAAATGGGTTATCCACCTTGGGACCTCTAATGTAGCCAATTAGATGGTACTATTCTCCATTTTTGAAATCATATTCACCAATTATCTTCTTTATCACTAGCTATGAATCCCAATTGTTGTTCAGGTAGGGTATCAATAGCTATAGTTCTAGATTGAAACTAGAAATGAGGGCTCGATATTTGGCCTCATTATTTGTTATACCATTGTTTAGTGATAAATATTATGGAAAATTTGAAATGTATAGAAAAAAATAATCCCTAATACAACATGACTTATTTTTGAGTTGTCTATTCTATTGATGATAATACTGTTGGGGTCCCCATTAAATTACATCTCCCATATCTAGAATGTGTCATGGGCATAGATAACCTCAACAACCATAATCTTAGTGTCCACTGGTGTGATTTTTGGAGGGGGGGATTTCACCAAGGAAACCAACCATGGCGTGCCCTATCAAAAATTTATGTGACACAAACTAAAAGGAATATTGTTTCATAATGATTGACCATCGGGAAAAAAATACCAATAATCATGGATGGCCAATTATAAACTTGATAAGATCAATATGAGAGACTGTGGAATTTGTGGTGCTTCAATTAATTCCTAATATTTTGAAAAACTAATATAAGTGGGAGGTAGTCCTTATAGAAACCATAATATTGGGTCTCAGTTACTAGAATCATTATGATGAGTTAGTATAGACTGTTATCATTCCAGTAATCAATTTTCTCTATGAGGAATCGAAGTTATTATTCCATGGTAGAAACATATTAAATGAGTGAATTTTTATACACTAATAGCATCAGGTCTATTGGGTGTAGAATGTACTTCTTTAGACTCTCAAACTATTTTTTCCTATCCCAAATCCAATTGGCTATATATTTCCTTTATCATGAACTTGGTGATAGGGATATATTTTCTACCCAGTTTGGCTATAAACGTCATATGTAGTTGAGGTTCCCCTTGAACACCCTTAGTTATATGAGATTTTTATTGGGAGGCATTACTATGATTACGCAGGTCTTCTTAGGCTCGAATTCAATTCTATAGTGGCATAATAAAAATCTAGTTAACAACCTGGATGTCATTCTGAAATCACATATCAGCAGGTTAAGTATAAGACTGTATTACCATAACATGCAGAATACTTTTTGAAGATCCGTGAAGTAGTCACATTGTTTTTAAAGACCCAATATTGATATACATGGATATTAAATTACTTATTCAGAAGACTTAATACATAAAACAAAAATATTCCCAAATACCGTATTAGTTTATTGTCTTTGAAAACTACGAACATAATATTCTAACATGGAGAATGTGCTTCAATATCTCCCATAAATAAAATCCAATTTTTTCTTACATAAACCCATTATTTATATTCCATAGAAAAGAAAAAATAAAAAGGGTGTGCTCAAATGACCATTAAGTGTAAACATTAAGAACATCAAACAAATCATATACTTAATAATGTGAAAACATGACCATAATTTTTGAATATCAAAATCATGAGTCATGAAATAAATATTGGAAGTACGTAAGGAATGGATCATAAAGGAACATTAACCATGATAGAAGAGGATTGGAATGAAAAATGTAACTGTGTAAAACTAATAACAACATAATATTATTTCTATAGTATCCAAGGCATTTCTACAAAGACTATCATAGTGTAAAAAGTCCATTACTGAACCGGGTTTAATTTTCTTTCTATCCATGTGTTACTAAACCATATTTACTTTCCATTTAATTCATGTCTATATAATAAGATATAAATTCTTAACCAATGCATTGGAGGGAGAAATAGGTCTAACCCATCTCGTAATGAAACATTTCTTATATGTGGCACCAAAACATAAATCCTTCTCAATAGCACAACCCATGAAATAAAATGGGATTTGTAAACATAATTTCATCTTAAAATAATCTATGTAAGATAAATGTACTTCAAAAAAATAAATAGATCATAAAATAAATCAAATAAAATTAATAATAGGGATATAAACATAACCCCATGTCATCATAGATGGAAAATAAATTTTGATAAAATAATTGAACTTCATTCTTGAGGAAAATATCGTTTCTTTTTCAAAAACATTTCTCTTCTCAAAATGTCATGAAATTTTAAAATAAAATATTTTTGTTGAAATAAATCATGAAAAAATATTTAGGAAGATTAATGGAAAAAATAAATCAAAAAAATCCATTTATTTTGTATAAGATAAAAACCATTCTTCTCGTACGTTTTCCAGAAAATTCAAAAAGTACATTGTATGGTAATCATATGAAAGATTCCTTCCAAACCATGTTGTAAAAGTCAAAATGGGTACAAATTAATTTAAACATATATATTAGGATATTAAAATTTAAATGAGAACTTTCTTAGAAAACATGAAAATGGATGATAAATATACCCCTAGTAATTACTTACATATAAACAATCTCAGAAAAATTTTATATTGAAAAATTATCCCTTACCTTTGGACTGATACACTATTTTTGAGTCCAAAAATCTATTATAATGTTTTTATACATACTATTAACATATATAATAATCATAATAATATTTATGATATCAAATATGATTCTTTTATGACTTTATATTACTTATTTATTAACAATTCAATGTTAATGCAACATTTTGTGGAATATCGCTTTGTTTATCGTACATGTTTTGACATTTTATTCTTGATAATATTACATAGATAATGATTTAGATACTTCCAGAATCTAAAATATTATTTATATATCATTTTTGTTCATAATATAAATATATATAATGGAAATATAAATAAAATGAAATACACCGTTCATGGATACAGTAGGTTGTACGTACACGTGAACATTGTCTCCGTTTTCATGTCGTATTGATTGGAAGAAAGTGAATGAAATATAAGTACATATATATATATATATCATTCTAGTACAATTATTATGTCATATATTTTACAGTTATTATTAATATATATTTATATAATTTTTTAAAAAAATTGTATGGCTAAAGTGGAGAATGAATCTCATCGTTTCGTGGAGACGGTAGGTCGTACGTACGCACAAGCGACAATATAATTCTCTTGATGGATAAATTTTATGTAATTTTATTTTATATTCATTATAAAGAATCATTTTCATGTTATATTCATTATTTAAAACCATTATAATCGTCATTATACCCATCCTAATATTGTATATTTGTATAAAAAACATCACGACATCGTGGACATAGTAAGTTGTACATAAGCACGTATAGTGATATTGTTTTCATAGGATGGATAAAAGTATGTATATGGTTTTCCCATAATTATAATATAATCTCAGATTGTATTATATAGTGGTTTTATTACTTTATTATGGAACAAAAAAAGAAAAAATAAGTATAGGAAGGAATGTTCTTTGAAAGAAGGGATAAAACAATTACCACTTCTCCCGGTGTTTCTTTTTTATTTGAACAAAATAGCTCAATATAATGGTTATATTCAAAACATAAGGCCTATATAATGAGGTGAGGATGTTTATAATTTGAATTGATCGAGATGTGGCCGAACTAAATGGATTTATAGGTGTGAGTTGAAGAGAAATATAAGTTCCCTTTTATAAGATAGGTGTGGGGAACTTTAAGAAAAATCATGAAATATTCTCTTTTTATAAGAGGGTTTTCGATTTATAATAGATCCAAATTAATTTATTTCTAGTATAATATGAGTACGGGTCTAAATCCTCTCAACTAATAGGCTTTATTCTAGTTTAGTTCATAAAATTAACCTTACCTTTTAGACGTAACACGTTGCAAAATAAGTTAACAATTACGATGTCCTCTTGGATTTTTTATAATACATGGTTGATATATTTACCATAAAATGCTAGTATAACCTAAAGTGGAAAATTAATGACATTTATATCACAATCTATATTATTTGGATGCACATTATATTTTTAGGATTTTTATATCCCTTAGTAAAATTGTATATGTGTTAAAAACACATTTGTGTAAATTTTGACACTATTTAGTAAATGATTTTTGTTAAAGTCGTAAAAACATGATTGATTAGAACAAAATGAATTAAAGAATATATAATTTTTCATTTTCCTCCATAAAATTCATTTATGACATCAAAATGTTAAATTAAATTTATTTTAATATTTATAAATTCATTTATTTGAATCATTCATTAATGAGGTAGTCACTATATCGTAATTATGTCATAATAATATTTATTCTTCTATTGTATAAAAAGTATAATTAAAATAAGATTATTTATGATAACTTTTTTGGTTTATAATGAATATTTATAGTTGAATATATCAGTTATATTACCCCATATAAAAATCTACTTAGAAAAAGATATATATTTATGTTATAAATATCTTTTCATTAAATTAAATCTTATAAAATGTCATTATCAGAACCAAGTGAATCAATGGGGTCCCAAAATCGACCAAAGGATTCCCAAGGTTTGAAATATCTCATAAAAATTGATTAATACATGTTTTAGTGTGGTTTAATATTATTATAATGTCAATTTTTACCCTTATTTACCAAATTTACCCATTAAGCATGCAAAATAAAATAATTAATGTAGTTACAATTATCAATGTCCAAAAATTTAAAGTAATAATTAACACAGTTTGGAAATTATGATTCAAAATAAGGAATCCATTTTTCCTAATTAAAAAAACATAATTTGTAGTAATTAATTTAATTTTTTTTCAAAACCAAAATGTAGGTTTGTAAGAAGTCAAAACTATTAAAAGATTAACATGTTTTTATTTCCAATTTAAAAATAAAGTTTCTTCTAATTATCAAATTTAATTAAATGATAAAAATATAGTACATTTATAATTTAAACCAATTAAATTATATTATTTGACTATATATAGTATCTCGATTGAAAAATTGATTTCAATTAAAATTTAGCAGATTTTTACTATTTATCAAAACATGATAGTTATCAAAAAAACATCAAAAATTCATACAAAGTAAATTTTTATTTCGCTATTATAAAGAAAAAATTTATTTTATCAAATAGAGCATATCATGGTGTTAATAACTAAATTTAAAATGGGTTCTCCATAAAAAGGTGGTAAAACTATCATTTATTAAAAAATACTTATTTTATCTAAAAAATTGATTTTGGTTATATATAATGTTCTTGAAAATATATAAGATTAAATTTAATGTTATAAAATTGAAAAATTAGTGAATTATATTTATAATAGCTAGTTTATGTACATTAAATAATATTTTAATAATATATCATTGTTTAGTGAAACTCGGTATTGAGTAAAACACAAGCTATCGAGGAAGGTAATTCTTGTGTTTAATACAAGCCAAGTCAATGTTACATTTTCTACAAGATTCCATGGGTTTTTTTATAACATAATCCAAACATAGTTATTTAATACATTGAACAAAATCTACACTCTGTGTTGCATGAAATGAATTCTATCAAAAAAATATGAAATTGTGTGTAACACAAGAAAAGAATAGTGTTGCGTATAATGAAAGATAATACAATGTTTTGTATACTGAAAGATAATATTGGTGTAGTGTACAAAATAAGACATCAAAGAAATGAAAATAATCTATATAAAAAAATCTCGGGGTTTTACATTCTACCCCACGCCTAAAATGAAATTTTCCCTCGAAATTCATCATGGTTATAAATGGTTTAAAACTTTAATGTTTCATTCATGGATAACCAAGTAGTAAAAAAGTGTACTACAAATTCATTCTAAAAAGTAAATTTAGAAACCTAATGGTTACCCTAGGTAACTCATCACTGGGTTTCAACAAAATAGAACATAAGTGGGAAGTGAAAAATATGGATATTCATGTGAAATCTAACCATCATGTTCGGATGGATAGTGATAGAGAATAATGTTTGGAGAAAGTTAACTACCAATAATTCATATATCTGTGATGATTTAAGGGGACATCTTATTTATCAGATAAGAGTGTACTATGATTAAATATTTTGTTTTCATGATCCTTTCTATATAGTTGTATAACATAAGAACAAATACTTATATTATTTCTATATAATATCATTGTTTATAATGCATTAAAAAAATTTCCAAATAATATCTCAGTTATATAAATGATGTTGAATATGCCCTTCATAAAGTTTTAATAGATCAAAATGATAGATCATTCCATCCATATTAAAAAATTCCTAGCTAATCAGATATGCATAAGTCCACCTATAGTGAGATCATACATTAATATAACAAATGTCTACTGAAAAATAACTTTTACTATCCATTAATGAATAACATTACAAGCCATACAATTATAGGAATTATAAAACAATAGAATTATGTTAACTAAATTTATATAATAGTTATCTCTTATATCCTATAAGATTGTTTATTATTGTCACATTTTGAACATGTGAATACCTTAATCACGCATTCTCTTGAAAGAAGATAATAACATTAATTACCGTAGAAAAATAGTGAAAACATGAATTCTATAAAAATATAATTTTCCCACACAACAAAAATACAAAAAAAATTTACATAATCAAGACACGATATCACTTTGTCCTTATATCAGTCCTGATCTCATTGATACTATCAAACATTTCATTAACTTTTTATCCCGTCATTACGCGCATATCCTGTTCTTTCTAAAAAATATTTCAATCACTTTTAATGGTTATCAGAACCATATAATTATAGAAAACCACAATGGACCAATACAAAGACATTGAAATACTCCATAATACTATAAATTAGATTCCACAACACTATTTTGGAATCCCATTACATAAACACTTAATCATTCCACAACATCATTGTCATACTCAACATTGCCAATAGTGATTCCATGAGATTTTCTTTTTTTTGGATTTAAGTTATTGTTGGCATCGATATTCATCAATAAACCTTGTATTTGGGCATTGGTTATCATAATTCCCCTATTTTCATGCACTTTTAGAATTAATGTGTTGGTGGTCCATTCTCTGTATTCTTTTTTCTATTCACATCATTACCATCCTTTTCCAATTACTTTGGCACTCAACTCCTTTATGATCTTCTTTTCCACACATGAAACATTTTCTAGTCCCTATAAGAAAATCTCCACCATGGTTATTTCCACACTTTGAGCATAAGGACATATTCAAATTATTTTCACTATTTTTTTGAGAGTTTAACTTTAACTCCATCTTTTGTTTCTTATCAAAACCATTAGATGGATATGTAACACTAAATACACGTTCTACCATGAGAAAAAAATTCACATTATCTTCATATCTAATAATGTCTTTTATAGCTAATTCCATTATAGGAATTGGTTTTAATCCACTAAAGAATCGATCAACTTTACTCTTAGGATGGATGATAAATCCAAAATCATACCTTGCAAGTCTTCTAAAAATCTCCTCTTATGTACCAACAGATTCATCCTGCTTTTACATAAGCTCAAGGAACTAATTTTCCATCTTTGTTTGAATAATAATAGGGATTTACATATTAAATAATAATTTCTTGACCTAATCCCATTACATGGATTCAATTTCATTATTATACCTTGTATTCTTAATTAAAGTCCACAGCTGGACGACTTCACATTCTGAACGATAGTCAACCAAAATAAAGTTAGCATGTTCTGAATAGTTAAGGGTGGAAAATATCTTTTCAATGTTACTGATCCATTGTTTAGAAGCAAATGGATAATAATACCCAATTAATGAAGGTGGATGTGGCCTCATCAAGGACTTAGTAAAATGTTGTTCCCTTCTCTGCTCATTTGGGCATCCAGAATGATTTTTAGATTTTGTAAGTATAGAAATAAGATTTTTCATTCCATCTTCTATATCATTTGGTTTTTAATGTGAACAATAATTTCAATTCCTAGTTAATTGATCATTAACATAGTTATTTCGGGTTACATCTATAATCCAAAATCCAAAAATATAGTGTGAGAAGAAAAATTCATAATAAGAAAATAAAATTATCATGGGGGATTACGTTCAATCTCTAATATTTTAGGTCTAATTATAGGTTATCCATGATCATTACCATAATTATTGGACATTAATATATTGTTATTATTTTCCTTAGGTAAATCCCTATACATACCTTAGTAATATCTGTAGGGATCTCACTAAATATTTTTCATCCTAGTTTCCAAAGGGTGTTGAAACCATCACTCTGATTCCAACTGTAAATACCTAATATTGACATACATGGACATTACATTACTTTTCATCGGGTAATGAACATGTGTAGTATGTAAGGCATAGATTATAATAGAACATTATCCACTATTTAATAGAATGGGTATAAAATAGGTACTTTTCAAAAACATATAATCACATAATATTATATATATTGAAGACATGGATTTTCTGCCAAGACCAACATAGTAGACAAATTCCATTAATGAACTCTGTTAACTCATGGTTACAACCATGTATTAATAAACCATATTTACTTTCTGTTGTAGTCATGTCAATCGTATGAGATATAAATCATTATCCAATTCATTGTGGGGAGATATAGGTCCCACCCATCTCATAATGAAGCCATTCCTACATGTTCCACAAAAATATAAATCATTCATCATAGAAGAACCTATAAAATAAAATGGGTTTCATAAACATCATGTCATCATAAAATAATCCATATAAGCTAAATAGACTTCATAAACATAATTCCATCATAAAAAAATAAAATAAAGGAAGTAATACGGATAAAAATATAACCCTGTGTCGAATTAGATGTAAAATAAATTTTGATAAAACAATTGAACTTAATTTCTGAGGAAAACATCCTTTCTTTTTCAAAAACATTTTCTATTATCAAAATGACACACATTTTTAAAAGAAAATAATTTTGTTAAAAATAAACATAAAACCATATATAGAAATCATCATGGAAATAATGTTTTAGTAAATAGAAAAAATAAGTTCATGTTGTATATGTTAAGAATACATATTTCTCGTACTTTTGCTGGAAAAGTTAAAAAGTACCTCGTATGGTAAATGTAAGAAAGATTCCTTTCAATCCATGTTGTAAAAGTAAACATTGGTTAAAAGGACTTCGAAGTTACATAAAAGGATAGTAAATATTTTTTATAGTTTTCTTATAAAAAATGTAAATTGTTGATAAATATATCCCAAGTAAATACTTACATATAAACAATCTCTTATAAAAATGATATTGATAAATTATCCCTTACCTTAGGTCTGATACTCTCTATAAGTGTCCAAAACTCATGTATACTGTTTTTAAACATATTATTAACTTATATCAGAATCATAATAATATTTATGAAATCATATATTATTCCTTTATGAATATATATTACCCATTTATTAATAATTCTAAGTTTATGTAACATTCCATGTAATATCTCTTTGTTTATTGTACATGTTTTGATTTGTTATTTTTCATCATATTAATTAGAGCATGATTTAAAAACATCATTAATTTATAATATGATTTATATATCATATATATTCATAATATAAATATATATAATAAATAGATATATAAAACATAATACACCATTCATGGAGACAACATGTCGAACGTATGCAAGAACGTTGTTTCTGTTTTCTTATCGAAAAGAATGGAAGTAAGTGAATGACACATATATACATATATATCATTACAGTAGACATATTATTTCATATATTTCATAATTATTAAAAAAATATATATATATATATAATTTTTTTTATAATCATTATTAGATGGTTAAAGTGGAGAATGAATATAATTGTGTTGTGGAGACTATAGGTTGTACGTATGCATGAGTGATAATATCATTACCTTGATGGTTTAATGGTATGAAATTGCATGGTATATTAAAAATAGAGGATCATTATCATGTTATATTAAATATGTAAACCCATTATACTTATCTTTATACCCATCCTAATAATGTATTTTTGAATTAAAAATTTCACCATAGTGTGGAGACAGTAAGCCGTACGTACGCATGTATAGTGATATTTTTATTCATAGGATGGATAAAAGGAGTTTTAAGTTTGTAACATATTTAAAATAACATATATTAATGTTTAATATACTGTATTTATTTCATTAATATGGTATCAATATAGAAAGTGGATGTAGAAGAAGAAAATAACTTTGAATGAAGGGATAAAACGATTACCTCTTCTTTAGGTGTTTCTTTTTGATTTGGACTAAAGGGATCCTTAGTATGGCAATATTCTAAATTTTATTCCTCTATGATTAATTGAGGGATGTTGGGTGGATAAAAGGGTAGGTAATGATAGAACATAATGGCTTTAAGGTGTGAGTTTAAGAGAAAGGGAGGTTCCCTTTTATAAGAGAGGTGAGGGAAACATTAGGAAAATCCTAAAATATTAATTTATTATAAATTGGTTTCCTATTTCAGATGGATCCAAATTGATTTATTTATAGGATAAGATTATTATTGGTCTAAATACTCTAAAAAATAGGTTTTATACACGTTTAGATAATAAAATCAACCTTATCATTAAGATTTGACCCTTTGTAAAATAAGTTAACTCTTACCATGTCTTCTTGTATTTTTAAACGACATGGTTGATATCTGCACTATAAAATGCCAATAAAATCTAATGCTGATCATTTATGAAATTCATATCACCATACATGTTATTTTCCCAAAAATTATGTTTTTAATATTATTTTCTCATTTAATAAAAGAGTATTTGTTCTGAAAATCGATTTTTGTAAATTTTGACAATATTTAATAATAGATTTTTTCTAAGTCATAAAAACTTGAATACTTCGAATAAAATGCATTGTAACATCCCTAATATGTCAGTTTCATCTATATATTTAGTGTGTGGCATCAAATTGTTCAAATAATTTTTTTTAATATTTGTAATTTAATTTATTTGAATCATTCATTAATGAGGAAATCACTACATCATAATTGTGTCAAAAATAAATATATTTTTTATCTATTTTCTAAAATTTATAAATAAAATACCATGATGTGGGAAATAATTTTAGATTTCTAATTAATATTTATAGTAGAATATATTGATTATATCACTCCATATAAAAATATATTTAGAAAAGATATATGTTTTCGTTATACTTATCTTTACTTTAAACTAATTCTAATAAAATGTCATTTTCACATCCATGTTAATACATTGGGTCCAAAAAACAACCCAAAGAATCCCATGGATATAAAAACTTCATAAAATAGTATTAGTACATGTGTTAGGGTAGTTTAATATTATTATAATATTATTGTTTCCACTTATTTACCAGGTTCACCCTTTAACGATGGTAAATAAAATAATTAATGAAATTACTATTCATAATGTCCAAAAAATAAAAGAAACCTATTCACACAAATTGGAACATATGATTCAAAATAATGATTTTGTTTTTTAAAATTCACAATCTTGAAGTTACAGTAATTAATTTAAAATTAATTTCTATTTGTCAAAACCAAAAGGTGAATTTTTAAGAAATAATAGCTATCAAAAGATTGACCATGCCTTCACTATCCTTGGTATCTTTGGCTCATGTGCATGTGGACTCCGATTTCAGATCCAGGTATAATGAAATCATAATCGAAGGAATATTCATCATCAGAGAAGGGGCCTTCAAAGTTTATTATGTTATAATAGCCAATGATGATCTCTTCATCTGATGGTGGTTCTGTTTTGTGGGGTGGTTTCCATGTGTCTGATGTTGATGGGATGAAAATAGAAAGAGTTTGATCATATGTTAGAAATAATATTACTTTTTCTCTTTTATATATTCATGTCTAATATGAACAATTCCATCTCCGAAAGACATATTAACGGTCACATCTCATGGTGACAGGAATTTTATGGGTCTGTATAGGTATACAGTCCGGGTGTAATGTGCTCATCCAACATTATTTTCAGTCATACAATTTCTGAATTTCTGTCTATTCCTGATTGGAACTACCTTCAAATCACCTTCTTCGTCTAACTACACAATGGTCATATATGGATCACGTGATGGGGAGTTTTCCAATATCACCTTTCTATAATCGGCCATTCTTTGGAGGAAGTATTTAAAGATCTATAAAACCATTAAAAGGTAACCTAGCCTTATATGAATATAGAGGTATTTGTGATGATTATTGAGATTGATATCATTATGGTTCTAAACAAGTAGATGGATGACTAGGTTATTGTAACTAGATACAACAAACTAATTGAGGACTACCACATTTAGAAAGGAATGTGTTTTATTTATCCATTCCTCAAGTCACAGATGTCCCTTATCTCTTTTTTATTCTGGATAAGGTTGATTTTGGGGATGTTGTAGGTTTATAGGAGGTGACAGGTGGTTTGAGACCTACCTGGGCCCTTAAATGGATGATACTACAAGTTTTATGGTAATAGTGGTAGTTTCTACCTTAATGAGCATTTTACTTTGTGTTAGGGGAATCATCCAAGACATATCTTGGGTTTGTAGAATGGTGTCTTCCAAAAATTGTGTCATTTATACAAAATCACAAAATATTCTTGGCTATTTCATTGTAATTAGTGGTGTTTGAAGCACATCATCAAATTTCTCATCACATAGTTCCATTAATTTATATTTTTATAGAGGGATATTGAATGAATTGGTTAATGTGATCCATATTTCTATAATGTCACTAATCCTCTCATTTTCTCATTATTGCAGTATTTGAAGTTGATATTTTTTGTTTTCTTTTCTATAGAGTTGAACTGGTAAAGGGTTTTATGAAGGAATTCTTCCCACCATGAAAAGGTTCTTACTAGAACGATGGTGTACCAAAAAAATTCTAGCCCTGTCAGATTCTGTAAAAACCAACTCAGCTTGGTCACCTCCCACTGATCATGAGGGCCTATTATTGGAAAAAATTTGGATATGATGTGTGTACAATGTTTTTTGAGGTCTCTTGTTCCATCAAAGGTGGAGAAAGTTGGATTTTTGAAATTTATTTCAGTTGACGAATCATCCACTCATTTAGGATATGGATTATTCGTAGGCAATATAGGATTGTGTCTCCCTTACATTTCTTCCATTAGAGTTTCCATGGACTAAATGGTGTTGTGAAATTATAGTGGTACTATTGTTTGAACCACATTCTATCTATAGGGAGCATATGGGGATGGATGAGGTGGACCTGTTTTTTTCTCCATCGGATTCTAAATCCAATATAAGACTAAATTAACACCCTATAAAGGGTGGTTCAATCACTATAATTGAGGAAATTAATTATCAATTTCGACTTCCTCATATATGTAGAGTAACTGTCTATATATTGAGTGGGTCTAACACTTAGATTCCTCTCTTGAAGGTGGATATTATTTTTCAAGATGTCTAAGAGGAGGGAAATACGTCATACCCTATGGATGACACCCAACTAGATATTTTCCCCCGAGTGCATATTTGATGATTGGTCTGAGAGTTTCTATATCACTATTTTATTATTCCAACAACTCCTTCATGGATGGAATTTCAGAACTTCTGGGTGGGGATTGGGATGTAGCCACACCTTTCCATTTAACTTTGGTAGTGTTCTATCTTGTCAGTGAAAATTGATATTTAAAATTTCTAGGATGTGGATCCTCCTATGATTCTAGGCACATGAAGCCTCAATGGATGAATCTAGATTCTCCTCTCTGAGTAAATTCTTTATTTTGTGTCCCTCTTCATTGGAATCTTGTTCCACATTTCCTATTTTGTTTATTGTAATGACATTCCAAGAGGTGAATTAGGCAATGGTAGTTCTATCACCACACTAAACGCAAGAGGATGATTCACGACTTCCATTTTCAGGCATGTTTCTCAATGTATTGGCCATGTTGGACCGATTTGTCTTATATTCTTGGAAGGGTTTTATTTCCTTCATCGTACACTCCCCCCATCCTGGCTAGTGAGTAGGGAACTTAAGGGAGTTTGTAATCATATTTATTGAATTGGAAATTAATTGAATATGTTTTCATGTTGTTGAGTGGAACGAATGGGATACCAACCACTAATATTTACATCCCAAACTAGACAAGACATATTCCCTCTATGTTGATGATGTTTTTGAAAATTACCCAATACCAACAGGTGAGGTAAAATTGGAGACCACAATTAGAATTTTGTGACATGTTTATGAGGATCTTTTACTTTTATTTATAAATTTTATGACTCTAGGAATGGAAATTTACATATATATATATCCCAACCAAGTAGGATGAAGTTGATCTAGAACTTTTGTAGATTTCTCCATGACCCTCGCATGGGATAATGAACCTAGTGATGACTATTGAGATAAAAAATGCCCCAAATAAATCGGGATAGTGATTGTTTACACATACATACAGTAATTATTAGATACTATTATGTATTTATGATCCTAGGGGTAGAGGTGGTGGTAGATATTTCCCCAGCCTAGCTTTTGGGGTTCTCTTATAGACAGTTGATATTGAGGCTATTATTGCGACTTGTCTGATTTGGAGAAACTTTACAAATTTATGAGATGTGTATGGTGGAATAACATGATGTGTTTGATTTTTATGGGATATTTTTAGGTTTATAACAACATCATTTTCTATGTCTGAAATGTGTTCTTGTTATTTTGAGGGGCCTTGTTCAAAGACCTGTTTGATATCCTCTACATCTATTCATGATATCTTGGGGCCATTAAAGAAGTGGAATTATGTTATTGTCCCCAAATGAATCACGTGTTATCTAATTAATATATTTCAAGAGAGGCTATGACATTAAAGGGTGTCATATCTAATGGGATCTACTGTTCTAGAGGTGAAATGAAGTGAAATGTTCCATACTTTCCTCATCCCTAAATATGAATACATGGAATTGAATCGGTGATCAATTATCAAAGAGAGGTGGTGAAATGGATGAAATAGATTCTTATATAGGAGTTAATCATTTCCATATTTTTTATGTAACTATGGAGATAAAATCTAGGTCTAGCTGACTGTACAGTATCTTGAAGATCTTAAGTTAAACCTTGTATCATGGATAAGTGTGGTGTCTAGACATTTATTTTTTGAGGATTTCCACTTATATTCCAGCATAGGTAAGGCATTGAAACCTTCTCTATCTCATCTATGATCTCATCGTTTAAATTGGTAAGGGTTTATCATAACGTGGGTAGTTTCATTCCAGTTAACTCTCTCTATATCAATTTCAGGTTCTTGCTCGTTAGATTCATATACCTCCATTTAGTCAGATCACATAATGTTCTTATTAGGATCACTTTCTCACATGAGTGGAGTGTTTCTAGTTATCTATATGGAACTATATGAAGTTTACGCTAGTGTTTGAGAATATCTCTATATGAAGTCATCAGAGTTTTGAGAGCCTCTCTATATGGAGGAGTGTGGGAGAGGGGATTATTTCCCTGTTCATGACAGATATAACCATGGGGATGTTGACCACAATGGATGTCATGAGTGGATTCCAGGTGATCAATCTCAACACTACCATAAAGAGTATTAGCATTTTAATGATCTCTTTCTTATTTGGTTGAAGATTCAACATACCCTTGGGGTGTTATGAATGTCTCTTGAACAACCTCAATGATATTGTATTTGAGAATGTTCGAGATATGAGCCTCATTTTAGGTCATGGCCATAATATACCATCATTCCATCAAGGATTGTATAGGGATATGATCTTGCTATATTGCTACTATATGAATATATTGATATTTGTTTGGTGATGTGTGATTATATGCCTTCTACTATAAAGATACTAGAATATTATAAGTATCTTCAATGGTATGAATACGATCATTTCCTGAGGCATTTTCCACTACCACTTGGTGTTCCTTGGTCAGAACGAGGACATGAGGCTCATATTCAGACTTCGGAGTATGTCGCCAATATTTTTTAACAAGAATATTATAATTTCCCCTGGTAAGATCTACTCTCATTTATTGAGCCCAAATAGAAACTAGAATATGATCCCAATCCAAAAATTCATTCCCCATTGGAATACATTTGCATGACCATTTGAATGGGAGAATGTATCAGAGCATCCTTCGATATGGCCTCTAGAGGATGCTAGTGTAGTTGTTTATCAAATGAAGTAGGGACGCGATCTTGGATTTCATTAGCTACTGGAATATTCAATATAAATTCACCGATATGATGATATTTCTATCCTAAGGATTTATCCACTCTCACATAGAGTCCCTTGGTCAAAATGGGGATATGATCATGATCCTTGGACTTTGGAGACTGTTTTTGGAATTTTTTGATTGGAATATGATCATGTCCTAAGGTATGTTCCACTCTCACATGGTCATCCTCAGCTAGAATGGGGATATAGGCATAGTATTGGGCTTTTTTAGTATTCTACTAGTATTTTACTACTAAAATATGATCATGTACCAATGCATGTTTCATTATCACTTGGTGATCCCTAATTAGATTACAAATATGTCCATGATCTGGTGCCTCTTCATTTATTATAATATATCAATAATCAACCTGGATGGGAGAAGGGATTTGTTCTTTCTCTAGAGATATCATTTTTTGATAAATATGAAAGAGTTGTGTTTCACTTGTTGTAGGGAATAGAATATGTTCATGTCCCAATATTTTTTTCAATTCTAGAGTATACTAGAAGAGTGATTCAATAGTTTCTAAGATTTAGTGAAAATTTAGAAATGTTTTCATTGGTACGTATGACTTCACATTTTTGTTCTCCAATATATACAGTCATATGTATTAAATTGAAATAGGGATATTATCTCACATCTATTCTCCACGTGATATCAGAATATACTAATGGGCATCATGCATGGTGGTATGGAAATGCACCACCCCCATGATTGCTATAATAATTTTCCTGCTGACTTGTTTTGAGTTAGTGGGGATATGAGCCTACTCTTTACCTACCATCAGAATATGTTGTTTGGATTTTTTTGTATGAGTAGGTGTATGAGAACACTACTGGTTATTGCACTATGGGGATAATATTATAAATCACTTGGTGGTGGAAATGTGTTCCAATTGATTCATTACATATTTGTTTTGTTGATGTGGAATCATCAGTTTTAACATTTAGGGAACTTTACAGAAATCCTAATGGGTTGGGATAATACCATTGTGAGGGTATTCTAATACCATTTTATTTTCCACCTGAGATTGATGGTGTTGGGTGAGATAAGTCATTATAAGACCTATTGGGGTCTTATCTGTAACTGCTATGTTGGAATGGACATTGGATGAAGCCGTTATATATAGAATAGGTTTTTTAGATCAGTATCTATTTCCACGAAGACAACTAGGAATAAGGCCATTAATCAATGAATTGTTGTATGAATTATATTTTCTCAATTAGATAGGCATGGGTAGCACAATTGTCCATTCTTTTTACCGTTCTAGCTATTCTAATCATGTGGACTTCTCATAGAAATGGTGGAATTATTTAATGAGAACACCACATTAAAATTTTCATATATTCATATAACTTTTTCCATATTTTTTAATAATATATTAAAAAAATTCCCTAAATACCAGTAAACTAGTCATTCAGTTTTCTAAGAGATTCATGTCTGGTTTATCATATTTGTTTTTTTAAATATGTGGATGTCATGGATAGATGATTTCATTTTGGGGTATTCAATTTCTTGAACAATCATTCAAGTCGGTTTCACTATTTATATCTCCAATAAGAGCTTCCAATGTCTCTCACATCTCTAATTGAGTATGAACCTGCATTCCAAATATAGGTTGTCCCTTGGTGTTTTAGACCGAATGATTACTATAAAGTCATGTTGGATGAGAGGAATGGAGGTTGTACTCATCACAACCTTTTGCGGAGAATTTTTTCCTACTCCATGAATCCCTTATATATTTTAGATATTTTCAATATTCTCTTCTCATTCCTAATAAGAGACTTGTTACCAAAAAAATTTATCATGTCTTTAATCCTTTATTGTGAAAAAGAGTTCTATAAATGATTATATATATAAGTATCATATATTCTTCATCCACTTCCCATTATTGTGTATTTTGTTATGTTTTGTATCCATTTAACTAAGAACTCCATATTTCATTCATCATGAGAGGTGATTAATATTATTGAGGATGGGATTGAGCCATTATTAGGCATCCTATGTTTATTTTTTATAATAGTAATAAAACCTAAGTAGTTTGTCAAACCCATTCATAGTAATATTGTGTAGAGGGGACTTATATGACGTAACCTAAGCATAACATATTGAGCTCGAGTCATAAATAGTTATTCTAAATATCCTGGTTATAGAATGAATTAGTGTCATTGTAGTTCAGTCATGCCCTCAATATATAACCAATTTTAGATTCAATTATACGGGAGTAATTACATTATGCCACTGATAAGGAATACACATTGATGTTTCCCTTGATTGTGGATATTCAAGATGAAAAAGAAATCTCCATTTAAAAATATAGATCCCACATGAGTCATTCTCAATTTGATAACAAAGTGATAGTACATAATTATTCTCAAAACATATGGGTGGAGGACTAATGTTCTATCATATCCCTTTGGATGATTGATATGGAGGTCGAGCCTTAGGAAAGAATCATATGTATCATTGTTATGTCAAGAATCAATGTAATTGGTGTTCAATTAATTTCTCTATTTTCTAATGGAAGATGATTAAAGATAAGATGGGAGAATTATAGGGTTTTTATTGTTCAAATGTCAGAGAAATGGGGGTCATATGATGAGGTGGATTCCTATTTGATCTCATTCCTTAAAAAGTCATCATATGTATCATGTTTATAGATGAAATCATAGTTTTCATAGTTTAATTGATCATGGATTACAAATTTAGGTTTCTATATTGATAAATGATATGGATATCAGGCTATAGAAAGGTATACTACATATCCTTATTATGGAAGGAATCATAGTTTTTATAGTTCAGTTTGAGCAGGGACTAAACACTGAGGTTGAACTAATATGGGGGTAGTTTTATCATTCCACTAATTAGGGCTTACACAATAAGGTTTACCTAATATGGGGATAGTCATATACTTCCCTTGTTCAAGGATTAAACATTAAAGATTCCCTTAATTTTTGATATGGATCTCATTCATTAAAGGGAATAATATATATACTAGTCTTGGAAGAAATCAATGTTCTCATAGATTAGTTTGATTATAAACCATTAGGGTTTCCTAAATATGAGGCTTTTCATATCATGACATTTATTAAGGCTCACACAATATGGTTGAACTAATATGGGAGAAATCATACCATTCCAGTGACTGGGGCTTACACACGGAGGCTTCCAAAACATAGGGGTAGTCATATCATGCCACTAAACAGGGATTACACATTAAAATTTTCTTATATGGGGGATGTCATATAATTCCTCTAATCAGGAATTAATAACTAAGTCATCCGAACTATATCCATTGGATTATGTTACCATGTCATGTGTTTCTCTCCTAACATGTACTGATTTTCTAATAGACATGTTATGATTGTCTTCGTGAGATTTTATAGGATGTCTATATATTTCATGGTTAAATAGGGAAAATGTCCAAATATAATCATATGATATAGTTGAATTGTATAAGAAACACTGGATGATTTAAATTAAATGTTTGGATGATATTTCCTGATCATGTTTGAAATGTCTAGAGAGTGCCACATGACCTGGATGACAAGTCCAAAAGATATCACATGATCCAAGATGACATTTTGAGAGGATTCCACATGACTCAAGCAGGAATGTCTAGAGGATGTCACATGATCTAGATAAATGTCCAAAATATATCTCATGATACATGATAAAATTTACTAAGGACATCACATGACCCAATCTAACAATTATGGAAGTTACTACATATGATTGGATGACATGTCTATGTGTAAACACGATACCGTGCTGAAATTCATAGTTTCACCGCATTACTTATGCAACATGTCTAGATGAATACAATGGATTTGGATGGAAAATAAAAATTAATTTTTAAGGTATTCATGTCTTTTGGGGGGGGGGCATTACAAAAATTTATTGACATGACCAAAGGATATCACAAGATCTAAATGTAATGTTGAAGGAATGTCACATGAAATGGGTGACATTTTCGAGTGATGTAGCATGATCAAAATGAGTTATTTGAATCAAATGAATAATAATGAATCTATATTCGACTGATTCACCTATATTTTGTCCTTTTCCACATTTTTATTTAATGTGTGACTCATTTTTTAAAATGACATCTTATTTTATGTTTCACATAACCTAGCCAACATGCATTTCTCCCAGTGAATAATCTTCCTGATATGCCATAAGTACATAGTATGATAGAAGGTGACCATGAAAAGTTCCTATTCTTTACATATGTCTCATTAGTATTTTTCCTAGTTTTTACCTCGAGGAAGGATATTTGTGATCATGTGATTTCCCGATCATAGTAGTCTTATCAAGCACACCCGTGTGTGATCAATAATGTATTGGATATTTTTCTATGTTATGGGGGGATTTATATGCCACAAATCCCTGGTAATACGATTCCATGCACTGATCATATATTTTGGATTTTTCTTGGATTTAGGGGAACACATTGGTGTCATGTGATTATAAGAATCATTTAATGGGTTAGCCATAGAATCACATGATATTCACTGACCAGGAAATTATTCCAACTTCACCTTTTATATCGGACGTAGGCTAGTCAAAGGAATCTCCCCTGACCACGTGGACACGTTAATGAGATTAAAAAAGGTCAGACTGATATGTCAAGGGGACTTCACAAAAATATGATGCATATGGATGGGAATTCATGGGATCATAGATGAATTTTCAAGGGAATTTTTTGAGAAAGGGGACGCCTTCTAGGGGGTTTCTTGAGAAAAAATAATTATTTCAAAGGGAGTTAGTGAGATCATGCTATCTTATCAAGGGAGGCCTCACATTTTCAATTGTGATTTCCCTGGGAATATGACCCATTTCACATGAGGGCCACTACATCCTCATTTACTCGTGAATCTTTCACCTTTTCCATTTTTATTTCCTTATTGATTTTCCAAGGGTCTGGGATATGTCAAAGTTATGTATGTGTTATTAAAAACAATAATCCCTTCTAGGTCTTGTAGTGATGATCAAACATTATAATGGATAATTCATATGTTTATCTATATAGCCAATGGGGTACTATATAATCTATTGGAAATGTATGAAACCCTTCACTTGATGAGGTTCACATGTCATGAGGGATCTGTGGTGTCTTGCAAACTGCACGAGTGCATTACTTGAATATCGAAAACTGAAAATTTCTTCGACATTTTTAAAAAACAAATTCCATTATTTTACATGGTTTTTAGACCATTTCCCATTGGATTCACTTTAGGGAACTATATAATAAATATTGGATATTTTGATTATGTCCACTCATTGTCATGTATATTATCTCTTCTTTTCCATAGTGCCTCATGTGATAAATATTGGAACTTGCATCAACATTTGAACAATATCATGGATGGATCCACTACTTTTCTTATAGATCCATATGTTAAACGTAAAAATAAGTGGACCTATACTATACCCTTTGTATGATGAATGAGAAATTATAAAATGCTTCTATGTGGAATGTTGATCATGCTTTCAGGGCTCTGTGGGGTCATGTGAACCATATGATCATATCACATTCATAACACTGACTGCAAAAGTTGTCTTCACTTTTTATATTTTAATCATTTATTTTAAAAGGATTTTATATGATTTTAACTCTCCCACTGGATGGAAATTTTCATGACTTAATAGAACACTTATGGAGACATGTTCATTACTAGAGAGTGTCTTGGATGAATTTACCAGAAAAATGAGTCTTGTCCAAGGGTCTTTGTGAGATCTCTTGCCGATCATGCACTATGTAGGCCCCATTTTCATAACCCTATGAAGGTCATGAAATATGTCTTCTTTATGAGTTCAATAAATCCATTTGATTTTTCCGTTTATGTTTCCATTTCTTTTCAATGAAAATAATACACATGATTTAGGTATTTCATTGTTTTTTTATTTTTCAATACTCATTTTCTAGGTATCGACACCAATTAATGGAGTTCCAATATTTTGTCCCACCTGAGTAGTGTTTTTAAAATATAACATTTGTATATAAAAATGAACATATAGTAGCACCACCTATATTCACTACATTTCAACTACACATATAGTGTATTTATGTGGAGTTTCAAACACAATTATTAGTAATCAGTACCACATATTCTCTAAATCACATCCTCGACCACCACCAACTTCAAACTAAATTAAAAAAATCAAAAAAACCAACATAAAACACTCAAAATAAAATGAAAATATCACTTAACATGGAATTAATACAAGTATATTGAGATAATTCAAGAAAATTAATCTTTTATTACTAGTTTCATTGTTTCTAGTTAAATGATGTATAATTATCATATTAAGTATTAAGACAATTTAGAACTAATTTTTCGCATTACATTATGATAGAAATAATTTATTGTAATTTTTTTTAGGAAATTGAAACTAATAAAAAACATTATTATTGGTACTGCCTGTAAATATTTTCATTTTCTACTATGAATAAAGCATGCATGAAACTATGGTTTTTGGAGTTAGAAAAATATATACTTATTTACTTTTATTCACAATTACCCTTTTCAAGAATCCAATGTTCTAAGGAATATCTATATAATGTTTTATTTATATTAATTTAAATCATAATGAATTTGATATTATTGATCTCTATGAAATTTTAATTGTGTTAATATCATTTTCGGTATTTTACAATTTATTTCAAATGATAAGGTTAAAAAATAATCAGAAATTCCAGTCTAGAGTCTATCAGAAAATAAATATCAGCATTCAATATCATGTAAGAAACATAATAAAAATGTTAAGAAAACCCTTAAATTTTTATCTAATGTTGAATGGAGATGATAAAAATAGTCTAGGCATTATGAAAGTACTCATTGTCATTAAGATATCGGTTACTTCAGGATTTATACTTCTTGTTATTATAAAGTGACCCTTTTAGAACTTTTATAATCAAAGGATCTGTAATCATGAAATATATAGTGATAGGGAAGGTATTATAGATTTATTAATGCTTGAAATGATAAACCCTATAAGTTTATTTATTTATTATTGGCTTTAATATAAAAGTAAAATATTTTTAAGGGGTTAGCATATTGAGATTTAAGTCATTTCTACCCAACATCATTACAAATTGAAATAAAAAATAAAAAAACCAAAATAAAATTTATTTTCGTTCTGAATAAAATAATAACATTTAATTATGGATAATTAATTTGTTTTAATTATGGAATATTACCCTGTAAAATTTCATAGTAGAATAAGATCTTATATATTGTATGAAATGTATTTTTTTTAATATATTCTTCTATACATTTGAACATAAATATTGTGGAATAATATTACAATATTAAAATTACATTATAAAATGGACTTATTTTAGTCACATATGAAATGAAAGTAAAACATCAGTTTAATAATTCTATATGATTGACTCATTGGAAATTCTCATTTTATTTCATTAACTAGTATCAATGTTTTTACAACCATCATTGTGGAACTACAATTTAATTTTATATTAATACAATCATACAAAATGGATAATTAAAATTATTTTAAATGTGTAGAATCAAATGAAAATCAATTATAATTTACATTGTAAAATACCATTGAATTTAATTTATATAATACATCAGTAAAGAGGGTTTCATATGGTTCTCCTGTTAGGATTTTCAAAATTAGCGGTGGAAAGAATGTTTTTATTATACAAATATGAATGTTCTATAAAAAATAATATCTAAACATAATTAATTTTCATAAAATATGAATTTTTTAGGAAATTAAATTCAAAATCATTGAAAAATGTATATTTTTCAGAAAATTTCATTTCCATTTAATCTATGAATGTTCATAAATACCCATTGGCTAGATATATTTTTTTATTTATTTACAGTATTCATCAATATATGAGGTGATTATTTTAATACTTCTATAACTTTATACATATTTTTTAATTGGAACAAATAGTATTTATCCTTTTATAATAAAAATTAAAAAAAGTATTATCTACTATATATATAAACATTATCTGTTTTGATAGTTTTCAAATACATAATGAAATACATTTACTATCAAGATCTATTGAATTTTCATGAAATGCATCATGATGAAACCTATTCATTAATATTTTATCAGTATTCGTAACATATAAAAATAAGAAAATTTTAATCTAAAACATTAATGATTTAAAATTTTTAATATTTATTGAAATTTTAATTTTCTTATGTGAATATTCCATTAGAATTATTATTATATCACTTTACAGGAGGAACTTTTATACAAAAAGTTTTATAAACGAAGAAGTAATCTATTTATAAAGAGAAAATTTTAGTTTATGTTTTCATATTATTTATAAATTTGATAATTTAATTTTAAAATTTATAGCATATTATTTTCTAATCATTAAAACCGAATATCATTTTATTGTTACATGAGAATATTAAAAAATAGTTTTATTTTTTTATTTTTTAATTAAATACATGTATATAATATATTTAATTAATATTAGAAAATTGACCTAATAATATAATAATCATATCCATGTAACACCATGATATTTTTAAATAACGCTATATTTGATAGGGTATACATCATAATACATGAATCTTAAACGAACCCCCAAAAAATATTATTTATATAAAGTTATTATAACAAACCCATTATATATGATCAATATGAATGGTAATATTAGAAATTTATGTTTCCATGTTGAAGGGGAAATCGAGTAATTAATATTAAAAATGAAATAATAAAGAACAATAAAATGTCCTACTACGTTTAATAATTTTATTAGTTAATTAAATTTTATAAATGGTCATCCAATATTAGGTTATGTGGATTTTTATGGCCATTTTTAATTGTTTATTATCATTATAATATTTTATTTCAAGAAAACACAAACATGTCACACTCTTGTTTTTAACACCTATAATATTATTAATATGGGATCATCTGGAGGATATGTTGTACTTTAAATATTGTTTTTAAATATAGAATCTTTAATTCATCATATTAAATAATTTTTAATGTTTTTAATAAATAATATCCAATATTTTTTACAAAAAAAATTATAAGGTAATAATTCAATTAATGGAAAATTCATATAAATGATATTTAAAATTGTAAAAGTAATATAAATGTAGAAAAATAATTTCATCCAGTAATTTTCAAGATGAAAATTATTTGTAATATATATAGGTTAAAATTATTTTTTTCTCTTGATGCCATTAATGACAATGTAATGAATATTTCTAAAAATTTTATTATTATTATTTTATATAAATAATGTTTTATTATATGATATAAAATTATTAAAAGAAATATATTTAGAATGATTAATGGGATATGATTAAATAAATAATTCATGGTCCATTTATGGGTCTCTTGGAATTTTATTGTAAAACTATTCACCCAAACAGAGTTGACAATGTTAATAGTACGATAATTGTAAAACTGGTTAATGAGGAGTTAAAACCAAATGATAAGAGTAAAAATTTGACCTACAATTGTCCTAAAATAATTTCTGATATTTCTTAGTCCCATTGACATCCCATATTTTAAATAAATGTTTTTTGATCCATTTTTGAATTAAAAATTAATTTATATCAATTTAGTACTTGAGGGAATTATATGAATACCCCTCCCCAAAATTATAAATGGCTACCACATACTTTACATCCTTAAAACTCACTCATCCATCTAGGTATACCAAACATATACCATTACTCTTATAAAAATAATTATATAATATCTTGATTTCATTTCCATTCCAAAATATAAACACTATGTTCATTAGGAAATGATCTAATAGGATCCCTCGAAGAAATAAATTTCAATTTACCATCAAATTAAATTTTATTTCTTCTTATGCATCCTCTTCATTGGATTAAACCATTGTAATCTAATAAATAATTTATCATAAATATAAATATTTGTTATTATGATTATGTGAAAAGCATATTTCATCTTTCTTTAATCCTACGAAATGGCAAAAACATCACTCTTGTATATGTTCGACTTATCATCTCCACAGAGCGATTTAATACATTTTTTATAACCAAATTACACGGATGGTAATAAATATTTAAATAATTAATTTCTATGATATTTCTTTAATGAAATATTATTATTAAGTGATTATTTATTATTCTTATTTCATTCATTACTTAAGTGGAAAAGTGGAATATTGTCCATGCATACATAAGGGCTACCTTCTCCAAGAATGATGTAATTAACTTTTCGATCACTATAATTAGGGATTACATTAAATATATATATATATAATATATGAATATTTTTTACCATAAAATATATTCTATATATTATGGAAACATTATTACGTTATAAAGACCCAGACTTTAATAAATGAAAATTCCTCTTGATCTGATTAAATGACATCTTAAGTAAAATGGTTATGTAAAATGTATAAACATATTTGGTTTCATCTTTCGGATTGTAAAATACCATTAAGAATTTTGACCATTTCAAATATTGTCGTGGAACAATAATCACATGATTAGTATTAATATAGGGCTTTAGCAAATCTAATTTACTCAAATGAAGGAAACGATGGCCTCATCGAGTATACTTTCCCCTTATGAAGCCCATTTTTCGGATCTCGGAATGGAGGCGGTGTCATTGGGAATTTATCTTGACCAATCCCAAGCCATGGTTGAATACGGTAGGCTTTAGCGAAAATGCCTATGGGAGAAGTGGAAGTTGAGAGAGATTACCACTCGAGCGATATTATTTGAGCCGCCCCAAGAGTCTGTCACCATCACGCACCTTACCCTAAGGTCATATGTGAGTGTTTTAAGGGGTTATGTAAAAAACCTAACACTATTATTATTTACATTTTTTTGTATATAATAACGAATATACTTTCATTTTATTATTGTTACTTTGTAAATAGTTTTTCAAGAACAAGTAGTGTTTTTTGTTAATATTCAACTACAGAATCTATTTTGATAAATTAATGGATTTTTGAATTAAATAACATTTTGATAAAATATTATTATTATTAAATTAACTTTTATTAATTATAAAAGATCATATAATTTTTATGAATAGACTTATAATTTTTATTAATGTTTGAATGTTATTTTTTTCAAAATCCATGAATTTTCGATAAATGTCTATTTTTATTTTAAAATTGAAAATTCAAATGTTTAGAAAATTATTTGGATAAAATGAATATAATTTTTGGAATCAGGATAAAAAAATAATGTAACGGTGATTTTTTCATAATTTTATTAGATAGTCGATTTTTGTAGTAAAATATAAATATAGTTAAAATATATATTGTGTTTTATGACATCATAATGGACCAATAGTGATGTAATAAAATAATATAAACATTTTCATTGCCCAATATATGTTATAACATTAAAATAATGTGATTTTAGTTTTATTTTATTTATTTTACAAAGCGATTGTGGACCCTCCAAGACTTATAAAACATTTTATCTTTTAAAAATATTTTCTTTAATAGTGTGACTCACCTCCATATAAGAAAACCTATTATCTTAAGAATTCTAGCCATTTTCCTTATAAAATAATTTCTTCCAATCCTCTTTTAACCTTAGGAAAAAACCATGGTATGGTTTGTGGGATAGATTATTTTAATGTGTGGTGTCTGAAACATAAATAATAAATAATTCCATCTCCTTTCCTATATAAACCCACCAAAACACCCACTTCCTCCTAAATCAAAGCATTTAGAGTTCGACCAACACCTTCCCTCCTCTCAATATAATCCTTCAAATTCTCCCCAAGCTCCCAAGAAGCATCTCTCAAGCATCTCCCATGATTATGGGATCACACTTCTATGTACGAGACTTCTTCCTTTCTAAATATTGCCCAAGTTTCTCTATATTGTTATATCGTTTTGATTTCAATTAAAAATTTTGGGGTATGATTTCAAACGTCCCACATACTACATGTTTTATTTTTTAATTATTAGATTCCCCTTTTCTCTCTAATTAAATCATCCCATATACACCTATTTCCATGCCAAAATTATGTAAGGAATTTATCTTTCCTCATTTACATTCACGAAATTATTTTGTATTATAAACCCAAATTCCAATAACTATTTTGGGAAACATATCTATATTACCCCTTACTGTCTACTCCATTTACATATGATGATACACACTTTTCTATCTCATCAACCATTTTTTATGAAGTCTTATAGCACGCTGTTATGCTGCCGAAATTGCAACGCGTTTTTCCAAGCCAAAGTCACTATGTTGGGAATAACACACCCAATTCTTTATCAAGGGTATTCACCTTTATAAAAAATAATTATTGATTATAGAGTTACATGTATGAATTAAACAATTTTTTCATGGAATAAATGATGATGAATCCATGTGTTATGATCAATGGGGCACACTTATGCATAAAATGAAATGTTTAAGAAGGGTAAACCCTGATAGCGCTCCAATGCATTGGGTAAAGTATAGTATCATGATACGTCAAGGGAAATGAGGTTTGGCTCATGATAATTTTTGTTTAGAAGGTTTTTACTTGTGATTAATGTGCAATGAGGGTTTATATATGCTCCATGTGTAATGTGCTATGGCTCGAGCTAATTATATGTTAAGTGTTGTTGGAACATTTCCATGTTATTATTATCATGGTCTATCATTCCATTATGTTCATGTTCTTTTATGATCCATTAATATGCCTATTTCTTAACATGTATGGTACTCTTCATGTTATGACTTCTTTACTCCCTTACTGGGCTTTATAGATCACCCTTTTCTTATTCATGTCCTCAATTTATCCTATGCAATGCTATGTACGAGGGAATTTAGTGGAAATGTAAATGAATTTTTTAATAAAGATGTTGTGTGCTTTACATTATACGTTTTTATGTAATGTTCCTAATCCCACAAGACACTAGACCTCTCGGTATTCTATGTTGTATCAAGTAGTTTAATTTATTAAATCAGGTTTATGTGTGTAATAAAAAAGGGTTATTATAGTTGTTATCAGAATATATGTTTATTTATTTTTGTTATAAGGATTAGAAAACCCATGTGAATCCTTAGATACTAGACTAAGTATAATAAAAAACATCTCTATATTTTGGGGAGTATTGTCTAAGTGGTTTATCAAGAAAATACATCCATCTCTAGATTCGAGTAGGTAGAGTTGACTCTGGCACATATGTAACTAGGAGTGAAAACTCTGAAAATGAGATTTGGGCTTGACTCGGGGTATCCTGGTATGTGACAACGGGCCTTACTGCACTATTGGTTACAATGATCATGGGGGATATGCATTTGTAAATTCACAAGCTTAGTTTGAACCATTATTAAGGGAATAAAAACCACTTAAGAATATATGTTAGAAAGTAGATCATGGATAACATAGATTGAATCCTATAGATATATATGTTATGAAAATAAAAGTTATTTATAAGTCATCTATTTTTGTCCTTAGATTACACAATATGTGTTACCCCTAACTTTCCTTTTATTCCTGCCAATGGCTGGTAATAGGAGGTCGCAGTCTAACAATTGATGTGATGATCAATGCGGTGATTGTTCTAATGAGTTCCCCAATCCAATGAGAGCTTGAATCACAAAAATTTTCACGATACTCTCTCAGTTAAGATAGGATTTGAATAGAAACAAGGGACTAGAGAAAAGTACAACCCCCCCCCCCCCCAAGAAAGAATGATCCACTATATAGAGATTCATGAGAAAAAGGCCCCCTACATTTAATGGATCATCTTATCCCTTAATAGCCGAACAATGGATCAAATCCATTGAAAAGGTCTTCTTATTCCTTCAATGATCCAAAAAATTTATGTTTCTCCTGGATGCTTCTCGTATGGAGGGTGAGGAGTTTCAATGGTGGACATTGATAAAAAATATGAAGTCTGAGGAGGAGATCAAGGCATTGGAATGGATGTATTTATAAAAGATGTTTTTTGATAAATATTTTTCGAGAACCATCTGTCATAAAATGGAATGGGACTTCCATTCCCTCCAGAAAAAATATGATGAATCTATTATGGAATACGCGGTAAACTTCAAAAGGCATGCATGATATGACTCCAGTTTTTCTATTACCCCCAATTTCAAGGTTTACCACTTCTTTGGTGGTCTGAAACCTAGCATAAGAAATGAACTGGTGATCCATGACCTCAACAGCTATGAGGAAATAGTCTGATGTGCCCTCAAGGTCGATATGAAGATCGTCGAACCTCAAGGGTATCAGGGGGATAATAAGAGTAAGTTGGAATTCAATTTTGGTAGTGTGATTAATAAATCCAATGGTGCTATGAAAATCCAACACCCCACATGCCAAATGTTTGGAAAGAAGCACCCTACAAATTGATTGAACAGGATGAGAAAATTCACTAGGTGTGGAAGAGAAGGACACCTACCTGTTAATTTCCAACAAGAAAAACCCATGAATGCAACATAGAAGTGGAATACTTCATTTGACTCTCAATGAGTTGTTCATTGCTTCAACTATTGAGAACCAGGGCACCTTGAAAATCAGTGCCATAAGAAAAGGGTTTTTAGAGGCAACCAACAACCCCAAGGTAGCATGGGAGAGTTATTTCCATCAGTACCACTGAAGTGAACCCTAAAAACAAAGTGGTGAGAGGTACACAATGTTTTCATTCAACAATAGATAACATAATTTTTTATTCTGGTTCAACACATTCATTTATATCCTGAAATTTTAGTAGAACAATCCCAACACCACCACCAATCATGGAAGTAAAGTTGTCTGTGAGTACCACAAATGGGGAAATCATTGAATCCCAAGAATATAACTCATCCCCTGTCATAATTTGTGAATTGAACTTACTGGTGGACCTTGTCATACTCCCTTTGGTGGAATTTGATGCAATTATCAGCATAGATTGACTTTATTTATGTAGAGAAAACATAAATTTCCATGGGAGGGAAATCACTCTCCATGTGGGGAATCATCCCCTGATTCTATACATGTTCATGGAGAAAGATGAATCTTCCTTATCTACATCATCTCAATCATGGATATTAGTTCCCTATGATCACGTGTATCTATCTCAGATGATTGAGACTAAGGAGGCAACCATCATTGATTACATTCCTACTGTGAGGGAATTCGGTGATGTGTTTCATGAGTAATTTCCTGGTCTTCCTCCTAGAAGAGATGTTTAATTATCAATTGACCTTATACCTAAGGAATTTCCAATATCTAAGACTCCATATAGAATGGAAGTTGTAGAGCTCGAGGAGATGAAGAAACAACTACAGGAGAATCTGGATAAATGGTTTATATGCCCAAGTGCTTCACCCTGGGGTGCACCAGTCCTATTCATAACGAAGAAGGATGGGTCAATGCGCCTTTTCATTAATTATCGTGAGATCGACAAAATCACTATAAAGAACAAGTAACTTATGCCACAAATTGTTGACTTTTTCGATCAACTGTGTGGAGCACAAGGTACAAGCACTATATATTAATATTATTTCCATTCAGAATCACTAATGCTCTAGATATCTTCACGGACTTGATGAATATAGTATTTACAGATTACATCGACAAATTTTTTGTAGTCTTTAGAGATGATATTCAAATATACTCCAAAAACAAGGAAGATCATGAGGAGAATCTATGAACTATAATAAAGACCTTGGAAAAGTATATGATCTATGTAGAGTACAACAAGTGTGATTTCTGGTTGAAGGATATCTCATTTTTGGGTCATATCATCACAAGAAATGGGAAATATGTGGATCCCTCCAAGACAACTACAAATGAGGGATGGTTAAGGCCAACATTAGTAAAAGATATCCGTAGCTTCTTAGGGTTATCTATATATTAACAATGATTTGTGAGAAATTTCTCACATTATTCTGACCCTCTTACCAAGGTAACACAGAGGGGATTAAATTTTTCATTGATTGATGAATGCATAGAAAGCTTCGACGAGTTTAAAAGGAGGCTTGTCATTGCTCCCATGCTTACATTAGACACATGTGGAGAACTTTTTGTGGTATTCAATGATGTTTTGAAGAAGGTCATGGGTTGTGTGTTGATGCATAATGACTAAGTCAATGCCTATGCTTCAAGGCAATTGAAAGTTAATGAGATGAATTATCCATCACATTATCTTGAATTGGCGGTGGTGATCTTTGAATTATAAAATTGGTTGCATTACCTCTTTGGGGATATGTTTGAAATATACATAGATCACAAAATCCTCAAGCACATATTAACATAGAAAGAGTTGAATATGCACCAATGAAAATGGTTAGAACTGATCAAAGATTGTGACTTCTCAATCCATTACCACCCAGGGAAAGAGAAAAAGGTGTCATATGCTCTATGAAGAAATGATCCAATGATTTTGTCATTGATCGAGATTTAGAAGGATCTAATCTTATTATATTTTATGAATAAGTACATGAGAATCATAAATAAGGGATCATCCTCAATCCTTTCACAAATTGTTGCTCAACCATCCCTCATGGAAAAAATAATTGATGCTCAATAAAAGGATGTGGAAATTCCAAAAAGGTTGGAAGCTATCAGAAATGGGAAATCCTCAGAGTTAGTGGTTGAAAAGGACAGAATTCTGAGATTTGGGTCACGATTATGTGTACTAACTAATATAGAGATAAAGAAGGAGATTCTGAATGATTCACATAGCTCAAAATTCTCTATTCACCTTGGGAGCACAATGATTTATCGATATCTTTGTGAAAACATTTGGTGGGACAATATGAAAATAAATATTTCTGAATATACATCAATGTGCCTAGTATGTAAACAAGTGAAGGCTTAGAGGAAAAAGTCTAAGGGGACTATGCAACCACTACCCATACCAACATAGAAGTGGGACAACAAAATAGTTGATTTTTTTTTGACTTCTAAGGACCTCCAAAGGAAACAATTATATACAGGTCATTTTGGATAGTCTGACGATGATAGTTCAATTTATCGTGATTCGAGAGGACTTCTCATTGGATCAACTTGAATGGATTTACATCAAAGAAGTAGTAAGGCTGCATGGAGTACCACTATCAATTTTATCCGACCATGATCCAAGATTCACCTAGAAGTTCTGGAAAATCATCCATCATTCTCTAAACACTAAAATGAACTTCAGTATGGCCTATAGTCCACAAAATGACGGCCAATATAGAAAAACTATTTAGACACTAGAATATATGTTATGAACATGTTCTATGGACATCGAAAGAGGATATGACTAACATATTCCACTGGTTGAATTCTACTACAATAATAGTTCCCACTAAAGCATCTGAATAGAACCATATGAAGACCTTTTATGGGAAAAGGTGCAAAACATAGGTGTGTTGGGATGAAGTTAGTGAGCATAAGCTTCTAGGACCTGAAATGGTCAAGGAAGTGGTGGAGAAGGTGAAAACCATTACACAACATATCAAGGCATCCCAAAGT
This sequence comes from Viscum album, assembly GCA_963277665.1. Classification (NCBI taxonomy): domain Eukaryota; kingdom Viridiplantae; phylum Streptophyta; class Magnoliopsida; order Santalales; family Viscaceae; genus Viscum; species Viscum album. The sequence continues at coordinate 770,761,310 of OY728135.1, read as the reverse complement.
CAACAGAAGAGTTATGCAGATAACCTTCGACGAGACCTTGAATTCAAAGTTGGAGACATGGTATTTCCATGCATATTTATGTGGAAGCAGTCCATGAGGTTTGGAAAAAAGGAAGTTAAGTCCTAGGTAAATCGTCCCCTTCGAGATTCCTGATCGTGTTAGTACTATGGCCGATAGACTAGAACATCAACCTACCTTGGAAAATGTACATGACATATTTCTTGAATCCCTCTTCAGGAAGTACATTCCAGACCCTTCACATTTACTCTATTTAGAGGTAGTACAGTTGGATGATGATCATTCTTACGAGGAGAAACCAGTGAAGATCATAGATTGTTGAGAAAAATTTCTAGGAAATAAGACAGTGCCCCACATAAAGGAGTTATGGGGTAATTTTTTTTTTGAAAAGGCAATGTCTGAATCAAAGGATGTGATGAAGCAGAGTTAGCGACATATGTTTTATTTTGGGAAAATGAAATTTCGAGGGCAAATTTTCATAAGGGGGGAAGATTGTAACGACCCAAACTAGCATTAATGAAAATTCATCTTCATCAAATTAAATATCATGTTATTTAAAATGGTTATGTAAAACATATGCACTTATTTGGTTTGAAGTTTTGGATTTTAAAAAACCGTTAGGAATTGTGATAGTCGATAATATAGTCATTGAACATTGATCACATGATTTTTAAAAATATTGGGCATTAACTAATCCAATTAACTCTGTCAAAGGAAGCGATTGCCTCATCCAGTAGAAATTCCCCATATGAAGCCCATTTTTCAGAGTGTTGAAAAGAGGTTGTGTCATTGGGCTTCACTCTTGACCAACCCCATGGTGAGATTTAATACTTTCATCATGATAAGAACTTCCAACAGGTGAAGTGGATGTTGATAGAGATTACCACTCGAGCGATGTTATCTAAACCACCCCAAGAGTCTTTCACCATCACACACCTTACCATATGGTTTTATGCGAGTGTTTTAAGATGTTATGTAACAAGACCCTAACACTATGATTATGTACATTATTTTTTTATATAATAAATAATATAATTTCATTTTATTATTGTTACTTTGTTAATTGTTTTTAAAGAACAAATAGTGTTTTTAGTGAATATTCAACTAAGGAATATATTTTGATAAATTAATGGTTTTTTGAATAAAATAATATTTTAATAAAAAATTATTATTAGTAAATTAATATTTATTAAGTATAAATGATCATATACTTTTTATGAATACAATGGTAATTTTTTTAAGGTTTGAAAGCTATTTTTGTCAAATCAATGAATTTTCAATAAATATTGGTTTTTTTAAAAGTGAAAATTTACATATTTGAAATATTATTTCAATAAAATGAATATTATTTTTGAAATTATGACATAGAAATTATACAATGGGGAATTTTTCATAATTTTTTGAGGTATTCGAATTTTTGGATAAAAATTAAATATCGTTTAAACATATAATGTGATTTATGACTTAATAATGACATGATAGTGATGTAATAAAATAATATAAACATTATTTTTGGCCAATATATAGTTCACCATTAAAATAATATTATTTTAGGTTTATTTGATTTATTTTACAATGCCTTAGTGGACTCTCCAAGACTTATAAAACATTTTATATTTTTAAATTATTTCCTTTAAGAGTGTGACTCACCTCCACATAAGAAACCCTATTATTTTAAGAAATTCGGCCATTGGCCTTATAAAATATTTTCATACACTCCACTATGGTAAAAAACATGGGCAAAAACCATGGTCTGGTTTGTGGGTTTCATTAGTTTAATGTGTGGTGTCCCAAACATAAATAATAAATAATTCCTTCTTCTTTCTTATATAAACCCACACAAACTCCCACTTTCTCCTCACTTAAAGCCTTTGGAGATCGACCAACCCCTGCACTACTCTTTCAATAATCTCCCAAGTCTTCCAAACTCCCAAAAATCCTCTCTTTAGCCTCTCCTAAGCTTTTGGAATCACATTTCTAAGTAAGGGACTTCTTCCTTTCTAAATTTTGTCCAAGTTTCTTTATATTGTTATATCCTTTTGATTTCCATTAAAAATGTTGGGGTATGATTTTTCACCTCCCATATACTACCCTATTTAACTTTTAATGATGATAAACCCATTTTACCTCTCATTAAAGCCTCTCATGTATAACTATTACCATTGTGGAATTCTATAAGGAATTTCTCCCTCCTCATTTAAATTCAATCAATTATTTTGTATTATGAATTTAAATTCAATTACCTATGTTGGGACATGTTTCTATATTACCCCCTTACTGTATGATCCAATTACATATGATTATAAACCCTTTTCTATCTCATCAACCATTTTTTATGAAGTCTTATGTCATGCCGTTATGCTGCCGAAATTACGATGTGCTTTTCCAAACAAAGGTCATTGTGTAGTGAATACCACATAAATTTCTCTATTAAGGGTATTCACCTCTATACACATTTAAGTATTTATTATAGACTTTAATTTATGAATTTAACATTCAATTATTTTGGAATAAATTATTATGAATCCATGTTTTATGATCTATGTGGCACACTTATGCATGAAACGAAATGTTTAAGAAGGGTGTGCCCGGATTACGCTTCAATGCATTGGGTAAAGTATAATATCATGATAAATCATGTGAAATGAATGTTGACTCATTATAATTCAAGTGGAATGAGGGTTTACTCATGCTTCATCTGCAATGAGATTTTACTAATGATCAATGTGTAATGATCCTTGGCTCATGGTAATTACATGTTATGTTTTGTAGGCACATTTCCATGTTATGATTATCATGATTTATCGTGACTTTATTTTAATGTTCATTTATGATCTATTGATATGAATATTTCCATACAAATACTATATTCTTCATGTTATTCCTTGTTTTCTCCTTTACTGGGATTTATAGCTCACCCTATTCTAATGAATGTCCTCAGGTTATCCAATGCAATGTTAAGTACGAGGGAATTTAGTGGTCATGTAAAGAATGTTTTCAATAATGATGTTATGTTTTTTACATTCTATGTTGTTATGTTATGTTCCTAAGACCCTAAGACAACAGAACTCTCGATCTAATAAGTTTTATAAAGATAATTTTATGTTATAAATCAGCTTTATGTGTGTAATAAAAGGAACGGTTTTTATATAAATCATAAGGACTGACAGTAATAAATCAAAACATTCTTTAGAAACAAAGAAGTTACCACATAAAATAGATCTTTTTAATAATGAATTTTTAATAAACGGGTCATAAATATTATAATTAAATAATATATGATATGATATATAATATTATTTTTCTGTGATATATATATATAATCAATATTTATTTTATGTTAGCTTCAATCACATAGAAGGGAATTCAAACCGAAGGTAAGGGTTTATCTTCTCACATAATGTTTTTAGATAAATATTCCATTTTCAGCACTTACTCATTTTTTTCGATGTATATAATAAACCTTGGATATGTAATACCACGAATATTTTTATATTAATTTTCGTTAATGTTTTATTTGAAGTTATTTCTTTTGTGGATGTTATGATTCAAATGTTTCCAATTTAGTAAGATTTTATTTTAAAATCTCATCATTATTTAAGAGTATTGTTTTTCTAACTAAGGATATTTTTCTCCCATTCCCTTGTTCCCTAAAAGATTTTTTAAAGTTATCAAATGATGGTTTAAAATAATTTTCTCCCATGATTTAATTTTTTAAAAATGATTTAAATGGAATCTTCATGTCATTATCAGAAGACGATAGTTTTATAATTTTCATATAAATGCCTGAAAGGAATGTTTTTTAACAAATACATCATGAAAAAATTTACAACCATTATAGAACCCCAATTATTTTAATATTATATTACATGTTTACAATTTTATTTTCAAAGATAGTTTTTTTCTATAATATTCCTACATTTTATATTTTGAAAATTATTTTCCAAGTAAAAAAGTGTATTTCCATCATAAAAGATTTAAGTAATATCAGTAAAGTATTTTATTCTATGTTAACATAAGTTAATGAATATTTTTTTGAATATATACTATAACGGAACCATTCATCATATTTATTCCGATGGTTTATGATTACTTTGATTAGGGATAATATATTTTATATTGTATGACTAGTTATTCCAATACGAATAATTAACAATTTTATTAAGGAATGTCGATTGAGTTTCATTTCTTCACATGAGGATTGTATTGGATTTATTAAGTGAGGTTAGAGGCCTTTTATAACCCCTCCATGAATCAATATGTCTCATTAGACAAAATATCTTACATTTTTTCAGAGTCATTAAACACTTATGAAGATGTCCTAGAAAAATTATTTAACAAGATTTTAAGATGCCTTGGTTGAGGCCTTGAATGAATGTTTTAGATTTCAATTCATATGGACACCATATTTAGTAAATTAGATATTTGTTTACATGTAATTATTGTATTAGTTATAATCTCCACAGATACCTTCCAAGCCCATGTGATTATAACTATATAATTATTTCATTATCCTTTATTTCTGACATATTATTCTTCATGTTAATGTTATTAATTAATTGTAATTTTTTTAGTTATTTATCAAGGCTAATTTATTTTCCTTATTTTTTATTGACTGATTCTATTATTCACATACCTTTACTATGTATTAGATCTCAACAATTTCTAATGTATACATTCTTTATAATGCTAGGAAGTGTATTATGATTGATATTTAGGATATGATTATTGTTTAATGGTGTAATAAAATAAAATATTGTCGTTCAGTTTATATTTTCAATTATAGTGTCAAATTCATGTATATATCTAGTTCACCAAGGCAACTAAACTATTTTTTCTTGAGGATGTGGTTTTTTGAATCACGTGTCAATGTAATAAAGTAACCACTGACTCCAAGTTAAATGATTTGAGGCATTTACTGTCAGTATTAGAGGAAGTTTAGTAGAAACCTTGGAAACTATATTTATGAAAACATATATTTGAGAAAGAATCACTATAAAATAATTTATAAATATTCCCAAAGAAATAAATATCCTTATTTAGAGATTTGATAAACCATTTTTTTAATTTATGTTAATATTTTCACCAGTTTTTCAATTATACATTATGATTTATAATTTTATGAACTACCCATCTGTATCCCAATTTTAAAAAATGGTTCTTTGATGAATGAATTGAAACCAAATAAATAGATGCATTCCATGTATAGATTACCCTCCTAGTAAAGATAAAAAAGTAAAATCTTGTTCTTTAGTTGGATATAGATATATAGATAGAGTAGAACAAATTATAAATATACTCTAAAGATGAATTATGTTATTATAAATAACTATTCCCATATGAAGCGTCCTACTGATCGAAAACACAGTGTAAAAATGATCGACCACTTCATGTGTATGCAACCTCAACCCTTCAATTAAACTATGAATCTATTTTAAGCTGTTAAATGGATATGTTCTTTAGAGATGATATTGATCACTTCGGTATGAAATAAAATGCAGAATTTTGTAATGAAATTTTATCATCTATTGAGGAATACATATTAATTTTGTTCATTTATTCATAACACTAAGGATGTTTAAAAGTTTGTAATCACTGGATGGAAGGATTTTAAGGAACTATTTAATGTGAAAAATTCATCAAAAAAATTAAACTAAAATAGAGGTAAATTTATCTAGTATGAGACAAATGGGTGAATGATTTTTTTAATATGAATATAATATTTCATGGTTATCTAGTCATGGAAAAGACTATGTTCATAATCGAAAGGGTAAGATGGACCATTTCAACACTTAGTATAACCTGATATTATAAAGTTTACTGGTCTCCAAAAACATATTACCATATGAGGATATAGTGTGTTATGCTACCATCACAAATAATTAATTCTCAAATTCTCATGGTTTTGATGGAAAATAAGAGAAGAATATATTGAAAGAACAAAAAATCAAAAAGGGTATGAAATGAATAATGAATTTTCATATATGTTATAATGTTTTAAAGAAACACCCCGATTGTTTTTGAAAGGGAATGAGAGTTTCTTACAAGGTTAGAGATATTGAAAACAAGGCTCATGGTTATAAGGGAAAGAAAAAAATTCCTATTGAGAAGTGATTCATCTATAAGGTGATTGGCACTATGAAAATTATTTCCCAAATCATAAAGGAAATATACATATTAAAATGATAAGGGATCAATGTCCTTCATTTTCTATTACTATAAGTGATGTTGATTGATTTATGTATATGTGTATTTGGACTCATGAATTATGTTTCTGAAATATTTTATCAATTATATTCTAGTTATATGAATCCTAAATCGAATAAGGATTTTATTTAAGTAGTTTTCATTTTGGATTTGAATGAAAATTTTTGAGCTTTTCAAAACCAATAAATGTGATTAGTTGTAAGGATTAAATTTTTGGAATAATGAATAGATAACTCTTAATTTCTTCATGATTTAGAGTTAATAATTTTTAGTTATGATAGAGAAAACATTATCATTTTTAATGTAAAAGGGATAATATTGTTCACATTAAAAATTGTTTGTGATTTTATTTATGATGTAGTTTACTATGATTTTGTAATTATGGAATTTATTCAATAATAAATGATTTTATAAAGAAATGACTAATTTTTGGAAGCATGAATATTTTTAATGAGGTTTTATGGTGATCACCAAGTTATAGTAGAATATATGATCATGCTATTAAAATATTGAGTCCATGCTTCATTTTAATCAATTAATAAAAATGTTTTGGTGAAATAACTCTGATCATTGTTGAAGTGATCCTATGTTCTAATGACATGGGTCATTGATAAAACATTTTTTCACTAATTGAACAAGAATAAATTTAATATCACCATAAATTCATTTTATCCCATACATATGTGAATAACATTTAATGAAAAACTATATTAAATATTATTTAATAATGAATTGAACTAATTATATAATGTAATTTCATGAAGATGTATTTAAGATGATTTAATTGAATTCCATGAAAAATTATATTCTTATATTCATGGAAAGAATATTTTGTAATGGAAAAATGAGAAAAATGTGAATGAATTTATGATAGAAATTCAATATTGAGATACTTATATTTATTATTACTAATGGTTTCTTTATTAATAATATATTTCTAACCACACAAGACAAAAAGACTATCCCTTAACCACTTTTATGGGGCCAATGATTTTCTTATTAGAGATTCATCCATACGAGTCCCATGAAAAGAAGTGGTATTGGGAAGGACTATATATAAATCTCAAAGAATAGTTCACAAAAAACTGTGCATTTAAGAATAGTGGTGATGCCACAATATGAGGTGGGACAAAGAAAGAGAGAGAATGTAGTGGTTTCTACTAGTGAGGGTTGAGGAGTAGACCTCATTATTAACTTCTCTAGAACAATATGAATTCTTAATATAATAAACCATGTCCAAAATGAATGACAAGATGATATTAGATAGTATTAGTACATGTATTGTTCAACAACATAAAATTTTTTGGCTTTTATGAATAGCCATTTGATATGGATGATCCAAGCCACCATTCCATAATCTTCATACTTCATTCAAAGGATATTTTGTACATGGTTATTCCACTATTGATGAGATTAATATCTAATGGTAGAACATCCAATGATTAAAATGAGGCCTCCATTGGTGTTATTTTATAGATAAGAATATATCATGTTCTTTGAACCTCCATAAATTCATGTTATGTTTTTCATTTACATGATAACGCAAAGAACTAAAATCGGCCAACTAAAAATGTAGGTTTACGAGGTTGTTTTGTCGTCATATCTTCTTAGATTCTTCCAAGTATAGAGAAAATGAGGAGGAAATTTTTTTTTCACATTAATATGATTAAATTTTAACTCACAGAAAACAAGTATTCTTTTGTAATTTTCTATATCTGTGACGAAATCTTAATAAAAAGATAACCCAAACCCGATAAAAGTGATGAGGCCGCATGATGTTATGACTTTACATGGACATTAAAATAGTTAATATTGAATCAGAATAAATAATGATGAACATTGAAGAATTTAAATAAATATTATTATAATATTTATTATTAGAATCTATATTTTTTAATAATATGATGAAATAGTGTGGTCGAAACATTTGGGCCCTTGTGTGTGTAATAAATTCATATTAAGATACGAAATTAAACATGAATGTTTAGTACATGTAAGGAGAGACACAAATGATCACTAATTAGTTTGAATAAATGGAATCTGAATCCCTCATGTGTATCTAATGTCCTACAGACAACTTGAATACCCACAAAATAGTTGTCAACTCATAAATAAATATAATACCAAAAATTTATTGGGTATTGTATATAATAAATAATAATACCTTATAACGAATAGATATTTACATTTCCATGAGGAATAAAATTTTTTACTCATAAACACATTTAAATAGAGATTTAATAAATTAAATTAGTTGAGATCCTTATGTACAACATTGTTTGGTATAAATATTGTTATCCATGTTATGAGATATAGAGATAAAGTTGTAATATCATTTGAGAATCTAACACATTATTTTATTGAAGAGAGAATAATAATAGATGTGCATGTCTTTAGTAAATCTATGTGAGTTCGATACATTAGTAGATCGATGAATCGTCTTAAGGAATATAAATGATAATGTGTGATCTAAAAAACTCATATAGGATAGTGAATCAATAATCAAAAAGTTGATCAAACATTGAAGAAAGGTGGAAGACTCATATTTTGTGTTTGGACAAGGAAATATTTTATGTGATTCAAGAGCATAATTATTTACTATGGATTCTAGATATGGTTAGTGTTATTCCTTGTACCACTATGGGATTCTTTATGAATAAACCCATGTTTGTATTCAAGATAAGTATGGTGTGATTCAGTATAGACCATTATATGTTATTATAAAATTATAGTGTAAAATACTTGTTGGGTGTATAACCAACCTGGAAAATAATAGGTATTGATGTTGGAAATTTTAAAATTGTATGTTATTTCTATTTCTATTAATTTCATTTTATTAGTTAATGATGAAGGTAAAAAGAATAATATATTGATGATTCAGCCATCCAAAGAGTATTGATTGGATGGAAACAATTTGCATAAAGGAAAATAGGTTCACTCATTCACCCCACCCCCTATTAGTGATAGCTCATTGATCTGGGTCTTATAGTTTGTATCATAAGAAAGTGAACCTCTAAATTATCCAATAGACTTTCTAGGAAGGAGAATAATAATTCAGTAAAAATTAGGTTTATTCCTTTTTTCAATCATGAGATGCATCATTGATGGATAAATATGATGATAACCTATATCATGTCTCTAGTGGTAGAAGTGATAGATATGGTTATAGTGGTATGTACATCCTACATTGAGAATGCTACTATTACTTTTGGATTCAATAGTAACTTGGATATGGATGGAAAGGCTCCAAATTAAATCTCTATGTATTTATAAAAAATGTAATACATTAGATTAATTGATCCCAAAAAAACCAAGGAATTCTGGGATAGTTATGAAGGAAATATTAATGATAAAGAATATGCTCTCAAAATATGGATAAGGATATTTGCAGATATAAAAATGGATTATGAAGAATGTATCCATGACTATATAAAAATTATAAATTAGATTTTTTATATCATCAGAGGTTTTGGTGAGTGTTGAATAACTCAGCAACTGTAAAGATGTTTATGAGAAAATTTTTAGAAAGTTTTGATTCAATTTTTTCTATGTTTGAAGACTGAGAATATCTATCTATTGATGAATATGAAAATGCACTCATAGCATATGAAATGAGAGAAATACAAAATTTTAATAAGATATAAAAATATGGTATGGACATTTAATGGATGATAAAATGTTATACTATAGTTTAAAAATGATCAAAATAAATTGATTTGAAAGATGAAAAAGATGAAGAGGACCACGATATATAGAGTTTCTTTTTTATATGGATGTATAAAAGAGATAGAATATGAAAATGGATAATATTCAAAAAAATCAACAATCCGGGTTTTGATCAATTTCAATGTGATTTTACACATAAGAATGGTAATGTCAAAAAAATACAATGAATTAGAGAACCAGTTTATGAAGAAATTCTAACAAATATAAAAATGGGGACTATGAGAGAAAAATAAGTACTTAGACAAAAATAGAAGATATCCAATGATAAGGTAAACTGATGAATATTCATCATCATGCAATGGGATATAATATGAACAAACTTTTAGAAATATAGTGTTACTTATAAGAAAATCATAATCAACTAAAGAAATATTTAAAAGTGCGGAAGGTAAAGAGGGAATTGTTCAATAATGGAACATAAAATATAACATTGAAGATACTCTTTATAATAACATAAATAATAATATAGATAAATGATTATTGATAATGGATAATGAAAAATATGATGATAAATAAGAGAAAGATCTTATTTATGTAAGGGAATATGCGAATAATTCTATTGAGATGGATAGAAAACTAAATGATTTTAATGAAAATTTATTTGGAAGAGAAAAATATAACAGTGGTGAAAATGTTTTCATTAATGAGAAACAATAGTTTGAATATAACTGAACAAGATAGTATAGTTATTGATCTTGAATAAAGGCAAGCTGAAAAAGTGGTATAATTATTAAAGACATAGTATTTTTCACTTTCAGGTCAATGTGAGTTGAAGAAGATGACATAATACTTCACAGAACTAGTTCCATAAGGGCATGGAGACCAAATAAAATATTTCTAGACAAATATAAAATAAATGAGAAATAATATTCTACAAATGAAGAGGTGAATAATTCAGAAAAAATGTTTCATCGATTACAGCAACATCGACAATCCTTGAAAAGGTATAAATAAAAATCTTTATAGAAGAATTGTTATCATTAAAGAAGATCATGGATTAGAGAATTCTTCTCATGTTTTGGAGTACATGGTTATAAATATGATTAATTCTGGCATAAGATTTCACTACAAATAATGATGTATGAATCAATGAAGACCATTTCCCAAAAAATGAGATTACATTGTCAAAAAGAGATGCATGTGACCAATATATCATCTAAACCATCAACACTGAACAAAGATGAATCCATGAAGAACATATAGAAGGTAAAAAACAATTCATATGGTATTTAAAAGGAAATTACATCCACATAAATATTATCAACTGATTACTAAATATCAATCACACTTTTTCACGGAATCATAGAAGAAGATATAGTCAATAATGTGATGAATATCTCTGTCTGAATGTTACTTCTAACAAACCAAGATTTACTTCCTTATCCCTCTATATGTGAATTCATTTATAAACAATTATATGGATTTGATTGAGAAGGATGAACCCCTTGAGGTGTATAATTTATGTGTTGATGTTATTAAATCTTCAATAACTAACGAATGTGTATTTTCTAATCTCCCTTATAAAATTGGAATTTTATATATTCCAATTACACTCTTATACATATTATTAACTATATTTTGAAAGGGGGTATTTTTTGATGAAATGTAATAAAAAGAGATATATATATATCACTAGATCTTAATAATATTTTTGTTGAAGTATATAATGTATTATACATTTAATTAATAAAGTATTTTTATTTTCAACAGCTATTTCCGAATTCCAGAGCATGATTTAACATGCATGGTATTTTATAGTCAACACATACAACACTGGTTTTATATCTATTTTTTTATAAATTTGGTTAGCCCGTATACAACTATATTTGATTAACTAAATTTCTTTTCTAATAGAAACAAGTGATATCATTTATCTATTTTATGTGATCACGAAATTTTAATATAAGTTAAATTATCATGATTACGATAATGAATATGAGTTTATAAGACCCCATTTACACATTACATATTTATTTTTAATAAGAGGGATAAAATAGAAAAACCTACTGACTTTAATTATATGTGTTGATATTGACTAAAAAGGGGGTAAATTTATCCAATGATTCATTTTTTGTCAATAAGTCAATATGTGTGGATGAATATAAATTTAATTATTGTCAATGTGATCATATGTTGTCAATAATTCTTACACTTATTTCACTTATTTTACTACCAGATGATTAAGAAATTTAAAATGACTATGTAATTATTTTACTTGAACTCCATTGTGAAGAATATTTAATTCAAAGTTAAGTTATTTATTAATTAGTAATGATGTGAAGTCGATGGAAAATGTAATTACATGATGAATAGATGATATTATTTAATGAAATCCATGTAAAAAAACAATCATTTATTTTTTTCATGATTATTTTTAGAAGATAAGTTATGTACTTTGAGACTGGTTAAAATATGTCAAATCTATAATTAGATACTTATATGTATTAGCTATAGTTATGGATTCAATAAAAACATAGATCCAATAATAGAAGACACCATGTCTAGCCTTCAACCACACTTTGGTGATTCAATATTCTACCCCATGGGAGATCCACACAATGGAGGCCCATGTTTGTAAGTGGTATTGGGTGAGACCATTTATAAGAATCATATAAGTGCATGCCCAAACTGAGTGCCTATGAGAAATGGTGGTGGTTCCACATGGGGCAGTACAATGGTAGAGAGAGTAGGCCCATGTCAATTACTGTTAGGGTTTGGGAGTGGACCATGGTACTTGATTTTGGAAATATAATGGTATTTGGAGAGTAATAAACCATACACTAGACAAATGATAAACTGATGGGGCAAATGGAAGTGCTGGTATGAGTCATCCTCTTAAAAAGTTTTGTATATAAGATTATTCTTTTGATATGGATGATTTGTGACATCCATCCATCATATTAATTCTTCATTATAAATATTTTATATAAATCATAATTCTAACTTTGATGAGGTGTATAACACATGGTTGACCAACTAAATAATGAAATAAGGACTCCATGGGAGATTCTTTATCGAGATAAAGTGATTATGAGATTTATAAACCCCATTAATTAATTCTACACTTTTCATGCATGTGATAATCCAAATAATAGGAATTGGTAAAACACATATGTAGTATCAAGAGTCTCTTTAGTTATCCAATAACCATAGATTATTTTGAGCATTGGAAAATTTAGTATTATGCGATTATTATTGCATTCATGTGATGAAATAAAAAACTGCATAAAACAATGAGCTCTCATTTATTTGTTGCATGTGTGATGAATGTTGATGAAATAGATAACCCGACTCTATCAGGTTAAAGAGATAATGAAATATGATTTTATAGCCTTCCATTAATATTAAAATATTGAATATTTTCATGAATAAGGATGGAGAAATAATTAGTAATAGAAGTCTTTAGAATTCATGTATTTATTTTGACAATATGTATTTGTTTTCATCATAAAAAAATAGATCTCGAATCCATAAATTTTTTAAATAAGTACCAAATGTAGGTTGATATAATTTATTATGGAGGTGAGTTTCATGCATGTAAGGATACCCATGTATGACCACTAACCCATGTGAAGATGTGTAAAAAAAATACCATGGTTGTTTTAAATGTGTTTCATATAGCTCGGATACCCACAAAATAATCGGCTATTCTTGAAGATATATAATATCAATAGTTTATGGTTTATTTCATATGATGAATATTAATACCTATGATCCAATAGGTATTCTTATTTCAATAAGTTATAATGTTTTTTATTCCAAAAAAATAAATAAGGATTTAAATGGATAATTTAATTAATTCCACTAATTGAGATACTTATGATCTAATTTGTTTTGTATTAATATGTACTAGTAATTGATGATATATACATAGAAAATTGAAATATCATTTGAGAAACTGATACATATTTTTATCAAAGAGAGAATAATTATTTTTGTGCATCTCTTTCACAAAAAAATGGGAGGCTAGAACTTCAATATATAGAAGAGTAAAGCTATGGTTTGTACAATAGCATGTGTAATCCTGGAAACTCATTGAACAATATTAATAGATATTCCTGAAGTGGAACAATAACTAATGAAATTTGGAAGCCTCTTTGGTGGATCTTAGAAAATAGGATCTATTGTGTGATTCAATAATAGAAGTCGCTATTGTGGATTCTGGCGTAGGTCAATTTGGAACTTGGTAATACTTGAGACGCAATATAAATAACCTTTATTGTTGGTTCATGATAGATATGTTATGATTCTATATTAATCGTTGAAATATATAATAATATTTCTGTTGAAAATACATATTGTGGGTAAACTAGTATGGAAAGGAATAAGTATTTATATATAATGTTTTAAAACCATATGTTCTATAATAGTTTATATACATTAATAATTAGGGTAAAAATGAGAAACAAAATAATATTGGATTGTGGCGTTAACCATATACACAGGATTTAATTAAGAAAATGTATTTTTAAAAATAGAAAGGAGATCACTAATTCACCACATAAACCTCTCAGTGATCTCACACTGATTTGGTTCACACATTAATATATACTATGTGATAGTAAGAGATAATTTATTCTACATTGGGTACTATTCTTTTTTTAAAATTTAATGACTTTATTATTGGATTTTTTATTTGGTAATTCATAATTTGGAGGATCCTTAAGGTTAATTACTTGTGGAATAGATTAAGTAGAACATTGAATATTGTTATATGTGTAAAAATGTATGATTTATCATATTCAATAACATGTTCCAACTATTTTGGTTTTCACAAATATATTGAAGCTAACGAAAATACTTAGTGATCATTCGATTCATTAAAAGTTTATTAGTCATGAGAAATCCATATTGAATGTCCATCTTGTATATCTATTTAATGGTATGAAGAATGAAGTTGAAATTTATCAAATCATAATTAAAGACTGATATTTTTCATATGACATGGAAATAAATTTAATAAGATTATTTTTCATTACTTATTTATTTTGATAGTAAAATAATCTCTAAAATATATGGAACATACCTTGCAAAACACTCTAGCCTTTTACTTTTCATACCAAGAAATCAATTGTGTTTTAACACATCATAGTTTTACTATATTTTTATGGTTATTTTTCAAATGAAAATGATATTTATCACCCATTATTAATCCTTGGGAATTAACTTGATAACTTGTGCATTCACTTCCCAATAAAGTTAATCTATTTGCAAACATAGTTTAATGATAACATCCATATTTCATTTTCCCACTTTTTGAGATGACGTTTTATTAACAGTTTCGATGATTTGTGATTTCCACTGTGGTACATTCAAATGAAATCCCATTGATTACTGATCACTTGTTCAAATAATAAGGACGAAATTTATTAAAGGTGGAGAATATATATTCATGGTATTTTAATTGATCTCAATGTTCTGTATTGTATAAAACATATATCACAATTTTTAAACGAATCCCTAAATATTATTATCGAAATGTGGCCATTATAACATAGCTATTAAATTGGATTGTATGAAAATAATAATTATTTAAAATATATATAATATAAATTCTTAGCATAAATGAATTGATTAATGTATCCTAAATAAATACAATACGTTTAGTAATTTTTTTATGTGTCTGAATAATGTTTCCTTCAAAAAAATAATGATTTTTAGGAGAAAATGATAAAATTAATTTTTGGAATGTATATTATTTTTATATATAAATAAAATGATTTTTCAATCATCGTATCAAAAATATCATTGGATTAATTTTTGGTATATTTGTGAAATGATTGATTTTCCAATGAATTTGGAAAAATACCTCTTTTATTGAAATTTTTTTGTTTCAAACATTTAAAAATACCCATTTTAATTTAAAATAATTTCAACAAGAATTTATCTCTGTAAAATTTTAAATAAATCAATTAGGATCATTAAAATAATTATTATGATTCAATTTAATATGAAAACATTTTTATTACTAAAAAAATAAATTTTTCTGAAAAATTACTTCGCTTTGCATTGTACATTTTACATTTAAATAAAATATCTCCACTTTTATTTTTTTTAATAATAAAAAATGGATTCTATGTTTTGAAACAAAACTGAACAAATTTTAAAATTTTTTTACCCCAAGGAATTTAACTTTGGTACATCTTATTACAACAGAAGAGGGTAAATCGGTTAATTAATGTTAAAAATAAAATGATAAGGAGAAAAAAATAACCCTCACACATTACATAATATTATTTATGAGTAAATGTCATCCATATTTATCTCAGATTCAGTTATATGTCATTATATGGCTATATAGAAGATATTATAAACATTATAATTTTTTTTAGGAAAACTCAAATATCTCAACATCTTATTTTTAAATAAATATTATTTTTTATTATGTGGTTATGTTGAGTATATTTTCAAATATAATTAAAAATTTTTAATTTATGAAATTAATCTTCACCGTTATAATTTATTTTTACTATTTAGTGATATATAATTACCTTTAATTCTTATATAACATTAATGCGCTAATTATTTAGTTAATATAAATTTCAAATAAATTTTATTTCAAAATATAGAAGTAATATAAGTTGAGATAAATTATGTTATGATAAAAATTTATAAATTAACAAAAAATGTTAGGGATGTAAAAAAATATTTTTTTTATAATTTTAAGTGTCTTATTCATATTATAAAATTCAATGTGAATACTATTTATAAAAATTGAGATAATTGATATTTCATAAATAATAATATTTCTTTAAATTATATAAAATTCATAAAAATTTTATATATTGAAAATATTAATTTAGGGAATATTCATGAGTCTATTATCATTTTATTTTGACATTATTGACCCGTATATAGAAGAACATTTTAATATTACTATAATTGTCTAATGGGTTAACGAGCCAAATGGTAAAGGTAAAAATGCAACATAAACATGTAAAAAAATTATTATATACATAAATTTAGAAAAAAACACAATTTTATATTATAAATAATTGATATTGGAGCCATTTTTTAAGTACATATTAATTTATAATAATGTAGTATTTTACTTATTCCTTGAATTCAAATTTCCTTAATTATAAATGGGAACCCCTTCCTTTACTTCTTCACACCACATTGATCCATATAGATTAACAAAAAGAAGTCCATTGTTATTATAAACATCCATATCAATGTCCTTGAAATTCTTTCCCTAGAAAAATATCATTCTTCTGTCCCTTAAGAATAGGCCTATATGGAGCCCACCGAAGAAGAGGTGTTTGTCTATACTGGGTTTTTAATGATTATTTCATCATCTAGTTCAAATTAATGTGTTTTACCTACAATAAAATAATAAATATAACATAATTAATGTACTAAGACTTTATTATGAATATGGTGAAACCATATTCCATCTCATTTACATCCTCTGAAAAATGAAAACATTGCTCCTGAGTATATACAACTTATCATCTTCACGTAGCAATGATATTTTTTCCATCAAAAATTTACATGGTTGGTTATTAATTTTAAAATAATTTGTATATATGATATTAATTAAACAAATATTATTTTTAAATGTATAAATATTATTCATATTTTTTCGTTCTATTTTAAAAAATTGAAAATAGTGTTAATGTATACGTATGCACTATCATCTCCATTAACTGTGTAATTCATTTTTATATTTATATATTTGAGGATAAATATAAATATAAATATTTATTTATTTATTTAATATATATTATAAAATTAATAATACTATGTATATTATGGATCCCTGATAAACTCATATATATTGGAACAATTGAATCCTAATATATAAGGAAAACGCCGTAGTTATCACTTGAAACATCAATTTCAATGATGAATTGATTTTAAACCGCTGATAAATTATTATAAAAAAATAATATATGTTATAATATATATTTTTTGGAAATATAATACAATTATACTAAATCAATATTTCTTCTATATGAGTATGAAACATGTACAAATTAATTCAATCCCGTGATAAGGGTTTCTCATCTCACTTTTACATTCATGAGTCTTATGACATATTCACTACTTATTCAATTTTTTAGTGTATATAATACCCATTTTATATTTTATACGATGAATGTATTTATATTATTGGTATTTAACATTTAATTTTATATCATTTACTTCATAGAGGTCATTATTTAAAAGATTCCAAAGTGGTAAGGGTTTATTTCACGATATCATCATAATTTTGAATTGTTAATTTTAATGTCTCAGATGAGGATATTTATCATCTATGCCTATGTTATATTTAAAAATTTAATCTACTCTATTAATTTTTTGAATTATTTAATACCATTTTAAACTTTTTACAAAGTGTTTTGAAATGAATCTTAATATCAATTTCTGAACAATGTACATTTTAACTTTTTAGAAAAATATCTCCAATAAATTTTAACTAAATTAGATGGAATGAATAAAATTTACCACAGATGTAAAGCCTCAAAGCACTAAATATTGTTATACAAGTATACAAGGTTATTTTCAATGAAATTTTTTCCATTATTACATTATTAGTTTTAATATTTAAAAAAATTCATGTAAAACTATATTCTCTTCAACAATATTCGAGTAATATTCTCAACATATTTTTATCCATGGAAATATCCTATGGTTGATATTATATTAAGTATATTACATAACTTTACCATTATTATTATTTATTTTGATGGTTTATGGTCAGTTTGATGGGGCAGTGTATTGATTTTACTTATGACTAATTATTCCAATAAAAATAGTCATTGAATTATTTATGGAATGTTTATTTAGTAGAATTATTTTTCCATATGTGGAATTAATTTTAATTAGTTAGTGATGGAAAATTCCTTAATTGTGTTTTTATCTATCATTGATGCGTCATTGATGTTATTTTTTTAAATTCCCTACAGAATGCATTCCATTATTGTGATCTAAGTTAATGATGTCCTTGGTATAATTCAATGGATTATAATATACATGGATAATTTTAAAGATCATGTGATTATTTATGTGTTATTATTTTCTAATTATTTATTCCTAGAAAATTATTCTTCATGTTCATGTTATTGATTAAATGGAAGGTGTTTCCATATATTTATATTTCTACATAAATTATTCCATATTCCTCTATCATATCTTCTAATATATGCATACCCTTTCAGATCATTAAATATCACCATTTTATTTTCATTCCATTCTCTGATAGGACAAGAAGTGGATTATGAAAAATATGCATGGTTATTCTAAAGAAAATAATGGTTCACCTAAAAAAATATAATGTTAAATTTTATTTATTAAATTTTAATGTCAAATTAATGATAATGTCTATTTTAAAAATTCTGATAATCTTTTTAGTTCTTCAGGATGATATTCCTTGTAACTAATGAAAAATTAATGATGTAACCACTGATATTAGGATACTAGATTTATGGTTTTTACAATCCATTCCACAACAATAGTTTTCTTTTTATAAAGTGATATATCCAAGAGAAAAGTTTCAAGGAAAATTCAATTAGATTTTAATTGATGTGGCTTAAAATGTATTCCTATATTGATATTTCCAATCAAATTTTTATATATATATCTTGATGATTTATGGTAATATGTTATTGGAAAATATTTCATATATAATTCCTATGTTATTGGACAATTTATTTTTTTATAAAATTAATTAATTAAATTGGAATCACTAATGAAAATTGAGATTGAATTCTTTATGCAATATTAAAAAAAGAACAATATTAAATAAAATTTAGAATTACAATTCCACTAATATCCCAACTTAATTTTTTAGAAGAAATATTATCAAAATACCATAGGGTAATTTAGAGCCAGTTTCAAATAATTTTATTTAAAAAAATTAAAATAAATATATATATTTCTTATTTAAAATAAATATCGGTCATAAATTATGATTTGGATAAACAAATTCGTAATTTATAATGATCAAAAAAATCTATCCCCTTAAAAAAAATTATACACCTTCATAACACAACAAGATTATGTTAAATTTCATTGAAAATAAAATACGTATTAAATTTTTTAATTGCATGAAGTTATAGATGGTTCCACCTAATTATAAATATGGTTTCTTCCCTATATAACTTTTTTTCAAATATTATATTAAAAGGATCCTATGTCACATAGTTGTGATAACTTGCATCAACATAATTGAGAAACCCATGATATATTTCCATGAAACCTAAATAAAATCCCAAAATTTTCAATTACTGATTAATAACAATAATGTTACTCTATAACAACTAAGGACTGATGTAACTACAGTCTATATAAATAAAATAATTATGATAAAACAAATAAGTAACACTCATAAGTAATCAATTTAAAAAATATGTCTATAACACTAGTAACTAGTGATATATACCACCCCAAGGATAAATTAATAATATATAAAATGAACAAATATCAATATTTTCACATTAAAATAAAAAAATATAACAAAAATAGAATAAAAATAAAATCATTTATCTCCACATAAAAATTGTAGGAAATCACTTATGTAATAAAAAATCTTTTTGTAGACTCCCAGAACACCCCAAAATCCCCTTTCTTTTTCCTAGGATCATTACCAATCCATGAAATATGAAAATTATACTTTCATGTTTTCCAAAGTATACATGGAGAGAGTGGGTATCAATGAATCAGTAGTAATCACCACATCACACACAAAAACAGTTGTATTGTTGATGTGTATACATAACTCATTTTTAAGGGACATATAAAAAATTTCAATGGAACCCAAAATGTGGTTCCAATAATTACTAAAACTATTAATGTAACACTAAACCATTGAAATATTTTAGGAGGAATCAGAAAATATAATCACAAATAATGCATTTTTATAATATTTCTACTCGAACACTATGGGCTTTAATGATTCCAAGTTTGACCAATATCAAAAACAAAGGATGAGTAACTATCTTTATCCATTGTTATCATTAATATACCCTTAGGTATTTAGGGATAAATAGTACAAAAATGTCCCCAAATCAGTAATGTGGAATGATATTTAACCTCATATCATTCATAGGTTTAGAGGAATATTTTGGTAATCTTGTCTTCCATATAATCATATATTAAATGGTTTAATCTTTCAAAATTTATAGGCCAAGAGGGATGGATATAAAATCATAGACCTTAATTGTCTAACTCATAGACCATTATGTATAAATATACAATCATAGAGAAATGATTATTACATAAAAAATGGTGTATCCTTCAATTAATATTATAGTACAGGGGTGGATATACTATCAATTCCTATAAATGATTATATTTCAAATTATTTAACATCATATCACCCATAAGACTATGGGGATGTTCATGTAGTAATGATCCCTATAATATCATATCACAGATGATTTATCCTTGTATTATTCTTCTTTTTAGAGGTATAATTATAGTGTCATGGCACCAAATCGATCTAGTTTATATTAAATTATCCATCGGGCCCATATATATAAAATAATTTTCGCATTTATTTTTTTACTGTAATTTAAGGAACACTAGAGCAAGATCATACAAGTTGAATTTATCTATATAACCTCAAGGAATACTAATAAAATAAATTCTCTTATTTAAATACTTGGTAATAATAAAATACATGTTAAATAATCAAGTCACGTTACACCTTTCAACCATGAAAATAAAAACCCAAAAAATATTTCCCATGAAATTAGTATATAGAAAAAAATAATCAAGTATATAAATATCACTTAAATTGAACAATGAAAAATGTAATTTTATTTTCAAATCTCCATAATATTTGTAGAAAGGGGATATATACCCAATCATGTCATTAAATTGATAGAATTCCCCAAATAATAGTTTTATATATTATCAATAAATAATAAAAATATAGGAAATAAAAGTGGTTCCAACCAAATATTAGAATGTTCACAATAAATGTTTCAAGTTCAAAACCAATTATGTCTCATATGTATAATTAAGAAACCAAACCATACACTAAAACATGATTATATTTACCCATGGTAAGTGTTTTGTCATTCATAATTATAATATCATGTATATATAAAAAAATTATTTTTAACCCATTTAATAATTTTTTTCATGAACTAAATTATTTTTACTATATGATTCTGTTATAAATTAAAAATCATGGTTAATTTAATATTATAACATTGTATAGTGAAAATAATATATACAATTTTTTTCATTGGTATTATTATAGTCAAGGGAATAATCAAATTTAATAGATTGAACCAAACCATCCCACAAATACTTTATATATATCTAATATTAAAACACATACATTAATATTAACAAAAAGTGTATAAATTTATTGAATTTTGAAATGTATTACAAAATAATTTCCTCCCATATTTCCACCAAATGGTGGTTTTTTCACTAAACCATGCTCGTAAATAATACGGTCTATTTATTAAATAAAAATAACCATAAATAAAATATTTAATATTTTATTGTTCCAATGTATCCTTAAAATAAAAACCTTAGATTACATCGGATGATCATATAATGTTCAATAGGGTGTATAAAGTTTTAAAAAAACATGGAACTCCATTTTAATGCTAGAAAACACAAGAAAGTTATATATTAAAAAAAATTAATTCAAGATCATATAATATTATAATTACTAATGAAGTTATATTTTTATCTCACTTAATTATATAAAACATACTATTATTAAGGACAAAATGAAATAAATAAATCTAGAATGATTCTTCGTAAATCGTGAAACTCATGAAAACCCATTTCATTAGACTACATGACCTTTTACTTTTAAAAGATGATAAACATTCCTTAAACAATTAAATGAAATTCATATCTCTTAAATCCAAAGGTATTCATTCAAACATATATAGTATTTGGGAACTTTTCTTTTGAATCTATATTTATTATCATCATTTCAAACCACTATTATACTCCCATTTTCAATAGAATAAATTGTAATGTTAATTTTAGTTTATTTTATCAAGATAATAAATCAAAAACCAATGTATTATAGAACTATATACCAATTTTACCCATCATCACATATAGTATCCATGAATATACTATGTAGTAATTTTGATTATAAAACCACATCTTTTTTAAGTATTATGCTCGTATTTAAAAAATATAATATTATTTATTCCCTTTTATAGATATTTTAGATCAACTTCAAGAAGTCATATATGAAGAATATTAAGAAAATAAATTAACTAAATAATTATAATTATGTTGATTAGTCAAGTTTCCATCGAAGGATATCCATTTTATAATATTTTGATAATACTATAACATGAACAATTGTAATTTATTTATTGAATCATTATATAATAAGAAATGTGGAAGAATATAATTAAGAAAAAGATTATTATATGTTTTTACAGGGTGTAATGAGATCCATGTAGGATCGAAATAATGATGTAGATGCTCAATATACAAGAGGGGGGGTGAATTGTACACTTTAAAAATTCCATTGGAACCTTTAATGTTAGTTACGAATAACTATGTTTTACTTAAGCAAAGGAAAGGGTTATGTTTAACAATATTAAACTATGTAAATTCACAACACCCTTAACACCAAATGAAAACTTTGAAAGAGATTCTGAAAGTAGGTTCCAGAAATATTATTCCGGAAATTGAAACTTAACAAAAGATTAAAATATGAGATTCTACCTTAAAGTGTATAGAATCTAATTGAAACAGAGTACAAGTACGGAAGTATAAGAAAGTTATACTTTCCTTATAATACAAAATGCTGTGGAAATAAACAAGTAGTAAAACTACAAGTAACAAGATATAAGTCTTTTAACCCAAAGAGAAGGGTATCCAACAACCTTGGATAAAGGTCCCTTGATTTATACTTTCAAGCAAATCTATCTTACCCACACCAGGGTAAGCCCTCAATATGAAGATCGGAGTCTCTGTCATGATATCCCCTCAAGCCCTCAACTTCAAGGTAGTTGGCAAACCTTGTCTTCCTCAGCAAGGAAGCCCTCGAACTTCAAGGTAGTTGGCACCTCTGTCTTCCTATCCCCGGAAGTCCTCGAATGTAATCACCGACATTTGGAGTCGAACGAAGCATTAAGAGTTAATAAGAGCCTCTCTCTCTAGAAATCACTTCAAGCATGTAATCACATGAGTCGAAGATCAGTCAGCATTTCAGAACTGATCTCTTTCAAATGAGCTCCTATTTACAGGTAAGGTTGGCCTCCTTTCCAACGGTCATATTTTCCTTAAAAATCGGAGGGACCTGTAAACGTGTAACTTAACCAACGGTTAGTTTATAACAGAATAGAAGACATCGTTTTATAACAAAACAAGTGTAACAGAATGTACAACATCGTTTTAAGTCTAAACTAAAAAGTTCGGAGTGAAGATTCAGAGTGAAAGTAATGAGTGTAAAAATATATTAAAGAGTAGACAAATTACAAAAGCGTAAGCAAAATGAATGTTCGGAGTCTAACCGAAAATAATTTTTAGAGTCTAAATAAATTTGGAGTCTATAAAACAAAGATGATCAGATTCTGTTTAATAGGTGAATTTGGAATGAGAATTTGTCAATAGAATTCGTAATGAGAATTCATCATCAGAATTCGTAATGAGAATTCATCATCAGAATTCGTAATGAGAATTCGATGTCGAACTTCATAAGGATTCGTATCCAGAATTCAGTGTAGAACTTAATCAGAGTTCGTATCCAGAATTCGGAATGAAACTTTATTACAGTTCTCATCTGGAATTCAGAGTGAAACTTCCTTACAGTTTTTATCCAGAATTCGGAGCCTAAAACAGAATGCTTCATATCAATGTTTCAATGATTCCGAGAATATAGAAATGAATCCGAATCTTATACTTAGGAAAAAATGGATGAAAATATGATAAGGATAATTTTTCTTACAAAATCGATTTTCCTTATAAAAGAAATTTTCCTTATAAATGAAATTTTCCTTTAAAACCAATTTTCTTAAAGATAAGGTGTTTGTGATTTTCAAAACAAGAAGGAATGGAAATTTCATAAGGAAAACCTTATTTACTCAACAATCTCCCCATTTTTGGAAAGCACAAACATCCTTACGAAAAAGAAATTCTAATAAGAAAGAAAACATTAAGGCTTATCTCCCTTTGCTTATGGATGTAGATGAGTACGACTAACTCTCCCTTAGGCTTTGAAACTCTAAGGATCGTATTCTCGATTTTCGGAATGACATTTCATTACGAATAAGAAAGTCTTCTTTCATGAAAAACCCCCCCTTATATAAACTCTTATTAGAGTTAGTTTTCTTTCTCACCCTTTGTTATGATTCTTTTTCCCTTTTCTTATTAGGGTCTTTTCCTTCTCCTCCTTTGTGATTTTCAAAAAGAATTCGATGGAATGGAAAATATAACAAGGTACCTGAATAATTAGTAGCAACAACAAAAGAAACGAGCAAGCACAAATTTTCATTAATTTTGAAAAATCTTGGCAACAAAGAAAATTTAGGTACAACAAAAGATTGGATATGTCTATTTTCGACCTTTTTCCTTTTCCATGAGACCCTTAAGAATAGTCTTTATATTCTTCAAGTCTTTATGGTCTTCCTCAGCTTGCTTCTCTAAGACAACAATTCATGCACTTTGAGCTTCAATCTTTTCTTCCTAGGCTTGAAGATTTTCTTCCTGAGCATTAATCTTTTCTTCCTAAGCCTTAATCTTTTTTTCAAACTCAATCAAATGATCACTTTCATATTTCCAATTTTTAGAGACAGAATTTAGCTTCCCATTCAGATCTCTGACTTCTTGAATCCGGAAATTCATTTCATTTGTCAATTTCTCTTCAGAGGAAGAAGTTATCTCATTTATCTTCCTATCCTCAGTCTCAAAAGCATCCTTCACATTATCTTGAAATTCATCAAAGAGCCTCATTTCTTCTATAGTCTTCCTCAACCAATTTTTCATCCTCTTTCAATATCATCTATGGGCTTCATATCCGACAAAGAAAGTTTTGAATTGAGCTTCTATCTCAACACACTTATCCATGACCATGGATACGGAGTCTGCTTTCTGATTCAAAGAATGTAGGATCATCTGACATCTTGAATCAATGCTTTAGAAGGTCGGAATAGAACCTACCAACTTCTTTAAAGACTGGACAACAAAGTCATGCACCAAAGAAGATGACTCCGAATCCGAGACTCTACTTGGAGAATTTTCTTCTTCAACTTGGTGAAACTTTCTCTTTAAGAACTACCAGCTTCCTTTCTATTCACCACTACTGAGCTCAGAGTATCAACAAGAATTTTCTTTCCCTTGTCTCTTTTCAGAATAGAATCCTATTCCGGAGTTCTTTTTTCACTATCAGTCACTTGAATAATATTGTCTTCATCATTAACAACATTTTGTGCTACATTCTCTACGTTCTCCATTTGAGAAACATCATGTAGAAGTTTTTCTTCTTCTGCATGATAAGCTACTTCTTCTTCTCCTTGATGCTCATTGTTTCTAGGAGTGACTAATTTCGAAGATTCGGCTTCTGAAGTTCGGAGCGACATATTTTCCGAAGGTGTCCCCTTATAATCATCTACTTGTTTCAAAACATCTCCAGTTTCACTACTGCCTTCAGCTACAACTTCTTCCTCTACCACTCGCTCAATTTTCTCTACTTCCTCAGCAATCTTAGCAACAGCTTCTTCCGGAGTGACGATATTTCTTCCTGGAGTCTCAGGAAGAGTGTCCAAGGAAAAGGATCTCGGAACATGAATATTTGCTGAAGCCATCTCATTGAACTTCAACAATGCATGAGCTACCTCTGCTTCGGACAACTTCTTCTTAAGCTTCATTTCTTTGACTTGTTTTTCTAACTCATCCACAGTTCTTTCCTTCAAGGCCTTAGCCTCCGCAGGATCCAATCCAAACTGAGGCTCCCCTTGCACTCCTTTTTCTTTGATCTCCATCCATTTAGAAAATACCTCATCTGGGTAAGCTTTCTTCTTCTTTGGTTTTGGAGGTGCGGAATGAACTTCCTTAGACATGGGATTCTCTGCTTCAATTCTAACTTCTTTCAACATTCTCTTACTTACTGACTTAGTGGATTCCGGATCAGCAACTTTCGGAGGTACTTCTTATTGAGCAGGTAAATCAATGAACTGACCGGTCTTCTTGTCAAAATCTATATCCATCCTTTTGAGAGTGCCATCACTTATCAATATAATCTTGCAAACTCTTGGCTTATACTTGCAAGCCTCTTTGAAAGACTCAAGGCACCGTACTATCAACTTTGAGCAGATTTCTGTATACATTATGATCTGAGCTCTCAGATTCCCTTTCTTAACATTCTCAAGAGTAATGAGAATATGCCTCATCAGGTTAAACTTTCTCAGATTTATCAGAAAATATAGGATGTAGATCTCACTTTTCTTCAAACTATCATTGTCACCTTTTCTTGGTATGATAAGACCTTGTACCCATAATTCTAGAATTCGAAAATTCGTAGATAAACTAGCAATCTTTGGAGCCTTATCATCTGCCAATCCGTGACTTTCTAATGATTTTTCCTTGTCGAAGCTACCCTTTGAATCTGGTAACACATGAGATATAAATTTAGCTTCTCCATCATTATTCATCCCTACCAAGCTAGCTGCCTTGGCATATGAAAGCTTATAAGTCTTACCATAAGACTTAAAAGACAAATTTTCTCTTCTATCTTCCTTAAGAAAGGAGAGTGTCTCATAAAACTCTATAACAAAATCTGAATAGACTTCATCTTGATTCCCAGGTTTCGACACAGCAACATCTTCACATCCATTAAGATTAATATTCTTGGATATAAGAGTGTCATACATGTTGAAGAAATTAGGATGAACCAGCCTCTCTCTATATACTAACCACTTCGAAATCAGCTTAGAGGAAGACATGTCTTGAGAAGCTACTTCCACAGACATTCGGATCTGAAGACCTCTCAGAAGTTCGGAACTGAGAAATCTGAAGTTTGTAACATCTTTAAAATGGAGAGGCAGAGCTTCGGGACACTAGACCTTGAAAACCGATGTGGGACAACCATTTGTGCTCCCCTTTATATAGGCAACGAGAAAACGGGTCAACTTCCACGATTGATCGAATGGTTGAGACAAGCTGAGATCAGATCTAACGGTCGAAAACCAATTCTCATGAAAACATAAATCCGATATTTTTGAGGTTTTATTAAAACAAAGATGTAAGAAGACTTCAAAACCGAAAACTAAATATATGAAAATGCTAGTAAGTAAAGTATGACTACGAAAACGTGACTATGGAAATCATACCTTTCAGATTGGCTTAGGAGGATTATTCGTAATGGGTAATATAAAAAAGACTACGAAAAATCATTATTACAAAAAGACATAGTTTTCAAAACTCAATACGAAAAAAAAACTCAGTACGGAAAACTCCGTATGAAAAACATTATAAGAATTCAGTACGGAAAAAAAATTTGAATATGAAAAACTCATTATGAAAGACTCGGTACGAAAATCTCGTTATGGAAATACCAGTACGAAATTTACCATTATGGAAGTGTTCAATACGAAGTTTTTGATTCTAGAAGTCTTCTATATGAACATATCCATTCTGGAAATTTTAGTTCCGGAAATTTCCATTCCGAAAATTTACTTCCAAAAATTTTGAAAACAAACTTTGAAAAAAAAATTGTTACATTAACAATAAAATGTACACCCCCTATAAAAAGGAGTTTATTACTGTAAGGAAACTTTTTCAACATAAAGTTAATTAAGAAGGATTACATTATGGTTATCATTCCTATCTTCTATTTAATGTATTCAAATCTATCAGAAGGCAAATATTTTGTGAAAATATCAGCAAGTTGTTCTTGTGTTTCGATAAACTGAAGAATAATATCTCCTTTTAGTGTGTGATCCCTAAGAAAGTGATTCCTAATATCTATGTGTTTTGAACGAGAGTGATGTATAGGGTTCTTACTTAAAGCAATGGCACTTGTGTTATCACACAAAATTTGAGTTTTAGTAAAACTCAAGACATAGTCTGTGAGTGTGTGTTGCATCCACAATACATGAGCACAACAACTTCCAGCTGCTACATATTCAGCTTTAGCAGTGGAGACTGCTACAGAATGTTGCTTCTTGTAGGACCAAGAAACTAATGAATCTCCTATGAAATGACAAGTTATGGATGTACTTTTTTTATCCATTCTACATCCACCAAAGTCAGCATCAGAAAATCTTTTTAGAACAAAATAATTTCCAGAAGTATAAAATAATCCTAGATCCATTGTTCCCTTAAGGTAGCGAAAAATATTTTTTACTGCCTTTAAGTGATATTCCTTATAATTGGATTGGTATCTTTCACATAAGCATACTGAAAACATTATGTCTGGTCGACTAGCTGTTAAGTATAGTAGACTTACTATCATACCTCTAAAGGAAGTTTGATCTACTGGTTTCCTAGCTACATCAAGATCTAAAGAGTTTGAGGTACCAATAGGAGTACTAATACTCTTAGTGTTGTCATAACCATATTTTTTGAGAAGATCATTAATATACTTATTTTGAGATATGTAGGTTCCTTCTGGTTTTTGAGAAATTTGAAAACCAAGGAAAAAAGTTAACTCACCCATCATACTCATTTCAAACTCAGATTTTATTAGACTTGCAAAAGAGTTGGTCAAAGATTGCTAAGTTGAACCAAATATGATGTCATCAACATAAATTTGAGCGATCAAAACATTTTTCTTATCTTTCTTTATAAAAAGAGTTGGATCTGCATTTATCTTAACATAGTTATTTTGAAGCAAAAATCCAGTGAGTCTATCATACCTTGCTCGTGGGGCTTGTTTAGGGCCATACATAGCTTTGGTAAGTCTAAAAACCTAATTAGGATGTTTTGTATCTTCAATGCCAGGAGGTTGTTCAATAAAAACTTCCTCTTGAACATAACCATTATGAAAAGCACATTTCACATCCATTTGAAAAAGTTTAAAATTAAATAATGCTGCAAAGGCAAGTATAATACGAATAGATTCATGTCTGGCTACTGGAGCATAGGTTTCTTCATAGTCTATTCCCCCTTGCTGATTATAACCTTTAGCAACAAGTCTTGCTTTATTTGTTACTATGACTCCATTTTCATCACATTTATTTCTGAAAACCCATTTTACTCCAATAACATAAGTTTCTGTAGGTCTTTCAACCAAGGTCCAGACTTTATTCCTTTTGAATTAATTTAGTTAATCTTACATGGCTTTGATCCAATCATCATAACCTAAAGCTTCATCAGCGCTTTTAGGTTCTAATTGGAAAAGAAATGCTAGATTTTCTAATTCATTTCTTAAGGAACTTCTAGTCCTTACAAGTTGATTTACATCACCAATGATACTATCACAGGGATGATTCTTAAGAAACACCTGATTTGGGTTTTGAAAAGCCTGTTTATCAACATAGGGTAGAAAGTCTTCTGGGGTAAATGTTTCAGAATTATCTTCTTGAACATTATCCTTATCAGAACGTTCTTCTATCAAAGGTTGAAAATCAGTTTTTAAAAACACATCTGTGTATGTAGTCTGGGATGGTTTAAAAACAAAAGGATCAGACTTATCAAATTATACATGCATTGATTCTTCAATAGTACAAGTGTTTTTATTAAAAACTCAATAAGCCTTAGATGTTGTGGAATATCCTAAGAAAATTCTTTCATCAGATTTTGGTGCGAATTTATGTAAGTTATCTTTAGTATTCGGAATTAATACTTTGCAACCAAAAACATTGAATTAGGAAAGTCTTGGTTTTCTACCATTCCATAACTCATAAGGGGTTTTATTAAGAAAAGGTCTAATCAAAACTCGATTTATAGTATAGCAAGAAGTACTTACAGCTTCAGCCCAGAAATGTCTAGCTATAGAATATTCACTCAACATTGTTCTAGTAATCTCTTGAAGAATTCTATTTCTTCTCTCAAATACACCATTTTGTTGAGGAGTTCTAGGTGCTGAAAAATTGTGAGTAATACCTTTTTTACTAAAAAAAGCTTCAAAATCAGATTTTTGACATTCTCCTCCATGATCACTATTAATAGTTTTCAATGGAAGGTTTTTCTCATTTTTAACTTGATCTCTAAAACTTTTGAAATAATAAAAAGCATCAGAATTATTTGCTAGAAAATAAACCCAAGTAAATCTAGTGTAATCATCAACTAAAACAAACACATAGTATTTTCCTCCAATACTTCTAGTTTATGTTTGACCAAAAAGATCCATGTGCACTAACTGTAATGCATCAGTTGTTGAGACTTCACCAATTGATTTAAAACTTGATTTATGTTTCTTGACATATTGACAAGGATCAAAAACTTTAGAAGAATCAAATCTAAGCTCTGATAGATCCTTAACTAGTTTCTTCATAGAGAGTTTGCGTAAGTTCCTAAGGTTACAGTGACCTAGTCTTCTATTCCATAACCAGGAATGATCTTCCATTGAACATAGACAAGGTAAATCTTGACTCCTGAGGTCTTCTAAGTTTATGGTGTAAACATTCTCATGCATATTGGCTGAGAGAATAAATTCTTCCTTGGAATTGTGAACTTAGCACTTATCATTCCTAAAATTCACAGTGTAACCTTCATCACATAACTGATTTATGCTAATGAGGTTGTTCTTATAACCCTTAACAAAAAGAACATTTGAAATCCAAGATTTTCCTAAAAGAATAATATTACCAACACCAACAATCTCACCATTAGCATTATCTCTGAAAGTTACCTGTCCTCCTTTCGTTTTGATAATCTTTTCAAAATAGCTTTTCTTACCAGTCATGTGCTGGGAACATCCACTATCCATGTACCATGTATTATTGATGGTACTCTCTTTATTTTCCTGAAATCAAGAAGAGAATAAGATTTTCGGAATCCAAACTTTTTTGGATCCGAGATTTTCAGATAACAAAATTTTAGGAACCCACATTTTCTTAGAAAAGTAATCTTTGTGAAATCCTAGAGATTGGGTTTTGTTTAAGGAACAATTATTTGCCCAGTGACCACCACATTGACACTTGGTACAAAATGGGGCACGTTGAGGAACAAAATAATTGTTACTAAAAAATTGTTTTGCATGGGTATAACCAGATCCCGATTTATTTCTTAAAGGTAATATTTGGGAATATATTTTATCAAAAATTTTATTACCATGGGTAATGTTTGATAAACACTTCTTTAAGGAAGAAATTCTGGACTTGAGTTTTATAACCATGTTTTTATCCTCAAAATCATTAGTGTTAGAACTAGAGCTAGGCTCGAAAATATTTTTCTTAGAAATTACTTTTTCTAATTCTTTTGAATGTTTGTTCTTCTCAGAACTTACTTCCTCAAGATTTTTTGAAATACTTTCAAAATAAGCATTTTTTCTATCAAGATCTTTAGAAAGATCTGATATCTCTTTTGTAAGAATAGAATTCCTAGAGTTTGCCTTATCCAATTTTTTATTGAGTTTGGAATTCTCAATCTCAAGATGTTCATCAAACCTAGAGACTTCTTCATAAGTAGGTAAAGTATTTTCTTCATCAGAAGAGGATTCTTCATCAGAAGAGTTATAATAATTACTATCATTTGAATTTAAAGAAACATTGGTCAATGATTCAGCATTTCATACCTTAGCCATAAAACAATTATTATAAATGGGTAATCTGGCTATAAGACCAAGATTCTTCTTTCCTGAAGATTCATAATCAGAAGATTCATCTCAAGAGTCACCGCCACTGGCACTCCATGTGTCATTAGCTTTCAAAACATTCTTAGCTTTGGATTTATAATACTTCTTTATGTTCCGGTCTGAATGCCTTTCCTTCCTTTCTTTCATTTTGAGCAAAGGTCAATCTTGTCTAATATGTCCACCTCTCTTGCATTCATAACAAGTTACTTCTCCATCTTTCTTATATTTCCTTTCCTTCTTCTTATACTTGGATTGGAAACTCCTTTGGCCAGCTATCTTGTTCATCCTTCGAGCAAGATTTGCTAACTCATTTTCAGAGACTTCACTCTCATTAGAATCAGATTGGAAGATAACTTTCATAGACTTGGATCTGGTTACTCTTTCAGGAGTCTTAGCTTTCATCTGATTTGATTTTTTGTAAAACCAACAGTACCATTTCCATTTTTCTTTTTGATGTTGTCAGCATCTCTCTTCATCCTGGTTTCATGTTGTAGTAGAGTTCCAAATAACTCATCAAGAGAAATTTGAGTAACCTTCATGTTCTCATCTATAGCTGTTCTTTTGGATTCCCACTCATTGGGCCTAATATCCATTATCTTTTCCACAAGTGCTTCATCATATAGCCCTTTTTCTCCCATAGATTGTATAATGTTGACAATAGTCATAACTCTCTGTTGAACATTACAAATTGGTTCACTATAAGGAATGTTGAAGCCATGATATTCAGCTCTATGCATAGCTCTTCTAGTCTCAATCACCGTAGAAGTTCCAAAGTGTGTAACCTTTAACTTCTTCCTGATACAATTAGCTTCTTCACACGAAGAAATTTGGCTATATATATTTCTAGTCATTGAAAAAAGTAGAGTATTTCGTACCTTATAGTTCAGTTGATACTCTTGCTTTTCCAGGTTAGTAAAAGTTGTAACTTCCTTATCAGGAATTTTATAATCACCAGTAATCATAACAAAATTCTCCACTCCAGTATTGATAACAAAAGTCTTCATTCGATCTCTCTAGTACTCATAGTCATTACCATTAAAGATTGGTGGTCTTGTAGGATTTAGATTATTAATAGAACCAACATTGGTTCCTTCCATACTTAAAACAACCTTCGGCACACAAACTTGTTAGTAGAAAAAGTTTGTAAAAAACAATGTTCGGAATGAGAATGTTCGGAATGGGAAAGTTCGGAATGAGAAAGTGATCAAGAAAAACCTATACGTGAGTACAAGTATTTCAGAGACCTACTCTGATACCAATTGTTGGGTTGGTATAGAGTATGAGGTTTCCAAACTTTGATACCAATTGTAGGGTTGAAATAATGATGTAGATAATCAATATACAGGAGGGGGTGAATTGTACACTTTAAAAATTCCTTTGGAACCTTTAATGTTAGTTACGAATAAATATGTTTTCCTTAAGCAAAGGAAAGGGATAAGTTTAACAAAGTTAAACTAAGGAAATTCACAACACCTCTAACACCAAATGAAAACTTTGGAAGAGATTCCGAAAGTAGGTTCCAGAAATATGGTTCCGGAAATTGAAACTTAACAAAAGATTACAATTTTAGATTCTACCTTAAAGCGTATAGAATCTAAATGAAACAGAGTACAAGTAAGGAAGTATAAGAAATTTATAATTTCCTTATAATACAAAATGCAGTGGAAATAAACATGTAGTAAAACTACAAGTAACAAGATATAAGTCTTTTAACCCAAAGAGAAGGGTATCCAACAACCTTGGAGAAAGGTCCCTTGATTTATACTTTCAAGCAAATCTGTCTTACCCACACCAGGGTAATCCCTCGATACGAAGATCAGATTCTCTGTCTTGCTATCCCTGCAAGCCCTCAACTTCAAGGTAGTTGGCAACCTCTGTCTTCCTTAGCAAGGAAGCCCTCGAACTTCAAGGTAGTCGGCACCTGTGTCTTCCTATCCCCGGAAGTCCTCGAATGTAATCACCAACATTCGGAGTCACACGAAGCTTTGAGGGCTAATAAGAGCATCTCTCTCTCTAGAAATCACTTCAAGCATGTAATCACATGAGTCGAAGATCAGTCAGCATTTCAGCACTGAGCTCATTCAAATGAGCTCCTATTTATAGGTATGGTCGGCCTCCTTTCCAAAGTTCATATTTTCCTTAAAATTCGGAGGGACCTGTACACGTGTATCTTAACCAACAGTTAGTTTATAACAGAATAGAAGACATCGTTTTATAACAAAACAAGAGTAACAGAATGTACGACATCGTTTTAAGTCTAAACTAAAAATTTCGGAGTGAAGATTCAGAGTGAAAGTGCGGAGTGTAAAAATATATTAAAGAGTAGACAAATTAAAAAAGCATATGCAAAATGAATGTTCGGAGTATAACCGAAAATAATTTTCGGAGTCTAAATAAATTCGGAGTGTATAAAACAAAGATGATCAGATTCTGTTTAATAGGTGAATTCAGAATGAGAATTCAGAATGAGAATTTGTCAACAGAATTCGTAATGAGAATTCATCATCAGAATTTGTAATGAGATTTCATCATCAGAATTCGTAATGAGATTTCATCATCAGAATTCGTAATGAGAATTTGTACCTAGAATTAGGAAAGAGAATTCATCATCAGAATTCGTAATGAGAATTCGATGTCGAACTTCATAAGGATTCGTATCCAGAATTCGGAGTAGAACTTAATCAAAGTTCGTATCCAGAATTCAGAATGAAACTTTATTACAGTTCTCATCTGGAATTCAGAGCGAAACTTCCTTACAGTTCTTATCCAGAATTCGGAGCCTAAAACAGAATTATTCATATCAAAGTTTCAACGATTCCGAGAATATAGAAATGAATCTGAATCTTATACTTAAGAAAAATATGGATGTAAATATGATAAGGATAATTTTTCTTGCAAAATCAATTTTCCTTATAAAAGCAATTTTCCTTATAAAAGTAGTTTTCCTTATAAAATCAATTATCTTAAAGATAATGTGTTTGTGATTTTCAAAACAAGAAGGAATGGAAAAGTCATAAGGAAAACCTTATTGACTCAACAATCCATTTTTCATATTAGATTCAATGAAATATTATAATGTAATCGATCCTGATATGGTAATTCAATTATTTTACATGTTAAATAGTGTATAAATGGACTTTATTAGATTTTATCAACCATAACACACCAAAATATGTTTCAAGACATGGATTATTGTTTTTTAATTCTATTTCTAAATATTTTTTACATTAAATACAATTTAATGTCATTTTGAAGCTTAATCTTGAAAAAAACATTTTTAAAAATCTAGATAGATATGAAATTGAAATTATCATATTTAAATTTATTAAAAATGTCATGTTTGTCCCATAAGATTGTGAAATACATTAATTAAAATAACCCTTTTAAATTTTAATATTTTAAAATATAAATTTATGATATATATATATATATTACATTAAAGATAAATTAATCAATAATATATATTCCCTCTTTAAACATAACCATCCACATTTATATGGCTACCATCTATTTGAAAGTCCTTTCTCGCAAAGCATTATTCTAACTCCAAAAGAAGTTAATTAAAGATATGGGTAAGGGTTCCCAAGTCACTCTTTACTTTCTTATTTTGTATTTATTTTCGTCAGACCTATTCAAAACAATAGTGACCGAATCTTTTAGTAATAAAATATTTTACATTTTTATTGATGAAAATTCAATACATAACATTTTCTTCTATGAAATAATAAAATAGTATTAAAAAAATTAGAAATAAGTACACATTAAAATTAAAATTAAAATAATAATAAATCATCTCCCACTATGTTATTAATAACTAGAACCCTTCTAATACATATCATATAAAATACCATTCTTTATAAACATTCTAAAGGGAACATATTGAAGTGGATATCTGATTGTTAGATATGTTTAACAAGGGATATATCCTTTATTAAATAAACATAACATGAAAATAATTGTATAATAACATTAGCATGATATTATAATCCAATTCCCTAATTTTCATAGATCGGAATCTTGATTCATGATATAAGTCTTGGTAGTTTTTAATATAAGAATATTGAAGTAATAAAATAGAATCATCGATGAGATCATAAATTTTGTATAATACATAAGTTTATGCCATACATATAACAAAATAAAATCATTTATTTAGTAGATAAGGTTATCTAACAAGACTATCATAATGTAAAGGGTTCAATCCCAATTTCATCATATTAGAAAAGGATCACTCCCTAGACTGTCATAGTTGATAATTTCACCTAATTAACTGAGAATCCTCCCCATGAAAATCATGATTATCTCATTATGTATTAATATTTATCCAATTCATTGTAGTAATATATATTTTTGGCCCCACGTATAACAAAATCAAAAAATATTTATATTTTTTCAATATATTATATGTTATCTATCATATATCATTACTTGTGGAATTGATATGGGCTTTATAAACATTTAAAATTTTAATCACAACATAAAATATGTTAAATAAATTAGTTCTAGAAATATATAATTTAAATAATAATAAATCATATATAGAAATAATAATTTTTGTATCACTGGATCATATGACTATTAAATAGTAACAAATAAGAAAGTACTTCATCTTGGGTGGTAATTTCATTATATTTTCCTCTAAAATATTTCATGAGAAAAATAACCTTTTAACATAGAAATAAATTCTTTAAAATATAAAAACACTAAAAATACTATGGAAATAATTAGATTTTAAAATAAACTTAGAAAATACTAAATTAATCTTCAAATTATTTGGTTGTCACAATGGTGAAAAATTTAATATATTTTGTATTCATTTAAACATAAATTCCATTCACATCTTTGGTAAAATGTAAAAAATAACTCAATTATGAATTTAGAATAAAGTTATCTTTACAAATATTCTATAAATAGTCCCAAATGGGTATAAATTAAATTAAAAAATAATATTAAAATAGTGAAAAAAATCATGAATACATATTTAGAAATCATGAACATGATAGACAAAAGCTTTTCAACCAATGAGGGAAATAAAGTTATTTTTATCTAAAAATGATTATTAAATTTATTAGGAACTTAAATAACATAAACATAAAGGAAAATGTGTATTCTCTATAAGTATTTAGAATAGAAGAACCGTCATGATATTCTTTATTGTTAGATCATGATATTTAATTATTTGAAATGTAATCACAATCAATCATGGTAGAAAATGAGATTGTAAAATAAAAAGTCTTGCCTCAATTTTGACAGATTTCAGAAGAGATATATGACTTGAATAATAAATTTAAAATTTTTAATAATTTATACCATATTAATTTGAATAATATTAATATCATATATGATCCACTTATAACATTCGTATTATTATTTATAATGAATTCCTTACACAAATCATCATTTTTGAGTGTCAATTGTTTCATATTTCAAAAGAATTTAAATTTAGTATATCCAAGACATGTAATTTTTTTACTGTTGCATCATCTTAAAAATTGTAATCATTTAATAAATATCATATATGTTAATTAAAAACATATTCGTAATTTTCTTTTTAAAAGTAATATAAAGAAAAAACGAATTACACCATTGATGGAGAAGGTAGTCAGTACCTGTACATAATCACTCTTTTAATTTTTTAATGGATGAAAGAAATAATGAAAAATAAATATTTTTTTATTTTATACATATTATATAAAATTATATCATATTTTGTAAATAAATATATAATTATTAAAACCCATTTTAAGAAGAAATGAAACATGAATCACATCGATTTTTCAAGGTGAGAGTCTTCCTTTATGCATGAGAGACATTATTGGAACACATCATATATGATGGTAAGATGGTAGATATGATATTATAATTCCAAAACCAAAATTATACTATAAATATCATTTATAAATGTTTTAACCATCATAGTAACCATCAATATGATATGGTGATGAAAAATGGATTATACTACTATGAGAAGGTGATAGTCCACATATACATACATGTGTCACATTCAATTAAAATTTGAAAGAATTTAATTGAGATATTGGTGGTTACATAATAATAATATAATTTTAGTATATTTATGTTGATGAATTATTTATTTATTTTTTATGAATTTTTTTTAGAGGGGATATAAAAATATTTAGACTCGAAAAGGTTGTGTATGATGACTAACTCTTCTTTGATAGGCCTCATTTAGATCCCTCTTTAATGACCTTTTTTATAGTCTTTAACAAATACCATAACCACTTTATTATATCTATGGTTGTTTAGAGGAAAATTTTAATGTTTTTACTTGATATAGATGCCTCAAATTTGTGTAGATAAAATAGAGAAATGGTGTCCATTTATATGGGTGGGAAAGAATAGAATTAAATTTTTTGAAAAATATTGAAATATAATTAAGTAATCATAAAAAAAATTATAAATGGATAAAAATTTAAATGAAAATATATTTATATTGAAATGAAATCCTAATATTTAATTTATATAGGATTACATTTCATTTTAAATCTTACCGTTTTGTTCAATCCCTTAGTGAACAAATTTTTATATTAAAAAATGTATTGACTATTTTAAATTATAAAGGGATAATATTTTAATGATAATTTTAAAATAATCCCAAAAGTGGATAAGGTCTGTAAATTCATTAATATAAATCCTCATTTTCGTCTTTGATGATATTTATTAATTTAAAATAATTTAATAAAAAAATATTATAAAATACAATTAATGTAAGTTCAATATCCATTCGAATAGTTTGACTTCAAAAAAACATGAAAGTAATGGGAATTTAATATGAAAATATCAAACACATCCCTAATATATTAAATACATTAAAAAATAAATTTAACACAACAATTCAACTAATTAATATTACTTTTTACATTTTTAACATTTTTTTATTTTTCTATCAAACAGAAAACAATTATGTCAGTTTTGTGTAAACAATTAAAGTAATTATTTAGTCACTAAAAATAAAAACAACTTACTGTGATTAATAATTTACGTCTTTCTTTTAAATAAAAAATTTTGAAAAAACTTATTCTTTTTTTCTTTTTATTTAAAAAATTATGATATTTTAATGTCAAGAGAGGGAAATATTGTATTAATTCATTTATTATATTAATATAATGGTCATAATCATAGAAAAATGGAAACAAGTGGCCAAATATTTGATAAGTTGATAGAAATTATACATATCTACTCATATAATAGTGTATACTCAAGTTTTAGAGACTTCTAAAATCCTTATACAAAAAATTATATAATTTTTTACAATTTTACCCCTATTGAGGTGATGGAAATTTACCAAATTTATTAATCATAATGACCATATATAAAATAAACCTGTTTACACAATTTAAATGCCCAGATTCCAAATATGGGATCAATTATTAATGATTTAAATTCAATGAGTAGTAGAGAAAAATTTTAAATTAATTCTAAAATATGTGATGAAATGCATTTTAAAAAAAACATTGAACCATATAATAAGATTTATTCTTATATCATTCCTAGATAAAATAATAGATTATTTT
Organism: Viscum album; assembly: GCA_963277665.1. Taxonomy (NCBI): domain Eukaryota; kingdom Viridiplantae; phylum Streptophyta; class Magnoliopsida; order Santalales; family Viscaceae; genus Viscum; species Viscum album. Next base: position 770,721,146 of record OY728135.1, on the reverse strand, counting down.
TAAATAATATATTAAAAATATAACATATAAAATTTTAAAAAAATGTTTTCGAAATTATTTAATTTAATTTGTAAATATAAAAATACATTCCGTGCAAAATAAATTGCAAACAAACTTTTTTACAGTTAAATGACTATTATTTTTATTTCAAATAAATTGAAAATAAAGGAATTAATTTTATACATTTTTAGATTAATAATTTTGAATAATTTATTTATTTATATTTATACATTATAATCCAATGACTATGAAATTATTTTTATTTTAAATAGAAATATTTCGATGGTATATATCAGTTATTTTAAACTCTATGATGACTGTATTTCAATCTATCAAAGAAATTAGTTTTATTTAAAAATAAATATATGATAAAATTTATTTTTATGTATTGATAATAATTTTTGTTATTATTAATTTTAGTATAACATATTTAAGATAAAATTTGATAATTTTTTACATTATGCATGTTTTTAGTAGGAATTTGAATAATTATCCTATTTATTTTTAAAAATTATAAATGTAAATAAGAATCAATGAATAGAGACCAAATTTATCTCATTTGTTAAAATAACTTATCTATTCATCAATCTAGTCTCTAAGTTAATAACATAAACCTATCATATCTTCCATATGCATTAAATCATAAATATTAAAATTTTCATGTTTATCATGAGAAAACATAATTTTTTTAATAATATAATATAGTTATTAAAATATTATTTTTTACATTCAAATTCAATTATTTTAATTATAATCAAAATAAAAACAAGAAAAAAAGAATTATAAGCATTAAATATATATTTTAGCTATAATAAGGAATATACTTGTTTTTTACAATTTAGAGTCACATATAACTATATATATTATTATTTAAATGTTGTATTCTAGAAAATTTTGAAATATATATTCAAAATATATTTTTATATTTACATAATTCAATATGAAATTATTAAATAATAACGGTTAAAACAAAAAAATCATTATATAATGAAATATTATATTAGAATAATGAAAATATATTTCTTCTTCAATTTTTGTTATGCTCACAAATTTTTTTCTTTTAACTGAAATATAATGGGTATTAAAAATTATATAATATATAAAACATACCATTTTATCCATGTATAATTGAACATTTAATATAACCAAAATAGATTCCATGATAAATCATTTGACACTGAGTTTGGGTCCGCAATAGGGTTGTTTAACTAAGAGTATTTTAATTTTTTTGACTGTATTAAAAAACTAATATGGAAAATTATATGCTTTAAAATGAATAAAAATAAGTTAATATATTTATTAATTGTGTAAAATGATTTTGTGACGACATGCCATATTGACATTGATAGTGAAGTTACATGTTAAAGTTGCATTTTATGTTGGATAATATTTATGTAGGCTTCTAGGAATTTTTAAAATTTGGCATGTAAATTCCATTATATAATGTATTAAGGATTTTTTTTATTTTTTATCTCTTTTAGGAAAAATAAATAGAAGATACATATTTTTTATTTTTTGAAATAACTATTCTTCCTCTTATATTTTCTAACCTATGTAGTATTTAGAAAAAACTATTTTTCTCCATTTATCCATCTTCTTTCATAAATAGAGAAGATCATTATGTTTTTTGTTTTTTGTTTTCTTTATAGTGGACATGATAAGGATAATAAATTATTGTGGTGTAATCATCGAAACGTGATGAAATTTAAATATGGTAAAAGTTATTGTTTTTTTAATCCTTTCATGTTAACTTTGATTATTCATGTCAATATAAATAAACCAATAATGAACATTGTTTTATGAGAAAATATTATATAATTGGAAATTTATAAATTAATAATATTTAAATTGTGTATTTTTCTCTCTTTAAAGGAATAGGAAATCAGTATTTCTATATTCTCTCATATATATTAAATACATGACTAATTGCTTGATGACTTTTATTTCATATTAAGAATATCATTTGTAAAAAAATATATTAAGAATTGAATTATATTACTGAATCAATTTATATTGAAAATAATTTTTTAACCATGATTACATCTCTCCTCATATTATACACATTTATTTTTAAAATAAATAATAAAATAAAATGTAAAATTAAACATGAAACCTATATTATTTTTAATAAATTTCCACCAAATATTTTCTGTGAATTATTTCATAAGGATCATTTTTCATTGGGATTAATATTAATAAATATAATATTCTATAAAGTTATTCATTTAAAAATTATTTCATTAGAAATAAATCCAATGAAAATATTTATAAACCATTTGGAAATTCTTACACCCTGTGTTGTGATTATATTAATGTATCAAAGATGAATTCTATTAAAACACCAATATTGTATAATCATTGGGTTATCAGTTACTCATCTAACCACCATGATCTCTAATATAATTATATTATTCTTCTCACTCGTGTTTTAATATGAAGCAAAATAAAATAATAAAGTAAAATTGGAGAATTTTATTTTCAACATGAGAGTGGAAATGTGTAAATTAGTGATTTTAGTTTGATGAAGCAATAGAAAGAGAGAGTTTGGACTATAGATGGTTTCTGAAAATCATAATAGAGAGGTCAAAGAGAGATTCTATGGACATTATAGTTGAGTTTAACTGGTGACATTACACAAAGAGGACGTATAAAAATGTTTCATACTGTTATTCATACTATAGGATTGGGGTTTCTAATTACATGAAATGTAATCCTATAGGTAACATTTTTTTTATTTTAAAATCTATTCAAATGAGGTTTTAAAAGATAATTAACATCATATATTGTGTGACACCGTAGAATACATCATGTGTCCTCGCACTGAGTGCCCTAGTGTGTACTCTATGTAAACACCCAAACGATACTGAAGACACATGTGTCATGTTATACATCACATACTTCATTTTCATAAAAGAATATAGAATGGCATGTATAAAATTTACACACACATAATCCATGTACTCCCTACACGCAATTTGTTTCAAATATTAACTTTGAAAAACTAGATATTACCCATCATGTAAATCTAGAGACATTGTGTATTCAATGTAATAATAACATATATTTCATTCCACTTGTGAATGTTTATGTCACGTACCTCTTAGTAATAGATGTTTTCAACCCATGCATGACACACTATGTTTGTTGACTTCATAGGGAACGACTTGTTGTAGTTTATGGATAGCATTTCTTGAGAACCCTACACATCATATACCATACTAAACATGCTAGAAACATGATATTTTATATTATTGTTTAATATTTCATTCCTAGTTGCATTTTTTCAAATATAATAAGACTATTCTAAAAATCAACTCATTCATAGTGTAATAGTTTTATTTAAATTGTCATTAATTCACATTCACATAGTGTTTTGAAATGTTCGAGGATCGTAGCTCTATTAGTGGGATGATAGGTAATGGGTGAGATGAATACATAGGAGATGCAGTTAGGTTTTCACAAGTGTGTTAGGGTACTATAAACTATGAATGGGGTCCAATATCTCACTTAGTTTTATATGCATGGATTGGATGGTCCACCATAAACATAGGTAGTTCGTGTACACCAATATGTGTCAAGGTATGATCCACCCTCAATGGTGTTAATAGACCTCAGTATATCATGGTGAGGTACCCGATCAGGGGAGTAGGTACATTTCTATAGGTTAGGGTGTGGTCCTCCAAGGGGTTCAACTTATCCCTTGATCGATATAAGGATTCCAAGAGGAGTTGAAGCACCCAATAATTGATTCAAATAGAAAATGTGAAGATTTAAATTCTATTATTCTTTGGTTTTATTTTTCCTAGTTAATCATTCACCTTTTGAAGAGAAATCCAAAATAGTTATGATTTGTGATTCATTTCTTACTTATATATGGTTATCAGTTTTTAAAAATTCATATTTCGATAATATATATCAAGGTGAAATATATATAGATACTTATTCTATATTTATTGAGAATATGTATCATATAAATTAACATACCCAAACATGGGATTCATTCCAACCAAATTTCCTCTTTGTAGAAAATTTAATTTTAGCCGATGAACTAAAATGATATAGTAAATATTGTTCTTGGTGAAGCTTTCCAGTAGTCATTTTTATTATTATTGTTGTTTTAATTCGCCAAATTTTGATTTATAGTATTTCCATTACAAATATTCAAGGTTAGTATTTCAGTTGTATGTTTCACTTTTTTTCCTTTCCTATATATTTTGCAATATATTTTATTATTATAATAGTGTTTATTGTCACATGCATGATGTAAATAAATTGGTTCTTTAATTATTTGTCATGAATTGTCATATATTTTCTATCACGGAGATGTATGGTTGATTATGTATTCAATATCTGTGGCCTCTAATATGTGTGTTATGTATTCTTGGTGTTTGTCTCAATCCGACATCCTATTTACTTCTAAATCGCGTGGGAACAAAAATTTTCAATCAATTTTTGAAGGGTATCAGACCAGTTTGTGTCTATTCAAAGAATATCAGAGTTGGTAGTCTTATAATTCTTCTTTTAAAATATATATAGATAAATATTGTTAGGGGGACATATGTTTTACTAATAATATTAGGACACAATGATGAGTGTAAATTTATTATTTAATATTTGAATATATATCTAATAATATTTTGATTGACTCAAAACTCCAGACCATTGACTACAAAATTTAGTAGTCCAATACATGCATCATGTAGCATGTTTGTTGTATAATCACTCATGATTTCAATTATTCAACTCTTATATATATTCTTATAAACTATTTGTATGTATTATTATATTAAATATTCCACCCAATAAATATATTGATTAGCTTCAATGGTAGTGATGTATTCATCCAATTATAGTTACTTTTCCTCTAGATGTCGACCATATGAGAGGTGCAGCTTCAGTTTATGGACCAGATAAGTAGGTAAATACGCCACAAATTGATCAGGGTATTGAATTCCCCTCTATGTGATCATCAAGTGAAAATAACCATGATGAAAATTTCAGTCCTTGTAGTACATCATGAGACTAATCAATAATTAATTTCTTTCAAAAATTTCCAAAGATACAGGGCCTTGAGTTCTTGGGGTGATCCCAACCCATAGTCAGTAAATGATTAGATGGATTCTATTTCAAATATATTTTATATAGTTCACACTCAAAAATATCATATGGTGGATCATTTTGTGATTATTATATATATTAAAACACATCTTTCATGTTCGATGATCATATAGATCTATTATGAGTCCACCCACTCATAAATTAGGTTTGCGAACCTATTTTTTCAAGGGGTAAAACACAAAATCTTTGAGAATGATGCGAATTTAGGTTTCATTATCCCTCCAAATAGGTATTATAATAGTTCATAATTATAATGTGTTGTTCATGGACTACATCATGTGTTCCTAAAACATGAATCATGACCATTATTTAAAGAATAAAATTTTGAGTGTGTCCTCTAATAAAATATTTTATCTTCGACTGTAGCCCTATGAATTTCCCCCAATATTGGTGTATTATATGGATAATTAGTGATTCATAATTTATTTGATGAGAAAACTATATGTACTAGGGAAATTGTTTCTCTTAATAAAGAATATACATCATCAACTACTAGAATATTTCATCCCCTAGGAAATTATTATTAAAGACACCAAAACTCAAAATCCCAGTCATGGTGATCATTTATAGTGGGATCTTATAGTGGGTAGGATTGGCATGGATATAATATTATATATACCTACATTGTAAGTGTAAAAATTTATATAAATTTCTCAAAAGGATAAGGGTAGATGTTAGTTATGATGGAATAGTGGATGGAATAGGTTGCCAATAATTCAGTGATCCTATTTATTTTTTCCATTAACATTATCATGTAAGGGGTTTCCTTGGTAGTGTAAGAGTATTCAATGATTTTTCAAAAGTCTCTTGTTTATCACATTACTGTGAGGTTGATTTCAATATCAAATTATAAAATGGGATCACAACTATATCATTATCATCATGTCCTAAGAACCCAAATGAGCCCAGGTAGGTGGATGTGTTGTTGGAAGAAATTTTTCATAAGAGATTTTGTATACCCATTATTTCACCCAGTTAGACTATTTTTTATTGACTAAGATTTCATATGGGATTTGGATGTTTTTTTCACTTATTTATTCCTAAATCTGGTGAATGGAAAATAATTGATACCCTATTCTATGAATGAAAAATAAATTTTACCAACTAAAATGTGAAAGATTATTCTTGAATGTTGATAACCTTTCAATTTATCCTATTATTCATATTCAAGTAGTGGAAATAATTAAAATACAAGATTTATAGTGGAAATTATTTTTTCATAGTGATATTATTTGGCATGAAAAATGTCTGATCAATATTGATGGGACACAAGAACATCATTATATATATATATGCTGAAAAATTTGTTTTGGTATAGATTAATAAAATTGTTATTTTTTTCTTTGGTAGTGGATGTGAATGGAAGTGATATGATTGTTTTTCAATAAGTTATTTTGTGATCATCAGCTATATAGAAATATTGTAATGATTAATATTTGGATTCAATATGTCATTCTTGTATAGGTTTGTGATCTCATGGCATGGTGTTTTAGTAGATCATTTAAATAATAGGGTGGCGATTAATTGGAATCCACCAATAATTTTTGATATTATTTCTAGTTTCATTATAATAACATGATAATTCTAATTTTTTTCTTTCTTCCCCAATTTTTTAGCCACTATGAATTTCTATACATATAAGTAAAACTTCTTACTTGAGAAGGAGAGTTTCTAGGTAACATTAAAGTACATTTATATGATGATTCAATTGTTATTTCAAGAGAATATTAAATACTATGATATGTACAATGGTTCTTAGAGGTCTTTTTTAGGATAAACATGACTTTTCATTGGATATATAATTCATCATGGATCTAAAAAACAAAAAAAAAATATATGATCTGAAATATTTTACCCATTATTTTTAGATTGATATTTTTTTCTATTCCATGCAAATATAGAGAAATTTTATCCATGGTGAGATGTTTATGTTCTTCATAGATTATAAAATCTTAAAGTGTATTGGTGATGGTTGGAGAACCTAGGGAATAATGATTGTGAAATAATCAATGTCTGTGGAATGGGAAATATTGTATCTATTACCTTTAGATGGAAATCAAAAGCTACGTTATTTGTTGAGGTTTGAGTTGTTATAATCTTTGTATTCATACTAAATGGAGGATGAATATATTTACTCACTCCAATCAATAGTGTTAGACTGTACATGTAATCCTCAGGTGTGGTTTGGATAGATTATAAATATCAAAATATTGGATTCATATCCACTTTCCCAAAGTTATAATCTTACCCCAGACACCCCCCCCCCCGAGTGAATGTGTGAAAATATCTTGGTAGATTATGTTACTAGAATTCCATGATCAGTTAAGTTAAGAGTCATGATAATATTGGGATAATTTTTTACCAATATACCAAGCTAGTGCATTTCCATCACATTTTTCATTATTGTATAGAGAATATCACTAGAATTCAATAGATAGTGGATATTTATGAATGCATAGATACCCTTGAGGATTTCTTCTAATATGATTATCATTTGATTTCCTAATTGGGTAGGATCATATAAGAGTCCATTGTTACCCATATATGTTTTTTGTATAATTTTTACCCCAAAACTGAATATAATTCTAAGAGGTACATGAGCTCTATTGGGGATATATTTATGATCATTCAGGTTTGAATTTGGATGGTGGTAGGATAACTACCTACCATTTGTATATTATGAATAAAAAATATTTATTACTAAACTATTTTAATGGAATAATTAAATTACATATATTCAAGACCTTAAATATAACACATTTAATAGATATATATTATTTTGTACATTATTATAAGGACTTTTTTAGAGAGATTGATGATAAAGAAGGTTCTAGGGATATTGAAATGTATGAGGAAACCCTATATCCATCTGAATTACTAAGATTATAATAACTATAATACCAGAATGTTTTTGGTATGAGATCACATATTCTTGATAAACTCACAAAGGCATGGTTTTCATTGCTTTGAACCAGGTAGTGAACTATCCTAAATATTTATTAGACCATTTTCGACTATCATTATAGTTTAATAGGTATTTTATCTATTAGATTTACATCTACAAATAAAATGGGTGAAAAACATAATAAAAGTGTCAGAGATTAGTCCATTTGTGTTCACCCCATAAAACATTATCATCTTGGGTGAGAAATATTTAGTGAAATATATGATGTTTATGGAGTACCAGATGGATATTGATAATTAATATGAGATTATCTTACATTGGTGATGGATTCCCTTGTTTAATATAATGTGGACATATGGGGACATTTATGTAAGATCATGGGATATTGAGACTAAAATGTGATCTCTATACCCTTACCTCTTTATATGTGTTGTTATTTTCATATCAAAATGCCTTAATGGTGGGGAGAATGTTGTGACATAAATTTTTATAAAAAATCCATTGATTTTTGACAAAAATAGAAATGGTGGTCTGAAATTTGTTTCAATAAATTATACCATTATGGGATATCAGAATTAAATAAGTGATGAAATATATTTTTATGTAGGCATCTGTGTAATAAAATTATAGAACTCCTAAAATGAGTCTCATGATGAAATTCATACATCATGATTGTGTTTGAAACATGATTATTTTTCTAGTATTTTTTTTTAAATTTTATGTTAAGTATTTGAATCATATGATAGATAATTTTACTGAATTAAACTGTATAAAAATAAATTTTAAATTTATTGTGCACAACAATGTGGTGGTGATGTATTGCAATAACAAGTAAAAATATATTCAATGTGGAAATAAAGTGGTAGGTAAGATTTTTTATGGAATCTATGTACTTTTGATATTAGTATATGAAAGCCTTTTGGGAAATTTTAATGATGGATTTCATTATTAACCACTATAAATAGAATTTAATTTTTAGGAGATTGGTTTTTGTTCTTATAATAACTATTTCCCTCTCCCATTTTCTCATCAGTTGATTTTTTAGAATAATATATCATTTTTTCTCTCCCTATTCAAGAATAATGGATAATTGATCATCTTGTTAGTCATTTTTTGTATTCTTCATGGTGGAATAGACAATTTCAACCTTGATCATTGCATAAAAATAAATTTTTTAAGAATCCCCTTTGAGGTTGAAGTTATTTTAATTTTTTCTTTACCTCATTCCACTATATCATGGATTATTCTCTTCTAGAAGAAATCCAAAAATAAAAATAATATTTTTATATGAAAAATATTATAATTAGTAAATCAGAAAGAAAAAAATACTTATATTGATAATTCAGTCCTCTCTCATGGAAAATGTGAGGAATACATAAATATTGTCTCCAATATATTAAATTCATGAATTTTATTATTAGAAAAATATTATTTCATGAATTGATTGATGTTTTTAATAAAAATAATATTAAAAAATTGAATTATATTGTTCTATAAATACATGAAACAAATTATATTTTTATATTAATTATATTACACCTTTTATCATGAAAATTAATTTATGTAAATATTTTATTTCCTTTATGGTAAAAAATAGAGATTGAACATTCATGTTTTTCTTGAGTTTTTGGTTCATTGAATCTTTAAGATTTATTTTGATTACATAGAATATTCTTAGTGATGGATAAAATAATTATCATTGATACAAATATTCATGGATAAGAAATTAATTTATTAATTATAACCAAATAAAAAGATCATGAAACATTCATAAATTATTTAATAATGTGTTTTGAATATATTTATTTCACATACTATATTTCTTGGACAACCCAAAAAATAATCATATCCTTAGATGGCCGATTATTCATCCAGACATCAGCGTCTCAAATATTATTATAATATTCAAATATATGCGGTGAATTGTTAATTTCAATTCTTGAATCGATAACAACCATAAGATTCACAGGTTCAAGATTATGGTGGAAAAGTTATGGGGACTTATGTGTGCAGTTTGAAGAGAATATGAATGATGATATACAATATGATGATTGATAGAAAAATGATCTCGATATGCTCTGATAGAAACCCCATGGTGGGATTTAGTTGATCTACATTGGGGGAGTGGGTAAAGGTGTAGGAGGTGGGTTTTCACATGTTGTTCATAGAGCGTAGGTTTATAATACCCAATTAAAAATCATGTCACTATATGAGTCACCTTATGTAAAACAAATGTTTTGGTGTTAAGGGATCACTAACTCATAAATATCGCACATTGTTTAAATCAGCTTCCCACTACATGTGTATTGTGGATAAGAACCTAAGATTTTACTCTATATAAAAATAAACATGATTGGAGAAACCCATGTGTTATGTATCAAGTCAAACAGGTTATGTATCCTAAGTTAGACAATAAAATATATAATAAAATGTATTCATAATATCTCTATAAGTCCTAAACACAATTCAGTTTGTATAGAAATTGAGTATAATAATGTACTACACACATTGAATTTCCACATATTCTATGTAGTCTTTAAAATAATTACATAGATTTCCTACTACATATATAATATTAATTCGAGTATGCCTTGTCCAAACACATTGTGCACCCATGATTGACACTTTGTGTATATTTATTTCATATATATTTAACTCCAACAGTATATGGATATCATTTCACAATAACCATGATTTTTTTTAACCATACTATACATGTTGTGTACTTAGTTATTTATGAAATTCATCAAGATTTCATTCTCGAGTTCATGTTTACAACATACAAGTCATCCATTTTGAATATCTTTCACTTAGAAAACAATAATATGATTTCGTTTTTTATTGAAGGTTGTGCTCATTGTGGAAGAAAACTATTATTAATTATTTCTTTGTGGATGAGATTATAGCTGATAGGTGTGATATTTGGAGTAGAGATAGAATTATTTACTCCCCATTGTGTTGGTGTGAAGTCATCCATATTTGGGGTTTATAAACTCATCTTGAAAGATAATCATAATAGGGTGTTCCATCCTATATATCATTGATTCTTAGGTACTCCATTATATGACAGGAAGGAATCCTTTATCAGTAGAGTTAGTAATCCATAGTTTTATTTGTTTAGGTTCACCATCAATGGATTCAATACTCCCCCGTATATTAGGTTATGGTGATGGATAGTATACAATTACTCTATCAATGAAGTTCTAAATCCCTAAATAATTCATAGTCCCATGGTATTTTTTGAGAGGTTTCATTCATGTTTTAAAGTTATTTCACTTGGGATGCAGTGTACTAGCATACTTTGGAGCCTTTTGTATATGAATTGAAAACACATCCATTGGGTAGTATATGACATTATTAGATATGATTATCAATTTTTCAAAGAAAAATTTGGTATTTTTATGTTTACATGAAATTTTTTATTATTTCCCCTAATATTTTCAACACATAATATGATGTATATTTCTAATCAACCCTATTTGGGTTTCATGGATACAAATGTTATTCCTATATAGATGACATATTGCTTGGAGTAATACACGGAGGATAATTTAGATAAATTTATTCGTGGAGAATAGTGGTACTCACTGTTGGTAGTGTTGATTCTTGATATGATAATTTTATAAAATGGATTTCATTTTTTCCATTAATAGATGTTATCCCTTTACATGGATTTTTTTCTTTGGGTTTCCATTTTTACATATTTTTTGAGGTGCTAAGTTTTTATGAAATTTGTAGTAATACATGTCTGGTGTAATTAACATTGTTCCTTTATTTATGGGGTTGAATTACTTTTGGTATTTTATTATATAAATCTGTGGTTAATTATAGTTTTTAAGTCTATGTCATCCTTTATAGAAGTTATGCCTTCTTGGAGATTTCCACTCACCTCATTCCTACTAATGGTGGACATGGGGTTGCTCACTTAGTCTAGTCTCATCTTGTATGGGGTATCAGTTGTCCTAGTCATTCTATAGTAAAATTATTACACAACTAAAATACATTTTCCACACACCATCAGTTATAAATTATCCTTCAACCATTATAATTACTTTCATCAATATTTAAATTCCTAAGAACACCTTAAAAATTAGAATAAAATTATTAAAAACTAAAAATAATGATATTTATAATAATAATTATGAATAAATATTTAATCCCAAAAACATATATGATTATTTTTATATATACCATAAGTTGAGTTGAAATTAATACCCACAGACCTCCTATATCTGGATTTTTTCACTTTCAAGGTACTAAATAGTTAAAATGTTCTACAAAGATAGTTTTATATTTATATATTTTTAAAAATAGAAGTAATTATTATTAGAAAAAAACCAATAAAATAGTATTATATTCATATCTATGAACTATAATATACAATGGAAAACATTTATATATTTATTTTTGATTATCTATGAAGTTCCTAGTAATTTTAATTTTATAAATAAGGATTCATTATTGTTAAAGAATATATCAGTATGTGTTGGCGGGAATGCATGTAGATTTACAGGTACATGCATGTAAACATTAAAAGTGGTTTGAGTTTTACTATTAAAATAATTACATGGATAAATTCAAGAGGTTCAACAAAATGTAGTAAAATTTACATGTGACAATTGATGTATTTTCCTTCTTGTGACAAACAATTGTTAAACTAAGGGTACTATATGTAAAAATATACATAATGGGGAAAATAAGGTCGAATTTTAGGGATATTGAAGAACATGTATTTGGTAATCAAAAGATAATATTATAGATAAATAATTGATCTAACAGATACTAAAAAAACATCATTAAATAAATGATTAAGCCACCTTGGATTTTTTGAGGATGTATTAAAATTGTTGAGAAAGGTGTGAGAAGGATTGGTCTTGATAAGAATAAGAATCAGTAAAGTATTTAATGTACAAAAGGGGTGGGAAAAAATAAACCTATCAAGTGTATGAATTTACATATAGATTTAATACTTTGAAATAGAATTTATAACTCTAGAGAATTAATTGAAATTACACATATGAGATCAAAACATATAAAAATTTAATTTTATGTCATTTATATATTTATGTTTTCTATAGTATTTGAGAAAATAAAATGGATGGTTCAATGGACAATAAATCCATGGATTTTTCATCATATTCAATAAATTAAATTTTCATTCCATAGAAGATTAAAATAGGCCACCCAATTAAGGGACTTGTACCTAGAGAATAGGATAGAACACAGAAAACATGAGAAATGATGACTATGAAAATGGAAAGATTAATCCCTACATTCCATGGTGATACACATAGTTTTAGAAAATCTAATTAACATGATAATAATTTCATGATGAAGGGTGATTTAATAGATTTTCATCATGATGAGGAATATTGAGACGCATCTTGGTCATCATTTTATCAAAATGGGTAGAGACAAATAATCGTTCTATAATATATACTATGGTGATACTTCAATAAAACTATAATAATTGAATTGAAAATGAAGTTTACTCCATTTTAGAGACTTAGGGGAGTTTATACTTTACCTAAGAGAAACAAAAATAAAGAACTTGTTTTGGGGGTTTCCATGGATACATAGGAAAACTGTGGACTATGAGTCAAAATCAGGATTGTAGTATCATCCATACTAGATTACTATTTTAAGAATCTATTGAGGTTGGAAGTAGGATTTTGTTTTAAATACGGTGTTCCAAACTACAAGACTTGTTTCCTATTTTTCTTATTTTATGTAGACATGGAATATAATTTGAATATATTGATTTTTTTGGTGGAATTATAGACCAAAATATTCAAATATTGGATAGAAGAATATTCTAATAGATTAAGAATAATTTTAATGAACACATGGCTATGATCAAAAATGGATTCAAATGATTCTGAATAAAATGATTCCTTTTTAAAACGATCATAGAGTTTCCATAATTCCAAATGGGAAAAAATATTCATTATTTTTTTCTAAAAATAAATATGTTGTGATTGAATAAGAAAATGTTATTTGATATCTTAAACTCTACTATTTTTCTAAAAAGAAATATCTAGTCATAGAAAATCAAGTTTCCACAAATTGGATACATTTTTATAATTATTTCTATTTCTCTATATGTTATATAGATATCATTAACATATATACATTAATATGTTGGAGAACTTAATATCTATCCCTATTAAAGCTTAAGTAGATGTTTAAGTGAAAAAACACAGAACGAGAAGAAGATATAGGAAAATAATTTGAATCTGAATTTAATAGATTACAAGGAAGTGACAAATGATTAATGTAAGAAACCATTTAAACGTACTAAAAATTATATTTATTATGATATGTAAAATGAATCATGTTCTTGCTATGATAATGATATACCACTTGGTGATCATTATTCTACAATATAGAAATAAATTATGAAATTTCCTAATGAGGTACTTACTTATATATTTGTAACCATTAAGGAAACTGATGATTTAAAATAATAGTAATAAAAATAAGTCTATGAAATATTGAATGTCTAATTATGAAATTCATGAAGATTGTTTCTCACATTGAAAGTGTGGTGTAAAAAGAGAAATTCAGAGCACTTTTTAATAAATTACATTACCTATATTTGGAATTATTGAAAATTTTTGCCTTTGAGAAAGTATTTTCCAAAATAATTTATCTGTAATATATCCATGCACGTAAAATAATACACAATTCCTCCATCAAAATGTAATATGTTCACTTGGATGTGAATGAAAAAAAGAGAAAAATGTGCAAGATGAAACATTATAATAATAAATAATAATTCATGATAAACATATCAAAATAATAAATAGGGATTATAAATATAGCAATATATTATATGGGGATGAGACCCTCAACATGATGTGTCTTTATCCATATGTGAGACTACGAAATTTAGAACCAATATATTCTAGAACATCCCATATTTTTTGATGAAAATATACATCCACAAAAGTGTTTAATAAGACTAATGTCTCCAAATGGATTTCTATAAATGAAAATATCTTCTTGATAAGATCCTATAATAAATATTTATCAGGAACTAATTATAAGGTTACTAGAAAAAATTATTTTTATTCGAACTAGAGTAATTTACTATCCATGTACATGGTTATATTCAAAATATATGCATTTTTGGTGATTAAAAATGTTACAAAAAAATCACTGCAACATCATTTTCAAATTTCAGCACATAAAAGATAAGAAACCCACAAATAGTAAGATTTAAATATAAACAATTTATATAAATAACTAGATGAATAAATATATATATAAACAAACATAATCAGAAATAATAATGGAATCCTGGGATACTGTTATTTATTCTTGATTTCTTGGAATAGGAGAACTTAATATTGGCATAATATTTCAAAGTATGATTATTTTATAAGTCCATAAGTAATGTAATAACTGTGAAATAAAGAATATATTATGATTAAAATAAGTTTATAAGGAAATATTAATCTTACTTAGTCTATAATCGTGTGAAACAAAAGGTGAATATTGAGAAATAAACTGAGAAAAATTATAAGAGTAAAGATTGAATGGATATTAAATAAAAATAGAAGAAGTTATATTATAAGAAAATTGGTCACAACCGTGGTAACTATAAATTATACATATAAATAAATATTAAAAGAATAAATTTTAACAATTAAATAGAAAAATCATGGAGCATGATAAGAGGATATGTTTAGTGATAGACAACAAAAAATTAAAGATAGAAGTATTAACCAAGTAAGGAACCCCTTAAAATGTGAAAAAAACCACGTGTTAACTCCATTAATTATATATATATATATTTTATAGTCATTATTTTCTACTATAAAGAGAGAAAATTATAAACTAATGGGTGAATAATTAAGTGTAAACTGAAAATATTTTTCTTCACATGAACATTGATGTGATTGAAAAGATATCTTATCCAAGGAGAATAGCCTAACTGATATTGGAGGATCGTGTGGATGTTTTAATGAATCTAGTTATATTTCTTATAACCTTTTGATAATCATTCCAGTTCCAACAGAAACATTGGAGAAGAGTTATTCAAAATGTATTAATCATTAACAAACAGATCATTATATTAATGTTGAAATATTTTATTACACCTAATGAGAATTTTAATGAAATATGATTTCCATATTTTCTAAATAAGGTCGGTATTTAAAAATAAATATGGTACCTCACTTAGAGATCTCTCCCAATGTCAAATATTGAATAAATGGAAGATCATAGATGATATATGATCCTAAACCTATAATTTCACATGAAAAGGCTAGGATATACCCCTGCTTTTTTATTTTTACTTGTTTATATATACATACATGTTAGGAATTGAAGGACTAAAAAAGTAGATTTAGTATATGTGTTTGGTACCCAATGTACCAAAAAGATTCCCATCATTCAGTGTTTCATCATACCATTATGAAGATATAGTGATAAGATTACCTTGAGGAGAAGCTGGTATAACTAAAGGATTCATAGAATTAATATTTCATGATAATATTGGATTTATATGAACTATAAATTTTTAGAAATACTTATGAAATTATAAACTATATTAAGAAAATCACTCTTAATTAAATTTTTTACTGTTCCGAATATGATTATACTACGGGAGGATTTGTGGACTTAAAATCTAATATAATTGTGGATTTATGACCCCAATTCACATAAAAGTCTCTTAGACATTAGTTTACTTGTGAGAAATATATAAAATCCTATAAAAATTATTTCAAATAGTCATATAAATGAGAAATTATGTCCATATAGAGGTATAGTAGGTTATGGACTGCATTGAAAACCATGGTTAACTCACATGATTTTCCATTTTAGGTTAAAATCACTGACATAGATTTGATCAACGAAAGTATCATTACAATGAAAATCATGTGGTATTATTTTTCTATTAATAGTGAATCAATATGATGTTTTATTTTAAAAAGGGTGTAAATATGGTGGGTGAGATAATATTTCCCATAACATCCCCATTACATTTAATTTTAATACGGGGGAATATTAGTTCCTATGTACATACCTAAAAATATTTTTTGTGGTATTTACAACAATCAAGAAGATGAATATTTAAGTGAGCTTTGGATAGATAATATTGTTTGAATTAGAATGGTTTCTTTAGTATTGAATAATATGTTATTATAGATTTTAAAGTATCTATTGATATTTTTAAGTATAACCATGTCCAATGGAAAAATATCTTGAGGCATTAACTTGGAATATGATATTGGATGTATTCAAGAGGTTTAACACAATGTAGAAGAATTTACATGTGACAATCAATGTGTTGTTCTCCATGTTAATTAAAAAATGTGTTATGATAACAGTATTGTTGACTACATTGAAGTTATACATATAATTTATTTTTATTTAATGATTATTTTACTGTCTTGGGTAGACCCTATGGAATCTCTCAAGAGTTTTGGTTGTTTCAAGATTTTATTTTCAAAATATAACAAAATAATGTCGGGTTGGTTTTGAAAACACATTTAAGAAAATAACATAATATAAACATTTTAATACATTAAAAAACAATTGGATTCTTAAAAATGTGAGTTAAATGGGTCATTGTGATTTCACTACACACATTTCATGTTCATTCATCTCTAACATTCATTTAGGTTAGGAGTAGATCTTTGGTTGAAATTAATTGATAACTTGAATAGTTTCTAATATTTTATATTAATTTATGTGGAACCCAAAATAGACATAATAATTTTATTTACAAGTTGCGTCCCATATACATGTAATAATCCATTCCAATTTATATTTAAATCTCAAATAAGTGTGGAATAAAATTATTCTTTAGTTTTCTAATCGTAGAAACATAGTTTAGTCACTCAAAATATCACACATATTTGTAAAAAGTTAAGAGCATATCAATCACATGCATCAAAACAAGTATTCAAATATGATATAATGTAAGATATGTGGAATTAAATCATTTAACACCAAATTTAGTCTAACCCATTAGCTAATATAATAATCTAAACTCACATGACATGTGTGTAGCTCCCGCACATCGAATACCCATGGTTTATCCTATCATCGATAGGAGGATGAACCTCGATTGGATATCCTTCTTCATTTCTGCTCTCTATATGAGGATAAGGAGATAAAAAACCATCAACATGATGATATGACTCATTTGGAACTCCAAAATAGAATTAATTCAATCCATGTTCGAACATGGAATTGAAGTACCCATGATTCACTTTTATAAATAAATTGGGAAGTGGTTTTGGGAACCCAGTTCTCGAGATACCATTTTTTCTCAATTTTTTGTTGGGAAATGACATTATGTCATCTTGGAAAAAATATAATATTTATTGAATGTAATATTTAATATCACCATGTAAAATTTTCCAAAAATTTTACATTTGTTACGGGATATATATATCCATAATACGAACCAATCCTTTTATATGAGGCATATTAGGTTCTCTAGATAGATAAGATTATTTGGGAAATCATATGAAATAAATAGTATTTAGTGTCTTGAGATGAGTCTAATACCACTTATTTTGGTTTTTTATCCGAAACTTTCATTCCATTAGGTTTCACAAATATCATGTAACATGAAAAATACTATACAAGTGTCCATGTGATTCCATCATGATTGGCCAATTTTTCCTCAACATCATTTTGGATCCTCCAAATAACCTCCTTCAATAATTTAATCATCTAATCAAGTAAAAATATCTTTTTAGAAGTGATAAACCAAGAATAATTTAATAAAATTTGAAGTAAATGTTTTTTATTTTTTAAAATATTTAATAAAAACATGTTAAACATTGTGTTTTAAGGGAGAAATAAAACAGTGAATGTTGGTGTGACAAATTATCCACAAAAATTAATATAAGAAGTAGAAATTGGTTTGATTATAGGAAGCTTGAATAATATTTATTAGGTAATCTTAATATTTCTACATAGATGGAGAATCTATCCAAATGGTGTTGGAAAGAATGTATTTTTAATTAAATGGTGATTAAGAACCCTTGGATAATATCGGAGTATGTTATTATGTGGTTGATAAAGTCCTGAAAATATCTAGACTTTCAAGAATTAAAAGGTTTTGAGTTCCATAATTTGGATCTTCTTGTAGAAACCGGGTATCACCCATGTGTGTCTCTTTCATACCATGCGCAATATACTTAAATATATTAAATTATTTTGAATCATAATATGAATTTTTCCAATAAGATAAATTGTTTTATTCCCTATGGAATTAATTTAATATTTCACCAAATTAATTATTATTCAATATAAAACATAAATAGACTAACTGAAGAAAGGATTGGTCCACTGAGAAGATGGGTGATAATGTTGAAGAGGATTAGAACATGACAATTAAAATAGGATGATGAATTTAGTCACACTTTAGTAAAAGTGATGGTCACATAAAAATTATAAAATGTTGATCAGGATGTTATGGTGATATATTTTTTGGCGAGTCTCTTTATGATAACAAATAACAACACTTTTTTGAGTTTTCATTTTTATAAAATGGGGAGAGAAAAAAACAATGTAATAATGGTAACAATTGTGACTCTCAAAGTCACCATGGAGACACTATGATTAAATGGGGACCATATTATAGTAGGAACCATGTTTTGTTTACAATTTACCTCTATGAAATATAGAGATATACATTTCCAAGGTGATGGTCATGGTAACTCATGGAAATTGAATAATTGGAGTCCAAATAGAGATGACTATTCCATTATCCATAACTACTGACCATTTTTGGAAGTTCTCAATCCAGAGTGTTGGTTAAGATCATACACGGGGATATCCATTTTGGAAAAAATATCATGGTGTTTCATGTTTCATGAAAACATAGAATATAATTTCATGATACAAATTTTTTCGAAGAATTTGTGGCAACAATATTCAAAAATTACATGGAGGGAAATCTTGAGAATTTAGGAAAAACTTATTTGAAGACCTAATTGAGATTAAATGGGTATTTAAATATATTTTTATAAATTTAATAACTTTTATCAGTGATTATGTAGTATCTATAAGTCATTATGGATATTATTATTCATGGATTTCATTAGAATATAAATATAAAGGTCCACAAGAATAATATCTGAGGAGAATAATTTAAATATAATATTACCCATAAAATAACTATCATGTAGAACTATGATGTGCTTGATACTACTTCAAATTTTAATGAACTATTGGTTATGAATGAAAAAGAGTCATTACGAAACAATGTAATTTTATGCATTGAATAAAAATGATAATTAGTCCTAAAATAAAACTATATTATTAAATAATGTCATTGAGAAGAATGAACCAAGCATACATGTATGTGTGCTAGCTATTTATATTCTTGGTGGTTGAATAATTATCTTTCATGATCAATAATAAAATACTTATAAAAAGATATATGGAAACCCACCACTACACTAGACGAAAAATTTATTTTAACTCCAACTCTATGATTCCTTTAAAGGGAAATACATCGTCTAGGTGGGGTAGTCCATAGATCTAATAGGAAGTTGGATAAATTTTGGTAGGACATTATGGAGAAGTAATTTGGGAATATGGTAATGCTATGTGATGTAGTATAATGATCCACCAATGAGTCTCTAGGGTATATGGTTGTATTCTTTAGATTCATGGTGTCATACCATTCTATGTACCCAATTTTCATCAAATAGTGCAAGAAACCAATGTTGGAGGTGTCTAACAGACCATGGTATGGGGAGGGATTTTACATACAAAACTTGAAATTTATTATGTTCATTTGATTTAAATTTCTTCATAATTTGGGTGAGTATAGAAGACAAATATCTAATAGGGTTTGTAGTTTAACCTATAAAAGATATTGAATTGAAAGGAAAAAATTCATAAAAGGGAAAACATAAAATAAATTCATCGCCACCCCTACTTATTGATCATATAAACCTAGGAAATACAGAATATAATATCAAAATAATAATATATAATTAAAACTTGTAAAAAATTATTACATTTGTTTTATTAATGAATTATTTAATAAATTCTTCAACAAATCCCCATTCGTGAAAATATTAATCATATTATTTCACTTAAAAAACTTCTTATAAATGAACTATTTGATTAAATCACATCCAATGTGAATTGATTTCTTCTTCAATGATTATTCTGTTTTTATGTAACTGTATGATTCATTGTCTCTCTACCCTTATAACTTTTATGTCATTACATAACCACAGAAAAATACTGAATAATTATATTAGTGTGTACATTTATTTATTTTTACCAAATTTTATATCATATCACTATATAATAATATTTATCAAATTGTGATAAATTATTTGACATTATTTTAATCATATTATTTTAATATATAATTCTAAATAATAATTTGTGATGTCAACCATATCAAAATATTAATAATTTTTATTATATTTCTTAAGGATATTTTTATCCCATTAGCATTTCATATCATTTTAATATAATATATTCAGAGCATGAAAATATAAAATATTATTTAAATAAAATTCCATTCATATTTAATATGTTATTATTTTTAATGTCGTACCAAAACAAAATAAAAAATAACCACTTAATATTAAATAATTATGTTTTGATTGTCACTCCTTCGTTATAATTATTTATGAAACAAGAAATAGTTATTTTATTCTCATTCTAAAAATTGTCAAATTCTTTTTAGAGTACACATTTCATACGTCAAAAATATTTTGATCACATATGAAATAAATTCACATTATTTTTCCATACATTTAAAATATATTTTGTTTTCTTGATGTTCATTTTTATCTAATTCATAATGAATTATTTTAAATCATTTTTAAACAATAATCATAAAATGTACATAGTCAATCAAATAAATTAATCTCTCATTAAAAGTTTTACATTTAATATAAATAATTACAACATATATCTTGAAAAAATGAATCAATTTCATCCTTTAATTATAAATATATTATAATCCATTAAATTTCATATCAACACAATCAAATAGAACTACATTACAATATGCCTCCAATTAAAGAATTCATTGGCCACATATAGAAACTTATATAAATTTATTATGACTATGTATACATTATTCATAAAAATTAAAATTGGTTTAAGTAATTTATATAATGAATTTTAAGAGAATATATCATTTAAGGTTTGAAGTAACACCCCAATAATTACTATTTTGTATTTTTATATTAATTAAAAAAAATTGCAAGGATTATAATATTTATATAAGAAAATGTTGTAGTAAAATATCTAAGCCCTAGAAAATGTATGAAAATTATTTAGACATTGCTAAAGTTAAATATTATGTTGAACACAGAAATATATCATAATAAATCACTATTACCATTTTTATTTGGGTCAATAAGAATAATTTTTCAATGATATTAATTATGAAAACAGTGTGTAAATGATACACTTTGATTTACGGTATTTCATGTGTTTAAACATATCATATATATAAATATGAAGAAACTACTAGAATATTTTGGAATGAGCGGTTAAAATATATAAAATTTATATCAAATAATTTATCATCATATAAAAATCATTGTCAAAAATTAAAAAGAATATGAATGGTTAATACTATCAAATACATTTAAATTACTTGTGTAATTTTATATACAAATCTATAAATTTTGATTCAATTTTTCTTTATTATGATATAATCATATTTAATGTTCCTGAGAAATATAATAAGATATTAAAATCATCAACCAACTATTTAAACTCAAAATATAGATATAATGTGATAGTAAATGTCTTAAATACTAGAAATTGGTTTTTGTGAGTTCATAAGGATCATTCACATTGATTTTATACTTGTTTACTCTAGTGATTCCTTTTTAGGATAATGATATATTTAAAGTAAAAATCTATATTTATAAATTTTATATGTTCATTTACAAGTTTTATATAATTTTAACTCCC
Source organism: Viscum album (assembly GCA_963277665.1). Taxonomy (NCBI): domain Eukaryota; kingdom Viridiplantae; phylum Streptophyta; class Magnoliopsida; order Santalales; family Viscaceae; genus Viscum; species Viscum album. Next base: position 770,698,192 of record OY728135.1, on the reverse strand, counting down.
ACAAGAAAGTAATACATAACAGATAGATTAAAATTATCCATGTTAAAATAGTGATGCATTATTTTATGGTGCATTCATGATAAAAAATATATAATTTACAAATATTGACATGGAAAAAATTATCGTATCGTTACTATTATATATTATTTCATGCGTTCTATGTGAAAGATAATAACATGATATGTTAAAATTTATTTTCCAAATAGGATAATCTATTTTTAATAATGTAACAAAATATTTCAATTTAATTCCATGTGTGGATTAATTAATGATAGTAGATGTTTCTCTGATTAAATTTTTTTCTCTATTTAGAAAAGTTCTGATGGCCATATTAGGAGATAGGGGTACCTGAGTTGTTTGTTTTAAAATAGTTTCAACACTGTAATCAGGAAATCTTTCATAAAATAAATAAAATTTAAAAACATTAAACGTGAATTTTTTTACTTTATTAACACATATAAAATATTCATAATACTAATTTTCTCACTTTCATTGTATATTACACTATTATTACATTATTGTGTATAAAGATGGTGTTGAAGAGCATCTAGATCTTATTCTAGCAGTGAATAAACTCATCTTGTTAGCTCCTTTATATGTTGATGTGAAATCAAAAAAAAGATTCTTAGTTAATATAATCTTCTTAAGTCATGATATTTTTTCTTCAAGTTAAGGATTATTTATTCAAGTACATGATATCTGAATCTTCAACACGAGTGTAGCCAACTACTAAAACATAAATTTTTATGGGTATTCATGAAAAAAATAAAGCGAAGGAATAAATTTTTTGGAGGACCTTTGATTCATGGAAACTACCAAGTGTGCCCTTTTAAGACAACATGTTTTCAAACGAAATGATATTGGATGTTTCTCTATTGTTTGAAATACGAAGTCCATACAAGAAAGATTTTATTTATGAAAATTATTTATTCTTGTTCATGTCACATACTCAATGGGAGATAAACCATTATCTTACAATAATCTAAAATCAATTATTTCACTTTGCTAGGGATGTAATTAATGGAATATGATTTTGATTGGAAGAATGTTTCATCATATAATTATGAGGAAACAAAATGATAATGATTCAGTGTAGAATATTGGGAATGGTTATATTAAACATGGAATTTTGAGTATATATGAATTGAATATAAATATCAATCCCCTCAATCATAGGAATTCAACCGCTCAAATGTTTATTAGACTACAGGTTTTTATTTGTAAAATTTGGAATCATTAAATTCTAAATGAATATTTTTCTCTCATTGGTGTGAAACTAAAAATTGATCATCATACTCGTAATGTTGAGTCACATTTATATTCAAGAAATTTTGTTGATTAAAATTTCAAAAAAAATATCCCAGATGTGATAAACATTATTCAAAACGATCAAATAACTAAAGTAAATGTGGAATATAAATTAGTTCTAGAATTTTATAAAGTATTTTGGATTCTTGTGAATGGAATTTCAAATTGTATAGTTATTCAAAAACAAGTGAATCCTTCACATAATTCCAATTCATTGAAATATACCAATTTACAAAATAATAAATAATCAGTTGTAATAGACAAATATGAGCCGGGAAAAAATGTTGAAAATGTGAACTAATTGAAAAAATAAAACTAAATTCAAATTAAATAATAGTAATATAAAATCTTATGATTCTTCCCATGATTAAGATAAATAAATGGCCCCTCTAATAATAAAAACCATGATGATCCTACAAGTTATGTTATGGAAAGTAATGGTGTCATTGATAATGATGGTGAAATAATATATATAGAAATTTATTAACAAATCTAGATAATTATTTAATATTTACAATATGGACATCATAATAGAATTTTTGACTAGTAGGTGGGTGTTGTAATTTATTATACTGATACCTCTAAAAATTATTTATCTTTCTCTATGTAAAGGAGTACCATTTTCAACACATCATTGGAATGTACTAAAGTTTCAACTATAAACATTTTTGGCATTTAAGAAGTCATCAGATCTGAATATAATCCATAGAAGCTGGACTCTCATAATGATGGAAAGATGAATGATTCTCCATCTATAATTGATAGTATGAATTTTCTTATTCCTAAATGTGTTGCAGTCATACATAATTACACATCAAAATTACAGCTAATGATACCCCTTAAAGGAAACATAATATAAAATTGACACTCCCTTGTTGTCTATACTCCATAGGTGCTATGGTATGATGCTTCTTAAACCAAAAATTATTTAGAACATGATGAAAATGTAAAATAAATTTATTCCTCTACCAAAATTGATGAACGCACTAGTTGAGTATCATTTCTTGATGAAATTAAACAATTCATCACTATTAAATTTAATTATATTGATATATTCAAATTTTAGGGTAGGCCTATAGGTTATTACGCTATTAATTATAGTTATTCATATCAAGATAAGTCATTAGACTAATCCAATACAAAAACCCCAACTAAAGAAGAATCATAAATTACAACAATGGATGGGAAACAACTTGTTGTAATTAGAATATAATCTAAGAACAAATATTTTGGTGATAAATAATAAAGGGGATCCAGCTACAAATGCATGTTTAAATGATGATTTTGTTTAATAATATTCAGGTACAAAAAACCATGAAACCATTAATTCTCTTAGGTTTTTTAATAACAAAAATCTTGATATTCTAGGTCTCCTTAAGAATAAAGGTATTTTTTTCTAAAAAATTCTTCACTTGAAAATATTTGATACCATCTGGTTAATACTAATGAATTTATTAATGATATCAAATGGATTTGATATTTTTATCATTCAAGGATTGATGTAGTCTCACTTATTAGTTTTGTAGTGTAGATGGTCCCTTTATGTTATAATTTAATTGTTGGGACACAATTTTCATATTTTATTTATGCTTTCAAATGATATCATGAAAGAACATAATTTTTTTGGAATAAATAGATTTTAATAAGTAAAATGAATGGTTATTTGATTCATCTTTGATATTCCATGAACATTCTGAATATAGATTTTGTTCTATTCATGGTCAAATATTCTAAATCAAAGTGATAATTCAAGGATTTTTTAGAAAATAGAAGCACGTACGAAGTCGAAATAATTGGTGAAAATAATCATGGTAAAATAATAACCTCTATAATTTGGTGTCTATTATATTGGATAGGTATTTAATTAATGATATGTCCTGTGATGTTTAGACATCCATCTTATGCCCCAGTGTTGTTCGAATTAATTAAGATCATTATTATATTTAAAATATTTTTTCGAATAGATATATTAAACAACCTTTTCTATTAAGATTCAAGAATTCCTGGACACTAAATCTTTAATGTAAAAAAATTCGATTCACAACACATAGAATTCCTTAAATAGAAAAGATAATTCATTGAATTTTCCTCTAATGCTCGATGTTATTATGAAAACATTTAAAATTTTGAGTCATGAGCACCTAATACACATATAGAAAAATATTATTTATCTTGAATCATTCATTAATATCATTCTAGATATTGATACTATTAGTGATATTTTTTTCAGGCTTGAGTTGATAAATAGAATAATACATGATATAATTAAGAACATAACCCTCAGTGAATTCATGAAAAGAGAGGCTTGGAGAGTCAAAGAGGTCAGATATGATTATAATAATTCCATATCATTTAACTCTCTCTATAGATTAAAAATATTAATAGACCTTTATTTATTATCAATGAGAATAGCGTGTTCCATGATAAATGAAAGTATTTGGATGCTGATGATTATTTTTTTAACAAGAACATTTGTGATGGACCCAAATATTGTATTGACTTGTGGAATGTATCATTCAAAATCTTCTCAATGATGAGGATAATTCAAATCATATTTTTCTTACTCTATAATTAAGTCTTAAATATTCTAGTTTTAGTCTTAAATCTTGAATTTATATGAGACCAAAAGGGTTAAAAATTGATTATTTAAAACCTATTGGGGTATTATTAATTTTGATTTCTACATCCTTGTGTGTAATTTTTTCAGGAAGGAATGTTCACACGGGGAATTACTTATTGGTCTCAAGCACTCATCCCCAATATAGTAACCATGAATGAGAACAATATTTTTATACATATGCCTCTTGTCAATAGAATTTAAAAAATTACAGGTAATTTTTTTTCCAACAGCTCTCTAGCATTACTAATTGGACAGTGTCTCCAAACATGTTCAATTTTATAAAATTTAAAAAAATATAGTATTTTCATATTAATTATATGAATGAATTTACATTATTAATAAATACACTATATGGGGAAACATCGCTTTTATTATTGATGATAATAATTCCTTTGATACATTATACTATGTCTTCATTTGTAGGGATTTAAGAAGGTTTTTATTTTACGACATCTCTATTAATAGGGTTAGAAATCTCATCGGTTCATCAAGATCATAGTTCTCATAAATGGGTCACAAGGTGGATATTTCACAAGAAAATTTGGTGATCGTCATTGTGATATTTTTCATCCATCATTTTCTCCATTGTTGAAGACAACTTATGGAAGATTCTTCTCAGTATGGAAAATGCCTTATAACTGAATCCATTCTTCTTCATTCTCTTTCTAATAAAATAGCCCCCCCCCCAACTCAATGGAGAGATCCTCTTGGATAGAAATAAGGAATTTGACCCATCTCCCAAATATGTTGTCTGATTCCTTCAGAATTCATCCCATCAGATATGAACCTAAATTTCCATCATCCCTCTTCTTTTCTTTCATCGTTTATCTCACCATATATAATACAAAATCCGCATGACATAATGTTACCTATTTCTGAGGGTATTTATTATTATTAAATTTTGTACCACTTTAACTAGTATTAGTGGTTAATATTGGCTGGAGATTCATCTACCTCCATAGAGTAGGTGGCCTTCTACAATTCACTTAAATATATGTTGTCTATATTATATATAGTTGTGTCGCATATCATAAATTCTATGTGTTGTGTTAAAAATATGTAATCCATTTTGAAATCAAAGATCCTTTTTAAAGACATTCCCAATTACCCTTATATTATTATAGGTTATCCACCTCAATTTGTTCCACCCTGTTGGGTGGGTTATCAAATGCTCATGACTTTATAGATGATTGTTTGACAAAAAAACCATATAAGTGGATTTTTTTCTCGTAATTGAAATTGATAAATTTAATTAAATGAAATGGTAATGGTAATACCATTTTACTCTAACTTATTGAATTATATGTGTGGCCCATCACTATGTGGGATTTAATAACAAGTTATGTTGGATTTTATGATTTTTTTTACATTTGTTAATGAAATAAAGGTAATGCATATTTATTATTATTATTTACATTCGACCTTGTGTATTTTCATTTATGACATATTCAGGGATAGTTTTGAACATTATGATTCATGATTCCCTATATTTGTATGTTGGACATGATATTTTAGATAATTTATTGGATATTGGACATGTTGCTTCACATCGTCCATTTGGATGTTGTACATGGAGTGTCATATCTTGTATTAGGAAGTTGTAAATGATGCTTCCCACTCCATGGTTGGGATAATTAGAATGATTAATAATAATATTTTTTAGAATATATCTAAATAATGTTTCATATCCTTGGATTAATTATTATTAATGCCATTATTTAATTCATCACACTCTTATGATTAATCACAGATGCCTCGGTTTCACACCTCGACTCCTGGATAGTAATACATCTCAATATATATTTTTATACATATGAAATATTTATACATGTAAGAACCTGGACCTTTTTCTCAGGTATGTTTTTCCCTTTTCTGGAGTTTTTGAGAAAAAGAGGAGAATCTGGGAATTTTCCAAATACACGCCTTGTACTTCGATGCCACTCAAGGTCGTGTGATGGACATGTTCGGGCCACACACACGGTGTGTAGGGGAGATGTGTAGGCCACTTAAAGAAGAGTACGGAAAATCCATGTACACGCCATGTACATCAAAAGTACACGCTATGTATTTTATTATTTTCATTAAATACACAGGGGTCACGTCTAATTGACATAATTGTCTTCTTCTCCAGCTTCTTCGACTGAGAGCATCCTATACCACTACGAACATCCTTCAAGCCCTAGAGCCTCCGTATGTTCTCCAAATCGACTACCATTGACTTCGTTGTAACCACATCAGTTAGCTCTTCTTTATTCTTGAGATTCAATCCATGATTTTCCCTCTTTTTCAATATATCATGGGTTAATCATTTTGGACGGTTTCACAGATATTCGACGTTTTAAGTATAACCAATCTTCTTGGTTCAAGTATATCAATCTCCGAGCATCCAGATAGGTTTTTTGTGCCTTTCTGTTTGATGTCTTTGAGTTTTTTGTGCAATTTCCACCAATACCTGTGAATGGGATATTGTGTGATTATTGTTTACCCATGTTGTGTTCCTTACTTGATTGTATTCCTATGTAGTGGTAAATTTTGTTTATTTATGAGGATAATTGTTTTTCTTGGATGTTTATCCCATGCTTGTTCTGTTTACGACCTTTGGTCTTGTTCTGCCTTTGGCTGTTGTGCCAACATTCCTTGCCTTGTGACCGTAGGATGGAGCCTTGTATTCCTGACATTCTTGTTAAGCTATAGACTGGTTAGCCAAGTTGCTCGGTAGGTTTTCTTTGGCCATATAGAATTATTATGCACTGATTGGCATGGGGCCGTGGGAACCTGGTGTTTTAGACATTACGGGACAGACCGAGGGAGCTTCCTAGAGAGTCTTAGATATTATAGACTATAAGGGATAGACCGAGTCGTCTTCCTAGTGATTCTTGAATATTATATACTACAGGAGGATTAAATGAGTGAGCTTCCTCAGAAAGTCTTGAGCTTATAGACTACAGGGGATAAACTGAGTGAGCTTCCCAAAGAGTCCTGGATATTATAGACCACATGAGGGTTGATGAGTGAGCTTCCCCATAGGGTCTTTGATTGTTTTTTCAATTCCTTAAACCATTCCAGGGTAAAGGTGGAATTGACTGAGTGAGCTTCCTTAGAGTGTCTGTGATAGACCTGAGGCTATAGGAGGAATTGACCGAGTTCGCTTCCTCAGAGAGTCTATATACCATGGGGCTATGAGTGGTTTAGACCGCATGATATTACTCAGTGATTCCCTAACTACCATAGACTATAAGGGGAATTGACTGAGCGTGCTTCCTTAGAGAGTCTTAAATTTCATATAACCAATCTGGAGGGGTTAGGCTGAGTGCACCGCTCAGAGGGTGGTTGGTACTTCTTGTATAGGACCACAGGGGATGGATGTGAGTACTTCCCAGGGGGATACCAGTTTTTGGTTAGCTGTTTGCTTCACTTCTTCTTGTTAACTTGTGGATTCATTACTGTTGTGTATCATCCCGTTACTTCTTACTTTTTACTGCGTGTTGTACTATTACCTGCTATATGCTCACTAACTGTTAGGCACAGATCTTCGGGTAGTTTCATACTAGAATTTAGTCTCAAACACTTTTTGGGTCATTCTTTTGGATCCAAAAAGATTATATTTTTGTAGATATAGACAAGGGAATGAACCCTTAGAATTCAGGTAATTGACTTCCATTAGAGCAGGAGAGCATGGGACCAAGCCGAGAATTGCGATGATGAGGAGTTGCTTATGTGTTTTTCTTTTTCACATTGGCTTATTATTTTATTCAGAATTATAACGTGTTTGGCTACTTCCTTAGACATATGTATTATGCATCATTTCATATATATGTTTGTTCTCCAATTTATTGTTTTAGAATTCTGCTATTTATCGTTGTTGGATATTTACTGCTTCCGCTATTGTTTGCTGTTTATTGTTTTTCTTCCACTGCGTACTCTACCAATGAGGGCATAGTTTCCACACTATCATACCAAAGGCCCTCGCTGCTAGGCGGCAGCCTTGGGAGTTTTGGGAAATGCGCTTGAGGCCATGTGACCAACCGGGTATGGGGGCCTCTGGGTAGCTTCTGGAACCAGGACGTTACACTGTGGTATCAGAAGAACTCTTTTCTCTTGACTTAGTATTTGGAGAAATTATCTAGGGATAGGACGGAATCGGTTCTTGGTAATAAAATCTTCCCATGATTAGCTATCCCATGTATAGGGAAAATAAAATCTACCTCACTTAATGAATTTTCTGGTTTTTCTATGTTACGGTTGATTTTATTTTACCTAGAGTGATTCACATGCTTTTCTTGTTACCGTTGTTGTTATTGTTGTTCTATTTCTATCGCAACTCGGTGAGGTGAGGGTATTCCATCTCATGCATCATATAGGCACTTGTTAGGAATCACATGCCATGCATTCTCTCCATGTCAACTAGGATGAATTAGTGATTTCATGTTGTTGTGATAAACGTTGTGTAGATTATGCATGTTGTTGTGGTATATGTTTTGATAGAATCTCTGCTATTTGATAGAAAATTTGTTTATATAGAGATTTACTTTAATGTACACCAAATTCTGATTCTTGAGGTGTTATGGGACCTCATGAATCGAAACATTGTTGATCATTGACTTGTTTCACTGGTATATGATATGTAGTTGATGCCAAGATTTGATTCGTGGGGAGTATGGGCCCTCACGGATCAGAATTTGGCACCTTCATCCTTGTTTTTTGTGTTTTTTTGGACTTCAGAGAAGTTTTTGAGCTACTGCACAAAAAAACCAAGAATACAGGTTGTGCACTTATTAATACACTCCATGTAGATTTCAAACCGTGTTTCCGACTGTGTGGGTAGAAACACGGGTTTGTGAAAATATTCAAGAACATTCCGTGTGCGGTAGGTACACATCGTGTTATCAAGACCGTGTGTCTACCCGTGTGACTAACGACACAGATGAATGAAACCTTGACTTTACACGTTGTGTCCTGTTTTCACATGCCAAGTAGTGTAACCTGGGTACACCAGCCTTGTAACATACAACACGGGTCATTGAAACCTTTCCTAGTATATGTCGTGTCTTTCGTGAACACGTTGTGTAGTCTAGGATTAAGAGGACCTTGTGGGATAGATATGTTGGGAGACTCGGGTAGGGGAATAGAGTTAAATTACATGCTGTAAGTTGGGGAAACACACCGTGTGGTTGGGGCATTACACGACCAGTTGTGGTAGATGTACACGCCCATGTGAATGGATTAAAAGAACACGCAGTATAGTTTTTATACACATCGTGTAGTCATGTTATGTAAAACATGAATGTTTCTTCCTCATGTTTCCCTCCAGTACTATTGGGTTAGGTCTTTGATAATCCAAATCTAAGGTATGATTTTGACCATTCAGAGTTATGCCACCGAGACGTCATTCGGTTATATGTTAGCTGCCAGACGAGGATCAGACACTGGATATGGCTGATCAGGGACCTCCTGTAGATCCTCCAATTATGCCAGCCATGGAACCACCAGTTATAACAGTTATAGGCACTGATGTTCAGTTCAGGTAGGGTTTCCTTAGGATGATTCAGACCTTCTAGGGAGTTTCATCTCCTGCCCCATCGATGGTTGAGTTGATGTGGGTTTTCCAGCAGCATCATCCTCCTACGTTCTAAGGGGATGGAGGACCTCAGGCTGTAGAGTCGGGGCTCTAAGACACACTGATGATCTTTGAGCATCTCGAGGTACCTCCAGAGAAGAGGGTAAATATTGAGACCTATATACTTCAAGAATTTTCCAAAAGGTTGTGGGAGGTGATCTCACAGTCAGGACGCCATCAGAGTATGACCTGTGATGAGTTTCGACACATCTTCTATGATTACTTCTACCCGGAGACCTTGAGGGATGATCGAGCCCGGGTGTTTATGAGTCTGGACAAGGATACTCTTTTTGTTTTGGAGTACTCGTCTCGCTTTACTGAGCTGCAACGATTCATGCCTATTCTAGGAGGCGATGAGTTATTCCTTGCGCGGAATTTCGAGGATGGTCTGAGGCATGACATCCGCTAATTGGTGAACATCATTAGGTTGACTTTGATATCATCTATCGTCAACAAAGAGTTGATCACAGAGCATAATCTGAGGGATTCTGGGGTAGTGAGCTAGGGCGGCATGACCTCCAGAGAGAGTGTTCCTTCTTCTGGTAGAAGGAAGCGCCGCATGGAGCTATCTCGAAGAGATCAATGTCAGCGGAGTGCATCATTTGGTATTCAGGTAGTATTCTACCAGTGCGGGGTGAGTGGGTATAGTAGGCCTCAGTTTCAGAGAGACCTGATGGAGTGCCGGTCTTACAGCTATATGGGTCATCTATAGCATTTTTGTCAGATATTCTCACCTAAGGATGGTGGTAGGGGATCTTCTATGACCTCACATTCCGGAGATGCATCACTAGTTTCTCACCAGTCTGGGAATTGGAGTACTTTTGGCCATTCAGGCCGAGGGGGAGGCCGCGGTTGTGGTGGTCAGTCACCAGGTTACCAGTGACATCATAGTGGATCAGCTCAGTGTACTCAGCTAGCGTCTCAGGGCCATGGTACAGGCCAGACTTTCGCTGTGGAGCAGACCCATCAGGATCAGGATCTCGGACCTTCTACAGTTCGAGGTATGATCTTAGTATTCTCTGTTTTATCTTCAACTCTTTTTGACACTGGTACTACGCATAACTTTGTCTCTATTGTTGTCATGGAGAGCCTGGTGCTCTGTATCTTTTCCTATGCTGGTACATTGACTCTAGACACATCGTTGGGGACTAGAGCGGTTGGTGTATGTCAGTTCATAGAGTGTCCTCTTGAGGTTGCAGGGTGTCACTTCTTATGGGACCATTATGTCATATATATGACAAGCTATTATGTCATTCTCGGGATGAAATGTTTAGTTCCCTTCCAGGCAGTCCTCGACTGGACATTCCATAGAGTGAGTTTCATATCACCAGAGGGTGAATATTTTCTTCATAGAGGTGAGTGGGATGTCCAAGTGAGTCGAGCAGGACCTGAGCATCGTGGGTTAGGAAGAGTTATAGCCTAGATTTCTAGTCTCTATCTATATGACCAGGGAACTTCACAGTTATACATTCATCCAATGGTGGATTGTTTTAGAGATGTATTTCTAGAAGACTTTTCAGGTTTACCTCTGGAGCGTGATATAGGCTTTTAAATTGAGCTCGTTCCAGGAGAAGCACAGGTGTCCATTCCTCTTTATAGGATAGCTACACCTGAGTTGTAGGAGCTCAAGAAGCAGTTGGAGGATTTGCAGGAAAATGGTTTCATCTGACCCAGTACTTCTCCTTGGGGTTCTCCTATCCTTTTTGCGAAGAATGTAGAGACACAAAGCTTGACGTACATGGACAGTACATTACTTTTGTGGAATACTTAATACATAACAAAAACCAGTACTCAAGGATTGTAATAGTTTAGTGTCTTTGGAAACTCGGAACATAATCTTCTAATCATGGTGAATGATCTTCAACATCTCCCATAAAGATCTTCCCCTTTGGTTTTCTTACCTAAAACATTTCCTTATATCCTGGGGAAAAGAAAAAATATAAAGGGTGAGCTCAAATTCTCAATAAGGGTAAACATAGATAACATAAAACAATCCATAAACATTCAATGTTAAAACATGAGAATAAAATCAAAACATCAAAATCTTGAGCAATGACATAAAACATTGTAGTACATAAGGAATAGATCATAAAAGAACATTAATCATGATAAAATAGCATATTAATAGAACTTTTAATTGTGTAAAAACACTAATCACATGATACGATTTCCATAGTAGCCATGGAATTACTTCCAAGACCATCTTAGTGGACAAATTTCATTACTGAACCGGGTTTACTTTTCGTTCCAGCCTTGTATTACTGAACGAGATTTACATGCCATTCCATGCATATCTATCTCATGAGATATAAATCATTACCCAATTCATTGAAGAGAGAAATATGTTCTACCCATCTCATAATGAAATCATTCTGACTTGTTCCACAACATAAATATAAATCATTCATCATAAACCAAAAAATAAAATTGGGTTTCATAAACATCATACCAACATAACAAAATCCATATAAAAAATGGATATCATTTCATCATAATAAAAGTGAAACCATATAAATCATAGAGATATTATTCTTGAACCATAAACATATGAAATAATGTTATCTTAGATGGAAAATGGTTTTGATAAAACACTTGAAAACAATTCTTGAGGAAAATATCCTTTCTTCTTAAAAAAATTTTATTTTCACAAAATGCCATGAAATTTTAATAGAAAAGGATTTTATTGAAAATAAAAATGAATTACTGTAGAGTAATCTTTATGAAAATAATGCGTTATGAAACCGTAAAATTCCGTTCATGCTGTATAAGTTAAAAAAACATTCTTCTCGTAATTTTTCCAGAAAGGTCGAAAAGTACCTCGTAATGTAAACAAAATAAAGATTCCTTACATACCATGTAGTAAAAGTAAAAAATGGGTAAAAAGGACATTAAACATACATAAAAAAACTTTTAGAAAACATGGACATGGATTATAACAATAACCTCAGTAAATACTTATGAATAAAAAATCTCATAAAGAACAGGATTGGAATAATTATCCATTACCTTTGGTCTGATTTGCTTCGTATGTATCTGAAACTCCTGTATAATTATTTAAATAATGTCATTGACTTATTACAGAATCATATTCATTTTTATGATATCATATATTGTCATATTCTTATCTCTTTATTAGTAATATTTCATTGCTACTTGTTATTCAGGTGTTTATTGCTTTATGTTCTTATGCATGTTTTGTCGAATAAATTATTATTCTTCTTTTTAGGTTATAGATACCTCATTTAAATAATGGTATTAGTGTAATATATATCATATTTATCCATCCAATTCATTTATATAATCATTATTCAATGAAGATCATGTAGAACGAGTCGCATCATATCGTGGAGACGGTAGGCCATACGTACGCACGAGCGAAGATATCGTTCCTAGGATCGTGGAATTGTATTGAAGTGTATGTATACTATTTCAGAATCAATATCAGTTTAAAATAATAATAATATATAGTTATTATTTACACCATTATACCCATCCAAGTAAGGTGGTGGTGGAAAAAAATATTACACCACGGTGTGGAGACAGTATTCCGTACGTACGCACGTGAGGTGAATTCATTTTCTGTAGGTTGGATAGAAGGTGAAATAGGGTTGTTTCATATTTATAATAACATATCCGAATATGAGTGATACTTATGTTAGTACTTCATAATGAAACAACTATATAAGAGGAATTAGAAGAAGAAATAAATTTGAATGAATTGGTAACGGATATTACCTCTTCTTCGACACACCTCTTTGAAACCTCCACTTAGGGCACTAAAATTGGTCTTTGAAGAAGACCAAGACCTCTAGTATGTTCCTAAGGAATTTTTTAAGGGAAATGGGAAGGGGATGGCGGATCGTGAAGGCTCAAAATGGTGTGAGGAGGAGAGGGAGGAGGTGCCCTTTTGTAAGGGATGAGAAGGGAACCTTTCGAATTATAAACAATATTAATTTATAATAAATTAAAACCCCACATAAAAACCCCCAAAATGACTCAAATACGAAGATTAGATGAGATAGGGTTGTAATCTCATAAACCAAGAAAATTTATACAAGTTGGGAATTTATTTTAAACATTATCAACTTGATTTATCCATATATAATCTATTTAATTTTATTTGTTGTAATAATATTATAAATTTTAAATCATTAAAAATAATTACTTATATGTTATTAATTGTCCATAATTTTATTCTTTATTACATTTTCGACCACATTAATTTTAATTTATAAATTTTAATTTTTTTTGTGATTTTTAAACAATTTTATAATATGTTATTTTTATAAAATAACAAAAGTGTCAATTTTGAAACTATTCATTTATTTTAATTGAAATAAAATCCAACGAGAGGATATATTCTAACAAAAAATTTCAATAGATTACTAACATGTCAAATTTGTCTCAAAAATTCGTGGAGCACATTAAATAGTTCATATAATATTTATTTTAATATTTTTAAAACCATTTATTTGGTATATCTCTTAATAAAATATTTAGTTCATAATTGTTGTATAACTAATTAATATAGTTATTTGTTGCATAAAAATTAAAAATAAAATCCTATGATGCATATAAATCTCATATATTTTATATTAATACTTTTACTCAAATTTATCATCTTAATATCACAACATGTAAATTGTTATATTTATTAAATTATGAAGGTGAAAACTTTGGAATCATTTAAAATAAAATAATATAAGAGTCATAATCACCTTTATAAGGATCCAAATGGGTATAATATCGGTCGGTGGATGATTAGGGTTTATATATACACTACCATTATGTTTTGTTCAGATTTTTGGGCCTTTTGATATGCATTAGTATTTCAATAAAAACTATATTATTGATCTTTCACTAAATAAATAATTTCTACATCATTAATGTATATGATAATAAGGTAATTAAATAACACTTAAAATATACAAATAAATTACCATGATAAATAAAAACATTATAGATTTCAAATGAGTATTTATAACAGAATTTATATTCTGTATAAACTTATATTAAAAATACATTAATTATTAAAGTTTGAGTGAGACATATTTCACTTTCCTTTAAATAGAATAAAATAATGGACTTAATCAAATGCAAGTGGGTTCCATTAGATTCAATTTCGTCCCAGGTATGATTTAAGGAAAAATATAATCATCCAATTATATTAAGACAAGTGTTAGAATAATTTTATAATATTATATTTACACTTAACTACCTGATTTACCTTTACCTATGGTAAATAAAATTTACTGTAGTTACTATTCATAGTGCCCAAAAATAAAAGGTAGCCTCTTAACATAATTTAAACCTAATAATTCCAAATATGGAATCCATTTTTCCTAATTCAAATCACAGATGTTGTAGAAATTAATTTAAAATTAATCCCGTTGTTAAAAAAACGAAATTTAAAAGTTAAAACATTGCAAAAGATTGAAATGATTTTACCTATGAGTTCAATGTAAAATCAATAATAATGAAATAAGTTATGCTAAATGGTAAAAATATATTCTATTTATTCTTTAAAACCATTAAATATTATAATATGACCATATAAATTGTTGTGATGAAAAAAGTTGTTTTTAATTAAAATATAGCGTGTTTTTACTATTCATTAAAATATGAAAGTTATCAGAATAATATAAGAAATTTATACAAACAAAATTTTTATATACTGATTCCAATTAATAATTTAATTTTTTCAAATTGAACTTACAAACATGTCAAAAAATAGATTTAATGTGGGTTCCCCATCAAAATGCGACAAAACTGCATTTTTAGAAAAATACTTATTTTACCCGAAAAATTTATTTTGTTTTCATACCATGTTCTACAAAATATTTAAGATTAATAATAATGTTATAAAATTAAAAATTTAGTTAATACAATTCATAACGGCTTGTCCATAATAACAATATATCGTTGTTTAGTGGAACCCAGTATTGCATACAACACATGCTATCGAGGAAGGTCGCGATGGCGTGTAATGCATGCCAAGTCAGAGATGCGTGTAGTGAAATCTCCCTTTGTTGTTTCTTATAACAAAATCCAACCATATTTCATTTATACATTGAATATATATATATACAGTCAATGTTGCGTAGAATAACTACTATCAAATGAATTTGAAATTGTGTGTAACATGATCCAAGAATAGTGGTGCGTGTACTGCAATCTAATACGGTGTTGCATATAGAACAAGCTAATTTTGGTGTATCTTATAACATAAGACATCAATGAAATTAAAAATAATAATTCTCATAAAATCTCGGGTTGTTACATTCTACCCCCAAAAAATTAATTTCGCCCTCGAAATTCGTCGAGGTTGTAAATGGTTTATTACATGAGAATTTCTTTCATAGAAACCCACATCGTAAAAAGGAATACTAAAACTTAATTTTAAAAAGTTAATTATGAAACATAACGGTTACCCAAATTAACTCATCATTGGGTTTCTACATAGGATAACTTAGGTGAAAATATGGATATGGAAGAGAAATCTAACCATCAAATTCTGATGGATAGTGGTAGAGAACATGGCTATGAAAAAGATAGCAATCACAAAGCCATAAATTTGTGATGACTTAAGGTACGATGTGATTCATCATATATAAGAGCACTAGGACAACCTTTTTGGTTTTCAAGATCTTTTCCTTAAATTTCATGAATTTGAATTAGAAGAAATACTTACTTTATTTCGATATAATCTAACCGTTGTTCGTGTGTTGAACAATTTCCACTTTATCTCTTAAGGAAATGAAGTTGAATTGGTCATTCTTGAAGTGTTAGCAGATCATGTGATAGAATGATGGGTCATTCCATCTGTCTGAAACAAAAGTTTAGAAATAGTTATATACATAAGTCCATCTATGGTGAGATTAATCGTATATCGTTCCAAAAATGGACTTATACATCATCTATCATACCACATAATAAAATGAAACTAGTTTATAATAACCAGTTACTTCCTGTAGGCCAATGGTAGGCGATAAAGGTCTGTCGCACTTTGGTGGTTGGTTCGATTCCCACAGCCTTGTCCGACGTGACGGGTTGTCGCTCGTCCTATGGGTTTTCCTTTTTCATAAACTACACTATTATAAAATTCTATCAATAATATCAAAAAAACGTTCTAGCCTTAAACAATACTAAATTAGGTTTAAAATAATCCATTCCAATATTTAGGCTTATCCAAAATACTTCTGTCCAAACTCATTGTATAAAGAGAACGATTACTAAAAAGGTCATATAGCAAGCACGTCAATACTATCATTTATCGCTAAATCATGTGAATACCTTAATCATGTATTCTCTTGAAAAATGAATACCCATTGAACCTTAGTGAAAACATGAATGCTGTCAAAAGTAAACCTTATCCAAAATCCAAAAATTCTATATACTCAAACCGTGATATAACCTTGTCCTTATATCAGTCATGAGATCATGAATACTATCAAACATTTAATTTTCTCCTTATGTCATCGTTATCCGCATATCATCTTCTTTCAAAAATATTTGAATCACTTTTCATGGTTACAGGTACTATATACTTATTGAAAACCAAAATAAACCATTACATATATATTCCAATGTTTTATAATATTAAAAATGAGATTCCATAAAATTATTTTGGAATCCCTTTATATAAACATATAATCATTCCACCACATTGTTTTCATACTCAACATTG
This sequence comes from Viscum album, assembly GCA_963277665.1. Taxonomy (NCBI): domain Eukaryota; kingdom Viridiplantae; phylum Streptophyta; class Magnoliopsida; order Santalales; family Viscaceae; genus Viscum; species Viscum album. The sequence continues at coordinate 770,680,960 of OY728135.1, read as the reverse complement.
ATAATAGTGATCGAATGTGACTTCCCTTTGTCCTTTTCCTTAAGAGGTTGCTCACGTTGATCATCATTAACCCTTGGATTAGGCAATTGATCAGTATAATGCCCCATTTCCTTACACACGAAGCATTGAAGTGTTGGTGTTTCAATCTCTACAGTCTTTTCTTTATTCACATCAAGAGAAACCCTTTTTCCATTATTTCGACACTCAGATGCATGAAGACCTTCTTTTCCACACTTAAAAAATTTTCTCATCCCTTTAAGGCAATCTCCACCATGCTTCTTTCCACACATTGACCATAATGAAACATTTATCTTCTTTTCACCATTATTCTATGATTTCTCCTTGAAATACATCTTTATTTTCATGTCAAAACCTTGAGATGGACATGTAACACCAACTTCCATTTCAACCTTGATATCACAATGCACAATTTCTTCATAGCTACTGAAGTCTCTTATATTTAATGCCCTTCGAAGACTAAGTTTTAAGACACTGAAAAATTGATCAACTTTACTTGTAGTTTCGATGATACAGCCAGATACATACCTTGAAAGCCTTGTAAAATTCACTTCGTATATACCAAAAGATTCATCATTCTTTTTCTTGATCTCAAGGAAATACTTTTCCATCATTGTTAAAAGAATATGAGGGAAGTACTTATTGAAAAATAAGTTCTTCAACTCATCCCATTCCATTGATTAAATTTCATCTCGGGGCCTCGTATTCTTAATGAGAGTCCACCATTGATCTGCTTCACCTTTTAAATGGTAAATAGCCAGAATTAATTTTTCATGTTCCGAACTGCGAAGTATGGAAAATACATTTTCAATGGTACTGATCCATTGTTCAGCAAGAAGTGGATCAGAAGACCCACTGAAAGAAGGTGGACATTGCCTCATGAAGGACTCAATAGAATATTGTTCCCTTCTCTACTCATTTGGAAGTCCAGAATGATTCATATCTTGGTTAAGTATAGCAATAAGATTTTTCACTCCATATCCCATAATGTTGGTTTGTTCAGGAGGAAAATCATTACATCATCCATTACATTGATCAACACAGTTCCTTCGGGTTGCAGTCATCGTCTACAACCCAAAAAGAATAGTGTGAGAGGTGAAAATCATGCTAGGGAAAACAACATAATAAAAGGGGAGTACCTCCTATGTCAAACATCTTAGGTTTAATTCTAATATCCTTACTGTAATTCTAGGACTATAAGCTATACTTATACTAAACCTCAGGGACATCCCTAGACATACCTTATAAATATCTTTAGGGATCTCAATAAAGTTTTCACATCCTAGATTCCAAAGGTTGACTAAACCGTTCCTCTGATACTAACTGTAGAGACCCAAAGCATGATGTACATGGAAAATAAATTACTTTTTCACAATAATTAATACATAACAAATACCAAAACTCAAGGATCGTAATAGTTTACTGTCTTCGGAAACAGGGAACATAATCTTCTAATCATGGTGAAAGATTTTCAACATCTCCCATAAAGATCTTCCTATTTTGTTTTCATACCTAAAACCTTTCCTTATATCCTGGGGAAAAGAAAAAATATAAAGGTTGAGCTCAAATTCTCAGTAAAGGTAAACATAGAGAACATAAAACAAACCACAAACATTTGAATGTAAAAACATGAGCACAAAATTTAAACATCAAAACCTTGAGCAATGACATAAAACATTGCAGTACATAAGGAATAGATCATAAAAGAACCTAAATCATGATAAAATAGAATAGTAATAGAACTTATAATTGTGGAAAAACATTAAGCACATGATATTATTTCTATAGTAGCCAAGGCATTACTGCCAAGACCATCTTAGTGGAAAAAGTCCTTTAGTGAACTGGGTTTACATGTCGTTCCAACCGTGTATTACTGAACCATATTTACTTTTCGTTCCAGCCATGTCTATCTCATGAGATATAAATCTTTACCCAATACATTGGAGGGATATATAGTTCCCACCCATCTCATAATGAAATTATTCTTACTTGTGCCATAACATAAACATAAATCATTCATCATAACCCAAAGAATAAAAATTGGTTTCATAAACGTCATCCAATCATAAAATAATCCATATAAAAAATTAGATATAATTTCATCATAAAAAAAGTGAAACCTTGTAAATCATAGATATATTATACTTGAAACATACACATAGGAAATAATGTCATCGGAGATGGAAAATGGTTTTGATAAAACACTTGAAAATAATTCTTGAGGAAAATATCATTCTTCTTAAAAATAATTTTCTATTCACAAACATCCATATAATTTTAAAATAAAAGGATTTTATTGAAAATAACCATGAAATATTGTAGAGTAAACCTCATGAAAATAAGGAATTATGAAACCGTAAAATTCCGTTCATGCCGTATAAGTTAAAAAAACATTCTTCTCGATCTTTTGCCGGAAAACTCAAAAAGTACCGCGTAATGTAAAAAAATAAAGATTCCTTACATACCATGTAGTAAAAGTAAAAAATGGATAAAAAGGACATTAAATACATAAAAAAACTTTTATAAAACATGGACATGGATGATAACAATAACCCCAGTAAATACTTACGAATAAACAATATCGGATAAGAACGAGATTGGAATAATTATCCCTTACATTAGGTCCGATTTCTTTCATATGTATCTGATCCTCCTGTATAATGATTTAAATAATTTCATTGAATTATTTCAGAATCATATTCATTGTTATGATATCATATATGTTCATATTCTTATCTTCTAATTAGTAATATTTCGTTGCTACTTGTTATTCGGGTGTTTATTACTTTAAGTTCTTATGCGTGTTTTGTCGAATAAATTATTATTATTCTTTTTAGGTTATAGATACCTCATTTTTAGATTGGTATTAGAGTAATATATATCATATTTATTCACAAAATTCATTTATATAATCATTATTCAATGAATATCATGTAGAACAAGTCGCATCACATCGTGGAGACGGTAGGTCGTACGTACGCACGAGCGATGATATCGTTCCCATGATCGTGGAATTGTATTGAAGTGTATGTATACTATTTCAGAATCAATATAAAATTACAATAATAATATATAGTAATTCTTTACACCATTATACCCATCCAAGTAAGGTGGTGGTGGAAATAAAATATTACACCACTGCGTGGAGACGATATTCCGTACGTACGCACGCGCGGTGATTTCATTTTCCGTAGGATGGGTAGAAAGTGAAATGGGTTGTTTCATATTTATAATAACATATCATTATATGAGTGATTCTTATGTTATTAATTCATAATGAAACTACTAAAGAAGAGGAATTAGAATAAGAAATAAATTTGAATGAATCGGTAATCGATATTAGTTCTTCTTCGACATGCCTCTTTGAAACCTCCTCCTAGGGCACTAAAATTAGTCTTTGAAGAAGACCAGGAACTCTAGTATGTTTCTAATAAAGCTTAAAAGGGATATGGGTAGTGTTTGTATGATCATGAAGGCTCAAAATTGTGTGATGAGGAGAGGGAGTAGGTTTCCTTTTATAAGGGAGGAGAGGGGCACCTTTGAAATTATAATAAATATTAATTTATAACAAATTACAACCCCACATAAAAACCTCCAAAATGACTCAAATACAAATATTAGATGAGATAGGGTTGTAATCTCATCAACAAATAAAATTTAGACATTTTGGGAATTTATTTAAAAAATTATCAACTTTAGTTATCCTTATATAATCTATTTAACTTTCTTGGTGGTAATAATATTGTAAATTTTAAATAATTATAAATAATTACGTATATCCTGTGAATTGTCTATAATTGTATGTTTTATTACATTTTCGACCATATAAATTATTATTAATTAATTTTAATATTTTTTTGATTTTTAAACATTTTTATAATATGTTATTTTTATAAAATAGCAATACTGTCAATTTTAACACTATTCATTTATTTTAATTTAAATAAAATACAAACAGAGGATATTTTATAAACAACATATTTAATAGATTCCTAACATGTCAAATTTATCTATAAAATTCTTCTATAATATTAAATAGTTCATATAATATTTATTTTATTATTTTTAAAACCATTTATTTGGTATATCTCTTAATAAAATAATTAGTACAACATTTTTGTATAATATTTAATATAATTATCTGTTGCATAAAAATTAAAAATAAAATCCTATGATGGAGATAAATCTCATATATTATTATAATAATAATTTACATGAATTTATCATCTTAAAATCACAACATGTAATTTGTTATATTTATTAAATTATGAAGGTGAAAACTTTATAATCATTTAAAATAAAATAATATAAGTGTCTTAATCGCATTTATAAGGATCCAAATGGTCAACAATTCGGCTAGTAGATGATTAGGGTTTATATATACACTACCATTAAGTTTGTTTCCGATTTTTGGGCCTTTTGATATGCATTACTATTTCAATTAAAACTATATTATTGATTTTTCACTAAATAAATAATTTCTGCATCATTAATGTATAAGAAAATAAGGTAATTAAATAACACATAAAAATTAAAAACTAATTACCATGACAAATAAAAACATTTTAGCTTTCAATTGAGTATTTATAACCGAATTTATATTCTTTGTAACCTTATATTAAAAATTCTTTAATTATTAAAGTTTGAGTGAGACATATTTCACTTTCCTTTAAATAAAATAAACTAAATGTCTTAATCAAATACAAGTGGGTTCCATTAGATTCACTTTCGTCCCAAGTATGATTTAAGAAAAAGTATAATCATCCAATTATATTAAGACAAGTGTTAGGGTAATTTTATTATAATATATTTAACCTTAATTACCCGATTTACCTTTAACTACGTTAAATAAAATTTACTGTAGTTACTATTCATAGTTCCCAAAAATAAAAGGTAGCCTATTAACATAATTTTTACTTACTGATTCCAAATATGGAATCCATTTTTCATAATTTAAATCACATAATATGAAGAAATTAATTTAAAATTAATCCCTTTGTTAAGAAAACGAGTTTTAAAAGTTAAAAAATTGCAAAAGATTGAAATGATTTTACCTATGAATTCAATGTAAAATCAATGCTAATGACATGAGTTATATTAAATGATAAAAATATATTCTATTTATAATTTAAAACCATTAAATATTATAATATAACCATAAAATTATTGCAATGAAAAAAGTTATTTTTAAATAAATTATAGCATGTTTTTACTATTCATTAAAATATGAAATTTATCAGAATAATATGAAAAATTTAACCAAACTAAATTTTTATGTCCTGATTCTAAATAAGAATATTATTTTTTCAAATTTAAATTATAAACATGTCAAAAACTATATTTAATGTGGGTGTGCCACCAAAAGGCGGCAAAACTGCATTTTTTGAAAAATACTTATTTTACACGAAATATTTATATTGTTTGCACAAAATGTTCTATAAAATGTGTAAGATGAATAATAATGTTATAAAATTTAAAATGTAGGTAATAATATTCATAACGACTAGTCCATATTAACAGTATATCGTTGTTTAGTGAAACCCGGTATTGCATACAACACACGCTATCGAGGAAGGTCGTGATGGCATGTAATGCAAGCCAAGTCAGAGATGTGTGTACTGCAAGCTCCCTTTGTTGTTGCATATAACAGAATCCAACCATATTTCATTTATACATTTAATATATATATATATTTATACACTCAATGTTTTTTAGAATAACTAATATTAAACGAACTTGAAATTGTGTGTAACACGATCCAAGAATAGTGTTGCGTATACTACAAGCTATTACGGTGTTGTGTATAGAACAAGCTAATTTTTGTTTAGCGTACAACAGAAGACATCAATGAAATTAAAAAATAATAATTCTCATAAAATCTCAGGTTTTTACAAAGAAGGCAGATGGTACCCTTCAGCTTTGTGTGGATTATCGGATGTTGAACCAGCTGACGGTCATGAACTGATATCCCTTGTCGAGGATCGATGACCTATTTGATCAGATTCGAGGAGACCGATTATTCTCGATGATTTACTTGAGATCTGGCTATCATCAGTTGCACGTTAGACAATCAGATATACCTCTGACAGCCTTCAAGAGCAGGTATGGTCTCTATGAGTATACGGTTATGTCAATCGGTCTAACGAACGCACCAACAGTTTTTATGGCACTGATGAACCGAATGTTCCATCCATACATGGATTCCTTCGTGGTGGTTTTTGTGGATGATATCTTGGTGTACTGTCACACTCGACACGACCATGCTACCCATCTTGAGATTGTTTTGAGTACACTGAGAGAGAATCAGCTTTATGCTAAACTCTCAAAGTGCCACGTTTGGATGGATCATATTCACTTCTTGGGTCATGTCATCTCGGAGGAAGGAGTATCAGTGGACCTAGAGAAAGTCATAGTTGTAGTTTCCTGGGAGCAACCGAAGAACTTCTTTGAGGTGTGGAGTTTTCTAGGGATGGTTGGATACTACATGCACTTTATTCAGGACTTTTCATTCCTAGTAGCACCTTTGATAGATCTGACCACGAAAGGGATGAAGATCTTATGGTCAGATTCTTGTGAGTCAGCCTTTCAGGAGATGAAAGTGAGGTTGACATCATCACTGATACTAGACTTACCCAGAGCCAGTAAAAATTTATACTATTTATTGTGATGCTTTGGGTATCGGGCTGGGAGTTATCCTTATGTTGGGAGATGGAGTCATTTTGTAAGGGTCTTGGTAGTTGAGGCCACATTAGAGGAACTACTCGACACACGATCTCGAGTTGACAGTTGTTGTTCATGCCTTACGATGTTGGAGACATTACCTTATGAGGGAGCATTTTGTGGTCTTCACCGACCACAAATGTCTCAAGTATCTTTTCACTCAGTGAGACATGAATCTGAGACAGCGCAGGTGGGTTGAGTATCTTCCATCCTTTGATTTCAGGCTTGCCTATATGCCTATGAAGGGAAACGCAGTTGCTGATGCACTGAGCAGGAGGACTCAGATACAAGCTGTTCATGAGGCTAGTAGTGAGGGGAAACTTATGGATATATTCTCTAAGATTCATTTGGAGGTTCACAACAGACAGGGACATAATTCTCAATCTTCTGTAGTTGTTAGCTCTATAACTCTTCATCGGGTACGGATAAGGCAGTATCCGACTCAGAAGGCCTAGTCCTACAGGAGAGTGTGTCAATATATAACCCTCTTACTGGATGTACCCTGGGTGAGGATGAGATATTATGTTTCCAAGGACGTGTATGGGTGCTAGTAGACATACGCGAGGGGCTGATGTGGGATTTTCATTCCTCTGTTTGGGCAGTTCATCCTGGTGTCACCAAGATGTATCAGAATCTTCATCGCCAGTATTGGTGGCTAGGTGTGAAGTGAGATGTTGCTGGTTTAGTTATGAGATGTCCTACTTGACACCTGGTGAAATCAAAGCATCAGTGATCAGTAGGTCCTTTACAGCACTTAACCATTCTTGAGTGGAAGTGGAATGATGTTGTGATGGAATTCGTGACCGGGTTGTCGAGGTCACCTTGAGGGAATGATGTTGTTTGGGTAGTCAGCGATAGACTTACGAAGGTTTCTCACTTCTTACCGATCAAGGAGACCATCAGTGTTCATGATCTAGTATGGTTGTACATCCATGGGATTTTACATCTAAATGGATTTCCACATTCCATTGTTTCAGACAAGGATGTGCATTTTACTTCTCTGTTCTAGAAGGGGATTCAGAAGGCTTTGGGTATACTGGTACTTTTGAGTACATCATACTATCCCCTGACAGATGCTCAGTCTAGGCGTACAATTCAGGTGCTTGAGGATATGCTCGGATCTGTCATTCTAGACATTGGGGGGCTTTGGTAGAAAAATATACCTCTTCTGGAGTTCTCGTACAAAAATAGTTTTCATGCGAATATTCAGATGGTTCCTTACGCCGCCTTGTACGGTAGGCCATGCTGATCACCTTTATGCTAACTGGAGGTAGGAGAGGTAGCCTTGATGGGACCTCTCCTTTTTCAGGAGACCTCAGTGTTGATAGAGTTGATTCAGAAGAAGATGGCTACTACACAGTCTCGATAGAAATCTTATGTTGATCAGCACAGATGACCTCTGGAGTTCGAGGTTGGGGATCATGTTTTCCTTCATGTCACGCTGAGGTTAGGACACATGAGGATTCAGAGATAGGGTAATATTTCATTGAGGTATGTCGGGCCCTTTGAAGTGTTAGAGAGGGTTGGGCTGGTTTCCTATCGGTTGCAGTTACCTTAGAGGTATCGGGCTATTCATGATGTCTTCCACGTTTCTCAACTCCGACGTTACTTTTCAGACCCATCTCATGTCTTTCAACCTGAGGAGGTTGAGCTCGAAGCAGATGCATCGTTTGAGGAGCATCCTATATGGATTGTCGATCGTAGTACGAAGGTTATCTGTGGCTAGTCTATTCCTCTGGTATGGGTACTATGGCAGCAAGGGCTATTACAGGACAAGACTTGGGAGAGGGAGGCCAATGTACGATCGCAGTGGCCAGAGTTGTTCGGGGTTTTCTCTTCTACTCCCCTGTCGAAAAATTCAGGGATGAATTTTTTTAAGGGGGGAAGTTTCTAAGAACCCAGACCATCTTTAAAGGTATGTTTTTCCCTTTTCTGGAGTTTTTTGAGAGAAATAGGAGTATCTGAAAATTTTAAAAACACACATCGTGTACTTTATAAGTACACGCCGTGTACTTCGATGCTGCGCAAGGCCATGTGCTAGCCATGTTCTGGCCATGCACACAGTGTGTAGGGGCAATGTGGAGGCCACTTAAAGTAGAGTACAAATAATCTATGTACACGCCGTGTACATAAAAAGTACACGATGCTTATTTTTTTCATTAAACGGGCCAGGGTCACATCTAATTGACAAAATTTTCTTCTTATCCAGCTTCTTCGACTGATAGCATCCCAAACCACCACGAACATCCTCTGAGCCCTAGGTCCTCCATCCATTCTCTGAATCGACTGTTGTAGATTGCGTTGGAACCACAGCGGTGAGCTCTTACATCTTCTTGAGTTTCATTGCATGATTTTCCCTCTTCCTCAAGATATCTTGGGTGGAGTTTTTTGGTCTTTTTCTCAGATATTTGATGTTAAAAAGAGAATCAATCATTGTGGTTCATGTATATCGATATCCTAGAATCAAGGTAGGTGTTTCGTGCCTTTACGTTCGATGTCTTTGAGTTTTATGTGCAATTTCCACCAATACCTGTGAACGGGGTATTGTGTGATCATTGTTTTACCCCTGTTGTGTTCCTATCTTACTTGTATGCCTGTATAGAGGTAAATTTTGGTTATATATGAGGATAATTGCTGTGCTTGGTTGTTTTTCCCATGATTTTTCTATTTGTGACCTTTTTTCTTGTTCTACCTTTTGCTGTTGTGCCTACTTTCCATGCCTTGTGACCATAGGATAGAGCCTTGTTTTCCCCACATGATTGTTAAGCTATAGACTTGTTATCCAAGTAGCTCTGTAGGTTTACATTGTCCATATAGAATTATTATGCACTGATTGGCATGGGGTTGTGGGAACCTGGTGCTTTAGACAATACGGGATAGACCGAGGGAGCTTCCCAGATAGTCTTAGATATTATAGACTATATGGGATAGACCGAGTAATCATCCCAGAGAGTCTTGGATATTATAGACTATAAGAGGATTGAACAAGTGAGCTTCCTCAGGAAGTATTGAGCTTATAGATTATAGTGGATAGACCAAGTGAGCTTCCTAGAGAGTCCTGGATATTGTAGACCACATGAGGGTAGATGAGTGAGCTTCCTCGGAGGGTCTTTGATTGTTTTTTTGAATTCCTTAAATAATTCCAGGATAATGGAAGAATTGAATGATTGAGATTCCTCAGAGTGTATGTGATAGTCTTGAGGCTATAGGAGGAATTGACCGAGTGCGCTTCCTCAGAGAGTTTATATACCATGGGGCTATGAGGTGATTATACTGTGTGATCTTACTCAGAGATTCCCTGACTACCATAGACTATAAGCGGAATTGACTGAGCGTGCTTCCTTAGAGAGTCTTAAATTTCGTATGACCAAACCAGAGGGGTTAGGCTGATTGCACTACCCAGAGGGTTGTCGGTACTTCGTAGATAGGACCAGAGGGGATGGATGTGAGTACTTCCCAGGGAGATTCTTATTTTTGTTTAGCTATTTTCTTCACTACTACTTGTTAATTTGTGGATTGTTTACTGTTGGGTATCATCCTATTACTGCTTACTGTTTACTGCTTATTGTACTATTACCTTCCATATGCTCACTAACTATTAGGAACATATATTTGGGTGGTTTCGTACAGGGATTTAGTCTCACACCAAATTTGGGTCATTCTTTTGGGCCCAAGAAGATTATATTGTTGCAGGTATAGACAAGGGAAAGATCCCTTCGACTTCAGGTACATGACTTGCATTGGAGTAGGAAAGCGTGGGACCAAGTCGAGACTTGCGATGCTGAGGAGTGGGTTATCTATTTATTTCACATTGGATTAGTATTTTAATTAGTATTGTGACTTGTTTGGCTGCTTTCCTTGGAATATATATTATGCATCATTTGATATATATGTGTGTGTGTGTGTGTGTGTGTGCTCCAGTTTATTGTGTTAGACTTCCACTGTTTACAGTTGTTGGATATTTACAGCTTCTGCTATTGTTTGTTGTTTATTTTTTTTCTTCCGCTGTGTACTCTGCCAATGAGGGAATAGTTTACCCACTATCTCACCCAAGGCCCTCACTTCTAGTCGGCAGCCTCTGGCATTTGGGGAAATGCGCTTGAGGCTATGTGACCAACCGGGTACGGGGTGCCTGTGGGTGGCTTCTGGAACCAGGATGTTACAACACTCACACACAAAAACAAACATATATATATTGAATATATATATATGGTATCATGCGATCAAATAAAATCTCACCTGTGCAAAATATGGTATTGTCCATAGGGTGTCCTATCGGAATTCAAGCCAACATGGTTACTGCTGAAATCACAGCCTGTATTTATTATATTGTCACAATGATCATTTGTTATTCACTAAATAGATAATTCAAGACATAGTTAGTCCTTTCATACATAGTTGTACTCACACCATGTTTGGGTGTAGGGAAAATATGAAGCATCCAGTAAAAAATGTTTCATTTTCCAAACTATGATGGATTATTGGAGTAGTGGATCAAGCATGTTCTCACAATGATATTAGAGATTCATTTTTGGAATTTTTTTCATTTTTATAGTATTTACTATGTATTAAGGTTCCTCTTGTATTTCCCATTTTTTATAGTATACATACACAACATTATTTTGGATATGCTACTACATATTATTTATGTTAGTTTAATTTTTTTGAATAATTTTCATCTTCTATTATATTATTCATTTATTTCACCTAATTTATATTTATATATAACTATTGTGTTCAACTTTAAGATAGATGTAATAGTATCCCCACGTAACTATCATTGAAACACATTGTTATTCAGCAACCTCTCATGTATGGGAAGGTGTTCTTGAGGGCATGTGGCCAACCGGGTTTGGTTACTTATTAGTGGACATGTCTTATGACAACAAAACCTCATATTGTTCGTTTTACTGATCAATTATGAAGAAATTAATATTAAAATATTTATTTTCAATCTTGATGCTATTGGTTTATTGTCAAATGAGGCAACATACAAAAAACACTTCATTTGAAGTATGAACACTACAAATTTATAGTAATTCAATTTTTCTTACCAATTCCATCATTATATTCATTGATTTAATGAATTTTGTCATTATAGATTAAGATGAACAATTTTTCATAGATTTTATAGATGATTATATATAAATATATTATGGTCATATAACATCATGAAGATCACTTCACAATTATACCGATGAATTAATGATGGATTAAATATATGTGAAATTTAATAACTATGAATTTTGGATACAAAAGTTATCATTTTTTTGTAATATAATATAATGATTGGATGTATCGGTGGATTCATCAAAGACAGATGTTATTAAACATTGGTCCATACCATCGACGGTGACTAAAATCCTTAGTTTTCATTGATTGGATGGATATTATAAATCATTATTGTGATATTTCTAATGGATATCTAATAGAATCACCAAGATGAATTTTAAGGGAGTTATTTTTATTTAGACTAATGAGTATAATGAAAAATTCGAGGAACATAATATAATTTTATTCCATAAACATGTTCTCATACCACCATAATGTGGAGAAGTGTTTATTGTTTATAGTGATGCATTAAGAAATGGTTTGTGATGTGTTCTCATGAAAAATGATATTGTGATTGATTGTTCCCCAAAAAAATTGAAACATTAAGAGATAAATTACCCAATACATGATTTGAATTTAGTATATAATCTATTTTCATAAAATATATGGAGAAATTATCTTCATAGAGAATGGTCTGAGATATACACTAATCATAAAATTTTAAAGTATATAATCATCCATAATTCATTTAATATGTAGAAATGAAATTTTTTCGAGTTGATTAATTATTATGGATGCTCAATACACTACCACTGTGTGAATGCGAACAAGGTGGATGATGGATTCTGTAAAGTAGTTTCATCTTATCTTATCTACTATAGAGATAAAAAAAATATGTTATATTTACATAATCAAAAAATATAGAACTTGATATATTTATATAAAGGGAGAAATATATTATTTTTAATATTTTTGGTTAAGAATCAATCCATTTAAATATTAAAGACGTGAAAAAGGGAGGATGTAGAGTGACCAGAGAAGGTGGGAAATTTTCTTGAATTAAACTTTGATTATGATTGAATGATAATGATCAATAACCAAGAATGTTTCTTTCTAATAGATATACGTCTAAGAGGATTTCACAACCATTACCCATACATGATTTGAAATGGGAGAACATAAAAATATATTTCATTGTTATAAACACTAAAATATTCGAAGGAATCAATTATATTTATATTTTAGTTGATTACCTTTTGGATTTTGTACTAATTAATATCAGATAATATTTCAATCTTTATCATAATAAAATTTTATTTATTAATAATAATTAAGGTTACATTAAGTACCACATTTTATTATATTTGATTTGTGTTTGAGATTTACCTTCATGTATTGTAGAATTATTTAGAAAAATCAATATTAAGTGTTTTATTTTTATACTATATAACATCCTTAAATATATAGTCGGTTTGAGAGAGCCATTAAAACCCTTAAGGATATATGGAGATCATATTCTATGTATTTCAAGGTTTTGTGGGATCAGCAGCTTCTTCTTTTCTATTTTTATTACTACACTGGGTTTCACTTGATAATTCAGATGGATCCATATAATGTAATCTATTGAAAACATTATATAGACATAATATACTAGAATGAATATGGAGAAAAAATATATTATGACCTAACATATTTTATGAAATGAAAGTTACTTTTTAATGATCTCTTCAGCATATCAAGGAAGTGAAAATTTGATTGAAGATGTATACTGATAATAATCAATAAAATACAAGATTCCATATTGGTGAGATGGTTTCACTATTAATTTAAACATATAATAAGGAAATGTGTTCGAAGAGAAGGCATACAAGATCCCATGATATATTGTTACCCTCTAGATTTATAATCGAGTAGGAACTATATTTTATCATTTGTTACTCCCAAAAAAACACTCTCATTTTCATGATCTGTTTAATGTATCTACCCTATGAATGTACATACCTAATCCATCACATATTCTAAATTAAGTGGTTATAAATTTTGGGCATGATCATTCTTATAGAAAAAAACATTATAAATCATGTTATATGGATATAATTTTCTACAAAACAAGACCAATAACCTTATTAATGTTATTTAAAGAAATAAAAAATTTTAAGAAGCTCCTTTGGAACCAAAACATGTTATGAAGTAGAAATATAAAAAAATTTATAGTAGACAGAGGGAATTTTCAGGGAGAAATTTATTTTAATTACATTTTGAATCCAACCCCGAATGTATATGAAATGAGTTAAGTAAATCAATAACCTAGTTTTCAAATTGGAAGGTATGAATAGTAATAAACACATTATTTATAATAATTTAAATTGTTTTTACTGATGAAAATGTATTGATCAATTAATAATAAATACATTATCAATTTTCAATTATGTCTTTACGATTAAAAAATATTTTCTCTTCAAAAATTATTTTTATCGAATTTTTTCATAAGAAAATTACTATTAATTTCTACCTGTTTTATATATTTTATTTGATAAAATGGGTAAAAAATATTAAATAATCTTTTCAACATTATAATATTATGAATGTTTTATTTTTTTATGATATTTTTTTGAGTAAATAGTGAAAAAACTGTTTTTGTAAAAACATGTCATTTATTTTAATGTAAATATATAATTGTATTTTTAATTTTATTTTTAGAGTCATAATTTAATATTAATATAATTAATTACATATGAATCATCAATATAAAAAATTATTTAATAAGGAGTTTACTTGGGCGTAAAAACATATTTTTTTGAAAAAATATATTTTTCTCGTAATATGTTATTATATTAATAAATTAACTGAATATATATTTATTAATTAATTTCAATAAAATTATATATTATATATTAAATAAAGTATTTTTAGATTCATTTTATGGTTATCACATCGTAATTAAATATTGTAACGGAATATTTACAGTTACAAACTCATTTTTCAACAATGGGTTTTCATTTTTCTTTGCACTCTTAATAAAAATTTCATTCAATAAATTATAGAAATTGAATCTATTAAAATAGATTCCATAAATTTCTTCATCATATTTTTCATAATTTAATTAGGTTATCTTGATTTCTTATCATAGTAAATTGTAAAAACAGAAACATTTTGTTACCATGGTTCTAGTTAAAACAGGTTTATCAGGGGTTAAACCATGAGATATATGTTGGATTTCCAATAACACCCTTAAAATTATTATTTATTTAATATATTACAACCTAATATTTTCCTAAATTATTTAACTACTACATTTTGAGGCCAAATCATACAAAATTAAACATAAATAATTGAAATTGATTCAGAAATTTCAATTCTTCCCCAAACCACACTTATATAGGGGAATCTCTTCTCCATCCTTATTGGAATCATATGAGTAAAATAGATCATAAATTAAAAAATTAAATAATATTTATATAATCATTCCCTAAATTCTAGATATTATAATCTTCTCTTAATTCCAATCCATCGAGTCTCAAGAAGTAAGCTGAAGGGAGTCGCACAAAGAAAACATATAGTTCTAAAACAAGCTAATTGAATTGAATTTCTAATTATAATTTGATAAAACATCTAGTATGTATAAAAATATGACTAATATAGTATCTTAAATATTTTGAAATTTTATTATAAAAATTTAATTCCCATTTATCCCTTTATCTCAATCTATTTGGAGATAAAAGTACTGTATGTTAGTATGTGTGGATCTCCAAAACTAAATATTGATATTACTCATTTTCCACCACTATCATTCATGGATAATTATTATCATAGTTTTTATTTTTATATATTATATTTAACATATAATAGTGATTTTGGAAATCTTGGTTAATATTTTTTTTATTTTTTCATCCATTGAAAAATTGAAGTGTCATTCATGTGTAAGTACATACTAGCATCTCCATATAGTGATGTATTTGATCTTCAATAAAAAAAATATATAAATCGTTATAAATAAATATATTATAAATATATATGATATTTATATCATGATTAATATTCGGGATATGAATAAACCATTATCAATGACAATTGAACACAACCACCGAAACAAAACACACATAAAACATTTAGCTGCTGACACCTAAAATGAGGATGATGATGAGATATTGTTAATGAATGTGTAGTAAGGTGTTATATGTAAACCATGTATAGTATTAATGGTATTATTATTGTTCTAATATATAATTATAATAAAATTAAATTTTTTATATTTAAGTTTATATAACTTATGAAGCAATATGAACTTTTGGTAATGGATTTAAATGAAAATCTTAGTTTTACCGAATTTTTTATGATTAAAATTTTTGATGATGACTATATATAAAACTTCAACACAATGTTGTAAATATTTTACTATCCTATGTTAATTTCAATATATTTTATTTTTTTACATTTCATTTTATTCTATTTATGTAATAAAGATATTGAAATTAATTTATTAAGGAATATAATACGTGTTTTTATCTTCAATCATAATCATTTTATTTAACTAGAGTAATTTATTTTAAATTTTTTCTAGACTAATTTTCCAATACTAAAAAATTATTAATTCCATAATTTCCCATGGTTTACATTATTTTAAAATTGTTTAATGTAACTTAATTTTCATTTTATGAATAATATTCTTCTATCTTTCAAAAGCATATATGAAAAGATTTTTTATTTAAATACCAATAAAGAATGAATTTCTTCACCACCATTAATTTTTTTTGTGAATAATCTATTATTTTTTTCCTTGTATCCATTCCATTAAAAATTCTTCATTAATATTTTGGACATTTTTAGATTCTAAATATGTGATTTTATATAGAAAACTAAATTTCCTAATGATATTTTCTTATGATATTTAAATGTTATTTTTATAAGTAACAACAAATTTTATGTTTCATATGATTTACTAGGGTGAGGATCCAATGTTACAATCTCTATTATTTTTATAGATTGCTCACAATTATGATGTTGAAATTTTAATGAATGCTTTATACATTAAAAGAGTTATTATATGACAATATGATGAATGTTTTATGATAACAATGAACAAATATTAATAGTTTTCATTATGTGATTGGTTGTTATATTATAAAAAAGGGGATAGTGGTTACATGTTAAAAAATGTCGGGTGGGACTATTATATTCTTCCAATGTGTTAGGTAAAGATGGATATTTAATGGGATAATATGTTTTGGAATGGGAAGAAAACTAAATTAATTAAGATACATTATCTAATAAGATAGACTTGAGAGTGAACCATAACTATGTAAATGGTATAATAGAATGTAAACCTAATCTATTATGATATTCTTGGTAATGATCTTTGACTAATAAGTTTATTTTCTATTATTATTATTATGTAACAAACTACTGTCATATTCTTAGGATATTTTTTCATGTGTCTTGATTGATTATTTTGTATTGGAAACAATTATATAGTATGTAATTTGATTGAATAATCCATATTATAGGTTTAATGATTAATTATCAAATACTAATTTGGAGTGATTATATTACATCTAGTTCATGTTATCACACCAATATGATTATCTTATGCCCACTTATGCACTATTATTGACATATCTTATGTTCACCCTTACTAAGTTTAAGATCCCATCCTTTTCTAGATAATCCCCTCTTAGAATTTTTCATATATGACTTGGTGTCCAGGTCTTGTTTTGAGACAAATAGAATTAGGTGGGGAAAATGACTAATTTTTTAGTATATATGTTTCCTTGAATTAACGGATCCTGAGTACAAAATATTTTAACTTTTATATGAGGTAAATCCATCATTGGGAAGGATTTGGATGTGTTTTGGAACACTTTGTTGAAGGAATAATGGAAACTATCTATAGGATATATATACACATTGTGTACATGGTACACGATGTGTAATAGTTCCCAAGTGCAAAGCATGAATCTGGTGCATGATGTGAAACAAATATAAGGCATGTGACCATTAAACATAATGTAAAAGTTTATTTCAGTTATAATAAATTAGAGTGGATGATTTTTTATCTTATCCACACAAAAAAAATAAGTATACAATTTTTAAATGGATTACACACTGTGTATTTATCACGATTAGCAGTTTTAAGTGTGTTATGCATTTGATAATTCCTCAATAATTTAGTTCATCTTTTCCACTCTAAAAACAGTGTGGATTCCAGGCAATACTGGAACCATTCTATCCCTTTCAGATGCCTCATTTGAGAAATTGATCCCTGATGAGTGGTTTTTTCTAGGGTTTCCCTTATATTCCTTTGATCTACGGCCATGGTAGTGTAAATTGCATGACCATGGATATTGTTGGTTTTGATCATGATTGGTTGTGATATATAATCTTTCTTGAGATCACATGTGCCTTTATTCTTGTTAGATAATATTGATGTAATATTTGGTTAATCATTAGTAATGGGTAGGGGTCACAATGATAAACCTATGTGCAGTTTAATTTCAAATTATACGAAATATTCCAATTGAACCAACTTAACTTGCACCAAAATTAATTAAATTATGAATAATATTATTCTTTATAATCCATTCAGATCTAATTGATATTAACGTAGCTTCAGGTTACTATTTTCATGAGAAGTACGTTATTATAAATGAATTGAATAATTACATGAATTATTTTTAGCATGACATGAGTTTCTAGAGATTGATTGATATAGATTCACATTGTCCTATATTGATTATTAAAATCACTATAACATTATTGGTACGTGACCAAATGTAAAAAGAAATTTGAAATTGGAATATAAATGGTAATTTTCACAATTGACCATTGATCCTTATGATGTGATATTGTAATATCCTTGTTGGAATTCCTAGTGATTCATGCACTAATGACTATATACCATTAATTGTCCTAATGTATAATGAAATGATTATATAATGAGCATATCCTAAGTACATGTTGTATTGCTTATATATAAGTCTTCACCCATATTCATGATGAAAGTCTTATATACTAGGCATGGCCTAAGTACATATTGTAATTCTTATATGTAATACTATGTCCACTAACAATTGATGAAATGAGCATATATTGGTCTTGGCCTGAAACTTTTTTATATTATTATATACCAAGCTCAGTCCTGGTTTATTGCTGAAATGATTATATAATAGGTTTTTCCTAGAATTGTGTGATTTATACTCTGGTTATATGGTTGTGGTTTGTATGGTTCAGAGACATGATCAGAGACATTCCAACATGGAACTAAAGTCAGTAATGAATTACCTTGGTTATAATATTATGGTAGGAATAGTCGTGATAAATTCTATGATATATTTCTGCATTTCGTCAAAGAAGATTAGGACTTAATATGGTTATACAGTTATTGTTTCCATGGTCATGAGAAATGATGAAATATATTTTTCCATGGTGTTGAAGCATGTTGATGAGGTATTAATTTAATTTTTAAATCAATTTATACACTTATTTATTGCATTATTTCTTGAACTAATTATCAAGCTGGTAATGTTTTTAGTTGGTTGTGTCGACTAAATGAGTTATAATTACACCTGGTTCATGTCACAGATTCATACTCTAGTACATTACATGGAATCATGATTAAATAATTAATATGTAACTTACTATTGAGTGTTTATTGATAGATGAGATTGAGTCTAGAGATGAGACGAACCTTGGTTTCTAGACTCAGGACTATCAAGTCTTTGTTTGAGTCTTCTACGGTTTTATTTGTATTGATTCTAGAATGAAAACAAGTTATATCTCATCAGGACATTATATTATTCCATAATTATTTATTTTATTATTTATTTGGACTTTATTGATTGGTTTATTTTTCCATATTGTATTTTTTCAAGTATTTATGAACCTCTAATATTTATTTTTATATGATTATTCAACATATTTTCACCACTATAACTAGGAGGTATAGTCTTTCCACTATACATATCAAACCCTACTACTAGTCTGAAATCGATGGCTTACTAGGAGTCACGTTTGAGGTCTTCTATCCAACTTGATTCAGCTAGATGAGAGAGCAGTGTGTCGAGGGATGTTAAAAATAGGTATCAATGAAAATAAGGTTTCTTTTCTTTTTCTTTATAATTTGAGAATTGTAGAAAATATAGTTGTATGTTTTAGAACATGGTAATAAAATGGTTCATTGGAGCATCTGACCCATGTTTGGGGGTAAATCTGAGTGTGTCGGGATTGATATTTCATTATATTGTTCACTTTTCATAGGTGGTGTTATTTCACCTTGAGTGATTCACATGTTGTGTAAGGTTGTTATTTCATGTATATATTGGTTTTTGAGATATCTAATCATGTCCTTATATGACGTGATGTGAGTATTCATGCATCATGATAGGAACACAAGGATATATATTTGCATGAAATGTTTATGATAGAGACATATTTATATATTGTGATATATACATGCATGTATGAACATTAATATGATATACATGTTATACTTGATAACTGAAATTAATAAATGAATAGTTCTGAAATTCCAAAATATTTTTATATAATGTTTAGATAGACTAGGAGTTAGTGGTTATCTATTGTGTCATATGACAAGGGTGACCTTGTGGTAATGAATTTTATTCTATGGAGTCTATTTTTCTTATAGAGAAAATACCACTATATTTTATTTAGGTTGAGTGGTTAGTGAGTCGAAATCAACATTTTCCAAATGAAGGAGAGATGGAGCATCCAATAGATCATGAGGATCACATAGATGTTCATATTTTCAAAAGCTTTTTTAGGTTCATGAGATCCAAGGGAGGATATACAATTTCTATCATGCTATCAATGTTTAAACTTATGAGAGAGTTTCAGTTACATCATCCACCAACTTTAATGGGGAGTGATACCACTAACCATCCGAGTTTGGGATCAAGTTAGTCCATAAACCCATTATGATTCTTGAGACACCTACAATTGGACGGTGAATCTTGCAGCATATATTGATCACAAACCTGCCAAATGGTTGTGGGATACTCCGGAGAAAGTTGGGAAGCAGGATGAGATATCATAGAGAGACAGTAAGAAAAATTTCATGAGTTTTTTTTCATCCTATTAATTTGGGGGATGAGAAGGCTCATGTTTTCGTGCAACTAACATAAGAGGGAATGTCAGTGCCAGACTACACTGAACATTTAACTGACCTAGATCACTTTTCACCATCATTGGTAGCCAATGTGATCTCTAGGGTGATATATATTCTAGATTTGTTCACTAGGATATTAGGTTATAGGTTATTGTGGTTCATATAAGCAGATTTTATCTATGGTAAATCATGCACTCATTATGGAAGGGAATCTGAGAGAGGCCCCGATTTGTGGTCTGAGTATTTCAACAACTCAATCTTGAAACTCTTATTATAGGGGGGAAATTATTCTATGACAATTTTCACCAAGGAAACATTGGTCATAGAAGTCAATTTAGTGGTAATACATCTCATGATTGAGTTTAATTTCGTTTTTATCAGTGTTTCAAGATGTGAACTTTTTGTGATTTGAGGTATTTTATTTGATTCTTTGTTTGGATTGGCAAGTTTTATGTCGGGATTATATTTACTATTTCCATAAGAGAGTTAACTTTATAATTATAGATGGATGAATCTATTTTAATCCATGATAGTGAGATCTTTAGTCTGGTCATGCACAAACTATTTATTGCATATTATATTGTCTCAGGACTTATATAACCATTCATTCTCTATAAAGTAGTGTAATGATGTAGGATTAGTATCCTTTAGTGGTATAAAACTTTTAGAATGTTTTAATTTATGAGTTCTGTATATTACCACCTAAGTGGGAGATCCATTTCTCTCTTAATTGTTTTTGGGAGTAGATCCAAAATTTATCCGACCATATATAATGGAACTAATAGACGATCGGGATGAGAATTTGTAGTTGGAAAATTTGGAATTGAAATGATTCATATGGACTAGTACATCTTCTGGGGTTCTATAGTTCTCTTTTCAAAGAAGTTTTATGGCTATTTTAACATACTTTTTTATTATTAGATATTAACCTAGATGTCTGTTATGGAATGTTATCCTCTAATTCACATTGATGATCTCTTCGTTCAACTAAGAGGGGCTAAGATCTTCTCCCAAATCGATTTGGGATCATGCTATGACTAGTTGAGTGTATGACCAACGAACATACCTCGTACATATTTTAGGGGTAGTTATGGCTTGAATGACTTCATAGTGATGTTTTTTTGGTTCAATTAATTCACCGACAGTATTCATAGGCTTGAGGAATTGGATTAGTAATCATTTTCTATACTATCTTGTATGGTTCTTTTCAAAAATATATTACTGTAATCCTAGTCAGCATATGATAATCCTCAACATATTGAAATTATCATTATTAAATTAAGAGGTCATCCTCATTATGCCAAGATACCAAAATGCAGTTTCTAGATTGTTAAATTGATCTTTTGGGGCCATTTATTTTCAGAGAATGGTTTGTCAGTGGACCTAAAGAATGTTTGATCCATAGGATCATAGTTGAATCCCAATAATGTCTTCAAAATTAATAGAATTATAGGATTAGGATATTATTATTGGTACTTTATCTATGACTTATCAATTCGTGTAGCACCGATGCCAAGACTGACCAAAAAGAGGGTGAGGTTTTTTGGACCAATCCTTGTAATCGAGCTTTTAATGATCTGATATGTAGACTGGACTCAACACCTATTCTCACTTTACTTTTGTTAGGTAAAGTACATACAATTTACTATGATTCTTCTGATGTAAGACATGATGTAGTCATAAAAAAGTGGATTATGTTTTTTCTTATGGATCTAAATATTTGAGACTGCAAGGGACTAATTACCCTACTCATGAATTAGAGTTATAAATAGTTGTACATTCCCTAGGATTTTTGATGGAGTATCACATTAGTGATTGTTTTTTTATACAAGGACCTAAATATAATCCAGTATATATATTCTCACTTGGACATAAACATTGAGGAGATTTGGTGGGTCAGGTATCTATTGTTTTTAACTTTTAGTGATATTATACCCTCAGAAAGAGAAACATCATTGCAGTTTAATTAAACTAAAATTCCTATATTGAGGTAGTATAAGAGACTTGTTAACAGTGGTACCTGAAGGAATATTTTACAAACATGCATCCAGATGTTCATGAGCCTCATTGAAGTGTATCTCTGACTTTAACATCTATTATACTAGTTCCTTTGGACTATATCATGAAAGATGAGTTATCTAATATAGAGGGATTAGTTATGATAGATGTCATATATAGTGGAAGACACTACCGATATGGTATCTTGGAATTGTAGATTGTTATCTCTTCTATGGATGGGTATGGGTTCCTAAGGGATAACATGAGGATTTGATAAGAGAGTTTCAGGATTCTAGATGGATAGTAAATCATGGATTGAGAAATATGTATTGTGATATCTATAGAAAAAACTAGTTTTAAATAATATAGTAGGGGTTGTAGGTGATTTGGAAAATTCATCACTTTTCATCACGTGAAAACAGATCATATAAGGTCAGCTATTCTTTTTCAGACATTTCTTTCTCCTGAGTGGAAATGGGATGATGTCACTATGGATTTTGTGATAGGATTACACAAAACAACTCATACAAATGATGATATATTGGGGATTTTTTGTAGACTAATGAAGGTATTCCACTCCATTCCAATTAGAAATACATTCATAGTTGATGATCTAGGTAGTCTTTACATGTATAAAGTTTCTTGACTACATGGTGTCCCATGAAGTATTATTTCTGAAATAAATACTCATTTAATATTGTGAATCTAGTAGTATATGTAGAGGGTTCTCGGACCAAAGGATCATTTGATTTTGTCCAATCTTACTCAGAAGAACAATTAATCTGAGTGGGAAATTCTAGTTCTAGAGTATATGTTGCAAACCCATATATTTGATTTTATTGGTTCATTGGAGAAGAATATGGTACTCATGGATTTCTAATAAAATAACTAATTCAATGCATCATTAAATATTGAACCATTTGTGTCTTTTTATGAATTGTTGTGTTTTTCACCTCTTTTTTGGTTGGAGGTGGGAGATTCAGTGCTTTTTCGGCCATGTATAATGAAAGAGATCTATAAGGTGGTTTAATTTATCAGGAGGTGGTTAGTGATGATGTATATTAGGAAAAATCTATACTATCAATTAGTGATGACCTCTATAGATCAAGGTAGGTCACCATGTTTTCCATTGGGTACCTCCTATGTTAGGGAAATGTCGTACTTGAAAAAGGGAAAAGAAAACACCCTAGACTATTGAGATGTTTGATATAAAGGAATAGATTGGTCTAGTGGAATATAGATTAGAGATTCTACAACACTAGAATACAATGGATGATGTTTTTCAAACATTTCATATTTGGATATTTTTTACAAACCCTTCTCATGTGATAGACATAGAAGACGTGACACATACTCGTGCTACACCATTTGAGGAGCCACTGATATAGATTTTGAACCATACTGAGAATTTTCTATAGGGTCGACAGATTACTTTGGTTTGAGTGTTGTGATGGAATTAGAAATACAATAGTAGATCAGGTTGTGGGAATCTAATATCTAAGCACAATGGACATACATATTCAAGGAGACATGACAATGATTCATGGGGAATCTCTAGGATGAGATATTATATGTTCGGATTATTTTATCATCCCAACTTTTTTTAGCTATGTCCCTATTTTTGTTTTTCATTTTAGCCATGGAGGTTAAGTCTTTTTTGTAGATAAACAACCATTGTTAGGTAAAATGACCTCATGTTCTCTGATATTTGTTTTTTGGAATTAATGTACACCGAGTATAAATGTGATTAATTTGTTTATAAGGGTATTCTATGATGGAAAAGATATTGCAGTTGTTTTGGATAATTTTGAGAAAATAGGGATGGAAACTATCTGTATGAAATTCACACAATGTGTACATGTCACAAAAACTTTAAGAGTTTCAATGAATAAGAAATGAATTATGTGCATAACATGAAATTAATCCATGAAATGTATCCATGAAATATCTTGTAAAATTTGAGTTGGGGAAAAATTAATCTGAGGTAATGGGATTTTCTGTGTATCTCCATATAAAAAAATACACAACATGAAAATGGATTACACACTATGTATTTATCACAAGTAGTTGTTTTAGGTTTGTTGTGTGGTTGATAATTCCTCATTGTTTTATTGTATCCTTGCATCTATTAAAATTGGATGGATTCCATGAAATCATAGAGCCTTTCCATCTCATCTTGATGTATCATTTGAGATATTTATCTATGGTGAGTAGTTTTTTTAGGTTTTCATATATCTCCCTTTATTCTCCATATATTGCGGTGTAAATATCTTGACTGTGGTTGTTATTAGATTTGATCTCCATCTGTTGTGATCTAAGATCCTTCTGGTGATCATCTATCCCATCATTCTTAAGGGTGAATCCTATTAGAATCATTTTCTGAATTCTATTTAATGGTTGGGGTCTAAACCACCCTATGGTCTATTTAATTCCAATGTTTGTTAAATATTGAAATTTTACCAAATACCTTGAACATAAATTAATTAAATTATAAATAAGATAGTTCCATAGAATAAATTTTCATCTATTTTATTTAAACTGAATTTGCGATACAATTCAGGTGAGGGAAATCATTAATATAAATCAATTGGTTAGTGGAATAATTTTTTCTTAGCACGACACAAGTTTTTGGTGAGTTTTTATATGGATTCACCTTGTCCTTTAATGATTATTTAAATTATTTAAATTTCATTAGTTTATGACCAAATGATAAATGAAATTTAAAATGGAAAGATATATAGAAATTATCACATTTAATCATTGAGCCTTACGATTTTATATTATGATATTCTTTGGGCTCTGAAAATGATTTATGTTTTAATCATTACGTTTTTGGATTGGGCATGATAAATGTTGAAATTATTTTGTATCATGAATGGACCTTATACATGTTATAATACCTATATTTTAGGATTGTTCCTCATTTATTATGAAAGAATTATATACATAGTGTAGCCCAAATACATGATGTAATTCTTATATAGAGGGAAACTCCTACTGACATGTGATGAAATACTCATATACCAAGCATGACCTTGATATATGCTAAAAGGATTGTATACTAGGCTCATCCTAGATTTATTGTTCAAATTCATATTAATCGGTTCTAACCTAGAAATTTGTGATTTGTTCCATGGTTATATGGCTATTCAAATCATGGTTGGGAGGAAAGCTTAGAGACATTCCTGCATGGTACTGAATTAATTTAAAATTTACCACGGTTATATGTTTGTGGTTGTTCTGGTCAGGAGACATGATCATAGAAATTATAGCATAATTTTTAAGAAGTTTATAATTTATCAGGTTTATATAGTTTTTGTTGGCATGGTCAGGAGACTTGCTCAGGGATATTTTGACATTGTTCCAAATAAGGTTGATATGGTATTAATTTAATGGTTTAATTAATTAAGAGACATTTCTATTGCATTATTTTCATGAACATATTATCAGAATGGTTATGTTTAGACATGGAGGAATCGACTTAATAAGTTTTACTCACACCCTATTTTGGTTTTAATTTGTTACTTGAAAACATTAAATGGATGAATGGTTTGATAAGGTCCAATGACATTGCTGATGAGTGTTTCTTGCTTGATGGGATGGATTTTGGAGATTATATTAACATGTGGTTTGAGAATGGAAATTTTGAGTCATTATTTGTTTCTTATAGTGTTTTATTTTCATTAATTATAGTATGAAATTTATTTTCATATCAGCCTTCATTGCATTATTCCTTATTTTTTACGATATTATTCATTTGGATTTTTTTATTTGGATTTTTCAGATGTATTTTATTATTCCCATTATTTCCAAAAATATGATATATACTATTATAAGATTATCTTTTTGTGGTATAACTATGTAAAAAAGGGTTAATAATCTCCCAACTATAAATATCACACCCATGATTCTAGTCAGCAGCCTTTGGTGTACGAGGAGGTGTGGTTGTGGTCATGTGGAAAACCTGATTCGGCCATGTGAGTGAACACTATATCAGGGAAGTTACATTGAGAATATGATCCAAATAATTATTATTTTTCCATTCCCATTATTATGGATACTATTTTTAATTATGATATGTATATGAAGATTGGTATTTAGAAAGAAGAAAATAAGAAATGACATAGATATTTTTTATATCGATTCTTTATGTATACACGTTTTGAAATAAAAAAACTCATTTTGGTATTTATGTATTTTTCTATATATATATGTTTTTTATATTCATCGAAAATGATTTAACATTATGGTATGAAAAGTATTAGTCTCTTTAATTTTCAAACATATCTTGAATTTAACATCCATATCATCTTTAACATTATTTTTGAGTGCATACACCTTTCTCATTTCTTATAAAATGATAAAATAGTAAATATAATAAAGTGAAAAGTCCTACATTTTTTATATAAAAGATATCTTATGATAAATATATATCAAGGAGTTTTTCATATGTTTCTTTTCAATGATATGGTCATTCAGTTTTATTTCAAAATCCTAATATGTTTTTGAAAATTTCATTGACTATAGTGAAGTAGTCATAAATAGATTATTTTATACACATCCTTATATCTGAGAACATAATTCTCTATATCTAAAACTTTTCATCCATCGAATTTACATTATCTTCAATGCTAGTTTCAATTTTATCCCAAAATATTTTAACATTTTTGAATCCCAACACTTTGGCCAAAACATTCTCTAGGAGATACATATTGGTAGTATTTATTGATTTTCCATCATCCCAATGGATTAAATAATCCTGAATTAAATTTTTCTAACCTATAAGTATGGATGAATATCCTAGTTTAGTTTCATGATTAATTTTAAGTCCAAAAGATAAAAAATATGGTAAAATTAAATTTTTTCTACCATGTAAATTGTTTCCATCAAATGTAGGGACTGCTATATTATTCATAGAGTTCTTATATTAAATCTATATACACACAAAGATAATTTAATAGAGTTAATATTATTAATTAGTAACAATATAAATTATTAATATATTAAATGGTTGAAATATGAGAGGGTGAATTAATGTAACCTATATTTTACATTTTTCTCCATAGTAACTAATATCTATGATTTTCTTGGATCAGATTCTTTCACATAAATTATTACACTCATTATTGAATAAAAATTCCTTAAATAAATAAACTATGAAACATAAAAAATAGTTTTATAATGTTTAGATTCAATGTGAGATTGTATTAATAACTACAACCACCTTTTATCTCAGTCTATAGATTCTTAACTCTAATTAATTTCTCAATTAAATGTTACAGGTTCTAGTAATATCTAGCAACCCATTCTTCCTAGTACATGCACTGCCACTCCTAGATCTTATTGTATCCAAATAGATATAGTGAAAAAAAGAACCACTTCATGAGAATGGTCTCCAAAATATTTTGGTTTCATTTCCAACTAAAATTTGATCTTCCTCTTAGAGCTACTAGATAAAATCCATAAGATTTATGGCTTGCATCTTAAATAAATACAGCCTATAAATTATTCTCGGTGAGTTATCAACATGACCCTTTAGTCTTCACTTTCTCACTATATGAAAATCCTTCATGGAATTATCTCATCTTTTCCCCTGTAAAAAATTCTGTCATGAGTATATTTCAATACTACAAACACCATGGTGTCTAGTCATCAATATAAACTTTTTCTAACAAATATTATTTTTCTCACACACATGCCTTTATTGATATACTCTCTTCACTTTTTCCCATCATCCTTATTCAATATCAATGAAAAAAAATTCTATATAAGTTCCAAAATTAACTAACATTTCCCTATCCATATTCATGAATTAGTTTTTTAAGATATATCAATCCAACCATTAGAATGTAGTATGAAAATCAAACCATTTTTATCCTTCATAATCTATCATGCAATACTCGCCCCATTTTTCTTGTAGGACAGTATCCCATGTCATCTCATGTCGTATTCTATAATTACCAGTTTTTTTATAATCTTTTAACAAATTTCACAAACACAAAAAAACAATCTCTAATATAAATTACATATTAAAATGGATTATGTGTAATATAGATCTACACAAAAAATATCTATTATTTTTTTCAACTAGATTGGTCTCTTAAATCATTTACTCCCACTATGTTATAAAATTTATAATTTTTTTCATAGTGCACCATCAAAATTGAAAAATCATTCACATGAAAAATCTAACTTTCATCATTTCCTGATTAGAACATTGTTTACTAACTAATGAACAAAAAACAACAACCAAATTCGCATCTTTTTTATTATTGAAAATTTGTCAAATTAATTTATCCACATTCTCATTCACTTATTCCTATGTTTTTTCTTTTTTATCATGGTTCGGTGATTATTTATTCATTTTAATTCATGAAAAATAATATATTTATGAGATGAAAATCCCTAAATTTCAACTCAATCATAATCCTATTTTATTATTGTTCCAATTTTATAATGAAAGAAAATATATTTTATAGTATGTATGTATCTCAAAAAAACTTATTTTATAAGTCATAAGTAGTAACAAATGACTTGTGCCTAGAGTACACTGACATGAACTAAGGGTAATTGGCTAAAAAATGACTCATATGCAACATGGAATCCCCCACACATAATATTATATAGAACAAAATATAATATAAATGATAATTATATAGAGTTAAAATGACTCATACAATGAACATTTTTCTATGAAATACTCACACCCAACATAGGGAAAATTATCATATACAACAAAACATATATGAATTTTTTACTTCTCAATAGAATTCCATTTTCCACATAAAATCATGAAATATCTTCTAACTAAATTTCATCCATATCTAAACACTGTTAAAAAATATCTAAGCTTGTTTAGATTTTCTTATCAATTCTTCACTCAATAGGTTGTTAATAAATAATACAATAATCAAAATTTCACAGGGAACATCACATATTTATACTCATTTGTGGTTTTATTTATTGTTTATATGTTTTTGTTCCATAATATTTGAGAAGGACATGTCTAGATTTTGGGGATTGTATTAACATCACAAATTTTGAATTATATATAAACCAAGATCTCACTAGTTTTTCTACATTAGTTAGTTTTTCAACTTAGGGAACATGATATAGGAGGTGAATATATTATTAGAAAATAATATTATTGAGGACATGGTTTCATAAGAGAGTACCTTTATTATCTTTTTATATCTACCAATTATTAATATTTTAAAAATAATGTAATAAATTACTTTGGTATATCCCTATATGACCAAATTAGATGAAGAAACCAAAAATATTGAGTAATTATTGAGTTGTTTAGTCCTTGTGATGGAGCCCATAATGGGTTAAAATGGTTGTTTTTGTTCACACCAACTCAGCCCTTACTAGATCTAGGTAAATATTATAAATAATATTTTTTTTAGTTTAGTACAAATGAAAGAGAATTAAAAATACATGATTGGAAAATAACCATTAATATATCTAGGGAAATTAGGTTTCATGAGAAAAATGAAATCACATATAATTTATATTTATTGATGGTTGTCCATACATTATGACGTCAGAAAAATTGTATTTTAGGTGATAGTATTGTATTCTATAATAACCAACATGAAATTGGATATATATTTTAATATTTTGGCCATAAACTAGAGAATTTGGGTTAATTATTTCCTTTAACATAATTCACAATTAGAATATAACAATAAGAAATGGAATGTTGATGTTGATGAATTGGGCAGTAAGACATGGTTAGAAGTAGTTTCAGAGTATAGTAATGCATATTAGATGAGCCTTATTTTGGAGATACAACTTGAAGTTTTGTTTTGTCATGGTATTTATGTACCTATAAAACTTAGAATCTTATCCCCACTCATTGATATAGAGAAATAGAATCAATTGATTGATATATATTTATATATAATAATAAATTTTTTATATATTGAAGATAAACAAATTGATTGAACATAATATGATGATGGGCTCATGTATGTGAATGGTCATCTTTTTAATCCAAAATTTATACTGAGGATAAGATATGTGATAGGCACAGCTCAATATAGGTTATTCACTTGATATTTTACATTATATATCATGATATTCATAACCTATATTAGTGACCCATGATAAAAAGTGACATTTGATAGATTTTACTAAGACACATCATTAATCATTAGGTTAAGTTCAAGTATTAGATATATGATACTATTTTTATCCTCTAGAAATTCTTATGTTGTAGTTGGATAATATGATATTGGATTTTTTATGAGGTTTTCAAGGTCACCTCAATGAAGTGGTTCAATATGGGTGAAATTGGATTGATTGTTAATGGTCTAACATTTGAAACCAATTTTAGTTACCCTTACAATTAATGATCTATGAATGATGATTCCCTAGGAGATAATAATCCAATGTTTAATGTGATTTATTATTATTTAATTCCAATAATCCTAATTCATGTCTTTTCCATGTAGGAAATGTAGTGGGAATTAGATACACTAGAATGGTTGACCACATATTAGTATCCTCTGATCGACTGTCATTATTAATGTACCATAACATTATTTAATAATAGTTACATGCATGCATCCATGAATTTGGAAATTATAGAGAGGTTCAGTACATGTAAGAGTATTATACTTATAATAAATTTTATTGAGAGTATATTTAGATAAAATACTTTATATTATTTTATGAATGTAATTTTTAATTCCAACTATTATAGATTAAGGTAGGGTGGTATTATATTTTCTAAAAATGATTTTTATTTGAAAAATAACAGAATATTTTTTTATTTATATTCAATTACTGGAAATTCAAAGATTATAGTGATCATAAAATAATCAGATATGTGATCGTCTATAATTTTTTGGTGTAACATGGAATTTTTTTATTATTTCTTTAATTAGGACATGGTTGGATTCCATGGTAGGAGAAGATAACTTCGACATTCATGGATTTATATAATGTTTTTGAGAGGATTAATAAAATTTAATGTTATTTAGAACATTCTTAGATATACCATGTGATTCATGAAGTAATCCATATATCCTTGTTCAAAAATATATTCCTAACCATTCACATGTACTCATAGTCAAATATATTTGAGTGGGATGATAATATTTCTTCCTGAGAATTAACGGTTCATATACTGCACTAGAGAGAAAATTTGATAAATAGGAGAATGGTGAATATACATTGGAATCATGATGGTCTTCAAGTGGGTAAAGGGGATTAAGAGGTGGGGTTTTAGGGATGTGTACTAATTCTGTTTTTTAGAAATTATTTGTGATGAATCTCAAGGATATATTTAAATTTAGTGGGGATGTTGTAAAATTATTCATATTTATTTGGAATATATATTTTTAAATTATTCCATAATTATGATTATAATGATAGTTTTCATCCATTAAATTTATTAGCGGTGGTTGATCTTTATTTTTTTGTATTCTCCAAGGTGTAAAGGTTTTCTTTTAATGAAATACAAAACCATGTAAATATTACTATATATCAAGTGCTTAGTTTCATTGGATCAAAATTTCTCCAGACACCACCATCATAAAAATTTACTTAAAATAATTAATTTAAATTTCCAAAATGATATTAAATCATGATCCCCCATATTTTTGTTCTCTAGGTTGTATGATCTACCCAATTCTCTCCCTCAATTTATCTCCATTAAAATATCATATCTTCCCTACATATCTAATAACAAATCTGATGTATTTTAGTTTGTAATTTTTAGGTATTTCCATAACCCCTCTTACATAAATTCAAAATCTATTTTAAACATTCATCATTTTTTAATAGAAATCCAAACTTTAAGATATTTGTCTATGATTTCTAATTTCATTCGACTAGATTTGAAGCATCTAATGACATTGTATATGTGTATTCCTATGATGATGAGGTAGATGGTCCTTGATCATTCCAATTAGTTTATATATTATTCATGTATATTTTGATGAACATTTTTTATTGGGAATGTGAAAATTACCTAATATGAAACAAAATTGGGTTTCTCCATTTCAAATTTATACACTAATGCTAATTTTGTTGTAGATTTTTTTCGGGATGATGTAGTTCATTTCAATTATAACCAATCTACATGAGCATAGTGAAAATATATGAAAATTTTATATAGGTAATCTAATATTTGAGTTTCTCTATATTTTAATAATTAATTTATCCTTGATATGTTTCCTTGGTCCTATTTAAATATGGTGATGTTTAGTTCTATGAGAATCAAGAAGTGGATCTAAAATGGTTTTTTGTTTATTAAAATTAATTTTTTGTTGGATTGTTTAACTTGGTAAGAAAATTAAAATATTCCCAACATTTAATTATAAATTTCAAGGTAAATTATTCATCATATAAGGGATAGAGTTTTGGGGTTATGGTTGTGAGAGACAACATATTTTGATAAGTTGTAATCAGATTTTGATGACATGTATATATATATTGATAACTATATAATATATTAAATGGTTTATTTGTCATGATTGAGTGGATATGATCTACAATGTGGTGAGCCTTACTATGATTTTTAATGTGTCAATGGTGTGTATTGATATGTCCAATTTCCTTGAAATTTTGATGGTATTTGGTTATATACCTTCCCCCCTTCATATTTTTGAAATTTAGGGACATAATTCCTAGTTATGTTAGTATTTCATGTGGTTAGGGTGGATATTCACATCTATGTGATATTTATTATATCCTAGGATTATATGCCCATCCATTAATATTTTGAATATGGTATTGGATAATATACTGACATAAATTATTGTTTCTCATTCCAGGGGACTCTATACCCATTTTCATGTTGTTATAGATGAAAAATAATATAATACCAATGTGTTAATATTTCAATGGAAGGGTATGATATCTTTACCTGTGTTGATATCATTATAAAAAATGGAAAACAAACCCAAATTCGTTTATATTCCTTTTTTATTCCTTTCATATTATATACAGTTTTGTCAGATAATATTTATACATGATGCATCTCATCTCAGCCATTACGTCAAGTTGTTTCCTTGATTTTGAAAAATTGTATATACTACTATATTCAAATAGTATCTGTTTTGAGAAATCAAATATTTTCAATTTGGTTTCATCATAATCATATTAATAGTTATATTATTTTCTATTTTGTTGTCTATATTCCTTCTAATTTTACAAAAAAAAGTTATCTAAGAGTATGATGCATTGTTGGGATCCATGGTGCCAATTTTTTTGTGTTATCTTCTCTGATATATTTAGTTTATTCATGTAAATGGATTATTCTTTCTCTATTCTATTGGTTATTGATTCCTTCTATTGGTTTCCACCACACTCTTCAAGTATTTTATAAAATTATAAATTGTTTTATAGAGTTATATGTTTGGAATGATATGTATGATTTTTCATTATGTTGGTATAAACATTAGATGATATATATATTTTCCATAGATATGGTTATTTACAAGGAATTGTGGATCAACTATGAATTTTTATGACTATATACATTGGCTGAGAAACCCATTTGGTTATATTTAAGTCTTGATATATTATTCTCATTTTCATGAAATTTATATCTTATGGGTTGTTATATCCTCTTACTATATATTGTAATACTAATAACTTTTATGTATTTTTTTATTTTTCATGTTAGAGGATATTGTTTTTGTCATGATTAAAACTGCGAAATAATATGTTATTCCCAATTAATTACTTTTATTTGGATTCAATTGATATAACATCAACCCTTGGAATTGGAGGTGTGACATATTCATACATATACAAACACTAATTGATGCCTGCATGGTCATTTTCCAGGACATCTGTGTAGAACCCAATGATTTTAATTTTTTACTATTATTGTTGTTTGTTATTATCTATTAGTATATCATGTTTTATATAAATATAATTATTCTAGATTATTTTAAGGTATGTATCAGTGATGGCCTATATAGTTTTACTCAAACTCTACATAGAATTTTAAATTTATATTAGGGATTTATGACTGGGTATTCATATATGAAAAGGGTCTCTATAGTCGAGGGTTGATCCATATAGAGGATAAAGTTAAAGATAAGTTGGGATGCGGACTCTAATAAAATTTCTTGTTTTATTAATCACTAATTATTTTTTATTTTGGATATATTGTATATGGTCATCAGATATATTGATTGGGTTTAATTATGTATAAATCATGTTACAGTATTGAATTTTTTAATCCTATTATGACAGAAGATATTTTTTTATATTGCTAGGTAAAATATATGATTATAATGTTATTTGTTTTACCTTGTGATGATGGTTCTTTATTATTGCATTTATTGTTTATTTTGGTAAAAAAAAGTGTATATTCTCTCCATGTTACCTATATACCCAATATGTTCGTTTTTGGATATGGTATATGAGGTAGTTTTCTAGAGTTCATTTGGAACTCTAGACAAGGTGATATTTAAGAACCAGGTTTCCTAGATAGTTAAAGTATGAAAAAATAAATAATTAAATGAAATATAAAAATCTATAATTCCAAAATACTCATTTTATGTTTTAATTTAATTTTTCTAAAATATTTAGTTCATATAAAACATAATCATTTTAAAAAACTCAAACCCACTTCATTCATTTAAAATTATTGAATAACCATTTTCTTCTTAATAATTTCATTTTAATAATCCAGATAAATGTTTGATCAAGTGTAATGCAATTTATTTCACAGTATCCATATGTTAAAAATAATCAAAATATATATTTAGTTCCATTAGTTTACTTAGAAATATTTATATTTTTATTCTATTTTCTTCCACGTAAAAACACATTATTTTTAGTCCTTAAACCCAAAAAAACACAAAATGTAAAAAAAAGGTAACAACACTTCATATAAATTCATACATTCATTAACTGAAATTATAGAGTAGTGAATAATACCAAAATACATTAAATAAAAAAATAAAAAAATACCTCACATATACATCAATAATTTCCCTATTAATGATTACAATTAATTAAAAAGTTTAATCTCTATTAACAAAATCATTTCATAGTTTAATAAATTAAATTCCATTTTTTAGCACTAGATTATATCAAAATAATGTATGAATATATTCATAATTAAAAAAATATTTTGAACTATTTTTATGTAATTACTAACAACATTTAAATTACATAAATCATTAAATCATAATATTATTAAATATATCATTTTAAATAATATAATAATTATAATAGCTTAAAACGCCAAATAACTCACACTGGGTGAACAATCAAAATAATTATATAAGATTTAATAACTACCAAAACACATCTAACGCAAGCAATTTCCAAAAAAAAATAAATAGACTTAGGAATTTTAATAAATGATTCCGCAATACATTTTCTGTAGATAATACAGATTTTAAGATAGTATTTAGATGCTTATAATTCCCCCATAGATCATGAATTTGCAATGAATCAAAATATAAATCTCCGAAAGATGATAGAGTGAGAGAGAGGAAAATCCAATAGAAAAATTCCCTATTAAATGACCATAATTATAGTGGAATATGAAATCTATATATATACTAATCTTATGTATTCTCTAGTGCCATGGGTCACACACGTATTCTCCCACATCATTTTTTCATTACCTATCGCTTCTCCTGCTATCCTTGTCAATCCACATGTACCCGACTTAACTCTTACCACTACACTCACCTCACTCTGCATATAAATTTTCCTCCATTAACATCATGTCTTTCCTCCTCTACTACCCCTTTTGCAAACCCTCCATAGAAATCCTCTTCATTATATGACTCCACCAAAATTGGCATCTCAGCTCCAAAAACATGTGGTGCATCTCGCTATTACATCTTCTCAGCCTTCAAAACTCCACACCGTCACTCCTTACCTATATCTTCTTCACATCTGCGGATCTCCTCCCCATTGAGACTTCACGATTTTGATTCACTGGTTTGAAGAGTTCACCTATTTTTGATTCATCATTGACCAACGTCTTCACCAAGAACATTATCTGAAATCTATGGCCTGTACTGAATGTCGACACAGGACCTCCACCTCATTGGATATCCAGAAACTAGGGTTTTGGAACCTACAACATTCGGTGTTCGAAATCTATGGCCCACACTAACTAAAAAAGGTATTTTCTCTTAATTCCGTAGATATTTTTATATATATACTTTATTTTTATCCCATATTCCTATGCGAAAACTTCATTGGAGATATACCTTACTCCGTCGAACCATTCTACAACTATTTTCCTTCGATTTTTCTATGGAAACCCATCGATTCATACACATTTGATATTATCTACCACAAACTAACCACTACCCTTCATTTTTTATTCAGTTATAAACTAATTGATATTTATCCATGATGTGTTTTCATCTGATATGATTCATGATTTCTTCTTCTGAAATTATTTATAAACAGTTGAGAGAGATGATAAATAATATGAATATACCTCAACCAGAGACTGAAGTGATGTGCAGGGGATCTCCTAGGGTAATCCTTTCGATGAGTACTTGATTTCAATCATAAAAAACACATCATGTTCTGTGTTTCATATGTTTTAAACTATTTTCTAGATAATAGAATTATTTTTAATGAACTATTTACTTTTTTCACTGTATAAGTTAAATTGTTTTTATGTACGTGAAAAATTCAAATACTCTTCGTCATTCCATTCACCATTATAAAAACCTGTTTTTTTCTTTGAAAATCAATCTATGTATTATATTCATATGCATAAATAAACAATGGGATGTAATTTTCCCTAAGAATAGATTCATCCAGCTCTCAACGCATACAGAATATGGTATTCTATCTTTTATAGAATCTCTATAACATTTCTATCTACTTTATAGTTTTTTATTTCACTATGTTCATCCAAAATATTTCTTAAATTATGATGTGCCTACAATGTCTCAACCTGTATTGAAGAGTTTTATTAGAATTGAACATAACCAGGTACTACTTTATTTTATTTCACCATTTTAATTTTTTAGAAAACAAACACCACATTATTGTAATAATCATTTTTTACTTGGATGACCTGAAAATAAAAGGAGTGGATCATTAGGAGTGTGATGTAACAGTGACAATGGATTTGTTAAAATAGGTACCACTATTTACTATACTTAGTTATATATTTTTTATCATCATTTATTGTTACTGTCATGACATCATTGTAACAAAAAACATCATTTTTTCATGTCATTAGAATTTTTCATGTGAATAATACATACAATCTGTTTATTATTCTCAATTGGTTACTGTAATCCATATTATTTTGTGTTATATAATTTTAATTTTCTATAATATTTTATGATTATTCTTTAATGTGAATTATTTTTGTAGAAATATATGTTCATTGACATTGATTCTGATGATTCGGTTCAAATAAATGTTTCAACATCTCAAGACTCTATGGAAATAACAAGAAATTACCATGTAATACACCCCACTGCATGAATGAAAACATAAACAAAAATACTAAAGAATATGATTGAAATTTTTTGGTTCAATGGAGAGGTAATAATCACATGTTAATGCTTCTGTTCTTTTCATATTATCAATTCATTTTTTAGAACAAGAAATCGTTATTTTAGTTAATGAAATATTGTCTTAACATGTTTTTTCTATAATTGTTTAGTTTTTGATGACTATACACATTACAGATTACATAGTTTTGTTTATCACCATTTTTCACTACTGAAACACTATAACGAAAACATCCAGGATAGGGGCTGTAGTGTTGCAAATATTGAACGCACTGATAGATGGCTATTATTTAAATGGTTTTCCTTTACAATGTATCATCTGATATTAGCGGATTTATTATTATTTATATGTTATTTCATAAAATCGAACATTCTATTGAATAACTCAACCTTATTTTATGAAACAACCACTTTTCTCGAACACATACTTATATAAAAATTCAAAATTTAAATACTCAAACCGATTTCAACTTCAAAGATATTCCATGGGAATTACATTTTCAATCACTCAAAAGTTCATCCTTATTGAGCTTTTGGGAATGTTTTCTATGCCCAGGGTATCTTGTTTATATAAGATGTCATTACTCGATAAGGGTGTTGTTTTTCTCTTACGTGGCTTAATGCACAATGGATTTTCAAGCTTTTGGGTTGTAAGTCAATGGATATTAAATGTCTACATGTGCTAGAAGGTCCCTGATGACTTTACAGGATTTTCTATGAATTGGATATATAGTTGTTTGTAAATACTTCTAGGGATTTACGTACATGATGTTGTGTTATAGGATTTCAATGTTTTTTATGGTTTTTTGGATATCTTATCTTGCACGCACTGGATTGTGGATTTTTCACCCAGTTCAATGATCTTCTTTGAGGTCTTGATGCTATAATGGAGTTATTACCATGTTTTTCTTTATTATAGGTATTTTTTCTCTTTCTTGGGTTGTGTTCTCCACTGGAATTCCATCTATTTTCTGATTATTAATTTGACAGCTTTATGGCAATGCATAGATTTCATTTTTTTGTTTCAGTTTGGAAGAATGGGTAGGCTTTGCATGGTCGACCATATCTTGTATAGGCTTCCTGGAATGAATTTTCCACTAGTATGGCCTCTATTTTTATTTTCAAATATTCCTTCTAGTAGTTCAAGACAATCAATGGGTAGTTCATGACCTATGAGTATAAGTAGTTATTATAGTATGCATTCCCTTCACTCATGACTATGGGATTTTAATACACTTAATTCATTAATAAAAATGATTAAGTACCATGTTAAAAATTAAATTATTTAATATTCGTTAATAATAATCTTATGAGTGGTTCATTTATTTTTTCAAATAGGTTTTATTCTCTTGATGGTCAGGTTAAACGATTTTTGGGAAAGGTATTATATTAAATGTCTATTTTTCATATTCATGTTATTATATGAATATTCGTAATCTATTTAGAATATTTGGGTTATGACAATTCTCTATACTATGTAGATGCGCACCTCATATGTTGCATATGAATATATCATATCTAGAACATCCATTATCAATATCTATTATATAGAATATTTTTCTCTTGATATTTATTTTTTCTGCCTCTAGTAATTAATCCTTTTCATGAGCTTGATCTTTCCATTTATTTTTTGTGTCAATGTTTTTTAGAATTTAGTTTATTGAAATTAATCCCCTTTAATTGTTGTGTCTATTGGGAAATATTTTGTTTAACTGGACTTCTACAACATACCTCAGTCGTTGAACACCTTTATCCAGGTGAAACAGTTTCATCTATCTTCACCCCCAGCCTATTTATAATGACATAATGTCTGTTAACTCTAATTTTTATGGCATGCTTTTTTTATCAGATTCATTTTTTTATATTTTCCCTTAATCCATGTTAAGTAATGGTTGATGATCGTCATGGATGTAGAGTTCATCACAATGGCGATCTTGCAAGGTTGATGGAATATCTTATGCTAAGTATAGAACAAATCAGGAATGGTTGTCTAAATTATGATATTGCATATCTAACACTCGCATTCGAACATATAGAACCAGACTCACATAATAAAAGATATTTTTACATGGAAGGATAAGATTGGGACATTGATTGGTGGTTTTAGAGGAACACGTGGGTTACTGGAATCAACTCTATCTATGGCACTACAAGCATTGTCTGAAATAGTAGTTTCTACATTTTTATTCACCCTATATTAGGTTTATAGTAATGATATTGTTTTATTTTATTGGTTATCTAATTTTAGTTTGAAATGATTAATGTTAAAATACTGGAAAATATTTATCCTCATCATATTTACAGTTACACTTTAAATCATGTGAGATGTAGTATTCTTATCTTTCCTTTTCCCATCTATAGTTCTATGATAGTGATAATGCATAACTTGTTGTTTTTCTTTTTCTCACATGAAAACTTATATTTGTTTCTTCTACATTCTACCTTTACTTATAATTCCCATGACACCATTTTTATGTGTAGATAAAAATTATGTCACAATTCCTTAATAAAAAATCAGTTCGTATAAAACAAGATGAGGTGGTTCCTACTCTAATGAACACACCTGCAAATGGACTGGGGTTGACCAGCTAAAAATGTCCAATTGTGGACAGTTTAACAACATCACCTATTTCGGGTTTGAAGCCTAAAAATTCCCTTACCTTTTGTTTTATTTTATTTATTTTAGTTATTTTACTATTTAATAACAATTTTCTTTTGTTTTCTAGGCAATAAAAAAGATGGACATCACCTCATGCACCTATTTAATACCGAATAATACTATTCTTGGAAGCATAAAAAACATCCAGGTTCATTTTTCGACTTTGTTTTCAATGTTATTTATGTTTTCAACATTTCTCTTTAAATTGTATGTGAGACATTTCCCATTTAATTTGACTGTTTCTATAAAAGAAATTTAATGTTTAGGCTCCAGGTCAATGTAATCCAATATGTGAGTTAGTTCACTCTGTAATGGACATTTGTGAGACTATTCAGGTAAATATCTCCATACAATGTGTTGTCGTTGATTCTTCCATAGAAGGCATTAGGTAAACCTACCTCCATCAACAATACAAGCTTCTCTAAGAGACACTCAACTCATCCTACAATTTTCATACTGTATAGATTATTTCATTTCATTTATTTTCTTCATTATTATCATATATCCTTTTTAATATTTTTTCCTCATTCTTGGTATTTTTTAATTTTTTCGGATAAAGCTAACAGTAAATTTAGAAATTGTGAATGTTGATCTGTAGGTTTCAGCATCTACGATGTATATGGAGAAGATCAACCAGTTTAACCATGAATTTATTATTGCGACATCGGGGGCCTTTTCTGATGGTGTTTCTCAG
Organism: Viscum album; assembly: GCA_963277665.1. NCBI lineage: Eukaryota > Viridiplantae > Streptophyta > Magnoliopsida > Santalales > Viscaceae > Viscum > Viscum album. Next base: position 770,639,216 of record OY728135.1, on the reverse strand, counting down.
ACTATAACTTCACCCCTTGATGTTATCTAGATTAGATTCAGGTCATAATATAATTCAATGATTTTCATTTTTTGTACAACTGCATTCCTAACAATAGATTATACTCTGTGAAAACAATACTCTCTAACCTACCTTGTGACATCTGATCATCATCAGATGTTCTAATATGCTGATTTGATGGTATATTATATTTTTGATCAAATTCCATATCCTAGTTTTTTTACTGAATTATTTCTTAAAATGAAATATAACATCATTTTATCATTTTGTATTTTTTTATCAAAATTGAAACATGACATTATTTTTCTATTTTAAGATTAGTGAACCATAAGTTTCATGAAACCAGTATGATCAAAATACTAAAATACTTTTTAAATTTGAATTAAATTTTTATGGCCAGATGCTCTCCCTGTCATTATAATTCATGCACCACATGCAGATTAGTGAACCGTACATCTCATTTGATGGTCATATTATGGCACATGACAAACTGGACTAAAGGTTTCTCTTTAATACTGCTCTATTTTGAGAACACACATTCTGTTTTCTTATGTTTAAAATGGCCTGTTACAAAATAAATCCCTACTGTTATCTGTAAAAATATTGTAGTTTTGTAATACACTCTAATGAAAGGAAAATATCATAAAATCATTATTCCTAATGGGAAATTTATATACATTAAAAAAGATAATCCATGTTCTGATATGTAATGATAGTTTCTTGTAATAATGTTGTCCCACATTTAGAATTGTCATATTTTTATCCATTTTAATAGATTTAAATTTTATGTAGTTGTCACTATTTTTGTAGTTTTTCAGTGAAACACATTTCTCTATAAGTGAATAGATTTACCAGTACTGGAATATTTATGTTTATAGTTGATGTATATCGAGATGAAGTGATTATATCTCTAAAATTTAACAGAATTACCAATTAAGTGATTTTAAAATTGATGTCAACTCATGTATGGGTCATCTATGTTTTCTAGGTGAACACATTTTCTAGTAGAACATATTTTCATTTCTATGAAATGTCACTGTTTTTTTTTTCTCAGAAAAAATAATTTCTCTATTAGTGAAGAGATTAACCATTAATGGCATATTTATATTTGTACTTCAAGTCTATTTAAATGATGTGAGTAAACATGTACAGATGAACAGATTTACCATTCAACTGAATTTACTATCTATGTTGACTGCTGTTAGGGTCAATTTTCTTCCTGTTTAACAAATTTACCAGTTTAATAGATTTATCATTACTGGATTATTTTTTTTCCATTAAGATGATCTTGGAAAGACCCTAAAAAGATCTGGGCGACCAATACATAGATGGGGATTACCGGTTATGTGATCCAAGTTACCCTTACGAGAGATGTGATATCTTTCACGTAGGTTCGGATTAGCATTTATGAAACTCCAGATGTCCTTTACATGCCACAAAAATGACCCTTTAATGAGTTTTACTACCCTTACATGAATCAAGATTATCATTTATGCAGCAGATGAAAACCAACCTCACTCTTACATGAACATTTAATACCCATCACTGAGTTTCATAACCCTCAAATGAATCATAATTTATATTTAATTAATGTATTAAAATCGAGGTTAACCTTTTCCTATAATATAAGAGCCTTATGTGAGGTAGAGTTAACTCTCCGAAATACTAGATTTCTCTTACCTACATGAATTGTGTTCTGCATAATCCAAAATAAAATGACAAATAATTAAACATACACAACAATAATATGTGTCATTAAATCACATTATTCTGATTATCTCTACTCTTAAGTTGTTCTGTTGTAGGTATCTTGTTCTTTTTTCCTAATAAAATCTATCTTTTACTCACATTCATTTTTAATTTCATATTTCAGGTATCAAAATATCTATATACTAGTTGGATGATGATGTGTTGACTACAATGCATAATCCATGCATCGGGAATTTCCTTTTTATTGATGGGTGTTGTGTAATTTTGACAGTTTCATCATCCAATGTCTATAATGACGCCCTCCCTGCACTAGATTTGTTGGCTGCTTCATCAACTACAAGATCCAGATCTTAATAGTGGTACGTGCTAAGGCGGAGTGCTTAATTTTGGACTGTCCAAACTAAATCATAGTTTATAATCACATCATCCTCTGTCCAGTTGTACGTGCTATGACTTATTCTAAACAAATAGTAATGTAATCCATTCTTAAATCTCAAATTCTGACTATAAATATTGGTTCCTATTTTAGTTATCTTGATAATTGTAATTACTCTTAATCATAGAAGGTGATGATTTTAGAAAATTTGGGCTATGTTGCTGAATTAGTACTTCCTCACAGTTTGTATTATGTGATATTTAGTGATTTCTTATCCAGAATCACTAATGACTTCGAATCCTTGGATATATTTCCCATGTATCTGTCCACTATAGTTTTAAAACCTTGGAATGTGGCCACATCCTGACCTATAGGCTCTTCAATTTCTGGGATGATTACATAATGCCACAACCTGAGCAATATCCTCTTATATTTCTAGGATGATTACATAATGACGACCATTTATTTCTTTTTTATGTGACTCTTTGTATATTAATTACCTATCATAGCTATTTTATTAATAACATTTCATTTTTAACACCAAACCACCAGCTTGAATAGCATTTTCTGTTGATTATTTCATTTTCTAGTTGGAATATACACCTTTTTTCATGTTACAAACTATTGGTTTTTCAAGATATATCATCACTCATTGAAAATTAACACTATACCAAATTCTATATTGATACTACAGACACACAAAACTATACAAACATTCAGTCCTGAAATTAATAACATCAGTTTTATTCCTTGATTATGTATGTCATGTTATTCAAATATTTTCAATATTATTATGAAATTATGATTGATAAATTGTATTCTATTATTTATAACAACAATTAATTTCTACTGTTGTGTGAATGCACGGGCAGAGTACTAGTTTAATTTAAATTTAAATCCTACCAATTTAATGATGTTCTACTTTGTAAAAAACTCAACATAACTGTTTTGTAAAAAAAAATATGTGGAATCGTTAGCCCAATGGTTTGATTATGGGGTTTTAATGTATTTCAAGATAATTATTTTTTTAGGTACAGATTTTTTACCTCTAATGGATAATCCAAACATCTCCAATAACCATAACAGATTACTAACCTTCGTTCCAAAGTTAGGTGGTTCCTTGCGGTTTTAGACCAAATGATTCTGAGGAAATAGTATTTGTCAAGAGGAAGGGAGTATAATATCATCACACCATTCTATGGGGCAATTATCACATACTCTTGGATTATTTTATTGATTAAGTTATATTATAGAATCACTTCCAAATTCTGAAATTGGACCAGTTACTGTATAAATTAATCAAGTGTTTAATTATTTCATATGAAAATTTAGTTATATTGTTGAATTCATTTGTATGTATCTAAGAGTCAACTAAGCCTTGGGGTGTTGAGATTGTGTCTTGAAAATTTTCAAGGAAAATGTTCGTTAGTATTCTAGGTATTTTAACCTCATTTTATGTCATGGATGATATATGTCGACATTCCATCTATGATTATGTTGGGATATGTGAATGTTGTATGTCCGATGCCAGAATATATTGATAATTTTTTGTTATAGTGAGAGTATGATCTATCTTATTTAAATATAATAAAATATACCAATTAGCTTTACTGATAATTTTTTAGAGCATATCCCCAGGAATGTTCTATTCTCACTTGGTGACCATCAATCAAAATTGGTATATGAGCTTCATCCTATGAATTTGGAGTATGTTACTAGTATTTCTCGATGATAATATGTACATATCTTAAGGTATGTTATACTTTAACTTGTTGATCCATAATTGAATCCGGATTATGATTCTGATCCAAATATTCATTCCATGAAGGAATATCCAAAGGACGTCCAAAACTGGATAAGGGATATGGGTATCCTCATGTATGGCATCTAAAGGATACTGGTGCAATCGTTCATCGGTGAAATTAGGGATATGATCTTGGATTCCATGAGATACTATAATATTCCAAATAGATTCAATGAAAATAATGTGAGGCATCCATGTTGCATGTTCCACTCTTACATGGTGAACCTTAGTCGTAATGGGGATATGATAATGATTCTATGTAATTGGATTATTCTGTTGGGATTTTTATATGAAAATGATCTTATCCTGATGTTTGTGAAACACTCAATTACTGAGACATAGCTATAATGGGTATATAAGATAGATCATAGGCCTCTGAAGTATGACACTTGTCTTTTTTTATTGGAATATGGGCATGTCTTAACTCATATTCTTCTCTCATTTGGTGAGCCCCGATTGTAATTTGAATATGAGTCAGATCTGGTGCATCATCATTTATCATATAATACCTAAATTCCTCCTGGACGATAGTATGAATGCGAGAATTCTCTGGATCAACCAATTTTTTATACTGATTACAGTTTTTTGTTTCTATTCATATAAGGATTGGAATATGTGAATATCCTGGTATCTGTACCAGTTTTATAATATGTTGGAAGAGTTCATCATCTATTGCTAAAATATAGTGACACATTATCAATTTGTGCATAGGAATGTAAGCCATCAAATTTTCTATTTCCCATATACATTAGTATATGACTTCAATTGAATTAGGGATATAATCCCACTTCTATCCTCATTATACCATCAGAATATGCCGATGGTATTCTTTCATGGGGGAGGGGATAAACACCTCCTCAATGTTGGTTTTAAGAATATTCCTAAATAATTTTTCTGAGTGAGTGGTGATATGAACTTTTTTCTAGCCACCAATGTAATATTCACATGGGGTTTGATATAAAATATGGGATATGATCCCAATATTTGTTTTCTAGAACTTCATACTCCTAATGTGTCTTCCTTGTTACACATACATGGTTGTCATAGGTTGAAATGTGTTGGGTGGTACCATCAGTAGGTGACTGAAATGAATTTGTAATATGGGACTGGTGGTGGCGTTTGATAGGATCCGTAATCAATGGCTCATAAAATGGATGGTAGATATATTGTAAACATTGATATTACATCATTATATACTGTAGGTGGTGATAATGAAACTCCAATAAAAAGATTCTAAAGTGGATGGTGGTGGAATCTTGAACCACTAACGTTACTACAATTTTTTTTTTGATTTGGAATCATCTATTTTGGTTTTTGGATAACATTTGGGGGAGGCTCAAGTGTCATGATTGTATTATTGAGATGGTATTTCGAGGGCATTGTATTCCCCACCTAATTCTAATGGTCACTGGTCAGTGAGGTCATTCAAAGACTCACGGGCTTGCATCCATAGCTTATTTCCTAGAACATTCATTAGATAAAGGAATTATCATTGTTTAGGGGGCTGTTTGTGAGAGGAGAATCTGTAGTCATGAAGAAAACAATGAATAAGTTCACTAATCAATGAATTTCCATATGCAAGACACATTATTAACTTGATATTCATGGGTAACACAATTTTTCATTCTTATTCTTGATCCGGCCATTCTTCTCATGTAGAAATTTCACATTAAGGATGGGCAAATATCCTAGGCACCCAAGCATCAACTTTTGAGTGATTCATGTCCATTTTTTCATTTTTTGCATAACATAATCAAAACATTGCCTGAATAATGGTAACCTAATCATTATATTGTTTGAGATATTCCCATTGGGTTCACCATCTCTGTGTAATTGGAATGATGGAGATGGCTTGGACCAATTATATGATTCTAGGGGGTTCAATGTGTTTTATAATAATTCATATCGGTTTCACCATTTTTATAATTATGGGAAAACCCTAGCGGATCCCATGTCAATAACTATGTATGGACCTGCATTCCAATGGTTGAGGGTCCCTTGGGGTTTCATACAAAATGATGATTAGGAACTCACAGTGGTAAAACAGATGATAGGTTGGGTTTATCACATAATTTTGTGGGAAATGTTTTCCTACTATATGACTCTCTTGTCAATTTAATATATGTTCATGAATCTCATCCTATTCCTAATATGGGACTAGTTTCCCAGACTAAATAATCAAATGTTGAATCACTCCCTATGCAAGTAGATGTGTATTAATGATTCCATTTCTATGTACATAGGTTTCTTCATCTATTTCCCATTATTGGGTAGGTGCATATGTTTGGAATCCATATAACTGTGTACTCCATAATTTTTTCCCTTGAGGAAGGTGATTAATATTTTGATAATGGGAATGATCCAATATGAAGAGTCATTTGTGTACTATTAATAATAAGAATAAAAACACATGTAGTTTGTAAAATCCATGCAATTTAACATCTTGAGGAATTGAAATATATAATGGAACATAGGCACTAAGTATTGAGATTGATCCTCAATGAGGATTCTTATATATCCATGTTATAGGAGGAATCAGAGTCATCGTAGTTCATTAATTTCCTTATAAATTACATGAAGGTGGATTCCCTTATAAAGGAGTGATTATATTATTCCACTAATAAGGTTACACAACGTGGTTTCTCTAGATAGTGGATATTCATGATGAAAATTATATGACCATTGAAAATCCCTAAGACCATGTTAGTCATCCTCAGTATGAGAAATTAGGGATAAAAAGTATATCAGTCACACTACACATGGGTATATGGATTATTTGTTGGTACAAACCATTGAATGACTGATATGGATCATGTTCCATCAGAATTCATCCTACATTCCCTTCTATATTTTGAATTATATTCATCATAGTTTAATTTTTTCCTCTATCTACAGGTGGATGATGAATAAATAGATGACCAAGGGAAATATTAGGTTCTTGTGGTTGTAATATCGAAGACATGAGGGGGGATGATAATGAGGTGGAATCTTATTTGAGTTTGGGCCATAGGATGGTGTCTTACGTATCCTAGTTATAGAATGAATTATAGCACTCATAGTTTAATTTATCATGGATTACACACAGAGGATTTTCATTTGACATTTTATATAGAGCTTTGTCTTTATAGAGGTGTCATATTTTTTATCATTATTGAATGAATCATAGCTCTCATAGTTTAGGTTGATTATGGATTACAAAAGGAAGTTACCCTAATATGGTGTATGACATATCAAGCCACCAATCAGGGAATAGACGCTGAGGTTTCCCAAATACGGGGGAAGTCATATCATGACACTGGTTATCTCTTACACTCTGAGACTACATTTTGGATATTTGATATGGATCTCGTGCCTTATAAATGCATCCTAGATATCCTTTTTATTGCTGAAATCAGAGTTCTCATAGTTCAATTTAATTATGGATTACCCAATAATGTCTCCTTAATATGAGGGAAGCCATATTATGCCTCTGATCTGGGAATAGACATGGAGTCTGGCCTAATAAAGGGACAAAATTGTCATCTGACTAATTATAGCATACACACCGAGGCATCCATAATATGGGGGTTGTCATATCATGAAACTGATCGATGCTTACACAGTGAGGATTAACTATATTTTGGAAGTCATGTCATGCAACTGATCGAATATTTCACACAATTTGTTCCCTTATAGATCCACTAAACAAGATTATAATTTCCTGGGATGCCATCACAACATTTAATTTTTTTCTAATAGGCATGTTGGACATCCTTTATGAGATGTTTGTGGATGTCTTGACATGTCCATCATGGATATAAGAAATGTACACATACAATAATATGATCTGGTTGACTTTTTTAAGATATATTTTAGGTTATGAATGAAAATTTTAGAAGAAATTACATGATCGATGTTAACATTTGGGGAGAGGGTATCACGACCAGGTGACTTTTTGGAAGGATGTCGCATGATCCAGGATGACTTGTTCGGAGGACGTCACATGACACAGGATATAATTACTATGTGATGTCGTTTGATCTAGATGACCTATAAAAAATAAATCCCATGATCTATGTAGATGATTATAAAGTACATCTCATGACCCGGGCTGACAAACCTGGAGGTTACCACATGAACTTGGATGAATTTTATTTGTGTCAACATGAGACCTTGCTGACTATTCCTCATGTCACCACATAACCATGAAAAATTTTAGGGAGTACATCGTGATATTTAGATATTAATTCCAAATAACATTCCAAGAATTCAATGTTTTGAGTAGTGGGAATCATGTGACTTTCATGACATTTCCAATAGAAACTTCATGATCCAAATGGCATGTTGAGAGAATGTCTCATGATGTGTCCAATATTTTTTACTAATGTAGAATGATTCGGATGAGTCATTTGATGAAGTTGAAGGTCATACAATCTATCTTCACATATGTCTCTCAAATTTTTGTCTTTATTCTACCTTTTTATTGCATATGTGCCTCATTTTGATCTACTGTCAGTTTAATTGAGGTTTTATGTGGCACATCTAACATGAAAGACTTTCTTCGCATAATCTATATGATATGCAATAAGTTATTACTTTATTAACAAGTGATCACATGAAGTTACTATTAATTACATGTGATCCCTTAACTTTTCCCCTATTTTTTAACTCGTGGAAAACTTTTTGATCCTAATATCTTCCACTAAAATAATTCCACTACTCTACTCCCATGTGATATCAATTGTGGATTGGTGCATTTCTGGATTGAGGGGTGAGTGATTTATATGTGTCCCTACCCTAGTTATACTCTTCCTTGAGAAGAGTGTATCTTTTGGATTATTTTAATATGTGGTGGAGATTTATGGTTTTGTGAAATTTAAATGATCCACCAATGGGTCATCCATGGCGTAATGTGATATTTTTCACTTGCGGTAGTTTTCCTCATTCACCATTTTTATTTGACCTAGAATAATCAAATGAATTCTTCCTAACCGTACGGAAATCTGAAAGAGCTTTGACAAGGTTTGAATAATATTTCTAGGGGCCTTTGAAAAATTAGGATTCATGTGTAAAGGCCTTCACATGATCATTGATGTCTTGTCCTAAGTATTCCAAGAGAAAGAGGAGGATTTCCAAGGGAGCTTCATGATATTAGTCCATTATGACTAATGGATTTTGTGAGATCATGTTGGCTTATCGAGGGGGGCCTCACATGATCAATGATGACCACCCAAAGCATGTGTCCAATATTTCATAAGGACCATTGTATCATCATTTCCATAAGAACCATCTAGCATTTCCCAATTTATTTCCTTATTTATTTTACAAGGGTCAAGGAACTCTCGATGTTATGAGCGGTGTTGAATCCAATCACTCTACCTACATGTGATGCAATGTGAGAACAATAGTGGGTCTTATGGTGATTCTATGTCACGAACTGTCCCTCAGCCCGTGTCGTGACTACCCCATGCCCGCCATCCATAGTCCAGGGGTTGGAAACTAGTACCAAAAATGTGTATCCCTAAAGTGGCAAGTCATTACCTTTAATCCTTTACAAACACATAGTCCAAGAACACAACAAGATGCAACCATGAAGTAAAACTATAGTAGTAAATGTGTGTCCAAAAACTAAAGGGGTCGGAATAAAAGCCCAACTGAAAGACACAACAACAACTGATAACACTAAACAACTCATTGGATTTCCCACTAAGGATCCTACCTAATGGGTAGGTATAACTCGTCTCTACGGCTCTCCACATCAACATTTACCACCATCCATGATCAGGTCTTAACTCCTCAAGTCTCAATCAGGGTTGAACATCATCTTCACAAGACACAAAATGGTGTAGGAGAAACCCGTGTAGGGGTGAGTATAACAATACCCACTAGGGACCCTTCAACCCTCGAAGGTCTCCCAGAATTACACAAAGTAAAACCTCAAATAATGAACTCAATCGCAAAGCACAATCCAAAAGACAGAGCTCAAACTAGGTATAACTTTAGTACAGAAGTACAAATGATTAGTCTTAAAGAAATATCATCTTATTCTTTTAAGAGCCAATGCTGCTGACCTACACAAGATCGATAGGTTCGGACCACCACTGACCCACACATGATCTGGCCCATCTAGGATTGATGGGTACAAACCCCCACTAACCAACATAAGATCTTTCCCACATAGGATTGGTTTACGTATACCCACACCGGATCACTGAGCGCTGACCCACATAGGATCTGACCCACAGAGTATCGATATGCGTGACCCATATAGGATCGCTGAGCACTTAACCACACAGGATATAACAAACATAGGATCGATATACGCTGACCCACACAAGATCATTGACCATTGACTGACAGATGATATGACTCACACAGGATTGGTAGGTGTTGATACACATATGATCAGTAGGTGCTGATCCACATAGGATCACTAGATTCTCATCCACACATGATCGTAGTATGCTGATCCACATAGGATCACCATTCATTCTTCATGTCACAGCCAATCACTGGATTCACGTACATAGTACACTTGATTTCTGTAGTAATTTCTCATCAAGATATCTGTTGTGCATCAACTTCCATGAAGTCCAAAAATATGTTACCCAATCATCCGTCATGTCATAAGGGTTTTGATGCAATAGAAGGGGTGTTAATTGGATGCCCGGTCTAAGTGTTATAGGTATTTTAGTGTCGAGGGCCTAGTTTGATTTAGGTATGATCAAACCCGGCATATTCCAATTTTCTATAAAACTCAGGTGGAGTATCTCAAAATGACCTTCTCATTCCAAGGATTGTAGTTGTAAATCCTCGACCCCAATTACCTAGAGTTAGTGCACTATTACATAACATTGGCATGATATAGGGAATTATATCCTGAATGACCAATTAGTTTAGTATCCTTTGAAGTATTAGATACACTCATAAGTTTTACATTACATCATGAAATAAAAACATGAACAACATTTTTTCCCTTTCTAGACACACTTACATCTTTAGCCTATCCCAGAAGGTCAACCATAAAATAATTCTTCACATCCTGGGAAAAATAAAACATAGAAAGGTGTGAGCTCAGATTCACAGTAAGGATAATAATATAGCAGAATGTTTCATAAATAAGCATAAACAATTAAGTCAATGTATATCACTAAAAAAATCCATTTAAACATAAGCTTCACCATAATGTGGAAAAAATAAAATCAAATAATTCCATTTACTTATTTAGAGGGAAATACTACTACTCGAATAATCACATGCAATATCAATAGCCACTTTCATAATGATGGAATGTATAATTCCAGATTTCATAACCACGTAGTCAAGCCCTTCTTCCAAGACTACAAATAAGATTTTGTCAAAGGGTTATGCCAAGACACTAGTTTGTCTTATGAGACCTACCGATGCATCGACGAGCTATAGAGGGCTCCACCCATCACGTACTAAGTCCAATTCATTCCTCATATGAAAATTTTGAAACATAATCTCAACATTTTTATTAAAACTAATATTTGAAATGTCAATATTTTAACCACAAACCATGAATATCATAAACAGATCACATCCACAGTCAAACATAACTCATTCAATACTATATGTAAGATTTTATTATAATATATTAACCTAAATCAAGAATAATGAAGGATATTGAGATTGTTGAAAATAATCATCAAAACTATTTGAGAGAAATATCCCCCTTTTTCTTGATAACATTTAAAGGTCACATTATTTAAAAGGATTCCATTTAAAATAGATTTTTTGAATCAAAGTGTCCCATAACCCTTTGAAACTTTAAAATAGAATTTTAGTTTTAAAAAAATAATTTCCATATAAATAAAACCATAAAACCATTTTTTAAACATGGATATTAATTAGAATTATTTGGAATAATAAAGTTTTAAAACATTTAAAATAATATTGTATTTCGAGTTCCTAACCAAATGAGAGATGCTTGACTAAAAATAATATAAGTAATAAAAACTATATGATATCATGATAATAAAGGTAATCATGATATAATATTTCAAATTACAGTATATATTCCACATAAAAGTGAATTTGTGCATAACAACAAGGAAGTCCCAATGGAATTTAAGTTGAGATGAATTTATTTGTAATGTATGTATCATTAGGATAAATATAAATAAATGACATAATTATGTGTGACAAGCATAAATACACTAAATATGATTTTATATTAATTATAAATCAATCATAGGACATTCAAATATATTCTTGTAAAAACAACACCTATTACTTGTATGTTTAACTCAATGAATAGAAATTGAGTTAAAATTACTCCAATCAAGTTCATATCGATGACTTCAGAATTTATCAATGGAGTGAATATGTGTATAAAAATTATATACAAATAAAGAGGAGTGTAAATTACGACAAAAATAATAAATAGTGATTCCACACATGATCATGGAGTAAAATAATCAATGAAGTATGTGTAATGCACAATGAGTGGAAACTGAAATTTGAATTTCCCTTAACGATTTTGTAACTTACAAAAAATACACCCCATGAAAGAATTATCATACAATGAAGATTTAAATACACAAAAATTAAATTATATTATGCATAAAATACTATCATGGGAAATAAATACACCACACAAAAGGAAATAGTGTCAATATATCATTAATCTCATGAGAATAATAAGTGAGATGAAAACCCCTTAACATGTTGAAATCAATCGAGTCGTATGACAAAAAGTTAATAACCACAAAATGAAACATATAATACCATGAAAATAAAAATAATCATGAAAATATATATCAAATATCAGTACACAATAAACCACATGCAATAAATAAGTGGCGAACAATGGAAGTCTGACGGAATTAAAAGTGAGATAAGAAACCCCTTACCTCAAGTCTGACTTGTCTTGTATGTTCCTTATTCTTATTGAATAATTAAAATAAGTTAATTTATTCTTTATTAAGATCATTTTTTATTTTTATTATTAATTTTATAACACTTATTACCTTGTTATAACAATTAGTTAATTATTTTAGAGCATATTATATTTTTTTATCGATTTTCAGAACATTAGTCAGAAATGAACTTGTTATAATTACGATTTGTCTTTGTTGAAAAAATTCCATTACCTCTAGAATTATAAACATGATTTAGAAATCATATATATATTATATATCTAATATATATATGTATTTATAACAATACATAACATTTGGAGATAAGAAATTAAATGCACCGTTCATGGAGATGGTAAGTCGTACGTACGCACGAATGCTACTTTCATTTCTATTTTTTATTTTAATGGAATTGAAACATAATGATATAAAGATATATTATAATTACAGTATAATTTAATATATAATATCATCAACACAATCCTTTATACTTACCACATAAGTCATTAATGACTCATATCACTTTGAGGGGGTGGTAGTCCGCACTTCCTCAAATGAAATTATTGTGTTTTACCCATAATGGAAACCATAAAGGAATTCTATAAATGGAAGACAAAAAACCATAAAGAAAACAGAAAAATAATATATATCATATATAAATATATTTTCATCTAAATTGCCACCATTAAAGGCTGTAGGAGATAATTGAACAATAATCGTTTGGTGAGGCGTTAGTTTTCCATCCACAGAATCGATATGTTCATTACCCATTAGATGGAGGTGTGTGTTACTGTAGTTTAAATAATACTCATAACAAAATCCTAGAATATTTAGGATACTATTTTTGTTATAAAATAAAGGAATAAAAAGTGTTTAGGGGTGGCAGATGTAAAATAAAAGAAAAGAATTTAATAGAAACCATTACCTTTCATTTGGGAAACTCCCTTGGGTTTAAACCAAACAGACTTCTTAAATTGACTTCTTCCTAAAGTAAGGATTATAGGTAAAATAGATGGATCTTGAATGCTTATTTGGGAAGGTTTTGGAAAAACCAAGGGGCTTGAGATGTGTGAGAAATGGGTTATAAGATGAGTCCATTTATAAGGGAGAGGAGTGGCTCTTTAGGAAAGTTTGAAAATGTTATTTTATTATAAACTTATCATTAGTTTCAAAAGGTCCAAAACACATTAAAGTGAAAGATAAGATGATTAATTTTTTAAATAAAATCATCAAATAAGAATTGGACAGGTTTTTGATATTTTTTAAATATTAATAATCTTATTTATTTAAATCATTTATTAATAACATAAATATTGCATCATTATTGTGTCATAAAAAAATTTACTTTTTTTGATTTCTAAAAATTATAAAACAAATACCATAATGTAATAAATATTTTTAGATTCCCAATAATAATTTATAGTCTAGAATGTTACTTATATATCCCCATGTAAAAATTGATATACTAAAAGTTATTTTTTAATGTCATTTTTGTCATTACTTTAAGTTAATTAAAACAATATGTCCTTATCATACAGAAGTGGCTCCATGGAGTCCAAAAATTGACCCAAGGATTACCGGGTCGTCCATGACTCATCTAATAACGTTATGACAATAGTTAAGGTAATTTTGTATTAATATAATAAACTTTTAACTTTGAATAACCCGATTTAACTTTAACAGTGATAAATAAAATTCAAAAGTTACTATTCACCAAAAATTATTTTCATCTTATTGAACCACTTTTTACTTACTAATAACAACCATGTGCATCAGAGTTTTAAAATTCAATTCACAAAAGTGGTAAAATTTCATTTAAATGATAAAGTGATTGTTTTAACTACTACTAAGTGGTTTTACTATTCATAAAATAGATGTTTTTCAGAAAAATACAAAACATTCAGCCTAAGATATATTTGATATTTTGAACTCAAAAATTATTTCTATTTTTCAAATTAAAAAAATAGAAGTTTCATTAAATAATTTAAAATTAATTCCCATTGTCAAAACAAGTAGTGTGTTTTTAAGAAACAATAACTTTCAAAAGATTGATATTTATTTATGTATAATTTCAATGTGAAAGTAATTCCAATGGCCAAAATTAGAATAAATAGTAAAAATATAATCTAATTATAAATCCGAAACATTAAATTTTATTATTGAACATTATAAAATATTTTGATTAAAAATTTAGTTTTTAATTAAAATATAGTATTTTTCACTATTCAGTAAAATATGAAAGTTATCAGAAAAACACCAAAAAAATTTGTAAGTAAATTTTTATGTCCTGGTTCTAAATAAAAAGATTATTTTTCAAATTAAATAAATAAAAGTCTTAAATTTTGGATTTATAAAAGATTCACCATTAATAGGTGGTAAAATTGCAATTTTTGTTTGAAAAAAACATCTTTTATCTAAAAAAATGAATTTGTTTCTTATATTATGCCCAAGAAACACATAATAAGGATTCAAAAATTATATGGAGTATATAAAAAAAATCAGTTAATATTATTTAGATTCGCTTTTTGAGTGGCTAGTTTAGTAAGTCATGGTGCGCTCGAACTCGGTGTTGCGTGTAGCACAAGCTATTGAATTACTATAAAGAAAGTAAATTACTAAAAATTCTTGGGGTGTTACATTCTTCCCCCCAATAGGAAATTGCGTCCTTGAAATTTTAAAATTGGGCTTGGGAACTTCATTGAATGTTCCACATTAGAAAAAGAGTCAACAAAACTAGCGCGTTAAAAGAAAGAAAGAGAAGTACAAAGGTCACCCGAGATAACACATACATGGATTCCATGTAAAAAAATATGGATATAGAAGATAAAATAATTGTAAAGTTCTTATGGCGAGTGATAGAAAACATGATCTGGAGAAATTTAACAATAAGAAAAACACAAACATGTGATGGGATAAACGGTCATTAGTTTCCCAGTAGGGAAAGCAAACAGACAATGTTATTTTGTTTTAATTTACATTTAATAAAGTTAAGAATTTTATTTTTGATATTTAATAAGAACATAATGGGATATACTTACTTTATAAGTAGAGTTTCATACTTTATTAAATTTCTTCCATTAACTCATCTATTTTTTTCAAACGATGATTACTCAAGATGACTTGGTCACCCCAGAAGTGCTAGAATTAATTTCAAGAGAATCACATGATCCAAAAAGGATAAACTATATATTACAATTTTCTATAGAGATTAACCAAAAACAAAATGGTTAGTACAGGATCAGATGATCCTTAATAAGGATAATCCTTTAGAGAAATAAATACCTATCTTATTTTCAAAAATTAAACCAAAACCTCCTGAAGTTCAATAAATACCATTCAATAATCCATTATCCATAAAATAATTTAATCTAATACAAACTAATATTGAAACCCAAAACATATAATAATTTGATTACGTAGTCTTCCACATTAAATTGTATCTCTAAATAACATCGACTACTCTTAATGTTACATACTTAAATGTAATTAATAGCCGAAAAGTCTGAAAGACAGGTGGGGAACTTCTCCAAAAAACAATATTATATATAAAAAAGTTTAAACATTACAAAACAACTCAAAAACGGGGAGAATTACATAACCTTGTGTGCAAAACAAAAATTCTATCATTGTGAATGAAACCATTATTGTAATCATGTAGAAAAAAGGACCAGTTGGAACTAACCTCTATAATTGCTCTTTTAGAGAGAAGATCTGCCACCTGATTTGCTTCTCTGTACACATGGTAAACATCCATATATATCAAATCAGCAAGTCTAAGAGAATTTATCGAGGCCGATAGCATCTTCCACGGAACATTCCTGGACTGGTCCTTCATAATATACACAGCAACAGAGGAATCTGATTTGATCCATATCATTTTCCAACAATAAAGAGCTGCATACCTGATCACCTTTATCATTGCCCATAGTTCAGCCTCAATTTCATGCACATTCCTTATATAGTTAAAAGAAATCATTTGACAATGCCCCGATGAGTCATGAATACCCCACCACATCCTGCAAGACCAGGTTCACTGGAGGCCTCCCTATTCACATTCACCTTCAGGCAGTCATATATCGGTGGAATCCACTGGATATGATTCATCATTCTGGGATTCCTCTCCCTACCAGTTACACCAAGAGTTCTCAAGAGAATAAATTCTGATATATCATTATTCATTGATATAGTTTGATTCACTAAAGAAAGATTAATTCTTAGATGAATCGCCAAAACACCCTCCTTAAACGAGGGCCTACCATTGTTAAAGGAAATATTGTTTCTGGCTCTCTAAATGTATGAAATCATAGAAAAAACAGCAGTAGTGAGTAGGGATTTAACATGGACACTACATTCATCTTAAAGAACATAAGTGAGCAGTGTGCCAACCGAACTGAAACTCAAGTGGCAGTGAATGGTGTCTTTCATATAGCTCCATAATCGAGCAACAAAAGAGCAGTGAATGAACAGTTGTGTGACAGATCCATCATCATCCAAGCATAGTTAACATACCGAGGAAATGCTTAGTCCCGCTCGTTATAGGGAAGATTGGATTGGGAGCCACTGCTTCTAAATTCTGCATATCAGCAATGCATCTGTGGGAAGAATGAAGGGCCTTATTACACCCTCCACCCCTGCAGGTACTCCCGATGTGTTTCCACACTACAGATTGTAAGACTCTCGGCTGAAGAAGTATCCATTGAACGCAGGCTTCCAAAAAAGTTCATCATAGTCAACATAGGCATATCTAGACATCTCCATATGAAGATTACTAGGTATTATTGAAAAAACTTCAGAGTTCACCAGCATGTCAGAAATAGAGATGTTTTTCCAAGGTAGTGGAATATTGATGCAATCTTTAATTATAGAGGACAACCATGGAATAATCCATACATTTAGTTGGGAGCTAGAAAATACCAACCATTTGGACTGTGTCATGATATGAGAATATGTGAAACTAACTGATGTCCAAATAGTGGATCTCATGTACACAATCTGATTATTGTGTAACCTATCAACAAATCTGTTAGTAAGAAATTCCAAAGAAAAGTCAGAACCATATAATATCCTCCAAGTAAAATTCTAAAACAATGCATCATTAAAAATTCTGATATCCTTAAATCCCATTCCTCTCATAGCCATAGGCTTTATGCAGTCTTTCCAAGCCATAATGACCAGTTTCCTTTGGTGATTCGAAATAGTCCATGTAAATTTGTGACTCATTCCACTCAATTCCTTAAGAAGAGAACATGGCCATTTATATAATGAAAAAGAGTAAACAAACATTGAAGTTATGAAAGAGTTAACAAGACATATCCTGCCAGCTTGAGGCATGGTCATCCCTTTCCAACTGACCAACTGATTAGTAATTTAAAGAGAAGTACCTTCCAAGTAGACTCGTTTCACCCTTCCCCAAAACAAAGGCATCCCAAGGTAATTAAATGGAATTGTACCTCTCTTTACACCAAGCATGTTGGCAATTCTATTTTTCTTCAAGAATTGAATTCCTTCTACAAAGACAACAAATGATTTCTCCCAACTTATGACCTGGCCTACAACTTATTCATAGAGAGAAAATCTATTCTTGATGCAAGAGATGGAATTCCTGTTAGCTTTGGAGAATATAAGTATATCATCAGCATAGAGCAAGTGAGATAGAGTAAAACAGTTCCTACCATATGTCATACTATGTTATAAACAAGCATTAACAAGATCATTAAGACATATAATAAAATAATATTCATCCACAAAGAACAACATCCCAGATAAAGGGTCACATTTCCTAACTCCTCTAGAGCATTTAAAGAAGCCCATGGGTGATCCATTAACCAAAATATATAGGAGAGCACTTTTTAAAATGGAGTACACAATAACAATAAATTTCTCTAAAAATCCGTGCATATTCAGAACTTTGAAAATAAAATCACACCTTATGGTGTCAAAGGACTTTGATATACCAACCTTTAATGTCATATTTCTGTCCTTGACCTTACTTCTCATTATATCGACACACTCTAAAGCAGTGAATAGACAATTCTAAATGTTCCTGTCAGGTACAAAACCAAACTGATTATAGGAAATATGATTCCTTGCTATCTCACCTAGCCATATTGCCATAATTTTGCTGATAACTTTTGGAATGGAGTTCCAAATAGAAACAGGCCTGAAATATTTAATATCCAATGCATTATCATTATTTGGAATCAGGGCAATGAAGTTTGAGTTCATCCCAAATGGAATGTAGAAGTAATAGAATAATTCCCTTACAGCCTCAATCACTTAATTATTGATTATATCCCAATAAAACATAAAGAACTTGTTGGAGAAACCATCAGGACCAGAAAAATTATCCATTTTTAGGGAGAAGAGACCATAATGGATTTCTTTTGATGTGGGGATGTCAAAGAGTTTTTTGTTCTGTGCATCATCCAGACTTGGCTCAATGCATCTTATAATTTTATCCGAGTTGTCCTCCCCAGATCCAGAGTATAGCTTTTCAAAATAACATGTCACAACATTGACAATGTCATTCTCAGAAGTGAACATGGTGTCATCAATTCTTAAATCCTTGAGACTCATCCTTACTTTTTTCTCACTATGCATGCTATAAAAAAACCTCGAGTTCATATCCCCCTCTTTTAGCCACCTATAATTAAACTGATTTCAAGCAAGGTTTTCCTTAAGAGATACGAGATTATCAAGCCTTGAGGCAGCCTATATCTCTTCTTGAGATGGAAGATCCTGATGAATATTGTCTTTCTGACAATCAGATAGATGAGAATCATCCTCTTTGATGCCATCCTCAATGCTAGAAAAGGACTTTTTTCTCTAGTTCCTGATTTTGGATTTCACAATTTTAAGTTTTCTAGTAAGAATGTGCAAAGCACTACCTTGGAGAGTTACTTTCCAAGCCACCATTACAACCTCTCTACACCATGGAACAACCAAAAATGCATTATTAAACATAAATGGAAAATGATCCGACCTCAAACTATTAAAACATAGCTCAAATAATATAGGATGATGATCAGAGTGAAGTCTGGGTAGAGTCATGCCAGACACTTCCATTTTCTTACATTGTTCACCCATCAGTATGAGTCACCTATCTAGTATTCTTTATTTCCACTCATTTATGGTGTATCTGTTCCAAGTAAAATTAGCACCTAAAATAGGAACTTCAGTCAGTCTACATGGATCAATACATGAGGAGAAGTCTTTGGCTGATGCTCTAAAAATGTTACCCCAAGATTTTTCCTCTGGACTCAGAACAGTGTTGAAGTCACCAAGTTGAATTCATCTCATTTCAATGTGCTCAGACATATCTGATAGGTTCCACCAAAAGTTCCTTCTTATTTACTGATTCAAAGCATACAAAAAGGTGACACACAAAGGGTTGGATTGGAAGCAGTAGGGTGGGGATACTGACTATTGATCACTTTGAAGAGATTCAACTATAACACTAGTGTTCCTTAACTTTCATAAGGATTACAACTCATTGTCAGATTGATTAGTTTCAATAAAGTAATACCCCAAAGCATTCCAATTAAAGTCCATCCACCTAGAAAATTTCATTCTACGTTTGGAAATTCCAAGTAACATTGTTTTGTTGGTCAATGTGATACGCTTCAGGTCTTTGACCGTGGGATAATTCCCAATACCTTTGTAGTTCCAAAAGAGTACATTCATTGATTGGAGGACTATTGTCTAGTACAGGGTCCATCATAGCCAGTTGTTATGCATTTATATATATCTTCTAGATTGTCCCCTCCTTTATCATTGGGAGATATTCTAGCCTTTTCATTTGTATATTAATAATCAGATAGAGATCTTAACATGTTGTCCGAGGTAATGGGCACTGTCAAGGTGGCAGGTAGCTTCCTCCTTGCAGCCTTCGATGCTTGAACTTGAGAGAAATCCCCAGACAGCTCACCACATTCTTGTACTGACTTGTCCTGGTGCGGTTAATTCGCCTTGGAGGTATCATGTGCGGCTTTATCTGGATAATATGTTGTAGGGGCATGAAGGCCCTCTTTCACACTCGGTAGCTCAGTGCGAACCTGATTTTCTCGAATCCCTTGCGGGATTGCCTGCACTACACAATCATGAATTGTTGGGTCCAGATTACCAGAGTAATCCTTATTGACCAGTTCACTATCATAATTTTGAGTATCCCCATTGGCACCCTAGTCATGTCCTTCTTCATTCTTCCCACCCATATCAACAGACAACACATCCCTAGAGGGATCCATTGTAAGGGCACCCAAACCACTGGGAGCAGCATGGTAAACAGTGACATCATCATCATTAGATTTCAAGGGATCTATTTGAACATTCAACTTATCAATCCCTACAAGATCATTTCGCACAGGTGCATTAGAATTAATGATTCCCTGATCTTTTTCTTTCCTTTGACAATGTGTATCATCATGACCCCTAATGTTAAAAAATGAGCAAACTCTGTTCTTGTTGCATTTAGAGAGGGTGTGCCCAAATATATGGATGTTGAAGCAAAATTTAGGCTTCCTCTCATACCCAACCTCAAGCATGATGATATCATCTCTGGTGGTGAAGACAACTTCTTCTACTATAGTATTGGCCATGTATACCTCCACTAGTATTCTATCATAATGTCCAAATCACAATAAATCCATAATAAAAACATAGATCAAAATCCACCATTACTCCTCAAATGATATCCCATAGAATTCTATTTTTATTAGACATATAGTGTTCCCAACAGAGCAAAAATATTCCAAAATAGCATTTATCACTTAATCACCAAATCGTTTTCCTATACTAACACTACTACAAATACAACATTTATCAGCGCTAAAAATGGACTTTAACAGGACTAGAAAAGTGCTGTTAATGTCGGTGAAGAATAAAAGGGGGTCCCCTCTATCGGCGCTCCAAAAAGTGCTGATAAAGACCCCTTTTATCCGTGCTCAAACAAAGCGCTGACACTACTGGAAATCTGGGCTATAGCCCCGGACCTATTTCCACGGTTTTATAGAACCGTGTCTATAGGTTTTATACAGCTACGGTTTTTTCCTACCCGTGGCTATATCCCCTCGCCCAGTTTTTTTCTCCCCCATTCCGTCGGGCTCCATCCTCGCCCTCTCCCCCAAGCGTCGGGCTCCATCTCCTCACCCTCGCCATTTCTCCTCCCCGTGGCCTCATCCTCGCCACGGCCTCCTCCTCCACGACGCATCAACGCCGCGCCATCCTCCTCACCGACACCCTCCTCGCTGCGCTCTCCTCACCAACGCTCTCCTCACCGACGCCCTCCTCGCCGCGACCCTCCTCGCCGCGTCATCCTCCACGCGCCCTCCTCCCCGCTGGCGCCTTCCTCGTCGCGACCCTCCTTGCCGCATCATCCTCCCCGTGCCCTCCTCGCCGGCGCCCTCCATGCCAGCGCCTTCCTCGCCGCGCCGTCCTCATCGATGCCCTCGAGGTCGACACCCCCATCGCCCTCTATTTTTTTCTCTCCCGAGTGCTGGTTATATGCATTTTTTATGCCTCATTTGCACCTTCGATTTATTTTATTTAGGTAAGCTTTACATGTTTTCCCCTTCTGTTTCATATCCGCTGAGGTTGATGTCTTGAAGACACTGGTAGAATTAGTGTGTATTTTCATTGAAGAGGATTATAGATGTTTCTACGTGGTCCATTACAAATCATGGTATGATTTCTGCTCTATCTGCAAGTAACTTGGACACCTAAGTCAGGTCTGCTGATGGTCTTCTTCTAAATGGATTGGAATGGTTGCATCCCAAGGGATCAATACTAGGAATGCGGGTATTAGTAGAATGTTGATTTTGGTAGATGAGTTTGGATCTACATGTTTTCCTATAAAGGATGCAGGATTCACAGGACCTAGGTTGTCATATGAAAATGCATTGTGATCCGACCACGACCATCTAAGGAGCCCGGGGGCGAAAGTTGTTTCATCTGTTTCTAGTGCTGAATATGTACCAATATATGAAGAATTAAAATGAAATTGAGAAATTCAATGGAGAAAAAGATTCCAATATATGAAGAATTAAAATGAGAGCCTTTCTCGGACAACAAGGCTGAATTGAATCCCTATATGGGCCCAAGAAACCCTTTACGACTGTTAATGAAATGTTCAGACCATTGTAGAATACTAAGATGTTACCCCTAATATACTTATTAAGTCTCATAGAACCCTTTTACTTTACATAGGTGATGGGGTCCTTAGAGAAGTATATTATAAGTCTACCACTGTATAAATTTTCTAAAACATAAAAATTTATACATGACTGCTTCATTAGTAGGAATAACTTACTAGAATCATCATATGTTCACATTCAAAATAAAGAATTGTACTTCAATAAAAACCTATTTAGAAGAGTTTAATAAATTCAAATTATATTTAACCAATATTAATGTTTCTATAGATGATGGGGATCAGAAATTAATCCTCTTAATCCCTCTTAACAATAGCTACATCACACTAATTGAGACCATGATATATGGTCGAGATTATTTAACTAAAGAAGATGTTAAATAATCTATTTGGTCTAAGGATTTGCATTCTAAACATAAGATAAAAGGAGTGGTTGAGTGTTTTTCACAAGGGGAATACCTAAAACATAATGTAAAAAAGAAACAGTTCAATAGATACAAAAGTAAGAGTAATAAAGAACCCAAATCCAAAACTAGTTCCTTCGATAGAAAAGTCACATGTTTTCACTATGTTAAACCCATGAACATTAATCCCAAGTGTAGGAAACTCATGTGAGAGTTAGAACACAAAAAACCAACTGACCAGCCTTTTATGGTTGACTCAAGATACTATACTATTGAATTCCGGAATATATCCATCCATAAACTCAATCATGAGTGGGTCCTCAACTCTATATATTATTGTAACTTGTGTCTATATATAGAGTCTTTTTTTAATCTATTCAAGAAGTTGGAAGTGTATGTCCTTTTAGGAAACACTACTACAAATTTGGGCTATTGCCACGGACCTATAGCCACGATTTTATAGGTCCGTGGCTATAGGTTTCATACTGCCACAGATTTTTTTCCAATCTGTGGCTAAATCGCACGATTCCGTTTTTCCCCAATCCCTCGGGCTTCCTCCATTCCTCGCATTTCCTCCTCCCCGAGCCCTCCTCCTCACCGCGCCCTCCTCCTTCACGACGCCTCCATGCCGCGCCCTCCTCCTCCCCGACGCCTCCTCGCCGCGCCCTCCTCCCCGACACCTCCTCGCTGTGACCCTCCTTCCCGACGCTACCCTCACCAGCAGAACCTCTCCGGCGATTCCCCATGGCGGATGGCCTCCCCTCCCTTGTGCTCCCTCGCCATCCACTGCCTCCCCTCCCTGCGTGCATGCCTCCATCGCCCCACCTCCCTGCGCGCACGCCTCCGGCGCACCTCCTTGTTGGCCAGTCCACCTCCGGTGACCGGACCCCTCCTAGTCGAGCCCTCTTAGCACCGCCAAGATTATGTAAAAGGTACACAGTATTCATGGATTTCTAGGGTACTATAAGTGATTTTTGGCACACATCGCAAGGATTGTAATTCATTTGACCTCCCTTATGTGGAATAGGAAGAAGTTTTCCTAGACTAAACAGTACCAAAGATCCATCAAGGGATTGATGTTCAGCTTAATGAGTGATCATATTTTTAGACTATCTAAGGAGATCATGGAGTACTTAGTTTATGGTTCTGACTATAGAAAAGTGATTGGTTGGATGTTGATGCAGATATATAATTTTATTACATATGGGTCAAACAAATTAGTACCCCATGAGTAGAAAAACATGAATTGTGATCTAGATCTAGTATTATTAGTCCTAACTTAGAAGATTTGGAAGAATTGTCTTATGCGTGATCAAATTGATATTTAATTAGACCATCAGAGTCCCGGGGATGTATTCACATATAGGTACATGAACATGAGGAACTGTTTCATGTTGTAATTCTTATAGATCAATGAATTTGAGATATTATATACTGATTGAATTTAAAAAAATTTATTAGATTCCATTAGAAGGAAGTCCCATGCTCATTTTACTTAGGAGGCATTTGAGCGATTTTCTACCATGACATGAACACTTGTTGGGATTGTGGGTGAATATTTTATTCAGTTGAGGGTGATGACTCCTTTAATTATCCATCATGTGAGATATTCCATTTTAGTTTACACCTACTATGAGTTATTATGTGAGTAGATATCCTTCGCAGATTTACCCAAAAGATTTTTTGAATAAGGGAATGGTATCTTAATTTTATAGGGATGGACTGTGGTCCTAGTAATGACGTTAGAGTATGTGATTATAGAGTTTCACACAACCCATTTTCTATACATCCTTAGGTGTGGAATACTTCATTGGAAATTTTTGTGGGCTATTATGACACAAAACAAGTCTGATTTCATCTCTTGATGCTTCACATGTCAGTAGGTGAAGACTATGATCCAGGTTCGAGTTGATTTTTAACAACCCCTAGTGATCCTAGAGTGAAAATGGAATTGAATTTCCATTTACATTAGTACATGGTGTTAATGTACATCAAGAGCCCATGACCCCATCTATTTTATAATTGACCAACTTATAGAGATTGTGAAATTCCTTTATATCCTGGAGTAATGTCTAGAGGAGTGTTTGGGAAAGTCGTAAAATAGCATATTGTTTTCCATTATGGGTTACCCTCATATATTCTATCAAACCCTGATATATGGTTCACATTATGGCTTTGGAGGGGCCTATATGTGATAACTATGAGCTAGATAAATATGAGTACAACCTTCCAACCCTAGACAAATGGGAACACCGAGCTCACTATAGAGGTACTTGATTATATGCTAAGGGCTTGTGTAGTAGACTTCATCTACAGCTATGAAAATTGCATTCCCCTGATAGAATTTTTTTTAAATAATAGCTTCCATTATACTATCACTATTTATCATCTTGAGGCCATCTATGAAAGTACCTTCAGGCCACCATTGTTCCCCAAATAGACCGTAAAGAAATCTCTTGTTGGGCCATATATTGTCTAGGAAATGATAGAGAAGTACAAGTTCATCCCTGAGTTCATGAAGACATCCCAGAATAAGTTGAAATATAATATATATCTATAGAAATGGCCATTGGATTTTGAGTAGAGAGACCAAACATTCCTTTATGTCTCCCCGCAATGTGGATTGGGGAGATTTTTCCAGGGTTCATGATATCTCTACCGCCACGATTCATATCCCTCTCCGTGGCTAAATCATAACCCGTTTTTTTCTCTCCCAATTATCATCGGGTGCCTCCTCTGCCCTCTCGTCGCACCCTCCTCCTCCCCGATGCCTCCTCGCCATGCCCTCCTCCTTCCCGATGACTCCTCGCCGCGCCCTCCTTCTCCCAGATGCCTCCTCGCCGCGCCCTCCTTGCCGTGCCCTCCTCCCCGACGGCTCCTCACCGCGACCCTCCTCCCCGACGCGACCCTCCCCCCCGACGCCTCCTCGCAGCGACCCTCCTCCTCGACTCAGCTCTTCTGACGGCTCCTCGCCGCGACCCTCCTCCTCACCGCGACCCTCCTCCCGGACGCCTCCTCCCCGACGCATCCTCCCCGACTCCTCTCTTCCAATGCCGAGGCAAGTTTTTATGTATGTAAGCATATGAATTATATAATATTCTTCCTAGTTCACGGAGTTGTAGAAATTTTCTCTAACCTTGGGAGGTGATGATCAGTCTATGTATCATCGGTTTGAGTATGGGTTGATTATTCCAAATAAAAAAAGTTGAGGGAGGATCCCCCTATCTCACCCATTAGGTATGACCGAAGTATCTTTTGTGAGACCCATTAATAATGAAAGAGAGTCTTGATTTGTAGATAAGTTATTGAATAAGCTTAATAAATATGGTTGAGAAACCAAAACTGTCAAGTACTTAAAAAGTGAAATCCTAGCTTAGAGTGTCAAAATCTTTAGAGATGTCAATATTTAAATCAATAATTCTAGGTTTGGATCTACTCTATAATATATTCACACATTCAGTGTTAATATATAAATAATCTGTCACTTCCATGTATAAGCACCAACTAATACTTCTTCCATATGCAATTATCTAAGAGTTGAATGAGTTTTGCATGTTATTTTAAAACCATACATTGGAAATCGTAGCCATGTAGCTTCTCATATATTACAACCAATCACTAGATGAAAACTCATGTAACATGAGTGGCCTTTTTTGGGAGATCATATTTCTTCTCTTCCTTGTCTAATTCTTATGCAAAGTTAGATGATTCTGTTGTTGCTGATGCATACATTGATCTCTTGACAATTTCATTATCCAATTCCTTGCTTGGTATGGATGCTAATGATCCTCCTAAAAAATTGGAAACCATGAAATTTATTGGTTCCATATTTTCCAATGTAAGAACTAGCTTTCATAAAAAACAAGATATATGTGCTTTTACATGGAGAAGAAAACTTCTGTTTCATTTGAGCATTGTTACAGATAGCTGCCCGGAAGATGATAATGATGGTTTATCATTCATGACAATGATCCAAATTTCTTAATGGATGGATGAGTTCTCGTGTCATCTATTTTCTCTACTTCTACACATGGAACCATACAATTTTATGTAAGTGTTTATGCCTTTTTTTCTGTCCCTTTCTTCAATCATTCATGTATTATTCTAATATTTAGTTATGAATTGTCTGGTTATTGAGTAGTTTATGGTATTGCAGATGTTAAAGGCTACACTCTTCATCACTTTTAGGAATGATCCTGATTGAGGATGGTCCCTATTATTTTTTCATGCTGAAAATCCTGCTTGGGAAGCTCTCTCAAAGTCTCTATAGTCAGGTATGTCCTGTAATTGAAGGTTGTTCAATCTAGTAGCTTCAAGAATCCATTTTTCTTCATTTTTTAAGATGATTTAATCTTTGAAAAATTTGTATAATTACCTAAATCGTGTAAAATGTTTCCTTTTTTTCTGTCTACAGTTGACACACTGATCACATATATATAAGAAGTTGCTATATCTCATTTCTTTTCCCACTATTTTCTTATAGGTGGTTTCTTATGATAAGACCGGTTCTATCCACCACCATCGAAGACAATGAGTTCAAGATTTGGGTATGGTTTATTCCATTTTTATTCCTTCAGCCACCTATGTTCAATATATGAGTAGTCATTCAATTTGACATTACCGTTTATCTGCTTATAGGGTGCTTCTTCTGGTGCAAGATCCCAAACAACTGACTCAGGTACTATATCAATGTCAACATTTTACCTAACGGTATGTAATAACTTATTCCATCATGCTTTTTGTTTTATGTACTCTGAATTCTTTATTCAAATTACAAAATTGTAAATGTGCTTTTCAAAATATTCTCTTAATGAAAAATGTAATTTTATCTTATGCAATTTAATTTCTCCATGCATCCAAATCCAACATATCATTCTTTATTCATTGAACATAAACTATTCTCTATACTTTCAAGGGAGTTATATGATTATTAGCTGCTTTATGGTATTTATTACTCAGCTCGATTGTATTATTATCACATGATCATCAGTAGTTGCATTTTTTTGGTGCTCCAACTCTTGTGTATGTAGATTCATATTATAGTCTTTCAACTTTTCTATTATCGGGTATGTTATACCTGAATCGTCTGATCATAGGGTGTCTACTTAGTGTACAATTTTATTGGACCATCCGATGATCCTCCATTGCATATTGTATTCTCACAGTGCATATTCTTTCCTCTGATTGCAGTGTACTCCATCCGATGATCAATTCGATATTCTCACTCTGCCCATTCGTGTCATTGCACGACCCCTTCATTTGGTTGTTTTACATTAAAATTCTCATACTGTGTCTGGTTATCTTGAACCATTTCATCTATGATTATAACCTTCTGATAGTTACTGCATGCGGAAGTATTGCTAGATCTCCTCTATCCGAGCAATGGAGTCTTGGTTTATCCAAGTATCTCGGTCAGTGTATTTATGTCTGAACATCCCCCCTGCCCGCAACACCCACCCTGCCGCCTTCGAATCAGCCCGCACCATCCCACCAACACATGCAACCAGCCCCTTTCAACCAGCATTCCAGCCTCCTCCCGCTCCCTTCGCTCCTAGTCTGAATATGTTGCCCCGCGGATGTCGCTGGATTGGGCCAACACGCTGCGGTCACGCCGTGAATTTGCCCTGCTCCAGCCACATCCAACCCACACCAGCCCCCTTCCACCTTCATTTCAGCCCGCTGCCACCAGCATTCCAGCCCGCAATAGCCCCCCCCCCCCCCCCCAACCACCTTTGAATCAGCCCGCACCATCCCCCCAACACCTGCAACCAGCCCCCTTCCACACGCATTCCAGCCTCCTCCCACTCCCTTCTCTCCTGGCCGGAAGATGCTACCCTGCGGATGTCGCTGGATCGTGCCAACACGCTGCGGTCACGCCGTGGTCACGCTGTGATTTTGCCCTTCTCTAGCCACATCCAGCCCACACCAGCCCCCTTCCACCTTCATTTCAGCCCGCTGCCACCAGTATTCCAGCCCGCAACACCCCCCCACCTTCGAATCAGCCCGCACCATCCCTCCAACACCTGCAACCAGCCCCCTTCCACCCGCATTCCAGCCTCCTCCCACTCCCTTCGCTCCTGGCCGGAAGATGCTGCCCTGCGGATGTCGCTGGATCGGGCCAACACGCTGCGGTCATGCCGCGGTCATGCCGTGGTCACGCCCCGGTCACGCCGCGGTCACGCCGCGGTCACGCCGTGATTTTTCCATGCTCCAGCCACATCCAGCCCACACCATCCCCCTTCCACCTTCATTCCAGCCCGCTGCCACCAGCATTCCAGCCCGCAACAGCCCCCCCCCCCCCCACCACCTTTGAATCAGCCCGCACCATAACCCCTTCCACCTGCAACCAGCCCCCTTCCAACCGTATTCCATCCTCCTCCCACTCCCTTCGCTCCTGGCCGGAAGATGCTGCCCTGCAGATGTCGCTGGATCGGGCCAACACACTGTGGTCACGCTGCGGTCACGCCGCGGTCACGCCGCGGTCACACCGCTGTCACGCTGCGGTCACGCCGCAGTCACGCCGCGGTCACGCCGCGGTCACGCCGCCGTCACGCCACGGTCACGCCACGGTCACGCCGCGGTCACGCCGTGATTTGGCCTTGCTCCAGGATGGGGATGATCACTGCCAAGTTGAGCTTTAAAGGCTGCAAACAGTCTGTTTGATGCAATTCCAAAGAGGCTGTTCTATTCTGAGGGCCTATTTCATGCTGGAGTTCCCACATTTCCCCCACAAGCTGGCAAAGGGAGGTCTGTTTGGGCCTATGCAAACAGGGCTTGTTTGTTATGGACAAAGATGCAACTGGAGACCTGGTTTTCTTGAAGAGTTTCCATGAAGGGTCTTCACTGTAGAGGAGACTAGCTCTGGTCTGTATTTGGTAGTTTCTTCCATGATGGTTCCCACAACCGTTTGACTGAATTTCACACCAAACCAAGCCCTGCTAGTGACTCTTTTTCGATGCACTATAAAAATCCCATGGCCAACCCACCAAAATCAAACTAGCTATTCCAGGGCCATTTCCACTCTCACTAAAAAATCCAAACTCAAGCCCTTTTACAATTCCAAGCTCCCACTTCAATTTAGCCACTATGAACTCCTTTCCAGTCCCCCACCATTTTTCAATCCACCTAGTCAACCCATCCACAACTTGACCACCAATCAGGCCTACCCACCTCTCAACTTCTAAGCCACCAACCCCACATTTTCCACCAGGTATCCCACTTTAAAACCATTCCAAACCTCACCCAATTCTAACCAATAAAACCAGACCCCTTAACATTTGAATCCCTCATCTAAATTCCTGTTCCAACTCACTTAAGGGGGGCGGGCTGTCCAGCAGGGGGGTGGGGCTGTCCAGCAGGGGGGGAGGGCTATCCAGCAGGGGGGAGGGCTGTCCAGCAGGGGGGAGGGTTGTCCAGCATGGACATAACTGGTTTTTTGGCACCCAAAAATACTGAATGATATTCTCTCATGAATAGTAACCGCTCTTAAAATTGATCAGAGGACCTTACATGCTGACTTGGATCTATTCGACAGAGTAATGGTTGAAATAAACCTTGACTCGAAACTTCCCAGCTCAATTAACTTCAATGCCAATGAATACAAAACTGAAGATATAGTGGAATATGAGCAAAAACCCCCATTTTGGGATCACTATAAAATCATAGGGCATACTATCTTCAACTATAGGGTGATTAGGAAGCAGGTAATACAACCATCTTAGAATGAATGGAAGGAAATGAGGAGACCTAAAAAAGACAACGCCCCCATGATAGACATTCCTGAAATATCCAAAAAGAAATATGAAGTTTGGGTCAAAAAAACTCACACTTTGACTCATATAAGAGATAGTTCAGGAACCAAATGGGTGGATGAAGTGGAGGAAGAAGAAAACTCTATTAATGATCAAAACCTCTCAATTTAAATTACAAACCTTTTACTAGACACTATTAGAGTATCAACCGAGCAGGAAAATATTTCTAGCTATCAACGTGACCTAGAAAAGCATAATCTCTAGCACCCAATCTTGGATGGATGGAATTTTTCTGCTAATGAACTGACGAAACTAACATGTACTCCTAGTACTTCAATCCACAATAATGATGTTTTCACTAAAGAAAATGTTTTTTCTGACACTCCATACTTAAGCGCCAAGCAGACCCATATTACTTCCACACCTAAATTAGGTATGCAAAAGGAAAATCAGGAATCCCCCTAGTCTTCTAGCTCCATGGTGAAACCTGCCTCCATAGACCTAGAAGCTCGAGCAGGCATGAAAAAGATTCCAGCACCTGTTTTATATGACAATTCAGTTTCGGTTCTCGTACGCTAACATATGTAAGTTTTAATGTTCCCCCAGTGTAGAAGTAGAATCTCTCTCAGGAACTCTATCGAACAACAATCTGCTCTAGATACTGTTATTCCAGGTACTTCTCCTCCTCTTTCTTAATGCTACTAATAACTATTCCATTCTGTCTAAAAAATTGTGTTATGATCAAAATGAATCTTCCTCTTATTTTTTCTCTAAGAATTCTACTTCTCTACACTGATGCAACCTGACCACTACTTTCCCATCCATATTTCTAAAAAAACAATTCCTCTTCTATGAACAAGTAGCCTGTTTTTAACTACAGGTGACTCCACAATGGGAAAGTAGCATGAGACCAAATCACATGTCCATAATCCTGGGTCTGGGGGGGTCTGTCCTGGGGTGTCCAGGGTCAGGGGGCATGGGGAGGGGTGTCCAGCAGGGGGAGGGGTGTCCAGCAGGGGGAGGGGATGTCCAAGCAGGGGGAGGGGTGTCCATCATGGGGGAGGGGTGTCCAGGGGGTGGTCCAGGGGTTTCCAAGGTCTGGGGGGGGTCTGTCCGGGGGTGTCCAGGGGGTAGGGGGGTAGGGGTGTCCAGCAGGGGGAGGGGTGTCCAGCAGGGGGAGGGGCTGTCCAGGCAGGGGGAGGGGTGTCCAGCATGGGGGAGGGGTGTCCAGGGGGTGGTCCAGGGGTGTCCAGGGTCTGGGGGGGTCTGTCCTGGGGTGGGGTCTGTCCTGGGGTGTCCAGTGTCAGGGGGCAGGGGGCAGGGGGGCAGGGGTGTCCAGCAGGGGGAGGGGTGTCCAGCATGGGGGAGGGGTGTCCAGGGGGGTGGTCCAGGGGTGTCTAGGGTCTGGGGGGGTCTGTCCTGGGGTGGGGTCTGCCCTCGGGTGTCCAGGGTCAGGGGGTAGGGGGCAGGGTGTAGGGGTGTCCAGCAGGGGGAGGGGTGTCCAGCAGTGGGATCTAATATAACTCTTGAAATCTCATTCATGTGTTTCCAATGAGTTCTTCGACTGATGTAATAGTAGAAAGCATAAACAATTTAAGAAAAAGAGATCTGACCCTCGTTAAGGAAGGTCCAAGTGATAAGCTTGCAAGTTGGGTTTCATGTCCTCAAAGCACACAAAATTTAGAAAAGTTCTTGAACCGTCCCTACTATTTTGTTTACATCCACATTGCCCAAAAACTAATTCCCAGCTCACCATAAGCCTGACAAGGATAAGCTCTCTCTTTTATCCATTTCCGATACCGCCATCACTAGCTGGTCCATTATGGACACTTAATGAGTAGGTTTTCACTGAAGGTAACCTTACACCCTATGCTACAACTCTATTCTGCTATGAAAATAATGAGGAAATTTCATTTGGCCAATAGGGTGGGCTGTCCAGCAGGGGGGGATGTCCAACAGGGGGGCTGTCCAGCAGGGGGAGGGGGTCCAGGGGTGGTGTCCAGGGGGTGTCCTGGGGTTTAGGGGGTCCATGTGGTGTCCAGGTGTGGTGTCTAAGGGTGTCCAGTGGGGGTCCAGGTGGTGGTGTCCAGGGGTGTCCAGTGGGTGGTGTCCAGGGGTGTCCAGTTGGGGCATGGGGGCTGTCCAGTGGGGTGCAGGGGGCAGGGGCAGGGGGAAAGGGTGTCCAGCAGGGGGAGGGGTGTCCAGTAGGGGGAGGGGCTGTCCAAGAAGGGGGAGGGGTGTCCGGCAAGGTGGGGAGGGCAGTCCAGGGGGTGTAGGGGGTGTCCAGTGGGGCTGTCCAGTTGGGGCATGGGGGCTGTCCAGTGGGGTGTAGGGGGGTGCATGGGGGACTAAGGGGGGAATGGGGGGTGTAGGGGGGTGTTTTGTTTCATGTGTATTTGTGACCTCACCAGATTGGTTGTTCCATTTGAGGTAATGTAGTGTAAGGGTAGTGATAACCCCTATGACCCAAGTATCTTCAAAATCTTGATCATTTGTATTTCTCATCCTCTAAGATATTTCTATAGGTTTCCTCTGGCGAAAACCCTGATCGCCATTACTACTTTTCTTCATCAGAGCTCTTTCCATACCTATCTCTCCTTGAACTCATATTATTTCTTGTTTTATAGTGGAGATGACGTCCTTCCTTCAAGGAAGAAGTGAAGACCCTTCTTGGTGATAGTTCCACAAGTGCAGAAATGAGAATATGAACTTTTGGATCCTGGTGCAGATGGGCTGCGAGGGGGGGATGGTGCAGGTGGGCTGGGGGTTGCAGGGGGCAGGGGGCTGGCAGGGGGGGGGGCTGGCAGGGGGACAAGCAGGGGGCTGGGGGGCTGGCAGGGGGACAAGCAGGGGGCAGGGAGGGCTGGCAGGGGGGACAAGCAGGGGGCAGGGGGGGCTGGAAGGGGGCAGGGGGGCTGGCAGGGGCAGGGGGACAAGCAGTGGGGTGGCAGGGGGGGGCTGGAATAAGGACAAGCAGGGGGCTGGGGGGCTGGCAGGGGGACAAGCAGGGGGGGACTAGCAGGGGCATGGGGGACAAGCAGGGGGTGTCAGGGGGCAGGGGGGACTGGCAGGGGGTGGCAAGGGGGGACAAGTAGGGGGGAGGGGTGTCAAAGCAGGGGGAGGGGTGTCCAGGCAGGGGGGGACTGGTAGGGGGCAGGGTGGGACTAGCAGGGGCAGGGGGGGATGGCAGGGGGACAAGCAGGGGGGGCTGGCAGGGGGACATGCAGGGGCAGGGGGGCTGGTAGGGGGACAAGCAGGGGCAAGGGGGGGGGGGGCTGGCAGGGGGCAGGGGGGCTGGAAGGGGGCAGGGGGGCTGGCAGGGGAACAAGCAGGGGGGGTACTGGCAGGGGGACAAGGTGGGGGAAGGGGGGACTGGCAGGGGGTGGCAGTGGGGGATTGGCAGGGGGTGGTAGGGGGACTAGCAGGGGGCAGGGGGGGCTGGCAAGGGGACAAGCAGGGGGCAGGGGGACAAGCAGGGGAAAAGGGGGGGGGGGCTGGCAGGGGGACAAGCAGGGGGCAAAGGGGGGGGGCAGGGGGCAGAGGGGTGGGAGGCTGGCAGGGGGACAAGCAGGGGGCAAGGGGGGGGGTGGCAGGTAGCGGGGGGGGGGGTGGCAGGGGAACAAGAAGGGGGGGTGCTGGCAGGGGGACAAGCAGGGGGCAGGGGGGGACTGGCAGGGGGTGGCAGGTGGGGACTGGCAGGGGGTGGCAGGGGGGTGTCCAGGGTGTGTCCAGGGGGGTGTCCAGGGTGTGTCCACATATTTTCTTCCTTCACTAAGATAATATCCTATAGAATAGGGAATTCACTCGGGTAATGGCCAGGTCCCCTACATTTATGGAAAATGAATGTAAATGGATTTTTGGGACCATTTTTATTTTCTTCCATAGTACTCTACATTTTTTCCCGGTAATTCGTTATAATATTTCCTTTTTTCCCACACGTAAAAAAAATTTGTTCCATTGAGACACTTTCTTGGGTGTCTCTTTCCACATTTACTACCTGATGGAAATTGAGGTTTCTTTTCTCTATGGTCTCTATTGTTGGGGCTCTTATCATTCATCGCCTTTATCTTATTTGTTGAGTTCGGGAGTTGGTTAATATATATGTTGTTGATCATATTTTTGGAGAACATATTGGGCATGAAAATGATATCTTTTACGCCTATAAATATTCCATTTTGTTGCTAATTTCCACCACCATTACCACCTTATACACCATACCCAATGTTACTACGACTTCCTTGGAATCCATCAATTGAATAAAACTAGAAATCCTTGTGTGAGTAATAATAGTCTTAAAATCATTTAGAGAATATCATGACACCATAGTTTCAATTTAAAACATCTTAGGATTTACCAAGGTCATTTATTCTCATATTATATTACTATCCTTCAAATCGATTTGTAAAGAAAATGTAAATTATCCTAAGCATATCCCCCGGGAGTGTCGTAACAAAGAGTGCAAAAAGGAATGTTTTCATGTACCAGGATACCCCGAGTCAAGCCTGAAACTCATTGTTAGAGTTTTCACTATAAGTTATATTTGTGCCAGATATGCCTCTACCTGATCGTATCCAGAAAGGGTTGTATTACTTGGAAAATACACAAAATCACTACATTACGAAATTATAGGAAGTTCTTCTATATTAATTCTCAAAGTCAATATTAGGGTATTGTGCTCTAATCAAAGTTTATCTAAATCT
Source organism: Viscum album (assembly GCA_963277665.1). NCBI lineage: Eukaryota > Viridiplantae > Streptophyta > Magnoliopsida > Santalales > Viscaceae > Viscum > Viscum album. The sequence continues at coordinate 770,603,463 of OY728135.1, read as the reverse complement.
AGTTTCCAATGTTTTTACAAAACTTTCTTTGATACCAACTGTAAATCCCCGACGCCAGTTACCCAGAGTCAGTGCATTATTAAATAACATTGGTATAATACATGGAATAATTTCCCAAAATACTGATCAGTTTAGTATCCTTGGAAGTACTAGATACACGCAAAAGTTTAACATTATATCATGAAATAAAAACATCAAAAACATTTATTAACATTTTAAAAAACACGTATGTCCTTAGCCAATCCATACATGTCCAATATAATATACGTATTCACATCCGGGGAAAAATAAAACATAAAAAGAAGAGAGCCTAGATGCTCAGTAAGGATAAGAATAAAGAGGAAAATTTCATATATAATCATAAACATTTAAGGAAATGTATAAGTCTAAAACAAAAGCCATTTTTAACATAAACATCAGTATAATAAGTCAAAGATAAAATAAAATAATGTCATTTACTTATTCCTAGGGATATTCTACTAGTTGAATAATCACATGAAATATCATTATCCACTTTCATAATGATGGAATGCATAATGCCAGACTTCATAACCACATAGTCAAGGCCTTGTGCCAATACTACAAATAAGATTTTGTCAAGGCCTTGTGCCAAGACACTAGTTTGTCTCATGAGACCTGACAATGCATCGAGGGGCTATAGCGGGCTCCACTCATCACTTACTAAGTCCAATGCATTACTCATATAAAAATGTTGAAACATAATAACAACATTCATATTAAAACTATCATACAAAATGTCAATATTTTAACCAGAAACCATGAATGGCATAAAAATTGCACATCCACAGTAAATCATAACTCATTAAATACAATATGTATGATTGTTTAATAATAGGTTAACCTCAATCAAGAATGATGAAGGATATTGACATATATAAAAATAATCATCAAAACTATGTGAGAGAAATATCCCCATTTTTCTTGAAAACATTTAAAAGTCACATTACTTATCAAGAAGCCATTTGAAATAGATTTTTGAATCAAAGTGTCTCATACAACTTTGAAACTTTTAAAAGTAATTTTAATATTAAAAAATTAATTCCCATATAAATAAAACCTAAAACCATTTTTAAAACATGGACATTAATTATAATTATTTAGAAGAATAATATTTTAGAACATTTTAAATTATATTTCAGTTTGAGTTCCTTACCAAATGAGATACGCTTGAATACAAATAATTGAGGTAATAAAAACTTTATAATATCATGAGAATAAAAGTTTTCATGATATACTATGTGAAGTTACAGTATATACACCAAATAAATGTGAATTGGTGCATAACAATAAAGATGTCTCGATGGAATGTAAGTTGAGATGAATTCCTTTATAATGACAATATACTTAGGTTTAGGATAAATCAATGAAATAATTACATGGGAAAAATATAAATACACTAAATATTATTGGATATTCATTGTAAATCAATCATAGGACATTCACATATAATTTTGTAAAAACAATACCAGTGACTTGGATGTTTAACTCAATGAAAATAAATTGAGTTAAAATTACACTTATCAAGTTCATATCGATGATTTGAGAATATATCAATGAATTTATTATGTGTATCAAAAGTATATCCACAGAAATAAGAGTGTAAATTAATACACAAATAATAAATTGTGATTCCACACATAATCATGGAGTAAAATAATCAATGAAGTATTCATAAATCCTGATGAGGTGAAATTGAAATTTGAAATTCCGTTACAGATTTGGAAACATATGAAGCATACAACCCATGAAGGAAGTATAATACAATGAACATGTAAATACCCATAAACTAATGTATATTACACAATTTATACAATTATTGTATGTAAACACACCCCACAAAAGGAAATAGTTTCAATATAGAATGAATCTCACGAGAATAAGAAGTGAAATGAAAACCCATTACCATGTTGTAATCAATCGAGTCGTATGACCAAAAGTTAATAACCACAAAATGAATCACAGAATACCATAAATATAAATATATTCATGATAATATATATCAAATGGAAGTATGAAACACACCGCATGCAATAAATAAGTGGCGAACTATGGAAGTCTCACAGAATTAAAAGTGAGATAAGAAACTCCTTACCTGAAGTCCGACATGTCTTGTATGTTCCTTGTTCTTCCTAAATAATAAATTTAATTTAATTTCTAGTTGTTTTAATTTTTTTTTCATATTTTCTATTCCTTCTATATCACTAATTACCTTTCTACAACAATTAGTTAATTATTTGAGTTCATATTTCATATTTTATCGACATTCGGAACATGAGAAAAAAATGAACTTGTTATAATTACAATGTTTCCATGTAATCAAAAGTACATTATCTTCAGAACGATATTCATGATTTAATAATCATATATATTTATATATAAATTATATATCCAATATATATATGTATTTATAATATTACATAACCTTTTTAGATAAGGAATGAAATGCACTGTTCATGGATATGGTAAGCCGTACGTACGCTTGAACACCAATTTCATTTCTATATTGTATTTAAATGGAATTAAAACATAATTAAACATAGGTACATAATAACTCTAGTAAAATATCACACATAATATAATTAAATACATCCTTTATATGTTCGACGTAAGGCATTAACGAGTCATATCACTTTGAGGGGGCGGTCGTCCGCACTTCCTCAAATGAAATTATGGAATTTTACCCATAATAAAAACCGTAAAAGAATGTTATAAATGGAAAATAAAGAAGCATAAAGAAAACATAAATAATAATATATATCATATATAAATATAGTTCCATCTTAATGGCCACCATGAGAGGAGGTAGAAGATTATTGAACAATCATCATTTCGTGAGGTGTTAGTTTTCCATCAACAGAAATAGTATGTTCATTGCCCATTAGATGGAGGTGTGTGTACATGTTGTTAAAATAATTCCCATAATAACATACTAGTATATTGAGGATTATATTTTTTTTATAAAATATGTGAATATAAATATTATACATGTTGGAAAAGTAAAATAAAAGAATATAAGTTAAGAGAAACTTTTACCTTTAATTTGGGTAACTCCCTTTAGTTTAAAACAAACGGACTTCTTGAAGTGGCTTCTGCCTAAGGTAAGGATTCAAGGTAGAATAGTTGAATCATGTGATCTTATTTGGTCAGGTTTTGGATGATCCAAGGGGCTTAAGAGGTTTGATTAATGGGTTAGAAGTTGTGTTCTTTTATAAGAGAGAGGAGGGTCACTTTAGAAATATTTGAAAATGTTATTTTATTATAAACATATCTTTGGTTTAAAAAAGTCCAAAACTCAATAAAGTCGAAGATAAGATGACTCATGTTATAAATAAAATCATCCAATAAAAATTGGACAGTTTTTGGATATTTTTTTAAATATTAATAATCTTATTTATTTAAATCATTTATTAATGAGGTAAATACTTCATAATTATTGTGTCATATATAATTTAATTTATTTGATGTCTAAAAAGTATAAAAAAATACCATAATGTTGGAAATAATTGTATCATTCCAATTATTATTTATATTCTAAATGATGACATATAAAACCCAATAAAAAATTTATCTTCTAAAAGATATTTGTTAATGTCATTTTTGTCTTGACTTTAAGTTATTTAAAATAAAGTGTCATTGTCATTCATAAGTGTCTCCATGGGGTCCTAAAATAGACCCAAGGATTCTTATTGCTGGAAATGACTTATACAAAAGGTTAGGACAAGTGTTAAGGTAATTTTGTTTTATTATAATATTCTTTCTACCTGGAATTACCATATTTACCTTTAACCAGGGTAAAGAAAATTCAAAAGTTACTATTCACTGAAAATTATTTTCATCTTATTGAACCACATTTCACTTACTAATAATAACCATGTATGTTGGATTTCAATTCACATAAGCAGTAAAGTTTCATTTAATTGAAAAATTCATTTTTTAACTACTACTATGTGGTTTTACTATTCATCACAAATTGAAGTTTTTTTAGAAAAAAACCAAAAAAACAACCTAAGTTATATTTGATATTCCAAATTCAAAATTGATGTCTATATTACCAAATTCAAAACATAGAAGTTTAATTAGTTAATTTAAAATTAATTCCCATTTTCAAAACAAATAGCGTGGTTTAATGAAATAATAACTATCAAAAGATTGACACATGTTTATGTATAATTTCAATGTGAAATTAATTCATTTGACCAAAATTGGATTAAATGGTAAAAATATAATCTAATTATACTTCCAAACCATTCCAATGTATAATTTATCACTATAAATAATTTTGATTAACAAAATTTGTCTTCAATTAAAATTTATTATTTTTTCCTATTCACCCAAATATGAATGTTATCAGAAAAACACCAAAAATTTATCGAAACTAAAATTTTCTATCCCAATTCTAAATAAGATGTTTATTTTTTCATGTAGAATATATAAAAGTGCCAAATATTATATTTAATAATTGTTCACCATTAAAAGGTGGTAAAATTGCTTTTTTTGAAAAATACTTCTTTTATCTGAAAAAATGAATTTGATCTTATATAATGTCTAAGAAAAACATAATATGGATTATAATATTATATGGAGTATATAAAATTCACAATTTAGTTAAAATTATTTATAACCACTTTTTAATGGAATGTTTGGTAAATTGTGGTGTGCTCGAACTCTGTGTTGTGTGTAGCGCAAACTATTGAATTACTTTACAGAAAATAACATAATATGAAATATTTGGGTGTTACACAAGGACCATGTTATGTTCTTCAAATGGACATATGCTTTTTGAGATATGACCTTTTAAGAATATCTAGGCCGAAAAGGGTCCGGGTCTGCTACGAAAAGTCCGGGTCTGACCCCACCTGGCCTAATCTAGCTTGGCCGCAGACTAGCCTTTACCGAACTAGCTAGGCATCAGACCGGCCTGACCCACCAGTCGGCGCTACCCGCATGAAGGATCGTGTGGACCTCATTCTTGAACAGCTCACAGAGTCATTCAACTCTTTAAATAGTTGTGCCACAAGGCACTGCCTGGAAATCCGCGGGACCCTTAGGGAGCATTTCCCTCGCCTTCCATCACAGCTTTGATGTTGCATCCTCCACCTATGGTGCATGAAAGTGTGCTGCCCATCTGCCAACATATCTGTCCAAGGGTTGGCCAACTGTCTGGTTCGCCGCTGTGTCGAGTGGTGTCGCCTCCTTCCGTATCCAGCGAGCGCCAGCTGCCACCCTCGCGCACTGGCACCACTATGCCAGCACTTTTCCATAGGGATTTGGTGATGCCCAAGAGCTCCTCTTCCACTCATGTCTGTGACTATGGGCCTCTCGGGATGCCTCTATCACTTTGTAATTCATCTTATTTGTGTTTCTATCAAATTCAAAATTCACCTGCAAAGAACGCAATGATAAAAAAAGAGACAGAGGTTTTGGGCCTTGTTTGTTTGTCCCACACCCTCCACGTTAGCATCATATCAATCGTGTATCAAATAAAAACATCACATAGATATTGATTAAGCCCCATTCAAATCTCTCGCAATAAACACTCCCAAATTCAAGAATGAGGGAAAAAAATGAGATATTATTGATTTTAATAACAACCCTTACATCGAGAATTGTTAGAGGTGTCACTGTTGTTATGGAATAAGAGACCTCATTGTATTAAGTCACCATCATATTTCAAGACCGAATTATTCCCACCCAAGATTCTGTCCACAACTGGTGGAAGATACAACAGTACTTTTCCATAGGTTCTTTATTAGATGATGTTGCGCAAAAAACCGCAACACAATCTCTTTTTAAATACATGGGGAGGATGAGTAATTCATTGATAGAATTAATGAGGTTCATTAATGAGTTTTTAATTAAGGAACCTATTAACTCTCAATGGTGTGGTTGCGCAACTGAAGATTCTAGCCATTAAATAGATTGAAAACCCATCGGGTATACCACCAATGCTCAATAGGAGGTACGATAATTAAATAAAAATATTTTTTATTTTATTATTTCATTAAAAGTCTCAAAAACTATCTTTTTTACTTGACCTATTACGATTGAAGTTAAGCCTCCCATAAGCTAAATCACAGTGTAGTAGATTCAATGGTTCTCGTTGATTTTTAATCTGAGCACTAGTTAAAAATATATAAAACATCGCATGCATATTTACTAAACACACTTTAAAAAGGGTTTAAGATCCATTAGGGGCACATTGGGAATTGGGATAAAATTACATCAATTTTCACAAACTCAGAATAATCCAAAATATATTACAAAAAATGATATAAAATTTTTGAGACTTTAAAATCTCTCAACATTTGGGATATTTGTCCCTGAAATCTAAAACAAAACAAGGGGAAAATATGGGGGTATTGAGCACGTATCTGAGCATCCCAATCCTAGGTGCTCTCATGGAGGTTCCCATGCTACCAACAAACTGGCACTAGAGGAATCGGCCACCCATTAAGGACCCACTCATGTCGATCCTCTATCTCCACCGAAAGCTCTGCAAACATCGCCCCATCATCGATGTCCAGCTCTCCCTAGTAGATAACGTGCGATGGATCATTCACATACCCCCAAAACTGTGACACATTGACACAATTATGCACCATTTGCATCTGTGAGGGAAGATCTGGATGGTACACCGCCTCAATTACTATATTGAGAATTTTTAAAGGTCTGATAAAACTCAGAGATAGCTTGCTACCCTAGTTAAAGCTATCAAATCCCCTTCATGTTGAGACCCCTAGGAAGACATGGCCACGCTCCACAAACTCTAAGTGTCTCCATCTCCTGTCGGCACAAGACTTATACCTGCTCTGGGCAGTCTTAATCTGCTCCAGGTTGATATAAACCTTCTTCGTTGAAGCCCTTTAAATAAGTCCATGGAGACACCATCCCACTTACACACTGGTACCTCATGTTGTGGATCTATGACAGATGGTACATAATTCCCAACCATCACATGATGACACGTGAGGCATCATGAGACGAACACTGCCACTACATTATTCATCCCTAGCCATAAGTACTAAAAACCATGGTCTTGGTAAAACTTTTACACTCCAGGATGTACCACCAAAGGGATGTATTGAACTCCCTCAACACCTCCTCTCATAGAATCACTCATACCATAGTTATCACTCTGAAGAGTCTGACATGCTCCCCAACTTCAAGAAATATATTAGGATCATGTCCCAAGGATATCTGAGAACGTCGGTCTTCGTAGTCTACGTCCTCAACTTGTTCCTCCCTGACTCACTGATGGAGTTATGGAGTTTATGTCATATAATAGAGGTATTTTTATCCATCTCTATCCACAAAGAATACGTGTAACATGGCTAGCTTATTTTTCACCTCACTCAGCAGTTGTAGACCGTACCACATGTTGAGTGCATATGCTACTCCACTCCATATCCCAAGAGTGCAGACTATCATGAAATTGTAGTCCAAGAGGAACTACAACCATCATCATTGTCTCAAGTTTAGGTACTACTAAGAGATGATATACCTGAGAATATTTTGATCAGAGAAAACTGTAAACCATTCACCCATCAAGTAGTGCCGCCACATCTTCAGCTCAAAAACCACTGATACTAACTCCAAATCATGGGTGGAATTGTTCATATCATGCTATCTCAACATCCGTGTGTTGTTGGTGATCACTAATCTCTCCTACATCAGTACACATCCTAGTAAGGTCCCTGGTGTCGTAGTAAACTACATACCCAACACCCTCTTCTGGTAGACTCAATATGGAGGCACACATCAGCCTCTATATCAACTCCTAAAAATGTTGTTGGCATCTCTCCTTCCACCCGAAGGGCTGTCCCTTCTTCATCAAATATTACAAGGGTTCTGAAACTCTAGAAAAGTTGGGTACAAATATCTTGTAGTACCCATCCAATCTCAGGAAAATCCACACCTTGTTCACAGTCATGGGTGGCTCCCAAGCAGGATCTGCCTCTAACTTTGTCGAATCCACTAAAACTCCAACCTTCGAGATAACATGCACTAGGAAGTGGACTTACCGTATCCAGAACAAGAACATCGAAAAATTTCCATAAATTTGGTGCTCTCAGAGTGTATTCAGAACTATCTGTAGGTGTGGGGAGTGATCATCTTTCAACAACGAGTATATCAAGATGTCATCAATGAATACCACTATGTAGCGATCGAGGTAAGGATAAAAGATCATGTTAATGAGACCCATGAACATTTTCAGATCATTGGTCACCCAAAATGGAATCACCAAGAACTTGTAATGTCCATAATTAAATCAAAAGGTTGTCTTCGGTACATCCTCATCTCGTACCCAGAGCTGGTGATAGTATGATCTGAATTCTATCTTTGAAAACCATTGAGCTTCCTTCAGCTGGTTGGAGAGATCTTATATCCTTTGGATTGGATAATTTTTATTCATTGTCACCTAGTAAAGGTGTTGATATTCCAAAAAGATCCTTAGACTACCATATGCCTTTTTGGCGATCAAAATCGGGGATGTCCATGGAGAAACACTGGGCCATATGAACCCCTTCCCATTAAAGTCTTACAATTATACCCTCAACTCACGAAGTTCTGTGGGGGCCATCCAATATGTTGGAATATATATTAGTGACGTCCTAGGGTATAGGTATATTTATAATTCTACCTCTCTACAAGGAATTAGTCCTAGAACACCATCAGGAAATACATCACCATACAGGTCCACCACTACAGGATAACTCGGACTCCTCACTTCCACTACTCCGAGGGTAAGGATAGCCAACTGATTAGTGATCAGCATCACCCTCCTTTGAGTAATTACATCTTCTGCTGCAAAGGTTCCCTCCTCATCGGTAAAGGAAAACCTGGACCCATCCTCGCAGACACACCGCACATTGTGCCTAAAATAGTCTATCAAAGCATGGAATGTGGATTGCCATTACATACCCAAGATGGTGTTTTAATGCCTTTGTTCTACTATTAATAGATCCCATATGAATATCTCACTTCCTAGAGTGATCTCAAACTGTCTTCACCAGTGTGTAATCATTGAATCTTCCCCTGTAGGTGTCTCTAATCGTAAGGATCGAGACAACGGCTCCATCAAAATCTCCGAGATCTGAAAAATTGTCGTAGTAATAAAATAGCGACTAGAAACTATGTCTATAAAAATTTTATCTAGGGTGGAATAGACACAGATAATACCTCTAATCATATCTATAACATTGTGGTTGTAGGCCTCTTCTACCTACAGCTGAGCTCAACCATGTCAACCTGCTCTATGTGGTTGTGGTGGACCACCTGGGGGTGGTGGTGATAGAATCTAAAAAAGTTATCAAACTCTTGCTGCACGACCAACTCCTCTGACACGACCACCACCCCGCGAACCTCCTTGCATGAACCTCAGTCATTGCCTCGGCAGTCCCTTGACCATCTTCAGATCATCGGTACGGCGGGTCGGGCAGTCGTGAGCCATGTGGCCCTTCCTGCCGCACGTGAAGCACAGTCTACTCCTTTTCTATCCTACAACACCTTGTGAGATCCGTACTAAAGTTCTCAGTTAAGATCCAAGTATCACTGAGAGGGGGAGGGGTGAATCAGTGATATCCTTTTATTTTTATGTTTCCCTCTTTTTGAGACAACCTTAGCATCCTGTTAAAAAGTTTATTCCCTACTGAACACACACAACCATAGGAAAACAATAATTACAAGGTTCCCTACTCAACAAGAGTAGCTACGTACTTGGTATGGCACAGAAACAATCCAGTACCACAAAATCCACTAAAAACAAACCTTTTATTTGGAATACAATGAGTAGGATATACCCTTACACTCATGTAGCACTTGGAAAACAATTTGCAAGCACATGTGCACCATATTAGCACAAATAGGGAATTACAGTATTTCAATGCTTCTATATAATTGAACAGTTGTATTTTATGAAGTAAAAATATTCACTTTCTTACCCAGAAGCTGGTAAGAACTATCTTATGCACAACTGTATACTTACGAAGACAACAAATTTTTTGCACAACCTTTAGGGTACCTTGTATGCAATTCAAATGGCATGTGCGTGAAAATTCCCTTTTGGAACGAAAAACCTTTTTCACACAACTTCTTTTTTCGGTGCAACTTTACACTTTGCACGCAGCTTCCCACTTTTTCATGCACCATTCTTCTTTTTGCACAAACCTATTTCTTTTAATGCAACTCACTTAGCATAAAATTTTACGCGCACCAGAGCTTGGAATTTCTTCTAAGTGTCGAGCATTTACAAATGAGAGGGGTTCACCTCATATTTATAGGAATTTTTTTACGTGCGCTAAAACACTTATTCATGCATAAAAACACTCTTTATGCGCAAAAAAATAATTTCATCCAACATCAGATTTCACTCAATGCATTTATTTTTCGCACACCTCATGCTTTTTCCATTTTTCGATCTTTTGATCTCGAAACACCTCTTCCGTGAAAAACTTCATTTTTCTATTTTGCGCATCGTGCCAATATTTCACGAAGCCTTGATTTTTAGTGCATCACATTTATATTTTGAGTATCCCGAGCAAATTACATGCATCCCGAAAATATTTCCATCCCGTACATATTTCACGCATCTCGAAAATATTTCACGCATCCCACACATAATTCGCGCAGTTTTTATTTTTTTCGTGCTATATGCCCATTTTTTCGCACACTACATGCATTTTCAATTTTTCGATGTTCTGACCTTGAATCATGACTTGTGAACAAAAATATAAACCATATTCAAACTTGCGTGCAACATCCATTTCCAAAAACACATATCTTCGAACGGTGCCACCTTAAACTGTGCTTTTGTGCCGCCTCCAGATTGACCATTTCTTTGTCATTTCTCTCTTCAATGCTTCCTATAACCCTTCTTCATCTTTCATCACGAAATCCACTATCGTGATATATATATCCTTTGATAGACCTGATTTAGCATCACCAGAATTACAATTGGAAGTACTAAAAATTCCATATCTTCATGTAGCATTATTCCTTCTAATCATGACTGTATATGAATGATATTATCATTTCCCCCCATATTCCTTCATGAGGCATGCATCAAAAGTTCTCATAACTTGTTATATTTGTGAAATACATATTAGTAAAGAATTTTCTGGTTTATACGTTTTTTACAAAGTGAAGTGATTTATCTTCTTTGACAACAAAAAACTACACTCTGTAACATGAAACTCTTTTTTACTTCCTTATCCATCCATCATTGTCCCAACATGAACGTCCGACCCTACATCATTGGTTCATCCCCCGGTAGGTCTGGCCGACTTGGACCTTTGTGAAATCTACCTACTACATGTTTCAAATGACTCAACTACCTATTGTCTGGGGGAGTCTCTCACCGTCACTGCCTGCTCAGCTAAGAAGCACCCAACCAATAATGCTCACTCGAGCACTCCAGCCTGCGTCGAGATATTGAGTGATATCATCGATGCTCTAATCTCCCGCCAGGGATGCTTCTAAAAGGTCCGGGCCCTAAATAATGGGTCTCATACCATGTCGGTGGAGTAGTGTGATAGGTCAGTGCATCTCGTCGAGTACTGGGCCACTGATAGGTTTCACTATTGTACGTGTAGTATCTCATGGATACGCACTGAGGATAAAATCAATAGTACAAACTCCGCTCGAAAAAGAGTCTTAAGGTCTGACCAGGTGAGTGTTCCCTCCTCATTCATTTGGAGCATCAGACTCCTCTATCTCCCTACTGTTCCTTGGAATAGGCTAGCATCTAGGATAACCATCTTATCTGTTGGTGTCTCAACTAAGTGAAAAACATGTGTCATAGCCTCCAGCTAGTCCTTAGCTTCTTGGGGTTGTGTCTCACCATGAAAACACAGAGGCCTCTCTATCTAGAATTAATGCAATGGGCTCAGTAAACATGCATGATATGATAGTGGGGGTGGAGGAAACTGTTGATCTATGAGTAGTGGGGATGTCGGTACACCACCCGAATATTCTAACATAGTAATTGGGCCATGCACTGAAGGCTTGTCGCTCGGTGGGCCATCGTCGGGTAATCTCTCTAGAATCATGGATACCTATCTAAACTACAGAATCCTAAGAAGAAAAATGTGTTCCATGTTCAAAAAGTTATACCTAGTGATCTTACTCAAAAGAGATGAAAAGTAAAACATTTCCAAAGCACATGCAATTAGTGTTTTCTATATCGAGTGAAAAAATAGAATTCAGGGTCCTTGTATATGGATACATTAGCCTTTTCACCAACAATGGACTCCTCAAACTAAAAACCAAACTCCAAACACATAACAATATTTCTCTATTGGAAATATCAGTGTCCTGGTTCTTTGGTAGAACTGCCTCCTATGAGACCGCTTTGTCATGACCCGTCCGTCGGGGCCTGTGCCATGACAACCACAAGACCACCATCCATAGGTCATGGGTTGGCGACTATCACCGAAAACATGTATCACTAAATCGAGAAGGAATTGACTTTAAAACTTTACTAACACATAGTACTAGAACATAAAAAGATTCCACCATGATGTAAAAGTACAGCAGTAAAAGTGTATACTGAAAGTAAGGGGTCCAAAATACAAGCCTGACATAAAGATAAAACTACAACAGAAAATAGTAAACAGTTCATGGGATCATCCACCATGGATCCTTCCTAAAGGGTAGGTACAACTCATATTCATATCTCACCATGATAACCATCACCGTACAATGGAGAAACACAGTTCAAACCAGTTATAACTTAATTACAGATGTAAATATGATTAGTGGTAAGGCTATATCATCTTATTCTATTAAGCGGCACTGCTGCTGACCCAACAGAATCAATAGGTACTAACCCCCACTGTCCCACATATGATTCGACTCACCCATGATCGATGGGTACTAACCCCCAAAGAACCACACAGGATCTAACCCACAAAAGATCGATGGGTACTAACACCCACTGACCCACACAGGATCTAACCCACACTGAATCAGTATGCACTGACCCACATAAGATTGCTGAGTGGTGACCCACACAGAATCTAACCCAGACATGATCGGTATGCGATGACCCACACCGGATCACTGAGTGATGAACCACAAAGGATCAGAGGTGTTGATCTACATAGGATAGCTAGGTGATGATCCCCACATAATCACTAGGTGTTGATCCACATAGGATCGTCATTAAGTCTCCACATAACAACTAGCCAATGGATTCCCATACATAGTATGCTCGAGTTCTATAGTATCTTCTCCTCAAGATATCGGTTGTTCTTCAACTTCCACGAAGTCTCATGATGATGTAACCCAATGATATGTCATGTCATAGGGGTTCCAACGCAACAGATGATGCATCAATCGGCCGCTCAAAGGATTCTATCTTCATAGACGGTTTGTCAAAAATATATTTTGTTAGATAGATACGGCCTTTTATGCGTATGGGGGCCGAAAATGGTACGGGTCGAGTCCCACTCAGCCTGGGACATGTCGACCTAGACTGCGTCCGGCCCACCTGGGCCCGAACTGGCTGGCCCATCAATCAGCTAGGCCTAAACCGGTTGGGACACAGTGGGCTAGGAATGTTTGGTTGCAGAACTATTTGGCCCGAACTTGATGGGCAAGGCCATGGCAGGCACGACCCACTGCACAGTAGACTAGACTAGCCCGTCGGCTAGCCTGACCCGTGCGAGTGGTCACGCGACCCCTCTTTCCCAAACGGCTCAAAGAACCATTCATATCTTTAAGCAGTACCACCATGTGGAACTGCCTGGATGTCAACGGGACCTACAGGGACTAGGTCCCTCACCTTTTTTCGTGACCTCCACCTGTGGCGCATAGTGGTGCGCATCCAATCCACCAATGTGACCAACTGAGGGTTGGCTGCCCGTCTGGTCTGCCTTGGCGCCAAGCGACACTGTCACCTTCTGTGGTTAGCGAGCATCAACCACCGCCCTCACCCATCGGCGCTGTTCACCTGTGCTTCCGTGTTGGCGCTTCTTCTCCAAGGCTCTAACACCGCTCTGAAGTTATGTTTCCACTCCCGTATGCACCTTTGGGCATCCCCGCATGCCGATGTCACTACGTGACACTATGATTCATGTTTCCATCAAATTCAATATTCACTTATGATGAACGCAATGATAAAACAAGCAGTGGAGTTTCCAGGCCTTATTCTTTTGGCTCATGCCCTCCATGATAACATCATATCAAGCGAGTATCAAATAAAAACATCACATAGATATTGATTAATCCTTGTTCAAATATCCTACAACAAAAAACCTCAAATTTAAGAATTAGGAAAGTAAAAATGAGAGTTTCTTGAAATTAATGACAACCTCTACCTCGAAAATCGTTGGAGGTATCACAGTTGTGATGGGAGAAGAGTCCTCATTGGATGAAGTCGTCAGCATTCATCGATCTTGGATCGTTGCTTCACAAGCTTCCGTCCTCAGCCAGTGGAAGATGTTGCGGTTCATTTCTAGAGGTTCCTCTCCTGATGAATTCATTCCAAAACCCAATATTTACATCTATTTAAATAATGGGGGAGGGTGTGTAATGCATTGGAAAAATTAATTAAGTTCATTAAAGAGTTTTTAATTAATAAAATTCTTAATTTTAATGGTTTGGTTACGGATCATAAGATTCAATCTATTGAATGGCATGATAACCTGTCGGTCCCACCACCACCGCTCAACAAGAGGTAAGATAATAAAATAAAAATTTTATTATTTTATTATTTCATTAAAAGTCGCAAAAACTAACTTTTTCAGCCGACCTACTAAGGTTGATGTTAATCCTCCCTTAAGTGAATCACGACGCTAACGATTCAATGGTGACCATATATTTTTTATCTGAGCACCGGTTCAATATATAGAAAATGTCGCCTGTGCATTTATTGAACGTACCTTAAACAATGTTCAAAAATCCATTTCAGGCACATCTGGCCTCGAAATCAAGCGTTGTAAATTTTCACAGACTCATAATAATACCATGTAATTTAAAATATATATATGGAATTTCTGGGTATTTATATTCATAGTCATTTCCATGGAAAATCCTCTGTTTTTATATGGAGGGTAAGTGGAGAAAAAATGATTGGACCTATCTAAAACAATTAACATAATTAAGATAACATGTCTGTAGGTTCTTACCAAATAGGGTGAACGTTTTTTGATGGCTCTTTGGTGTCTTTATAAATTCAAGATCCCGCCACATGAATATAAATTACCACAAAAGTCTCATTCCACTTTAATGTTTTCATCCTTTATATTATAATGATTGTTGACCCTTTCCTATTTCAGTTCTGTGCGGGTGTAACATGATCAATATTGGATCTTTTGATGGTGCATGCACCTTGTCTAGGATAGTATCTCATTTTGTCCATGGTGCATTACGTGATCACTGTGGGGTATTGTGACGGTGTATAAGCATCATCTTAGTTAGAACATCTTCGTATATTGTATAGCCTGATGGGTATTGGACATGTAGGTGGACATGTATAAAAACCTTGGTATGATTAGGGTGGCATGCCCACATTCTTCTACACCACAAGGTGAACATGCCTCTAGGCATATGTGGCATCTTGTGAACCATCTGATCATATCACATGAATATCAATTACCATATTATAATTTATCATTTTTTATATTTTCATCATTTATTTTAACACGATTTTTGATGATTTTCAGTATATTGGTGGTTTATAAGTCACATGAATTGAAATAACTCATCTAGAAACCACCACATGATCAGGGAGTGTCTTAGAATCATTTACAGAAAAATTGAGGCTTGTAAAAGGGTTCATGTGTGATCTATTATAGATCAAGAAAATAACATACCCCATTCACATGACCTGTCTAAGGATATGTGATAATATATTCTTTGGGAGTTTACATGATCCATGTTATTTGAGAATATTATTTTACTCTTCATTGTGGATAGAATAAAACCCATTATTTTGGAATTTCATATTTTTTTATCCTCCATTAATCATTTAGTGGGCCTCAACACAATATAATTTTGTTCTGGTTAGCGTTCCAATCATATTTTTATTGTTTTATTGGAGTCTTGTTTCATGAAAATGAACTTCCAATAACATCACCAAAATTCACTACAATTCATCTAAAATCCTAGTTTATTTATATGGAGTTTCAAATAATTATTTTAGATATCAGCACCACATTCTCTACAAAAAAACATCCTAAAACATCACCAACTCAAAATTAAATTCAAAAAAATAAAAAAACTCCCAATATAAAAAGAAAATATCCATCAACATGAATTTATTAATGTTCAAATCATTTATTACAAGGGTCTATGTTTTTAGTAAAATGATATATAAAATATCATATTAATTAGTAGTTAAATTTCCACTTAATATGTCACAGAACATTGTGCTAGAAATAATTGTCGGTAAAAATAATGTTGGGAAATAGAACCTGATTAAAAACCTTTTTTATAGTTACTTTCCTATAATAATTATATTTCGACCATGAATAAAATATGCATGAAACTGTGTTTTTTTAGATAAAAAAACTATTTCTCTATAGTTATTCGATTTTACCTTGTTCAAGAATCCCATGTTTTACGGAATATCTATATGATTTTGTTTACATTATTTTCAATAATAATGAATTTTATATTGTTGATCTATATGAGATATTGAATTGTGATGATATTATTATTGAGATTTATATATTTTTGTTAACCGAGCATGTTAGAAAATCTTGAGGAAATTCAATCAAGGGTTCTTTGTAAAATAAATATCTACATTCAATATCATGTAAGGCACACAATAAAAATATAAAAAAAAGGCACTGAATTTTTTATAAAATATTGAATGGAGATTATAACAATAGAATAGGTATTGTGAAATAACTCATAGTCACGAAGATATTGCTTACTCCAAGATGTATATTGAGTCTTATTAAAAGGTGACCCATTTATAATTTTTTCTAAAGAAAGGATCTGTAATCATGAACCATATAGTTAGAGAGAAGATATTATATATATTTTAATGGTTGAAATGAAACAAAATAAAAGGTCTTTTATTTGTTATAATTCGAATTTAAATAAAAAGTAAAATATATTTAATGCATAAGACTATTGAGTTTTATTTCACTTCCACCCCACAACTTTAAAAATTGAAATAAAAAATTGAACTCCAAAATGCAATTATATTTCTGTTCTAAATTCAATATGGTCATTTATTTATGATGAATAAATATATTTTTCTTATTGAATATTACATTATAAATGTTCATAGTTGAAAAAGATATTGTAGAACATAAAAATTATATTTCATTATTTTATTTCCTTTTATATATTCCTCTATAAATTTGAACATAAATTTTATAGAATAATATTAAAGTATTAAAATCCTATTAGAAAATTTATTTATTTTATTCCTCTTATTGAAAGTAATGAAAACATCCATTTAACAATTCTATATGAATGATTCCTTGAGAATTTTTATTTTTTAACATTGACTTGTAACATTTCAACGACAACTATCATTGTGAAACTGTAACGACCCAAAGTTTCATTAATGGAAAATCCCTCTTGATCTAGTTAAATGTTTCTTTATGAAAAATGTTTTTATAAGATGTCAAATTCTTTAGTTTTATGTTATGATTTTTGACCGTTACTTTTATAGCCATTGAACAGTGATCACTTGAGTAGTATAAATATATGGCTTTAACGAACCCAATTTTACTCAGACAAAGGAAGCGACGGCCTCATCCAGTAGAATTTCCCCATATGAAGCCCATTTGTTAGAGCTCGAAAAAGAGGTGGCGTCTTTAGGCTTCGCCCTTGACCAACCCCAAGCTGAGCTTCATTATGTCAATCTCGAATGAGACCATCTACGGGAAAAGTGGAAGTTTATAGAGATTACCACTCGAGCGATGTTATCCGAGCCGCCCTAAGAGTCTGTCACCATCGCACACCTTACCCTTAGGTCTAATGCTGCTATTTTAAGGGGTTATGTAAAAAATATGTAGTAATATGTTCATGTGCATTATTTTTGTATATAATAATGAATATAATTTCTAGTCATTTTTGATACATTGTAAATAGTTTTTAAAGTACAAATGGTGTTTTTGGTTATTATTTAATTAAGAATTATATTTTATTAAATTTAGGGATTTTTTGAATTAAATAATATTTTAATAAAATATTATTATTAATATTAAATTAATTATTTATTAAATATAAATGACCTTATAATTTTATGAATTCAATTGAAATTTTTATTAAGGTTTGAAATCCATTTCTTTCAAAACCCGTGAATTTTTTATAAATGTCGGTTTTTATTTTAAAAGTGAAAATTCACATATTTAGAAAATTATTTAGATAAAATAAATAATATTTTTGGAATCATGGCGTTGAAATTATCCAACGGTGAATTTTTCATAATTTTCTGAGACAATAAAATTTTTGGGTAAAAATTAAATACCATTTAAATATATAATGTGTTTTATGACATCATAATGACCCAATGGTGATGTAATGAAATACCATAATCCTTATGTTCGGCCAATATGTGTTTTATCATTAATATAATGTGATTTCGGGTTTGTTTGACATACTTTTCAAAGCATTAATGGATCCCTCAAGACTTATTCAACACTTTGCCTTTTTAAATTAATTTCCATGGGAGTGTGACTCATCTCCACATAAGCAACCCTACATTTTTAATATGTTCGGACCATGGGCTTGTAAAATATTTTTTCCTCTTTCCTTTTCGAGAAATCATGGGCAAATACTATGGGATGGTTTGTGGTTTGGATTATTTTAATATAAGTGGTCCCAAACCTAAATAATAAAGAATTCTCTCACCTTTCCTATATTAACCCACCCAAGCTCCCACTTCCTCCTCACTCAAAGCCCTTGGAGTTCGTCCAAACTCTGCCCTAATCTCTCTATAATCCTCTCAAGTTACCCCAAGCTCCCAAGAAGCCTCTCAGAAGCCTCTCTCTAGCCTTTGGAAGCACACTTTCAAGTAAGGGTTTTTTCTTCCTTTCTCATTTTTGTCAATTTTCTTTAAGTTGTATTGCCTTATTAATTTCAATTATGAATGTTGGGGTATGGTTTTTCACCTCCCCCATACATCCATATTATTGTTTTAATGATGGGAGACCCCTTTCTCTCTCATTAAATGCCTCCCATGTACACCCATTACTATGCGGAAATTCCGAAAGGAACTTTTCTCTCCTCTTTTATATTCAAGCAATACTTTTGTATCATGAATCTAAATTCCATTACAATTGTTGGGACATGTATATATATGACCTCCTTACTGTCCTATACATGTAAATATGATGAGAAACCCATTTCTCTCTCATCAACCTTTTTTTATGAATTCTTAGGTCACGCCGTTACGCTGCCGAAATCGCACCGATTTTCTAAGCCAATGTTATTGTGTAGTGAATACCATGCCCATTTCTCCATCAAGGGAATTCAACTGGATGCACATTTACTTATTGATTGTAAAGTTTCATGTATGAATTACATATTCCTTTATCGTGGAATAAATGATTATGTTTTATGAATCCATGTTTTATGATCCATGTGGCACACTTATGCATGAAATGAAATGTTTTAGAAGGGTGAGCCCTTATAGCGCTCCAATGCATTGGGTAAAGTATAGTATCATGATACGTCAATTGCAATGAGTGTTGACTCATGCTAATTCAAGTGCAACGAGGGTTTAATCGTTCTTCAAGTGTATTGATGGTTTACTCATGCTCCATGTGCAATGAGCCTTGGCTCATGCTAATTCAATGTTAAGTGTTGTTGCCACATTTCCATGTTATGATTACCATGCTTTATCATGCCTTTATGTTCATGTTTCTTTTATAAACTATTGATATGACTATTTCCTAACATGTATTGTACTCCTCATGTTATTCAATGTGTACTCCCTTACTGGGCTTTACAGATCACCCTTTTCTTATGCATGTCCTCAGGTTATCCCATGCAATGCTAAGTACGAAGGAATGTAGTGGTCATGTAAAGAATGTTTTCAATAATGATGTTGTATTTCAAGTTTAAAGTATTTATGTAATGATTCTAAGACCCAAATACACTAAACCTCTCAATATTCGTTTTTGTATCAAGTGAAGTTTTATGTAATAAGGCATGTTTAAGTTGTAATAAATAGCAGGGTTGTCATAGTTGGTATCAGAGGATAGGTTTAGTTATTTTTGGGATTAGGAAACCCCAGTAAAGACTTAGATACAAGACTAAGTATAAAATGAACATCCCTTTGTTTTGGTAAGTATTGAGTAAGTGGTTTATCAAGCAAATACATCCCTGTCTGGATACGAGTAGGTAGAGGCGGCTCTGGCACACATGTATCCTAGGGGTAAAACTCGAAAACACCGCTTTGAGCTAGACTCGAACGGGAACTGGTGCACGACAATGGGCCTTCCTGCACTCTTGGTTACGACACTCCTGGGGGATATGTTTTCATAAATTCACAAGCATAGTATGAACCCTTATTAATGGAAAAATGACCCTAAGAATATATGTTAGAAGGTAGATCATGAAAATCCTGGATTGAATCCTATAGAATCATGAGTTAAAGAGATTAAAGTGTATTTATAAGTAATCAACTATTGTCTTTGGATTACCCTTTATGTGTTACTCCTAACTTTCCTTTTATTAAAGCCAATGGCCTGTAATATGAGAACTCGGGCTAACAACCGTTGTGAAGATCAGTGTGATGATAGTACTAATGAGATGCCCAATCAAATGGGAGAGGGAATCGCGAACTTTGTCACGCTTCTCTCTCAGATAACTCAAGTTTTGAATAGAAACACGGGTCAAGAGGAACGTTAAACCCCCCTAAGAAAGAACAAGATGCTATTGAAAGCTTCATGAGACAATGGCATCCTACTATTAGTGGATCATTTGAACCCAGGATCGCTGAGCAATGGATCAACTCCATTGAAAAGATATTATCCATCCTCCAATGTTCTGAACAAGAGAAGGTTCTCCTGGCGGCTTATCGTATAGAGGGTGAAGCTGATCAATGGTGGATGTTGATCAAAAATATGAAGCCTGAGGAGGGGATCGAGGCTTTGGAAGGGAAGGAATTCCGGAAGATCTTTTTCGATAAATATTTTCCGCGCACCCTCCATCTTAAGATGAAAAGGGACTTCCTTTCCCTCAAGAAAAAAGATGAAGAATCTGTGGGAGCATACGAGGAAAACTTCACAAGGCTTGCACGATACGCTTCCAGCTTTGTCGTTACCCCTGAATGCAAGGTCGGCTGCTTCTTTGGTGGGCTGAAGCCTAGCATGCGGGAAGCATTAGCGATCCGTGACTTCGACAGCTATGAGGAAATTGTCCGATGTGCCCTCAAGGTTGAAATGGAGATCAGAGAGTCACAGGGGTATCATGCGGACAAGAAGCGTAAGGTGGACTTCAATGCTGGTGGGCCGATGGATGAATCCAACGGTGCTAAGAAGTTCCAGCACCCCACTTTCCAAAACTGCGGAAATAAGCACCCTGGAAATTGCCTTAGGGGGATGAGAAAATGCTTCAAGTGTGGAAGGGAAGGGCACCTAGCTATTAACTATTGGCAAGAAGGACCCGCAGCTGTGACAGAGGAGAGGAACGCTCCATTCGAACATCAACACGTTGTTCAATGCTCCAAATTCAAACAACCGGGTCATTTTGCAAATCAGTGCCCTAATCTAAGGGTTTTCGGAGGCAACCAATAACCTCCAAGACAGCAAGGAATATCTTTTTCCATCACTTCTGCCGAAGTGAACCCCGACAATGAAGTGGTGACAGGTACACTAGTTATTCATTCAAGAATAGCGAACGTACTTTTTGATTCAGGTTCTACGCATTCTTTTATATCTCAAAAGTTTAGTAGAACAATCCCAACACCACCACAAATCATGGAATTAAAGATGTTGGTGAGTACAAAAAATGGGGCAATCATGTCATCCCATGAGTATAAGTCCTCCCATGTTATAATATGTGGATTGAATTTCCCACTGAACCTCATCATACTCCCTCTGGTGGAATTTTTTGCAATTCTTGGCATGGATTGGCTTTCCTTATATAGAGCCAACATAAATTGTCGGGAGAGGGAAATCTCACTCCATATGGAGAATCGACCCCTGATTCTTTACAAGTGTCAGGAGGAAGATGAATCTCCTTTATCTCCATCATCTCAAGCATGGATATTACTTCCTTATGAGCACGCATATCTGGCTCATACGATTGAGTCCAAGGAAGAAACCACCCTTGAAGAAATGCTTATTGTGAGGGAATTCACTGAAGTGTTTCCCAAGGAACTTCCTGGTCTTCCTCCAAGAAGAGATGCTGAGTTCTCGATTGAACTTATACCTGGGGCGCTACCAATATCCAAGAATCCATATATAATGGCTGTTGTTGAGCTTGAAGATCTGAAGAAACAACTACAGAAGATCCTGGATAAAGGGTTTATACGCCCAAGTGCATCACCATGGGGTGCACCAGTCCTCTTCGTCAAGAAGAAGGATGGGTCAATGCAGATTTTCATCGATTATCGTGAACTTAACAAAATCACGATAAAGAACATGTATCCTCTCCCAAGAATCGATGACTTGTTTGATCAGCTACGTGGAGCACAATACTTTTCCAAGGTGGACTTGCGGTCGGGATATTATCAAGTAAGGGTGAAGAAGGAAGATATCCCCAATACTGCTTTTTGTACAAGGTACGGGCACTATGAATTCATAGTAATGCCTTTCAGACTCACAAATTCTCCAGAAATATTCATGGACCTAATGAATAGAGTCATTAGAGATTACCTTGACAAATTTGTGGTAGTCTTTATAGATGATATTCTAATATACTCCAAAACCAAGGAGGACCATGAGGAGCATTTAAAAACTGTACTAGAGACATTGCGCAAGGAGAAGCTCTATGCAAAGTACAACAAGTGTGAGTTTTGGTTGAAGGAAGTCTCATTAATGGGCCATATCATCACAAGCAATGGGATATCTGTGGACCCCTCCAAAACATATGCAATTGAGGGATGGTCGAGGCCAACATCAGTAACTGATATCCGTAGCTTCTTGGGGTTAGCTGGATATTATCGAAGATTTGTGAGAAATTTCTCATGATTGTCCAACCCTCTTACCAATCTAACTCGAAAGGGAGTAAAGTTTTCTTGGAGTGATGAATGCGAAGAAAGCTTCAAGGAGTTGAAAAGGAGTCTTATCACTGCACCCGTGCTCACTTTACCCACAAGTGGGGAGATTTTTGTGGTATTCAGTGATGCTTCGAAAAAGGGCTTAGGATGTGTGCAGATGTAGAATGATAAAGTGATATCCTATGCCTCAAGGCAGTTGAAAATCCATGAGTGAAACTATCCAACACATGATCTAGAGTTCGCGGGTGTGATCTTTTCCTTGAAAATCTGGCGGCATTATCTCTATGGAGAGAAATGTGAGATATATACTGACCACAAGAGTCTTAAATATATATTCACACAGAAAGAGATTAATATGAACCAGAGAAGATGGATAGAGCTCATGAAGTATTATGACTGTTCAATACATTACCCCCCTGGGAAGGTGAAAAAGGTGGCAGATGCCCTAAGTATAAAGGATCCAGCGATTCTATCAATGATGATAATTAAGAAGGATCCAATCTTCTTAGACTTGATTAAGATGGATGTGGGAATCATAAAGAAGGGAACATCATAAATCCTTTCACAAATGATTGCTCAACCATCTCTTTTGGAAAGGTTAAAGGATTCTCAAAATGATGATGTGGGAATTCAAGAAAAAGTGGAAGCTATCAAAAAGGGGAAATCCTCGGAGTTTAATGTTAATGAAGAAGGAACTGTGCGGTTTGGAAAAAGACTATGTGTTCCATCAAGTATGGAGCTGAAGAAGGAACTTTTGGATGATGCACATAGTTCAACTTTCTCTATTCACCTAGGGAGCACAAAGATGTATCGAGATCTCTGAGAAAACTTTTGGTGGGATAATATGGGGAAGGAGATCGTTGAATATACATCAATGTGTCTGCTGTGTCATCAAGTGAAGGCAGAGAGGCAGAAGCCTAAGGGGATGATGCAACCATTGCCCATACCAGAATGGAAATGGGAGAACATCACCATGGACTTTGTCACCGGACTTCCAAGGACATCCAAAGGCAACAATTCAATCTGGGTTTTTGTGGATCGTCTTACAAAGACTGCACACTTCATTGCTATTCGAGAGGATTTCTCTTTGGATCAACTGGCATGGATATATATCAGGGAAGTGGTACGGTTGCATAGAGTACCACTATCTATTGTGTTTGACCGAGATCCAAGATTCACCTCTATGTTTTGGAAGAGTCTACGACATGCTTTGAATACTGAACTGAACTTCAGTATGGCCTATCATCCTCAAACTGATGGCCAATCCGAGCGGACTATCCAAACACTTGAGGACATGTTGAGAGCATGCTCAATGGACTTTAAATGAGGATGATACCAACATATTCCTCTAGTTGAGTTCTCTTATAATAATAGTTTCCACTCGAGCATCCAAATGGCACCATATGAAGCCCTGTATGGGAAAAGGTGTAGAACACCAGCATGTTGGGATGAGGTCGGTGAACGTAAGCTGCTTGGACCAGAAATGGTCGAAGAAATGGTGGAGAAGGTGAAAACCATTCAGAAACATATCATGGAAGCCCAAAGTCGACAGAAGAGTTATTCATATAATCGTCAACGAGACCTTGAGTTTAAAGTCGGAGACATGGTGTTTTTACGCATATCTCCGTGGAAGAATGGTAAATACATTAAAATGTTTCAATTTTTTTGAACAATTTATATATGGATGTCCAAATAAGAATCCTAATGTCACAAAATCTAATTAATAAAGAGACTAATTTAGAAAAAGTCTATGAGATATAAATATAGTGACTATGAAAAAATATGATTTACTTAAATAAAAATAGAATAAGTCTGATTATCAAAGAAATTGATGAATATTCATCAATAATTAATGGGAGTGAATTTTATTTACCCTTTTGAGATCAGGTGTCCCATATAGGAAAATCCAAAACAACTAAAGACACCTTTAAAGGTGTTGAAGGAAAAGTGATAACAGGTCATAAATGAGACATGAAAGATAATATTAAATATATTAATAACATGAGTAAAAATATAGGGAAAAAATTTTTAAAAAGGAGAATGGATAATGTTTCAGGAAGGAAGAGAAATATATTACTTAGTTAAGGGAATATGTGAATAAAGTAGTTGATCTAGGAAGAAAAATAAAATATTTTAAGAAAATTTTGTCTAGAATAAAATAATTCAACAATGATGAACATGTGTTCATTAAAGGCAAAAAACAAAGTTGTTTGAATAAATATAAACATGAAAAGATGTCTATTTTTCTTGAATAAATAATTTATCAGAATGTGGTATAACTATCTTAGACATGGTCTATATGTAGTTCTACATAAAGTGAGTTGAATACGATTATATAAAAATTCAAGAAATTTTATGAGATGAAGGGATCGATTAGGAAAAAATATTGATAGAAAAAAAAGAAAAAATTAGAAAAAAACATTCCACAAATAAAGAGTTGAGTAATTTAGCCAACAAGTTTCCTCCCCTATAACAATACCCAAAATATGTGAAAATAAAGAAAAAACTCTCCAGAGATGAATTATTATCAATATGTATGACCATTTTTTATAGGCTAATACAAGTATTGTTGAATTTTTAATTATAAATCCTATTAATGATGATATAAGATGTCACTAAAAGTAATGAAGGATGAATTAACGGGGAAAATACCGAAAATGTGAACATATTTTCAGAAGGACATGCATGTGACTAAGATATCATATAAACTATCGACACATAACAAATTTTAATCCATTTAAAAGATGTTAAAGGTAACAGAAAATGAATATGATATAAAAAATGAATATACAACCACATCGAATTCGGAAACAAATGATGAAAGATCCATCACAACATATAAGGAATATAAGTAGAAGAAGAAGTCCATATTGAGATGAAGCTCTTAGTCTATATGAAACTTTTATAAAATTAAGAGGTCCCACATTAACTGCATATATATGAATTCATTTATAATAAAATACATTGAATTTAATAATATTTATTCATCCCTTGATTGAGAAAATAAATTTTTTGAATCTATCAAATCATCACAAACTAGAGAATGTTAAACTTCCATACATATTTTTTAAATTTTAATTTGCGGTATTCCATTCTCACTCTTATCCATATTCTAAATTATATTTCTTAATGTGAATGTTTTTTGATGAAATTGGAAAACATGGTGAGAATATCTTTTTAACTAGAAATTTATAATGTTTTTATTGATGTATGTAAAGTATTTAGTAATTTTTTGATAAAATATGTTTATTTAGAAACCATATTCCTGATTTCATGAGCATGACTTTACATTCATGGTATTTTAGGGATAGCTTTGAGAACCTTGGTCATATCCCTCTGGTTTTATACATCAGTTTTTCCCACGTACTGTAACGACCCAAAGTTTCATTAATGGAAAATCCCTCTTGATCTAGTTAAATTTCTCTTTATGAAAAAAAAAGTTTTTATAAGGTGTCAACTTCTTTGGTTTCATGTTATGAATTTTGACCGTTGTTAATATAGTCGTTGAATAGTGATCACACGATTAATATAAATATAAGGCTTTAACAAACCCAATTTTACTCAGACAAAGGAAGCGATGGCCTCATCTAGTAGAATTCCCCCATACGAAGCCCATTTTTCGGAGCTTGGAAAAGAGGTTGTGTCCTTGGGGTTCGCCCATGACCAAGCCCAAGCTGAGCTTCATTATGTCAAGCTCGAGCGTGACCGTCCACGAGAAAAGTGGAAGTTGATAGAGATTACCACTTGAGCGATGTTATCCAAGCCGCCCCAAGAGTCGGTCACCATCGCACACCTTACCCTTAGGTCTTATGCCGTTGTTTTAAGGGGTTATGTAACAAATAAGTAGTATTATGTTCATGTACATGATTTTTTTATATAATAATTAATATAATTTCTAGTCATTTTTGATACATTGTAAATAGTTTTTAAAGTACAAATGTTGTTGTTAATTATTATTTAATTAAGAAATCTATTTTATTAAATTAAGGAATTTTTGAATTAAATAATATTTTAATAAAATATTATTATTAATATTAAATTAATTTTTATTAAATATAAATGATCATATAAATTTATGAATGGAATTATAATTTTTATTAAGGTTTGAAAGCCATTTCTGTCAAAACCCGTGAATTTTCGATAAATGTGGGTTTTTATTTTAAAAGTGAAAATTAACATATTTAGAATTTTTTTAGATAAAATAAATGTAATTTCTGGAATCAGAACTTCGAAATTATCAAATGGTGAATTTTTCATAATTTTCAGAGACAGTCAAATTTTTGGGTAAAAATTAAATACCATTTAATTATATAATGTGTTTTATGACATCATAATGACCCAATAGTGATGTAATAAAATACCATAATACTTATGTTCGGCCAATATATGTTTTATCATTAAAATAATGTGATTTTGGGTTTGTTTGACTTACGTTTCAAAGCATTAATGAACCCCTCAAGACTTATTCAACACTTTGCCTTTTTAAATTAATTTCCATGGGAGTGTGACTCACCTAAACATAAGCAAATCTAATTTTTTAATAATTTCGGACCTTGGCCTTGTAAAATATTTTTTTCCTATTTCCTTTTCCAGAAAACATGGGCAAAAACCATGGTATGGTTTGTGGTTTGGATTAGTTTAATATAAGGGGTCCCAAACCTAAATAATAAAGATTTCTCTCACCTTTCCTATATAAACCCACCCAAGCTCCCACTTCCTCCTCACTAAAATCCCATGGAGTTCGTCCAAAAGATTCCCTAATATCTCTATAATCCTCCCAAGGTTCCCCAATCTCCCAAGAAGTCTCTCACAAGACTCTCTCTAGCCTTTGGAAGCACACTTCCAAGTAAGGGTTTCTTTCTTCCTTTCTCATTTTTTTCAATTTTCATTAAGTTGTATTGCCCTTTTAATTACAATTTTGAATCTTGGGGTATGGTTTCACACCTCCCTCATACTGCCCTCTTCATTTTTGAATTATGGGAGACCCCTTTCTCTCTCATTAAATTCCACCCATGTACACCCATTACTATGCCGAAATTCCAAAAAGAACTTCTCTCTCTTCTTTTACATTCAAGCAATAATTTTGTATCATGAATCTAAATTCCTTTTCAATTGTTGGGACATGTATATATATTACCTTCTTACTGTCCATTACATGTAAATATAATGTGGAATCCCTTTCTCTCTCATCAACCTTTTTTTATGAATTCTTATGTCTCGCTGTTACGCTTTCGAAATCGCACCGATTTTCTAAGCCAATGTCATTGTGTAGTGAATACAATGCCCATTTCTCCATCAAGTGTATTCACCTTTATGAACATTTACTTATTGATTATAAATTTTCATGTATTAATTCCACATTCCTTTATCATGGAATAAATGATTATGTTTTATGAATCCATGTTTTATGATCCATGTGGCACACTTATGCATGAAATGAAATGTTTAAGAAGGGTGCGCCCTTATAGCACTCCAATGCATTGGGTAAAGTATAGTATCATGATACATCAAGTGAAATGATTCTTGACTCATGCTAATTCAAGTGAAATGAGGGTTTACTCATGCTTCATGTGCAATGAGTGTATACTCATGCTCCATGTGCAATGAGCCTTGGCCCATGCTAATTCAATGTTAAGTGTTGTTGCCACATCTCCATGTTATGATTATCATGCTTTATCATGCCTTTATGTTCATGTTTCTTTTATGATATATTTATATGACTATTTTCTAACTTGTATTGTAATCCTCATGTTATTCCATGTGTACTCCCTTACTGGGCTTTATAGCTCACCCTTTTCTTATGCATGTCCTCAGGTTATCTCATGCAATGCTAAGTACGAGGGAATGTAGTGGTCATGTAAAGGAATTTTTCAATAAAGATGTTGTATTTAATGTTTTATGTTTTTATGTAATGATCCTAAGCCCCAAATACACTAAACCTCTCGATCTTATTTGTTGTATCAAGTGAAGTTTTATGTATTAAATCATGTTTACGTTGTAATAAAAAGAAGGGTTGTCATAGTTGGTATCAGAGGACAGGTTTAGTAATTTTTGGGATTAGGAAACCCTAGTAAAGCCTCAGATACAAGACTAAGTATAATAAAAACATCCCTATGTTTTGGTAAATACTAAGTAAGTGTTTTGTCAAACAAATACATCCCTGTCTGGATACGAGCAGGTAGAGGCGGCTCTGGCACAGATGAATCCTAGGGGTAAAACCCGAAAACAGCGCTTTGAGCTAGACTCAAACAGGAACTGGTGCACGACAACGGGACTTGATTCACTCTTGGTTATGACACTCCCAGGGGATATGTTTTGATAAATTCACAATCTTTGTATGAATCCTTATTAAGGGAAAAATGCCCCTAATAATATATGTTAGAAAGTAGATCATGAAAAGCCTAGATTGAATCTTATAGACTAATGAGTTAAGGAAATAAAAGTTTATTTATAAGTCATCAACTTTTGTCTTTGGATTACCTTTTATGTGTTACTCCTAACTTTCCTTTTATTCTAGCCAATGGCCAGTAATAGGAGGACTCGGGCTAACAACTGTTGTGAAGATCAGTGTGATGATTGTACTAATGAGATTCCAAATACAATTGGAGCGGGAATCACGAACTTTGTCACGCTTCTCTCCCAGCTAACTGAAGTTTTGAATAGAAACACGGGTCAAGAGGAATGTCCAAACCCCCCTAAGGAAGTACAAGTCGCTATCGAGAGCTTCATGAGACAAATGCCTCTTACTTTTAGTGGATCATCCGATCCCACGATCGTGGAACAATGGATCAACTCCATTGAAAAGATATTCTCCATCCTCCAATGTTCTAAACAAGAGATGGTTCTCCTGGCTGCTTATCGTATGGAGGGTGAAGCTGATCAATGGTGGGCGTTGATAAAAAATACGAAGCCTGAGGAGGAGATCGAGGATTTGGAATGGAAGGAATTCCGGAAGATGTTTTTCGATAAATATTTTCTGTGCACCCTCCTTCTTAAGATGGAAAGGGACTTCCTTTCCCTCAAGAAAAAAGATGAAGAATATATGGGAGCGTACGAGGCAAACATCACAAGGCTTGCACGATACGCTTCCGGCATCTTCGTGACCCCCGAATTCAATGTTGACCGCTTCTTTGGTGGGCTGAAGCCTAGCTTGCAGAACGCATTAGCGATCCATGACTTCGACATCTATGAGGAAATTGTCTGAGGTGCCCTCAACGTCGAAATAGAGATTGGGTAATCACAGGTTTATCATGGGGACAAGAAGCGTATGGTGGAATTCAATGCTGGTGGTCTGATGGATAAATCCAACAGTGCTAAGAAGTTCCAGCACACCACTTGCCAAAAGTGTGGGAAGAAGCACCCTGGAAATTGACTTAAGGGGATGAGAAAATGCTTCAAGTGTGGAAGAGAGGGGCACCTAGCTATTAACTGTCGGCAAGAAGGACCTGCCGCTGCGACAGAGGAGAGGAACGCTCCGTTCGAACCTCAACGCATTGTTCAATTCTATAAATGCAAAGAACCGGGTCATTTTTCAAATCAGTGCCCAAATCCAAGGGCTGTCGGAGGCAACCAACAACCTCCAAGATAGAAAGGAAGAGATTTTTCCATCACTTCTGCTGAAGTGAACCCCGACAACGAAGTGGTGATATGTATTCTAGTTATTCATTCAATAATATAGAACATACTTTTTGATTCAGGTTCTACGCATTCTTTTATATCTCGAAATTTTAGTAGAACAATCCCAGCACCACCACAAATCAAGGACGTAAAGATGTCGGTGAGTACGGCAAATGGTGCAATCATTGCATCCCATGAATATAAGTCATCCCCTGTTATAATATGTGGATTGAATTTCCCGGAGAACCTCGTCATACTCCCTTTGGTGGAATTTGATGTAATTCTTGGCGTGGATTAGCTTTCCTTATATAGAGCCAACATGAATTGTCGGGAGAGGGAAATCACACTCCATATGGAGAATCGGCCCCCGATTCATTACTAGTGTTAGGAGGAAGATGAATCTCCTTTAGCTCCATCATCTCAAGCATGGATATTACTACCATATGAGAACGCGTATCTGGCTCAGATGATTGAGTCCAAAGAAGAAACTGTCCTTGAAGAAATGCCTATTGTGAGGGAATTCACGGAAGTGTTCCCCGAGGAACTGCATGGTCTTCCTCCAAGAAGAGATGTTGAGTTATCAATTGAACTTATACCTGGGGCGCTACCAATATCCAAGACACCATATAGAATGGCTGTTTTTGAACTTGAAGAGCTGAAGAAACAACTACAGGAGAATCTGGATAAAGGGTTTATATGCCCAAGTGCTTCACCATTGGGTGCACCAGTCCTCTTCGTCAAGAAGAAGGATGGGTCAATGCGGCTTTGCATCGATTATCATGAACCTAAAAAAATCATGATAAATAACAAGTATCCACTCCCAAGAATTGATGAATTGTTCGATCAGTTGCGTGGAGCACAATACTTCTCCAAGGTGGACTCGCGGTCGGGATATTATTAAGTAAGGGTGAAGAAGGAAGATATCACCAAGACTGCTTTTCGTACAAGATATGGGCACTCTGAATTCATAGTAATTCCTTTAGGACTCACCAATGCTCCAACAATATTCATGGACTTGATGAATAGAGTCTTTAGATATTACCTTGACAAATTTGTGGTAGTCTTTATAGATGAAATTCTAATATACTCCAAAAAAAAGGAGGACCATGAGGAGCATTTATGAATTGTACTAGAGACTTTGCACAAGGAGAATATCTCTTCAAAGTACAGCAAGTGTGAGATCTGGTTGAAGGAGGTCTCATTCTTGGGCCATATCATCACAAGAAATGGGATAACTGTGGATCTATCCAAAACAGATGCAATTGAGGGATGGCCGAGGCCAACATCGGTAACGGATATCCGTAGCTTCTTGGGGTCAGCTGGATATTATCCACGATTTGTGAGAAATTTCTCACGATTGTCCAACCCTCTTACCATGATAACTCGAAAGGGAGTAATGTTATCTAGGAGTGATTAATGCGAAGAAAGCTTCAAAGAGTTGAAAAGGAGGCTTATCACTGCACCCGTGATCACTTTACCCACAAGTGGGGAGATTTTTGTGGTATTCAGTGATGCTTCGAAAAAGGGCTTAGGATGTGTGCTGATGCAGAATGATAAAGTGATATCCTATGCCTCAAGGAAGTTTAAAATACATGAGAGAAACTATCCAACGCATGATCTAGAGTTGGTAGCTGTGATCTTTTCCCTAAAAATCTAGCGGCATTATCTCTATGGAGAGAAATGTGAGATATATACTAACCACAAGAGTCTTAAATATATATTCACACAGAAAGAGATTAAAATGAACCAGATAATATGGATAGAGCTCATCAAGGATTATGACTGTTCAATACATTACCACCCTGGGAAAGCGAACAAGGTTGTGGATGCCCTAAGTAGAAAGGATCCAGCTATTCTATCAATGATGATAATTGAGAAGGATCCAATCTTCGTAGACTTGATGAAGATGGACGTGGGAATCATAAAGAAGGGAACATCATAAATCCTTTCACAAATAATTGCTCAACCATCTCTTTTGGAAAGGTTAAAGGATGCTCAATAGGATGATGCGAGAATTCAAGAAAAAGTGGAAACTATCAAAAAGGGAAAATCCTCAAAGTTTAATGTTAATGAAGAAAGAATTGTGCGGTCATGGAAAAGACTATGTGTTCCATCAAGTCCGGAGCTGAAGAAAGAACTTTGGGATGATGCACATAGTTCAAATTTCTCTATTCACCCAGGGAGCACAAAGATGTATCGAGATCTCTGAGAAAACTTTTGGTGGGATAATATGAAGAAGGAGATCACTGAATATACCTCAATGTGCCAGGTGTGTCAGAAAGTGATGGTCGAGAGGCAGAAGTCTAAAGGGATGATGCAACTATTGCCCATAACAGAATGGAAATGGGAGAACATCACCATGGACTTTGTCACCAGACATCCTAGGACATCCAAAGGCAACAATGAAATCTGGGTTTTTGTGGATCATCTTACAAAGACTGCACACTTCATTGCTATTAGAGAGGATTTCTCTTTGGATCAACTGGCACAGATATATATCAGGGAAGTGGTAAGGTTGCCTGTAGTACCACTATCTATTTTGTCTGACCGAGATCCAAGATTCACCTCTATGTTTTGGAAGAGTCTTCAACATGCTCTGAATACTGAACTGAACTTCAGTACGACCTATCATCCTCAAACTGATGGCCAATCTGAGCGGACTATCCAAACACTTGAGGATATGTTGAGAGCGTGCTCAATGGACTTTAAAGGAGGATGGGATCAACATCTTCTTCTGGTTGAGTTCTCTTATAATAGCAGTTTCCACTCGAGCGTCCAAATGGCACCAGATGAAGCCCTGTATTGGAAAAGGTGCAGAACACCGGCATGTTGGGATGAGGTCATTGAACGTAAGCTGCTTTGACCATAAATGGTCGATGAAATGGTGGATAAGGTGAAAACCATTCAGAAGCATATCAAGGTAGCCCAGAGTCGACAGAAGAGTTATGCAGATAATCATCGACGAGACCTTGAGTTTAAAGTTGGAGACATGGTGTTTTTACGCATATCTCCATGGAAGAAGGTCATGAGGTTTGGAAAGAAAGGGAAGTTAAGTCCAAGGTACATTGGCCCCTTCGAGATTCTTGATCGTGGTGGGGCTATCGCCTATCGACTAGCACTTCCACCTACTATGGCCAAGGAGAATGATGTCTTTTTTGTATCCCTTTTAAATAAGTACATACCGGACCCTTCACCTGTACTCTTTTCCGAGGTGGTACAATTGGAAGATGATCTTTCTTATGAGGAGCAACCACTGAAGATCTTAGATCGTAGAGAAAAAGTTATACGAAATAAGACAATTCCCCTCGTCAAGGTTGTAACGCCCCGACCCCAGCTACCCAGAGTCGGTGCATTAATTACATAACATTGGCATGATTACAAGAAAGATCAAATCCCGAAAGACCGATTAGTTTAGTAGCCTTGGAAACACTAGATATATTCATAAGTTTTACATTACATTATAAAATGAAAAACTACTACAACAACATAATGTTTCAATCGTCCACACTATAAACCCCTCATAATATCCCTGCAAGTCAATCATAATTTACTTCTTCACTACCTGGGAAAAATAAAACATAGAAAAGGGGTGAGCTCAAATGCCCAGTAAGGATAACAATATAGCGGAACATTCAAAATAAGCATAAACATTTAAGGCAATGAATTACTAAAACAAAAGCCTTTTAAAATTGAACTTCAACATGGTATGGCAAAAGTAAAATGAAATAATGCCATTTACTTGTTCACATGAATATTCTACTAATCGAATAATCACATGAAATATCAATAACCACTTTCATAATGTTGGAATGCATAATGCCAGACTATCATAACCACATAGCCAAGGCCTCGTGCCAAGACTACAAATAAGATTTTGTCAAGGCCTTGTGCCAAGACACTAGTTTGTCTCATGAGACCTACCGATGCATCGAGGAGCTATAGCGGGCTCCACCCGTCACTTATTAAGTCCAATGCATTCCCATATGAAAAGGTTTAAACATAACATAAACATTCGTATTAAAACTAGCATATGAAATGTCAATAATTTCACCATAAACTATGAATGGTATAAAAATAGCACATCCACAGTCAAACATATCACAAAAACTTCAATACAATATAGAAGTTTTGTATCATAATAAATCAACTTCAAATAACCTTAAAATCCATCAAAGGATGTTGACATAGATGAAATCAAAATTCTTTTTAAAGAAGTATCTCCTTTTATTTTGAAATCATTTAAGATCCATATAAAATAAAACATTTACTTTGAAAATATTCTTATAAGCTTGTATGGAAAGCTTCGACGATTTTATAA
Organism: Viscum album; assembly: GCA_963277665.1. Taxonomy (NCBI): domain Eukaryota; kingdom Viridiplantae; phylum Streptophyta; class Magnoliopsida; order Santalales; family Viscaceae; genus Viscum; species Viscum album. The sequence goes on along the minus strand of OY728135.1, from coordinate 770,568,373 downwards.
CGGCGGAAAATAACCGCACCCGCCGTATAAGTTAAAAAAAACATTCTTACCTCAATTCTGTCGAAAAGGTTAAAAAGGACCTTGTTTTGAAAACGACGGAAAGATTCCTTTATAAACCTCTTATAAAAAGTCAAACAAGGGTATAAATGACTTTAACCCATATTCTTGTAAATAGTAAAAATGTTTTGAAATACATTTTGAAGAAACATGGATGTGGATGACAACGAGATCCCAGTAGATTATTACGTATAAACAACCTTGGATAATGAAGAGGTTGTAAAGTAAACCCTTACCTTGTACTTTTCCTTGGTTGGGGTAGGTTAACCTCCTGTATAATGGTGAAATAATTGTTATTAAATTATACAAGAATCATATATATTAATATGATATCATATATGATCTTTTAACATTGATTTATTAATAATATCTTAGAATTATCATCGTTTCGGGTGTTAACTTACTCATTTTCATTTATATGTTTTGTTACATAAGTCATGTTTGTTGTATCTTATTCATATCCAGAATGATATCAAGTCCTTAAACATCATTTTTAAATCATAAAATGATAATTATACTTGAATGGATACGATGGAGAATGAATCTCATCGCGTTCGTGGAGACGGTAGTCCGTACGTACGCACGAGCGACAATATCATTCTTTTGATATTAAAATAATATATAAATGAATGGTATATCATATATACAGAATCATTAACATGTTATATTTATTATTTACATGAGTTACACATCATTATTATACCCATCCAAATAATATTATATTGAATAACAATTACACCACGACGTGGAGACGGTAAGCCGTACGTACGCACGTATAGTGACATGTTATTCAAAGGGTGGATAGAATACTGAATATGGTTGTACCATACTTATAATAACATCACAGTATATGTGAGATACTGGAGTTATTATTTTAGAATGGTAAGAACAAGGGAAGAAGAAGTGGAAGAAGAAATGAACTTAGAAAAGGGTGGTGAAATCATTACCTCTTCTTCGGGTTCTTCCTTTTGATTTGATCAAAAGGGCTCCTTAGGTTGGCTTTATGATCAAACTAAGGCCTCTAGGTTGAAGTGAGGGATGTTGGGAGAGTATTTGGGCAGAGTTTGGCCGAACCAAAAGGCTTGAGAGGTGTGAGGAAAAGAGAAGGAGGAGTGCCCTTTTATAAGAGGGGTGAGGGGCACTTTTGGAAAAGCTAGAAATATTAATTTATAATAAATTCATATTCGATTTCCAAAGGCTCCAAAGTTGACTATTCAAAGGATGAGGTGGGGATAGGTCGAAAACAACTCATCCAATAGAATTTAGACAGGTTTGGGTACTTATATTAACCTTATCTTTAAGTATTAACTCTAAGTTAATTAGTTTCACTTTTACAATGTCTCTTTGTATTTTTATATAATATGGTTAATAAACTTACTATATACATCCAAGCGACCCCCAAGTGGTCCATTAATGATTAACCTATCATAATATAAGTCTCTTGGCCGAACCTTAGATTTTTAGGAATTTAATATCAATTAATAATATAATATTTGTTTTAAGAACTCTTTTATGTCAATTTTGACACTATTCAATAGTTGATTTTTGTGAAACTCATAACAGATTGATTACTTCGAAAAAAGTCCATTAAATCAATCCTAATATATCATATTAGCCTAGAAAATTAGTTTAATTCATTAAAAGTTTCATATTATATTTATTTGGGTATTTATAATATCAATTATTTTAATTTTTCACTATTATAGTAATTACTGCATCATCATTGTGTCATATATAAAATAAATTATTTAATCTCTAAAAATTATAAATAAAATATCATTATGTAGGAAATCGTTTTATATTTCTAATGAATATTTATAATCTAAAATCCAACATATATAACCCTATGTAAAAATTGTTGTTCTAAAAGATATATGCTTGTGTCATTTTTGTATTCATTTTAACTAAATTAAAATAAAGTGTCATTATCACTTACAAGTGGATCCATGGGGTCCCAAAATAGACCCAAAGATGCCCATGGTCGACCATGTATCAACCAATAGGGTTAAGACACGTTTTAGGGTAATTTAGTATTATTATAATATTATTTTTTAACCCTTATTTACAGGATTTACCCTTAACCATGGTAAATAAAATATTTACCGCAGTAATTATTCAAAATGTCTAAAAATAAAAGTTACCCATTTACACAATTTGAACATCCTGATTCCAAATATGGAATCCATTTTCCTAAATTCAAAACACAGAAGTGGCAGAAATTAATTTAAAATTAATTCCCGCTGTCAAAACAAAAAGCGTGTTTTTAAGAGATAATAACTATCAAAAGATTGACACTTGTTTATGTTCGGTTTAATTGTAAAATTATGTCCAATGACCAACATTATATTAAATGGTAAAAATATATTCTAAATATACTTTAAAACTACTAAAATTCATAATTTATCACTATTAATTATTTTGATTAAAAAAGTTGTTTTTAATTAAAATTTAGTAATTTTCACTATTCATCAAAATATAAAAGTTATCCGAAAAGTACCAAAATTTCACCCTAGGATAATTTCGATATTCCGAATCCAAAAATGAAGTCCATTTTGAAATATAAAATATATATGATTTCAAAAAGTAGGTATAACTATTCACAACGGCTAGTTTAATTAGTTGTGGTGTGTGTTAGAACTCGAGGTTGCGTACAACACACGCTATCGCATTATTCGAAGGGAAACGTACCGTGAAAGCTTGGGGTGTTACATTCTCCCCTCCTTCAAATAATTGCGTCCTCGCAATTTCTAGGGTATTACTGTATAAAAATACTCGGGTGGTTCTTCATCATAAGTTCCTCGGGTTCCCACGTTGCCTCTTCCATCTTATGATTTCTCCACAATACTTTTACCAGACGCGTCGTCCGGTTTCTCAGCACTTGTTCTCTTGTATCAAGAATCCTGACGGGCTCTTCGCAATAAGACAGATCGGGTTCCAGTTCTAATTCCTCATAGGTGAGTACATGCGTTGGGTCAGGCATGTATTTTCTCAACAGAGATACGTGGAACACATCGTGAACTTTGGAGAGACTTGGCGGCATTGCCAATCGGTATGCTACAGCCCCAATTCGTTCTAGAATTTCGAAAGGTCCGATGTATCTGGGACTCAATTTACCTTTCTTACCAAAACGTATGACTCCATTCCATGGAGATACCTTCAGGAAAACATGATCACCGACTTGAAATTCCAAATCCTTCCTTCGATTATCAGCATAGCTCTTCTGCCTACTTTGAGCTGCTTTGATGTGATTTTGGATTACCTTCACCTTTTCCACCGTTTCCTCCACCAGTTCTGGACCTACAAGTTTTCTTTCACCAACGTCATCCCAACAGGTTGGTGTACGACATCTCTTTCCGTATAACGCTTCATATGGTGCCATCTGAATACTCGAATGGAAGCTATTGTTATAGAAAAATTCTACCAGAGGTAAATATTGATCCCACATACCCTGAAAGTCAAGTGAGCAAGATCTCAACATGTCTTCTAAGGTTTGAATAGTCCGTTCTGATTGTCCGTCTGTCTGAGGGTGGTAAGCAGTGCTCAAATGAAGTTCAGTATCCAGGGATTTCTGAAGACTTTTCCAAAATCTTGAAGTAAAACGGGGATCACGATCAGAAACAATTGATAAGGGTACTCCATGAAGTCTCACAACTTCATTAATATATAGTCTTGCTAGACGTTCCAGGGGTAGATCTTCTCTTATAGCAAGAAAATGTGCTGACTTGGTAAGACGATCAACAATAACCCATATTGCATCATTCCTTCTAGGAGTCTTTGGTAGCCCCATGACAAAGTCCATCGTAATATTGTCCCATTTCCACTCCGGTATGGGAAGCGGTTGCATGACTCCTCCAGGCTGTTGCCTTCCAGCTTTCACTTGTTGACAAACCATACATCTTGACACAAAATCAGCAATCTCCCTCTTCATATTGTCCCACCAAAAATGTTCTTTCAAATCTCTATACATTTTGGTGCTCCCAGGGTGTATAGAGAAATTGGAACTATGAGCATCATCCAGCAATTCCCTTTTTTGATCAGGTATATTGGGAACACAAAGTCTCTTCCCGAATTTCAAAATTCCATCTTCATACACAAAGTCTCTCAATCTCCCATCATTCACAGCTTTAATCTTCTTTTAGAATTCTTCATCATTGGTCTGATAACTCTTAATCCTTTCTAGTAAAGATGGTTTGGCAACCATTTGAAAAAGCATTGATTTTTCACCTTCCCTGGTTATTCCCATGTCCATCTTCACTAGATCCATGAAAATTGGACCCCTTTCAATTCTCATCATGTTCAGAACTCCATGGTCTTTTCTGCTCAAAGCATCTGCTACTTTGTTTGCTTTCCCCGGGTGATAGTGTATCGTGCAATCATAATCCTTGAGTAATTCAAGCCATCTCCTTTGCCTCATGTTGAGTTCTTTTTGTGAGAAAATATACTTCAAACTCTTGTGATCAGTATAAATCTCACATTTTTCACCATAGAGGTAGTGCCTCCATATCTTCAAAGCAAAGATCACTGCTGCTAACTCGAGATCATGAGTAGGATAGTTTTGTTCATGAATTTTCAACTGTCGTGATGCATAGGCAATAACTCTATCATTCTACATAAGGACACAACCAAGTCCTTTCTTCGATGCATCACTATAAATAACGAACCCATCATTCCTCGATGGTAGAGTCAATATAGGAGCATTGACTAATCTTCTCTTCAGTTCTTCGAAACTTTCTTCACACTCTTTTGTCCAAACAAATTTAACCCCTTTACGTGTGAGCTTCGTTAATGGGTTAGCCAATCGGGCAAAATTCTGGACGAAACGTCGATAATAACCTGCCAAGCCAATAAAACTACGTACCTCAGTTATACTCGTAGGTGCTGGCCATTCTTGGATTGCCTTGGTCTTAGAAGGATCAACAGAGATTCCATCTTTTGAGACAATATGGCCAAGAAAAGAAATCTCCTGAAGCCAGAATTCACACTTGCTAAACTTCCCATATAATTCATGCCTCCTCAGAGTCTTCAAGATAATGCGCAAGTGATTTTCATGATCTTCATAGGTTTTGGAGTATACCAAGATATCATCAATAAATACCACCACAAATTCATCCATATACTCCTTGAAAACTCTATTCATTAGATCCATGAATACAGAGGGTGCATTAGTCAATCCAAACGGCATTACAGTAAACTCGTAATGCCCGTACCTGGTTCGAAATGCTGTCTTCAGAATGTCTTCCTTCTTTACACACAACTGATGGTATCCAGATCGAAGGTCAATCTTTGAAAAGTATTGAGCTCCAAGCAGTTGGTCAAATAAATCATCAATACGAGGTAGGGGATACTTGTTCTTTATCGTTATAGCATTGATCTCCCTGTAGTCGATACATAACCTCATAGATCCATCTTTCTTTTTAACAAAAAGAACAGGGGCTCCCCATGGAGAAACACTAGGGCGAATAAATCCCTTATTACTCAATTCCTCTAGTTGTTTCTTTAGTTCGACTAATTCTACAGTGGCCATTCTATAAGGGGTCTTCGATATAGGCCTTGATCCAGGAATCAAATCAATAGAAAACTCAACTTCTCGTTCTGGAGGATGTCCAGGTAAATCTTCTGGAAATACATCTACAAACTCTTTCACAACAGGTACATCCTCTATTTGAACATTCCTTTCCTCACCGACAGTTATTTCATTCTCTTCCTCCCCAATAATTGAATTAAGTTGAGCTACTGGGGGTGGATCTAAATAAGAATTAGGTGGTGACGATTCTGCTCTAAAAATAAGGTGTTCCTTATCATTATCATCAAGAATCGTAACCTCTTTCTTCTTACAATAAATCTTCGCATCATAGTCCGAAAGCCAGTCCATACCGAGGATTATATCAAACTCAATCATAGGTATGACGATGAGATCACCAGATAAAGAAAATATATGTGCTCTAATGGGGACTGATTCGCAAAACATTGTTGCAACGATACTTCCCTTAGGAGTTTTAACTGACAACTCCCTTATTAAATCAAATTGGAAATATCTAATTTTCTTAGCAAACTGGGAAGATATGAAACAATGCTATGATCCAGAATCAAATAATGCATTTGCTAAACTTGAGGAAACCATTAAATTACCTGCCACCACGTCTTTCGGAGCTTCTACCTCAGCAGTAGTGATAGCATAAGCCTGGCCTTGATCCCTTGGCCTTTTCTGAGGTAAGTTCTCCTGACGCTTAGGACATGCATTTGCATAATGCCCCATCTCCCTGCAATTGTAGCACTGAACGTTGGTAGCTTCCTTCTTCCCCTTGCAATCATGAGCTTGGTGGCCTTTTTCACCACACTTGTAACAGACTCCCATTCCCTTCAGGTAAGCACCAGGATGTTTCTTCCCGCATTTACCACAAGATGGATATTCAACCTTTCCCTTCTTCCCCTTATTTCCATTCCCAGATTGATCAGTAGGTCTCTTCTTCTCTTGCTTCGCTTTAAAGTCATAAGACTTAGAGAATTCTTTTTCGGTCTTGATAGCACATGAGACAATGTCTTCGTACGACGAAAAGGATTGTGAGACTAATGCTCTACGGAGAAATGGTTTTAACCCATCAAAGAAACGATCAATCTTACTTCTTGGGTTGCGAATATAATCTCTAGCATACCTCGCTAACCTTGTAAAGTTAGCCTCATACTTTGTGACATTCTCATCCTCCTTTTGTCTCAGACTCAGAAATTGCCTTTCCATATCTGCTCGATGGTCGCGAGGAAAGTATTTTTCTAAAAACAGATCTTTGAACTCCCTCCATTACATGTTTGATACTTCATCATCTTCCTTCGTGTTTTGAATCAATGACCACCATTGATCAGCATCTCCAGTGAGGCGGTAAACTGCCATGATAACTTTTTCCCTTTCACTGCTCCTCAAAGCCTGAAATATTTTCTCTAGGGAAGATATCCATTGCTCAGCTACTAAGGGATTTGTATTCCCATTGAACGTTGGTGGTTGTTGTCTCATGAATCGATCTAACATTGATCCTCCACGCTGCGGATCAGGGTGCTCCATACGGGTAAGGTTATTATTCATAACCTGAGTAAGTTGTCCCAGTACGGTGATTAGCTGATCAGCACCAGTTGCATCACTAGCCCCACTATAATTATCTTCAGAAGGAGGGCAATCCCTACATGGAGTGCGTGCATTGATACAGTTTCCATTTCTTCCACTAGGCTCCATTTCTAAACAATGGCATAAACTAGATCAGTTTATGAATCAAAATACATAATCCCATACTTATAAAACACTTAACATAAATTGAACTATTTATGGATATAATCCATAATCATAAAAATGTTTTCATTGAGGAAGTATATACTCATAATCCCTTCAAAATGATTTGTAAAGAAAATGAGAGTTATCCTAAGCATATCCCCCGGGAGTGTCGTAACCAAGAGTGCAGCAAGGCCCGTTGTCGTGAACCAGTTCCCGTTCGAGTCTAGCTCAAAGCGGTGTTTTTGGGTTTTACCCCTAGGTACATCTGTGCCAGAGCCGCCTCTACCTGCTCGTATCCAGACAGGGATGTATTGTTCGGAAAACTCACAAAATCTCTACAATACCAAAATTCTAGGAAGTTCTTCTATACTAATCCTCAAAGTTCATCTTAGGTCTACGTGCTCTAATCAGAGTTTATCTAAATCTAGCTTCCAAGGTTTGTACTAAACTTCCTCTAATACCAACTGTAATGCCCCGACCCCAGCTACCCAGAGTCGGTGCATTAATTACATAACATTGGCATGATCACAAGAAAGATCAAATCCCGAAAGACCGATTAGTTTAGTAGCCTTGGAAACACTAGATATATTCATAAGTTTTACATTACATTATAAAATGAAAAACTACTAAAACAACATAATGTTTCCAACGTCCACACTATAAACCCCTCATAATATCCCTGCAAGTCAATCATAATTTACTTCTTCACTACCTGGGAAAAATAAAACATAGAAAAGGGGTGAGCTCAAATGCCCAGTAAGGATAACAATATAGCGGAACATTCAAAATAAGCATAAACATTTAAGGAAATGAATTACTAAAACAAAAGCCTTTTAAAATTGAACTTCAACATGGTATGGCAAAAGTAAAATGAAATAATGCCATTTACTTGTTCACATGAATATTCTACTAATCAAATAATCACATGCAATATCAATAACCACTTTCATAATGTTGGAATGCATAATGCCAGACTATCATAACCACATAGCCAAGGCCTCGTGCCAAGACAACAAATAAGATTTTGTCAAGGCCTTGTGCCAAGACACTAGTTTGTCTCATGAGACCTACCGATGCATCGAGGAGCTATAGCGGGCTCCACCCGTCACTTATTAAGTCCAATGCATTCCCATATGAAAAGGTTTAAACATAACATAAACATTCGTATTAAAACTAGCATACGAAATGTCAATAATTTCACCATAAACTATGAATGGTATAAAAATAGCACATCCACAGTCAAACATATCACAAAAACTTCAATACAATATAGAAGTTTTGTATCATAATAAATCAACTTCAAATAATCTTAAAATCCATCAAAGGATGTTGACATAGATGAAATCAAAATTCTTTTTAAAGAAGTATCTCCTTTTATTTTGAAATCATTTAAGATCCATATAAAATAAAAAATTTACTTTGAAAATATTCTTATAAGCTTGTATGGAAAGCTTCGACGATTTTATAACGGCGGAAAATAACGGCACCCGCCGTATAAGTTAAAAAAAACATTCTTACCTCAATTCTGTCGAAAAGGTTAAAAAGGACCTTGTTTTGAAAACGACGGAAAGATTCCTTTATAAACCTCTTATAAAAAGTCAAACAAGGGTATAAATGACTTTAACCCATATTCTTGTAAATAGAAAAAATGTTTTGAAATACATTTTGAAGAAACATGGATGTGGATGATAACGAGATCCCAGTAGATTATTACGTATAAACAACCTTGGATAATGAAGAGGTTGTAAAGTAAACCCTTACCTTGTACTTTTCCTTGGTTGGGGTAGGTTAACCTCCTGTCTAATGGTGAAATAATTGTTATTAAATTATACAAGAATCATATATATTAATATGATATCATATATGATCTTTTAACATTGATTTATTAATAATATCTTAGAATTATCATCGTTTCGGGTGTTAACTTACTCATTTTCTTTTATATGTTTTGTTACATAAGTCATGTATGTTGTATCTTATTCATATCCAGAATGATATCAAGTCCTTAAACATCATTTTTAAATCATAAAATGATAATTATACTTTAATGGATACGATGGAGAATGAATCTCATCGCGTTCGTGGAGACGGTAGTCCGTACGTACGCACGAGCGACAATATCATTCTTTTGATATTAAAATAATATATAAATGAATGGTATATCATATATACAGAATCATTAACATGTTATATTTATTATTTACATGAGTTACACATCATTATTATACCCATCCAAATAATATTATATTGAATAACAATTACACCACGACGTGGAGACGGTAAGCCGTACGTACGCACGTATGGTGACATGTTATTCAAAGGGTGGATAGAATACTGAATATGGTTGTACCATACTTATAATAACATCACAGTATATGTGAGATACTGGAGTTATTATTTTAGAATGGTAAGAACAAAGGAAGAAGAAGTGGAAGAAGAAATGAACTTAGAAAAGGGTGGTGAAATCATTACCTCTTGTTCGGGTTCTTCCTTTTGATTTGATCAAAAGGGCTCCTTAGGTTGGCTTTCTGATCAAACTAAGGCCTCTAGGTTTAAGTGAGGGATGTTGGGAGACTATTTGGGCAGAGTTTGGCCGAACCAAAAGGCTTGAGAGGTGTGAGGAAAAGAGAAGGAGGAGTGCCCTTTTATAAGAGGGGTGAGGGGCACTTTTGGAAAAGCTAGAAATATTAATTTATAATAAATTCATATTCGGTTTCCAAAGGCTCCAAAGTTGACTATTCAAAGTATGAGGTGGGGATAGGTCGAAAAAAACTCATCCAATATAATTTAGACAGGTTTGGGTACTTATATTAACCTTATCTTTAAGTATTAACTCTAAGTTAATTAGTTTCACTTTTACAATGTCTCTTTGTATTTTTATATAATATGGTTAATAAACTTACTATATACATCCATGCGACCCCCAAGTGGTCCATTAATGATTAACCTATCATAATATAAGTCTCTTGGCCGAACCTTATATTTTTAGGAATTTAATATCAATTAATAATATAATATTTGTTTTAAGAACTCTTTTATGTCAATTTTGACACTATTCAATAGTTGATTTTTGTGAAACTCATAACAGATTGATTACTTAAAAAAAAGTCCATTAAATCAATCCTAATATATCATATTAGCCTAGAAAATTAGTTTAATTCATTAAAAGTTTCATATTATATTTATTTGGGTATTTATAATATCAATTATTTTAATTTTTCACTATTATAGTAATTACTGCATCATCATTGTGTCATATATAAAATAAATTATTTAATGTCTAAAAATTATAAATAAAATATCATTATGTAGGAACTCTTTTTAGCTTTCTAATGAATATTTATAATCTAAAATCCAACATATATAACCCTATGTAAAAAATTGTTGTTCTAAAAGATATATGCTTGTGTCATTTTTGTATTCATTTTAACTAAATTAAAATAAAGTGTCATTATCACTTACAAGTGGATCCATGGGGTCCCAAAATAGACCCAAATATGCCCATGGTCGACCATGTATCAACCAATAGGGTTAAGACACGTTTTAGGGTAATTTAGTATTATTATAATATTATTTTTTAACCCTTATTTACCGGATTTACCCTTAACCATGGTAAATAAAATATTTAACGCAGTAATTATTCAAAATGTCTAAAAATAAAAGTTACCCATTTACACAATTTGAACATCCTGATTCCAAATATGGAATCCATTTTCCTAAATTCAAAACACAGAAGTGGCAGAAATTAATTTAAAATTAATTCCCGCTGTCAAAACAAAAAGCGTGTTTTTAAGAGATAATAACTATCAAAAGATTGACACTTGTTTATGTTCGGTTTAATTGTAAAATTATGTCCAATGACCAACATTATATTAAATGGTAAAAATATATTCTAAATATACTTTAAAACTACTAAAATTCATAATTTATCACTATTAATTATTTTGATTAAAAAAGTTGTTTTTAATTAAAATTTAGTAATTTTAACTATTCATCAAAATATAAAAGTTATCCGAAAAGTACCAAAATTTCACCCTAGGATAATTTCGATATTCCGAATCCAAAAATGAAGTCCATTTTGAAATATAAAATATATATGATTTCAAAAAGTAGGTATAACTATTCACAACGGCTAGTTTAATTAGTTGTGGTGTGTGTTAGAACTCGAGGTTGCGTACAACACACGCTATCGCATTATTCGAAGGGAAACGTATCGTGAAAGCTTGGGGTGTTACAAAGGTGTTGTGAAGAAACCAAAAGTTTGAAGAAGCAACTTGCTATTCGGAGGATATGATGAAGCTGAGTTACCAACATTTGATTTAGTGTGGGAAAAGGAAAATTTCGAGGGCAAAATTTCTTAAGGGGGGAATATTGTAACGACCCAATGTTTCATTAATGGAAAATCCCTCTTGATCCAGTTAAATATTCCTTTATGAAAAAAAATGTTTTTATAAGGTGTCAACTTATTTGGTTTCATGTTCTGAATTTTGACCGTTGTTAATATAGCCATTGAATAGTGATCACATGATTAGTATAAATATAAGGCTTTAACGAACCCAATTTTACTCAGACAAAGGAAGCGATGGCCTCATCTAGTAGATTTCCACCATACAAAGCCCAGTTTTCAGAGCTCGAAAAACAGGTGGTGTCCTTGGGCTTCACCCTTGATAAAGCACAAGATGAGCTTCATTATGTCAAGCTCAAACGTGACCGTCAACGAGAAAAGTGGAAGTTGATAGAGATTACCACTCGAGCGATGTTATCCGAGCCGCCCCAAGAGTCGGTCACCATCGCACACCTTACCATTAGGTCTTATGCTTCTTTTTTAAGGGGTTATGTAACAAATAAGTAGAACTATGTTCATGTACATTATTTTTTATATATAATAATGAATATAATTTCTAGTCATTTTTGATACGTTGTAAGTAGTTTTTAAAGTACAAATGGTGTTGTTAATTATTATTTAATTAAAAAATCTATTTTATTAAATTAAGGAAATTTTGAATTAAATAATATTTGAATAAAATATTATTATTAATATTAAATTAACTTTTATTAAATATAAATGATCATATAAATTTATGAATGCAATTACTATTTTTTATTAAGGTTTGAAAGCCATTTCTGTCAAAACCCGTGAATTTTTTATAAATGTTGGTTTTTATTTTAAAAGTGAAAATTAACATATTTAGAATTTTTGTAGATAAAATAAAAGTCATTTCTGGAATCATGGCGTCGAAATTATCCAATGGTTAATTTTTCACAATTTTCTGAGACAGTCAAATTTTTGAGTAAAAATTAAATACCATTTAATTATATAATGTGTTTTATGACATCATAATGAACCAATGGTGATGTAATAAAATACCATAATATTTATGTTCAGCCAATATATGTTTTATCATTAAAATAATGTGATTTTGGGTTTGTTTGAATTACTTTTCAATGCATTAATGAACCCCTCAAGACTTATTCAACACTTTGCCTTTTTAAATTAATTTCCATGGGAGTGTGACTCACCTCCACATAAGCAACCCTAATTTTTTAATAAGTTCGGACCTTGGCCTTGTAAAATATTTTTTTCCTCTTTCATTTTCCATAAAACATGGGCAAAAACCATTGTATGGTTTTTGGTTTGGATTAGTTTAATATAAGGAGTCCCAAACCTAAATAATAAATAATTCTCTCACCTTTCCTATATAAACCCACCCAATATCCCACTTCATCCTCACTAAAATCTCTTGGAGTTCGAAAAACCTCTTCCCTACTCTCTTTAGAATCCTCCTAAGGTGCCCCAAGCTCCCAAGAAGTCTCTCACAAGCCTCTCTCTAGCCTTTGGGAGCACACTTCCAAGTAAGGGTTTTTTTCTTCCTTTCTCTTTTTTATCAATTTTCATTAAGTTGTATTGCCCTTTTAATTTCAATTTTGAATATTGGGGTATGTTTTCTCACCTCCCTCATACTTCCCTCTTTATTTTTGAATGATGGTATACCCCTTTCTCTCTCATTAAATGCCTCCCATGTACACCAGCTACTATGCCGAAATTCTGAAAGGAACTTCTCTCTCTTCTTTTACATTCAAGCAATACTTTTGAATCATGAATATAAATTCCTTTTCAATTGTTGGGACATGTATCTATATGACCTCATTACTGTCCATTACATGTAAATATGATGAGGAATCCCTTTCTCTCTCATCAACCTTTTTTATGAATTCTTATGTGACGTCGTTACGCTTCCGAAATCGCACCGATTTTCTAAGCCAATGCCATTGTGTAGTGAATACCATGCCCATTTCTCCATCAACGGTATTCACCTTTATGAACATTTACTTATTGATAATAAAGTTTCATTTATTAATTCCACATTCCTTTATCGTGGAATAAATGATTATGTTTTATGAATCCATGTTTTATGATCCATGTGGCACACTTATGCATCAAATGAAATGTTTATGAAGGGTGTCCCCTTACAGCGCTCCAATGCATTGGGTAAAGTATAGTATCATGATACGTAAAGTGCAATGAGTGTTGAATCCTGCTAATTCAAGTGAAACGAGGGTTTACTCATTCTTCATGTGCAATGAGGGTTTACTCATGCTCCATGTGCAATGAGCCTTGGCTCATGCTAATTCAATGTTAAGTGTTGTTGCCACATCTCCATGTTATGATTATCATGCTTTATCTTGCCTTTATGTTCATGTCTATTTTATGATCTATTGATATGCCTATTGTCTAACATGTATTGTACTCCTCATGTTATTCCATGTGTACTCCCTTACTGGGCTTTATAGCTCACCATTTTCTTATGCATGTCCTCAGGTTATCCCATGCAATGCTAAGTACGAGGGAATGTAGTGGTCATGTAAAGGAAGTTTTCAATAAAGATGTTGTATATAATGTTTTATGTTTTTATGTAATGATCCTAAGCTCCAAAGACACTAAACCTCTAGATATTCTTTGTTGTATCAAGTGAAGTTTTATGTTTTAAATCATGTTTAATTTGTAATAAAAAGCAGGGTTGTCATACGTACTCTATGATTTTATTAACTATAGGATTGTTGATAATTAAACCAGGAAATTTTATTACACTATTTGGTTTGACCATGAAATTTTCATATAAGATAAATGATCATTCTTTATATAGGAAAGGTGAGTTTAGAATACCCCATTAACCTTTAAAATATTGATTTCCAATAATGGGATATATTTTTTTACCACATACTTACTTGAATGATATGTGTTGATATTGAAAAAAATATAGAAGGGGGGATTTTTTACACTATGTTACAATTTTTTGTCAATAATTAAATATGGTTTGGTGGATATAAGTTAGATTATTTATTATGTGATCATAAGTTCCAAATAAATGTGGCACTAATACCGCTTTGTATACTACAATATGAAGAAGAAATTAAAGATAACTGTAAAAAGGTTTATTTTATTAATTTGTGATAAAGTTGTCCTCGAAAAATATATTAAATATTCATGAAGAATTAATTGATGTCCATGAAAAAAATTATTACATAAAGAATAATTGAATCTGATTTAATAGAAATTAGCATAATAAATATAATCATATATTTTTTGAATAAAGATATTGTAAAGTCGAATTTGATATGTTTGAGAATGGATATAACATATGAATTATATACATAGATACTTTTATGTATTATCTATAGTTATTTCTTAATTAAAAATATATAGCCATACCCACAAGCAACAATTAAAAGTCCTCAACCACACATAGGGGACCCAAGGATCTACACCATGGTAGTGCCTGCCAAAAGAGGCCCATTAATTGTAGAGGATTTTGATGGGTCCATATATAAGGCCCACAGAAGAGCACGCCACAATAGAGCTCTTGGAATAATTGGTTAACCATAATGTGGGGTGGTATAGTGGTAGATAAATAAAAAAAATGGTCGATGCCAGTGGGGGTTCAGGAGTGGACCTCGATACTCACTATGGAAAAGATGAAGGAATTTTGTGAGTAAAAACCAATTTCCTTGAAGAATCATATACCAATGTGGTCTGATTGATGATTTTATGTTTTTCATATACTTAAATAGTTACACATATAAGCATATCTATTTTATCTAGATGATATTATCCATTCATCCATAGTCTTCATCCTTCATTCAATGGAACGTATACACATTGATATTCCAATGGTGATGAAATTCAAAACAAATGGTTGAACATATATATTTTGATTAGATGCATATATGGGGGTTATTTCATTGAGATAAAGATATTATGAGATTTTGAATCTATATTAATGAAACATATGTTTTTAATGCATGTGACAACACAAATAAATAACATTATCTTGCTAAAAAGGCAGTTGTAGGTTTTTGTTTAGACATTTTATCACCATGGATGCTTCTAAGCCTTGAAAAAATATGAGAACATGACATAGATGTTTCATGCACATGATGAAATGTGAACTCACATAAAAGTGTAATCCTGAATCACATAGTATTTTTTTATGAGTTTCATGCAGATAGGATACCCAAAAAATAATTGTGTATTCATAAAGATATATAATACGAATATTTTATGGGGTATTTAATATGATAAATAATAATACCTAATAACAAATATGTTTTTGTATTTAAATGAGTAAATAAGTTGTCCATCAAAAAATAAACAATGATTTCAATATATAATTACAATAATTAAATTAATTTACATCCTCATGAACCACATATTTTTTATAAATATGTGCATGAAAGTGAGGATATATACATAGAGAATTTTAATATAATATTAGGAAATTATATAACTTTGTACCAAAGAGAGAATAATAAATTTTTTACATATATTTCACACATAAATGTGAGTCCAATACATGATAAGAATGAATATTCAACCTGATGATTGGACACATGCATGTGTGATCCAAAAAAATCATAGAGGAAGATCAACGGATCATCCTAAAGTAGATCAATCCATAATGAAATGAGGAATCTTCTTAGTTTGAGCTAGAACTATAAAGTCTCTTGTTTTAATCTATAGTAGAATTTTTAAGTGTGGATTCTAGAGAAAGTCAATTTCGAACCTAGTAATACTTTGGTACTAAATATAAAAAGCCTCATATTTTAATTACGATGAGATATAATCATATTCTATATTAATAATTACCAAATATAATAATATAGAAGTTAAAACTCCATGTTGGGCGGTAAAACCAACTTGGAGAAGAACATGTCATTATGTGAAACCCTATAAGATTATGTGTTTTATCCACTTGTATTAATTTTACTATTTAAAATAATTATAATAGAGACTATAATATAAGATCCATATTTGACCTTGAACATTGGATTAATAGAAGAGAAAAAATTTTAAAATGAAAAAGTGATCAATTATTCACCTCTCCCCCTCTCAGTGATCTCACACAGATCTGGGTTATACTTAAATATTTATTATGTGAAAATAAGTTATAAGTTGTGGTATTTTTCGAACAAATGTTAACATTAAATTTAGTGAAATTATTATTTTATTTGGAATTTTTTAAGTTTTAATTTGATGGTTCTTTATTTCTAACTACTTATTTAATAGATTAAGATGAACATTGAATATTATTTTATGTGGTTAAATAATGATTTATCACATTGGATAATTGTTTCTCACCATTTTTTTTGAAAATATATAGGGATAATGAAACACTTATGGATATTTTTATTCATTAAAATTGAATTAGGCATGAGAAATCCATCTATAATATCCACTTCATGGACTATGAAATTAAGTGGAAATAGGTGAAACCACAAATATATATTATATTTTTCATATGATGAAGAAAAAAAGTATGATTATTTATCTTTAGTGATTCATTAGGATAGTAAACAAATACATCAACATTAGGAAAAGTATCATGAAATAAAAACATTAGTTGTTTTATTAATATTATAGAGAAATTAATATCCTTTTAACTCATAATATATTTATATATTTTTGATAGATAATAGTCCCATGAAAAATATCTTTATCACTCATTATTAATCCTTAGTCCTCATTTTTCATTTTCATATTTTTGCTTACCACCAATGTTTTATTATTCAAAAACCTAGTTTTGGGATAACCTCTATATTTCATATTCCCTCTTTTTGAGAGGATGTTTTGTTAACCCTTTTTAAAATATTCGATTTCCACTAAGGTACATCCAAATGAAAACCCATTGACTACCAATCACATGTTAAAATTGTGAGGTTGAAATTTATTTATGGAGGGAGAATGTAACACACCAATATTTTAAATATACACTATGTTCAATAAATTACACAACATGGACCGTCGTGTTTAAAAAATCACTAAAATATTATTACTCAAATATGAATGTTATAAGATTGATTTTACATTGGCGGGAATTAATAGTAATTTTTTTTTGAAATATATATGTAATGTTACTACTCAATATAAAATCGTTGAATCATGTTTATGAAATAAGTACAGAATTTTTTGTAAATTTATTTTATGCTTTAGAAAAAAAATTCCTCAAAAATCATTTTTATTGTTTTTTGAGAGAAAATGTTACATTTAGTTCATAGAATGTATATAAGTTCTATTTTAAGTAAATAATATAATTTTTTAAATTGTCATACAAAAATTATCTTAGGGTGAATTTTTGTTATATTTCTAAAAATAATGAATTTCTAGTTAATAGGTTAAAATACTAATTTTATCAGAAACATTATTTTGGTTTAACCATTTTAAAAGTCCCATTTTTATTTAAAATTATTTAATTGTAAAATTATCTATTAAATATCACCAATAATACAATTAGGTTCATTTGAATACTATATAATATTTAATGTATAAAAAACATATTTTTTAATAAAAAAGGAAATTTTCTAGAAAAATGATTCTTATTGTGTTTTATGTTTTAGAAGTAAATTAAATTCTTCCACTTTGATTTTTGAATTTCTAAAAATAGATTCCATATACGGAATAATAATATCAAAATTTAATATACAGTTCCCATTACGTTTTTATCCATCTGAATTGTATCTTTGGTACATTTTGTTACCATGATAAAGGGTAAATTGAGAAATTAAATATCAAAATAATATGATAAGGACAATAAAATAACCATAAAACTTAAATTAATTTAATTAGATGAATAAAAGTCATCCATATTAATCCATTATTTAGTTATATGGTATTTTATATCCATTGGTAATATATAATCACTTATATAATATTATCTTTCAAGAAAAGTCAAAGATACCATGCTCTTGTTTTTAATAACTATAATATTTTTAATATCAGGTTATGTAACGAATATTTTTGAATATAAATATAATTTTGAAATATAAATATTATAAATTCACCGTGGTAATTTATTTTTAATTTTTAGTGGAGAAATAATTACCTAAAACTCTTACAGAAATATGTTATAATAATTACGTAATAAATGAAAAATAAATTATATTATATTTAAATTTCTAAAATTAAAATAAAAATTAGAAACAAATGAGTCTTAAAAATTTCTATAAATTAATAAGACATGTTATATATATAATAAAGTAATTTTTTTAAATTTTTAACTATTTTATTTATAGAATTAAATTCTGTGTAACGAATAGTTCTAAAAATGTAAATTTTCATGATTTATTAAAAAGAGTATTTCATTACATGATATAAAATTAATAAAAATATAATATTTAGAAAAATTAATGGGATGTGTTTAATAACATCTATTATGGTCCATTTATGGGTATTTCATCATTTAATGGTCATATTATTGACCCTTATATAGTTGAATATTTTAACTGTACCATAATTGTTAAATGGGTTAATGTGCAAAATGATATGGGTAAAAATGTGAACTAAATATGTAAAAAAATTAATGTACGAGATAATTTACAAAAAAATCTATATTATGAATAATTTATTTTGGATTATTTTATAATTAAATTGTAATTTACATTTATTTAGTGTTTTATGAACTTCCAAGAATACACATCCCCTCCATTATAAAAGGTAACCCCTTTCATTACATCATTACAACACATTGATCCACATAGATCTTCCAAACCATGACTTTTACTATTATCAACATCATTATCCATGTCCATGAGGTTCGTTTAATTAAAAATAGAAATGTTTTGTCCCTTTAGAAGTGATCTAAAGTGAGTCAACCAAAGAAGAGACAACAATCTTTACTGACATTTTCATGTTTATTACTTCTTGTTCTTCTTCTTCATGTGTTTTAACCATAAAAAAATATTAAATACAGTGTCATAAATTTACATAAAAATTATTATGATTAGGGTACAATCATATTCCATTTTTTTCCATGCTATGAAAATTTAAAACATTTCTCATGAGTACGTACTGCTTACCATCTTCATGTAGTTGTGTAATTCATTTTTCATCAAAAATTTACATGGGTTGTTATAAATATAGAACTAATTATTATATGTTATATTTGTTACATAAATATTATTATTAAAAAAGTTAAATATTTTACATATTTATCTTTCCATCTTCCAAAAATTTAAAACAATGTTCATGCATACGTACGACCTACTGTGTTCATAAACAGTGTAATTCATTTTTCTATCTATATCATTATGGATAAAATTAAATGTTTATATATTTAATATATATTATATTTATAAAATAAGTAATATAATGGTGATTATTGAATTATTAGAAACTCATAAGGATTATAACTACTAAATCTAAACGTACATGGAAAATCATGTTGTTATCACTTGAAACAGTGATTTTGAAAATTAATTGATGACAAACCAGAGACAAAATGTTATCAGTAAATCATATCTGTTATGATATATATGTTTTTGGGTTTTTATATATTTATAATAAATGTTTATTTATTTTATAGGAGTTTCAAACATGAAAAAAATAATTCAAACCTAAGGTAGGGCTTTCTCATCTTAATTTTTCTTCTATTCGACAAACGACATATTCACAACTTATTACATTTTGGTGGAGTATAGAATTCCCTACTGAACTTTTATATCATTAATATATTTCTAGTAATGGCACATAAAGTTTCATTTGATGTTATTGATTTAGTGTAGGTGATTATTTTAAACTTACCAAATCGGTAACGGGTTTATTTCACATTCTAATCATTTTTCAAAATTGTTTATTTTTTCTCAACTAAGGATATTTATATTACATGATTATATTTTATTATAATTTTACCCATCTAAAATTATTTTATAAATATTTACTACCATTTTTTTCTTATTACAAAAAAAAGTAAATGGAATATTCCAATCCTATTCAAAAAAACTTCTTAACATTTCATGAAAATGTGTTGAATTTTTTATTAAATTAAATAGAATAAATGAAATTTATCACAACCATATAACATAAATTCAACAAGCATAATATAAAATTTTAAAATTTTACTTTCAAATAATATTAATTTCTTATTACATTAAATACTTTTATATTTAAACTTTTATTTTCAATGTAAATGAGGGTATATTTCTCAAGAAATTTTTTAGTAATATCATTAATATATTTTTACCCATGTCAATATCTTTTGTTGAATATTATGTTTGGGATTCAAAATTATGATAAAATTGATCATATTTCTTGGGATAGTTTATAATCAATTTTATTAGGGAATTAATTTATATTGTGTGTGATAAGTTCTTTCTATACAAATTGTTATTGAAATTGTAAGGTCATGTTTATTCAGTTGTATTATGTTTTCTTATTTTAAGTGAATAATATGTACTAAGTGATGGTAGGGGCGTGTTATAGCCCCTAAATACATTTCTAGGAATCACGAGACAAACTATTCTAGGTTATGGATGAGGCCTTACCCATTTAATCGGACTTAATGTCCTAAGGACTTGTTGATACATTCAGATAAGATCAAAAATTATTTGACTGTGTGTTTTAGATATAAAAAAATATGGATTCTATTATTATGAGTTTCTTTTTTTATATCCATGTGATAATTAATTTATTTATAATTTTTATGGATAATTTTCAAGGACGTGTAAGTATTAATATGTCAATATTGTTTTATCATTATTTTAGTGATATTATTCTTAATATTAATGTTATTAATTAAATGAAAAATGTTTTATGTTATCTAACATTCAATATTGACTATTACTTATTTAGTTATGATAGATCTCAATGTAAATTTACCCTTACTATGATTTAGAGCTCATCATTTTCTTTTTTCCTTTATCTGGGAGGTCAGGAAATGTTTTTTACTGGATATACAAGGATATTCTAAAGGAAATAATAGAAAATGAAAAAATATTATGTTGTGTTTTATGTTTTCAATTTTAATGTGACATTGAAGAATGTATCTAATTTAACATTAATAATAATATATTCATTTCATTTGGATGAGACTCTTAATATAATGGGAAAATAAAATAATGTTACCATTCATACTGATATAGTATAGTTGGATCTTTAAAATCCAGTCCACACTAATACATTTCACAGTATAAAATGATAACACTAAGGGGAATTTTTATAGGAAAATTATATTAGAGGTTCCTTGGGTTGGCTTATAATGAAATCATATATTGATATTTCATATCAAATTTTTATATTTTTATTTTCATATTTAAAAGGATATATTGTATGGTCACATTTTTCATATATAATGGAATGTTATTTCCAATTATATTTTTACTAAAACGAAATTAATAAATTGAAATAACCAATGAAAATATTTATGGATTTCGAAATAGAATTTTCACCCTTAAAAATTCAATGAATTTATAAATGATAATTCCACTACAATTCCCATCGTAATTTTGAGAATAAATTTTAACACAATATTATAAGGTTATTTTATTATTGGTTTC
Source organism: Viscum album (assembly GCA_963277665.1). Classification (NCBI taxonomy): domain Eukaryota; kingdom Viridiplantae; phylum Streptophyta; class Magnoliopsida; order Santalales; family Viscaceae; genus Viscum; species Viscum album. The sequence continues at coordinate 770,546,232 of OY728135.1, read as the reverse complement.
AATGAATAATTTTTTCTCATTATAAAAATATATTTTATACTAAATTAAAATAAATAGAGGTTCTAATTGATGATTTAATTTAACTAGATAATAATTTAGAGTAATCAGAAAAATGTGTCCCATAAATTATTTTTATAATCCATCATAGAACAATAAGATCTCATTAAAATTTCATCGACGTGAGAATGAATATTAAATTTTTCGAATTTATGAAACTTGGAATGGTTCCACCTAATTCTAATTTTGGTTTCTTCTGCTTATAAGTTTTTTAAATATTTTTCTTAAAGGATCTAATATCCCATAGGTGTAATGACCCAACTCTACATAATTTGCCCGTTGAAGATATATTTCCATAAAACCATAGGGGAATCCCCAAATTTCTAAAGGATGACCAATAACATCATTATTATGATATATTCATTAGTGTATTATTTAACTATTATTTATATAAATCATAACAAAACAATTATTACAACAAGTAAATAACAATGATATGAAATCAATTTTAAAAATATACTTATAACACTAGTCACTTATGATGTAAAACAGTCCTAGTTTAAAAAAATAATAATTCAAATGAAACATATATAAATGTTTTTACTAAAAAATAATAAAAAATAATATAACATAAATTAATTAATATAAAATCATGTAAGTACCTAAAAAATTGTAGGAAATATCATCCCTCGTACAATCTCTATCTCTAGTCTCATAAGAAACCCTAAAATACCTATACCCATTCTTAGGATCATTCCGAATACATGAATAAAACAATTATATATTCATGTTTTACCAATTTTAAATTCATATAGTGACTATTAAGGACTCTTTAGGAATCACCACATCCCACTAAAAAATCTATTTTATTTTCAATTTGTATACAAGAATATTTTTGGAGGACTTATAGAAAACATTTCTCTATGAAAACTAATATTTCATTCCAAAATTTACCAAAAAACTTATTATAACACATGATAATAGTTATAATTTAATAAAAATCAAAAAATATAAAACAAATATTTCATGTATATCATATTCCTACCAGAGCACTATAATCTATAATGATACATAGTTCAGCCAGTATTAGAAACATAGCATGAGTGACAAGTTTAATCCATAGTTATCATCCACTTTAACTTATAACATTATGGAAAATTAGTTAAATAATGTCACATGATCCTTAATATAGAATGATATATAATGACCTTTCATTAATATTCTCAGAGGGATATTCATGTGATAATTTATTCAACAAAATCATATATCAAAAAAAAATCCTCACCAAATTTATAGTCTATGAGGGATGAATATAAAATCATGGAACATGAATTATAGTATAAAAATGATTTAATCTTCTTTGAATACTAAAACATGTTAGATGTATATATAGTCACAAAAGATGGATGATTATATATAAAATCATTTACCCTTATCTTGTTTGTTATCTAAGAGGGGTCAATATAATATTCATTCCATCATATGACTATATATCAAATTATATATAATCATATCATTCATAAGATAATGATTATTTTCATGTGTTCCTGATCCATAGAAGATCATATAATATATGAATCAGACTCAAATAATTCATATTCATAGATGTATAGTCATATAGTCAAGGCCCCATTCTAATGGTGTTTCTATTAACTACGTTTTTATGACCCTATAAATAAACTCATATTTGAATTTTTTTCATTGGAATTTAAGGAACACTACTAAAAAATCATAAAATATGTTTTGATCTATAGACACTCTGTGAATACTAGAAAATAATTATTTTTTCTATATCCAAGGTCATAATAAATGACATATTAAATAGCTACGTCATGTTATACCTTTCAACAGAGAAATTAAAAAACCTGAAAAATTAAGCTCAGGAATGTAGTATATAGAAAAAAATATTGTATATATCTAGAACATACCTTGAACAATAATATATCTAAGTTTAGTCTCAATTAACCAAAATCATCCCACCAATGGGTTATCCACCTAATCAAATCATAACATGGATCTAATTCCCCATCTAATAGTTAAATATAATATCAAAACGACTAAAAACATGTGAAATAAAAGTTGTTCCACCATAATAATAAATATTTCTTAATCATGGAATACATGTTGAAAATGAATTATGTCCCAACCAAATATCTAATAAAACAAAATCATACATGGAAACATGACCATTTTTACCCTAGGTAATTCTTTTATCAATCATAATTATTATATGAAGTGTATATAAACAAAATCTTCTATTTTTATCCAATTTTTTAATTTATTTCATGCATTAAAATATCAATAAAATATGATGTTGGTATAAAATTTAAAAAATATTAAATTTTATATAATTTCATAGATCAATAATATGTACATATCAATTTCATTTTTCCTTGGTATTTATCCTGTTAAGAAAATGGACAATTTTAATAGCATACATATGTCGATCCTATAAATTCATTAATTATGAAATATTACAACACATACATTCCCATTACATTAAAGTGCATAATTTTAGGGAATTTTGAAATACATTACAAATTAATGAACTAAACTTTTCCCACCAAATACAAAAAATCTACTAAAACATGATCTTTAATGATATATTGTATTTATTCAATAAAAATCAGCATAACAAAAATATTGAATATTTTATTTTTCAAAATAGTCCTCAAACAATAAAAAATCATTTGATAATTTTGTATAACCACATTAAGTGGTGAAAAAAATAATAAATCATATAATCCCATTGAGATTCATCAAAACATGTGAAAATTATCCATTAAAACAATTATTTGAGACCATAAAAAGTCACAACAACTAAGGAAATTATATTTTTTTAATTAATTCTATAAAAAATACTCATGTGAAAGAAATTTAGAAATATATAAATAATTATGTCTTATTGGAAAATCATGAAACTCATGAAAAATAAATTTATTGGAAAAGAAAACATTTTACTTTTAAAAGATGATAAACACACTATATACCATAAAACCAACTTCATCTCTTTTCAAATATAAATATATTCATTAAAAATAATTTATAATGGTTGAATGTTTCTTGGTAAATCATATTCATTATCCCTATTAAAAACCAGTATTATAATCTCTCATTAAGAATAATAAATTTAAAAGTCATTTCAAGTCTATTTTATCAAGATAATAAATCATTATGAAATGTATTATAGGACCATATACCAATTAAACCCTTTATCATATATAATATACATGAACTATTACATAAACTATTGCATGAATATAACATATACGATATCAAATTTTTAAAGTCCATAAATAAAACTAACAAATCATACATCTCAAATTATAATTATATGATTTGTAGTCTACTCAATAAATTAAAATTTAATTGAAAAGAGTGGGCTAACCAATTATCTGATGAAGGTAACATGAATTAATAAAATATAATTTTGTAAAAGTAAATTTCATTACTAATAATTCTATATAAAAAATTAATGAATAACACCATGATATATTTTTTATATCATATAAAACAAAATAATTTTTTTTATGGAATACCTCTCCGAGAAAGGAAATGGGGTGACGAATCCCCTTACATCTTGTCCTGGATTACCATTTATGTCCTCTAACATCTAGAATAATAAAATTATATTATTTATTTAATTTTATATAAACATTTTTCATGCCTATTTTTATATTATTATTACTTTTTATTAACTTATTATCATGTATTATTTGTTTATTCTATTAATTTTTCTTATATTGATCATTTTAAGAAAGTTCAGTCTTTAATTCATAAATAAAATTTATAAAAAAGTGATGATAAATGTTACATGACCAATGATTCCATATCACCATGATCTATTGAGGTATATTTTTTGTTGTATCCTATAAGTAATTTTTTTTTAATTTTATAATAAATAGATATAATTTATAAATTTTTATCAAATATGATAATTTTATATTTTCAAAAATAGCACTGAATGTATTCTTTAAATATAAAAATAAAATTAAAATTAAATTAATATTAAATATTAATTTTTTAGATCCTCAATTATAATTATTAAAAATCATGTTGAATCGTTCAGTAAGGTGGTTGAATTGACCCCAACATGAATTAACTATAGAGTATGATTGGTTATAAAACCATATATATTTATGTATTATATTCTTATTTAAATGTTTAAATATTATTTATTCATTATTATTATTATTATAGACCAGTTTTAGTATTTCTTAAATTAATAAGAGTATGAAAATAAATGATATAATTTATGACACATAGGATGATGACTATAATATCTATTGATCTGTTTCCTTTTTAATTTATATTTATAAAAACATTGTATGAAAAAATGGAATGAAATTATTGAATAATTCTATGGGAAGACACATAGAAGAATATGGTTATGAAAAAACCTATAATGTTTTAGAATGGGTGGATTGAGTTCCCATTTATAGATAAGACTCATCAGTATTTTTAAAATTATTTGATCATTATACATTAAAAAATAATTTTTTAGGTGACATAGATTATAAATTGACTATATAAGATAATATCAACCACAACACATCCACATATGTGTCAAGATATTCTTTCTTAATAAATCTCTAAATATTTTTTAATATTAAATACAATTTTATTTCATTTTAAGGGTTAATTCATAATATATGATTTTAAAATTTCTATATAACTGTGAAATTAAAATTTACATATGTAAATAATTTCATTTTTTAATCATTATCTCCAAATTTTTTGAAATATGTTAAGTAATAATACTTTTCAATTTATATATATTAAAACATCCAATTCTTAATTTCCTCTTTCATTCACAAGCACTACATCGACACTACAAATTCTCTCTTTATATATACCCATACACATTCATAAGTATATCTTCTACCCTAAAGTACTTTATACCAGTGATTTAATCCAAATACAAATGATGTTACTTCAGGAGAGGGGTAAGGATTACCAATTGAATCTTTCCTTTATTATTTATGATTTATTTTCATTAAACATATTCAAAACTATAGTGACCATTTATTTCCTTTCAAAAAAAATACATCATAATTGTTGTATATTAAACACATAACATTTCACTCTATGTAAGAATCATATAGGTTTTTGTATCTCTAGTTACATATATACATAAATAACTGAATTTAAAGTAAACTACATTATATACCATTACATTATTCAGAACTTGAACCCTTCTAAGACATATATTACATAATACGATTCATTAAAAGCATGGTAAAGGGAACGTAAGAAAGTGTGAGCTTTGATTCTCAGTAAGGGTAAAAAAGGGATACTTTGTATATTAAAATTGAATAACTTTAAATTAATGGTATGATTATATGATAATTAAATTAGAATATAATAACCTACTTATCATAGACCATAATCTAGAGTAATGATATAAGTCTAGGTAGTTCATAATACAATAATATTAATTGAGTAAAATAGTATTATCCATGAGAGCTAAAATTTTTCATATGACATAAGTTTATGACAGAAATATAAGAAAATAGAATCATTTTCATAGTATTCATGGTTCACAACCAAGACAATAAAGGAGTATTGGGTTCACCCCCCATTTTATCAAATTAGTCATGGGTAACTCCCTAGACTATCTTAGTGTATAATGTCTTTTAATGAATTGGGATCACTCCCCATTCCAATATTGTTTATATCATGATATATTCATCTTTACAAAATTCATTGGAAAAATATATATTTATTTCTCAACCCATCACATAATCATAATATATTCATATTTGTGCTAAAATATTATAATTCATCCACTATATATCATAAAATCTGGATAGTAAAGAGGATTTATAAACAATTCAACATTCATTCATAACATAATCCATGTAAAATAAACAAGTTTTAGGAACATATAATAAAAATAATAAACCATACATATAAATAACATTTGTGGTATCAATGGATCATTTCCCCATTAAATCATAAGAAAATCCCAGATATGTCTTCTTATATGAAAATGTATTTAAATTTTCATTTAGAATATTTCTTAAGGAAAATACAATTTTTACTATGAAATTGCTGCTTAAAAATATCAAATTTTAAATATATTATAGAAAAAATTTTCTTTGAAAATAAAATTTAATATTTTTTTATTAATCTTAAACTAATTGTTTGTTTATTATGGTGGAAAATATTATTCCCCTCGGGTACATTAAAAATTCATTCATTCTAAATATTTTTTAAAATGTAATAGACACGTCATTCAAGAAAATGACAAGAATATTCAATATAAAATATTATAAAATCATTAAAAAATTGGTAAAAATTACATTATATAATAATATTTTAATATTAAAAACATTCCAAAAAACATTTTCAGAAAACATGGACATGAAATAAAAACTATTTTCAACTAGAGTGAGAAATAATGTTTCTTTTTCCATAATGATTTTTTGTTGGTATGATGGAAACTTATGGACTGAAGAATGAAATTAAAAAATATAATATCTATAAATAATTAAAATAGAATAAAATTTATGATATTATTAATATTATGATCATGAAATTCAATGATTAGAAACTTAATCATAATAAATCCTGATAATCAATTACATTGTGACATAAATACACTTACATCATGTTTGACAAACATCGAAGATTATCTAATGTAATATATAATAATTTCACATTTACTATAAATATATGAAATATTTAATTACATACTTTAAATATCCAATATGATCCACTAATAAAATTCTGATTCCCATTTATTAATAATTCATTACAAAAAACAATTGCTTTGAGTGTTAATTATTTAGGGTTTCACAAGAATTTGAGTTCAGTAGTTCAAGGCCATGAATTATGATCATGGTTTCAAAATTTAAATTTTTTTTTGATCATGTAATAAAAATAATTTATTTTAACTATATAAATATTCATATTATTCATTAAAGACAATATTTATAAACAATAGATTACATTGTTTGTGGGGATAGTACATTACATATGAGCATGAACATTGTATTAATTTTACAATAAATGAAAAAAAATTAAAAAAAAAATTATCCTTTAAAGAATAAATTATATATCCCAAAATTATTATATATTAACTAAAATGGTAATTATTACTCTCCATTAATAGTGGAAATGAAAAATGAATCACAACACATTGTGGAGGTGGGAGTCCACACCTACGCACGAGTGACATTGTCATTTTCTAATAGATATAAATGTAAAGATGTAGATATTATATTATAACAAAAAAATATAATAATTTAATAATTATCATGTATAAACATTATACCCTTTATAATAACTATCAATGGAAAATTTAGATGAAAAATGATTTATATTGCTTCGTAGAGTTAGAAGGGCACATATACATACCGGTGATACAAAAACTTCCCAATTGATGGAATATGAAATAGATATTGTTGCCTCGTCATAATAATAAAATTTCAGTATATTTTTGTAAATTTATTATTTATTTAATTTTTTATAACAAATTTTTATATGGGTTATTTGAAATAATAAATTGAAAGAGGTCGTTTAATATGATAACCTCTTCTTCGGTTGGTCTCATTTTGTTCCCTTTTTTAATACCCTTGTACTTGTCATTAAAGGATAATTTAACCTATAAATAATGTATATTAAGGTCTAGAGAGTAATTATAAAGTATATTTTTGTGATATATATCAAAATGTGGTGTAATGAAAAACGATATGGGTTGTGCTTCTAAAAGGGAGGGAAAGAACACATTAGAATTAAAAAAAATTACAATTAATCAAGTTATTTTCAATAAAATTCATTACAAATTGATATATATTTAAATAAAAATATATTAAAATTTGGATATCATCAAAAAAAATTAAACTGGATTTGGAATCATTTTAAACCTTATGTTCTGGCTCAATCCCTTGGTTATCAAAATTTCAATCTTAAACATGGTAATGAAATTTTAAATTTTAAAGGGTTATAATTTTACTTATAAAATAAAAAATTACACACAAATGGATAAGGGATTGAAATTTATATATTTATAAAACTAATTTTCTTCATTCAACATATTTATTATTTATAAATAGTTTAATAAAAAAATTATCATAAAATATTATTTCTGTCATTTTAAGATCCATTCACATTGGATGACATCCATATAAACAAGAAAGTAAGGTAATTTGAATATAAAACTATCAAACACATCCTTAATATGTCATATTCATCTAAAAAATCATTTTAACATAACAATTCACATAAATTATGATTTATTTACTTTTTTAATTTCATTTATTTTATGTTTCTATTAAATGAAAAAATATTGTCCACTATTGCATAAATATTGATGGTAATTATTCAATTACATTCAGAAAGAGACAAGTTGAAATGATAATAATTAATTTTTCATTGAAAAATTATTATCAACAAACATACACTCTTTATATCCTTATGTGAAATATTTAGATATATTAATGTTAATAGAGGGATATTTTGTGTAAATTCTTTATTTAAATTTATAGAAAAGTCACAATCATAGAAATATGAAACCATGAGGCCATATATTCAATAACTGCATATGAATGGTTTAGGTCGACTAATACAATTGTATAAATTCATGTTTGAGAGAAATATGAAATCCATATCCAAAAAGTTAAACCTCATTTTACCCTTTTTACCTTTATTAGGATGACAAAAATTTACAAAATTTACTATTCAAAATGACCAAATATAAAAAGGAAATATTTTCCAAATTTAAATCTACTGATTCCTAACATTGGATCCATGTTTCTTGATATATTCTCAATGGGTGGTAAGTATAAATTTTAAATTATGTGCATGAAACACGAGAAAATTCTATTTTATGAAAATAAATTTTTACCAATAAAACATGATTTATTAATATCTCATGATAAGAAATAAAAATTGTTAATTTCAAAACATATATTGGAAATCTAAAATATCAATATCAATAAAATAATTCACCAAAATTTATTGATTTATTTTAATAAGATATAAACAAGTTGTCTGCATAAAAATATTTTTACAACAGGACAATTCTTTTTCATTGAAATGATTTTTGTCATTTATAATAATTGAGAACCAATGAATTGATTTTATATTTTTGTAAACTATTAATTCTTAAAATATTACATATTCATATTCATACCTTCCAATCCAATGACTAGATAATAAATTTTATGTTACGTAATAATATTTCAATTGTATATATTGTTTGTTGAAATTATGTGTTTCATGTATCGAAAGCTATCAAAAAATTAAATTTACTTCAAAAACAATATATCAAAAATTATATTAAGGTATTTATAATACATTTTGTTACCATTCATTTCAATATATATTATTGATGAATATATTGTTGGCTTTTGTCATTATTCATGTACTCGATAATTATTTATATCATTAACATATTACATGTTTTTAAAATTCATAAATATACATAAAAATAAATAAATAATGGACATATTTTTATGTCAAAGATTTTGAATGAACTATCTATGCCATAGAGTGACTCTTGAAGCCCAATTCTGGGGAATTATTTATATTTTCTTAATGTTTATATGGAATAAAATCCAAAAGTACCAAACATTTTAAAATTTAAAAAAAACTAGAATACATACATGATACCCATAATACATTTTGAAAATAAAATAAATCACAACCTAATTAAAATCATTACATCCATCAAACTCATTCAAAGGACTCCTCTTCATTAAATGGGGAAGGTTAATATAATAAGGGTCTGTTCATAATCTCATTAAAGGTAAGTATAGTGGACGAAATAAGGAGTCAATGAGAATAAATATATATAGAAAGTACAATAACTAAGAAAATGTATAATTTAAATAAATTGATAAATCATAATCAATATGGAAATTTAAATAATATAAAACACATTAAATTTAATCAATAAAATAACAATGAAATGAATCCATATATTTTATCTTATCAAAACCTCATGGATGATAACAATGATAACTAAAATATCGTTGAAGGAACTGCTTTATTATTGGACGTCATGTCTGAGACACAAGAATACTTATACCATTAATACCTTTCAAAACACTTTTTAAAAATAACTAGAACCATTTAATGCATCATGGAGCTATATAAAGTCAGGGCCCCACCAATTATTGAGAGTCCAAGGCATTCTTCATAATGATTAATCAATTTAATTAATAATTAATATACCTTATAAAATATATATATTTAATAAATTATAAGGATTTATCATTAATTCCCCAACGAAGGATATTTAACAATAAGGGATGTTGACTTCGATGAATGGAATTACTATTTAAATATCATTTAAAACATTCTTATAGAAAATAATATTTAAACAGTCCCAAGTATCTTATACAACATTGAAACATTTGAATCATAATTAAAACGATGGAATAAAATTAAATTAAACTTATAATATCATCAAAATGAGGATAATAATGATATAAAATTTCAAAATGATAGTATATACATCATATAAAAGAAACTATGTGCATAACATTACAATATGCCTCAATGAAATGAAATTGATGCCAAATATCTTACCCTGTGTTTCCTTTTGTTTGAACACCCAATAACTCTGACATGAAAGTTTTAATCATGTTATAAACCTATAAAAAATAACATATAAATATTTATTATATTATATATTATCTTTATAAAATATGTTATTACCCATTTGTTAATAACATCCGATCGTTTAAACTATTTCGGGTGTTAGTTTCCGAGGTTTTCAAATATTATTCTACTTGATAAATGTTGTTCCTATTACATATATGTTTCCGAAGCTTTAGTATAGGAACACATCGGTCTGATGAGGATGCACTGATCGTTCCACTTCATTCATGGTTTTCAAAGGCATGGGAATTCATTGCTTATTCCCGGACATTTTCTCCTTCATCAAAAGATGATGATGGGATGTCTGTTCCCGCTTTCGTGGATTTTTCCTCGGAACTCATCACCTAGTTAGTGTATACCTTAAAGATTAATACATTATTTTTGAAACTCTTCCCATATCCATATCTTTATGGACACCAGTTAATTACACTATTCTATCTGAACATTCCAAGGTGTCATGTCAAGGCATCAACCTTCATTTGGGGGAGTAGTCATGTTGGACATCACTAGCGTGTCATGAAAATGGAACATTGGTGCATCTGATTTTCTTCCCATTATGATAGGGCATTTCTAGGTCACTGAAGGCTGAGGAATCCCATGTCATGTTTGGGAAAATTTATTCCACATGCATGCCTCTGATGTTTTTTTCTACTTCCTATTCTTAATACAAGGTATGTAGTGATTTTAACATCTAGCAGAGATAGATCATACTGATCAGAACACTGAGTGATGTGGATCAGATGGTTGCATCCCAAAGAGGGATCACATGAGGAACATATTATATGATTGGATCAATACCCCATTTGAAGATGGATCTAAGGACTCTTGGGTCCCTATAATTGGGACACCATAGTTTTCCATTCATTGGGATTGAACCTTGGGGGGGGGTTCTACGTACCTTGTAACTTAAGATGGGGATCAAATAGATGTTGTTCAAAGGTGCTATGAGTCGGGGTGTGCGCAAAGTACAGTGTCATGGAGATGATGATGAGGTTTATAAGTTTATTTTGTCACATCGTAAGAGGGAATATCTTGGGTGGATTGCTATGTACCATATAGGGTTTAAGAATGGTTAGCTACCAGAGGTAATGTCATTATCTCATAGGGATTTAGCGGCCTGAATAAGAATCAGGATGGATAGTGGAGGGTTTAATAGATTTAATGGGGAATGATATGGATATGATGGGAGGAAAATGGTGTCATTGGGACTGATCCTTGAAGAGACTTCCTACATATCACCCTAGTAGCGACTCAAAGTCCACATGGTTCAGTGGGCTGGTGGGACACCTTAGGAGGCGACCCTTGAGAATGGATGCATTGATAGGACCCGGAGGAAGTAGAACCTCTAGGTTGGGGAAAGACCTTGCCAAAACACAGAGGATCAGAGAAGAGACCATGTTGATACATGGATGATGGGATTGAACCATTGTGAGGTTTCCTACATATCCTCATGGAAGAGAATCAAATTCCATGTAGTTTTGGTTAAGGACACAGAATTGGAGTTCACACATAGAACATCAACCTGGTGACATGTTGTGGCTTACGCGTGGTTAGCAGCCTGGGTAGTTCTGATGCCACTGGGAGGGAAAAGAGATGCGGATCCTAATGAAGTGGATGACAATGGCTTACCGTCAATTGTTCACTACAACATCTCACCAATGTTTGGGAGCTATAATGTCGTATAGTTGATTGTGGACTACAACAAACTACTACTGGTCAGGGCTATAATTTCTTACCACTGGTTGGGAACTACAACAACTTACCATTGGTTGTGATCGAACCTCATAGAGGCTTACTACGTACTATATCCATGGTTGGTATTGAACCTCATGGAGGCTTTCTACATAACCTGTTCCAGAGGTAGGGATCATAGCCCATGTAGTTTGGGGTGAGACATGAAATTGCGGTCTACACTAAGGAAAATGACCCAGAGACATGCTGGGGCTTATGCATGGTTATTATCACGGGAGTGGGTCTGACGCCCCAAGGGTATTATAGAGATGTGGGTCCCCACAAGGGGGAAAATTATGTTTACCAGTGCTTGGGGTTGAACCTACAGGTGGCTTCCTACATACCATGTCTAAGAGATAGGGATCAAAACCCACGTTGTTTGAATAGGTACAGTTTAGAATCATGCGAGACGAGAGGGGAATATTGTTTAACATCATGGAGGATGAACTGAAACAATTGTATGTGTTTGGGACTAATGGGTGTTAGTCTTAACGCTAAGGGAGGCTTCCTACATAGCATTCTCGGATAGGGGAAAGGATCAAAGTCCAGGTAGTTAGAAATGGGGAATAAATTTGAACATCATGAGGGAAGAATTTGAAATGACGCAAAGTGGGTCAGTACAAGTAGGTTTTGGCATTTAACCACAAAGATGCTTCATACGTACCTTGCTCAGATATGGTAAAGGATCAAAGTCCACTTAATCCAAACTGGGGAATAAAATTTAACGTCATACAAGAAAAATTTGAACCAACATGAAGGGGTTCCAAACAAGTAGGTGAAGGGCTTGATCCATGGAAGGGATTCCTATGTACCATGCTTAGATAGGGGAAAAGATCAGAGTCCATGTAGTTTGGTATGAGACATGAAATTGGTGTGTAATTGGAGGATAGTGACAGAAATAAACACTGTGTATTGAATGTGGTTAGAATCTTGGGAGTGGGTCTGCCGCCATGGGGGTGGACTAGAGATGCAAGTACCCATGAGGGGGACATAGATATTTACCAATTCTTGGGGTTGAACCTCAGTGAGGCTTCCAACATAACCTGTCTCAGAGAGAGGGATAAAACACCATGTAGTTTGAATAGGTACATTTTAGCATCATGCAGAATGAAAGGGTCATATAGTTTAACATCATGCGGTACTCAGGTGAACCGATGTGAAGTGGTCCAGACCGATGGGTCTTGGTCTTGAACCTGAGGGAGGAATCCTAGTTACCATGCTCAGATAAGGTAAAGGACCCAAGTCCATTTATTTTGAACTGGGGAATATATTTTAACATCATGTGGGAGTAAGTTGAACTAACATGAAGGGGGTCGGGACAAGTAGGTGTTTTGCTTGAACCTCAGAGAGGCTTCTTACCTACCTTTCTTAGATACGGCAAGGATCAAAGTCCACGTAGTTCGAGAGGGGATTTTGAATTAAAATCTAGTACAGACCAGGAAGGATTCCATGGTCAATTCGTACTCTAAGCCCACATCAGTAATTCTCATTGTGAGAAAAAGGAGGTAGTAAAGTCTTTTTGATCGCATCGTGAATGGTGCGTATAGGGGGAATGGAGAATGGGACTACACATGATTAGCCTCCGAAAGAGAAAAAGGGTATTCTGTGTGGTTAGCGAACCAAGAAGATGGAGATTGCAGATTACTCTTGGATTAAGGCACGATGGAGAAAAAAGACTAGAGGAAGAGGGATAGGGTAACGATGGTCCCAGTGCCCATCCCTCCTCTTGTCTTTGGCATGGAAGATAGATAGGAGGAGCATAGATTCTACCTCCCAAAAGAAAGGCTTGGGATTACACTTAGATGGTTTCCCTACCTTACAGATAGACATCGGTCCAGCAAATAGGATCCCATTCCATGTGAGGAGGATCTCACTCCTACGGAGAAGAGCATGAGCGGAGAATGTCCGAGGTGGGGAACCCCATTCATGTGGCACGAGGTGAGGCTATAATTTAATTCCATAAGCTGAGGACGATGTTTCTTCACAATTTAACGTCCTATAACTCAGACTAGGATGGTTTACTTTTTACCTCTAGGACAAGCATGACTAATACCTACCCACCCTTGGGGAAGGGAAGGTATTACCAATGCTGTTTTGAGGCGGTGCTTTGGAGTGATCTATTGAAGGCCTCACGTTAGCATGGATATGAGAAGAACCAATAGCTATTAACATTACTATATGAAGAATCATGAGGCTAATCAATGAAACATGGGGAACTACCCAAGGGACCTTGAAATCACTTCTTACAAACCGAGAGGGTCATACGAGAAAGTGGTGGGTAAATTATTTAGTCTTAGAAATAAATGCTTCACGAAGAGGATGAGATTCACAAAGATAATGGCCCTCATGAATGGAAATGACTACCCATAGAGGAGGGGCTTCACGATGGCAAGGGGATTTACAAAAAGGGGGGTCTTTGTGAAAGGACAAGGCTTCACGAAGAGCATCCTTTGAGGAATAAGGGCTTCACCTTAACAAATACCTCTTTTTTAGGGAATTTTGTGAAGGAACTGTTCTCTGTGAAACCTAGAAAACCCTCAAGGGGCCCCTTGTTTTATGAATGGAATTGGCTATAATGAAGGGCATCTCCACGATAGGCGGAAGTTGTAAATAATGATAATGGGTATGACTCAAAGAGGCCCAGTACCTCTGTTGATCCATTTGAGGGTTTTGCAATGGTCTATATGAAATGGGAGCCTATAAGTGGAAAGTGAAGAGTAAAAATGGTTTAGAAGAGGGTGATCCTTTTATTTATATGCCACCAAGGTTAGAGGGGCGTAGATTTCTTCATGGATATGGGTGATGCCCTAGAAACGAATCATTATGGCGGCCCGCGTCAGCATCGCGGAGGGGCTTGACGCCGCACAGTGGAATGTCGATGCAGCCACCACAGAGTGGGCCCTGAAGGGGTTTGATGCCATTGAGAGGCCTTGGTCCACGTTAGACTCATGCCATGACGGGGTGCCAGGGAACCCCTTGCAGATGTGTACTTCCAAAAATGTGCTTGTCTCGGGGATTGTTTCTTGAAGGGCCATTTTTGAGAGGACTTGGTGGCCCTTTTCGACCCTATAAGTAGGAAGCCTTCCCCAATCACATAGTTGAATTCGTGGAATGCGCATGACACATTTTCTAGAGATAACGAATGTCCCCCCCCCCCTCATAAATGGAGCTGATAGAAATAGATGGTAAAAGTTTTAGGGAATCATGTGGAAGATATTGAGATAATTGAAATAACGGTAGATCACGGAGGTGGATTGAGAGATTTTTCTCTAAGAGAGGTGCCTTACCCTTCTCATGAAGGGTTATTAAGGAATTGGGTGTGCTAAGTAAGGTGAAGGGCAACGTGAATCACTTGGGGTCCCTGCACAGAGCTCAGGGGCATCACAAAATGTGTGTGGCTCGATGCAAACTAGCCCCTCAAAAACCTATATATAGGGTCTCATGTGTGTATTGTCTGCATGTGGACCATTTCAAATTATATTTTTCATGTTCTCTTTGTAAATGAACATCTTCGCAAATTATTTAGTGAACTGTAGTCTTTGGTCTGGTGTTTTTCGAACTCTTTTTAATGTACCTGAGTGTCGCGATCCGTGGCCCTCTTTGAAATATAGGTAGAAACCCAAAATTATTTGTAGAATAGAGGGGAGGTGTGATTATCTCCACGAAGCGTCTTCACGAAGGATATTCATGAATAGTATTAGTTTGGATCTCATTCCTCCGGCCCATTTTTCTAAAAGTTATCAGATTAAATGGGCACCTGGGTGGCTATGTGAGTGGTTCGTTATTGTTGGGGAGTAGTGGAGGTGTGTGGTACCTCAAACACACAAAAACTGGAACAAATGGAGAAATACACGATGTAACGTGGTTCAGAGATATACCTACATCCACAGGAGAAACGGGGGGTGTTTTATTCTCTCCGTTTTCTTCGGAGGATCACTCACGATTACAAATACACACCCATATACAAACATGGGATCACATCCCACTAAATAGAGAATGAAAACAGGTTGTTCTCTGGTGGGTGGAGGGTAGCTCGTCTACCCTTGAACCTTCCTCCCGCCGCCTTCTACAGTCCACCATCTTGACTACCCACCATGAGTGAATCTGCAGCCTCCTAAGTAGGTCCTACCATCAAGAGAGACCCGCTGCGCACCAAGTTGCTACCGATGGATGACTCTCCATTGCTGAATCCTCCAAAATTTGTAAGTGGCCCCCACAAATCTCCCCCTCACAACCAATTTGGGGTAGAATCTTGACCTGAAGTCTCCTTGTAGGTGTCGAAAACTTCATCAGCAAATCGAACACGCTTCTTCACTCCAGATTACATGGCACTTATACCATCTTCACTTGATCTTTGGCTGACTACGGCCTCCATAAAATGATACAACCCTTGGGACTCCTTCCTAGTAAACATCTCTGCATCCCCGCGTGAGACTTCCAACACTCCACCTGCTATGGAAATCTTGAACCCTCTCACATCGAGCCTACTCAATGATATCAAATTCTATCTCATCCTCAGAACAAATTTCAGGTCAGCCAGTTTATGAACTCCTCCACCAGGAATCTTCAATTTCACTGTCCCGACTCCTTGAACCTCGCATATTGACCAATCACCAAGTCTCACCGAGTCTCGTACTTGCTTAAAAGTATCAAATGTACCTATTGTAGTACATATTTGTGTTGAGATCCCCTAATCCAAAACACATCCATCATCCTTTGGATTTTGATCCCACTCGTTCTTCCTTCTCAGAAATCGGAATTCCCGCTTCATGTGCCCGTATCTTTTGCAGTAATGACACTGCACTTCATCCCGATCAACTCTCTTATCTAAGTGCATGCTTCCCAATGTCACGTAGATTTCATCATCTGCTTATAATCATGTGATGTTCACATCCTCCTCTTCAAATTTCTTCTTCCCAGCAATATACCGCTTGTGATCTCCACAGTCACTTTTATAGTGACCCTTCTTCTCGCACCAGAAACACGTGATTTCACTCGGATCACATCCCCTAGATTTTGGCCGCCATTCTTTACCTCCTGAATGTCGATGTCGGCTCGTACCATACTGATCATCTCGCATCACCATTATTTGCTCGCCTGAATGCGTTGCGGGCCTTCGGAATGCCTCCGAATCTTGAAGTGATGCCACCACCTCATCTAGCTTCAATGTCTCCTTCCCCATGAGTGATGCAATCTGAAGCCCATAAAATGAGGTTGGTTGGGATGAAAAAAAAGAAAAAGATCTTTATCATCCTCTCCAACCTTGACATCGAGCCCCAATAACTGAGTCAGGATCTTGTTGAATTCATTGGTATGATCCAACAAATTTCCTCCCTCATCGAAGCGCAATTGGTACAGTATCTTCATCAGGAACAACTTGTTGGTCAACGACTTCACCATATGTCGTTGCTCCAACATCTTCCAGATCTCTATCGGTGATGTCTCATCCAGCACTGAATACTTTACCTCATTCTCCAGACATAGTCAAAGTGTGGTGATGATCCGCATCTCGAGCTCTTCCCAATCATCTTTACTGGTTGTCTTGGGCTTTTCTCCGATCAATGGTATGCTCATGCCCTGCTGCACCAAAAGATCCTTCACCTTACTTTACCACTAGTCAAAATTATTTCAACCATCTAACTTCTCAATATCAAATCATGGTAGTGCTCTGCCACACGTCATCATCGTTGTCGCAAAATGCGATAACCACCATCGATGTCGCACCCATCTGTAACCACCACCTGATATATTTCTAATTTTTAAAAACTAACCATACAGATGCGTCAAGAACAGTTGAAATAGTCAAAATCAACTCTTGGATTGCTGAAATCGGACACCAATTGACTGAGATATGGTCAAAATACGTTCAACGGTCCAGATCGCTCGTTGACATGGCGCTGACGTGTCGCTGAAGTGTCGATGACGTGGCATGCCGGAATTCCTACCAGAATCTTTCTGGAATTGTTTCTGGCAGCGTGAATAGTATCGTCTTCTCCGGTAGGGGGTTACTGTTCACCTGCAGGTTTGACCGAACTTTGACCGGCCAAATCTCCTTCGTTTCAACTCTGTTTTCTTCACCGCTTGCGCAGTTGGAATCGTCTCGCTGCCCTCTTCACGAATCTAGCCTCGGAAAAATTTTCTGACCACTTTCAATTTTCTGGCCATCGAAAAATTCATCTCCTCCTTGCTGTCCCACCTCCGTTCACTCCGACTCGCCTGTGATACCACTTGTTGGGGCGCTGCGAAGGTGCGTGGTACCTCAAACACACAAAAACTGGAACAAACTGAGAAACACACGATATAACGTTGTTCGGCGATATGCCTACATCCACTGGAGAAACAGGGGCTGTTTTATTCTCTTCGTTTTCGTCGGAGGATCACACACGATTACAGATACACACCCATATACAAACATGGGATCACATATCATTGAATACAGAAAGAAAAAAGGTTGTTCTCTAGTGGTTGGAGGGTAGCTCGTCTACCCTTGAACCTTCCTCCCACCGCCTGCTGCAGTCCACCATCGTGATTGCCCACCATGAGTGAATCCGCAGCCGCCTGAGTAGGTTCTGTTGTCAAGAGACACCCGTTGTGCACCAAGTTGCTGCCAATAGAAGACTCTCCATCGCTGAATCCTCCTGAATTTGGGAGTGGCCCCCACAGTTATGATGAGGCTCAGATAGAGGCCATGGCCAACAACCTAAAAATAGGCGAGTAAATCCCGAGAAATTTTGATCACAAATTTTTGACAGAGAATTTGAAATAAGTGCATATGGAATATTCGTTGGGAAGGTGCCTACCATTATATGGTTTTGGCTTGCGGGAAGAAGTCTTCCTTCCCAACACTAGAAAAAATGATCTTGCCTACTGGTTCAGGAGTACCCCCAAGGAATATCATTGGCATAGGGATGCGAATGGGTGCATCAAGAAATACCATACCCTAGTCACATCACATTTTCTCTACAATCATGTATACAACATCGATGGAAGTTCCCTACTGCAAGAGACATACCCACCCCTATATAAGATGATCATCAAGGTTTGGCATGTAAATCTAGACAAGGGGTGGATCGCAAGTTGGGATTTACACCAGGGTGGAAACATCACATATGATTGAGCCAGGGTATACTGGGCATGTGTGTCTTGTAAAGAGTTCGAGAATGTCCAAAGTTGGGTTTTTCTGTATGAAGTAGCCTGGGCCTCCCAATTTTGTGTAACCCAACCGAATGAATTTATACTTGAGTTTCTAAGCTGGTGGACACTAGATACCAACACATTCCACCTACATCATGGAGAGGTTGGCATCAGCCTCTAGGACCTACATCATATTTCTAGCTTCCCAATCCTTGGAGGTATTTATGATGACTTCCTCCCCACTACAAATGCCTGGGGATTGGGAGAAAATTCTTCCTTTGGTGATGGCATTATTGAGGCTTGTTCCAGTGATGGTCTAGGAAAAACAGAACACCTGAGAGATCCATTTGAAGTAGTGGTTTGGTTACTTCATGAATTTACCCTCTTAAGAGAAACACTACCAATGAGGCCCCCTATTTGTCAGTGAGGAGCTCAGCGGGTTAAATAGGGTTCATACCATCAAACCTTGGAAGATAGTTAGTGGAAGATGTGGGGATATAATATGAAAATTGGGTAGCTGTCGATAGTTAGGCTTTCTAGGTTCATCTCAGTGCTAATCTGGTGGTGGATTTTATCGGTAAGAGATGGCCACTTTGGGGTGTGACCAAGTGCATTTGTCATTGCAGCTCATATGGTTGGCAGGGATCATATCAATCTTGGCTTACCCGTGCTGGAAAGGTTGTACCAACTACTCTGACACGTCAGTGAGTGGATGAGGCTACTACGAGTGTGTGTGACATTCCACTTTTTGTACAGTTGGGTCACAATACAAATGAGGTGTTACGAATACAATAACCCCATTTCTCAATCGAGGATACATTCTCAACAGAAAATTTTGAACATTGTGGGGATTGACCCATTGACGTCGGATTCCATACCCATGCTGGGTAATATGGGGTGAGCATAATGGTTCATTTTCCATCCATTCCCCTTTCCAACCATAGTCTATACAAATGATGATAAATATATGATATATAAATGGTCTAATCTTCTATCCTTTCATGGTGGTGTTCTGGTGGAATGAGTAGATTGCGAACCCATATGTGATACATACACCCCGCACCAGTTCACCTGAAAATTTTATTGTCAGCTGAGGCAGAATCTCCGAGTGTATATGAATGTGCACCTCAAGAATCACTCATGTGGGATGAGAAAACTCTGGGTGATGTTTAAAATGGCTGATTGAATGATGTTGAATGAGTTTCTCCCATCTAATTTTTCATTCAGATTTGTCCACGTGTTTGCACAGAGTTGGGTGGATGCCTACCCTGGTGAAATGCCGAAGCAAGTGACCATCCAGGCCAGCAAGGGGGTTCCTACAACACAATTATGGACAATGGAAATGGGGTGAAATAAAGAAGGTAGTGTAGAAATTCTCCAGGGTTGCGAATTTGTAATAGAGGGGGCATCAGGCCATGAACCAGAAAATACCAGGCCAGTGGATAATGAAAATGAAGTGGGATAGGGGACAGTTCCAGACCTGATGGATCTATCTATGAGATCCCAGGAGGGAGTAGAATCATTTCAGGGCTTCCACAAGATCACCACTCAAGATCCTGGGAAGGAGGTACATCTGGTATCAAGCCCCACTGATGCCCTCTTTCCAGAGACATGGAAGGACTGGGAAAATAGAAAACAATACGTCAACATCAACTGTTTACAGACTAACCAGAATATTCATAGAATGTTGTTTTGGGATATAGGCTTTGTGAAAGGTGGTTTCAATGATACCCCATTTCAGTGAAGACACTTATAGAAGAGGAAATACATTCCCGGGGTGACATGCGGTCAATGTAATACTAGGATTGGGTGTTGCTGAATATGACTAATTCGCAGAACTGACAACAACTCAACTAGGGGAGAATTTTCCCTTGCCCAGCCATGAAGATGAATTGTAGAGGGATGAATTTAATGTGGGAGATCTCCACCATGAAATGAAGGGGGATTTCAGTGGGATCTCTTGAAGAAGGTGAGATACCATTCTTGGGGGGAATCTCTTTGGGTGAATTCTCCATAACATTTGAAGTATGTCCCTACTCCCTTTCAATACACTAATGCCCTCATCACATTATCTTGATTTCTCAGCTAACACATATGTGTAAAGGAGAAACATCAATCATCCACTCTTTCCAATGAAGATTAAAGTGCGACAGTCATGGAGGACCAAACATTAGGGCCTTCAACCATAGAGATTATGGTTTTTGAGTCAAGAAATATTGGGGAAGTAGGGGCAGCCCTCTAAGAATCCATAAATCGTACGATTGGATATGGGGGGCCACACCCCAGCCTCCTAGAAATAGAATACTTGAGGTGAGACCAAGAAGAAGATTAGGGTAATCCTCATACAACAGATTTTTACCCACTGTCCGATCGGTCAAACTGGCTAACACTACTTTGTCATCTTCATGTATAGCTTCCAGGATGGTTCTCACATTGATAATGCAAATGGATGGAATACTTAAGCATCATATAAAAATATAGGTTCCTATCTCTATCTTGTTGAGTGCCCTATCTGACCAGGCCCTAGTTTCATATGAATGGTTTGTGGTGGCGGGTTATACAATTGGAGGAAAAAAGTTTAATTCTAACCAAGATGACAT
Source organism: Viscum album (assembly GCA_963277665.1). Classification (NCBI taxonomy): domain Eukaryota; kingdom Viridiplantae; phylum Streptophyta; class Magnoliopsida; order Santalales; family Viscaceae; genus Viscum; species Viscum album. The sequence goes on along the minus strand of OY728135.1, from coordinate 770,524,159 downwards.
CATCGAATTGGAATCCAATGACAAGTACCAACTCAATTAAGACCCTTGTACTGATCTCTCCGAGGTGTTTCCTACATATGAACTCACTGATCCATGGGATAAGAACAAAATTGCTTCTGATGAAGAGGATAGCATGTCTGTTTTCATCGTTCATGAATGCAGATAAAGCACTTTATTATGGAGGCACTGCAAGAACAATGGATATATCATACAGGGAGGCTTCATTCGAGACTTTGCAAAACTATGCGCTGTAGGGGTAAATTTCCAACGCCCTCAGGGACTTATTCGAGAATACCTTGTCAAGAGGGTGGAGGAGGACACACGCAAACTCAGTGTTGTTTGTAAGTAGAGAAAGTCTGTCAATATTCAAATACTCTAGGAGGATGATCAAGAGATTAAGTGTTTGAGGGAGTGGAAAAATTAACAGTATTCTTTCCTCAATGTGCAATCAGGTCTCATATCGCAACTGAAGGCATAGATAAAAGAAGCCAAAGAACAGATGCAGCAAGATTCTAAAGAGATGGCCCTTATCTGAGCCCACATGGATCAGGCCCAGATCGAGGATGACGAACTACACCCCATCTCTATTGAGGAAGGGAAAGAGCTTTGTAAGAGACAATAGATTCTGAACACCATGATTCAGAAAGTGGAGGAGCTAAAAATCTTTTCTAAAGAGGTCATCCCATATATGGTATGGAATGACCGCTGGGTACTTGATTTCATTGAACTAATAAATTCACATTCATGGTTTTCTTTTTAATATTTAATGTGTGCATGAGTTCCATTTTCTATTTGAATTGTCGAATTTCAATCGTATCCATAAAATATCCTACTATCAATTCCATATATCACGTGGGTCATGCGTGATTCGAGAAATAAGGGATAGTCTTATCATTATATTGTTTGAATGTGAGTGTGACAACGAATCATTAGGAATTTAGGGTATAAATGACCAATCTGGGATTCCAGGAAGAAAGAGGGAGGCCTGACTAAATACTGAAGTTATCATAATATTAAAATTGGTATTTTCCCAATGTCCTCTAGTGCATGAGCTAAGTAATTACATGGGAATTAGAATCCAATCATAGAGGGTGGAAAGTGTAAATTACGATATCCAAAATTTGGAACACTGTAGATATGTTGTGATAATAAAGGAAAATTTTGATCATGTTCAAGACACATTATCCCTATTGAATTAGCATTAAAGGGTGGTAACAATTGAGGGATGCTCACTGACCATGTTTGAAACACAGGGCATAACTCGAGTATTCATCCATTGGGCTTCCAAAACATTATCCCCGGACAATAGGTGATCCATTGGTTAAGAATTCATACTATCAGGGGGTTCCATAAAGCCTGAAAAAGTATGAGAATCAAAATAAAGGGAATGAAAAGAATAATGGGTAGAGTAAAGAGTTGTTTGAATGGAGTCCAACACTCTTGAAATTACGCCATCGTGATTGGAACACATTAGGGAAGTGCATTAGTATAATCATGGATCTGACCTACATCTAGACCGGGCCTCCCTGGCGAGGACTTGGAATTCCTTTTAGTTTTATGTCACACCAATTAGGATGACAGACACATTGTTTAACATCGTACAATGAATATGGTAGACACATAGTTTAACGTCATATAGTGAGGACAACACGCATAGTTATATGGTCAAACCACATAGACCAAGGATAAAAATTTAAAGTCATGTCGTGCAGACTATAGGATTCTCTTTTATGGTTATAGGGACTGAACCCTGATCTGGTCTGAGGGGAGAGAATGGTTAATGACCTTGGGCTAGGCCTAAATAGAAATGCATAGATATCACTACGTGTCCCATAAAAAATGAGAATCAAGCCAAATGTACTTCTCAGATTTTATTTTAACATCATGTGGGATGAGATTCATGTGTGGTTCATCTCCACTAGTACATATCCTACCAAAACCAAAAATCCCATGTGACTCGTGATTGATGTGTAAAACAAGGAGTAGTGGTGGGACTTTCCTAGTATATGGAGGCACACATTATGAGATATAGAACACTAGGTGAATGATGTCCTAATATTGCTTGCCCACTTTACAAACACACATAGATTCATAGAGGGGTAAAACTAAGTGTGTTTTAATTTCACTCGTACATAACGGAGTGGAATTATGTGATTCATGTCACCCAAGATCTGGATCCCAATGATGGAGGCTTAAAGATAATTAATAAATGTTGACAATGTTTGAAAAACATCATCCATTTCTTGTTATCCTGTAATGGGGATAGAAAACTGAGGATAGACCGCTCACTATGTTCGTTACATGGGACCTGTCACCAAATTTTTTCTGGGGTCTTTAGGGGCATTGGCCTAAGATGGTAGGTGGTCCAACGTGGTTTGAGAAAAAACCATATAGGTGGTCCATTCAAACATGGAATAGGATGGATATCCAAATAAACGAATCATGAATCTTGGACATGAAATGAGGGAATTTCCTTGAGAAAATTCCACACCTAGTTCTCTTTTCCATGACACATTTGACTACGTCAATGAGATTTTTCGGATAGAGGGAGTTGAATTCCTTTCTAAGGACAAGTGCCACATAGATACCAACTCCTAGCATATGTTCTAAGAGTGAACCATTTAGAGGGGACTTAGTTTAATGGAATGTGTATAGGGTGGTGAAAAAACCAAACCCATTGTGTAGTTCCCATAAATAGATCTTACTTTATAGTCATGGAATCAGACTAGGTTGGGAAGAGACAGGGGATACATGTGGTGTGGTTGTTGCAAATCCTAATGTGAATGAGGACACAAGAGGTACTCTCCCCACCACATAATCCCAAATGAGTTCGGGCCAAGGGACTGAAAAATTTGGTAGTATTTAAGATTCCTAGGGGTGGACCCAGAGATGGAATGTTTGGCCATTCGTACATATCCCATGAGAATGGGAATCAAGCCACACGTATTTTTGGAAATATTGTGCAATTTATCGTCCTATGATAAGGATGGTTGGATAAAAAATTTATGGTCTATTAGCTCTTAAAATTGATATAATGGAGGGAGGGAGACACATGGTGCAGAAATTGAAAACCCCGATGGGAATGAGGATATTAGGAGTCCATATCACATCTTGTTCTCCTTTTGGAGATTTTATGTCAAGGGACCAAAAATGGAAGTAGGGTTGGGCCCGAGGAAAATGAGTGGGTATTTTTATGTACCTGATCATGGTGGGAATCAATATGCTCATAGTTCTAGAAGGTGTTATGGTAGAGTACCAATACCATGGACAATATTATCATGAGGGTTTTTCCCAAGCACCAAAAGAAGTGGAATATGATATATCTTGTTTGTTATTTAGGATGGATGTGTGTGTTTTTTCTGTGAAGTGTCAAACCTAGGAAATAGAATCTAGGATTAACAATTTAAATAAAGCTACATACAGGCAATGAAAAATGGAATAGTGGAGAACCAATACAAAACATGATGTCCCCTCAAGGGAGGATATCACAATTGAGTGTTTTTTTTTTGATCAGGCAGCCATGATGATAATGTCGTTGTTTTGGTTCATATAATAGGACTAACCCATACATTTCAACATTGTGGAGTAATGACTCAATATTTTACAGTCATGTGGGACTAGGAAACATATTTGAAATTCAAATGTATTTGATACACATAGAAGATCAAGGATCTTGGTGGGGAATATTCATGGCATGAAAAAGAATGACTCAAGTTAATGTGGACGATTTCCATACCCAACCACACGTGATTCTGGGGAAATCCTCAGGCCAATGGGAAAGAAAAGGTTGCATAATATGGGGGTGAACTTGAAGAAAAAACATATAGGTTCTCCTATATATCCTGGGGGGCAGGAATCAACCCATACATACTCTGAGACTGCAGTAAAACTTCATTTAGGATGACATGATAGAGAGACATTCTTCCTAAATGGGAGTACGTGGTGCAGGTATTGCAAACTCGGAATGAAATGAGGATGGCCCCTACATTCTACCCCAAAATTTACAAGAAAAGTCATGTCCATAAGGCCATACATAATAGATAATTAGTGAAACCTAAGCTAGACCCAAGGACAAAATGCCCAAGTATTCCTATGTATCCCATAATGGTTTGAATCAAGATGTAAATAGATCTGAAGGATCCATGCATTTTAACGTTGTGTGGTGAAGAAATTACATATATCTTAGTTCAAGGTCATAGAGCTTCGACCATAGAGGTCAGAATATTCCATGTGGGTGTAAAACATGGCCAAATATTTAAGCCCATGTGACCTGAGATCAGTGTTGGAAACAAGGGTGGAGAAGGTCTTTGTGACAAGTGGAATACAGGTAGAGGGAGAAGTTGTGTAGAGCCTCAAATGATGCCTCACCATGGCTCCATCCTCCTAACGTGAAAATGTGCACAATGAGATAGTACTAAGAGAATCAAAATTTCAAATGAACATGATGGAATGTAAAAGGATGTAAATCATTGAACCAATGTTTATGTATTGATGGGGATGGAGTGACGATAGAGGGTAACTATTGACCATGTTCGACACACAAGATCTATACCCAGTGACATGAAATGAGGAAAATAAACTAGCATTGACCAATGACCATATTCGCAACAGGAAACATGTATCAATTTATAGTTTTGTATTCTCAGGGATGATGGCCCATGATGTTATAAGGGCACTGTGGCCTACCATCCATGCCATTCGGGGGTCCTTTTGAATGTGGGAGATGATGGAAGCCTAAATGAAGGGGAACATGAAGCATGAAAATGGGTGAGGACATGTCTACGTAGAATCCAACACCCTCTATTCTAAACCAGAGTGCTCTTGGACACATTGGAGAACTACCAAAGAGGGTCGAGGGGCCCAATTAAAGGGAAACTGACTCAAAAAGATGAGTAGAGAACATGGAAAGGAGGATCATTTAAGAGGGAGAAGTACACGACATGGATATTATAAACCCTACGTGAGTGAGGGTATAATCCCATACTACACAGCAACCCCCACCCCCTCCTTAGAGGACTCAGGCCAAGGGTCTAGAGAGATGAAGAGGTAAACAAGGCTAGTCCCGAAGACCAAACGTTCGTGTGTTCCTACATATCTTTCAAGGGGAAGAATCAAGCCACACGTAGTGCTCGGAGATAGCATGCAGTTAACATCTTGCAGTAAAGAAGATGATAGGAGGTGGGAATATTGACGATGAACGTGTATAGTATGGAGAATAACTTAACATGATTGAGGGAATAAGACCACATATTCAACATGATGCACAATCTTGGAGAGCGTTCGGGCCAAAATGATGAAAAAAGATCGAATGATCCTAGGATAGAACCGAAGACAAAATGAATGGGTTTTCGTACGTATCCCATGAGGATGGGAATCAAGAAAAACACAGTTCTTTGAGATGTTGTGCAGTTTAACATCATTCTATGATGATGTGGAAGTTTTTAGTTTATGGTCATAGTGCTCAGACATTGAATTCCCAATTTAATGTCATGTTCATGGTATAGATGGGTAGAAAGGATGAATCATTGTGCCTGCCATGGGGGAGACCATAAAATGACCAAAATAGTTGATGATTGGTACTGACGATATTCAAAACATAGTATTCATATCATTTATTGGAATAGGGATAGGAAATGAGATTTGACTGCTGACCATACTCACAACGTGGGACTTGTATCAAATTTTCATCTTGAATCTTTGGGGACATTGGACCGAAACAGTATAAGAGCCCTAGGGCCTAACATCCATGCCATTCTGGGGTATTTTCAAATATAAGAGATAATGGAAACCAAAATGATGGGATAAATAAAACATGATGTTACCTATGTATTTTAACATCTTATGGAGAGGATGAAGATAGATGCTGTGTCTCAAGGGGATGTAGGTGGTGTGACAAAGATAGGTCGACATGAACTAGGACACAGAGTCTAGGCAACACCGCACAATCTTGAGTGATAACTTTTTATAGGGTTCTGAAAAGGTCGAGGGACCTGAGGCTGGGCCATGGATGGAAACTCCCAGGTAGTTTGTAGTTTATTTTCATGTGGAATGAGTATTGAGTGGTTTTACTCCATTTAGTTTGGATGAATCATTATGTTTAATGTCATGCGGTGACGGGTTGGTGATCTTAGTTTAGGGTCATAAATCTCGCACCATGATCGCGTGACCCTTTATGGTGGGTATGGACATACCAATTCTCCTAAGACCATGTGAGAAATGATCGGTGTGAGAAACAAGTAATTAGATCATGTTCTACCCAGCATTTAAGGGGACGTCAATAATGAAAAGATATCGGGTGGGGTGGATACCTCCTAGTCCAACTTTCTTTCTGGAGGCATGCTAACGTTCAAAGGGATAACATGACAAAACTAATCATTGCACCCAATATTTGGGATATATGGGAGTGGTGACAATGATGGATGATGGTTTTTGACCATTTTTTAAACACAAACTCCATATCATGGGACCTGAAATGGGAACAAAAAATGATTGTCAACTGTAGACCATATTCACAATGTGGGGCTTGAATCAAATTTTCATCCAAAATCCTCAGGGACATTGGACCGATATAGTTGGAGAGCCATGAGCCCTAGTATCCATTCCATTCGAGGGTCCATTTGAATGTGAAAGATGATGAAATTCCAAATGATGGGATGCATAAGTCTAGAATATTCTTGTTCAGTTTAACATCATGCGGTAAGGATGATGGATGTTAGGATATCCTTAGAGAGGGACACATGGTGCAGTTGTGATAAAATCGACAAGAAAGAGGACATGATCCCATACCACACCTTGCTTTTTAGGAATCATTTGGGCCATGGGTCTAGACCAAATGGTAGAACATGAAGTTTGGGGTTGGCCCTATAGACAAATTATTTTTGTGTTCCTACGTATCCCATTAGTATGGGAATGAAGCTCGACGTAGTTCTAAAAGGGCCATTCAGTTTAATGTCACGCAATGAGGGAACGGGAGAATATAATAATGGGAGTGGAACATTGTGATATCATTGAAAAAAAAATACCAAACGAGGCCAAGGATGTATGCAATGCTCTATGTGTGATCTTCCAAGAGAACTAAACCTAGGGGGTATTGAACGAGAAGAAGTTTGGGGCTAGACACTAAGACAAAGTGACTAAGCATTTCAATGTATCCCATGAATATGGTAATCAGTCCATACAAAGTTCTCGAAAATGTTGTGCAGATTAACATCATGTAGTAGGTAAGGGAACATTTAAGGTTATAAAGGACCATATACAACTTATCCTCTTATAGGACGACATAAAATTTAATGTCATGTGGGGATAGTTTTGAGTTGTTTGAGGTCCTTCATCTCAGACAAATCACAAATTTTAACCACATGTGTCAAATTCGTCACTGTTTATGGTCAAATAAGACCAGATATATCATAGTTTATGGTCATAAAGTTCAGACTATTATGCAGATTTTTTTCAGGGGGGTGACAATGAAGTTTAATTTCATACAGGACTTAACAGTTTAAGGTCATTTTAGACCATAACCTACTCAGGAAATGTAATTCTTGAAGAATTTTGCATTACTAGGATGAGTAATAAGCTCACCATCCATGGAAACTAGAGATTTTTCACCAATGGGGTAAGCCAAGTGAATTATGTAACGTACTTCACATTTGGGATCCATTTTGGGTGGTTTTATACTAGGTATCATTGGTGTTCTCCGGGCCAACACCATGTCACCTTGTTCGAAAAAGCTGAGGCAGACATTCTTGTTAAAACCTCTGGTTATCTTTTTCTAATTACTCACTAGATTGTGCAGGGAACAATGCTTGTTCTCATCAATCTAGTGTAGTTCATCCAGACATATTTCATCAGGCTTTCTTTGTTTCTGTTGATCGTAGACCACTGTACGCAAGGAAGGAAACTGAATCTAGATGGGGAGGACTCCCTCTGTTCTATACACCAGGGAATATGGGGTCACTTGAGTGGAATTGTGGGTTGTTGTACTATCATACTGGAGTTCATTGGGGATTTTATCCATCCAAATCTTCTTGTTCTGACCATCTACATTTCACATAATGTTAGAGAGGATGTTGTCGAATTCCTTGATCAGACATTTTTTCTGCACGTGATTGTGGGAGGTATGGTTTGAACGGATGTTGTACATTGCGTACAAATTATTTAGTTCAGCTGACTGAAAGATGGTTCCATTATCGGTGAGGATGACATGAGGGAATCCGAAATGCTAAATGATATTAGAGCTCACAAAGTCAATAAAAGAATGGGTTTTCAACTCATAATGTAAAAAATTATCTTCATACTTAGAAAAGAAATATGTAGTGGTCAGGATAAACCTGTGTTGGTGAGATGTAACTGGTGGATAGGGTCCCACGATGTCGAGTCCCCAGATAGAAAAGTTCCATGTATAAATGGTAGTGTGAAGAGGTGATGGTAGCTGATGCACAAAATTATAATGGATTTGTCACGCATGGAACCTCTTGGCTAACTCAATACAATCACGGATCATAGAGGGCCAAAATAACCCAACCGCCAGATCTGTAGAGATTGATTCGGCCCAATCTATTGAGCCCCACAAGAACCGGCATAAACCTCATGTATGACCTGATAAATCACACCTCCCTAAATGCAACAGAGGATAACCCCATCAAACCCATGTTTATGTAGGACCTGTTCAAGATCGAGACCACTCTGGAGTGTGATCTACAACACACGTCGTCATATCCATCCTGCTCAGCTCTATCTGTCAGGAGATTTATGTGATTATGATAATTGATAAAGGGGGTCCTCTAGTTAGGAGTTACATCTAGAATTGTGGTAGGGGGACCTGGGGGTCCCGATGTGGTGGCATCGATAGTAATGTGATTTACCTGCGGGCTATCATCATTGTCTGGAGCGATGGGAGTGATGAATCTCTAGTGTGCCACATGAATAATCTAATCATCTTGGTTAGGTTATGTAAGCGATTAAAACTTGATGACCAAGGTGTGGGCCTGACTGTTCTAGAACCAAGGTACATGGGTAATATTCGGTCGATATGGGAACTGGCCCATCAGATGGCAGGTACATTCTAACAGTGGTACAAGATCCATATTTCTGACAACATAGTCACTGTTGATCTACTTGAGGACTAGTTATGAGTCCCCTTTATATGAATGTGAGGAAAGTTAATCTAGAGGGTCTGCTCGAGACCAGTGATGAGATCATGGTACTATGCCTCATTGTTAGTATATCATTATGATTGTAGGAATGGTTATTGAAGAACAACTAGTGATGGCATGATGAAGACGATACCCACGACCACTCTTTTGAGTCTAAAGTCATTAAGTCACCTGCCAGTAGGGATTAGGGAAGCACCGTAAATGTGAATCTTTCAACACTGGACAACATGGTCTACCGAAAGGTTTTCCTCGTCAGGAAAATCCAATTCCAGAGGCTGGTCCGCGGGAGCTGGATGAGCAGCAAAGAGGTCTTCAAATTCTTATCCCTTAATGGAATTCTAGTGGGAAAAAAGGATTTATAATTGATTTAGGATCACTTCCTAATGTGATAGATGGACTATAAATATAGGATGGTTTATAATTTTCTTCATTGGATCCACACGGGACACTAGCTATATCTCATTATGCTCCAAGTATTGTCGAAATTTCTACACTCTGAATACCAGAACGAGATAGTTCGTCTAGATAATGGAATATCTAGTCTCTGTATCTAGAATCATGTCAAGGATATATTATAGAATATTATATTTCCCTTCACTTTTTATAGGAAAAAAGGGCACCGAGGGATCATTCTAGGTTAGTCACATAAAGGACCAGTGGATTTCGAAAAACTGGTTGCACCTGAATAGAAGGCCATGATAGGTAATTCTTTATTTCCTCAAAATAAGTTTGAAAATATTCATCCAAATGATAATTGACAACCTTCTTCATGATATGGGAAAAGGGATTACACTTTCTATCCAGTTTCGCAATAAATCAGCATATATAAGCTAAGTTCAATTGAGCTCATCAAAGCTCCTAGATGTTTCTCAGAAGAAGTGTTTGGTTGATGGATTTGATTTTCTCCGGATAGATCTCGATGCCTCTATATCTGATGATGAAGCCAAGAAACAATTAAGAGGTCACCCTGATGGCACAATTAAAGGGGTTCAGCATCAGATGGTGATATCAGAGGAATCTGAACACTTTTTCATGATATTTGAGATTGTCCTGTGCTTGCGAGATTTGACCACCAGATCATCCAGATAGCATTCCACCAATGCCCCAAGGATCGGCTTAATTATGAGATACACTGAAAGATGATAGGTGGAACCTACATTATTTAGACCGAAGTAAATTACCTGGTATCATAATGTACCTTTTGGTTCCCTAATGTTTGTAGACACTTCATTCTCAAGGGCCCTTAAGATTTGGTTATACACATAATAGCCATCCATGAAGGAGAGGTCCTATAACCCAGTGGTGGCATCAATCAATAGCTTCGTCACATGAAGGGGAAAATAATCCTCTGAATAGTGATGGTTGAGATCTTAGAAGTTGATGTAGACTCAAATATATCTATTCTTCTTCCTGACAGGAACAATTTGGTCCAATGATATTGAGTATTGAACATATTTGATGATGTTGGATCTGATGAGATTATCAACCTCGGCCTCAACCATGGAACCTTGAGAATTATACATCTTTTTTGGAGGCTTCCTGAACCCATGATGATTCGTTGAAAGACTGAGTTAGTGGACGGAGACCTAAGGATCTAGTATTATCATCTTGTCATAATTTCATGAAAACATATCAGGGCGATGCTTCAGAAATTCCAAGTAACATTGTTTCTCTCTGAATGACATAGAGGAACTAATCAATGTTGGTTTTGAATTTGTCTTGCTACTGAGATTCACCTGTAACAATTAATAAACCGTGGTGGAGACAAATTCTTTGAAAGTGGTAGGAGTACCCCCTAAATCCTCTTCTTCACTTAAGGAATATGGATCCTTAGTGGGAGGTGATTCCTCTGAATTGATAGATACCGACTGGGCACCGGTACTAGCCTGAGTGGTGGTGGACACCACATTTATCGGAATCAAGCGCTACTTAAATTGTAGTGACAAAATCTATTGAGTCGATCATGTCTGGCCTTTGGCCCAAGGGGCCACGCTTGATAATCTAAAAGAAAAGGTAGCATGTTAGCTTGATCTAATGTATCCCAGTCCAGAGAAATAAGAAATTATGATGTATTTATGTTTCCATGGGACTAACTTCCCAATACATTATAGGAGTAGGGGGATTTGGGATTACCCAATCCTAATTTGTTTTGGAATATAAGGTCATCTCCCACCGTCTCTTCGACATATGAATATACTTCCACCTCATTCCAGATACAACAAATCATTTCCCCAAATCTATAATTCTAGCTTCTAAATAGTGGACAGGGAAGATGTAGGAATTATCCAATCCTATCCATGGGTCGGTCGCAGACGTAGCGGGTTTAACATCACTATCCTGGATATGCTTGTCCTTGATCTTGTAATAGTTGTTTTTGGAATCCTCATGTGTTAATGATTTATTAATGATCAAAAATCCTATTAAAACATGTTAATCCTGTGTAAATTATCTCAAATCATGTGTACTATTGTTTAGTATATTTATTCTTTAAGTAAATCCATTCAAGATCATAAGTGTTATGCATACAGTTTGATTACTGTACACAATATTTACCTTACATTATAATTATTTAACTGATAAATGATTAAGGTGAATCCAATTTGTGAATATCACTGACTAAGTATGAATATAGATATTTATCTATTTCTAAGACACCGTTATTCTACCACCGGTAATGTCTTTCTGGAGAAGGAACCAGAAACTGTTACCATGAGACACTGTGACCACACACCGTGAACTAGACACCATGAACCAGACACTGTGACCATGAGACACCATGACCATGATAAACTGTGACCTTGAGACACCATCACCATTAGAATCTAAGACCATCCAGAAACTGTGACCATGAGACACCGCTTCAAGAAGACACTGGTTCAAGGAGACACCATTCCATGACATAAGATGACACTATTTCTAAACCTGGTTTGTCATTTTTGATTTAATCTCTAATGGACGTACTTGACGATTTTAAATTCTCTGACATAATTAATGTTTCATTGTAGACATGTCACTGAATAGTACGAGGTACGAGGTGCATAATACACGCAACATGTCAGCTCCAACACGTGCACTCCAAAAATAAAAGAGAAGTGAAGCCCATAAAAATGATGGCATGCATGCAGGTTTGAGCACGACAATGAAGAACACACATAGAGAATTTTTCAAGAAATAATAATCACATGAAACTTGAATATGATGATTAAAATATGAAGTATTCTGGAATCCCAGAATCGAGAACATCTTTGCACCTTCAAACATCATGATGAACACAAGTCGGATCTGTCTGACTTGTGATACTCTTCTTTCCATACGAGAACATTATTTCTGCATCTTCTTCAACTCAAAAGTATAGAGAAACATAGACTAACACTCATAGCACTTTTAAACTTATCTCAATATTTATACTCTACTATGTATCATTTTATTAGATTTCGTGTAGTGTGTGTATCGGCATAACAACACACTCTGATTTATACTTTAAACTGAAGGATGCAAGATATACTTTCTCAAACATATTTTTTCACTTTTGTATACCCATGGATAAGTGTGGAAGAGGTCCCTATGTTTCCTGGTAGTTTTTACCCATGTAAAACTGTGGATGACTTCATGTGACCTGGATAGTGTTGTGTATTGTTGTTAACCCCGATACGGGGTGTGGATCAAGTTTATTTATATAAAATTCATAGTTGTAGGTGATCACCAAGTGGAGTGGATTAGGTCTCGGCTTGTGACTGAACCACTTGTTTTATATCTGTTGTGATGATTAATTTAGCCTTCTCGGTTTTACTGCATTACTGTATAATTCAGAAATAACTAAGTTTTTTTGATAGTTAATATTGGAAAGAAGTTATAATTGTATTCCCTTAGTATAATAGCTTCAAAAGTAACATTAATAACAAATATTAAGATTACTGAGAATTAATCAATCTTATAAGAAGTTATTTAAATAGTAAAACCATCATAAAATTAAAATCATAATTAACTGGGTTGTATATAACTTTATTGGGGAAACTTTTTAAGAATACTTTTTAACCAAATTTTTTTATAGATACTCAATTCACCTCCCTCTTGAGTAATATACTCCAACCAATATTCAGAGTCTATAAAAAAGGCTTCACAAGAGGAAAAGGTAGATGTCTCCCCTAGGTGTACACCTACTCATCCATTAGTGGAGTACTTAAGGCATTTGTGATATGAAAAAGGAATTGTTGGGTGCAGGTGGAGCCATGGCCTCCCATCAACGCATTGTAGGTGGTATACTACAAAGAAAACATGAACTTAGAGCTGGCTACCAAGCCACCAAACTGGGTCTTCAGGTGGATCTTGTCGACCGATGTCTATTCTATTTTTCATATCCATGAATTTTCAGGTCATAGGGACTCAAATAATCCATGGACATCTCAATTTTTCATAGTGATCGGGTTGGGATATGGTTGATCTCAGAGCCTGTGTAGACAAGACAATGACGATCCTCTACACCATTGAAGTGGCCAGTGATGTAAACTGGGAGAATGTTCCCATGTATGGGAGAACCTTTATCATCCCCAAAAAAATATATAATAGCATGATATTTTACATGTTCAGCTGCCTCCGCAGAGAAGGCTTTCACGACTTCTACCACCGTCTCGAACTATAGGGATCTTCATAAAGCCTCGGAAAACTCTTCAAGCAAATATACTGATGGACGATGATCCTTGAGGATATAGAGACTTGCAGGGATGCTGGCGAGATTTTTAAGAACATCATTCTTCTGGGAAAAGAGTGAACTTATACTAGAAAGAGGTTTCTCTACTGTAGGAGGTATGGCGGGCCATTCTAGTGGAACTGGCGACTGACTGGTGTTTGGAATATCCTTCTGCTCAGATAAAAAAAACTCATGGAGCAGCTACCAGATGTGGACCAGATGACTGAGTTCGGCCCGTAAGAAATCATTGTTGGTCATGGCGCAGTTGCGGGGACTCCACTAGACCGAGTAGCACATACAGCGGTGAATGTTATCTTAGTGAGGTCAGATGAGAAGAATGTGCATACTGAGCTCTATATTGGGCCTGTTTTCTGGTTTCGGTGGCATGCACAGCCTAGATGTAAGTGTTAACTAACGATTTTTGACGACCCACACGGCCACGACTCTATCAACCCTGGTGATGGCTAGGGAAATTGGGAGGATCCGTTAGGTGATCCTCGCCATCATTAATCTTGTAGGGGTTTACAAGCTCCATGGTGTTTACTGAATCGTACCCTTGTCCATAATATTAAAATTCCTCCACCACTAAATGGATCCTAGGGTCATCACCATATATAGGGGCATGAAGTCACCGAGCATACGGGATGGCAATGACATCAGTGGGGGCATTTTTTTTGTTTTTCACGGATGACGCTTTCTCCTCTGGGAAAAGGAAAGATGGTATGTTGACACAGATGTAGTAGTTGTGGGTAACACGGTAGCTTATAAAAGATATGTTCAATTCAGACATTCAAGGATGATACTGTGAGCATGAGATACTGCCTTACAATCCAGCCAATCATTATATTTTTTAGACCCACAGTTTGAGACCTTCTTCCACTCACCTTCGCTATCATTGTCACTTTTGGGTTGAATGAATACACACACCATTTGTATCAGTGCTTGGCCTGACCTGACTATGTTTGTTATCATCCTAGTCTTGAATATAGTCTTTAAACACATATCACTTATTGAGGGTGTTCCCTAGAATTTGCTGATATGGGGTGGTAATTATGGTGGTCCGTGAGATCTACCTCTTAAGGCCACATATATTCAAACAACCACAGGACTCCAAGTTCCGAGGTACTTATAAAATAACCCAGGACCTGAGCCTCATAGAAATAGTAGGTTTGTTTTATTATATCCAAGAATGGGGCTCTGGGAGCCTGGACCTGATGAGGGGCCAGAGGATCCTGCTGAGGTGGTGGAACCATGTTAGCATGCCAGGGTGGTGGAAGTGCGTTATGTGGGGGTACCTAGAGGTTCTATGGTGGTCACTACCCAGATAAAGGTTGTTCATGATGTAGTGGGCCTCTTCAAGGATGTAGAGGTAGCTCCACTAGTAATAACTCTAGCTTATTATAGGCCTCTATCTATGCTAACATGGTGGGATCGACCTTAGCAGCTCTTCCCACAGTAAACAGAGGAGTTTCCAAATGTGTCTACTTAGCATGATACAAAGATTCCTCTAGAAACTGGGCCTTATTAGAGAAATCAAAGAATCTCCTTGGGAAATTATGAGTGATTAGAGAGCGGAACATTTCTATTTTGACATTCCCCAAAAACATTGTTAACAGTTGTTCCTGAGCCAGCGGCATATTGTGGGAGTAGGTGAGTCCTTTCCACTGGGAAACCAAGCCTATAACGTTCTTGTTAGGCCTTTGTGTGCACTTGAGGAGTTCTGAAATACTAGTATTATTGGTGATATAGTTGAAATGGTAAAAATTTTCCTATGAATATCTTCCCAGCCAGCAAATGAACCATTGGGTAGCTATTTGTACCATACAAATTCTTTCCCTTCCAATGTTTGCACGAAACACTAGAGTTTGGCTGCCTCTTGTGGCATTGGACTTCCTAGCATGCACTACTACAAACACGACCTTTATCAGCGCTAAAAATGGCCTTTATTAGCGCTACAAAAGCGCTGATAAAGCCAGCATAGATAAAGGGGGTCCCCTTTATCAGCGCTCCGAAAAGCGCTGATATAGGACCCCTTTATCAGTGCTAAAAAAAGCGCTGATAAAAGGGGTCTTTTATCAGTGCTAAAAAAAGCGCTGATAAAGTACCCCTTTATCAGCGCTTTTTTTAGCGTGGATAAAGGGGTCCTATATCAGCCCTTCCTTTATCAGCGCTTTTGTTTTAGCATTGATAAATGTTAAAAAAAATTTAAAAAATTTAAAAAATTTTAAAAAAGTTTAAAAAAATTTAAAAAAAATTAAAAAAAATGCCAATCGGGGGGGGGGGGGGGGTTATAGCGCTTGACCCCCCCCCCCTTTTACAGCGCTTTTCGGCCCCTATACAGCACCCCACACACCCCACCCACCCCCCTCCACCCTTTAACAGCGCTTGCTCCAATATTCCTCATGCGCACGCACCCCTGCCTCTACCAGGATTTGAACTCGAGACCTCCCCCCTGCGCGCCTAAGCCTTTACCACTACTCTATTTTGATTTGATTTCCAATTCATGTTATCTATATATATATATATTTATATATTTAGTTATATTTATTCGTATAGTTATATATATTTATATTAATATATATATAGTTATATTATAATATATATATATAGTTATAGGTATATTATAATATATATAGTAATATTAATATATATATATAGTGGTATTAATATATATATATAGTTATATTTATTCGTATAGAAATATATATTTATATTAATATATATATATATATAGTTATATTAACATATATATAGTTATATTAACATTTATATAGTTATATTAACATATATATAGTTATATTAACATATATATAGTTATATGAATATATATTTATATAGTTATATTAATATATATATAGTGATATTAATATATACCCAAAAGTTTAGTCAGAGGCAAACCTCCGACCATTTATTTAAAATAAAAGAAAAAGAGAAGTACATCAGACAAGAGAAACAAGGCGAGAATACCAGTTACATATCATAAAAGTCAGACCCATCGCCACATCCCTGATACACCATTTCCTCCGCAGTAGCTGATTCCCACTCCGAACTTTCATAATGTTTCAGAATCTTGGCATACTTCCTTCTAAGATTGAGCTTCTCCAAAGAAAGGAGCTCCTTAGAAGAGGTTGCAATCCGTCCAACCTTCCCACTAGAAGCTCTCATAGTCATAGGCATTGGCAAGTGAGAGTAATCTTTCTGAGGCCTTCTTCGTGGTGGGTTAGTCTTCACTTTCTCCACCACAGACACTCTATTTTTGCACCCCTGAACCATATCACTATAGGAGGGTTGGACCATACCACCATCATTTTCTTTCCCACTACCAGAGCAGTCCCCCCATTTACCAGAAATGTGCACCACCCTATACCCGTCACTGCCACCATGCATGTCTTTTTTCACATTACAATCTCCAGCTAAGCTGTCCAACAGTGAACCATTTTCTGTATTTGCTTCAGATCCCTTCTCAGCACTATATTTCCTCTCATTCCCCAGATCTTGATCACAAGTGCCAGCACTAGCAACCCTTGACTCAACATTAGCACCTAAGGAAACAAAATTTTGATCCGCATGAGTCCTTTCGGCATCCTTCTCATGATCCAGGACCAAATCAATATCCACCAGGCATGCAAACCGATTGTCATGCTCAATGTTGTTCGCCTTCCTCCCAGGTGTTTCCTGCATCCCATCCACTGTCATCCCAGCACCAATGGCATTAGCAGTTTCCTTGATAGGTGTTTCTTGATTCCCAGCCAGCTTCACAGTCCCAAGATCCATGTGTTGATATTTCCTCTCAATCTCCTCTTGAGCTGGGGAATTAGGACCTACAGCAACAACTTGCACATCATGGACAGCGACAATGGCTGCAGGTGCCCTCACAGTTTCCAGACAAAGAGAATCCACACCACCATTCTTCCCACCCAGTTCCACATCTTTCTCCACAGCAGCACAACTTCGTTCAGCATGAACGTTCCTCTCAACACTAGCACTCACTTCCCATCGGGGGTTTACCATCAAGGATGGAACCTCAAACATAGGAGTTTCAGCAGAGCCTCCTGCATCCTTAAAAGTAGAAGAAGACTCAACACTGCATTTCAGGGTATCAACATTACCCAAGTCCCGCTTCAGCCTGTTAAAAATATCACTGACCTTCACTCCAGGAGGCTCCACACCTTGCTTATGCAATTCATCCCCCATTCCCAGAGCCCCACTATCCACTAAGTTCACCATCTCATGGCGAGGGAGTATGGGTTGTTCTACATTCACCCAACCATCAACCAAAAGCCCATGTGTCCTCAAACTCCCCACAGCAGCAGCTTCATGAGAACCCAAACCATCCCTCACCCTCCTGCACACCCTCCTGTTCAGAGTTCCATTTCTGCAGGTAGAGGCACAATGTCCCAGCCGATGGCACACACTGCAATAATCAACCCACGATTCAAACTTAACATCCTGCTTCCATCGGAATTCTTGCTCATCAGTAATCGACACCCAGTCTACCGGCGTCTTTGAGACATCAATCTCCACACATATGCGAGGGCAGATGGGATGACACATAGTCTCAGTTTTGATGTCTGAGCACAGGTAGCGGCCGACCATGTTCCCAAGCATAGATAGAATGGAAGGGTTCTGGAATTGGAGAGGAAGGCCCGGGAAACGTACCCAAATCGCTATACTCGGATTATCCCGCTGCATATGGAAATCAAAATTCCACCGAAGAAGAAAGAAAGGCATACCTCTACACCATCGAGGAGCCTTAGACCACGCCGTGATGAGATCCTCCATAGACCCAAAACGAATCATTATGTGTCGTCGATCGAGAAGACCAATCACCGCCCGATCTTGCAGGTTCCAGGCTTCAAAGACAAACTGATCAAAAGCATCAACTGAGGGACGACCTTGATGAAATCGAGCCACTAGAGTTAGCTTGAAAAGATCTGTGGAAGAGTAAAGTTCTGAAGGTGCTAAACATAGTTGAGGTGCTCCACGAAACAAATCTGGAACTTTAGGGCAAAGTGAGATTCGCGGGAACGGGGGCAAGAATTCAGGATTAGAAAATGGAGTGAAAGCAGGCGGGGAAATCTGTGATGAAGAACGAGAAAGAACTCCCCCCTCCATTGTGGAGGGGGAGGGAGGACCTCCATCGCCGGATCTAGGTCATCGTCGCTGGTCTTGCTCAGTCATCGTCGCTCTCCTGATATTAATATATATATTTATGGTGATATTAATATATATATTTATAGTAATACTAATATATATATATAGTGATATTAATATATATATAGTTATTAGATTAATATATATATAGTTAGATTAATATATATATAGTTAGATTAATATATATATAGTTAGATTAATATATAAGTATATAAATATTCATATATTGGTATTTTAAATAAAATGGATATTAGTTATTATTTAGATAAAGCTAATTTATTTTATATGCAAATATGTTTAATTATTTATTTAAAAAATTTAATTTTTAGGTGCGAATATATAAAAAATATGTACATATAGTTATATATTTGATTATAAATAGCAGTTCGTTATAAAAAAGGATGAAATTTCAAAGACATAATATCAATATGAATGTAATACCTTGGAATAAATTCAGTCCCCGCCAAGAAAAGCCAATAATACCCCCTTAAATTAGTTTGAAAATCCACAAAATGTTAAACAATTTGGGTACCCCGACAAAAAACTCAGTTTTGGAGGACTTATGGGACACTTTTGGCCTCTAAAAACGCTTGAGTGGGGTTCTCCCCAGTGATAACGACGTAGAGCTCGTCGCAGGCATCGATTTGATATGTGGTAGAGCTCAAACGGACACCCGGATCAAAGGTTATGGTCGTTTGAAGTTTCAGTTGCGTTTTCAACATATTTTGGATCTTTTTTTAATTTTTTGAATTTTTTTAGTCCTCAAATTGTTATTAAATGACTATTACTCCATAATTATTATCAAAATATTAATTAAAAATATTTTTTTTTAATTTTTTAAGAAGTAATTTTCACTAAATATTTTATATATTAAGTATAATAAGTGTAAATGTACATTTATACTTATCTAAAATATATTTAAAATTTATATATTATATTTATATAACTATATAACTATATTTATATATTAATTTATTAATATATTTTTTAAATTTTTTTTCGAAGCCGACCCTTTATCAGCACTAAAAGAAGTGTTGATAAAGGCCCCCCTTTATCAGCGCTTTTTCGTTAGCACTGATAAAGGGGGGTGCTGCGAAAAACTATTTTTGTGGTAGTGATGGGTCCAAACCTTGAAATGAAGTGGTCCAAATGTTGAAGTGGGTCACCCGTCCCATTTATGGGGGGAAAATTGGGGTTACTGAAACCAGGGGGTGTCGACATATTATCCACCCATGCCAGATATTGGTTTCCATTATATGGAATTGCCTCGTATCAAGTTTCCAACGCCTCAAGGCGATCCATAATTTCCTGAATTGGATCATTTGGTTTATGATTCATGTCATTAATTGAGTCCCTAACCACCATTTGGTGAAAGGTTCTTCAAAATGATAAACAAGCCCATCGGCTCATGGAGAGACTGAGGGGTTGAATGTCAGAGAGGCTGGGGGGACCTGAGTTGGGTTCCGAGGGGGTTTCCAAAAAATTCAGGTGGATTTAGTGAGTTGTATATCACCCTATTTCCATAAGCTCTAGCTTCTATCCTACCGATGTTGGAAGGTTGATCAGGGTCACCTAGGGGTAACACAACGGTGAGGAGTTGTATTTTCCCCGACTACCCTGGTCGAGGATCACCGTAGTCTAGTTTCTGCTCTACAAGACATTTGGCAAGGAGGTTAGCAACCATAATTTTAATATCCATATGTTTTTGATGCAACACATACTTTTTGGGATCATATTTCATCTTATGAACTAAGCATGATGATTTAGAGGGTTTGACGACTCCAAGATTCCCTTTTCCCATATTGGGATTTCGGCTGAGGGCTAATGACTCAGTAGGTACGGGAAGACCCAATAAATTGTTTTTTCTATTGATCCTTTCCAATGGATCCAATAAGTGTGGCACTCCCTCAGGGGTTAATTCCTCATCATGGATTTGTTTCTTGTTACCTCTCTCTAAAAGGTTATCTATATTAACCATGACCCTTCCTGAAGGCATATCCTCGATGTCTCTTGGAAATTTGGGCGTGTGATGAATAGAAATGAATTGAAGGGATAATTACTACCCCTCATCCATGGATATTTACATGGGGGAAGACACATTGGTAGTCTTGTTGATCAGTTCAAAGCCATGGATGTATTGTTTGTGGAGGGAGCAACGGTGACCGGGTGACTTAGGGCACTTGACCCCAAGTAGTGTGGCCAATTCATCCATACATCACTATAGGACAATGTTGTCAAATTGTGAATGACTCTTGGGGTAATACACTCTCTGATAATGGATACAAAAGTGAATTGCCAAGTCGTTTTGGTGGAAACACACATCTTCTTCATGGGAAAGTGATTCCAGATCACTGAATTTTGTTGTTGCAACTGGCCAAAACATCTCTGGGAAATATTCTACGACAAGGATGTCCCAAAATATCCTTGGCTTATACTCAGGTTTCATCCCGTGGTTATCCCTTTCATCAGATGAGGTGGGGGGGGGAACTAATAGTATCATGGAAGTAGACCACTGGAACTATAGGTTGGCCAATAGAGAATATGGCGAATGGGAAGACAATCCACTACATCTTGGGATATCCTCTGAAGAATATAGTGACATATCCACAACATCCTAGTAAAATGGTATGGTAACCACAGTTTCTAGAACAGGAGCAGCGATTGCTAGTGGTGGACCATACTAACGCTCATCCTCCTTCGGTCTTCAGAATAACCCTCTGGGATCTCCATTTGAGGTGGAGAGTGCTCCTTGTGATGACAAGGGGATTGCACGTCCATTCCCTTGAAAGGGGCCAAATCTTCCTCCTCCTAGATGTATATACATTGGGAGGTGGGGATCTGTTGGACCATGAATTCCATAAGGATGAGGCATATATGCCTTGTTTCTTCCATGTCCCTTGACATAAAAGACTGGAGTGAGATATCCATTTTCGAATCGCATTCTAACTCCAAATCTGAGAAGAAGATGTGTTTAATTGCAGTCTGAATCTTCTCAGCATTGTTCTTATGGTGGTGGTGATCCTCCCTCATTCCCCAGGATGGTTCTTCAGGACATGGTAGGTTCATGGTGTGAGGAGGAACTTTAGTCTAATTGGTACTAGGGTGTATATGACTTCTTCCTTGGTAAGATAGTGTGCGAGGAGGACCTGAAAAAATGTCAAAGGGAACACAGGGAGGACCTCTATGTCCACTGGCTGATGCGTGAATGGATTCTTGGTGGGAAGTGATGGAGTGGGTTGGACCTCCGTTGAAATTGGGAGTAGCATGGGAAACATCTCCATGTTTGTTCCCCCTAGCAGTGAAAGTTTTATGAGGGCCTTCATGCTGGTCAACCTGTACACGGGGAAGATCACCATGTTCAGTGCCAATGAGGTGTGGAAGACATCTGCTTCTCTGATTTCCCAGGTGAGGAGGACCCATTCATCGACCACCTTCACTCGTAAATATGGTGGTATGGGGAGGAAATCCATAATGTACTTGGGAGCAGGGTTGACCCACTCTCTCATTACTGGTGGCATGGGGGGACCTCTGTATTCGATGTCACCACCGCAGGTCGGCCCGCGATGGAAAAAACATGTGTCGGCAACCAAGAGAGTTGACCCAACTCGCATGTGGGGTGCTTGGGGCCTTGTTCCAGGCTGGGAATATAATTTTTCATGTTCATTATGAACATTGTGTTGATAGCATGCATTAGAAGTGGAACAGACCATAGTAGCTGTTGATGATGATGCCTCCTGGCAGGCGTCCTTCTCAACTTGCACCCGATACTGACGTCGAGTTAAAAAGAATGATTCCAGTGGTGTAGGTGTATAATGTACCAACTCTTATGCTTGTGGGGAGGTTTGGTGGCACTATTGCGTCCTAGTGGGAGCCCTCCTTGAAGTCTCCTGATACGGGATTACAGTTGGGCTGGCCTGAACATCCCTAAACTCATTTGTGTAGGAGAGGGAGTCGTCGATGTATTCTGGGGAGAGTCTCCAGAAAAAATTTTAGGCTAGAGCGGGGAGTTGAGGCTCCCTCTGCGGCCCTTGTGGACAGAGGAGTTAGAGATTAACATAATCCTCAAGGGCATGTTGGGCCATATCACGGGTGGGATAATCTCCTCTTCATTGTATCAATAAATAAAGTCATTTATCACAATTCTCTGAACAATTTAAGATGGGGAGATAAGGTTTGGTCACCCTGAGGCTGTGGATGTAGAGGTCGTCGTAGAGGCATTGGGGTTTCATGGGATTTCATCTTTGATGTTGCCCAGAACCCCGTGTCGCTGGGTGGGTGGTGATCAGTTTCCTGTTATGATGGATTGGGTCCTAAAAAGCAGGGAGAACCAAACACTAGTTTTGAAAGCAGGAAAGCAGTCTACAGTTCTTCAGCTCCATTCTGTATTGTATGGTTGGTAAGAAGGTCTCATGTTGATGATGTCGCAGATCAAGAAGTTCAACGTTCACTGCCTTAATTTCAGGTGACTTTCATGCTAAGACCACTATTTTATTGGTGGGACCTATCGCCATATAAATGGATTAAGGGACACACTAATCCATTGATGTCTCAAGAACTCCGAATATCCAAATTTAGATTAATAAATTCACTTTGGCTTCACTATTTCTTTTTCCGACGCTTTTTCTAGGGTGCGCATCCATCTGTTGAGGATGCACTGATCGTTTCCCCGTATTTATAATTTTGTATGGATGGCAGTATCCATTGTTTATTCAGGGAAATTTTCTCTTTGATCAAAATTGGATGATGGGATTTTAGTTCCTCCATCAATGGATTTCCCCGCGGAACATTTCACCTAGTTCAGGACTCCCATAAAGATTAAGACATTGTTTGTGAAACTCTTCTCAGTGCCATATCTTCATGGTTGTAGATTAATTAAGCTAATTTTGTCTAATAATTCCAAGGTGTCTTGATAGGGAATCAACCTTTGGTTAGGGGATTACTCACATTGGAATTCAATGGATTTTCTTGATGTTGGAATAGTAGTGTGTCTGGTTTTCATCCCCTTATGATAGGGCTTCTCAAGGGCATGGAAGCCTGAGGCATCCCAGGTTGAGTATGGGGATTTATATGCCATGGGAATATCTATGAAGTTTTCCTCAACATCCCAGTATCAAAACAGCGTATGCCATAATTTTAACGTCTAGCAGAGATGGATCGGGCTGATCAGAACAATAATGGAAGTGGATTAGTTGGGTGCATCCCCAAGAGGGAGCACCTGAGGAGCTTACTGAATGAGTTTATCAAGACACCCAATGAAGGCGGATCTGAGGATTCTTGGGTCCCTATAATGGGGATGCCAAAGTTTTCCATTATCAGGGATTGAACCTCATGGAGGTTTCTGATGTACCCTGTCCCTGGAGACGGGTATCAAATCCACGTAGTTCAAAGGATAGATGAGTCGGGGTGTGCACAAAGGACAGTGACCCTAGAATGATGTTTAGGCTTACTCGTGGATTACAGCCCATAGAAAGAGGGATGCTCTTGGGTGGATTTTGATGGACCATACAGGGATTATGTGGGGTTAGTTGTCTGAGGTAATGGTGTGATCTCACTGGGATGGGGAATCCCGAGTATGAATCAGGATGGCTAAAGGAGGGTTGAATGTTGTGGATGGGGAATGACATGGAACTAACATGGGGAAGGAAGTGAATTTGGAAATGAGCCTTTTAGAGTCATCCTAAATATTCTCGTGGAAGTTATTCAATGTCCACGTAGTTCTATGGGGTGATGGGACACCATAGGATGTGTCCCACACGAATGGACGCATGGATAGGACCCATAGGAAGTGGAACCTCTGAGTTAGGTCATGAACTTCCTGAAACACAGAGGCTTGAGGGAGAGACTAGTTCGAGACATGGATGATGGTATTGAACCTTATGGAGGCTTCCTACATATCCTCGTGGTAGGGATTCAATGTCCACATAGTTCAGGATGATGACATAGAATCAAGGTGCACACATTGGACAACGACCCGATGACATGTTGGGGCATACGCGTGGTTAAAAGCCCCAGTTGTTCTAACGCCACTATGATGGATCATATATATGGGTCCCAATTAAGGGGATAACAACATCATACCATCGACTGTGGACTACAATGTCTCACCATTGGACATGAGCTAGAACAACTTCCCGTTGATTGTGGACTACAATGTCTTACCACTAGTTGGGCCTATAATAGATTACCGCTATTTGGGAACTACCATGTATTACTGTTGTTTTGGATCAATCCTCTGGGAGGATTCCTACATACTATTTCCATGATACAGGGATAAAATCACACGTAGTTCATGGTGGGACATGAAAAAGGGGTGTACACAAAGGACTGCGACCTGAAGACACACTGGGGCTTACATGTGATTAGCATCTAGGGAGTGGGTCTGACGCCATGGGGGAGGACCATAGATATGGTTCCCCGTGATGGGGAAAATGAAGTTTACCAATGATTCGGGTTTAACCACAAGAAGGATTCCTAAATACCCTATCTAGGATATAGATATCAAAACCCACGTAGTTCGAATAAGTACAGTTTAGTGTCTTGCGGGACAAAAGGGGAATACAGTTTAATGTCATGTCGGACGAATGTAGACCGATGTGAAGTGGTCAGGATAGATTGGTTTTGGGATAGAACCCTAGGGAGGCTTCCTACATACTTTTTTGTATAGGGGTATGGATCATGTATATAGATTTCAATCTGGGGAATACAGTTTAACATCATGCATGATGAAGTTGAACAGATGTAAAGGGGGTCGGGAAAAGTAGGTTGTGGGGTTGAACCTCAGGGAGGCTTCCTATGTATCATGCACAGATTGGGGAAAGCGTCAATGTCAACATAGTTAGACCTGTGGAATACATCTTAATATCATGTAGGATTAAGTTGAAATGATGTGAAGGGGGTCGGGGAATGTAGGTGTTGGGCTTGAACCTCAGGGAGGCCTCCTACGTATCTTTCTCAGATAGGGGAAAATATCAAAGTCCACATAGTTCAGTATGAGACATTAAATTGGGGTGTACATGGAGGAAAAAGACCCAAAGACTCATTGAGGCTTACGTGTGGTTAGCAGCCTGATAGTGGGTCTAATGTCATGGGGGTAGACTAGAGATGTGGGTCCCTGTAAGGGGGACACTTAAGCATACCTATGCTTGGGGTTGAACCTCAGGGATTCCTCCTATGTATTATTAAGTGACCCTGACTTTTCTTACATTACTATTACATCCTTTTAATGATAAAAAACATAATAGTGTGACACATTGATGATCCAAAGGTTTAGTATCTTGGGAAAAATAGGACCATACATAACAATTACAATATTAAGAATAAACATTTATTTAATTTCTTCTTCTCTAGTTTTTTATTGGCAATTGTCCTTTCCTTAATACATGTAGCCACCTTAGGATATTCATCAAAAGGGGTGATCTAGAAGCCCAATAAGAGGATAGATTAGAAAAATATAGCATGGGGTGAGCATAATCATAACATGGGAAAAAGATCATGAACCTGAGATAAAGAATAAATATAAGACTTGAAACGTGGGAATGCATAAAAATGAATCATAATGTGTTAGTGGTTAACTACCACACATACTTGTAAACCAAGATACCATCTTGTTCACGCATCATTTCACATTTACTCATGAGATTCATCACCTTACCCAATGCATTGAAGCGCTGTATAATTCCAGGCACAACCGTCACTTTGAATCATTGATATTGTGCTATATAATTCCGGGCGCACCCTTCACATCAAAACATTATCATTTATCATGCAATCCAAAATGAACATATAAAGTAAATGAACATAATGAACCCACGAAAAGGGATGGGTTTCATCTCATAATAACACATTCATAAACATTGGGTTCCCAAAATAAGGAGGAAATAACATACATGTTACAAGAACCATCAATCTTGAATGAGAGGTAAAAGGTGTGTTCTTGAACAAAGATTTCTCTTGAAAAACATTTGGTTTTTCATAAATACAAGTGAAAAAATGTATATCCCCGAAATGTAAAGACAATTATGAATAAAATAATTTTAAGGAGTAACCATATCAAAATGTAGTGAATGAGGGAGAACCTAAAGGATGAAAGTCGGGTTCTAGAATTTACCCTAACCTCGTATCTGAATGCTTCCTTCTCTTTAATGTCATATATAATGACATTATATTCATTAATTAGAAATCCGGAACCTTGTGTACATTAATATGGTTTATTATGCTTTTATTATGTGATTTTATGTTCCTTTGGATGAGTTATAGAGTTTAAAAACATTATTTTCGGAATGTTTGTTTTTATGGTTTTCATGAGTGGTTCACTTGTATTCTTAAATTGAAATTTGGGTAAAACGTGGGTAAACATCCAAAAATGATATTACATGTTATTAATGATATTACAGGAGTTTCAATGATCTTATAATGAATCATATTATATCCATGTGTATGAATCATTAGATAATAATTGAATGATGATTGTTTGGGATAATTTGAACCGTTTTTTATCATAATGAAGTTGTTTTATTTTATCACTATAAATGTGGTCATAAGTTAGTTCCATAACATTAAATAGAAGATAATTCATATAAAATGTTTTGGTTCAACCATAAAAATTTTATCATGACCAGATATGAAGGTATAAATGGAAGAATAAAGCATGTCGTTCTTGAAGGTGAAAAATGAACACCTCATGAACAACATTCTCTTTAATAAAATAAAAGGAAGAGGGAAAGGGGGTTAGATGATATAACATAGCATTAGAATCATAAAATTATATTATATGTATAATATTGGAGTTAAAATACAATTTATAAGAAGATAGGTGGGGAGAGATCAAGAAATAAACTTGAACTTGAAAGGAAAATAAAGGAAAAGAGGGAGAGAAATTAACTCTTAAATATTCCTCTTGAGATCCTCCTTAAGGAAGATTGGATTAGACGTTTGATGAGACCAGCAGCTCTTGAACATTGGAGATGGGCTATAGAAGAGGTTTGGATAGAGTTTAGAGAAGCCTTGAAGTTTGACATGTGTGGAGAAATAAAGGTGTGAAGGGTGGTTTTTATAGTAGAGGGGAGAGGGGTTTTCTTAATATTAAATTCATTAGTTCATTAATTTTCCCTAAGACAAGGAATATTGAGTCATCCATGACCTAGAGTAGTAAATAAGGCATTTGAGTTCGAGATTTGGGTGCTTACATCACTTGTGTTGTCAGGAATAGTGGGTTTTAATTACAATGTATTTATATGGTAAATTAATGTATTTTACTATTCACCAAAAATTCAAGTATTTTAGAAAAATCCTAAAAATTTACCCCAACCATTTTTTTACTTGTAGAGTCCAAAAATAATTTTCTAAAAATGAATAATTTAATATTTAATTCAAATCATAATTTACTTAGAAAAAAAGTTTTTAAAATTAAAACTGATTTTATAGTGCTTTGAAAAATTACGTTGGGTCTTATAAAATAATATAAAAACTATAAGACATTGATTCTATTATGAACACATTTAAGGAAAATAAATTTACTTTTAAATTAATTAATTAATTATAATTAATTATTTTTTAATTACAAAATACCAAAACGTTTACTAAGGTCAAATTGTCACTTTCTAAGATTTCAAAATTTTATTTAATTATTCATGGGTAAGGTTACTCTTATGTTGGATTATTTACTATTCATAAGGCTTATATTACAATTCATAAGAGTAGGCTAATATTCATAAGGGTAGGTTACTATTCAAAAAAATTATTTTTGTTTCATTAGACTCCAAAAAAACTTCTTAAACCCAACAGTGTCTGTCGGATTTTCAAAATTCAAAATATATAAGTGACAAAGATATGATTAGAGGTCCCTTAACACTTATTAGCTCATTATGTTGTGTTTTCATGTTATTTTATGACATTATTATAATAAGATAATTTCCATTGAAAAACATTGGATCGTTACATTCTTCCTCCTTAAGAAATTTCACCCCGGAAATTTCACAATACACAAACAGGGGAGGGTACTTCTCCTTCATTTCATCTTTTGGTTCCCAAGTTGCTTCCCCAAACATATGGTTCCTCCCAAACAAATTTACAAGATGGGTTTTCTTGTTTCATATAACCTTATATCTCCGGTCCAGAATCTTTACAAGCTGCTCCTCATAGGAGAGATCATCTTCCAGCTGCACCACCTCTATGTTTAGTACATGTGAGGGTTATGGTATGTACTTCCTCAGTAGTGATACCTGAAAAACATCATAAACTTGAGCCATATTTGGTGGAAGTGAAAGACGATAGGACACGGATCATATGCAGTCAAGGATCTCTAAGTGGCCAATATACCTTGGGATTACTTCCCATTCTTCCAGAATCACATGACTCTCTTCCATGGATATATTCGAAGGAAAATTTATCTCCAACGTCGAACTCCAAGTCCCCTCAACAGTTGTCAGCATATCTCTTTTTTCGACGTTGAGAAGCTTTGATGTGTTTCCGGATGACTTGAACATTCTATGTCATCTCTTGAACAATATTGGGTCCACGTATATTTCTTTCTCCAACTTCATCCCAACAGTTTGGAGTTCTACATTGCTTTCCATACAGAGCTTCATATGGTGCCATCTCAATACTCGAGTGGAAGCTATTGTGGTATGAGAACTCAACCAATGGGAGATTCTGATCCCATCGACCTTTGAATTCTAGAGAGTGTGCTCTTATCATAACTTCAAGCATCTCAATAGTTCTTTCAGACTGGCCATCAATATGGGTATGATAGGCCATGTCGAAATTTAATTCAGTACTCAAAGCATGCTGAAGGCTCCTCCAGAATTTATTTTTGAACCTTGGGTAACAGTCATAGACAATTGAGAGTGGAACACCGTGCAGTCTCACCACTTCCTTCACATATATCTTTTCAAGTTGTTCAAGCGAGAGGTCTTCCCGAATAGTGATAAAATGGGAAATCCTAGTGAGTTGGTCAACCACAAACCATATCGCATTATTTTCTTTTAATGTCGTTGGGAGACCCCTGACAAAGTTATAGTGACATTTTCCCATTTCCACATGGGTAAAGGAAATGGTTGCATCATACCTTTGGACTTTTGTCACTCAACATTAACTTGCTGACATACCAAGCACCTTGATATATGTTCCACAATCTCATTCTTCATGTTATCCCACCAGAAGTTTTCTCAGATATCACAGTACATCTTGGTACTCCAATGATGGATATAGAATGATGCTCTATGTGCATTGTCCAATAGATCCCTCTTTATCTCGGGTTATGAATGCATGCAAAACCGTGTTCCAATTTGAATCAAACCAACATCGTCGATATGGAATTATTACAGCTTCCCTTCTTTTACTGCATTCACCCTCTTTTGTATCTCATCATCATCCCTTTGTGCTTCCTTAATCTTCTCTTAGATTGATGGTTACAAAATCATTTGGGAACGGTAAGATGTATCCCTTACCCTTATGATTTCCATGTCCTTTATTTTCATATCTAAGAAGATAGGATCCTTCTCAATCTACAGCATGGATAGAGTAGCAGGTTCTTTTCTGCATAGTGCATCAGCTACCTTGTTCGCCTTTCTAGCATGACAGTGAATAGAGCAATCATAATCCTTGATTAGCTCTAACCATCTCCATTGATGCATGCTGAGCTCCATTTGTGTGAATATATACTTTAGGCTCTTGTGGTCAGTGTATATGTCACACTTCTCACCATAAAGGTAGTGTTGTCAAGTTTTCAAGGTAAAAATCATGGATTCCAGTTCTAGATCATGTGTCGGGTAGTTTTGCTCATGGATCTTCAACTTCCGTGAGTTGTAGGCTATCACATTGTCATTTTTCATGAGTACACAACCCAATTATTTCTTTGATGCATCAATGTATATCACAAAAATTCATCCACTTTTCGGTAGTTTGAGTACAAGTACAGTGATCAGCCTTCTCTTTAGCTCCTTGAAGCTTCCCTCACATTCTTCCGTCCAGACATACTTTACCCCTTTCCTTGTTAACTTAGTCAGCGGGCTTGACAATCGTGAGAAGTTTCTCACAAAACATCGGTAGTACCCAGCTAATCCAAGAAAACTATTGATTTAAGTGACACTATAGGGCCTGGGCCATTCCTCAATCACCTTTTTATTAAAGGATCCAAAGAGATTCCCTCACTTGTGATCACATGACCCAAGAACGTGACTTACTTCATCCAAAAGTCACACTTGTTGAACATGGCATACAACTTCTCCTTTCTTAATGTTTCCAACACAAGTCATAGATGTTCTTCATGTTCCTCCATGATCTTAGAGTAGATGAGAATATCATCAATAAACACTACCAAAAATTTGTCGAGGTAATTTCTAAAGACTCTATTCCTCAAATCCATGAAGATTTAAGGTGCATTAGTAAGTCCTAAGGGCATAACCAAAAACTCGTAGTGCCCATACCTTGTATGGAAGGCAGTCTTCTGAATATCATCCTTCTTCACCTATACCTGATGATATCTAGAATGAAGATCCACATTTGACAAGTATTGAGATCCTCTTAACTGATCAAACAAGTCATCAATCTTTTGGAGAAGATACTTGTTCTTTGTGGTCATCTTGTTGAGTTCCCGATAACCGATACACAACCTTATTGTTCAATCCTTCCTATTCACAAAGAGCACTGGTGCACCCCAAGGTGATGCACTAGGGTATATGAACCCTTTGTCCAGATGCTCTTGCAGCTCCTTCTTTAACTCCTCTAGTTTGATAGGATCCATATTATAAGGATACATCGAGATAGGAGTAGCACCGGGTATGAGATCAATTGAGAACTCAACCTCATGATTTGGGGGAATTCCGGGTAACTCTTCCGGATATACATCACCGTATTCCCTCACGATGGGAATTTCCTCAAGTTTAGCACTTTCCTTCAACTCAAACATTTGGTCAAGATATGCTTCTTCATAGGGAATCAACACCCACACCATTGAAGGATTTTTCAAAGGATATTTATGATCTACCTTGCATTTGTAGAGGACCATGGGATGGTTCGGACTATGAAAAGATATTTCCTTTTTCTGATAGTTGTTATGTGCTATATATAAAGATAGAAAATCTATTCCCATTATAGTGTCAAATTCCACCATGGGATGTATTACGAGATTTTCCGGAAGCATATTCCCACATACGACAATAGGAGAAGAGTCAAACACTTGGGTTTCAATGATTGCACACTTGGTGTTTTTACAGATATCTCTACTTCAAGGTTTCGGGGATTCGATTCTATAGTTATAGCAAACATTCAAGATATAAAAGAATGTGTAGAACCAGAATCAAATAATAATTTTTCCATTCTTGAGTGAATAGAAAGTTTACCTTGTACAACTTCATTATCTTGGTCCACTTCCGTAGTAGTGATGCCATAAGCCTTCCCTTGTTCCTTTGGATGCAGTGGTTGCTGGAACTGATTACCCTCGAGAGCTCGAGGTCTAGTGCCCTGATGTTCATAGTTCCCTAGCTCCCAACAGTTGTAGCATTGAACCATTATTGGTTCTCTCCATTCATAGGCTACATTCTCATTTATTTTCGTGTCTTTTAGAAATTCTTGAGCATGGTGTCCTTCTTTCCCACACTTGAATCATTTCCCCGTCCCTTTTAGGTAGTTCCCATGCTGCAACTTCCCACATTTTTGGCATGTGGTTCATTGAGTTTTCTTCCCACTTTTGTCATTAGATCCTCTAGCTTTAAACTCCATCTTTCATTTCTTATCCCCATAGCCATGGGACCATTCACCAAACTCCATCTCCACATTGAGAGAACATCGAAAAACTTCTTCATAACTCCTAAAGTCTTGAATTGAAAGAGCCTTTCCAAGGTGTGGTTTCAATCAACTAAATAGTCTATCAATTTTGTTATCGTTGTTGATAAAAAACCTGATGTGTACCTTGCAAGGGTTGTGAAATTTTCTTCATATGTTGTGGCAGATTCTCCTTCTTTTTTCTTGAGCTCTATGAATTCTCTTTCTATCATCGTGCAAAGAGTTCATTGGAAATACCTGTTAAGAAACATTATCCTAAAGTCTTCCCAATCCATATCTTCAATTTCCTCCCTTGGATTGGTGTTCTTAATCAAGGCCGACCCTTGATCGGCTTCTTCATCTAGATGATAAACTTCAAGGTTCACCTTATCCGTCTCGAAATAGTGAAGAACAGAAAAGATCTTATCCATGGAGTTGACCCACTTTTCGGCAACTAGTGGATCGGAAGATCCACAAAATGTCGGTGGTCGTAGATACATAAAACATTCGATAGACAGTTGCTCCATCTTTGGTGAAGGAGGAAGTTCCCCATTATTATGGTTATTTCTCATAAACTGGGATAATTTGGTAATCATCACCATGAATTTTTGAACTCCACCTCCCAAATCATCGGGGATGTCGTTCAGGCAATCGTTGCATTAGCCCTCACATGAGTGGTTGGCCTGATTTCTCCATGTTCCCACCATTTTCAAAAATAGAAAAGTTTAGAACAAAACATAAGTAAACAATTCATGAATATCTTATTCATTTAATCAATTTAATCAAAAAAACATAACATATGGGATCCCTATGTAAATATTATTATGTGCATTTTTGTACTTAGACTCATGCTAGAGGTTTTATCTAGGGTTCGCTAATCCTAATTCCCAAATTAACTAAACCTTGCCTCTGATACCAACTATAGTGACCCTTCCATTTCATACCATAATATTATATAATTTTAAATATAGACAACACAATAGTATTACACCAAAAGGATCCAAAGTATTAGTGTCATGGGAAAACTAGTACCATACATAACAATTACAACATCAAGAATAAGAATTTATTTAATTTCTTCTTCTCTAGCTTCTTATTGGAACTTTTCTTCTCCTTAATAAATGTATCCACCTGAGGATATACATAAAAAGGGGTGATCTAGAAGCCGAGTAATAGGATAGATAAGAAAAATATAGCATGGGGTGAGCATAATCATAACATGGGAAAAAGATTAGGAACACAAGAGGAAGCATAAATATAAGACTTGAAACGTGGAAATGCATAAAAATGAAACATCATTTCTTAGTGGTTAAATACCACACATAATTATGAACCATGAAAGAAACTTTTTCACACATAATTTCACATTTAATCATGAGATTTATCATTTTACCCAATGCATTGGAGATCTGTATAATTCTGGGTGCACGACTCACTTTGAAACATTCATATTGCGCTATATAATTCATGGCGCACCCATCACATCATAACATTATAATTTAACATGCATGACACAATGAACATATAACATAAATGAACATTATAAACCCATGAAAAGGGATGGGTTTCATCTCATAATAACACATTCATAAACATTAGGTTCCCAAAAGAATTAGGGAATAACATACATGTTACAAGAACCATCAATTTTGAATGAGAGGTAAAAGGTGTGTTCTTGGAAAAAGAGTTCTTTTGGAAAACATTTCGTTTTTCATAAATACAAGTGAATAACATGGATATCCAAGAAATGTAATGAAAATGATGAACACAATATTTTTAAGGAGTAACCATATCAAAAAGGAGTGAAAGAGGGAGAACCTAAAGGATGAAAGTTGGGTTCAACAATTTTCCCTTACCATGTATCTAAATGCTTCCTTCTCTTTAATGTCCTGTATAATGACATTATATTCATTAATTAGAAATCCATAACATTTTTTACATTAATATGGTTCATTATATTTTTATTATGTGATTTTATATTCCTTTGGATGAGTTATAGAGTTTAAAAACATTATTTGGGAATGTTTTTTTATGGTTTTCTTGACTTGATCACTTGTATTCTTAAATTGAAGTTTGGGTAGAACATAGGTAAATATCCAGAACTAATATTAAATTTTATTAATGATGTTAAAATATTTTTAATGATCTTATAATGAATCATATTAGATCCATCTGGATGAATCATTAGATAAGAATTGAATGATGATTGTTTGGGCTAATTTGAACGGTTTTTTATCATAATGAACTTGATTATTTATCACTTGAAAAATGGTCAAAAGTTAGTTCCAGAACTTTAAATAGAATATAATACATATAACATGTTCTATTTCAACCATAAAATTTTTTTATTACCATATCTTAAGGTAGAAATGGATGAAGAAATCATGTCGTTATTGAAGGTGAAAAATTAACACCTCATGAACAACATTGTCTTTAATAAAATAAAAGGAAGAGGGAAATGGGTTTGGATGATATAAAATAACATTAGAATCATAAAATTCTAGCAGATTTATAATACTTGAGTTACAATACAATTTAGAAGAAGATAGGTGGGGAGAGATCAATAAATGAACTTAAACTTGAAACTAAAATAAAAGCGAAGAGGGTGAGAAATTAACTCTTAAATCATCCTCTTGAGATCCCCTTTAAGGAAGCTAAGATTGGTCTATAGATGAGACCAGCAGCTCTTGAATGTGTGAGATGGGATATAGAAGAGGTTTGGGTAGATTTTAGAGAAGGATTGGGGCTTGAGAGGTGTGAGGAAATGATGGTGTGAAGGGTGTTTTTTATAGTGGAGGGGAGAGGGGTTTTCTTAATATAAAATTCATTAGTTTATTAAATTCCCCTAAGACAAGGACTAGTGATAAATCCATGACCAAGAATAGTAAATAATTCACGTGAGTTTGAGATTTCGGTGCTTACATCACTTTCGATATCAGGAATAGTGGGTTTTAATTACAATGTATTTATATAGTAAATTAATGTATTTTACTATTCACCAAAAATTAAAGTATTTTAGAAAAATCCCAAAAATTTACCACAACCATTTTTCGACATGAAGAGTCCAAATTTGTTTTCCTAAATATGATTAATTTAATATTTAATTAAAATCATAAATTACATAGAAACAGTTTTTAAAATTAAAACTGATTTTATAGTGCTTTCTAAAAGTACGTAGGGTCTTATAAAATAATCTAAAAACTATAAAATGTTAATTATATAATTTATGAACACATTTTAAGAAAATACATTTTATTTTAAATTAATTAATTAATAATAATTAATTATTTATGACTTCAAAAATACCAAAACGTTAACTAAGGACAAATTGTCACTTTCTAATATGTCTAAATTTTATATAATTATTCTTGGGTAAGGTTATTCTTATGTTGGATGATTTACTATTCATAAGCATCCTATTACTATTAATAAGGGTAAGTTAATATTCATAACGGTTGGTTAATATTCACAAAAAATTTATTTTTGTTTTATTAGACTCCGAAAAAACATCTTGAACACAACCGTGTGTGGGATTTTCAAAATTCAAAACATATAAGTGACAAATTTAAGTTTAGAGGTCACTTAGCACTTAGTATCTCATTATGTTATGTTTTCATGTGATTTTATGACATGATTATAAGAAGGTAATTTCGTTTGAAAAGACTTGGGTCATTAAATATTATTTCTAGGAGATTGGAATTAAAATCCACATAGTTCAAATACGTATAGTTTAGCATCAGGTGGGATAAGAAGGGCATACAGTTTACCATCATACAGGATGAAGCTAAACCAATGTGATGTTGCCGGGACCAATGGGTGTAGGGCTTGAACCTCAGCCTGGAATCCTAATTTCCTTGCTTATATAGGGGAAAGGATTAAAGTTCACATAGTTCAAATTGGGGAATATAGTTTAACATTATACGGGTTGAATTTGAACCGATGTCAAGGGGGTCGTGACAAGTAGGTGTTGGGCTTGAACATCAGGAATGATTACTACGTTCCTTTCTCAGATAGGGGCAAGGATCAATGTCCACTTAGTTTGAGAGGGTCTTGTGAGTTACACTCTAGGGTGGCCCAAGAAGGATTACATGGTCAACACTTACTCTAAGCCAACATGAGTCATGATAGGTGTGTGAAACAAGAGTATAAAAAGTCATGAATATCATGTCATGAAAGGTGTGTATGCACGTAATGGAGTGGTGGCTTACACATGATTAGTGTCCCAAAGAGAAAACATGGGCTTATGCGTGGTTATTGGCCTAAGAAGATTGATATTGGGAATTAATCCAGGATAGAGGCACAATTGAGAAACAACCATAGGGATATGCACAAGGTAATGAAAGTCCCGGTCCCCATCCCTCATAGAGTCTTTAGCATAGAATAATAGAGGTGGATCATGGATGCTACCCCCCGCATGAAAGGCTAGGGTCTTAAACTGAGATGGTTGGCCTTGCCCATAGATAAAATTCCTTCCAAAAAAGTGGATTTCATTCCATGGGAGGATGATCTCACTCCCACAAAGACAAGAAGGTGTGTAGAATGACCAAGTTGGGGCACCCCATGTATGTGCCATGGGTAGAGGCTGTAGTTTAACATCATGTGCTGATGATGATGGTGCTTGGATGTTTAACATCCTGCAGTTCGGATGTGACAGGTTCACTCCACACATATTTGACTTACATGAATGATAACTACCCACCCTTGGGGAATGGAAGGAATCAACAATTTCATTGTGTGGAAGTTCTATCGATTGATCCATTGATGGGATCACATTTTCATGGAAACGTGAAGAAGGAGTAGCCTTTTGAATGCCTATGCGATAGAAGCATGAGGCTATGCAACGCAATATGAAACATCACCCAAGTGACGTTGAAATAACATCGTAAAAACCTGGTGGGCCATATAGGAAAGAGTTTTCTAAGGAATTCGGTATTAGAAAGAGACACTTTGCTAAAATAATGGGCATCGTAAACAGGATGGCCCTCATGAAGGGAAATGACTACCCAAAGAAGAGGGGATTTGCGTAAGAAAGGGGTTTTGTGAACGTAAGGGGGTTTTTGAATAGGAGGACTTCAAATAAGTCCATGGCTTCATGAAGAGTATCCTTTAAGGGAGTATTAATTTTCCAAAACAAATACCTCTTTGTTTGGAGTGAATTTTGTGAAGGATCTATGCTTCGGGAAACCTCAAGCACCCAAAGGGGCCCCTTCCTCTACAAAGGGAATATTCCTTTATGAATGGAATCTCCACCATAGGAAGAGGCCGAAAAGAATGAAATGGGGTTTGGCTCGTAGAGTCCTAGTACCTTTGGATATCCATTTGACGGTTTCACGAAGGTATATGAGAAACGTGTGCCTAGAAGCTGAAAAGGCAGAGTAACTGTGGTTTAGAATAGGAGGGTTAGACTTCTATTTATAGGCCACCATGTTCAGTGGTGCACAAAATTCACCATGGAGACTGGTGATTCCGTAAAAAGAAATTTTCTTGACATCTCATGTCAACTTCATGAAGGGGCTTGACACCACAGAGAGGTTTGTCGATGCAGCAGCCACAGAGTGGGCTACAGAGGAGACTGACGCTATAGAGGGGCCTCTACTGGCATTGGAATCATGCCTAGATGGGGTTCCACAGATCCCCTCGTGGAGGAATACGTGCGTAAATGAGCTCAAATTGTGGAGTGATTCATGAAGGGCCCTTTTGAAAGGTCTTGTAGGCACATTTTCAACCCTTATGGTTGGAGTCTTTCCAGATCGCATTGTTGAATTTGTTGACTGAGAAGGACACATTTTTCAGCGCCAACAATAAATCATGATTTAATCACCTCAAAAATTTAAACCATGATTAAAATATCATATATTTACATTATTAATTTAATTTTTTATAATTCATAAAATTTGTATATAGTTAATAAAATACAACATTCATTGAAATGGTGGGTCGTACGTATGCAGGAAATCTACTTCCAATTATATTCCATATTAAAATAATGAAAAGTGAAAAATATAAATGTATATTATAATTCTAGTATCACATCCATGTCATATATTTCATAACTTTTTATTAAAATCATATTTAATATGTTCCATTTCTTGTATGAACGAATCACATCTCTTTGAGGAGGCAGTTTTCCACTCGTCCACAACCGATGTTATAATACTCCTACAATTGGAGTGCATAAAGGTATGTGATATATAAGAAATAAATAATTATAAATACATTGTAAATAAGTTTTATATCATTTATAAACTATAAATTCATCGTTATTCTAAATATTAACGAAGGTAAATGAATGAATGAAAGACATCAGTTCACGAGGTGGTAGTTTGTCCTAACTTGAATGATGATTGTGTGTCCCATTTGATGGTTGTGTTTTAATGTGTATGTAAAAATCATACTATAAAAAAATCTGTTTATTTATTATATTTTTGTTACTGTATAGTAATTTAAGAAGTATAATTTAATGTTTTTAGGATGAAATAAAACCAATGTGATCGTTAGGGAATGTTACCTTTTTTTGGTAAATCATTTTGGAATATACCAAAAGACTTCCTTGATTAGAATTATGCCCAAATGAAGGCTTCTAAGAATAGTTGAGTGAAGTTGAGTGATTATTATTATAGGATTTCATCATGCTATAAGGCTTAAAGTGGTGTAGGGATGTGACGAAGTTGGTTCCCTTTTATAATTGTTGTAAGGATAAATTTTAAAAAATATCATTATATTAAATTAATATAAATTAATTTTCAAGTTAAAATTGTTAAAAAGTGAGTTATTTAAAAGATAATATGATTATGGGTCGAATTAATATTATGAAATAACTTTGATACCGGTTTGGGTCACATTATTACCCTTATCCTTCAGCATTAACCCTTTGTTAATCCCTATAACACTTACTATCACAACATGGACTTTTTACTCTTTAAGGGTTAATATAGTATCTTCGAAATTAAAAACGAACCATAAATGTGTATTGGACGAAATTTTATACTTTCTGACAATCATTTTACATTATATTTTAGTTTTATGAATTTTATATGTATTAACAAAATATTCTTTGTTTTAAGATATTATAAATGTTAATTTTGACAATATTTATTTCTTAACTTTTTAAAAAATATAAATAAATAAGATAACACTAAACAAAAAACCATAATTCATCACTAGTATTTCTAAATAACATAGAAAATTGGATGACATTAATTATATCTGAATAAAATTAATTTGTTATTTTTGAAATCATTTATTTGATATGTCCATTAATAAAACAATTACTACAAAATTATTGTGAAAGCCATTAATTTAATTATTAATTATCAAAAAAATAAAAAATTATTTCTATGATGAACAAAAAAATTATATATATCCAGTGATTAATTATATTTGAACAGATCCCCTATATAACCCCATATTAAAAATAATTAACTTGTTAAAAATAGAAGTATGGGAAAATTGACTTTTCTATGAATAAAATACAAAAAATGGTTTAAATTCATCCATTTGTCTTCAATATCATAAATATTTGTCTCAAGGATACTTTTTTTTCAAAAATCACTCATCCAATAATATTAGTACAATTGTTAGGTCAATTTTATAATACTATTTTTACCAATAATTATTTGATTTAACCTTAACCGTGGTAATAAATATTACAATAGTTTAATATTCATCTTTTCCCAAAAATTGAAGGGTACTAATTAATATATGTAGGCCATATTTTTCAAAATATGGAATAATATTTTTTTTAAAATAGTTGCTAAAATTATTTTGAAATTAATCATGTAGTTAGGGCCTGAAACAATGTTTTTAAAGTGAAAACATTCAAAAGATTGAAATTTTTTTATATCCTTATTGATTTTATAATTTATTTGAATGATCTATATGAGGTTATATGATATAAAATTGATCTAATTATAATTGAAACCCAATGAATAAATCAATTTAACACTATAAATTATTTAGATGAATAAGTCGTTTTCAATTTAAATGCAATATTTTATCAATATTCATCAAATACATGAAACTTATCTGAAAAATTCTAAAATATCAACTAAAGTAAATTATTATATTCCAATTTAAAATAAATACTTTATTTTTTCAAATATAATATATAAAATTTAATAAATTCGATTTGATATAGTCATTTCATTAATAGGCTGTAAAAATCCTTTTATAAAAATATATATTTGTATTTATAAAATTGGGGATGTTCTTATCTTAATATTTTAAAAAATATTAGATATAGTTTTAAATATTTTAATGGATATATAAAATAAAAATTCACTATTTAAATTCTATATAAGTGATATAATTTAATTAGCTGTGTAAAAGATGACTAAAGAGTGTTTTGTTTATACCCGGGGATGTATGCACTATAAGATAAAAACAAAATTAAATTTATTTATAAATAAATAGAATATTGTAAAGCCTTAGGGTGATAAATTCTTCCAAAATACATAAATATTTCCTTATAATTTTTTGTATTTTGTGTTCTAAAAAATATGAGGGTATGTATCCTTCATATAATCCTTTAGTTCCCATATTGATTCTTCAATTTTTTGATTACTCTAAAGTACATTTATGAGATGATTTGTCCGATCCATCAATACATTATATTTAGTATCAAGAATATATATGGGTTATTCCTAGTATTAACTGTTAGTTTATAAATCTATTTCATTAGAGGTGAGCTAATACATAGGGTCAAGAATGTACATTCTTATCAGATATATATATGATAAAAAATCATGTAATTTTGAGTCATTTTGTGGCATTTCTAAATGTTAAGTGGAAACTCCAACCATTTTAAGAATATCAATGGGTTTGATGTCCCTAGGAATTAGTTTCCCTTTCATAATGAACCATATAACACAATTATATCTATATACATTCATGAAAATATTATCTCCCACTTGGAACTCTAAATCTTTCATCTAATTATCATAATAACTCTTTTCACTACATTGCGTAGTTTTAATATGAGCATGAATAACCCTTACCTTCACTTTAATAACATCAATAGGTTCTTGACCTATGATTTTCCGTTCACCAACATCATCCTATCAAGATGTTGTATGACACATCTCTCCATAAAATGATTCATATGATGCCATTTGATACATGAATGGAAAATATTATTATAGGAAAGCTCTATCAAAGGTACGTACTAATCTCTTGTAACGTGAATTTAAATTGATCATGACCTAAACATGTCTTCCATTATTGGAATTTTTTTAGACTATCAATCAGTTTTAGGATGGTTGGCAGTGATCAAATGATTCTCAGTGTTACGAGATTTCTAAAGAATCCTTAAAAAATTAAGGTATAGTGGGGATCTCAATCAGAAAAAAATGATTGATTTTTTCCATGATGTCTTATAAATTCATTAATATAGAGCATTGTGAGGTACTCAATTTTCCAATCCTCTCTTATAGATAGAAAATGCGAATATTTTGTTAGGCATTCAATGATAAGTCATATTTTATCATTCTTTCTAAGAGTCAATGATTTTCCCCTGACAATGTTTATAGTAATTTCATCTCATATCCACACATTAATAGAAAGAGGTTATAGGACTACCTTAGGATGCTTCTTCATAGCTTTCACTTATTGAAAACCCAAAAATTTGGACACATAATCATCAATTTACTACTTTATGTTATCCCACAAAAAAATTTCCTTCAAGCCCCTATACATTTTTTTCTACCAGGGTGTATAGAGAAATTTCATCTATGATCATCATCCAACAATTCCATTTTTAGTGCAGGTATATATGGAACAGATAGAATCTTTCAAAATTTTATAACACAAACTTCACAAATTTTTTTATCTCATTATCATTTATTCACACCTTTAATTTCCTTCTGAAGGTTCT
Source organism: Viscum album (assembly GCA_963277665.1). Taxonomy (NCBI): domain Eukaryota; kingdom Viridiplantae; phylum Streptophyta; class Magnoliopsida; order Santalales; family Viscaceae; genus Viscum; species Viscum album. The sequence continues at coordinate 770,481,534 of OY728135.1, read as the reverse complement.
CATCATCATATTTAGAATTATATATAGTTTTTTAATAAAGATAATTTTTCAATTATTTAAAAAAATTGTGATATATGTCCATCCTTATAAATTACCATATCCATCATTACTATATCCCTGAACATAGGTCCTTCTCAATCCCCATATTGGTTATAAATCCATTATCATTCCTACTCAATGCATTAGATACCATATTTTCTTTCCCTATGTTGGATTGTATTGAGAAATCATAACACATGAGAATATCGATCCATTTTCTTTGTCTCATGTTCAGATCATTCTTTGAGAAAATGTATTTTAGAATTTTATGATCCGTGTATACATCAAATATTTAACAATATAAATAATAAATCAATATTTTTAGGTAAAGATTAAAACCGCTAGATCAATATCATTGGTTGGATAGTTCTATTCACGGGTCATTAATTTCTCTAATTACATGCGATAATTTTATTATTTTTTATTTAGACAATAAAATTTCCCTTCTTTAATTAATTTCTATATATAAAAAACCCATCACATCTATATGGTATAGTCAAAATCAGATAATTAATAAATAATCACTTTTTGGCATCAAAACCTTATTCACATTCCCTTTTCTAAACAAACATAAGCCAATTACATTTGAGCATGGTTATCAGGATATCAGATCTGTAAAAATTATGATTTAACCACATATACTAACCTACCAAACTATGGAAACTTCATACATCAGTTATGGTTGTCAGTGTAGTCCATTTTTTTATTGTCTTTGTCTTTTAATTATCAACTCATATTCCATCAATGAACACAATATAGATATGAAAGGAAATTCATGAAGATAAAAATCAAACATACTAAATTTCATATATAACTCCTCCCTTATAACTATCTTAAGAATTATCTTCAATTTATTCTCTTGTTCCTCATAAATATTATAATACAATATAAAATCACCAATAAATACCATAAAAATTACTAAAATATGGATTAAATACTCTGTTCATTAGGTTTATAAAAATAGAGGTTAAATTAATCCATTAAGATGGCATTAATATAAAACTGTAATGTCCATACCTCATTTGAAAAGTTTTCTACAAAAGGAATTCCTTATTTAATCATAATTATTGATACTGAGAACCAAGATCTATATTTGGAAAGTATTGAGCTCTATAAAGCTGATCAAACAAGTAAAAATGTGAGGTATAAGATACATGTTAATTAATGTAATAGAATTAATTTGCTTATAATAATTGAATAACCACATGGATCTGTCTTTATTATCATCAAAGGGAATAGTGGATCTACTTGGTGAAACACTACGGCAAATAAACCCCTTAATACCCAAATACTCAAGTTATTTATTCAACTCCACTAATTCCATAGTGGCCATTATATAGGGAGTCCTTTATTCTGTCATTTAATAATGGATTAAATCAATGGAAAATTTAGCTTCGCACTCTAGGTGATGTCTAGGTAATTCATAAGGAAATACAACAATATATTCTAGCATAATAGGTGCATCCTTAAATTTATGATTTCCATCCCCATCACTTGACCTTGTTTGTTCATCTTCCATAACAATTTCATTTATTAAAGCTACTAGGTGTGGATTTAGATAAGAATAATGCGACGAATATTATAACCTAAAGATATGGAATTCAGTATCTTCCTCATAAATTATAATTTCCACCCTCTTACAATACATTTTATTCATCATATTTTGAGATCCAATACATTACTAGGATAATATCAAAGTCAACCATAAGTATGATAACGAGTTCTATAAGTAAATAATAGTTATGTGTCATAATGGGGACATTATGAAAAATCATTTCTGCAAGGGTCCTTAGTATTTTTGACTTACAAATCCCTTATTAAATAAAATGGGAAATTTCTAATTTTAGTATATAACTGGCTAAATAAAAAAAGTTTTCTAATCCTTAACCAAAGTAGGCATTGGATAAATTTAATTATAGGATGAATGTATATACCACCACCTAATTTAAACTTCTTCAACCCCTATAGTGATCATATAAACTTTTCCATCTACCATTATAATATTCTTTGGAAAATTCCATTGATGTTGAGTGAATTAATTTGAAAAGTTTCCCATCTCATTAAAATTGCAACAATTGATATCATTGATTTTTTTTCTTCCACCTGAAAACATGAGTCTATTAACCCTTATCTCTGCACTCATAAAAAACTCCCAATCCCTTACAACATTTCCGAAGTTTATTTTTCCACATTTTGGACATGATGGAAATCACTCAAATATATTTTCCTTATTTGATGCATTCCCTTTTTCATTGTGCTAAGATGATCACTTATTATCTTCATATTTTTTGAATATATTGATTCTAGAAAAAAATTAAAGTCTTTATTGAATGAAAAAATATTTCATTATATGATGAAAATGTCTAGGAAACTAGTTCCCATTGGAAATTTGGGTTGAGGCCTTCAAAGAAGTGATCGATCCTACACTCGGCATTCCATATATTATCTTTTTAATACATTGATAAACTTGTATATTTATATCCATAATATTCTACACTCCCTTATTCCTTTTTCATTAAGTTAAGTTACATCCTCTTTATCTCAGTTTGTTTCTTATGAGAGAAGTATTAATCAATAAATTTATACTTAAATGATATCCATTCCATGATTTCTATTTATTCATCCACCCAAGTAATCCATATCAAGGAAAATTATTGAATAGAATAATATTTAATACAATAGACCGAAAGTGCTTACCTTTCCATTTCATTTCATCCTAAGGCCATAAATATCATCTCTAGAGACATAATATATTAATCAAACATAATTTGATTAGTATTCCAACAAAATATTTAGGAGTTATGTCTTATAAAGTGATTTGACATAGCATATTCTCTCTAGCGAATAGTATCCCCCATTCGAGAAAGGTTATTTTTCGCAACCTGAATAAGGTTTCTTAGTATCTCCATATTTTTCTCCATTACATTACCAGCTATATTGGTTTCCAGATTATGTAATCCTCTTTAATTTCCACAACTATTTATACCCTTATCCCCCCTATGTTCCATTTTGGAATAATGGCATATTCTGGATTATCTCATTAAATCACAAATTTCAAATATGATATATCACTCAATACATATTAAAAATTTCGGTGTTATAGATCATAGTCATTATCTATATTGGGGATATATTTAATTTTAAACCCTTCATAATATTAGGTAAATTGTATGTAAATTATCTAAAGGGTATCCCTCAAGAGTGTCAATCAAGGTGAATAGTAATGATAGTTGTCATGTATTATGATACACTTGTATCATTCCCAACACAAATTGTTGGAATTATTACCCCCTAAGGAAATATGTTCTAGAACCATGTCCACATAATGTATCCATGAAAATTATTTATTTCATGGAAGTCACACATAATCTCTATGTTACCAAAATTCTATGATTTCTATATATAATTATCCTCAAAATATAAATTAGGGTTATGTTCACTAATCTTGGTTTTCTATATCTTGTGTCCATGGTTGCCGATAAAAATCCATTGATACGAATTGTAATTCCATGACCCCAAAATTTTAGAGGTAGTTCATTATGTTATTGTATTATAATGTTTACAATGAAAAAAATCCCAATGAAGTGAATATATTGATAGTTTATCAAAACCATATGACATACATGATACCAATAATACGTTTGGAAAAGAAAATAAAACATAATCGATGTAAAATATAATAATCCATGAAAATAATTCAACAAATTTCTCATCATAACATGTGGAATGAATGGATTATAAGGGTGAGTTGAAACTATCAGTAAGGGTATATACAAGAGAACCAACAAAGAATCAATGAGAATTAATTAATATGAAAAGGTAAATTACTAAGAACACATTCCATTTAAATAACTGTATAAGTAATAATAAATATGTAGTTGTAAAAAATTGATACCACATGTCATTTAATCAATAAACTAAGAATCAAATTAATCCATGGATTTTATCATATGAACCCACGTAGATAATTACAATGATAACAGAAATGTCTATAAATTAAATCCATCATTCTTGAATGTTATATTTGAGATGAATGAAAAAAAACACCAAAAATTCCTTTCAAAATATACTATAAAATTGTAGGTAAAAACTTGTTTAATTATTTCAACTTATTTTTCTTATGAGAACCTATCAATTCATCGAGGCACAATATAAATTTCAAGCCCACTCGACATTGCCAGTCCAAATTGTTCTTTATATCGATAAATTGATTTAACTAATATTTAACATTCCTAATAAAAAATACATATTGACTAAATAATATTGATTATTCAATAATTCCATAGTGGTGCATAGCTAACAAAAAGGTTTGTTAAATTTTATGAATGGAATTACTATGTAAATATTAGGGAAAACATTCATGAGGAAAATAATAATTAAACAATTTAATGTGTCCTATACAAATTTAAAAAATGGGAATCATAATTACCATGATGTAATAACATTAAATTAAACTAATAATATCTTGGAATTAGTAAATACATTATATAACTTTTCAAAACTGTATTATATACACAAAACAAAATAAACATGTAGTATAACATCACAATATACCTCAATGAAGTGAAATTGAGTCGAAATACCTCCTCATATGTTTCCTTTTGGATGAGCTCACTTGACGTAATTTAAAAGGGTTTTAAACATGTCATTAATGTATTATTTAAATATAATCATATTTATAATATTACATATTACCTTATATAGTATCTCATTAACCATTTTTTAACAATCATATATTAGTTTCACTATTTTGGGTGTTGATTGCCAAGTTTTTTATTTATGTTTTGACTTGTTACATATTATTCCTATTAATTAGATCATGATTTCATCATCTCTAAAATTAAAACCAAGATAGAAATATCACATATATTAATTATATATATTCTTATGATAATCCAAAAAAATCTATATAGGAAATAAAATGAGACATTTATTTGAGATTGTAGGTAATACGTACACATTAACTCTAAATCCATATCTGCTTTATATTGAAAAAATGAAAAGTAAAATATATATGTGAATATATTAATTTTGTTTCATAATTATGTCAAATATATAACATATTTTTATTAAAATCATCCTTAACACATTACATTTATAGCATGAACAAATCTCATCACTTTGCATAGCCAGTAGTCAACTCATCCACAAACAATGTTATCATATTACCAAAAATGAAGTACCTAAAAGTATGTGTTATATAAAAAATACATAATCATAAAGACATTATAAATCCTTTATATATAATATAGAAATTGTAAATCTATCATTATTACAACATTTAAATGTGGTAAATGGAATAAATAATGACAATTGATTTTGGGGAGGTACTCCACCGTACACACGAACAATGATTGTGTATCCAATTTGATGGATGTGCATGAATGTGTAGGTAAAAATATCGTCAAGATAAGATATAGTTATACTGAGGATAATATTTTAATTATAAAACCATTTAATAATAATAATACAATGGTTTGAGAATGAAATAAAATGAATTTCATCATTGAAGAATGTTACCTCATTTTCAGGTAAGTCATTTTGGTTTATACCAAAATACATCTTTCGTAGGATTTATACACAAATATAGGGTTCTAGTATGAGTTTACGGATGTTTTGAGCTTTATGTATAGGGTTTTATTCGAGCTATAAGGCATAATGTTGTTTGAGGAAGGGATGGAGGAGGTGCCCTTTTTTAAATGAGGTAAGGGGCACTTTTGGAAAATCTCAAAATATTAAATAAATATAAAGTTATCTTTAATAACAAATAAACCCCAAATAATTTATTTAGAATACAATATTTTTTCATAAATTATCCAAATTAATAATTTTTATAAATTTTTATCACATTCTCACCCATATCATTTAGAATTAACCCTTCGTTAACCCCCTTAACTCTTATCATGACAACTTGGTTATTTAATATTTAAGGGTTAATATATTTAATTAAAAATTAAAAAATAACCATAAATATTTCCTAGATGATAATTTAACCTTCTATAATTTATTTAGAATAATTTCTAAACTTTATAAATTTTATATCATTTAATAAAATATTATTTATTTAAAATTTTTTTAACGTCAATATTGAAACATTTAATTTATTTACCATTTAAAAAATATGAATACATAATATAACATAAAAAAACCTAATAATAAATCCATAAAATTTCTAAATCAGCTATAAAATATTTTTATCACATTAATTATATCATATTATATTTATTTATATATTTTAAACCCTTTTATTTGATATGTCAATTAATTAAAAAATTACTTTATCAATAATGTGAATGCATTGAATTTAATTATTTGTTCCCAAAAAATTAAATATAAATTATCAACATGAATAAAGAAATTTCATATTTTCGATTACAATTTATAGTTTAAAATCCCCTATAAAACCCCATTGTATTAATATTTATCTTGTTGAAAACAAAAGTATAGAAAATTTTGCATCTCTTAGAATAAAATTATATTAATAGATTAATGTCATAAAATCGGCTCTAAGAGCTCTCAAAATCCACCCAATGATTTTTTTTAAAAATAATTCATCCAATGAAATTGAAACAAGTGTAAGAATAAATTTATAGTACAATTTTTTTCAATTTATTACTTAATTTATACTTATTAGTGATAATAAAAATTACCAATGTTTAAAATTCATATTTTGACCAAAAATTTGGAATAATTAACAAATTTGAATCCTGTTATTCCAAATATGGAACCTATTTCTACAAATTCAATAAAAAAATAATTGGATAAAAATAAATTAAAATAGATCATGTAGACGGGGTGTGAAATAAGATTTTAAAAGTGAAAAAATTGCTAATTTTGAAAAGTTTCTATATGATTATTGAAAATGAAATTGATTCAGATGACCTATTTTAGATTAGCATATAAAAAATCATCCAATTAAATATTAAATACAATTAAAAATATAATTTAACAATATAATTTATTTAGATGAAAAAACTATTTTCAATTAAAATGAAATATTTTATCATTATTCATCAAAAGAAACTTATCACAAAAATAAAAAAAACCAAATTAAATTTTTATATTCATATTTAAAAGAATACTTTTATTTTTTAAAATAAAATATATTAATTTTTCCAAAATATGTATTAAAATATTTGTTATATTAAATGGTAGTAAAACTTCTTTTATAAAAATATATATTTTTATGTGTAATATTTGGTTTGTTCAAATATTATTTCTCTAAAATATGTTGGATGGATGTAAACATTTTCTATTGGAAAGATAAAATTTAAATTTACACTTTAAATTATACTTAGCTATTATAATTTTATTGTATGTTTAAATTGAGAATTAAAAGTGTGTTGTTTACACTTGGTGGTGTGAGAATTATAAGCTGTGAAAAAAGTTGAATTTATTTTAAAATAAAAAATGTGGTAAAGTCTTGTGGTCCTAAAATCTATTATTAAATGTAATATCTAGGAAAAAAATTTAAACCTCTACGATGTTTCATAAGAATTAAGTCAAATATAATTAATTATTTCAATATTTATCAACACTAATAAATTAATTTATTTCAAATCACTACTGGAAATGGGGTCTATCCCCACGCACCTATTCCCACGGTTCTTTAAACCGTGGGGATATTATGTTTTTTTTGCTGTTTATACCCATGGTTTTATTAAAACCGTGGGTATTAATTTTTTTTTCGAGCCCTTGTATCGGGCTCCTCCTCAATCTCTCCTCAATCTCTCCTCAAATCCGCGACGCATCGAGCTCTACCCTACCTCCCCAAGCCGCGACGCCGCTCCCCGACCACTGACTCCCGACCCTCCCCTCTCCTCTCCGACTCCCCTCCCCGGCCTCCGACTCCCCTCCCCGGCCTCCAACCCCGGGCTCCGACTCCCGGATCTGCCTCCCGGCTCCTGACTCGCGGCTCTCGACTCGCAGCTCCCGATTCGCGGCTCCCGGCTACCGACTCCCGGCTCCCGACTCCCGGCTCGGCCTCCCGGCTCACGACCTGGACCTCCCGGCCTTCTCAGTAGTGATTTTTTTATGCTGGACTCCCAGATTTCCTGGTAATTTCTTATTCTTGGTTGATTTCCCATAATTTCATCATATTACCTCTTGATAATCAATTAGTGTTGTAGTCAAAGGTAGCAGTTGATGCATTCATAGGTTAATGGAGTGGTTTGATTCTAAATTTTTTTAAGCAATTTCATTTTTTTATGATGGAATACTAAAAGATGAATGATATAAATATCCTGATTATCAAACCCAGTGAGAATATTTCCCCAAATTAATTTAGCATTGATAATCCTAAGATGCACTATTTTGGCCTTAAAATAGTATATATGAAGGTATGTACATACACATGTTGAGCAGTTCCGGGTGGTTGTTTATAAATCTATCAAGTTTCAGGTGTTGGCTTGGTTCCTCTTTGAGGAAGGATACCCTTCCAATTCCTCAAATTTATTAATGCATTAATTAGTTTCTTACTACACTTTTTCTTTGTTTTTAGTTAATGCAGTGAATACATTAGATTAAATTCCTCTTAATCTTGAATTTAGTATGTTTCATGATTTAAGAGTTAAAGGTAATAAATGATTGTTTCATAAGAAATATCATGTTTATATATTAAAACCCCTCCAACGGAGGTGCGCTGTCTTCAAGTTAAAAAACAATTATTAGACTTTTAGGATTTATTGTCTTGTTGTACTGATATTTCATTATGAATTGATGTTATGTTTGAATTATGTCATATATGACCCCTAATAGAATTAAAAAAACTAAGTTTTCCTTTTTAAATGATTAAATAACCAAGGAACCGTTTAAGTTCTTTGACCGGTTTTTATATTGGAATTACCCATGTAGAATTGTTTCCCATAATTTTCATTTTAGTATGTTGACATGTTTGAGCCACCATTCGGTGAGCCTTAGATTTAAATTTCTAAGGGTATGATTTTCTATATTAAATGGCTTGAATTATCTTTTGAATTTCAGAATGGAAATTACCCTGTATGCACAGCATTTAACCTGCCTAATGTAAGTGCTTCAATGTAATAATTAAATGTGAAATAGAAATTGTAAAGTATACTAAGTACATGAATTAGCCGTATTAGATGTAATTGAAAAATATGTTGCGTATTCATAGAACCCCTTACCATGTTAATGGAAGGTACCAGAGTGAACCTTGATTATTGAAAATGCCTTAAATGGATTAAATGAGTGGTTTCAAGCTACATGGCCTTGTCACACTAATGAAAGGCTAGGGTTGAACAAAATTGACTTATTGATTAATTATTACTTGATTAAAGGGTTTCATGCTACTTGGCCTTGTCACACTAATCAAAGGAAAGGCTTGAACCAAATGGAATATTATATGAATTCAATATCAAAGTAGGTGTGGCCTGACTCAAGCTCACCTTGGATACTTGAGAGAAAGCCTTGAGCACTCAAGGACCCTATTCCGAATTCAAGGATACAACTTTCTTAGGTTGAGACCTACATAGAACCTGATCCTTGTATAACTTTAGATTCCTGGTATGACACCATATAATCCCTCATGTATTACAACAAGATTCCTTTGATACACTCCTTGGTTCCAGAATTGACAAGTAGGTGCCAGGGTTAAATCCTAGCCCAATCTTTTCTTAGACCCATTTTACCTTGGATGAACTTCTTAGACTAGATAGTCCTCTTATTGTGGAATTAGTTGGACTGTTATCCTTGGATTACACTCTTACCCCATGTGAGGCTATAGTTATTACTAAGTTGTTGACACTTGAGGTCTATGTTTCCTTGGTTATAACCTTGGAACTTCATTATTAAATATCATTACATGTTTTCATGTCACATCTTAGAACCTCAATATCTTTCTCATATAAATTATATTTAAACTAGATAAAATTGATTAATGAAATGGTTACACATTCTGACACCAGTCAAAGGCTAAAGAAGGTATAACTGCTATGTGTCCCATAGGAACCTGTACGAGTGATGTTTATTTATCTCTCTATTATTATTCTATATACCAGTGAACTATATATTTTATACTGCACTATCTAGATTGGGCTGGACATCAGTGGTTCCATCCTATTATTATTTATATCTCACACCCTACTCAGGCCGCTATTACATTGGGATACTCGAGTATACTTTCATTTTCTCAGGACCTTGGACCTTGCTTTTCAATGTATGCTTGTAACTAGAGTTAGGAGAAAAGGACTGAGTTGGATCTCGGGATGCTCAAGGAGATCGCCCATGGGGTTTTGATGTGACTTTATTATTTTTTTATTTTATTGAAAATAATGATGTAATGTTTACTACTTTTAGATATGTATCATTACCATGTCATGCATTCATCTATTGTTTAAACTACCATTGACCACTTTAATTCAGTTATAATAATATTTATCTTCTGCTGCTTTGTCATTTATTTACTACCTCTTTCATTGTTGATTGTTATTTATTCAATTTTACCACTGTGTATATGTGATAAGAGGGTATAGTCCCCACTATCACCTCTCGAGACCCTCACTACAAGTCAAAAACCTCTAACGTATGGGGAGACTCACCAGCCCCCCTGCCCTACACAACCTCTCCCCCTCCCTCTACTGCACCAGTCCCTCCCCCTCCCCCTTCCCTTGCACCAGCCCCTCCCTTAACCCCCTACTGCAACATCCCCTCCCCCTGCACCAGTCCCTCCCCCTCCCCCCTCTTGCACCAGCCCCTCCCCCTACCATGCACCAGCCCATCCCCCCCACCAGCCCCTACCCCCCCCCACTACACCAGCCAGCCCCTCCCCCTCCCCCCTTCCCTTACATCAGCCCCTCCCCCCCCCCACACTGCACCCCCACCAGCCCCTTACCCCATGCTTCCCCAGCCCCACCACCAGCCCCTCCCCCTCCCACTTTCCCTGCTGCACTGGCCCCTCCCCCTTTCCCTGCTGCACCAACCAACCCTCTCCCTCCCCCCCTGCACTACTTTCCATGTGGAGTGTCTTTTTTAACTTTTTTCTACATTTTTCTTTAGTTTACATCTCAAGGAAGACCTTTTTCTCTTTTTCCCTACTTATTCAATCATGAACTACTCTTATCATTAAATACTTGTCATTAAATATGTTTTTCTAGCTACTAATATGCTTTGATTGATTTAATAATAAAATTGATTGTAATGATTTTTTTAAATATGATTTACATTGTTGATTGAATGATAATTTTTTTTTCTTGTTATAGAATGGATAGAAGCTGGATGTATCGTACCGATCGGATTTCAACCGAGTTTCAAAATAATTTGGAGAATTTTTTAGATTTTGCATTTAGCAATGCGTCAGATGGAGGTTGTATACAGTGTCCCTGCTATAATTGTGTTGGAAGACCATGGTTAAGACGAGAAGAAGTTAGTTACCATTTAACGAAATTTGGATTTCAAGCAAACTATAATGTTTGGTTTCACCATGGAGAGACGAGTCAATCTTCGACTGTTCATAAACGAAATGAACGAAGTGACATGGAGAATTTGATATTTGATCGGTTTCCATATGTGCATCATTCCGAGAGAGATAGCATGCCGGTGCAAGAAGACAATGATATCAGTACACATGAGGAAAATGCTGAAAATGATGATGTTGACATAGTGAAAAATTTATTGGATGATGCCAGAACTCCAGTATATCAAGAATGTACTAGAATGACCAAGTTGGAATTTTTAATGCGGTTATATCATGGGAAAACTATGTATGGGATTTCTAATACTGCCATTGATTATATTCTTACATTTTTGAAGGACTTGCTTCCTGATGGTGCAGATATTCCCTCAAATCATTACATAGCATGGAAGTTAATTAAGAAGCTTGGATTTGCTACTAATAAAGTCCATGCTTGTCCGAAAGATTGCAGTTTATTTTTGGAGGAAACAGCTGACCGTAATGACTGTAAAGACTGTGGTACATCTCGATGGAAGACAAATGCAGATGGAACACCGTCTCGTGTGCCACAGAAAGTCATGTGGCACTTTCCATTGATTCCCAGACTTCAAAATATATTCATGTCTCCAAAAATCTCAGCCAATATGCGATGGCACGATGTTGAGAGAATTAAAGGAAATGATGAGCTGGTCCATCCAGCAGATGGATTAGCATGGCGGACATTTGACGCACAACATCCTGATTTTGCAGCTGAGGTGCGTAATGTCAGATTGGGCCTATCATGTGATGGTTTTAATCCGTTTGGTCAGATTCTTACTGCTCATAGCACGTGGCCGGTTTTTATTCATGTTTATAATCTTCCTCCGTGGATGTGTATGAAAAAACATTTCACTTTCTTGAGTATACTGATATCTGGACCTTCGGATCCTGGTAATGACATAGATGTATACTTGCAGCCTTTAATAAAAGAGTTGAAACCACTTTGGGATTTAGGTGTGCAGACATTTGATGCTTCTTCAAAGAATACGTTTCAGATGTGTGCTGCCCTTCTATGGACCATAAATGATTTCCCTGCCTATGCAATGATGTCTGGGTGGAGCACGAAGGGAAAACTTTCATGTCCCGTTTATATGAAGAATACACGATCGAGAAGGCTTAAATATCGTCGTAGTTTCATTTTCATGGGGCATCGCCGATTCTTTCCAATGGATCATCAATACAGGAAGAATCGTCGGAGGTTTGATAATAATGTTGACACTGAAGAACCACCTCAACGTATGTCAGGAAGTGATGTGCTTGATGAATTGAAAGATTTCAGCTTTTCATTAGGAAAAGGTCATTTGACATCTCGAAAGAGGAAGAATGCAGATACTGAAGTCATTTACAATTGGAAAAAGAGAAGTATTTTTTTTGTGTTGCCGTATTGGTCTACTAATTTGTTACGTCATTGTTTAGACGTAATGCATATTGAGAAAAATATATGTGAAATGTTGCTTGCAATTCTTTTGAATATTAAGGGGAAGACCAAAGATGACTTCCGATCTCGTCGGGATTTATTGGATTGGGGTATTCGACCAGAACTACATCCTGTTTGTATCGGTGAAAACAAATGGAAGGTTCCCTGTGCTTCTTATGTGATGACACAGGCAGAGAAAGATCAGTTTCTGGCAGTATTGGAGAATATTAAGGTTCCAGACGGCTATTCCAGCAACATATCTAAACGAGTCAACAGAAGACATTTGAAATTGAAATCCCTAAAAACTCATGATTACCAAATCCTTCTTCATAAATTGATTCCAATAGCAATTTGACATTTGCTATCCAATAATGTAAGGGTGGCAGTGATTCGGTTGTGTCATTATTTTAGAGACCTTTGTGCTAAAAGGTTATCCAAATCATTGTTGATAAAAATGCAGCAAGAGGCACCATTAATTCTGTCTGAGTTGGAAAACAATTTTCCTCCATCCTTTTTCACTTGCATGCTGCATTTAACAGTTCATCTTCCAACTGAGACACTTCTTGGGGGACCAGTTGCTTTTCGGTGGATGTATCCCACTGAAAGAAATATGTGCACAATGAAATCATATGTCCGAAATAAGAATTATCCTGAAGGTTCCATTGTGAGGAGTTATCTGGCCCAAGAATGTATGGATTTTTGTTCAATGTATTTGTCTGATGTGAGCACAAGACATAATCGACCAATGAGAAATGAAGATGAGCAGTATGAGGAAATTCAACCCTCGTATCCATCTCTTCCCCAAACAGGTGGAATTGTCGGGTCATATACATTGGTTACATTGAGCTCTGAAGAGCGGAATATGGCACATCGTACAGTCTTGTTTAATTGTGGTTTGTTCGATGCCTATATCAAGTAAGTAATTTGAATATATATATGTTATCTCATATGATATCATATCACATATACCTTATACTTTTATTGTCATTTTATGTAGAGAACATAAACAAATTATAAGTAGAGTTCATCGGTCTTTGCCATTGAGAAGGAGAGAGGCTATGCATAGCCAAGAGTTCCCAGCTTGGTTGAAATCAAAGGTATGACCATTACATTAAATACCTTAAAATATAGATATATATTTAAATATATTACTCATGTATTCCAGGTATTGAGTTTACCTGCTGACTTCATTTCTCAAGAATTAAGAGCGTTGGCTTTTGGTCCCAATTTTTTGGTTCGTGACTGCAAATCTTTAATAATCAATGGATAAAAATTTGTTACAACTGATAAAGCGGTGAAAATGAGAACACAGCATGATGGCGTTATGTTAATTGCTAGAACGGATTGTTATGCCAGTGCATCTGATAGTCGACCTCGATATGAAGATGTGTATTATTATGGACTGGTTGAGAAAATATTGTTATTGGATTACTACTCTCGAGGTCGAGTCACTATGATGAAATGTAAATGGTTTGATTCAATGACGCTCCATGGTACATTTATTGATGATTGCGGATTTAGAGTTATTGACATGAGTCGATTCCAGCATACCGATGAACCATACATTTTGGCATCAATGGCAAAACAAGTGTTTTATGTGAAAGATCATCTGAACCCTGATTACGGTGTCATTAATGAAGTAATCCCAAGACATATTTTTCATGATGCTGGGGATGAAATTGTCACCATTGACGCCCCCATCGGTGTTAGCCAAAATATTGCATTTGATGACACAAATTGTCCCATTGTGAGGGATGATGTTGAACCTGAGGTAGTGGAGGGTAATATATAAAAGCAACCATATATATTCAGAGTTCATTCAGTTTACCTTGACGTGAGTTTCTCAAGTTGGTACTAATTTATTTACTTTAATTTACTTTTAGTTTGAAATGATATGTCTGTTTTAGTAATGTTTGGTTTCATTTCATTTAATTCTATTTCTTTCAATTCAGAAAAGTGGTTTTAAAATGTGGTTTTAAAAATTGTATAACTTGGTTGTAATTTATCATTACTGAAAGATCTTATGACATTTTTTAAGTAGTATCTATGATTTGTAAAAATTGTTGCTAAAAAATATTTATTTCATTCTTATGCAGATTATGAAGAAAACTACAGAAGCTCGCAAGAAGAGATTATTTGATGCTGATCCTGTTATACGTGAGTGCGAGTTGTCTTCAGTGAGTATATTAATTTAAATATTTATCTTCTGCATTACAAATAATATCAAGTTCATATTTTTGATCCAATTTTTTTTGGGACATGTAACTCCAGAGAATCCTCTTCCCAGTATGGGACCGAGTAGGGATCCTCCTAGACCTAGGCGGAGCTCCCGTCTTACCACTCCCCACACTGACCCATTAGTGGACATCCCATCTACCACACATGTCCGCCCTCCGCTTGAGACCCCTGGGATGTTCCCATACATGCCGCCATCATCATCCCGTTTACCCTCTTTTTCCCATTCCATGTCCACGCCGACTCGACCGATGTTCTCACCTGCACAGTTTTCATATCCATTCATGTATCCCCAGACCTACTATGCATATTCTGACATGTCTACGCCACATCCTTTTCCTACCATCCATCCTACACATATTGAGTCTGTTCCTTCAGTTTCCACTCCTGTTCATGAAGATCAGCCGGAGCATGCTGTGGAACAGATACTTCCTTCGGAGGATGCTGATCCAGCACAGTCTACGGATGCCTCACAGCCTATTCAGGAGCCTGCATCAGGTTTTTTTATTATAAATGTTTCAAATTATAGCATTTCACTTTTTTTCTATTTTATTGTCACCTAACTCTTCTCTTTTCACCTCTTATCTTATTTAGTGGGATCTTCTAGTAGGCGACGTGGGCGCACTCGAATGCAGGATGCTTGGAATCGTGAAACTCAGATTATGGTGGATTACAATTCTCAAAATCAAATGGTAGGTAAAAATTCTAAGGAGTGTAGACATTTCATGGCTACTTTAGCCAAATATCATGATATCGTTCTGGTGGAACCGGTCTCATGGAGACATATCAGTGCCGACATCAAGGATAGGGCATGGGCACAGATATGGGTACGAAATTTTTATAAATTTTTATTGATATTAGTAATGTATTTATATGACTTAACATGTTTGTTGTAGAGTCGATTTAACTTTCCAAACGGTGAAGCTGCCAAAGCTGCTAGGTTGAGTGATCTTGGAGAGTATTGGCGGTCATACAAGTATGAGTTACATATTGGTTGGAGGAGCAGAGTGGGTACTGAGTTAGAGGGTGTACCCACAAACCCTGACTATCCAAAAAGTCGATATCAAAAAATGACCGCACATTGGAATACTGAACAGTATAAGGTACTACCCATCTTTACTGTTTTTTATATAAAATTTAATTTTTATTACTTGTATTGTTTTTTTGTTTCTTAGGAAGTGTCAGGGAAAAACAAAAAAACAAAGATGAAATGACATATCTACACACATTGGGGCGCACTACAATGCCCGATAAAGAGAAGCGGCTGGTACGTTCATCTGAATTAAAATAATGTCTTTATTTATAACATGTCATCATAACTTATTCATGCTTTCCCTTGGTTAGTCCATGTCTTTACCTCAATGTTTGTGGGTCTTTGTTGAAACTCACTTCAATCCAATATTTTGCATTTATCATATATGGTTGTAATTCAAATTTGTGCACTTCTTATATGCAGCAAGCTGAATTGGGCATTGAAGGTCCTGTACCTCGTGCCAAATTATTCTGCTTCAGTAGGAAAAAAAAAGATGGAACTGCAGTTAATTCACAAACACAAGATAAAATTGTAAGTTTGTTTATTTATATTTCAAACATTTATACGAAATTCATAATTTAATATGTTTATAATTTCAACAGTCTGCCTTGGAGGCCATGGATGAGAAGGAAGCTGACAAATTAGGGCCAAATGATCATTTCAGTCAGGTGTTAGGTGTGGAGCATCCAGGAAGAGTTCGTTGTAGACCAGGCAAAAACATTGTCCCCTCTAGGTATTGGTCATCATCAGACTCCTCTAAAGCCTCTGAGTTGGAAAGTGCGCGTGCTAAATTAGCTGCGACAAAGAAAATAGTATTAGAGGAGCGTGAAAAAAGTAAGCTGATGAATGAACATTTCATGAAAGCTCTGTCAGTTTTGAGTCAGTCGCTACCATCAGAGGTTGCTGCCACTTTTCATTCATGTATGACATCAATGCGCTCTTTAAATAATGCCTCGGGTGATTCCCATGAGGGTCCTAGTGGCGATAACGGTGGTGGCGATAGAGCTGACGAGGATGTTGCTGATGATGTTGTTGGTGATGAGATTGCTGATGATGATGCTGACGGTGCGGTTGGTGATGATGTTGCTGTCGATGTTGCTGCTGATGATGATGATGCTGGACATGAGGATGACAGTGATGGCGATGGGGGGGATATTAATCCCCTCTATTTTTGACTTAGCAGAGAGACGTGTGTTGGAGTTTAATGTTTTTTTTTGTATTGGTGGAATGCTTGTATGTGAATTTCTTTATGCAATGAAATGCATTTTGGATTATGTTTTCATCAGGGGTGTTATTTGTCAGTTATTTAGGTAATTTTCACATGCCATTCTGTTTACTCCTTGTTTTTTCATGAACTTTCTGCAGGGGGAGGTGGGGGGGTGGCTGGGCAGGGGGGAGGGGGTGGCTGGGCAGGGGGGGAGGGGGTGGCTGGGCAGGGGGGGAGGGGGTGGCTGGGCAGGGGGGGAGGGGGGGCTGGGTAGTGGGGGTGGGGGGGGGGGGGCTGGGCAGTGGGGGGGGGCTGGGCAGGGGGGAGGGGGTGGCTGGGCAGGGGGGGAGGGGGGGAGGCTGGGCAGGGGGGGAGGGGGGGTGGCTGGGCAGGGGGGGTGGGGGGGCTAGGCAGTGGGGGGGGGGGGGGCTGGGCAGTGGGGAGGGCAGTAGGGAGGGGGGGAGGGGCTGGGCAGTGGGAATCCTGCACTAATAAGTGCGAGATCTCTACAACAGGTATGTTTTCCTAAAATTGTGGAATAAACCTCCCTACCATGCATCATTTTTCATTTTCATTTACACACTATATGAATGCAGGTTATTGGTCGTAAAATCATGGAGTTGACCCCCTTTTCATCCCACATATGAATGCAGGTGATATGTTTTAACTATTGACTCCACTGTATATTGATTTTTGTGGGTCATGTCTAAGAGTTGCTATACATACTTTGATTGTTCTCATCCCAGCATAGCGATGAACCAAAATATTGGTGAATGTGCATGGGCTGATGGAATGAATGCCTTCAATTTACAAGCATGGAGAAGAAACTTAAGAGATGTGTATCATTTATGACTCAGGGAGGATTGATGAAGGTATTTTTTTCCCAACTAACTCTTCAACAGGATAGGATGTATGGAAGTTTATATTGTTTACAACTTAAGCAGTAACTGATACAGTGATAATCACATTCTTCATGAGTTTGACTAGTATTTCTTATCATCATATTCAGGCTTTTTATTCTGCATTTTAATCTGCACTTTAGTATTTTATTGTCATGTAGTAATAACAAAATTTCTATATGACATTTCATTGCTTATGAGTCTTATATATTCATTAATAATAATTCATGGTTTTATTTGTTGCATGTACAGATTGTAGCAAATTAAAGTATGATGACCAATCAGTGGTTTGCCATTCGATCATTATCAAGGTGAGCTGACAAATCTATGTGCCAATCTAACACGTCATTTGAGCTTATTCATGCATGACTCATCTATGTGAATTCTTCTTTGAGTTAAGAGTCTAGCTGAAACACACTTTAGATATTGGAATCATTGAACACACATGCATTCTGAATGTCCAATTTTTTTTCCTGCTCGTTGGTCATTGGTTTTAATCTAGCTTCATTCATTTGGATGGCATTTCCGATCACTTTTGTGCTGAATATGTTTTCCATCTGTTGTTTGAATAGTTGAAACTGTTTGAATGGTTATGTATGTAGTATGTGGGTGTGTCTCGATACGTTCTGTTTGACCAAGTATATCCTATCCCCTTATCCCATGGATTGAAATTCTGCATCTCTCACCTATTTTGTGCCTTTTATATCTTTATTTTTGTCTAGAAATAAGGGGGCCTAACCTCCACTCTGATATTGAAGCACATACATAACTCCAAACAAGTGTTCATAGCTCAAACCTCCGCTCCCACAGAATTGCCATGACCATAAAAGGCACTAAAACCAAGTAAAATAGAACCAAATGCATCCCTGAATAGCCCTCCACCCCTCATCTACCCCTCCATAAAGGATCCATCTGCATTGAGTTTCATGCCTCTTCTGGGTGGAGTCCGTCTCACCCTGCTTCCCCGGGTGATGCTGTTTGCACCCCCAAAGTGTCCCGGCTTTGGGATGATTTCTTTGAAGGACACCGACCCTTCACTGCC
The DNA here is from genome assembly GCA_963277665.1 of Viscum album. Taxonomy (NCBI): domain Eukaryota; kingdom Viridiplantae; phylum Streptophyta; class Magnoliopsida; order Santalales; family Viscaceae; genus Viscum; species Viscum album. Next base: position 770,462,216 of record OY728135.1, on the reverse strand, counting down.
CTGAATAAAAAACTCCAAATCGACCACCTCTAACATTCATACAATATTCCACATAACCCCATAGGGTTGTATCCCATTTGCTGTGGATAAAAAGGTGTTCTGTGGTTTCCACTTCCGGGGAGAGGCAACAATGGCAGTGTGACACAGTGCTAACGCCTCTACGCTGGATGTTCTCATCTGTCAGGAGTGCCTGATGCTGAAAGCGCCAAGTTAGGATGTTGTGATTGGTTGGGATACCTTTGCACCACCGGTTTTCCGATATCTCGTCGTGTTCCGTTCGTTCATTCAAGGAGGAGCAGTAACCACTGCTCGAGAATTTTCCAGATGGAGAAGCTATGAAACAGCAGCTATCCGATTCGTCCACCAAAAAAATAATGTGAAATATCTGCCTCTTCTCGGGGATGATAATGGCTTCAATGAGGCCTCGATGGCAACTGGCCTCCCTGGAGGTCATGTTTGGAATAGGGCATCCCAGAAAGTAATGTTTGGTGCCTACCTATTTAACATTCCATCAGTTTATTTCCCCACTCCAATCACCCAGTGAGAATGCTCTTACAAAATGGAAAGATGAGACAACATTCATTTATCCAGGTTGGACAGGGTCCACCTCTTGTGCGGCCAATCCTCCCATTTAGCGCCTTATCTACTGAGCATAAACCTAGCCCAGAGAGAGGACCCTTTGATGATCTTCCACACAAGCCTTGCCTGCATGCCTTGCATGGTTTCCATAACATTATGAAGACCGACACCACCCTCGTCAATTGGTTTTTTCATGCGGCTCCAGGAGGCCCAATGGCATCTCCCTAGCTAGTTGGCATCCCATAAGAAGGCCAACATGTTGTTTTTGATCGTAGATATTGTTCCCTTGGGTGTGATAACTGATAAAATGTGCATGGGTATTGGGGAGGGGGAGGGGGAGGGGGGCTGGGCAGGGGGGGGAGGGGGGGGAGGGGGAGGGGGTGGGGGCTGGGCAGGGGGGGAGGGGGGGGAGGGGGGCTGGGCAGTGGCCGGGCGGGGCAGGGGGGAGGGGGGGGGGGGGGCTGGGCAGGGGGGAGGGGGGGGAGGGGGGGGAGGGGGAGGGGGAGGGGGGCTGGGCAGCGGGAGGGGGGGAGGCGGGCTGGGCAGTGGGGAGGGTTGGGCAGTGGGGAGGGCAGTAGGGAGGGAGGGGGAGGGGCTGGGCAGTGGGAATCCTGCACTAATAACAAAATTTCTTTATGCAACTTCTTCTTTCATTTTTTCTACTTTTTTTCAGCATTTGTTTTAGTTCTATATGACATTTCATTGATTATGAGTCTTATATATTCATTAATAATAATTCATGGTTTTATTTGTTGCATGTACAGATTGTAGCAAATTAAAGTATGATTAGCAATCAGTGGTTTGCCATTCGATATTTATCAAGGTGAGCTGACAAATCTATGTGCCAATCTAACACGGCATTTGAGCTTATTCATGCATGACTCATCAATGTGAATTATTCTTTGAGTTATGAGTCTAGCTGAAACGCACTTTAGATATTGGAATCATTGAACACACATGCATTCTGAATGTCCAATTTTTTTTCCTGCTCGGTCATTGGTTTTAATCTAGCTTCTTTCATTTGGTTGGCATTTCCCATCACTTTTGTGCTGAATATGTTTTCCATCTATTGTTTGAACAGTTGAAACTGTTTGAATGGTTATGTATGTAGTATGTGGGTGTGTCTCGATACGTTCTGTTTGACCAAGTCTATCCTATCCCCTTATCTCCTTAGGATCCGAATTTGGTAAGTGTTTTCTCATAATGGAATTGAAATATTATGGTGTTCCCAGGAATAATCAGTTTTCTTCTTCTTTATATCACTTCATCTTTATTTGAGTAGTGGAGAGGGGTGCTGGGTAGTGGGGAGTGGGGGGGCTGGGCAGTGGGGAGGGGGGGGTGCTGGGCAGTGGGGAGGGGGGGGGGTGCTGGGCAGTGGGGAGGGGGGGGGGGGGCTGGGCAGTGGGGAGGGGGGGGGGGGCTTGGCAGTGGGGAGGGGGGGGGGGGCTGGGCAGTGGGGAGGGGGGGGGCTGGGCAGTGGGGAGGGGGGGTGCTGGGGAGGGGGCGGGTGCTGGGCAGTGGGGAGGGGTGATGGGCAGTGGGGAGGGGGGGTGCTGGGGAGGGGGGAGGGGGTGCTGGGCAGTGGGGAGGGGGGGCTGGGCAGTGGGGAGGGGGGGGGGTGCTGTGCAGTGGGGAGGGGGGTGCTGGTGCTGGGGAGGGGGGGGGGTGCTGGGCAGTGGGGAGGGGTGCTGGGCAGTGGGGAGGGGGGGTGTTGGGCAGTGGGGAGGGGTGCTAGGCAGTGGGGAGGGTGGGGGGGGTTCTGGGCAGTGGGGAGGGGTGCTGGGCAGTGGGGAGGGGGGGGGGCTGGGCAGTGGGGAGGGGGGGGGTGCTGGGCAGTGGGGAGGGGGGGGTGCTGGGCAGTGGGTAGGGGGGGTGCTGGGCAGTGGGGAGGTGGGGTGTTGGGCAGTGGGGAGGGGGGGTGCTGGGCAGTGGGGAGGGGGGGGGGGGGTTGCTGGGCAGTGGGGGAGGGGGGGGTGCTGGGCAGTGGGGAGGGGGGGTGATGTGCAGTGGGGGGGGGGGGGGTTGCTGGGCAGTGGGGAGGGGCTGGCACCACAAGATCCTCCCCAAATGGAAACATAAGTAGTCCCTACTCCCCACAGGACACTTTGGGAGACACATTTTCTCATCCACAGCCACTAGTTGCTCTACTCAAGGAGTAGACAGATTCAAATGACATTAACTAGCAGTATCGCATGTTTATTTGGAAGCTCTCCCTATGGTATAGAATTCTACATCACAAAGTTATCACCAAACCCTTCAACAATGATACATTCATAGCATTGTGTGTCAAACTGACCTAAAATTTCATCCTTTGTGTGTCAAACTGACCTTACTTTTTTGGCGGTCATTCTTTCTCATTATTATGATTTGACTTTAATTTAGTGCATGTCATCATGTTCATCACTTAAGTGGTCAAGTCAATTCACTATGGTTTTTTAGCGCCTTTGATTAGGGGTTCACTACCCTCACACTTGTCTTCTCAATTACACAGAAAATCAAGAAGTCACTAAAGAGTTCTGCTCACAATCACACCAATCACCATTCAAGAAGTCAATTACATAGCAAATCAAGAAGTCACTAAATAGATCTTCTCACAATCACACCAATCACAATTCAAGAATGGAACTGTAAGATAAGATTAAGCTGTTCATCTTGGATCAATTTTCTCCCAGCAACGTGGTGTTCTTGCGTCACATTCTTCTCTTCTCTGATGCATGGCTCTCTTTTGTGGGGCATTCTCTCTTCTCTAGTTCATCGACCCACCTCTTCTAGGGTTTATTGTATAAATCTGACCCTTGAAAACACTATGGAATATATATATATTTCAGTTGTTTTATCTTATTCTTTCCATATTCACCATCTCTATTTACAGCTGTCCTGTAGTGTTCAAACAGTTTAATTGAACGTTTGGAACAAACTTCCACCGTAGCATCACTTATTAACATTATTGTCTGTCCTAAACAGTGTTGACCTGCTTTGGAAACCATGTAGTCTATAAATGATGGTCTATAGCATTTGTTAGCCGAACATGAACTGTTAATGAGCAGCTCTGTTCGTTTACACACCTATCCACAACTAATGCAAACTTGGTTGAAATGGCATATATTAAAAACCAAATGTTTTCAATCCTTAAATATAATACGCTACTGCAAAACCTTACTATAAAACAAAAATAACTAAAATTAGTTTGGCTGAATTGAATTTCAGATCATTTATGAAACTTGTCAGCCCAATTTAGAAAAGGGAATAAAAAATGTGCCCATTTAACTGAATTGCTAGAGCACACCCTAGTTCTTCTTCATCATATCAAGGTCACGCTGCCACAAATTTTTCCTAGATGTTTTCATTTCCATGGCTTTTATTGATGTTTTAATGCATTTTAATTTATGCTGTGCAGCTTGCAAGTTTCATTTATTATGAAATTCCTGTCTCCAAATCACTATTCTTGTTGAACATCTTTAATGCAATATCCATTATTCCCATTGTGCTGGTAGTATCTGTATTGCTTCATTTTTTCCCTGCGGTTTCAAGCTATAGCCATGTAATGTTTTCAATGCCTATAATTAGACTTATTTTTAACTTGCACATTGTTCCATGTAGGATGATCAGAAATTTGTTAAGCGGAAAACAGAACTTGGCGGAACTTTCTCAATTGCAAGCTGCATACTTTTTGTTCTTATATTTTGTTCTTATATTTTGTTCTTATATTTTGTTCTTATATTTTGTCTTCAGGTAGAATTGTAGAGCCTGCTGCCAGGCCTGTGTTGATGCGGGGGACATTGCAAATACCCACGGTTCATTTGAACCGTGGAAATATTCTGGCGCTGGAAACATGTGTACCCACGGTTATAAAACCGTGGGAATACATATATACCCACGGTTCAAGTGAACCGTGGGTATATTCTGGAGCTGCAAAAAACTATACCCACGGTTATAAAACCGTGGGTATACATATATACCTACGGTTCAATGAACCGTGGGTAATATTAAAATTTCTGGGTCTATACCCACGGTTTTTTAAAAACCGTGGGTATAGGGCTATTGCGACGGCATTCCAGCCCGCGGTTGGCGAAACCGTGGGTATACCCTATACCCACGGTTTCAAGGGCTATACCCACGGTTTGAAACCGTGGGTATAGGTGCAATTTCTAGTAGTGAATTGTTAATATTTATATAATAAATTGAGTATAATAGAATATAATGTAATATTATATGTATTTTGAAAATTCTAAAAAAAAATTATTTCATCTATATTTTACATTTATGTTTAGTTATTTTATGTATTTTGACACATCCTGTACATTCCATTACTGTTTCAAATCATTCTAGGAACATATTATGTAACGAGTTTTAATTTTTAATTCAAAAATTATCTCTTACATTTTTAGAAGTAATTTGAATTTAAATGTTTTACACATATTATTTCCATAATAAATTAAAATTATTAATTTCAAATTAAATTATTTTAAAACATTAACAAACCAAAAATTAAACCAAAAAAAGAATCCTTAAACAATTTTTTTTTCATAAATAGGGAATATTAATATTATTTAATGCTTACTATAGAATATAAAATTATATTTTTTTATTTGACCAAATTACGTCTATCCAATTTTGATATAGATATTCCAAATATAATATTATTTTTAATAAATTCCACAAAGAAATTATTTGACAAATAATTTTAAAATAGAAACTCATAATATAATACAATATTATGTTTCATTAATGTGTATATATTTCTTTTTTTGGATGCATTCACATTTTTTATTCATTTAATAGAAACAATATATAATTTAAAAATTAAATAATAAATAAAATATATTATTATTATTCATGTTTCATAGAACGTTTAATAAAACCTAATTGAATTCCCTTTTAATCTTTTGACACTGAGGTTGGTTCTGGAATGGGGTTATTTTACTAAGAGAGGCGAAATTTTTATTAAAATTATTCAAACTCTAATATGAAATATTTATATGCATTTTACTAATTAAAAACAATTTAATATTTTTTTTATTTTTGGAAATGATGATGTGATTACATTCTATAGTGACATGGATTGATAAAAGACATGTTGACATGGCATTTTTGGTTATATACTTTTTATGGAGGATTTTATGAACTTTTTAATTCTGAAATATCAATGCCTTCTTGGGAGGGTTTAAAGGTGGATTTTATTACTCATCTATATGGGGACAAATTAATGGTAGATAAATAATTTTTATATTTTATAATAACGACTCTTCCTCTCAATGATTCCAATTATTGTGACCTTTTTGAAAAAACTATTATTCCCCCTTTCCCCCATTTTTTTCATATATTAGATATGTTGATCATGTTATTTGTTTTGGTGTACTTATTGTTCGACCAGAAAATTATAATTTAGGATTGTTGGGTAATAAGTAATATTTGAGTAAATTATAAGGTGGTTAAACATATTTTTATTTTTCACATTATTTACTCTTGTCTTAGATTAATCACATCAAAAAAATACTCTAATAATGAAGAATTTGTTATGTGAAAAATATTATAATTTGAAATTTAGAAATGAAAAATGAATAAATTAATTATTGTTTTATCTCTACAGGCATTATCAATGAATATTATTATCTTCTCTCATATATATTTAATACATACCTCTAATTATTTTATGACTTTTATTTCATGGATAAAATATTTTTTATAAGATATATTAGAAAATTGAAATATATTTTGTACACAATGTATAAATTTTTTTTACCATCAGTATATTTCTCCCTATATCATATTCATTTATTTGTTTAAATATTTCATTTTTATCAAATGATAAAATTGAAGATGAAACCAGCATGTTTTACATATGTTTTGCCCAAATATTTTCCCTATGTTTTTTTTATTATCATGGTTTGTTCATTGTGATTATTAGTAAAAAATATCTAATAAAATTAAAATTTTATAAATTATTTCATATGTAATAATGATTCGTAAATTATTTATAAACAATTGCGAATGAATACCACCCTATGTAGTGTTTATATTAATGTCTCATACGTTTATTCTTTCTAAACTCAACCATGACCTAATCATTCAGTGCTCAATTATTACTCAGACCCCCACCATCTAAAACATCATTATATTATTCTCACACTCATGATTTACAATGAATCAAAATTAAACTGTGAAAGAAAATTAGAGAATTTAATTTTATACAAGGTAGTGGCAATTTAGATTATTTTGATTGATGCGTGAATAAAAAATGGATTGTTATGGTTTGGACTATAGAAGAATGCTGAAAATATTCTTGGATATGTCTAATAAAGATCACATGGGTACTGGAGTGGAGTTTCACTTGTGGAATTACCCAACAATGAGTTATGGGAATGTCTCACAATGTTCTTCATGCTATAGGTTTGGAATTTCTAATTACAAGACTTGTAATCTTATAGATCTAATGTTATTTATTCCAAAAGATATTGAATCGGGGTTTTATATACTAATGAATATCACATATTGTGTGACTCAGTGGAAGGCATTATGCGTCCTCATAATGTGTTCCCCACTGTGTAATCCATGTAAATACCAAAACAATTCACAAGACCCTTGTGCCATGTGTTAAGTCACATATGAAATGTTCCTAGAGGATGATGAATTTGAATGTATTGAAAGTAAACACCCATATTCCATTTAGGTCCTAAATTCCATTTGATTCAAAAATTAACTATATAAATCCATACATTACACATCATGTACATCCATAGACATTTTTCTATTTTACGTCAGAATAACATGGATTTATTTCTATATATGTATTCTTATGTCACATACCTCTTAGTCATAGACGTTTTTCACCCATTATGTACATAAAAAATGTGTTTACTTCACAAAAAATTATTTGTGGTAATAAATTGCTAGACATTCTTAAGAACCCTATGTATCATATACCATACGAGACATGCTACATATATTGTTTTTTTATATTATTGTATATCATTTTTCTCCCACGTATAATTTTTTTGAAAAAGAAGTAGACTATTCTTAGAATCGTCTCATGCATAGTGTAATAGTATGATTTCTATTATCATTGAAGGATATTCTCATTTTGATTTCAAAGGTTCTAGGATCATAGCTATACCGAATGGATGTAAAATAATAGGTGAGATGTTTATAGAAGAGATGGATTTATGTACTCCCATGTGTGTGAGGGTACTATTTTCCATGTATATAGCCCAATTATACCTTTATTGATATAAGAAATGCATGGATGGCCCCCCATAAACATGTTGAGTTAAGGTACACCGAAAAGTTTCATGATATGATCCACAATAAATGGAGTCAGTAGACCTTAGTATGTCTGGGTGAGTTCATCCATCAGGGTAGTGAGAACATTTCCATATGATAGGGTATAGTTCTCTAAAGGTTTCAACTAATACCTTGATAGATATACATATTCCTTGATGAGTTATAGTCCCCAACCATTGATTCAAATATGTTTATTTGATGTTTTAAAAGTTATTTTAAATAGGTTGTTATTTTCATGGTTAATTTGAGAAATTTTATAGAAGAACCCCAAAGTGTTAAGATTTTTGATTCATTTTAAACATCTCCACAATTATCTATGTTTAAAATTTAATATATGAATAATATATATCATGGTGAACTATTTATCTATGTTTCTCTAATGATTCCAATGAATAGATAACATATATTTTAACTTACCCAAACCTAGGATTCATTCCCAAAAATATTTTACATAGGTATACAATTCATAGTTAGGGAATGAACAAGAATGATATGTTTAATATTGTGCTTAGTGGAGCTTGATGGAGGTCATGTTGAATGGTTATTATTGTTATATTCCCCCATGAGCTGATTTGGAAGTTGTCAATTCCTAACCTTTAGGGTTTGTGTTGGAATTGTATGTTTTCATTTTGGGTTTCCTTTCTAATGTATTTTGTGATATATTGTTTTATTAGCATATGATTCTTAATTACTTTCATGATGTAAATCCATTAGATATTTAATTACCTGAAATCCATTTTTTTCATTTTCTAAAAAACTGGTTTATTGGTTACCGGTAACCATATAGACCCTGACCCAACAAACAATCTGGATTAAAAATTCAATATTTCAGAAACCGTCATCACAATCATGAAGACCGAGGTATCTCGAATGACGAGCCACCTTGAGTCGCGCCCCAGACATCACTACATCATCAGCATAATCTGAATCACCGGTAAAAAACCGCTGGTGAGAAACTACCGGACCTCTCAACCACATCATAACATCACCATTTAAAACCAAAAACATTGCAGACCTCAAGATAGAAGTGAGTTTATCCCATGCCTCTAACGAAACTCATGTCGTGCCCTTGCCATTAAACCCTTTGTCGTCACCTTCCTTCTAAATTCATCACCGTCGAGAATGAAGGGAAACATCCCTAATATAAAAATCGAACAAAATCAACCAGAACAACTAAACAAGGAGGAATACAACATCGTCGAACATATCAGATCAATCACTGACTCACACCCAACATAGAAAATCGAATATATCATGAACTCAATTCAAATAGTAATAGAATCAATAGTCCTACTCACGAACACTGCAAAACCATCATGAACGCAAACCAAGAAAAAACGACTACAAATGAGAGAATGAGAAAACCTCCCCCAGATGCCATCGTCGATGCAGACCACATCTCATCACCGCCATCCAAGAAGCTCGCAGAGACCTTGAAGGACAACCCAATGAACACTAGAGAAGAAGCGACACCTATCAAGTTCCAGGAGCAGGGACTTGCCCGCGGAACAGCACCACGTTGCCAAAGGGAGGTGAGTCCAACAACAGATGAGTCAAGAAGAACTGACGCCACCAAAACTGAGGATTTTCCACCACTATCATCGGAGGAGGGGTTCCATTCCAAGCCAAAATGAGTAAGGAGTTGGTGAATAGGGGATAACCTAAATCTCAGTGCCCTTTACGGGCTCATTGGATATTTAATTAATTATCCAAATTTTTTTTATAATTTATATCAAGGAGGTGTATGGTTGATTATAGGATTTGTTTCCATAGACTCCAATAAGTGTGTTATTAATTATTGGTTATTTATATATCATGAATCATATTTACTTTCAAATCGTGTCGGGTCCTAATTTTAAAAGCTATTTTAGAAGGATATCAGAGCAGTTTGAGTGTTTTTATGAATAACAAATTTGGTAGTCTTATAAATATTATTCTTGAATATGTAGGGAAATAATGTTATGGGTCCTTATGATTGTTTAATAGGCTTAGGAACCAATGACATGTGTAAGTGTCTTATATATCCTTTGTCTATAACATTGATTATATGCTGGATAACTCATAACTCTAAAGCGTAGGTAATAAAAATTAATGGCACAATACATGCATCATGTAGAATTTTAGTTGTGTACTAAAAAATGATTTTAATGATTCATCACTTCTAGATATTCTTAATAATAATGGGTCTGTCTTATCAAATATTAAATTCCACCCAAAAAATATCTCAATCAACTTAAAAGGTAGTGAAGTTTTCATCCCATTCCAATAATTGTTCCTCTATCTTTTGACCATATGACTGTGAAGGCTTATTTTTAGGGACCCCATATATAGGTGATTCCCTCACCCATTGACCAGGGGTTGAATTCCCACCTGTTGATAAATAAGTAGACATAACAACAGTAAAAAATTAAGTCCTTATAGTACATCATGAGACTAATAAACAGTTGATTTCATTCAATAATTTCCAGAGATATTGAGTCCTTGATTTCTATGGTGAGACTAACCCATTGTTAATAAATTATTCAATATATTCCATTGCATTTGTATTTTATATAGTTCAATACACACATATCATATGGTAGTTTTCTTTTTGAGTGTTTTATTTGGTGTAATAATCCTTTTTTCTTTTTTGATCGTGTAGATCCAAGACGAGGCCATCCAATCATACGTCGAGTTTTAGAACCTATTTTCATGGGGAAATACCCAACGACTATGATAATGATTTGATTTTTGGTTTCATTAGCCCTCCAAAAATTCATTAATTTTTTATCGATATAATATGTTGTTCATAGAACTCATGATGAAATCCTAAAACATGATTCATGATAGATACTTAAAATATGATATGTTTGAGTGTGGAATTTGATGGGATATTTAAGATTTGACTGTAACCCTCTGAATTCCCACCATTACAGGGGTATTGGATTGAGAACTAGTGGCTAATGAATTCTTTCTTGAGAAAAAAGATAGGGGAGAAGGAATATTCTGCTCTTCATAAAGAATAGTCAACTTTAATGACTAGTCGATTCCATCCCCAAGGATGTTTTTATTAAAGGTACCAAATATCATGATCCTACTCAAGGTGATCATCTATTGAGGGATCTGGTAGTGTGTGTAACCTTTATAGATATATAATTATATATACTTATAGTGGGACTGTTCTTTTTTATAGATATTACTCAACTGGGTGAGTTCTAGATTACAGTAAGGCTAGCATGGTGGATATACCTCCATAGAAGAGGTAGAACACAAATCATAGACATCCTCGAGTTAGCCTATGTGACCCCCTTTGATTCATCCAGGGTGGATGAGTAGCTGAATATTGGTTTAACATTGATATTCGACCACAACCGATATGTATTACATTCCAATATCATAGTGTAGTTTAATATTGAGGATAAGATTGTGTAATAGAGGACAACAAGTAGGTATCACCAGGAACAATTCAAAGTATGATATTAATTTTCCATACCTTATAAATCTTACACATCAATAAAAATTTCATTCATTCATTTCAATGTGAATCCTTCTTTAACAAGATATAAATCCAACTTGAACTCTTGGACCATCCATTTTTCAATATGCACACATAGATAGTCTTTTCATATATCCTATACAGGTATTTTCTATTATATTAATCAATAAAGTGAGACATTATCCGAGACCCACATCAACATGGATAAGATAAATTATGATCCTATAATCAAGATAAAATCAGTACCTATAGTAAGGTACATTTTTTTAAAATTTATGTAGATTTTTTTTTCCACTGAGCTCATTGATTGTGGTTTTTCATCACATGTTAATGGGAACCTTAGGATGAATAAAAATGGAAAACCTTGAGTAGGTTTCAATTAATAATAAATAAATTGGGAATCCTAGAAATTAGTTCCATTAACATCATAAAACAAAGGGTTACTACATTAGTGTAAGTCTGTGTGATTATTTTTCCAAATAAAATCCATGTTTTATCCAATTATTATGAGCATGATTTCAATATCAAATTATAACATGGGACGACAAAAATATTTTTAACATCTTATCATAAGGAATCAGATGAGCTCAGTAGGTTGGAGGAGTAATTTGGTAAAATGTTTCATAAAATATTTTTTTGTATACACTATTTCCCCAGGTATACTATGTTAAAATCAATAAGATGTCATATAGGATATTGAGTCATTTTATTTCCTATTTCCTTTACATTATCATGAAATAAAATAACAAATACCCTCTTTTAAGAATTTATAACCTCTTTTTTGACTATAAGGAGAATGACTATTCTTGATAATTGATCTCTTTTATGGTTATCAAATGCTCTATGATCATAAGGATGATTTCTTTATGAAATTGTTCGAGATTCATTATGGATAGTATGTATTCATAGTGATGTCATTTTGCATGAAAAAAGACACAGAAATACTCATGAGACACATGAAAATACTTATATTGTAATAATTTGAATTTTTTGTGTTGTTTTACATTAATTAAATCCTTATTTTTTCTCACATAGTGGATACGGATTTCAATCTTCTGAGTTTTCACTATGTTACCATGTTAACATCAGCATTTTATCATTCTAATAATGTTTTTTTGGAATAGAGATGCCATTTTCCATAGACATACAATTTAGGGCAGTTTTATTTCAATTGAAATTATAAAAAATAAGGTGGTGATTGATTGGGAGAGAACAAAAATGGTGTTTAATTAGTATATTTTCATTAGTATAGAATAATACATTTAGATTTTTTTTGGAATTCTTCTCTCAATGTTCAGCCCCTATGACATTCATTACATAGAAGGAGTACTTCTTCCTTTTGATAGAGGATTCAGAGTAAACATTCTAGGAGTTTATGTTGGGATTGAATAGTTTTTTGGTAATATGATTTTGAATGAAAGGTGCAGACTATGAGACTTACCAAGATGCATCATGTTCTTTTCTAAGTTACACACTACTATAGATTGGATCCGTAATTACCTAAGGATCTATGAATCTGAACCCACATGTTCCCAAATAAGTTACCCAAGACATGTAGTTTGAGGTCATTGTGTTTTACATGAAAATATAGAGACATTTTCTCCTTGGATACTAACTTATGTTCATCATATATTATAAGATCATTATTTATATAAGTGGATGTTATATATATTATATAACTATTATTTTAAAATTGCATATGTCAATGGGAAGTAAAATATGGTAGCTATTGGAGAATTTAAATATTTATCACTTTTGGATAATGGTGTTAGCCCCTACATGTTCTCATAAGGTGGGGAATGGATATATTATAAATATCAACATTGACATTTTATCAGATTAGATACTATTTAGAAAAAAACTAAGGGATTTGCTAAAGGAGGTGAGCACATCATTATCCATTCTTGTTATATCGATGTGTGAGGTGGTATGGACGAAGTTTCATACCTCCCCAATAGAACTATATAATATTATAGAAAATATTTAAGAGGATAATAGGAATATATTTGGGTGTCTTGACATGAATTGAAGTATGAATATGTTTGTTTTAAAGTGCCTCACATATTAGAAGTTCAATTGTTTAGAGCCAGTCTCTTGCAGATCTAATCAGACTTCATGAATCTCTTTTGTTAAGGTGTGGAAATATTTCAATGTATTTTTGGACTAGATATCCATTGGCATATAAGTTTATATTCATGATAATGTTTTAGTAATTTTTGACTAGTTAACAAAGTCAGTGTATTTCAATCACATTTAGCATTATAGTATAGTGAACATTATTATAATTCTATATATAGATAATATTTATGACATTATTGAATACCCTTAATGATTTTCAATAATTATTATTCTCATTAAATATTCTAGTTTGGAAGAAACATATACGAGTCCTTTGGGACCTCCAATATTTGTCTGTCGATTATTACCATAAAAAGACATTCATTTTGGGAGGGACATTAATGATATTGAGGATATATTTATGATCATTAATTATAAAATTTCGATGGTGTCTGAATAATAACCGACCAATAGAAGTGTATTCCTAAAATAATATCTCTTAATCTACTATTTTTATGGAATAATTCAATAAAACGTTTAGGAGAACATAATATTCAAATATTTACAAGATAGAGATTGGTATATAATCCATTATGGGGAATGAGCTGAAGTGATTGAGGATAGATAAAGTTCTATTGAAATTATAACATATTTTTATATCCTTGATCAATCATAATTACAATTCCAATAAAACCTAGAAGCCATCATATTTTCATTTAGGTGGACACATATTCTATATAATATTACCTTGACATGGTCTTAAGTTATTGGGACTATGTGACTAATTATCCTAAATGTTTTCTGGATAATTCATAATTTTTAGTATTGTTTCATATGTTTACTATCATTATTTGATAACCATATAGACAGAATGGGTGAAAAATATATTTCATGTGCCGAGGATAAGGTATTATGTGTGCACCCCACAGGAAATATCGACCTGGGTGAGCATGATTTTGAGGAATATAGTATTTCTATGGAGAACTTGGTGGTTGTTTAAAATTGATAGAAGAATATAATTCATTGTTGAGGGATTCCCTTGGTCGAAACATTGTGTTTATATGGGAACATTAATGTGATATCAGGAGATTTTGAGACTCAATGGGAGGTTTTCATAATCAACAATTATTGTGAGTTGTTCTTTTTGAGGAAAAATACTCTGAAGGTTGGGAGAATATAGTGTCCTATATTTTTATAAAAATTTCATTGAATTTTTTAAATAATATATAAAAGGTGGTAAATAATTGTTTCATTTAATTTTGTGGGCTATCAAAATTAAAAAAATTCTTAAATATATTTTATTTTTGGCATATGTGTAATAATATTTTAGAACTCCTAAACTGGGTCTCATGTTGAAATTATGAAATTATGGTTGTGTCTAAAACTAAAATATTTTCCATGTGTATGTATGATTTTTTGGTCATTATGTGAATACTATGACAGAGTTTTCATGAAATAAACGAAATAAAAACAAAGATTTTTCATTTCTTGATTGTAATAATGAGATGTTGACATAATACATTTACATGGCCATATATATTCTATTTGTAAATGATGTTATGGGTTAGATATTTTTTTCAATGACTCTCGAGCCCTTTAATTTTATCACATCAACCCTTTTAAGGTATATTTTAATTATGGATTTTATTATTAACTATTTTAAGGAGAATTTAATTAATTGTAAATTATTTTTTATTCCACTAATAGAAATTATTATTTACTATTTTTCACAAAATTGGAATATTTTAGAAAAATATATCATTCTTATTCTTTCCTGATTCAGTAATAATAGAGAATAGTTCAACACATTATTTTCAAACATTTTTTTATTTGGAAAATAATATAATTAGTAAACCTGAATAAAAAAATATTTATATATATTATTCATTACTATGTGATGAAACAAGTAGGAATTACATAAGTATTTTCCTCAATATATTAATTTCATGAATCTTATTTTTTGGGAAACATTATTTCTTAAATATATTTAGTTTTTTAATAGAAATCAGATTCAAAGAATTGAGTTATGTTTTTTCTCAATACATAAAATAAATTATATTTTTACGTCGATTATATTTAACCATATATTATGAATTTTTTTATTTAAATAGTTTATTATTTAATTAGGAAGAACATCAGGATGAAACTTCATTATTATTATTAAATTTCAATTTTTATGATTTTTTACCAATTGTGTATTTTATAATCAAAGTTCGTGGTGATAGAGAATATAATAATCTTTGATAAACTATTTTTGGATATAAAAATTTTTATAAAATAAAGTCTATTAAAATATTCATAAACTATTTGAAAATTATTTCATGATTTTTTGTGATTATATTTATGTGACAGACTCCCTCTCTTTGAGAAACGAAAACATGTTCCCATAATTAGGTGGTTGATTATTCATCCAGACATCAACATCATGAATATTATTTTCTTATTCTTAGTGCATGAGTAAAATTGTGAATCTCAATCCTAGAATGAAGTAAATACTAAAAATTATTATCTTCAAACACATGGTGGATAATTTAATGTGATTTCTACGTGTATATTTAAGATAATATGGATGATGAAATAGGTGATGATGATGGATGGAAAAAATTATCTCCTTGTTGCTTAATAGGGTCTCCATGGGTGTTGGAGTTGAGTTGCAATAGTGGCATGGCTGGAGGTGGAGGTAGTGTTTGGTCACATATTTTTTTATACAGTGTAGGTTAACAGTTCAAAAGTAAATATTATTTAACCCTCTATGTCATGTATATTTTATAACAAGATTTGTGGTGTTAGAAGCTCACAAACTCGTAAATACCACACATAGTGTGACTCTTTGTCCCACAACATGTGTCATGAGGTTGAGAACCTAATATTTTATGCTATGTAAAATACATATTTCATGAGAGATGATATGATATATATAAATTCCAATATATTATGTACCCATAGTTAGACAACATAATGTATAAAAAATATAATTCTATAAGTTGTATACATCCTAAAAACCAATCAGTTGGAAGGGAAATTGGGGATAATTAGGTACTTCACACCATGAACTTCACATGTTCTATGATTTATGTGAAAACATTACATATATTTCCTACCACATATATAATGTTAATTAAAATTTGTACTGGACATACACATCATGTTCCCATGTTGGAAAAGTCTTTTATGATGAATTAACATATATTTATCTACAGTAGTTTATGGTTATCCTTTGCTGAGAACCCTATATATTATTTACCAAACTAGACATGTTGTGTACATGTCTATTTGGATAATTCATCGTTATTTCGGTCTCATGTTATAATTTTGGGCATACAAGTAGTTGATTTTGAATATATTATCACATAAAGAAAAATAGTATGATTTATTTTGTTACTGATGTTTATTCTCATTATGACATAGAATAATAAAGGATCATTACTTTGTGGAAGAGATGATTAGAGATAAGTGATATATTTGTAATAGATATTAAATTATATAATCCCCCACGCGTTGGTGTGTGGTAATCATGATATGGTGTCGTGGTTCTCCCCAAGTGGAATACTCATAACATGGTGTGCCCTCTAATTAATATTTGAAGCTCAGGTACTACGTTATGTGTTAGGATATATTCCTAAACTAAAAGAAGATTCAGTTACCTGATGTGTGATGGGTGTTTGGTTCTCCATCAATTGAGTTTATATGCCCCCATATATTAGGATACTGTTTTTCATAATATAAAACTACTCTGTCTATCAATTTCAAAATCCAAAGATAATTTATTGTCCCAAAATATTTTCTTTTATAGGTCGTTTTCATTTTTTGACGTTAGTTCACATTGGATATTGTGCTCTAGGTTAATTTGGATCTTTTTAGATGAATCCCCTATCACCTCTATTGTAGAGTAGATTCACTTCATGGATACTATTAACTGTTTTCCCATAATATTCATCTAGATTCATTATGTTGAGATGATTTTTTTATTCTTTTCCCCATTGTTTTTAAGGATTAATACTTTTTATTTATACTCAAACCTATATGGTATTCATGTACACACATGTTGTGTCTATTTTGATGATACATAGTTTAAATAATAAAAGGAGGAGCTATTGGGGAAGGTTCTTAGTGAAGATTAGTAGTTCTCATTGTTGGTAGTGTGTAATGCTTGATGTTCTCATGTTATGACATTGAGATCATTTGTTCCCACTAATATATGTTATCCTTTAATGTAACTTTTTGACGTTGTGGTTTCTTTTTTATATGGATTTTGAGATGTATTTAATTTTTGTGAAATAAGTAGTAGATACAGAATTGGTGTACTTAATAGTGTTAATTTATTAAGGGATTTTTTATACATATTATATCATATAAATTTTTTGTTGATTATATGTTTAAATGGTAGGTCATCCTACACATTGATTTTTCCTTCTTGGAGATTCTCACTCACCTTGGCCCTACAAAAGGTGTGTTTTATGTTTCTCACTTCGACAAATGTCAGATTTAGTGGGGTATTAGTGGTTCTTGGCATTCTATATTCGAATTTTTACACTTCATATAAATACATTTCTTAGACCCCATGTCCCCTGAATTATCCTTTTACCATTATAATCACTCTCTTAGATATTACAATTTATTATAATAAATGAAAAAAAGTCATAAAATTTACAAAAAAACTAAAAATGATGGTATTTATAAAATCAATTTGGTAGAAATAATCATTCTTAAAAATATATATGAATACTTTTATTTAGAACATAATATGTAGTGAAATTAAAAGACTTGGACACCTCCAATATCTATATATTTATCACATTTGAAATACTAACTAGTTAAAAATATCTACAAAGGTAGTGTTAGATTTTATACTTTCAAAAAATAGTCCTCATTATTATTGGAATAAATAAAAAAAGAAATAACATTTTTATATTAATATTCATGAAATATTATATACCATATAAACCTTGAAATTTTTTATTAATAATTCTGTATTAAGATCCTTTTTAAATTTTTTGTAATAAATAATGATTTCTTATTATTGAAGAATATATAAATATGTGTTGGTGGGAAGTTATATATATGTATAATAACATCCATGTAAATTGTAAAATATTTGTTAGGTTGAATCATGAATGTTTATCATGAATAATTTGAAGAGAGAGAATAAAATATAGTAATCATTACAAAGAACAATTGATGGGTTTTCTTTATGCTACTAACAACTGTTAAACTGATATTATTTTATGTAAAAATTTACATAGTAGGGAAAAAAATTTGTATTGTGGGGATATTGAATATTATATATTAGGTAATCCAAATCTAATAGCAGGGATAGTGAATCGATCAAAAGTTCACTAAAACACTTATATGGATAGATGATTAAGATCCCTTTAATTATATTTGAGGATTCCATAAATTTTTTGAGAAAAGTATGAGAAGGATTAAAGTATCTAGGAAAAAAAATTATAAAATACAATAGTTTAGATAAGGTGGTGAAAACTATGAATGTACTAATTGTATGACTTTCATAACACACATAATAATTTTTTGGGGAATATATGACTAGAAAATTGTATTACATTACGAATATGACTTAAAAAATTGTGATAATATAATATGATGACATTTATAAATTTATATTTTCTAGAGTGTTTGGAAAACTAAAATATATGATTCAATGGTGAAATTATCCACGGAATTTTCAAAACAAACAATCTATTAAATTTTCATTCAATAGTAGAATAAAGTATACCTTCCAAAGAAGGGACATGTACCTGTTGAAGGGGAGAGAACACATAAAATATGAGAAGAACATGACTTAAAAATTTGAAGATAAATATTGACATACCATAATGATGTTCGTGTTTATATAAAAAAAATTATTTTGATCATAATGTCATGGTGATGGGGGTTACATGTGAGTTTCTTCATGATGAAGAATAATGGGACTCATCCTGGTCATCATTATACAAAAATAGATGGATACTAACAACCCTACTATAATAGGGTATACAGTTATTCTTCAATATATCATTGAGAATGGAATTAAGTATGACTTACACACCATTTTAAGGACCATGGATATTTTGTAATTTATCTAGGAGAAACAACGAGAGAGAAATTATTTGTAGGGGTTGTCATGGAAGCACAAGAAAACTGAAGTATGAAAATCAAAATAGTTGGCATGACATTATCATCTATACTAAATGAATATTTTGATAATACATTGATGATGGAAGTATAAATAGGTTTAAAATGGGGATTTCAAAAATGAAATATATATTTTTGGAGTTGCATGTTTCATGTAGACTTCGAATATAATTTGGATATGTGGATTTAATGGAAGAAGTTGAGACCAAAAGTTTTAAATATTGGTCAAAGAAAATTTCAACATATTTAAAATAAATTTTAATGAATACATGACCAGGAACAAAATAGGATTCAAATGAATGTGAATATAGGGATTTCATTTTTTCAAATATATTGGAGTTTCCATAATTCAAAATAGAAAACATGATTCATTTTTTCTTAAAAATTAATATGTTGAGATTGAATATGAGAATTTTATTTGATGAATCCAAAACTACTTTTTCTAAAAGTAAATATCTATAAAAAAGAGGATATCAATATTCATTCAATTAATAAATACTTATTATGTATCTATGGAATATAGTCTTATAATAAAAAGTGACATAATTCAAATTAATGAAGATAGAGAAGGAGGCTAATAATACCATAGAACTATGGAATATGTTCAATAAGAAAAGGAACTATTCATGCATGCATGTGGATTAATATTTCATATTTATGGTGGTTTAATATCTAACCATGATAATTTTTAATATAAAAATAAGATAAATATTAACGCTAAAAATTTGTTCTCTAAAACACAGAGTGAGTCGATGTATTTCTCAATAAATTTTTAAAGGATAAATTCACCTACTATATAAAGTAGTCAATATATCCAATAGGATACTAGTAAATGGTGTGATAGAAATTAAGGAGATTGATAATTTTATGAATTTATCACCATGTGATTCCGTGTAAATAACATAAAATGTTATGCTAGGGATTATAGTGTGATTCCATGGAATCATAGTGAATGACCATTAAATATAATCACATCACATAAAATTTTGGAAAAATATATGATAGGGGATAACCAATCACACCACAGAGTGGTATTTTAAGGATGAACCTTGTAAATACTTATTTTCTTATTTCTATATTTACTACACAATTTAGGAAAGAATGAGCAAACAAATTCAATAGGGGTAATTATTTTAAAATTCTTATGACTATAAAGTAAAAGGGAAAAAATAATAATTGGAAAATTAGATCAGTAACCCCCCCCCCCACTATTCAATGATTATCGAAAAATATAAACTATACTTACTGTCAAAGAAAATCTATTCTTCTACTTATTAGAAAAAAAAATTAAAATTTATTTGAATTTATCTATTTTTTATTTATATTCAAATCATACCTAGATTCCTAGGATGGAAAACTCTATATTCATTCCTATTGAATCTAATGTAGACTTTTAATATGAAAACTTATAAAATATAAATAAGAGATGGGAAAATTAGTTGAATATTAATTCGATAGTATATAAGTAATCACAATATTATTAGGGTAATTTTATTGTTAAATGTTTTAAAAGATTCTTTATTATTATTCTTATAATTAATCAAGTTCAGACTATGATAATGATATATAAAATGGTCATATTGATTCTATAATAATAGAATAAATAACTATATCTTCCAATGAAGTAGTAACTCAACATTTTGTATCATAAATGGACTTCTTGATGGAAAATAATAAATAGAAAAAAAAATTTAGAAATATCTAATATACTAATTACGAAATTACAAAGGTGAATTTCTCAAACATAACATGTGGAGGAAAAAATATAAATTCATTTTAAATTGACTAATATATATTCCAAATATTCATAATAATTTCAAAGGTATGTTGGTGAAAAATTAGAATACAAAATAATATTTTTTGAATCTATACATGCACAATAATATTAAACAACACCTACATCAACATTAACTATGTCCAATTTGAAGTGAATAATAAAAATAACGAAATATGATTGATAAAAAATATAAAAATGAAGAAGATTTCATGAATAACAATTACAAATAGTGAATAAGGGTTATAATGATATTCATTCATCTAATATATATTAGAATAACTCCCTCAGTATGATGTTTCTTGTTATTTATGTGAGAGTATGAAATTTTAAAAGAATATATGTTGGAAAATACCATGTTTTGGATTAAAATTCAAAGAAAAATGGTCTTTATTGAGATTATTGGCTCCAAATGTACACTTACGAATATTAAAAAGTGCTTGATGATGTCTTTTAATCTTTATTCCTTGAGAACTGAGAAGAAGGTAACCAATAATATTGTTACCTCAATATGTAGTAATTTTATTTCAAAGGCACACACATGTTTTTAATCAAAATATAATAATGTTTGGGTGAAGAAAAATTTTATAAAATTAATCAAAACATAATTTTTTAATTTCAACTCATAAAATGGAATAATCGCATATGTAATAGCCTAAAATATAAATAATTCATAAAAATAAACAAGAAAAAAAATATCTAGAATTCTCAACATGATAAAAATTTAAAATTATTTATAGGATACTATTATTTCATCATGATGTTATGGAGTAAAACCATTGAATATTGGCATAATTTTTTTAAATTATGATGATTTTAGACGGCTAAATAAAAGAGAGATTATATCTAAAATTGATTAAAAAATTATTTTTAAAATAATTTTACAAAGAAAGATAAATCATCCTTAGTATGTAGGCAACTAAAATAGAAGAAGAATGGTGTGAAAAGAAATCAAGAAATTAATAAAAGTAAATAAATAAAGGATTGAAATTCTGAAATGAGGAACATATAATATAAGAAAAAGTTTCACACTATCAATCAGAATAAACTCTATATATAAATTAATATCAAAATAGGAATGATGAATCCAATAATTGAAAAAATTTAGTAGGGAAATAAGAGTATTAGTTTGAAATTTACATCCTATAAGAATATATATATGTTTTTTAAAGTATTTTACCACAAAACATCTGAATAAACCATATGCAAAATGATTTAAATAAATGGATATCATAGGGGTACTATCATTTTGAAATAAACAAAAAAAAAATTATAAACAAATTGTAGAAAAATTATGTGTAAAATACAATTGTTTTGTTTCACATAAAGAATTATGTTAATTTAAAGATATATTATCTATGTATTATGACCCCATGGATATTAGTGGGTGTCTTGGAAGGAGTAAAGAATAAATTTATATTTATTATAATTTTGTGATAATAATTTCACTTCCAAAAGATACACCAGAGAGGATTTATAAAAAAGTAAGTCATTATTGACAAATTTATCAATATATTAGGTTGGAGACAATATTATTACACCCATTTATAATGTTAAAGAAAATGGGAAGACCATATTGTCTAAAGAAGGTCAGAATTTGAAAATATAAATTGTATCTAACATGATAATCTCCACCATTTTCAAATCAGTAATTAATGGTATTACATGTATAATATATTAGAAACTTAACCTAGAAGTTATCATTAAAGGTATTTAAGAAACCCCAAATTATTACATTTAATTTATGAGTATATACATACATTTTATAAATTCAAGGATATGAATAATTTAGGATCTAGATGAGTTTTTTTATACACAATATATCAAAGAAGATATCCATCATGGAGTTGGGAAGGTTTGTTGGATGTTAAAGATAATATGATGATGGTGTTTTTACTATTTTGAAAATGAATGTTTCTAATCCATTAGATGAGTTGAGTAAAATATATATAATCCAAGAAATATATTTAAAATAGGCCCAAAAATAAGAATTTATTTTGGTATCAGAGCTACAGTAAGTCATGGATCGTATTAAAAAACATGGCTAACTAACTCTAGTTTTCTGAATTATTTAACACAAATTGGATTTTTGTTTAATATCTTTAATCATAGTTCTATGAAAATCAGGTAGTATTATTCTTCAATTAATGGTCAATCAATAAATAATTCATATTTTATAATGGATGAAGAAGTTGGTTGGTGACATAACAAAATCTCCTACATCTCCTTTATATTTAATTTCGACAATGGGTATGAAATATACATTCAATTATATTTCCCAAAAAATATTTTTTTTGGTATTTACATACAATAAAAGAGTGATATTAATGTGAACATTGTATATACTCTAATGTTTTCAATTAGAACAGTTTCCTTAGTGTTTAAAAAGAATTCAATACAGGGATTTAAGTGGATATTGATATTTTGAAGTATAACTAAGTCAAAGAGAAAAGTATTTTGGGGATTAACATGGAATAAAATCATTGACGGATTCAACAGATTCAACACAATGTATAATAATTGACATATGTTATTGGAAATTTTGTTCTTCATGTTAATTAAAAAACTGTAAAGATGTGGAAATTATTGACCATATCATCCTAAAACATAAAATTGTTTATGGTTTAAAGATGATTTTATAGTATGAGGAAGGCCCTAGGTTATATCTCAATGAGTGTTGGTGGTTTAAAGTGTGTAATTTCGATAAAAACACTAAAAGTGGGGGTGGGATTGAAAATAATTTTAAGTAAATAACGTATTTTATGGAATTTAATAGACAAAAAAAGATGTGGATTTTGAAAAATATGAAATAAAGGGGTTGTTTTGGTTTCACTACACACATTTTAAGATCATTTTTCTAAAATATTAATTTTGTTTTGGAGTATATAAGTGGTTAAATTTAGTTGAAATCCTGATCAATTTCAATAAATTTATATTATGCATGTTGAACGATGCATGACAGAACAAAGAAATTTCCATGATCCAGAATATATATAGGGTATATGATATTCAAAGATAGATTGAAATTTCATATACTTGTAAATAGAAGGATTATTATGTTGTATAATAGGATCAGAACTTTTCACTCAGTCCGAACATCATACTGATTGGTTATAAATTAAAATAATATCAATCATATGAATCAAAAAATAATAAAAATGTGAAATAATGTAATATATATTGAATAAAAGTTTTTGACACCCAATTTAATCCCAACTAATTGCTGACATTGGAATCAAAACTCCCTTGACAAGTTTATTAGTCCCAAAAAAATGAATTCCCACTAATTAGCTCAAACATGAGAGGAGGAATCTCAGGTGATCTCTTTATTCATTTCAGAAATCCATAGGAGGATATAGAGCTATAAAACCTTGAATATTATAGTAGGAATCCATAAGAACTCAAAACATTTAGCACATAATTCCTTGTTTGAACATTCAAATGAGGTGTTCATGGTTCCCTTTTATATCCAAAATGCGGAGTTGTTTTGGGAACCCAAATTTAGATATACCACTTTTGTATAAGTTTTTTTTTTGGTTAATTATATTATCAAAATAAATATTTAATATCACCACATCAAATTTTGTGTCCATTAGAAATCCTTAATGGGAGATATATCAATAATACTAAACCAAACCATTGACTTCATGAAAATTTCATTACCTATACATATCATTTCATTTGAGCAACCAAAAAAGAGAATCAAGATTGTGTGTCTTGATAGGTGTTGTATCCCACTATTTTTTTGGATAGAGTAAAACATTTCATCCCATTTATATGCATTTATTGATTAAAAATGTAAAATAGTGGATATGGTTTCATGGGCTTCCATCCAATTTCTCCAATTTTTCTTCAACATTATTCTGGATCCGCCAAACCACCTCTTACTACAATGAAATCATCTAAAAAATTAAATATCCCTTTTAAAATAGTGATAATAATTTATTATTGAATCAAATTTGAAGATAAATATTTTATTATTTTTTAAAATTTCATTACAAAACATGTTTAACACATTGGTGTATCGGTTAAATAAAGTAGTGAATCATGATGTGATAAATTATCCAAAAAAAATTAAATAAGAGGGGGAAGATGGATGGAACATAGAACGATTGAATAGTATTTACTAAGTATTCAATGTATTTTTACATATATGGAGAATCTATCCAAATGATTTTTAAAATAAAATCTTCTATGAATATATGATTAATACCCATTGAATTATTTTTCAGTACAATATTAATTGGATGAAAATGTCCTACGGATGGCTCGAGTGGGTAGAATTAAAAATTATAAAAGTCCAAAATTTCATTCTAAATGTAGAAATAGAGAATTCCCCAAGTTTATGTCATTTGTACCATGTGTATGACATTCAATGAAAATGAATTATTTTGAATAATCTTATGAATTTATGAAATCAACTCAGTATAGTTTTTCCAAATGATTGGAAGTCATTATTAACCTAATTATGTGTTATTAAATCTAATATTAAAATATATTTACTAAATAAATAATTGTTACATTTAAAAGAGAAGTTAACATACATAAGAGTTACAGAGAATGACTATTAAAATTAGATGATGATTTTTGTCACACTGTAGTAAAGGGGATTGTCATAATAAAATTGGAAATATTTGTTCCCCATGTTATGTTGATGAGAATCTTATGTGAGTTTATTTATGATGATTAATAACAAGACACTTCTAATTTTTATTGTTTACAAAATGGGGAGAGACAAACAGCGGTGTGATAAGGGTGGTAATGGCGACTCTTCATGCTAGCATTGAGAAACTATGATGAAATGAGGATCATAACATTGTAGTTACCATGTTATGTTTAAAATGTACCTCTATGAAAAGGATTTATTTTAATTTCTATAGAGGTTTTCATGGTGACACATTAATAGTGAATACTAGTAGATAAAATATAGAGGGCCATATCATTATCCAAACATGGTGCCCATTTTGAGAATCCCTCAATGCAGAATGTTAGTTGAGATCCAATTAGGGCAGTTCCATGTCACATGAAATGTCATGGAATTTCATGTTTCATGGAGACATTGAATAAAAACTTAAGATATAAATTTTGGGGAAGAATATGAGACAAAAATTATCCTTGATACCATAATGAAAAATATTGAAAATTTAAGAATAGCATGAATGAATACAAAATTGATATTAAATGAGGATTTTAATACATTTTAATTAACGTACTATCTTATATTAATGATTATATAGTTTATATAATTCAAAACCAAAAAATTTTAATCATGGATATCCTCTAAATATAAATATACCATTACCAAAGAGTAAAATATATATTGTATATTCAATAAAAAAAGAATGATTCCAATAATAAATTCTATATTATTGAATAAAATATTTGACATGAATGAATCAACAAAAAATGCATGTGTGGTAGAGGTTTATATTCATGTTCATTAGATAACTACCAACAATAATGAAAAAAATATTATTGATAAAAATAATAAGGGAAACCGACCACTACACTAGAAGAAATAATTATTTGATGTCTTACACAGTGGTTCATGAAAAGACTTATCCATCAATTGGGTGAGGTAGTTAGAAGATCCTTTGGGATATTGGTGTTTGTTCTATGGGAAAATATGGAGATGGAAAATGTGGGCATGGTAACATAATGTGATATAGTATAATGATCTCAAATTGATACATTGGAGACCATGTTTTTATATCTTCGAATCATGGTGTGAGACACCTCTATGTAACCAATTTGTATCAAATAGTTCATGAATCCATGGTTGGTGGACTAACAAGTCATGGTAAGAAGCATGATTTAAATTCCAAGTCATGAAAATAAATATTTTCTTATGAAATAATTTACTACATAATTTGGGTGAGGAAGACTGTAAAAAAGATAAGAGAGGATTTTATTTTGACATATCTATGAGTTTTAATTAGAAATACAAAATTCTTAAAAAGGAAAAATAGATCCTACATTCACAGCCTCCCCAACTTAGTTATTATGTAAACCTACGAAATACATCATAGATTATAGAAATATTAATATATAATTATAATTTGTAAACACTTGTTACATTTTTTTCTCATAAATGAGTTATTTCATAATTTTTCAATGAATCCCCATACAAAAAATATTAATCTTATTTTTTCACGTCAAAAAATTATTATAAATGAAATATTTTAGTTGATCACCTCTATCACATTTATATTTCTTCCTTAATTCTTTTAGTGTATTCTTTTAATGTTACGATTTCATTTTTCTCTTCCCTTATAACGAAAATATCAGTGTATCATCCCATAACACTATTATATTATAACATTAGTGTGTACATTTAATTTTTTTTAACCATATTTGATATCATGGAATTACATCAAAAGATTTATCTTATTGTGATAAATAATATTACAATATTTCACAAATATTATTTTTATATATTATTCAAAAATAATTGTGATGTCAACCATATCCATATATTGACTATTTTAATTATATTTCTTATGGATATTTTCATTCAGTAAGCACTGAAAACCATTTTTATATATTATATTCTGAGCATGGAAATATAAATAATTATTTAACTAAAATTTCATTTATGTTTAATATATTTTAATTTTTTTTTCATGTGGTAAAGAAACAAAATAATACAATAACATTTTCAACCTAAATAGTAATGTTTTGATGGTCAGTCCTTTTTTATATTAATTTATGAAACAAGAAATAAATATTTTATTCGCTTGTTGGAAAATTTAAAAGGCTTTTTAGAGAAAATTTTCAAACATGAACTATATTTGGATAATATATTAAATAATTACACATTAGTTTTTCTTGTAATTTAAAACTATTTTTGGTTTCATGATGATTATTTTTCTCTGAACGCAAGAATTTATTTTAAAAAATTTCAAAACAATCGACCAAATGTGAAAATTGTTCTTTAACACAAAAAAAATATCTCTTGTTAAAAATTTTGCATTTTATATATTGAATTAAAATAAATTTTGTGAAACAATGAGTCCATTTCAAGTATTCAATAAAAATATTTTATAATCCTTTCCAGTTATTATCAAATTAATCATCTGGCACTAGTTAATAACATGTATCTAATTAAGTAATTCCTTTACCTCATATATATACTTATTTAAACTTTTAGGACAATATATACAATATTTATAAAAAATAAAAAATGTTTAATACTTTTATATTTTAAATTTTCAGAGAATATATCATTTATAGTTGTGGTCGGACCATAAAAATTAATTTTTATTGGATTCTAATGAATAATACATATTTTATAAACAATCCAATAATTATATAATTCAAGGATGCATTAAATATCTGAGGCACAATAAAGTAACTGAAAGTATTTCAATAAATGATCCTGTTAAAAATTAAGTTGAACACAACAAAAAAATATTAAATAATCATTATCTCCCTTATTATTTTTTTAATATTCACAATTTTGTCAAAGATATCAGGTTTCAAAAATATTGATATATTCATTACTTATGGAATTTGATATATTATAGAATGTCAAATATATATCTATAAAGAAAATTCTAGAATATTTTTTAATGATTAAATTAAAAAAATATTTGTTTAAAATAATTTCTCAATGTACTAAAATAATTTTTATAAATGAAATTTAATTGGAAGGGTTAAGTCTATCTAATACATTTAAATGTATAGATGAATTTTAAATTATAATCTATAAATTTATAACCTATTTTTATTTGTTATAATATAATCCTATTTATAGTTTTTGGGGAAGATAATAATATATTATAATCATCCACTAACTATCAATTCTAAAAATATATATACAATGTAATGGTATACCTCTCAACTACTGTGAAATAGGTTTTTTAGAGTTCCCAATGATATTATTAATTGATTGTATAATTTTTTTAATCTCATAATATATTTTTATAATAATTATATATTGTAATTAACAATATGTTATTTCTTAATATGATTTGGTTATATACAACTTGTGTACATTTGTAACTCCAATGCAAAAGGGAGGCATAAAAGCATATTCCGTATTACTCATGTTAAAATGGAGAAACATTATTTTATGGTGATTTAATGATAAGAAATCTATAATTGAACAATATTGACTTGGAAAAAATTAAGGTAGTGTGACCAATAGTGATGTGATCATGGGGTATATGTGAGAGAAACCACAAAATAGTATTTCAAAATGTATCTTTCTTATAGAAAATTCATTTATATAAAATGTAACAATATAATTCAATTTAATCACATGAGAGGATTCATGAATTACAAGACATTTCTATCTATGAAATTGGTTATCTCTCATTGGGAAATGCCGAAGGGTTATAAGGGGAGATATGCATACCAAAGTTTCTTGTTTGTAAATAGTTTCAACACATTACTCAGTGAGTTATTCCTACGATATATAAAATTAATAAATTTCACACAAAAAATTTAAATTTATTAACACATTTAATTTTGAAGTAAAACTAATTTTTTCACTTTCATGGATTGTTACATTATTTTTTTTATTTTTTAAAAATATGGTGTTGAATAGTGTATAGATCTTGTTCTAGTGAAGACATTGACCCTCATGTGAATTTATTTATATGTTTTGGTTAAATATAATGATGATTAATCCTCGATATTTTCCTATTGCGTCATGGAATCATTTTTTGGATTCAATATATATAGGTGAATTAATTTTAAGGAATTACCTATTCTTGTGCATGTCATGTACTTAAAAGGAGATGAACTATGTTCTTGCATTGATCTAAAATCTTAGATTTCAAATTTATAGGGACATAATGAATAGACTATGACTCAGATTGGGGTGGTTTCTTTCATTGAATTTAAAGGATCGTAGAATGGGAC
The DNA here is from genome assembly GCA_963277665.1 of Viscum album. Taxonomy (NCBI): domain Eukaryota; kingdom Viridiplantae; phylum Streptophyta; class Magnoliopsida; order Santalales; family Viscaceae; genus Viscum; species Viscum album. The sequence continues at coordinate 770,432,049 of OY728135.1, read as the reverse complement.
ATCGATTTCAGTCCCATCCATCAGTGGAATTAAATAGTTAAAATTTGGGTTAGACAATATTGTCATAATTTTGTGTTCTAGCATTAAAAAATTATAAATGACCTTCCATTTTTTCATTAGTGTTATACTAAAAATTTACCATTTGACTCTTAATGGTGAGTTTTATTTATATTATATAATTTTGGTTAATTCTAATTTCAACTCAAATCCCCTAGATTTGAAAAAATTCATTGAAAATGTGAAAAAAACTACTGTAAATGTTGAATATGAATATGTTCCAAAACATTTTGATGTATGTTGGGTTCTTGGGCATGTCATTTATAATTTCATAGTTATTCAGAAACAAGTATATCCTCCACATTATGCCAATTCATGTAAATAGGTCAATAGAATCAACAAAATAATTTTTCTGGAAATATACAATGTTGAGACTAAAAAATGGTTCACAATGTGAAATGGGTGAAAAGACTACCAACAAAAATAGAATTAAATAACAAAAATAGAATATCATAGGTTTCTCATGTTGGTTAAAATTAAGATAAGGTCCCCATAATGAATAATAATAATTTTGATCCTGCAGGTATTAGTATTGAATTTAATGGTATCATGGATTGTGATGACAAATTCCTTTATCTTGAAATTTCTAAAGACATTACGATTCCTATTGAATAACTCCAATATGAACATGCCAATAGAATTTTTGATTAGTAGGTAGATTCTATAATTTATTAGGCTGACACCTATGAAAACCATTTTTCTTTCCCTGAGGATAAGAGTACCATATTCAATGAAACTAATGAATTTTCTAAAGGAGAAACTAGGGACTATATTGGTCTTTAAGATCTCATCAGGCCTATAAATACACCATAAATGATAGGACATCATAATGATGAAAAGGTAAATGAGTCTCCTTCTATTATTTACAGATTTTAGTTTCTTAATAGAGACCTAGGTTTACCATACATGGATAATATATCATTTTAGATGAATATTCACCACATTAAAAAATAAATTCCTAAAGAAAGTGACATTTTAGTATATTTTAAAACATCCTCAAAAACATCTGACTCGATGAAAGATCATCAATTTTTCTCAAAAATATATTCCCTTTTATTAATCCTATATAAAATAATTATTCATAACCTTGGGAAAGGAATAATAAGAAAGGGGTTACCACAGATTCTCAATAATGGTAATGTAAAATGTACATAGGCATAACATGAGCATAAGTGTATGAGAACATGAGAATAAAATTTTAAAATCATACAATTAATATTAGTTATCATATAGTTAAGTGTTGGAATAAATATTGGTAGTTTAAAATACATTAATCATAAGTGAATCATGAGCATAGTCCATAAAAGCATAACATAGGAATAATTCATTGAATATATGGTAAACACATAAGCATATAAAAATTATTTCCATATTAGTCAAGTCATAATTTCCAAGGCCATATTAGTAGTGTGGGATCACTCCCTATACCATCATGGTATTCATGGTTTTATCCAATGACAATCATAGTAGTCAAGGTTCAATCATGGAGGATAAAAATACCATTACAGAAGAGAGTTCAATCCACATTACAAGCATGTCTATATCATGGGATATAAATATTTACCCAATTATTTGGATGGATATTTAGTAACAAGCAACATAATAATGAAGTCATATATACATATTCAACAAGATCACAAACAATCATATCAAAACCCATGAAATGAATTTGGAATAAAAAAGATGTAATGAAATAATAAACTATCGAAAAAATATTGGTTTTATAATCATTTACTTAAATCATAACCTCTTAAATGAATTGGGTTTGATAAGAATATAACCCATGTATGTGAAATGGGTTTTATAAACATAAAACCCATAAAAGTGAAATGAGTTTCAAAAATATATAAACCATGAAAGAAAAATATGTTTTATAAACATCATTCCATCAATACATAAACATTTCAGACAAAGAAATGTGAATAGAACCATTTGATAATTTCTATAGAAATTCATGAGTAAAAAAGGATGTTATTATTGGTGGGAATAATTTTGAAAGATATTTTAATACAATTTCTTGAAGAAATTATAATTTTTTATTTAAAAAATTATTTATAATAAATGAAAACATTTTAAAACAATTTTAATGAAAACTTTATTGAAAACATATAAAGTAATCATTAAATACATTTTGAAAACCATTTTATTTGATATATTATAATTGAATCATGAAATATTTTTTAAAACCGTTTTCCATGAAAATATATAAAATAACATTGATAATTTTAGGAAAGAATTTTTAAAACATATATATTATGCTTGAAAATATTTTAAAAACCATTTTCATTGAAAACATATACAATAAACTTGAAAACATTTTGGAAACCAATATCATTGAATAATTATAAATTAATATTAAGAAATTTTGAAAACAATTTTCCATAAAATATTATAATATATTTTAGAAAATGTTTCAAAAAAAATTTGGAAAATAATTTCTATTATAAATGGATATTTTAAATAATTTAAATAATTCACATTGAATTTGTTTTTTTGAAAACATATAACCTACACTTTGAAAATCAATTTAATTTTTTTTAACATAATACATTTATTTAATATGTTTTCATTGAGAATAAATTAAAAAATAATAATGTGTAGTATATTAAGAAAAAAATTTTCATAAAAAGGAATATTTTAGACTTGAAAGGGAAGCTTAAAACTAAGAATTTTAATGACGGTAGATAAGTCCATTCAAACCAAACATTCCTTTTTCTCGATAAACAATTTAGAAAAGTTCCTCGATCAGAAAATTAAAATAATATTGATTCATAAAAAAACCTTTTTTTGTTTAAAATTCTAAGCATTGGTAAAAATGTCTTATAAATGTCATAGGATAATCGTAAAACAAATTATAAAATTTTAAGAAAACATGGTTTTAAAATAACACATATTTTTCACCGAATAGGTAGTTAATTCCATATTTTCTGAAAATAATTTATTAAATATATTTTTTATGAAAGAATAGAAAATTCTACGAATACTTCCAGATATCAGGACAATACATAGGATATTAATGTTAATGATTTTTTTTGAGTAATTTATCAAAAGGTTTCAGCAATTATATCATAATCATAAAAAATACAGTTTATCCATGAGATTGTTGAAATAAACTCTTACCACATGGTATTTTTAAATCATGCTAACCATGTAAGAAGACAAAATTACATGAAGCTTAAAATATCCTAAAAATATTAATATTATAGACATAAAATGTTAAAAGAAACTATATACATGTCATAAAATTTTATACATTCATAATAAAATATGTGTTCCAAAAAAAAATTGAGTCAAAACTACCTTAATGATTTGGTAATATTTGAACTTTAAAACAACATAAAATAGGGACACTAAAATGGATAAGAAAATACCCCTAAAAAATTATAATAGTAATATAATATATTCATGGGTATTATATACACCACACAAACTAAATGAGTGGTGAATGGGGATGAAATCTCACACAAATAAAACTAAGACAAGAAAACCATTACTACTTGAGTAACTTTAGAATCGTGATCCCCATGAAATAATAAGACTAATTAAAGAATATAATATTATTAAATAATTTAAATAAATGATATAAAATTTCACATTTCATTTTATAAACCACCCAAAAGGCGTGTGTGGTGAATATGGTGGCACTTTCATGGAAATAAAATGTGAGATAAAATTCCCTTACCTTTGGTATTGAATCTAATCACACTCATTAAAAACTATTGTATAATAAATTAAGTTTAATTTTCATATATTACATTACCATATTATTATATCTAATAACATATTTTACTTTATTAAGACATTATATTACCCATTCATGAACAATTTCATGTTAACGTTTCATTTTGGGTAATTTTTGTTGCTTTTCATATATGTTTTCATATTATTCATGATATTATTACATAGATCATGATTTACATATTTCTCAAATGAAAAACAATTATTTTAATATCATATATATTTATCATATAAATATTTTTAATACTTCTATAAAATATACTTATATAAAATGGAATACACCATTCATAGAGACGGTTGGTCAAACGTAGGCATAAATGATATTTCTTTTTTATTTTAATATTCAATGAAATGTAAATAACAATTATTATTATCTATATATATATATATAATATAATTCCCTTATAATTATTTTTTCATATTTATCATATAAATTTACTAAACCCATCCTTAATACATTCCAGGTAGAATGTGAAAAAATCACATCACTTTGAGGTGGCGGTAGTCCATACTTCAACAAATGAGGATATCGTGTTTTTATAAGATGCTATAAATGTAGTTATGAACTATTTATCAATAAAAAATTAAAAATAAAATCAGAAATATAATATATAATATATAAAAATATATTCTCTATCATAATTCTCAACCATGATAGGTTGAAATGAAAAAATGGAAAACAGCATTTCATGAGGTGGTAGTTCGTCGTACACAAAAATGATAAGTTTGTTACCCACTAGAAGGTTGTGTGTTTATTTGTTTGTATAAATCCTATAATAAAAACATATAAGTATATTTAGGGTATTTATGTTGTTATATAATTATGTAATAATAATATTTTTTTTGATGAAACAAAATAAAACAAAGGAGCTTGAGGAAGGATGTTACCTTTTCTTTGGGTAACTCCTCTTAGTTTACACAAAATGGAATCCTTGGTTAGAGTTATTCCAAAAGGGAGGATTATAGTATGAAGGGGAGTAATTTTATATCTTAATTTGGTAGTTTTTTAATGAGTATAATTTGTTTTATAGGTTTAAGGAAGTGAAGGGGTTGAGTGCATTTTTATACAGGGGGAGAAGTTACATTCATGTAAATATAAAAAGGTAAATACTATTGAAGGGTCTCCCTCACAATAATGTTCCTAAAAGATTTGATCAATTTCGATATAATAGGGTACTTGGTAGAAAGATGATCATCAAATTGGGTTTTCACATATTTCTTGGTGATTCGGCCTCTTAAGATTAATGTTCGACCATTAAGTAGTGAGTATTTACATTAATCATTATAATTAATTTTAATTTACTTCACTATTAGTATTGGTAAAAAAAGTAGTTAAACTCTATAAAAATTTTATGTTATTCTAAAATAAAAAAAATTTAATTCATTTTTTTAAATTTTAGTTTCATAATTTGTAAAAACAAATTTATATTTAATCCCACAAATGGGACAAGATGACGAGTACTTAAAACGGAAAGGTCCAAATATTAGAAAACATTTTACATCCACTTTCATTGGGAAATTTGATCTGATGACATATACTGTAGTAATTTATGTATAATTTACCTTACTAAAATTTAGATTTAAATTTAAATACTATTTAACTATATAAATATATTAGATGAAGATGTGATTTATAATCAAATAAAATGTTTTTCATAATTCATCAAAAATAAAAAATTATAATAAAATTAAAAAAATTCACTCAATGTAAATTTTGATATTCTGCACCCAAAAAAGAATTTATTGTCTTCAAAAAAATATAAAATTGTAAAAAAGTAGATTTAAAATGGGTTCTCCGTTAAAAGGTGGTAAAATTACCCATTAAAATTTTCATTTTTTAATTCATAAAATTACATTTATTATTAACTTATACATATAAAAACTTCTGTATGAATATCAAAAATATTGATTGAATGTATAGTAAATAAATTTTATTTTATAGATTAATAAATGTGTTTGTTTATTTATGGGGATAAAATTTTTTTTGTACGTAGAAAAGTAGTTTTCTTTGAAAAATGAATTTTTTCATTATCTAATAATTGTTACTTTAATTTCAGGATAATTTATAACTAATGGATTAATTATATACAAATGTGTAAACCAATGATTAATAATATAGTCAATTTCATTTATATCTTCCATTCTAATGGCTAGGTGATATTTATAATAATATTTTAATAATATTAATAATATTATATTATAGTTCAGTAAAAACACGACCTTGCGTGTTTCAAAAGCTATTAAAGGGGCATGGTATTGTGTTTAATATAATCCAAATATGGGGTTGTGTGTACCATAGCCAAATCTAGGTGTTGTGTGTCGTGAAATATTAACTAGCTTTTATAACAAAACCCAAACATAGTACTTTTATAAAAAATCAATATTCGTTATTTTGTGAAATAAAAAATATCCAAAAAAATTAATTAATTTGAAAAACAAATATGCATAAAATCACATGGTGTTACATTCTTATTACTACACATGCTGGAGACATATATTATGATAGTTAAAAAGATCATATAGTTATCCCAATTAAAAAAATATAAAATTAAATTGTCACTCTCATGGGATCTATAATCAAGATGTCTTAATGTCTGATACTTATAAAACCCAAAATGATTCAAAATATCATGACAATATTAAATACATTACTATCTCTACAGAAATTGATAACAGTACTGCTAGACAATCATCTATGGATAAAATTAATCAATGAAAAAATGTTGTGTCTAATTCCTGTTCAATCATCTTCATTAAAATAAATCCAATATGTTATTTTCAGGTTGTTTCTAATTCATTAGATAAAAAAAGGTATGCAAATTAATTAATATATAAACTATGTTTATTAAAATATTTGACCGTATAATTCGTGATGGAAAAAATATGTTGTTATTAGAAAATATTCAAGGAGGAAACATTCAGGCTATAAATAGTAAATGGGATCTAGATCAAAACACAAGCCTAAATGAGGATTATGTTCTAAAATTTCCATTTACTGCAATACTCTAAAAAATTTATTTCTCTTTTTATTTTTTTAATAAACAAAAGCTTGATCTTCTAGGTCTCTCTGGGAATAAGAGGATTGTTTCTGAAAAAAACTACTTCTTTTAGAATTATGGGATACCATTTATTCAGAACTACAAAATATGTTATTTATATCAGATGGATTATGTGTTTTTTCATTCAAGGTTTTATTGATTCACACTTATCAATTCTATAGATATTTTTCTCTCATTATGTTTTGATTGTTTGATAATGATAGAAAATTTTTATTTCAATTATTCATTTAACAAATATCATGAAACATTGTAATAGTACAATGAAGGGTAATTGGATTATTATTGGATATTTTGGGGCCACTCTCAGTCAAGATTAAGGGTAAGTCAAGTTCAAATCCCTTTCTTCAAACATAGAATTCATGGCTTGTATTTAGAATTGAAGCCTTCACGAATTCATCCTGTATTTTTCTAAATATAAATGATACATTTAGGACCATAATTAATGTTGGAGATTATATTGGATATGGATTTCAATAACTATATGTCCCTTAATGATGGTACATCCAATTAATGCTCCACTATTAAAATATTTAATTTAGAACATCATCCTACATTAACTAATCATGTCACTTTAGAGACTAAACCAACTATTCCATGTATACTCAATAATTTGTGGAAATTTCATCTTAAATGTGAAAATGTTATCCATCATACATAAAAATCATTAAATCAAAAAGATTATTCCCTGTATTGTTTTTTAATGATGAAAGTTATTACGAAATGATTGAAAATTTGGAGTATTGAGCACTTCATATGTGGAGGAAAATATTATGTAGCTTCAATCCTTTATTCATATCATTAAGGAATGTGATACTACTAGTGATATATATATATATATTTCTTGAACAGAAAAATACAATTATACATCATATCATTATGCTCTTAATCCATAAATAATTAATAGAAATATAGTCTTATGAAGTCAAATGGGTTAAGTATGGTGATTAGAATACCAAAATTTTAAACTCTCTCCATGGAGATACAAACCCAATAGATCTTTGGTTATTAAAAATTATAAGGGGTATTTATAGTTAATATAGAGGAATTGAGTTCTCATATGGTTTCTTTTTACAAAAAACTCTTTGTGGGACCAAGTAATTTTATTAATCTTATAGAAAGTATCATTTATATATATTTCAATGATAAGGAAAATTAAAATATTATTGTTTTTCCTCAATAATTTTAGATTATATTTTCTAGTTTTGGTCTTAACTCTAGATATTCTCCAAGACCAGATGGGTTCAAAAACTATTTATGTCAATCATATTGGGAGATTATTTATTGTGATGCCTCCATGCCTATACATAATTCTTTAAATGGTGGAAATTTGGCACAAGGAATTAATTATCAGTTTCCTTTAATCATTATAAATATAAAGAATGAAAATGATTTCCATATTATCATACATGTAGATCTTGTGATCCCATTTGAAAAATATATAAGAAAAAATATTTCAAATAGGCTTTCATGAATTACCAATAAGATTGTGTGTCAAATTCAGTTGGACTTAAGAAATGTTAGAAATATTCCATATTACTTCTCTAAATTCATTAATATTCTTAGGAAATCCACTATAGGGGGAACATTTCTCTCAATCATGATGTTAAAAATAACATTGACACATTTTGAAGTGGAATTAATTACAGGGATTTAAGTAACATTGGAATTGATGAAATATTTACCAATTGGGTTTGAACCCTCAAGGTCAAAACACATATATTAGTGATTATCAATGGATCCATTGAGGGCAATTTCAAATTTACCATATATATCTGGAATATTGATCCATTCTAATCCATCATCTTCTCCATCGTAGATGATTACTTATGTAGGTTTCTTTTTAGCATGGAAAATTACAATAAAATTAACCCCACCAATGATTATAGTTTCCTTCTTTCTCTCACTCAGTTATTATATACTAATAAAATAATTATTTTCACAAACTATATCAAAATAAATATCAATAACATCATATAGTCCCTCTATTATTAGGATAAATACAAAGAGAGATAAATCGTTTGGAATAAATCATTGCTATTTTTTGGAAAACATATTATCATAGCTAGAAAAGTTAACATCCATGGGGAGTTAAAAATTAGTGAATATGTGATTCCATTAAATTATATGATGGTTATTATGTTTTGTCGAAACCTACATATCAATTATTTTTCTAAAAATTCGAGTCATTTTAGAACCCTGTTGGATTCCTAGAAAGGTGAATCTTTCTCGATGGAAGGAAGGGTTAGCCTTGTCAAATATGTGATTGTCTGAAAAAATAACCATATTTTATAGTTTATAAACTTTCATCTTACCTCATTAATAGTATAAACACTCAAATAAAAGTATCTTTATGGAGTGGTAGAATTATTATACAGTACTTGTAAATGTCACTTTTAAGCAATTCTATAAACCAATTTATTGTGGTGGGCTTGGCATAAAAAATCTATATAAATTCAATGAATATTTTTTGGATAACCCAATTTGGAGACTTATCAATGAGAATTCATATGCTCTTCATTTTATAAGTTCTATAGTTTTAAATAGTATCAAAAACATGAATATAAATTATATGGATTCCTCTATCTGTCCTACCCTCGAAATTTCCTTCTCAATCATTTTAGTAAATTCGCAATGGCTTGGCAGAAACAACTCATATTTTAATTTTTTGTTAGTTAATTAGAAAGGAAAACATCTTATCAACACTATTTACTCTCAGTATACCTATTTTGACATAAATATATTGATCAAAGAGAAATTGGAGAACTCATTATATGTGCTTTCGAAGAAAATAAATCTATTATATTTGACCTAAAAATTTATATATGTGGATGAAAATCTAGTTTTTGAACCTTCCCCAAATGGGTGAATCTAATGAAATTTATTCTACCAAGAGTCTATGAAGGGATATGTATCCTTTTTTCCATGGATTAAAGAAGTGGATGGATTCTTCCTTCCAGATTCTCTATAATTTGTAGAATAATGTTCTGAAAGATATCTACTGATTATTTATTAAAGGGTTTCATAATTAGTCTCTAATCTCAATGGGTTATCTGAAACCATAATAGGGATGAAATATATGAACTTATTTTGTGATGTGTAATGGATACATCCCAATGGAAAACATGTACAGGTCTATTTGAAATTTACATGTCATGTACAACAACAATCTCGGAGGATATTCTCAATTTCATTTAATGTATTCTATCTAATAGATGGTGAATCATTTTATGGTGGAATTCATAAAATTATTCCAATTCATATGGATCATTATAAATAATATGATCCATGTATGTGTCATAATCTTCTTCCAATCAACACTAGCAGGATATATTACTACTGTGAAGAGGGAAGATAAGTTTTAAATGGTCATTGTTACTACACAATTCCTTATCTTGTTGTGCTTATGTTTTTTTAAGTAATATGTATTTACCATTCACATCCCAGAACCTTAGATGTTATATGGATCCATCCACCCCATTGATATATCAAATGTAACATGAAAGGATATGGAAGAGGAAATTTTTTTCTTCTAGATATGGTTTTTTTTCAATAATGGAAAAATTTAATCTATAAGATAATTCATCGGCCCTTATGGCACCACTACATCATTTGAGGGAAAATTATTTTCATTATTAAATTGTTAGAGATGGGAAGTCAATGAGGATAACATAACATGTTTCTTGAATGTTATTCCACAACTATTTATCAATATATCAAAAATGGTTTTGTTAATAATTCATGGAATCTAACTTCCTAATGAAGTAATTGTATGTACTAACTGTCATTAATGAAATATATCATCATTCATGAATACTATGTGTAAAATTAATTGTCTGATGTACGTTAAAATAAATATATTATTAACCATGATATATCCAAGCTCAGTGATGTACTTTATGATATCTTCTATTATTAGCAATGTATGTATAGAAAAAACCCATTTTTTAGACTTTTCAAAAAAAAAATATGAAATAAAGGTGGGTTTTCCATTTTGGGAAAGCTATCATTCTACCAAGAAAATATATTGTTTAATGACTTGATGAAATCATTTTCAATCAATAATATGATTTAGGGATATTATTTATTTAAAGGATTAAAGATGTATTTTTTTATGTTTTGTTGTTTTATATTTCTATATTACCATAAATACAAATATTAAAATTAGTGAAGATATTATAGTTTCTTTATGAATACGATATATAAGGTTTTATGGATGTTTTATGCTAATAATAATTGTTGCGTATGAGTATTTAATGTCTTATGGAAGTATGTCAAATCAAATTGTAAAATTATTTTTTATTTCATAAGGCTTATGAGATCTGATTGGAACATTTATTATTATAAACAACAAAATACTGCATATATCATTTCATCTGAATTTAATGTTTATTATTCAATATTCATTATATGTTCATAATGAAATCTGTGTCACCTCCTAATGATGAAGGATGTGATTTGAATTTTTTTCATTTATACCCTTGTGAGGAGATGGTTACATTTTGAAGGAGTTTGACTGTCCCATAAACCTTAGAATTATGACACAATATGAATCAATTTTTTTTAAAGATAACACATTTTTTCAGTATATAATGAGATTATGATACAATTTAAGGGTCTAATAAATGTAGTGTTTGGGTTATCATAGTTTTCAATATGTTATATTCTGATTTTAGATGAAAAGTATTGAAATAAAAGATACTATTTCATGATTATAAATAATACAAAAAAATGAGTATGGATAAAGTATCATTTGAAAATGAATAAAAAATACAGTCGCATAGTAACTACATGTATTAAATTATAATGAGCATGATTACACAATTATTTATAAATTTTTCTATAATTTTTTGTAATTATTAAGTTATGTGTTTCTCTAGATAATAGTTAACATTATGCAATTTTATTAAGGGACCTTTTAGTTCTCAAAAGGATTTCCGTTGTAAACATAGAAATTCTAGAAAAATTATCATTACTTCATAGTTTTTATGAATGATTTTGTGTGAAATTTGGTGGTTACCCATACATAGATATATTTTAAATTAATATTTTTAACACATGGTTCAATAAAAATCATTTTAATCAAATGAGAGAATTTTGGGGAATTTTGATGTGTAAGGGTAGTGAAGCATTACATGTGAACAATTATATAAACTGTGAAAAAAGAGTGTGGGATGGGTCAAAAATTTTACCATTCCATTTTGCATTTATATAACATACTTTTACCATACATGAAACATTTCCAAGAGTAACCATGTGAGGGAGACTATCCTAGAAATTGTTCCCCCACATAGTTGGTGCACAAATGGTAAAGATAGGTGGTTTGTACAGGTTAATTAAAATATAAAATTAATTTCTTAGTCTACCTACTTTAATTCCCCAAACCCCCTATTCCTCTCTCTCTCTTTCTTGGATGGAACAATCACACTCTAAGGGAGTTTCCCCCTTCCTCTGTTCCATTTATTGACTTCGATCTTGATTTCATGTGGATTTTCTTTTGTATGTCACATTAAAACTCTTTCTCTCATTAATTATTCAATTTCACATTATTTTTATAATTCTTATTAAAAAACGTATCATTTTATATTTTTATTTTACGACTAGACATAATAATATGGAATTGTTTGTTTACGATAGTGAAGGGAATTTTTTGGGTCAATTTATCATTCATAATAGAATTTGATGCAATGTATTATGTTTCTTCTTGGATGAAGTAGATGTTTCTATTAAACTGCTTTATATTGAATTCAATTATATTCTTAATTGTTTTAAAATAGTTATTCATTCACGTGAAACCTATTTTTATGTCTTGAAAAATATATAAAGATATATATTAATGCTTTTATCCCCATGAATTGAATGGATTTAAGAAAACTATTTATAAAAATATTCCCAACTCACATTTTGAGGGTATTTAAATGTTTTAAAAGTTTGGTGGACAACAGTTTTAGTTTTAAAAGGGTATTCTTCACTGTATAGTTTCATGTCAAAGTGTTTGAAGTCTATGATGTAGATCTCTTTATTAAATGAGGTGTGTTGACACCATTATTTAGTGTTCTAAAGAATGTGAAAGGATTTTTTTTATTTTAATTGTGTTTTAAAGGAGATATTGATTTCATTATTGATATTTGAAAAAAAATATATATCAATTTAGTTATAAGTGTTGATTAAAAAGGGATTTTAAATAGTTTGATTTGTCTTGTAATTCCAAAACTATTTTAAGATGTAATATTTTACACCATATGATAATTTCATTTACTAAATGTGTTTATACCCATATTATTTGATTTATATTTGATTCCTTTAAATGGGTGTTTCTTCGTGCATATAGAGATCGAGTGATGTTCTAAAGTGTTTTTTCATGAGAGGTTTTCTATGGTGTGGTGGGTATTAATTATAATTTTTTTAGTGATTCGTTTTATCATAATTTTGTAGTTTTATCTTCTCACTTATTTTATTTGATTTCATTGGAATCCTAGGATGATAGTAGGTGACCAATATAATTAAATGCACTAGTGTTGTGTGTTCATTATATGGAAAGGAACCACTCATACCGGGTGAGTTAAAGGTATATTTTATGGTCCTGGAATGCGTTGCAAGATTCTAAAGATTTATTTTGATCTCATTGATCATGATGGATCATATTTAGTTATATAATACTACCACTACATGGTATGTTTATTATTTTCAACCACGGTTCCACATTTCTAGTTAATTTCTTTCATTAATGGAGTGTTATGGAGTATAAAAAGATACTATAATACTCTTTAGGATCATTTAGGGGTGTCCATTAATTGTTTTCCTTTTATACCACAATAATTAGGTGACTTCATAGAAAATTTTTCATACTGTAATATTTTATATCCTAAATTATCATAAGGTGGAATTATTGATGGTTTCTAATTTAAGTATTAATTTTTGAACATTTCATAAAAATTTTTAAAAATTGGTTTTGAAATGTGAAATTACTTGAAACTGAAATGGTTTTTTTTTAATACTCTAATGTTTGTGTTTTAAAAGGTAATTTATAGTCCATAATTCTCGATTTTACTTGAAAATATTTTCTTTAATACTGTTTTGGGAAACTATTTTAAATTGAAAACCTTTTTTAGAGCATCATTTTTTATTTTTAGTGGATGTTTTATAAGATTATTTTTAAATAATATTCTTATAAAGTAGTTTTATAAAATAGGATTCAATATCAGAAAATTGTTTAAGTGGTTGTTTTCATTTATTGGAAATAAATAGAATATTATTAAAAATACATGATGCGTTGATGGTTTTAATTTTTTAAGGGTAAATGAAATCAATATTTTCTATTTTACTGATAATAATAATGTGTGGAATGTAATTTTTAATTGACATCATAGATTTATTGGTTGGGGACCTAGTGGGTTGTATAGCTCAAACATATAATTTTCTGGGTTCTAGGATCTATTCAATTTTTCTATTATTGTTAAAAAACAAGGTTTTATCATTGGATTTCCCTTATTATAATTATTCAATATATTATAATGATGTAATATTACGTATAGAACCCAATAAAATCTTTATAAATGATAAATTTGTGAAATAATAGATATCTTTAGAAGTTAAGTAACACATACCGATGATGTAGTAACTTGATCTTTAAATAGTAATTTGACCCTTATGAATAGTAACTTGGCTTGTGTAGTATTAACCTCACCAGTGAAGGTATAAATAACATTTATCTATCATATAACATTCAATCTATTACAATTGTATCATATTATTGGTAAATAAATATTTTAAAAATTATTAATTAAGTGTTGGTATTTTTGTTAGTCATGTGTTTCTAATTACAATTTTATAATTAATTTAATAAATTAAAAGGAAAATAAAATTTCATTAAATTTATTATTAAATAATATTTTTATTTATTATGATTATAAGATAATTTTATGAAACATTAATTATTATTTCAAATTGTTAGAAAATCAGTCTTAATGACGAAAATTGTATTTTTCAAGTAACTTATGATTTTAATTAGAAATTAAAATTTACATATATAGAAAATTATTTTAAAACAAATGGATTAAATTATTGAATTATATAATTCAAAAAATTAATAGAGTGAATATTTGTTATTTTTCTCTCATACATTAATTTTTTTGTGAATAGAAAAATACGGTAAGTTACAGTATGCATATCTTATAAGTTAAATAAAATATTAGATAAGTATTGGATTATATAAAAACTATTAGTTTAAAACCACAAGATCTAATTACTATATTTAGAGTCATTAATCATCACTATTTCTTATCATTATTAAAATAATAAACAAATAAATTAAATATAGAAAAAACACTCCTCTCATCCACTATAAATACCACCCCTCAGCACATCTTCACCTCACACATATCAAGCATTTTTAATTGTCTAAAGTATAATAAAATATATTCCCATTCCCCTACCACATATCCATAACCTTATATTCTCACCAAAATACCAAAACCTCTTCCCTAATGAGGCTCTTAAGTATGATAAATTCAATAGGTAAATTCCACTTTCTGAATGATTTATTTTCCTTCCAAGTTCCTTTCATTTTATTTTATCTCCTTAGCTACCCTCATAAAAATGGTATGATAACTCTATTAACATAAATTTAATATATTTTTGTTATTAACATGGAATAATTTATAATTTTCTCTCCTTCCCCTTCCTTCTATATTATAATGAAAACAGTGATTGAGATGTGTTAATTTATCACATTCAAGGAAAATGATGTTTTTAATTCCCATTACCTTATTCAAGTGCTAATCATGAGACCGTTATTAAGGTTTAACCATGTAATAATATTTTTATAATATATTATGTATGTTTTAGGAATAATTTTGTAGTCACTATATTAATTTATATCACAAAATGAATTCGTTCTAGTCGAAAAATATCCAAAATAAACCCAAATGATTATCATTAAATATTTTTCTATAGATTAAATGTCATTTCCTGAAACTAACTAATATAAAATAGATATAACCACTTTAAGATAATAAATAACATAAATTTTCAATTTTGTATAATTATCTTAACTTTACACAACCATTCATACATGTATACAAGTTAAACGATATTGAAAATCAATGAAAACCAATGCTCCCAAGAAATGAAATTGAATTTATGATCCAATCAAAAAGGCCATAAATGAACTTAATTAATTTTTATTAAAGAAAAAAAATGTATAATAAGTTCTATAATTATTAATTAATGGATCTAAATTTGTTATTCGAGACATAAAGATCAAATGAAGGACACCTTCGAAAATAAGGTAAGGGATTCTACCTGAACCTCTATTATTCATTCAGGTTATTCTTTCTCTCTCATTACCCAAATGAGATGACCTATTATTTTTATGAAAATATTATAAATTCTTTTTATATTTTCCAAACACATGTTTCAATATCTATTATTCTTTCTTTTTTTGGGATATGCATGTTTTTAAAAGGTTTCTTACACAATTTTTTCTGATAAGAAGTCCAGATTTAAGGGAACATCATGAATTCTATACCATATTAAAGAGTAAACTATAATCTATTTTCAGGAACCATATCATTTCTAATATCATTGGTTTTATTATTAAAACCATCTTATTTCACTTTTGGTTTTATATGAAATATTATTCCATATTCTGTTTTAAATTCTCGTTAATATTTTCCTTAATCCTTACTAAAATGTTTTAATTCTAAAGATTCTTAAATACTATTTATAAATGATATCCCTTTAGGTTGACATAACATATCATTATATATTTTTATTTTACCTTATTATTGTCCATGTATATTCTAAATGAATTATTATATGGATACTTTTATGATATGCACATTTTACTTCCTTGTGACACGATTATGACACCCTTTTCCTTCCATTGGTATCCTTTATTTTATGTTTGATTCCTTATGTATGATTCTTCATGTGGAACAGATATTCATGATCATGTTATGATGGTTTCACCCAAATAGAACTGCATTTAAATAGGTAAAGTTAACTCCCATGAGTCGTTTTGGACATCGGTCTTGGTTATTATCCTTGACTCATGCTCCTCTATGTGCAATGAGAATTGATTCATGCTAAAGTCAGGTTTTATGTTTCTTCCACATTGTTATGATTCCATGATTATTAGATACCATGATCTATATATTAATATTACTTACGTTCCATGCCTTTTATGTCACTATGTTATTCCTTCTAAACCATGTTTTAGGATTTCTTCTTTTGATTATTCCATTACTGGGATTTTTAGTTGACTAATTTGTTCAAGTTATCACGAGGATATCCTATAAAGATTTTTGAGAACAATGGATGTTACGAGATAAATATTAGGATTAAATAAAAGATATTTAATGATGTTTAATTATGTACCTAATCTTCTAATACAATAGAATTTATGATATTTGGCATGTAATATGATGCTTAATTTTGTATAAATAATATTATGATATGTGTAAAAGTCTATGTTCACTATAGTTGGAATCATAGGAAATGTTAGTTATTTGTTAAGATTAGGAATTGATAAATTTAGTAATAACCTTTTGTATTAGACTATGTATGATAAAACATACCTCAATTTTTGGTAAGTATTGAGTATATTAATTATCGATAAAATACATCCCTACCAGGATACTACAAGTGGTTGTGGTTAGAGAAAAAATGTACCTATGAGAAAAAAATCTGACATTGTGTTTCAGGCCTGACTCGGGGTAACATGGTATATGAAAATGAGACTTACTATTCACCTGGTTTGATACTCCTTGGAGATATGCTTTGGTAAATTCATAAGTTCATTATGAACCATTATAAAGTGGGGAAATATCAAAATAATATATGGTAGGTAATAGATCAAGCATATCCCAGATTGAATACAAGGGAATCACATTTTAGTATATACTCTTCATTTTCAACTTTATCATATTATGTTCCATGTTTCCTTTTATTCTTATTAGCTAAGAATTCAAGCCCCCAAATTGAACTTTTCTTCTATTATATAATGGAATTAAATAGAAGAACATGTTCCAATGATCAATGTGACATGGAATGTGATTATTTCCAAAATTATTTGTCATATATGATAGGAATGTGTAACGCCCCCACCCCAACTACCCAGAGCCGGTGCATTACTTCGTAACATTGGCATGATCACAAAAGATCAAGTCTCGAAAGACCAATTAGTTTAGTAGCCTTGGAAACACTAGATACATTCATAAGTCTTTCATTACATCAAAAAGTAAACAAACTACAATAACATGGTCTTCATAATCCACAATCATATCCCTTTCTGACTACCCCTGCAGGTCACTCATAAATTACTTCTTCACATCCTGGAAAAATATTAAAACATTGAAAGGGGTGAGCTCGGATGCTCAGTAAGGTTAGCAATATAGCGTAAGATTTTCATAAATAAACATTAACATTTAAGGCAATGTATAACTAAAACAAAAGCCTTTTAAACTTGAACTTCAACATAATATGGAAAAAGTAAAATGAGATAATTCCATTCACTTCTTCACATGGATATTCTACTGGTTGAATAATCACATGCAATTTCAATAACCACTTTCATAATGATGGAATGCATAATGCCAGACTATCATAACCACGTAGTCAAGGCCTCGTGCCAAGACCACAAATAAGATTTTGTCAAGGCCTCGTGCCAAGACACTAGTTTATCTCATGAGACCTGCCGATGCATCGAGGAGCTATAGCGGGTTCCACCCATCACTTACTAAGTCCAATGCATTCCTCATATGAATAGGTTTAAACATATCATAAACCATAACATAATCGTATCACATAAAACATGCATAAAGGAAACATAACATTTCTACATTTCAATCACAAGATATCAATACAACACATTGATATAATTAAAATGCTTTCAAAACCATTTTCAATACCAAAATAAAAGAAAGTTAAAACTTTGTATTTATTTTTCATTAAAAAAATGATGGCTTGTAGAGGAAGCCAAAACTCAAATAATGGTCACGGCAGCGGAGAAGTCATTGTCGCCGCATAAGTATGGAAATAAAAACATTCCCTTTTTGTCGTTTAGTAAAATGCTTCGTATAAAAAATATTCCTTTTGAATAAACGTAAAAGTCAAAGGGGTTTATACACCGTAAAAAAGAAAGTTGTGTATAAAACCAAATATGACTCAATGAAAGGAGATTGAGATGAAGTCCTTAAAAATATCATTTTTAAAATAAAATAGATCTATCATGTGTATTCACTATAGGTACACATAAAGAAAGTAAAAATAGAAAATAATACATAATAATATCATGACATAATTGGAAAGTAGGAGATTAACCCAAAGAATGGAAGTTGGGTTAAGAAGTTCCCTTACAAAGATCATTTTTTTAAATAAAATAGATCTATTATGTTCAG
Organism: Viscum album; assembly: GCA_963277665.1. NCBI lineage: Eukaryota > Viridiplantae > Streptophyta > Magnoliopsida > Santalales > Viscaceae > Viscum > Viscum album. The sequence goes on along the minus strand of OY728135.1, from coordinate 770,412,797 downwards.
TCACTATAAGTACACATAAATAATGTAAAAATACAAGATAGGACATAATAATATCATGACATAATTTGAAAGTAGGAGATTAACCCAAAGAATGGAAATTGGGTTAAGAAATTCCTTTACCTCATGTCCGACTTGACTCAACCGTTCTTTAACCTCCTAAATAATAAACTAGAGTTAATATCTACCTTATTAAGAACCATTTTCAATTTCATTATCCTTTTTATATCACTTATTACAATGTTATGAACGTTATGTAATTATTTAAGTTAATAACGGTCGTTTTGTCGATCTTTGGTACTTGAGTCAAAAATAAACTTCCTATAATTTCAAGTTGTTCATGTGGTGAAATATCCATTATATCCAGAATTATATTCATGATGTAGATATCATATATATGATATATATCCAGTATATACATTCATTCATAATGTCATGTAACATTTAGAGGTAAGAAATGAAATGCACCGTTCATGGAGACGGTAAGCCGTATGTACGCATGAACGCTACTTTCATTTCTATTTCGTATTTAATGGAACAGAATCATAATGATATAAATTTATAATATAATTACAGTATAATATAGTGTATAATACCATTTAATCCATTATTTATACACCCCACATATGGCATTAACGATTCAAATCACTTTGAGGGGGTGGTAGTCCGCACTTCCTAAAATGAAATTATCGCGTTTTACCCATAATGGAAATCATAAATTATGCCATAAATGAGAAATACAGAAGCATAAGTAAAACATAAACACATTATATATCATATATAAATATAGTTACATCTTAATGTCCACCTTTGAAGGTGTTATATGAGTGTTGAACAATCATCGTTTCGTGAGGCAGAAATTCGCCATCAACAGAAACTGTATGTTCTTTAACGATTAGATGTAGGTGTGTGTAAGTGTGGCTAGAATACTTATTATACCAACATCCTAGTATATTTAGGATACTGGTTTTGTTACAAAAGAAATGAATAAAAAGATTTTAGCGGGTTGGAGAAGAAAAATAAAACAAAACAACATTAGAGAAGACATTACCTCAAAATCGGGTAACTCTTTTTGATTCGAGCCAAAGGCTTCCTTGAGAAGAGTTCTCCCCAAAGTGAGGCTTCTAGGAGTAATAGGGGGAAGTTGGGAGAGTATTTGGGCAGAGGTTGGCCGAGCCAAATGGCTTGAAGGTGTGAATAAGGTGGGAGAGGTGGGGGGGCTTTTATAAGTGGAGAGGAGGGGCACTTTTGGAAAGATTGAAATGTTATATTATTTCACAATGCTTTTCGGATTCTAAAGGTCCCACACTTATATAATTAGAGGATAAGGTGATAAGGTTTCGAAATATCCTCATCCAATAGGCTTTGGACAAGTGTAAGCCTTGGATTTTGCATTATCTTTTAATTTTATTAAAATCGTTAAATAATGAGGTCATCGCTGCATCATAATGATGTCATAAATAATTTAATTTATTTAATGCCTAAAAATTATAAACAAAATACTATGATGTAGGAAATCTCTTTAGATTTCTAATGAATATTTATAGTCAAAATTTGGACTTGTGTAACCCCACTTAAAAACTGTTTTAGTAAAACAACTCATATTTGTGTCAATTTAATTCTAACATTAAATAAATATATATTAATGTCATTTTCCAACTAAAGTGGCTCCATGGGGTCCCCAAGTTTACCCATGGGTTGTCTTGTTAGGCCATGACTCATCCAATAGGAGTAGGACAAGTGTCATGCTCATCTCATATTATTAAAACATTATTTTTACCTTAAACTACACTAATTACCTCTAATCGCGATTAAGAACTTAAAAGTTACTATTCACCAAAAAATTATTTTAATCTCATTGAACCACATTTTACTTCTTAATGACAACCATGTATGTCGGATTTTTGAAAATCAAATCACAGAAGTGGTAATATTTCATTTAAACGAAAAATCAGTTATTTAACTACCACTTAGTGGTTTCACTATTCATCAAAAATTGATGTTTTTCAGAACAAAGCCAAAATTTCACCCTAAGCTATAATTGATATTCCGAATTCAAAAATGATGTCTATTTTACGAAATTCCAAACATATAAGTTGCATTAATTAATTTTATAATTAATTCCCACTGTTACAAAAAATGGCGTGTTTCTAAGAAACAATTTATATCAAAAGATTGGCAATTGTTTATGTCCGATTTCAATGTTAAATTAATTCTAATGACCACCATTGGATAAAATGGTAAAAATATATTCTAATTATACTTTAAAACCACTAAATAGTATAATTTATCACTATAAATTATTTTGATTAAAAAAGTTGTTTTTAAGTATTTTTCACTATTCATAAAAAATAGAAGTTCTCAGAAAAATACCAAAAATTCAACATAGGCCAATTTCGATATTCCGAATCCAAAAATGAAGTCCATTTTGAAATATAAAATTTCTATAATTTTAAAAAGTGGTTATTACTATTCATAACGACTACTTTGATTAGTCGCGGTGTTTTAGAACTCGAAGTTTCGTACAATGCAAGCTATTGCATTATTGAATGAGAAGCGTATCGTGGAAGATCGGGGTGTTACATTCTACCCTCCTTCAATAAATTGTGTCCTCGCAATTTGAAATTTTTCTTTGAAAATAAAAGGTTGAAAAGAGAAAATACCTTTGTGGAAAACCCACATCGGAAATATGATTAATAAAATTTAGCCTTAATAAGAGGGAAGGGCAAATGAAAAAGTCACCACCCAATTATGATCTTGATTAGGAGAACATTTGTGGCAATTAACGACATATAATTGGAGGAAAAACGTAAATATTTGTAGGGAGTGATTGAGGTCATCATTCACAATCAACTGTCAAATTGAGGGCCTCAAAGCCTTCAATCTATGTTGATTAAAAATATCATCAGTTCAACAAGACATAAGGTATTAGGATAACACATTTTTTTGATTTAATATCCCTTTACTAAAGTTTATGAATTAATTTATTCATTGAATAAGAGATAGGTATATATATATTTATGCTTGACAATTAGAGTTTCAACCTTCAACTCATCTTTCACTCAAAAAGATAATAGAACTCAAAAATATTATACTTATCCTAATTGTATAAGGTTCCAAATTTTAACACATACCATTTAGATTAGAAAAACTATTTTGTAAAAACCTGGGACTTCACGTAGTCCAGTGGTAGGCGATTAATCCCAATCGCACTATGGTTGTGGGTTCGATTCCCACAGCTTTATCCGATGCGATGGGTTGTCACTCGGTCTGCGTGTTGTCCTTTTTATAAATATCCAAAAATAACCTTAACAATATAATTCATTCCAACCTTTATAATTATCCAAAATACTTTTGTCCAACTCACAGTCCAGATTTTATGAGGATGGTAAACATAATGAAGCTCCTTTTTTTTCTGCATAACAACATGTGAACACCTTCATCGTGTATTCTTTTAAAACACTGCAACATACTGTATTACCATAAATCCTTATTGATTACATTCATGATCCCTTATTCCTTATAGAAAACAAGATATACTCCTTCTATCCAAAAATGTGTACAAATCATTAATCAGTTTCAAGGATGTTAAGAATATCCAACATAATTTATCCAAATCAATCATGTCTTATTCCAAAATCACTATCTTGGTATCAGAACCATATTATGGTTTATCTTTCTCTCAACCATATATTTTCCAAAAATTTAACCTACTGTGGAGTCACTTTTCTTGGTTCCACACAATCTCATGTCCTAGATGAAATAGTACTGTACTACAATCATTATATACTCCATAATTATTATAACAAGTACATCATTGATACAACACTCAAATTGAAAAATTCTTTAATAACAACATAAGAACTCTAATAATTCCTCATCATCTGCGGTAGTATCATAACTCGATTATTATCCAATAACATCATTTGGGGCATACTCTGATGATTTGAACATTGGTTTGCGTAGTGTCCCCACTCCTTGCAGATGAAGCATTGTACATTTGAATCCTTTTTCTTACCCTTGCAGTCACGCACTTGGTGTCCTTTTTCTCCACACTTATAACAAACTCCCATTCCCTTTAGGAAAATTCCAAGGTGTTTCTTCCCACAGTTATCACATATTGGAAAATTCTTCTTTTCCCTCGTCCCTTTAACCATCATTATCTCTTCCATCCCTTCAAATCCATAAGACTCAGAGAATTCTCTACTTATCTTATTAACACATGATATTATTTCTTCATATGTTGATAACACATGGGAGAATATTTCCCTTCTAAATGCTGGCTTAATACCATGAAAGATATGATCCTTCTTACTCTTTGGATCATACGTATTGATGGAGTTCACATTCCTTCTACTGGGCGCCATTTCTATACAATGCCATAAACTAGATTAGTTTATGAATCAAAATACAAAATTCCATACTTATAAAATACTTAACATAAATTGAACTATTTATGGATATAATCCATAATCATAAAAAGGTTTTCTTTGAGAAAGTATATACTTATAACCGTTCATAGTGGTTTGTAAAGAAAACAGGAATTATCCTAAGCATATCCCCCGGGAGTGTCGTAACCAAGAGTGCAGCAAGGCCCGTTGTCGTGCACCAGTTCCCGTTCGAGTCTAGATCAAAGAGGTGTTTTCGGGTTTTGACCCTAGGTACATCTGTTCCAGAGCCGCCCCTACCTGCTCGTATCCAGACAGGGATGTATTGCTTAGAAAACTCACAAAATCTCTATAATACCAATATTCTAGGAAGTTCTTCTATACTAATCCTTAAATTCTATATTGGGGCTATGTGCTCTAATCAGAGTTTATCTAAATCTAGCTTCCAAGGTTAGTACTAAACTGCCTCTGATACAAACTGTAACGCCCCGACCCCAGCTACCCAGAGCCGGTGCATTACTTCGCAACATTGGCATGATCACAAAATATCAAGTCTCGAAAGACCGATTAGTTTAGTAGCCTTGGAAACACTAGATACATTCATAAGTCTTTCATTACATCAAAAGGTAAACAAACTACAATAACATGGTCTTCATAGTCCACAATCATATCCCTTTCTGATTACCCCTGCAGGTCACTCATAAATTACTTCTTCACATCCTGGAAAAATATTAAAACATTGAAAGGGGTTAGCTCGGATGCTCAGTAAGGTTAACAATATAGCGGAAGCTTTTCATAAATAAACATTAACATTTAAGGCAATGTATAACTAAAACAAAAGCCTTTTAAACTTGAACTTCAACATAATATGGCAAAAGTAAAATGAGATAGTGCCATTCACTTCTTCACATGGATATTCTACTGGTCGAATAATCACATGCAATATCAATAACCACTTTCATAATGATGGAATACATAATGCCAGACTATCATAACCACGTAGTCAAGGCCTCGTGCCAAGACCACAATTAAGACTTTGTCAAGGCCTCATGCCAAGACACTAGTTTGTCTCATGAGACCTGTCGATGCATCGAGGAGCTATAGCGGGCTCCACCCGTCACTTACTAAGTCCAATGCATTCCTCATATGAATAGGTTTAAACATATCATAAACCATAACATAATTGTATCACATAAAACATGCATAAAGGAAACATAACATTTCCACATTTCAATCACAAGATATCAATACAACACATTGATATAATAAAAATGCTTTCAAAACCATTTTCAATACCAAAATAAAAGAAAGTTAAAACTTTGTATTTATTTTTCATTAAAAAAATGATGGCTTGTAGAGGAAGCCGAAACTCAAATAATGGTCACGGCAGCGGAGAAGTCATTGTCGCCGCATAAGTACGGAAAGAAAAACATTCCCTTTTTGTCGTTTAGTAAAACGCTTCGTATAAAAAATATTCCTTTTGAATAAACGTAAAAGTCAAAGGGGTTTATACACCGTAAAAAAGAAAGTTGTCTATAAAACCAAATATGACTCAATGAAAGGAGATTGAGACGAAGTCCTTAAAAATATCATTTTTAAAATAAAATAGATCTATTATGTGTATTCACTATAGGTACACATAAAGAAAGTAAAAATACAAAATAATACATAATAATATCATGACATAATTGGAAAGTAGGAGGTTAACCCAATGAATGGAAGTTGGGTTAAGAAGTTCCCTTACAAAGATCATTTTTTTAAATAAAATAGATCTATTATGGTCAGTCACTATAAGTACACATAAATAAAGTACAAATACAATATAGGACATAATAATATCATGACATAATTTGAAAGTAGGAGATTAACCCAAAGAATGGAAATTGGGTTAAGAAATTCCCTTACCTCATGTCCGACTTGACTCAACCGTTCTTTAACCTCCTGAATAATAAACTAGAGTTAATATCTACCTTATTAAGAACCATTTTCAATTTAATTATCCTTTTTATATCACTTATTACAATGTTATGAACGTTATGTAATTATTTAAGTTAATAACGGTCGTTTTGTCGATCTGTGGTACTTGAGTCAAAAATAAACTTCCTATAATTTCAAGTTGTTCATGAGGTGAAATATCCATTATATCCAGAATTATATTCATGTTTTAGATATCATATATATGATATATATCCAGTATATACATTCATTCATAATGTCACGTAACATTTAGAGGTAAGAAATGAAATGCAGCGTTCATGGAGACGGTAAGCCGTACGTACGCATGAACGCTAATTTCATTTCTATTTCATATTTAATGGAATGGAATCATAATTATATAAATTTATAATATAATTACAGTATAATATAGTGTATAATACCATTTAATCCATTATTTATACATCCCACATATGGCATTAACGTTTCAAATCACTTTGAGGGGGCGGTAGTCCGCACTTCCTAAAATGAAATTATCGCGTTTTACCCATAATGGAAATCATAAAGTATTCCATAAATTAGAAATACAGAAGCATAAGTAAAACATAAACACATTATATATCATATATATATATAGTGACATCTTAATGTCCACCTTTGAAGGTGTTATATGAGTTTTGAACAATCATCGTTTCGTGAGGCAGAAATTCGACATCCACAGAAACCGTATGTTCTTTAACAATTAGATGTAAGTGTGTGTAAGTGTGGCTAGAATCCTTCTTATAACAACATCCTAGTATATTTAGGATACTGTTGTTGTTTCAAAAGAAATTAATAAAAAGATTTTAGGGGGTTGGAGAAGAAAAATAAAACAAAACAACATTAGAGAAGACATTACCTCAAAATCGGGTAACTCTTTTTGATTTGAGCCAAAGGCTTACTTGAGAAGAGTTCTGCACAAAGTGAGGCTTCTAGGAGTAAGAGGGGGAAGTTGTGAGAGTATTTGGGCAGAGTTTGGCCGAGCCAAATGGCTTGAAGGTGTGAATAAGGTGGGAGAGGTGGGGGCCTTTTATAAGTGGAGAGGAGGGGCACTTTTGGAAAGATTGAAATGTTATATTATTTCACAATGCTTTTCGGATTCTAAAGGTCCCACACTTATATAATTCGAGGATAAGGTGATAAGGTTTCGAAATCACCTCATCCAATAGGCTTTGGACAAGTGTAAGCCTTGGATTTTGCATTATCTTTTCATTTTATTAAAATCGTTAAATAATGAGGTCATCGCTGCATCATAATGATGTCATACATAATTTAATTTATTTAATGTATAAAAATTATAAAAAAAATACTATGATGTATGAAATCTTTTTATCTTTCTAATGAATATTTATAGTCAAAATTTGGACTTGTGTATCCCCACTTAAAAACTGTTTTATTAAAACAACTCATGTTTGTGTCAATTTAATTCTAACATTAAATATATATATATTAATGTCATTTTCCAACTAACGTGGCTCCATGGGGTCCCCAAGTTTACCCATGGGTTGTCTTGTTAGGCCATGACTCATCCAATAGTAGTAGGACAAGTTTCATGCTCATATAATATTATTAAAACATTATTTTTACTTTAAACTACACTAATTACCTCTAATCGCGATTAAGAACTTAAAAGTTACTATTCACCAAAAAATTATTTTAATCTCATTGAACCACATTTTAATTCTTAATGACAACCATGTATGTCGGATTTTTGAAAATCAAATCACAGAAGTGGTAATATTTCATTTAAACAAAAAATCAGTTATTTAACTACCACTTAGTGGTTTCACTATTCATCAAAAATTGATGTTTTTCAGAACAAAGCCAAAATTTCACCCTAAGCTATAATTGATATTCCGAATTCAAAAATGATGTCTATTTTACGAAATTCCAAACATATAAGTTGCATTAAATAATTTTATAATTAATTCCCGCTGTTACAAAAAATGGCGTGTTTCTAAGAAACAATTTATATGAAAAGATTGGCAATTGTTTATGTCCGATTTCAATGTTAAATTAATTCTAATGACCACCATTGGATAAAATGGTAAAAATATATTCTAATTATACTTTAAAACCACTAAAGAGTATAATTTATCACTATAAATTATTTTGATTAAAAAAGTTGTTTTAAAGTATTTTTCACTATTCATAAAAAATAGAAGTTCTCAGAAAAATACCAAAAATTCAACATTGGACAATTTCGATATTCCGAATCCAAAAATGAAGTCCATTTTGAAATATAAAATTTCTATAATTTTAAAAAGTGGTTATTACTATTCATAACGACTACTTTGATTAGTCACGGTGTTTTAGAACTCGAAGTTGCGTACAATGCAAGCTATTGCATTATTGAATGAGAAGCGTATCATGGAAGCTCGGGGTGTTACAGAATGGGTGGTCAAAACGGTATACAAGAACTCTCTTAACTAGCTCCAGTTATGAATAATAACATGAATCATATGGAACTCCCTCCTCCACGGAAAGAGAATGTTTCCATAGAGTCATTGATGCGGAAAATACCACCCATTTTTAGTGAATCTTATGATCCCCTCCACATGTAAAATGATATTAACACCACTGAAAAGATATTTTATGTCCACCCATTCTCAAAAGAAGACAAAGTTGTGTTGGTGATCTATCATTTTAATGGGGAATATGATCAGTGGTGGAAACTGATCATTAACACAAAGTCCAAAGATGAAATTGATTCCATATTATGTAATGATTTCAAGAAATTATTTTTCAAATAATATTTTCCCTAAACCATCCATCTCTAAATGGAATGGGAATTCCTTATACTTAAGCAAAAATAATATGATTTTATCGGGGTGTATGAAGCATTTATTGAAAGGCTTTCAAGGTACAACTCTAGCTTTGTCCTGAACACTTGAATCATGGTAGATCGCTTCATTAGTGTACTAAATATGACTCTATGAAATGTGTTGGAAATTCGTGACTTCAACAGTTATGAGGAGACTCTTTTAGGAACCCTTGATGTTGAAATAGATATCGGAGACTCTCAGTGGTCTCATGGGCCCAGTGAAAAAAAGGGATAATAGATTCTAACATGGTGGATCAACAAACAAGTCTCATGATGGAAAGAAGACTAAACATCCCACGTGTTAAATTGTGGGAATACACATCTTGGTAACTATTTAAAATCATCTAGGAAATGATTCAGATATGGAAGAATAAGAGATCAATCTAAGAACTATCGAAGGGATATGAATAATTTCACTAATTTAGAGGGAAAAAAGGAAGTTTCATATCAATAGTTAGTTTTTAGTGTAGTGTTTCAACAGCATGAAACATGGTAATGTTTAAAATCAATGACCCTAACCTATGTTTATCAGAGTAAATATACAACAACCTCAAGGAAATAAATAAGGGAATATGACCTCACTACTACTCATGTGATGGCATAAAATGATGTGGTGATATGAATAATAGTTATTGATTCAAGAAGAGTGAATGTACAACTTGATTTTGCTTCTACACATTCCTTTATATCATTCATGTTTAGTAGAACTATTATATCACAACATCAAAATTTGGTTCTTGAGTTCTTTGTGAGAACAAAAAATGGGGAAATTTTTGTATCCAAAGTAAATAACTCCTCCTCAGTTAATTTTTTTGGACTAAACCTCTCAGAAAATATTTTCATAATCCCTATGGTATAGTTTGATGCTATATTGGGATTGAATTATCAGTCTCGATAAAAAGTCAACATCAAATTTCAGGAAAATAAAATCACTCTTCACGACGTGGAGCATCCTCCAATCTTTTACATTTTTAAGGAGTAAGATGAGTCTCCTTTAGAGTCACCGCCCCACGTGTTGATATTGTTTCTTTATGATAAATAATATCTTTCCCAAATTATTGAGAAAAAGGAGATAATCATGCTCTATGACATGCACTTTATAAGGGAATAAACTGATGTATTCCCAGAATAATGGAATGGTCTACCTCATGATCAGGAGGTTGAGTTCTCAATTTAGCATATTCCTAGATGTCTAACTATATTAAGGAGAACATATAAAATTTTCACCATAGTGATAAAAGAGAATAGGATGTAGTTATAGTGAATTTGGAGAAGGGTTGTATACACCCAGGTGCTTCACTATGGGGTGCACCAGTCAAATTCATTAATAGGAAGGATTGATCAATGTTCGACTACATTGATTATCATTAACTCAATAAAATCACAATAAAGAACAAGTATCCCATTCCATGGATATATGACTTGTTCGATGAGATATATGGGGCCAGTTATTTCTCGAAGGAGGACATTCATTTGGGATATCAGTAATTAAAGGTAAGGAAGATATTCCCAAGAATCTCTTTTGAATGAGTTATGGACACTATTATTTAATAGTTATTCCCTTCGAAATCACTAAATATCCCTTAATTTTCATTGATTTAATGAATAGATTATTTAGGGGTTACCTCAACAAATTTTTAGTAGTCTTCATCAATAATATTATGATATACTCTTAGAGGAAGGAGGAACATGATGAGAATTTTAATACCATGCTTAAGAAATTTTAAAGGGAAAAACATTATTCTACGTATAGTAAATGTGTGTTTGGATGGAGGAATTATCATTATTGGGGAATTTATCACCAAAAATTAATATCTATAAACCCTTCCAAGACAAAGGAAATCATAGAGTGGACTAGTCCAACATCTGTAGAGTAGATTTTCATCTTTCTTAGTATACGTTGGTTTTACTAAAATTTTGTAAATAAAATCTCATGATTGTCAAAAAAAATAATTGAGCTGACCATGAAGGGAGTAAAGCTTTCTTGGAGTCAATAATGTGAGTAAAGCATTTTGGACCTCAATAAGAGGCTTATCATTGTGCCAGTACTCACAATCCATAAAAGTGGAGAACACATTGTGGTGTACAATGATTCATCAAAAAATATATTAGGTTATGTAATAATGAAAAATGATAAAGTGATAGACAACACCTCTAGGAAGTGGAAAATTCATGGAAAAAACTACACCACGCATGATCTGGAGATGGAAGTTAAGATATTTTCATTAAAAATATGGATGAATTATCTCTATAGGGAGAAGTTTGAGAAATATATTGATCATAAGGGTATCAAATATATATTCATAAACAAAGATATTAATATGTTCTAGTTAAGATAGTTAGATCTTATTAAGGAGAATCACTACTCAACACACTACTATACATATATTAAAAATAATGTTATGGATGATCTATGTATAAAGGATCTGACATATTTATCAATGATGAGAATTTAGAAGGTTCCAATATTAATATATTTTTATTGGATGTACATGGGAATCATTATCGTAGTAACTTCATCAATCCATTCTAAAATAATTTCTCAACCATCCCTCTTGGATAAAATTAAGGACTCTCAAAGAAACAATATTGAAATTATGAAAATGGTGGAAGCTATTAGGATTGGGAAATCCCCTATGTTCAATATTGATAAGGATGGAGTTGTAGGATTTTGGTCACGATTATGTGTACCATCAGATCCAGAGATAAAGAAGGAGCTTCTGAATGACGTACATAACTCAACCTTATATATTCACCCAGGGAGTAAAAAAATGTTTTGAGATCTCTGAAAAAAATATTGGTGAGACAATATGAATAAATATATTTCTAGATATACCTAAATGTGCCTGGTATATCAACAAGTGAAGGCTGAATGAAAAAAAGTCTAAGGGAATGATTCAACCACTACCCATACCAACATGAAAGTAGGAGAACCTTACCATGGAATTTTCCACTGTAATTCCAGGACATCCAGAGAAATTAATCCTATATGTGTTTTTTTGGATCATCTTACAAAGATAACTCGCTTTATCTCAATTTTAGATGACTTATCATTGAATCAAACTATATGGATATATATCAACGAGGTGTTAATTCATCATGAAGTACCACTATCGATTTTATTTGATCATGAACTATGATTCACCTTGATGTTCTGGAAAAATCTCAAACATGCTCTATGCACTAATCTGAACATCAGTATAACCTATCTTCCCCAAACTGATAGCCAATATGAAGAAACTATTCATGCACTAGAAGAAACGATTAGATCATCTTCTATGGACTTAAAATGAGGATGCAACCCAAATCTTCCACTGGTCGAATTCTCCTTCAACAACAGTTTCAACTTTAGTATCCAAATAAAATCATATGAAGCCCTTCCTGAAAAATGGTGCATAACACCAGTATGTTGGGATGAAGTCAGTGAAATTAAGATTAAATTTTTGAATAAATGATGGAAAGGTGAAAACCATTCATCAGAACATCAAGGAACCCCAATGTCGATAGAAGACTTATGCTGAAAATCATCGATTAGACCTTGAGTTCAATGTTAGAGACATTGTATTTCTCCGCATATCTCCATGGAACATGGCAATGAGATTAGGGAAAAAAGGAAGTCTAATCCCTAGGAATAAAGGACCCTTTTATATTCTTGATCTCATTAGATATGAAGCCTATCGACTAACAATTACACCTACCATGTCTAAAGTACACGATGTATTCCACATATCCATCTTGAGGAAGTACATACCATATCCTTTACATGTGTAGTCTTTAGAGACAATATTGTTGGAGAATGATCATTCTTACGAAGATTATCCAATAAAATTCTTAGATTGTAGAGATAATGTTTTGCACAGAAAGACATCTCACCTAGTAAAAGTATTGTGGTACAACCATAAGTACGAAGAGGCAACATGGGAACTGGAGAAAGAAATTAAGGATAAGTACCTATACATGTTTTTAAACTAGCATATAAAATAAAATTTTGAGGCCAAAATTTCATACGATGGGAAGAAGGTAAAGATCCAATGTTTTATCATTGGATTTCCCTTATTATAGTTATTTATTATATTATCACATTACATTACATATAGAACACAATATAAACATTGAAGATGAATAATAAGTGGACTAAAAGGTATCTTTAGAAGTTTAATAACACAAACATATGAAATAGAAACATAACCTTTGGAATAATAATGTGGCCCTTATGAATAGTAAAATGACCAGTGTAATAGTAACCTTACCAATGATGGTATAAATAAAATTTTCACATACATTAAGTTTCAATATGATATAATTATATTATAGTTTTAATAAATAAATATTTTAAAACATATTAATTAAGTGTTTGAAATTTTATAAGTCATGTATATTTAATTACAATTTCATGATTAATTTAATAAAATAAAATAAATTTTATTTTAAAAAATAATATTTCGATGCCTTATGATTATAATAAAATATGTTAAGACATTAATTAATTTTTCAATGTGTTAGAGAAGTAGTTTTAATGTTAAAATTTGTTTTTTTATGTAAATTATGATTTTAATTAAAATTTTAATTTCTCATATATAGAAAATTATTTATAAAAATGGACTTCATTTTTGAATTCTACACATGGAGAAGTAGTTAGGGTGAAGTTTTTTTATTATTCAGAGATACATGATTTTATTGTGAATAGTATAATACAGTAAAATACGATATGTATACATTTAAAGTTAAATAAAATATTAATTGATTCAAGGGTTATGTAAGAACCATTGGTTCAAACTCACATATTCTATTTACTATATTTTATCTCAATAAATAGAACTATTTCCCGTCTTTAGGAAATTAATAAACAAATGAAATAAATATTGATAAAACACTTCTCTCCTCCACTATAAATACCACCCCTCACCACCTCTTCTCTTCACACCTCTAATGAATTATTCATTATCCCAATTATGCTCAAATATCTTCCAAAGACCCTCCCCCACGTCCATGATCTCTTGTTCTTATTAAGAGACCAAAACCTCTTCACTAAAGAGGCTCTCAATGAGGATAAATTCAGGAGGTAAATTTCACATTCTGATTCTTTTATTTTCTTTTAAATTCATAACATTTATTTTTATCTCCTCACATCCCCACATCCAAATGGTATGATAACTCCAGTAACATACATATACCTGAATTTTCTTATGAAAATGAATTAATTCATCAATATCTATGTAAAGACCCGTAAATATCAAGGAACATTTTTTCTCAAATTCTTTGGGATTTACGAGTAAGCAGTTTCGGACGGAACCTGATTCCAAGGCCCGGTGTGCCCGGAATCAGTTTCCAAAGTTTAGCTCGGGTACGTTCAGTGAACTAATGATCGGGTTTTTCTTATATTTTGAATCAGTACTCGGAAATGAAATATGAGGGCACTGATGAAACTGCAGTGCCGGTAATTTCTTAGGAGGACCTTTACCAAAGACGTGTTTTCTTGGGAGGAGTTGTTAAAAAAAAGTGGTTTAAATAAAAAGTTAATAAAATTGTGGTACAATTTTATTTCCAACTAAGGTGGTTTTATCCATCAAGGGGGAGTTAGGGTGGGACCCACTAGCATCCTAACTACCCATGTGAGGATAAATGAGAGGTGGGTCCCACACGGTCCCCAACCTTCACATTCTCTAAAACCCCCCCATTAAAATCATTGTGTTTAATGTTGGAAAACCCATGAACATAATTAAGTAACTCCTCCTCTCCCACTTTAATTCATGCCAAATCATGCTAAATTAATTCATTAAACATCTTCAATTAATTTAATGAAGTGTTTGAATTTTAAGTTTTTGAAATGCATGGAAATGTAAAATATAATAAAGAGAATCTTATTTAATTTTTGGTGAGAATTGTTGTGTGAGGAGGATTTGGGGAGAACTCTAGTTTTTCTAGGAAGAACTTCATCCTCCCACGAAGAACATTTCCTCTTCGATGAAGAACATTGTCACCACAAAGAGACATGACATACCTCTCCTTCTTCTCTCTGCAACTAGTGTGGAGACTCCGTTTCCACCATGGACACACGCCACCGCCGTCTTCAAAACCTTACCCCGCTATGCCATCTTCTGCGACACCCAGCGAACAACATTGATTGTCATGGTATGGTTTAATTCTTTTGTTCAAGATTAATAATTGTCCTTCATTGTTCAAGAATTGGCCAAATGTTATCGTCGTAACAGGAGGATATCAGACCGCACAAACACGGCCGATTCTCCTCCCCCTTTTCTTATTGTTCGTCGTTGATGATTGAGGAGATGGCGGAGCAGTGTCGTTGAACCACACAAGGACGAAGAGGACTGCAGACAGAGCGGACCGCGACGGTGGTGCGCGGCGCGGTCGCACCACGCCAGTGAGGCCGAGGGAGGTCGCAGCCTGGAGCGGGCCGCGGCGGAGGGTTGTGGCACTGCTGAGACAAGCCGTGGCAGACCAGCAGGGGGTGGATGGATGAGTCGGCCACCGGCGTCTCCCGGAGGTGGGACCCAGAAGGGGTCCCGAGGTGGCTCACTGGCTATCCATAAAGGCTGACTGCTATCAGGAAACCGGAGGGGTGTACCCCCCCCCCCCCGAACTGCATTTAGGGAGGACCCCACTAGGTCCGCCATTTCTAGAAAAAGGGGGTGCGCCCCTCTCACCCCGCTCAGCCAGCGCCTAGCCGCGGCCGACTTCCAAGCATGGCCGCATGCCGCACGGGCTGGGACGGGCTGTGCCCAATCGGGCCGGACCTAGACCCGGGTCGGGTCGACACGGTTCAGGCCGACCAGGGGGTATTGGGCCGGGTCGGACCGGGCCCAGACCCCCTATATTTAGACCAGGCTCATTCAAATGTCCATATCTTGGGCTACAGACCTCCGATTGATGTGCTGTATATCGCGTTGAGTTCTTATTAACAATACATAACTTTGGGATACATACACTCCAGAATTTTTGATAGTTGATGTATCAACCCTCTTGGCTCGTGGAGCGGACCCTCTTAGAATCGAGCGTACTGTGTGTGAGAACCCTAGAGCTGGCTGCGACTATGACGAAGATGATGACTGTTCTTCGATCCTACGTGGGTTCGGCAGCGAGGAAGAATATACTTGGATCCTCCGTGGGTTTGGCAGCGATGACGACTATACTTGGATCCTACGTGGGTTTGGCAGCGATGGTTAATATACATGGATCCTATCTGGGTTCAGCAGGGATGACTTATATACATGGATCCTATGTGGGTTCGGCAGGAGAGATGATTGAGAGGCTAGATCTTTCATCTCCACCCCTCTTTGTGAGTAGTATACCTGTGTAAGGTGGGTCTTGACTTTCAATCATTATCTTCGATATGATTGTCTTGCTTTCCTGTGTGGACTAAGTTGTGACTTCCTGTGTGGACTGGGTTTTACTTGGGCTCTTGAGTTGGAGTCGAACTGGAATTGATTAATTAGATGTATGTATGGGCATATACCTAAGTAAATTTGGTTCATACTTCGTGTTTGTATCTTTCCTTTGTGGTTTATCCATTGTGGATTCTGGGAAACCATCGGGGGTCTCGAGGTCCCTACTGAGTATCGTATACTCACCCATGCACGGTCTATGCCCGCACTACGTTGTGTTGCTTATGGACGATGGAAAACACTGATCGTGGTTGAGGCTTATGGACCGGGATGGTATCCGGAGGTGGACTATCAAACATGACGTATGCGGAGTGGACGGATGGATTCGAGGAGCTGAGCAGACCATTTGTAACAACCCTTCATGTGGGGTTCTCGGAGGACATCTCGGTGGATGCTTTTTTACTTTTTAGCTGTTGTACTTCACTTTTCTCAGTTGTACTGTACATCTAGTTGGGTTTGTATACTTGCCCATTTATATTTCAGAACTTACTTTTGTACTCAGTTTACATAGTTTTTACATCATCTTGCATACTATGTTGTGTTTTTTTCTTATATAAAGGCAATTCTTTCCCTTTCATTAGGATTTTCTCCTTTGGTTCTAGTCGTAAGCCCCTAACCTATGGAAGGCAGGCTTGGGGTATTCATGGCATGGGCCCCAAAGATGGGTCATGAAAAATTGGTATCAGAGGAGTCGGTTCTACCATAGAACTCAGGACTCTGATTATTTCTATGTGAAGCAATAATGTTTAGAGTATTGAGTGTGGTTATCAGTCTAGGGAGTCCAGTGTCAGTGCGGCAGCCGACGTATCTATACACCAGGACCATGACTTTTGATTTCCGACACAGTGCCCGAAAACATTGATTTCATGTGTGTTTCAAAAGTTTTCTTTGTGTCAGCTCACCAGGTATACTGTATGAATTGTGGCGCACCTGTTTCTTTTCAGGATGGCCCCACGAGGGCAGCTAGCTTGGGTTCCCAGTTTCGTGCGAGATGGAAGCCCACAGAGTGATGAGCCCTCGATGCAGGGCCCCATTACAGCTGAGGCACCAGCGGTACCTCTGCCTTGTGGGGCACCGATACCACAAGCCCCAGCAGTGGATAGTGCACGCCGCCTTAGTGCGCTGCACGATTTTCATCAACAGAGGCCGCCCAGGTTCCGTGGAGAGATGGACCCTCAGGTAGACGAGGATTTGCTGGAGGCTGTTGTCTGAGTCCTCAGATTAGTAGGAACACCATATTACCTCATGGTGATCCTTGTGGCGATTCCCCTGCACGCAGAAGCAGGTAGATGGTGGATCTTGATGCTCCAGGTGAACGGTGATGCATATCTACTATGGATGGACATTGAGAGTCTCTTCCACTCGGAGTTCGTTCTAGCCACCCTCCATGGGGGGCGCATCCAAGAGTTACTACAGTTGCAGCAGGGCAGCATGATAGCAGCCCAGTACTCGGTGAGGTTTACCGACCTCTTGCGCTACTCCACGGACATAGTACGAGGCCCATTCTTCAGGGCTCAGTCCATTGAGCCAGGACTGAGGCATGAGATCAGGGCTTCGATGATCTCCCTCATCATTCTGATGCTGTCAGGAGTACTGGAGTGAGCCCTTCTTATGGACAGCTTCCTTGCTGAGCCCACGCCAGCATCGATTCCTACCACAGGGAGACATGTATCAGAGTCTTCTCTAGCCGGCAGTTGACAGATGTCGCAGAGGTCCAAGCGGACCAGGCCATCAGTTGGGTGACCACAAGATAATGGTTCGAAGATGCGGGGCACATGTAGCAGAGCCAGTCATACAAGAGGCAGGAAGTGCTATGCATGCGGCGGGCAGGACCACATGTCTCGTGACTGCCCGACCCGCCATACAGAGGAGTATCATATGGTTGAGGGACCACCCAGGAAGAGGCAGAGGTTTGACCGTGGAGGTCCGCAGGGAGTAGGCGGACGAGGCAGAGGAGCTGTCCACGCAGCAGGTGGTGGACGACGCTTTGGGGCTCTACCCCCATCACCACCAGGATGCCCACCCCGACCATAGGGAGATGGCGGACAGAGGTGGGATCATCTTCAGGCAGTGGTGGTTTATGACCACGGTGCACCTGAGATGATTCTAGGTACTATATGTGTCTACTCCACCCTTTCTGCAGTTCTTATAGACACAGGAGCGAGTCATTGTTTCATTGCCTTTGCCCTTGTTTAGAGGTCGGAGTTTCCAACAGAGCGGTTGGCTCGATCCTTATGGCTAGGGACTCCTACAGAAGCAGACTCGATGATTACGCACTGGTGTCGACATTGTGAGCTTACTCTAGGAGGCGAGAGCATCGGCTGGGATCTTCTTGTAGCGGCGTCGATGCCTTATGAAGTCATCTTGGGAATGGATTTGTTAACTACAGTCAATGATCAGATCGACTGTATTAGGTGCAAAGTGTGGTGTGTCCGCACAGATGGGAGAAGGTTCACATTCACCAGCAAGAAGGGAGACTTTTCAGTGCAGGATGGACTTACGCAGAGGATAGGGTAGCCGATCACACATCAGTTGGCTAGTCTCATCCGTGGAGCGGTTGATGTGCGGAGTCCGAGTTTTCCTATTGTGGTGGATCAGTATGCAGACGTTTTCCTTGATGATATTCCAGGACTACCTCCTCGCAGAGAGGTAGACTTCTACATTGACTTGTACCCCGGGACAACCCCAATATCTACACCAACATATCGGATGGATCCCGCTGTGCTTCGTGAGTTGCGGGTATAGCTGGAGGACTTGCAGGGAAAGGGATTCATCTGGCCTAGTGTTTCACCCTGGGCTTCTCCAATTTTGTTCGCCAAGAAGGAATATGAGAGATTATGATTATGTATCGACTACCGTCGCGTGTATCAGGTGACCATAATGAACAAGTATCCACTTCTGAGGATTGACGTCCTCTTTGATCAGCTCAAGGGAGCACGATGGTTCTCGAATACAGACCCCAGGTCAGGATATCATTAGCTCAGAGTTCGAGACGAGGATGTGCAGAAGACGACCAGCAGGTGTCGGTGTGTACACTATGAGTTCTTGGTTATGCCTTTCAGTATAACCAATGCTCCAGCAGTGTTTAGGAGTCTCATTAACAAGATCTTCCAGCCTTATCTCAATCGATTTGTCGTAGTCTTCATCGAAGACATACTGATTTACTCAACTAATGAGAATGATCACACCTACCACTTACGGGTTGTACTGGACACACTCTAAGAGGACCAGCTTTATGGTAAGCTCTCAAAGTTATAGTTATTGATCCAGGAGGTCCACTTCTTAGGGCCCATCATCTCAGAGGCAGGAGTTTCAGTGGATCCTGCGATGATCGAGGAAGTACTAGCTTGGGAGCCACCCAGAAGTGTGACTGAGGTGCGGAGTTTCCTAGGTCTGGTTGGGTACTATTGAAGATTTTTTCCAGACTTCTCTAGTGTAGCAGCACCACTTTCAGCTATGAAGATGAAGGGGAAACCTTTCGTGTGGTCAGATAGATGTCAGTAGAGCTTCCAGAAGCTAAGACAGTGATTGACCAGTGCACCCATCTTGAGGCTAACGGAGGAGGGAGTAGGGTACCTAGTTTACTATGATGCTTCAGGGAACGGACATGGGTGTGTCCTGATGCAGGAGTAGTATGTGATCACAAATGGTTTCCGAAAATTGAGGCAGAACGAGTAGAACTATGCTACCCATGACCTGGAGTTAGCAGCAGTGGTCTTCGTTGTGAAGATGTGGCGGCACTATCTTATGGGAGAGCACTTTACAATCTACTCTGACCACCAGTGTCTCAGGTATATCATCTCCTAGAAGGACCTGAACCTGAGACAGCAGTGATGGATCGAGTTCCTCTAGGACTATGACATTGAGATAGTTTATACTCCTTGGAAGGGGAACATAGTAGCTGATGCTCTCTGCAGGAGATCTAGAATTCAGCTACTTGGAGAGGAGACAGAGCAGCTATACGCATTGTAGATATCCTTCGTGGATAGATATGGAGAAGCCTTTCTATAGTTTCTTACAGTCACTCCTCCACTACTTCAGCGGGTCAGACAGGCATAGCGTGGGGACGTTGGCTGTGAGACGCGACGTGCACGGATATCCACAGGACAAGCACCTGATGGATTTTCTGTTGGAGGAGAGAATTTCATCCTCTTTAGGAGATGTACCATGGTACCAATTGATTTATAGGAGGAGGTGATGAGGGAGTTTCACACTTCCCCATTAGCGGTACATCCAGGAGTAGCAAAGACGTAACTGGATCTCAGAAGACAACACTAGTGGCCGGGTATGAATAACGTTATGGCAGAGTTCGTTTCACGATGCCTCACCTGCTAGCAGGTGAAGGCAGAGTACCAGGTACCAGCAGGATTGGTGCATCCCTTAGAGTTCCCGGAGTGGAAGTGGGATGGGATATCAATGGATTTCGTGATGGCGGTCCCTTGTACATCCATAGGACATGACTCTATCTGGGTGATTGTCGACCGACTCACCATGTCGGCCCACTTCTTAACTATCAGAGAGTAGGGTTCAGTGGAGAGAATTTGACGCCTCTACATTTAGGAGATCTTACGGCTTTATGGTGTGTCATCATCTATCATCTTCCATCGAGACACTCGCTTAACTTCCCGGCTTTGGAAGGGGTTTCAAGAGGCATTTGGGACGCATCTACGCCTGAGCACCACCTTTCATCATCAGACAGATGGCCAGATGGAGAGGACCATTCATACTCTCAGGGACATTCATTGCGCATGTGTGTTTCGTTCTTGGTTTTCAGACACAAAACTCCCAAAGGCTCTGTATCCAATGATTGATGGACCTGCATTCCAAAGGTAGGCGTCCACTGGATGGTCTGAACAACGACTCTTAAGAACTAACATTGGTTGAGAGGATGGGAAGTCGGGCTCATCCCACCCTTTTGGGGGGAATTATTTCATGTTCCGGGACTCTCTTATAGATTTAAGACGTATTCATAAGTTCATGAATCTTTGGTTTATACCCAAAAATAGTATCCACGGATTCAACCCTATTGGGAAATGGCCAACTGGACGTAGGGGTTCGTAATCATTTATGCCCAAGTTATACCATCCCAAGTTGGATTAATGACCTCGAAGCGCTGGAACTCTCTTGAGGCGGCACTAGGAGTGGTGCAGTGAACTGACAAGGAAATGGTCAGATCGGCCGACTGTTGGGCTTAACCCTCAGGGAGGCTTCCTATGTACCATACTTAGGAAGCAAGGATCAATTTCCATGTAGTTCTCATAGGTTTCAGGGAACCGACGTGACGAGAGACCAGGTGGTCCAATGGGTGGTGGGCTTGAACCTCATGGAGGCTGCCTACGTACCTTTCTTTGGCATGGATCAAAGTCCTCATAGTTCTCTTAAACAGTTTAACATCTGGCTGGACGAGGGTCGAACTCGACGTGAAGAAACGACCGAGTGGTTGGCTTGAACATCATGGAGGCTTCCTACGTACCATGCTTTGGCATAGATCAAAGTCCTCGTAGTTCTATTAAACAGTTTAACGTCATGATAGATGAGGGTGGAACTCGACGTGAAGAAATGACCAAGTGGTGGGCTTGACCCTCGTGGAGGATTCCTACGTACCATGCTTTGGCATGGATCAATGTCCTCATAGTTCTCTTTGGCTTGGGGATTACGCTATGGGGAAGCCCAGAATTATGGGTTGGAGCATACACTCTGAGGAGGGCCAGAATGATGGGTTGGGGCTTACACTCTGAGGAGGCCCAAAATGATGGGTTGGGGCTTACACTCTGAGGAGGCCCAGAATGATGGGTTGGGGCTTACACTCTGAGGAGGCCCTGAATGTTGGGTTGTGGATTACACTATGAGGAGGCCCAGAATGATGGGTTGGGGCTTACACTCTGAGGAGGCCCGTAAGGGGATGTCATGGTTGATGCTTACTCTAAGCCCACGTGAGTCATGCTCGGTGTGAGAAACAAGAGGCAGCAGGGACATTCGATCACTTCGCGAAAGGTGCGTCTGTGAGAAGTGGAGTGGGGCCTACGCATGATGGTGGCCCAAGGTGATGAATTGGGGCTTACACTCTGAGGAGTCCCAAAAGGTCTGGGCTTACTCCGAGATGGATGCCCGGGGCGGCAAAGCCCAGCGGGAGAGGGAAAGGGGGTGCTCCTATTCTCATATCCTCTCTTGCAGTGCATGAGGGCTTCCTTACGATGGGTATTTTACAATCATCGAGGAACCCTCAATATGTGGAGGGGTAGAAAATGGATTCCTGAGCTCAGACTCCACATTACTGTGTGAATGTGAACCCAGGAATGCTTCGAGAATCTGCTCAAGGGTCGGGGAAACCCATTTACCCTTGTTTACCATGAGTATGTGAACTCAAAATGGCGTTCTGATGTGCCTGAAAGTTATACCATGCAGATTCGGTGGCTCTAGCGGAGACCTCAGCTCGGGGCCGATGAAGAGGTTGATGAAGGAGCCACGGAAGACCTGGCTAGATCAGAAGGATTTTACCTGGATCTGGAAATGAGAACACGCCACCTAGAGGTATGGGTAGAGGCACCCTTTGCGTGGGAATGTACCATGCAGCTGGAGAAGCCGTCCGTGAACCAGGGTGGTCCAAGGACTGATTGGCGTCCCGCGAACCAGGGTGGTTCATGGTTTCGGGTTCAATCTGCGAACCAGGGTGGTTCGCGGCTTCATGTTAAATCTGCGAACCCGGGTGGTTCACGGCTTCGGGTTCAATCCGCGAAACATGGTGATTCGCGGAGGATTCCAGGCGGGCATCAGTGGCCAAGAGTGGTGCCGATCGGAGGCTCATCGGTTGGGGCTTCGCCCGTAGGGGAGGGTGCTACGCGGTACGATGGATGGGAAAAGAGGCATAAACTCCCTTGTCCATGGGGAAGTCATCCGTGGACGGGGTATGGTTCATAGTTCTCCTTTTTTTTGATATTTTAGGTACACGGTTCACCAAAATATTATGCGTTTTCCAATTCCTTCTTAATTCATATACCTATTGTAGTTTGCGGATGGGAATTTCGCTGTTTGCGAAATCCGAAAACCTCCTTCAACCGATCTCTTATCCCTTCAAATCTAATTCCAGTTCACTGGTCCTCCTCTTCTTTCCCCCTTGGTATCCTTTTATAGAGTGGGGAAAGGAACGTATATTTGGCCATGCACCACCTTTTACGGAGGCCCATAACCAAATACCCGGTCCACAACTGACTTGGTCAATCCACGATTCGCGGTGGGTATTGATAGCTCCCCTCCTCTGCAAGGCGAACTCCGGGGGTGCTTCACGGCTGCGGAGGGATCCACCTCCATTTTTTGAATGACAGCGGGTGTGGCTTGGGCCGGTCGATGCAGTCCAAGGTTGGGGTGGTTTGTGATGGTGAACCTGACTGGAGTCCATCCTGCCTCGCGACCACGGAGCCTCTCCACCTCTATTTCGCGAACGACAATGGATTGCGGAGTGGGTACCTCACGGCGTCTGTCCGTGTTGTGCTTCCATGTACTGGTTCACAGACTAGTCCTTTGTGTCTTCTCTTTGATTATTTTCCCCCAATTCTTTTGAGGGATTTTGGGTAAAATTTCCTTTGCGGATTTTTCAGGACCCTTCAAATGCCCCCATCAGAATGGGGTCCGATCGGAATGAAGAGGAGGCCATTCCGATGTGAAGAGGTCCTGAAACTAATATGGTTTGAGGTATA
The DNA here is from genome assembly GCA_963277665.1 of Viscum album. NCBI lineage: Eukaryota > Viridiplantae > Streptophyta > Magnoliopsida > Santalales > Viscaceae > Viscum > Viscum album. Next base: position 770,388,517 of record OY728135.1, on the reverse strand, counting down.
AAGGCTGACCCGGTAGGGGAACAAGCCTATAAATACGGGGATCCCCCACTTGTCCTTTACTGAATTATTCGCGAATCCATAGATCCTTAACCTCCGCATGTTTTCTCCTCTGTGAAGTGCCTCGTCCGCGAACCGGCAGTAACTTCCGCGAACCATTTATTCTTCGCGGTCGCCTTCATCCGTGAACCAAATTTCCAACCACGAACCATTAATCTTAATTAAATAAAAAGTAAGTGTTGACGAGTTGCGGAGGAACTTGATTTGTGGTTATGATGCTCCGTGGAATAAACATCTCTTGAACATTAAAAAGTATCTAAATCCTCCTAATAAAATTGGGATTGAGTTTTCATGGAGCGACTTGGTTCGCAGTTTCTAAGCCAACGCTCCGCTGGCCAAGGCATCGCGGACTGATTTTGCGAAGGTCTGGTTCGTAGACTGATGTCATTGCGAACCATACTCCAAGGCCTCCTTGCGAATTTTGATTATGAAGGCTCTTTAAGCATTCATTTGGTTCTTTTTGTCCAAATTTTTTATTCTGTACTAACAAATTGTTGGCTCTCATTGTGTAGGGAGAAAATATGGTTCCCCCTCATTCTGCACTGAGGCCTACTGTAGAGCCCCTCTCCACCGCCTCAAAGAGGCGTTCAGTTATGATTTGTATAGCGGAGGGCGTCACAGGGGACCCTTGCCGGTCCATCATTCCTGATGACGGTGCATTGAAGAACCTGCTCTCTCCGGAGCTTCTAAGTTATCCATTATCTAATTGGCTCCCGGTCTACGGCTTCAGACTCCAGGACGACGTCCCTATCCCCCCTAATTTCACAGTTCTCCCTTCTCCTTTCCTGGAAGCGCCTTAAAAATGCATTCAGGAAAACATTACCCAATCCGGGGAGATAATCTCTAATTTTGGTCCGAAAGACACATCTATTCTGAGGGGCTCTATCTAGACCCAATGTGATAAGTGCGCTCAAGACTTTTCTCAGAGAGTTGTCCTTAAGGACTACCCTTCTATTATTAATCTTGCTCGAAGGGATCCTGATGCGGGGTGGGTTCCCAAGTGGGATCTTCGGTCCGGCGGGCTCTTCTCAAATGATTGGGCTTGGGATTTCTGGTTCCATCAACACTATCAGGAGTCTCCTGATTCCCTGTAAGCTGTAAAACTATACTCCGCAGTGTGGGATTCCCAATTTTTTGTCTACCCGCCGTCTTTGATCCTGCCCGACCTGTTCAGCCGCTGGTGTTCAAGTACAAATACATTCGACCTTACCCACGGTGATGTTGGCATTAGTCTGTGGGAAATCTGCCAGATAGAAGGACTGCTGATTGATGGCGAGATGTATGACAAATTTTTACCCACTCCCGATGCATGGGACGATGTTGAACATGTTCCTTTTTTGGAGAAAGAGTTGCTGACCATGGAAGAGCAGTCACTGGGTTAGGCCTTGCGTGCCCGCTCGCTTCTTCATTAGAGAATTTGGATAGAGTTATTTCTAAACACCACCAGTCCTACGCCAAAGATAAAGCATCCCAGGACTCATCATTCCAGTAGTCATGAAACATTCAAGGATCTTACTGGGTGGTTCTGGAAGCAGGCGACTACCTTTCATGGGGTTACAAGGCGTGCCCTAGTGTGTCGCCTATGCTGTGGATGGCCAGTCTGTTTGCTATGTTTTTGAGCGGATGGCTATTTCCTTCCCGGGATGTTAACCTCAGTGTCCAGGCCTTCACTTTGATGATGGCGGCCGAGTTAGCAGAGGGCCGCTTGGTGAATTTATCTGTGCCCACATTGGCTCGTATCTACGAGCTACTGGGCCACATGCAGGTGGGCGGGTCACCCTACCATCTAAGTAGGCCATTTTAATTTTTTGTATGGCTGGGTGGTAGATCACTGTCGCTGTTATGAGTATCGTCACAACACGGCCATCCCGCTTCCTACCCTTCGACCTACCTTACTGGATATAGCCGGAGTTCGCTTGAAATCTCTCAACTCTAGTGAATTCCTCGAGCTCCGGAGCCACTACTACCATTTCATCTTCACTCCCTACCCCACCCCTTCTGGCGTCTTAGTTGACAATTACTGGGGGATCTTAGAGGAGAGCTCTTACATGGTCTCCCAACGGGACGAGTTTCTATCCGCACAGATTGACGACGTCACTTTGTGGGAGATGTACATCTCGTATCGCTTTTCTCGCCAGTTCGGGTGCATGCATGTCCATGCTTCCATTACCCCCCATCGGGCCCAAGGACTGCATCTAGCCATACTTAGTCAGTGGTGGAAGATGCTGATGCGGGAGATATCTGATGCAAGCGTTCCCCTGCCTGATACGGGCGCGGCCGCCGGCCTTTCCCCGCAAAATGAAAAGACATGGGTAAAATACTATCCTGGCGGGATCCTAAAGAAGGATTTCCAGTAGACTCCCAAACCGAGAGTTATGGTGGATGCCGCATCCACTAGACCTTCCTCATCAGTTTCTAGGGAGTTCTGACTAATGGTTTGCCGATCAAAGCGATTCAGAGAACTTTCCTCTCCCAACCCTGCAGTGGCCGTAGTTCGGGCAAGTTCATCCTTCTTGTGCGTGGATGAGGACGAACATGTGGTGTCGGGTCCAAGGAAGACCATCTTGGAGGTTCCGCCAGTCGATATCGGGCTTAGTAACTTGGTCCCCAATCCTGAGTCGTGGTTAGGAGCTCCAGACTTTCCAGCTTCAGAGCCAACTTCTAGTGAACACACGTCCTCGTGGGCTGCCATGCCATACTTTATTCTCGTGTCATTCAGCGAGGAAACCAAAGATCCTCACATCATGGCAGACCATAGGGCTGTGCGTATGTGGGCATGGCCCTGAATCTATGAGATCATCACGGAAACCCCCTTAGCTGAAATGGCAATGAAAACCGAAGCTCTTCGTCAACTCTTCATGGGTTTGGGGTCGGGTGGCTTTGACTATCGGCACATCCATTCTCTTGCTTGCCAAGTTTTCATGGCCCACAAGGAAGTTGTCACTAGTGAATGCACACTCGCTCACATAGACCCCACTCATTGCAGGGCCCGAACCTTGGAGGAAACCACAACGAATCTCCATCAACTGATAGCACGGGAGGCGATCTCTCAAGATCAGGAAGCCATCCTATCCTCCGAGTTGCATGTATGCGAGGAACGAGCCGCGATACTGAGGGATCAGTTATCGGATATGACTGGCCATCTTGAAGTCACCAGAAAAGGGATCAACGATCTCCAAACCATAGTGGAGCGTATCCGTCTGGTGGCTGAGGCTGAGACCATGGAGAAGGCAATGTTGGAACAATCCTGCGACGGCCTTCGCCGCGCAGTCACTTATCTGGTGGGGAGAGTAACTCAGGCACTTTATAACTATCAGAGCTACTTTTGTATCCACTGTTTCACTTACCCCTCTATCCCACTTTCTTTTTTGTATAAAGGAGAGACCCCAGCTTTTTGGACGTCCTCTTTTCTCTTCTTTTGAATGAAATACAGTATCCATCAATCACTCGTTGCTGTGGAATTTCACTGTTACTTAGAAAAATTGTTGTGAAAAGAACAATTCACTCAATCAGAACTAATCATAACTCTGGAAAACATGCTCTAATTTTTTCCTGGACCATGGGATCCAGCGAGCGTAGTCTGACTATTTCTAGGGTTTAATTGGAAAACACTACAAACTTTTTGTCTTTTTCTTCTTTTAATGCCATGATTTTTCCTGGGCCCATTAATGTGGACCCAGCGGGTACAACCTGGCTTTTGCTTAGGTCTCCCTTTTCATGTTTTCGGCCTAACAGGCTTTGTGCCTTTTTCTTATGTGATCGGTTTAAATTCCCACCGACAAGACCATCTTCACTGATGTTTTAGGTCGAACAGCTTTGACCATATATGGTGGGGCGAGGGCCCCAAATGGGTTCAACTGATTAAAAGATGTCTTAATTACTTTCATATGCACGTGGGGGAAACATATTTGGATTTGAGAGGAATGTAGGGCATGTCTCAATGCATGGGAGCTGTGTCAGCATATAGAGGTAAGAAGAGAAAAGCCTAAGGAATACATGCCTTTGGTAGACAGTCCAGGGGAAATCGATATGCAGAGCCGCTGAGGGCATGGTATTCATAGTCATACAAAGGTGTTCTTAAGTCAAAGACTTATCCATTTATGATGGCCAGTGGACTTCATGGAAGTTTGGATTATGGAAACCACGGTGGGTGGCATGGAGAGGAATGAAAATCATCAGGGGTGGATCAGAAGGGTAGTGTGACATCGGAAAGGGTTTTGGGAATGTCCGTACTAATCAGTAGCATGGTCCAGAGACCACCCCCTATACGTTTAGTTAGAGTAAGGGATGGTTGAGGCTTGACACAGTATAAAGTCATGCAGCTAGGACATTATCTGTAATGGAACGACTTCTCCTGGTTCTCAGTGATCTCGTCTAATACATTTTGCCGCATTCAGGTTGGATTGTGAAAGAGGTTGGTAATCTTTAGATTAGAGGGTTTCCGAATCTTGGGATAGAAATGGGGGCTCAAAGTCCAAGAGGCGTACGAAGAGAAGCATCACCTAAGGAAATCGTGCCTTTGGTAGATGGGAAAGAGGAAATCAATATGCAGAGCCGCTGAGGGCATGGTATGCATAGTCTTACAAAGGTTTCCTTAAGTCAAACTCTATCCACTTCCGATAGCTGAGCACCTTCAGGGATGTTGAGATTTGGAAGCACCAGGGGTGGCTTATGAGAGTTCAACCTTTTCTGAGTACATAGTATGGTTTATGATGAGGTAGTGCCTTAATACATGGGAAATATCTATACTAAACTTCCTGCTAATAGGTGAAGTAATTCTTTCTCACGCTAGTGTGAGGCGGTGGTTCGTGCAGGTCTGACCCGTGCACTGCAAGACAGAAAAAAGCCTCTGTTTCTTACTTACCCCATGATGGGTTTGACCATGCAGTTTAAGGTCATGCGGTAAGGATGAGGAGCATTATTAAAGGTTTCCGTGCAGTTTAATGTCATGCAGTGAGGATGGGGGGGAATTTTTGAAGGTCGCTATGCAGTTTAACGTCATGCAGCGAGGACATATTCAGTGCAGTTTGGTGTCATGCGGTAAAGATGAAGATATCTTTAAGGGTTTCCATTAATTTTAACATCATGTGGCAAGGAAATGGGGCATTATTGTGAAGGATTCGCTTCATCAGAATATAACTGGGCATGAATACCTCAACATGCCCCAGATGTGGAAGGGGGGTTGAGGGTGTAAATCAAGGTTCTGGGGCTTCTCGGATCAGGAAAGGTGATATGGGGGCTATGAGGCCGGTAAGCGTATAGAGCTAGGAGAAGTACCGCCTGCGGAAATCTTTCCTTTGATGGAAAATCCAGGGGATATCATTATGTAGATCCACTGAGGGCATGGTATGCATAGTCATACGAAGGTTTCCATGGCTCAATAACATTCCCCTTCTGATGTCCATGAGTGGTTATGAGGATCCGCGATATTCCGGGCAATGATGTCTATCATTCGGCAGGGGAATGTCTGGACATGTCGGGGATATTCATCCCTGGTTGCTTGTTGAGTTTCAAAGAGCCCCCCTGAGCTGATTTATCTTGTTCGCGGGGTGTCCCTGCACTCTGTGAAGTCTAACTTCGTGCGGTGAGGATGAGGTACTCCTCGTTTATTGGTCATAGGGCTCGGACTATTGGGTGACTATTTCTGCAGTCACTCGAAGGATACATGGGTCAACATGATCTGAGATACTTAGAACATGGCAGGGGATGAAGGTTGTAAACTGCAAATTTGAGCATTCCCGGATCAGGAGGTATGGTGTGGGGACTCTGAGGCCAGTAGGCGTACGGAGCTAGGAGAAGTACCGCCTGAGGAAATCTTGCCTTTGATGGATGAGCCAGGGGCTATACTTATGCAGATCTGCTGTGGGCATGGTATGCATAGTCATACAAAGGTGTCCCCGGGTCAATAACTTTCCACTTCCGATGGCCATGAATGATTACGAGAATCTGTGATTGCTCTCAGCTCAGAGTTCGGCAAGTGGGGATAATGGTGTTTGGGTATACAAGATTCAACTTTACCACAATTGTCCATTGAGTCAACGTAGCCTAGTCCTAGCTTGATATTTGTTGATGTAGGTCGCTATGTGAACCACTGGCGGACACACAGGCTAGCCAGATAGAGAAACCCTGACAACACCCAAATATGAAAAGGGGAATGAACTTGTAAACCACTTCACCATAAACTTCTAGATCAAGAGGTATAGTCTGGGGGCTCTGAGGCCGGTAAGTGTTCAAAACTGGGAAGAGTGCCACCTATTGAAATCTTTCCTTTGATGGATGAGCCAGGGTCTATCATTATGCAGAGCCACTGAGGGCATGGTATGCATAGTCGTACAAAGGTTTCCATGGGTCAATAACTTTCCACTTCCAATGGCCATGAGTGGTTATGAAGATCCATAATTATCCAAGTCGTGGACTCTGATGTACGGAAAGTATGTATCCAAATGTGAAAGGAGTATCTCCATCTCGTATCACCATGTGTCCTGGGTGGGTCGTGACGAAGTCCATGCAATTTAACATCATGCAATGAGGAAAAAATACATATAGTTTAACATCATGCGGTAAGGACGAACGTGACCTGACGTGAATGAAAAAAGGGGGTCTGTGCAGTTTAACATTGTGTGGTGTGGACAACTTCTGTGCAGTTTAACGTCATGCAGTAAGGAGGAAGATATACACCCCGTGTAGGTCTGGTCCGTACATGGGGGAAGGGGCATTTTTAACATCATCGCCTGTACAGTTTAATGTCGTGCGGTAAGGACGAGAAATACACCTCGTGGAGGTCTGGTCTATACGAGGGAATGGAGGCATTCTTAATTTTGAAGGGTTGGGCCAAGACTGGGGATCCTGGCATTGCTACGTATCATGTGAGGGAAGGAATCAAGCCGTACGTAGTTCTCTGGAATCTGCGCAGTTTAACGTCATGCGATGAGGACGGAATCCATACAGTTTAATCATCATGTGGTTAGGAAGATGAGAACACCTCGTGCAGGTCTAGTCCATACATGGGGGGAGGGGCATTCTTAATTATTCCTTATCCTGCGCAGTTTATCGTCACGCGGTAAGGATGAACTCCATGCATTTTAACATCGTACGGTGAGGACGCGAATACACCCCGCGCCAGTCTGGTCTGTACACGGGGGAATGGGCACTTTTATTTTTTTTTGTTTTGAGGTGGCTGGGCTAGGGTGTGTAATTCTTGAATCACTACTTATCCTGTGAGGGCAAGAATCATGCCATTCATAGTTCTCTGTAAATATTATACACCCCGTGTAGGTCTGGACCGTACACAGGGTAAAGGGCATTTTTTTTTTGAAGTGACTGCACTAGGATAGGGAATCCCGGCATCGCTACGTATCCTGTGAGGGCAGGAATCAAGCCTCACGTAGTTCTCTGTAAAGATGATACACCCCGTGTCGGTCTGGCCCATACACAGGGGAAAGGGGACAATTTTTTTTTTAAGTGGCTGGGCCAGGATAGGGAATCCGGGCGTCGCTACGTATCCTGCGAGGGCAGGAATCAAGCCATAAGTAGTTCTCTGAAATCCATTCAGTTTAACATCATTTGGTGAGGATGTGGTCTGCACAGTTTAACATCTTGTGGTTAGAAAGATGGGGAATTATTAGATTCCGTGTAGTTTAACGTCATGCGGTGAGGACGAGGAGCATGGTAGTTTAGTGTCATATAGCTCGGATGAGGGCCATACATTTTAACGCCTTGTGGTTAGTATGAGGTTCTTGAAAGTTTAGTGTCATACTGCTCGGACGATGGCCATATCATTTTTTTTCATCCGTGCAGTTTATCGTCGTGTGGTAAAGATGAACTCCATGCAGTTTAACTTCAAACGGTGAGGATGTGATCCATGTAGTTTAACGTCATGCGATGAAGAAATGAATACTTCTTGGTCTCTATGCGAAATACCTTTTCAGGAATCTCGCATTGGTAGGAGCTATATTGAATTGCCCGTCCATGGAGATTAGGGCGTATGCTCCGTTGGAGTAGACCTTGTGTATAACATATGGTCCCTCCTACTTGTGCTCCAGCTTTTGAGGCTTCTTTCCAAGTACCACTGGGGTCTGGAGGACCAGTAATAATTCTCCTTCCTAGAAAAACCAGAGGCAGACCTTTTTGTTGAAGGCTCGCACGATCCGGTTCTGGTACACTTCCAGGTGGTGCAGAGTGTGCAGCCACTTCTCATCTAGCTGTACCAATTCACCTAACCGATTTTCGGACTACTCATCATTGGATAATTGATCACAGATGGAAATGAGGAGTGAGGGAAGTTGGAGTTCAATGGGCAGGACCGCCTCCATGCCGTACACCAATGAGTACGGGGTAGACTGAGTAGCGGTGCAGATTTTGGTTCGATAAGCCCACAAAGCATGGAGGGGTTTATCTGGCCATGACTTCTTGTATTTTTACACCATTTTCTGGAGGATGCTGTATAGGGTCTTTTTGAAAGCTTCTATCTGTCTGTTGGCTGCTGCATGGTAGCGGGATGAGTGGCTAGCCTTGATACCATACTCATGGTATAGCTTTTCCAACTTAGCAGAGCAGAAATTTGTGTCGTTGTCCAATAGTATAGTACGAGGGACACAAAATCTAGTGATGATATTGGTCTTCACAAAGCTGACAATATTTATTACCCTGACATCCTTGAAGGGTATGGCTTATGCCCATTTGGAAAAGAAGTCGGTCGCCGTGAGGATGTACTTCACCAGTTTGGTCGTGGCGGGAGGATACGGTCCCATGACATCCATCCCCCAGACGGAAAATGGCCAGGAGTACTTAGCTTGATGAAACAACTCTGGGGGATGGTGTAAGAAGTTGACATGGATCTGGCATGAGGGGCCTTTTGTGGTAAAATGCTCGAAGTCCTGTGCCACTGTAGGCCAGTAGTACCCAAGCCTTCGAACCTGATGGGAAAGCTCGGTCCCCGGTTGATGTGCTCCACATTCTCCTGCATGTAAGTCAGTCATGACGGTGTCAGTTTCTTCTCTTCCAATGCATCTAAGGAGCACATAAATCGAGGCCTCATTTGTAGAGGACCTCTTGCTGGCCTGTGATGCCATATAGGACAAAATTGATTTCCCTTCTCCGTATTTTCTCTCGTTCATCCCTATCTGATGGAAGCTCTCCCGGTTGAAGGCAGTTCGTGGTGGTGGTCATCCAGCTGGTGGTAGGAGCATATGGCTCAGGGATAGGACTGACTTCGTGGATCCCTTCCATCTTATCTTGAACAAATGGCAATACCATTTGATGGTGGGCAATACTGATGACTGTTTCATCCTGATCTGGGTCGGATAGGACTGTGGCCACATTGTCTAATGCATCAAACTGAGCATTATGGGACATGGGAATATAGGTCAATGCTAGTTCTGTGGAGAACTCGGCCATTAACCCTCAGACATGGTCAAACAAGGGGATCTGTTCCTCCTTTTTAATAGCATAGTCACCATTGACATGCTTGATGACCAGCTCTGAGTCACCTTTTACCTTAAGGTGTCATGCTTGTGCCTATAGTGCGAGTTCCAGGCCTGCAATGAGGGCTTGATATTCCGCTTCGTTGTTCATACAACCCTCTAACAGGAGGAAGGAATATGGAAAAACTGCCTTTTATGGGGACATGAGTATTATCCCCAGACCCACTTTGTCGAATCTGGGATCCTCCATCCTCTTCCCGATGGGGCTTTGGGACGTGCTGTCAAAGTACATTTCCCATGCTGGGACCTCCTCTTGAACAGAGAATATATCTTCATCAGGTAGTTCAGCATTCGGTGCAGTGGTCCCTATTGAAGGGTGTTCTTCTAGAAAGTCTGCTAATGCTTGTCCCATGATTGATTTTTGAGGCACAAACTAGATGTCGAATTTCTGTAGGATGACTGCCCATCAGGATAGACGTCTGATTCACATCGGGCGACTGAGGATTTACTTGAGTGGGTTACTCTCGAGATCAAATGGACCTTGTGTTGCTACAGATAATGTCACAGCTTTTGAACCGCGAAGACCAAGGTTAGACAACACTTCTCGATATTTGAGTATCGAGCCTCAGCATCAATCATGGTTTGACTGAGGTAATAGAGACTGTTTTCTCTTCCGGTGTTGTTCTTCTGTGCGGGGAAGGCTCCCAATGATAGTTCTAGGTCCGTCACATATAGAATGAGATGCCTTCCATCGACCGGGGGCATGAGAACCGATGGGCTTAAGAGGTACTTTTTTCAAGTTGTCAAACACCTCTTAGAAGTCATCCGTCCATTGGTACATGACCCCCTTATTCATCAACCTGGTGAAGGGAAAACATTTTCCGGCCAGGCTGGTTACGAAACGCCTAATATAGGCTACGTGTCCTTGGAACCCCCTCAGCCCAGTGATATTTTGAGGGGGTGGTAGGCTAAGGATAGCTTTCGTCTTCTCAGTTTCCACTTCGATGCCACGATGGTGTACGACGAAGCCAAGGAACTTCCCTAAGGTAACCCCAAAGGCGCACTTCAAGGGGTTCATCTTCAAGATATGCTGTCGGAGCTTGTTAAAGATGGTCTCAAGGTCCGACAGGTGATCTGAGTGCTGTCTGGACTTGACCACAAGGTCAACCAAATAACATTCGACGAATTTACCTAGGAATGGCTTAATGATACGATTCATGACATGATAATACGTGGCGCTAACATTCAAGAGACCAAATGGAATGATCCTGTAAAAGAATACCCCTTGAGGGGGCCTGGAGGCAGTGGCTTCTTCTTCTTCTCGGCCCATCCTGATTTGATTATACCTAGAATAGCCGTCCATGAAGGATAGAGCCTCATACCCGGCTGTCGCGTCAATTAACAACTCAGTGATTGGAACCGGGAAGTCATATTTTGGACAATGCCGATTTAGGGCTCTAAAGTCAATGCTGAAGAGGATTTCCCATTCTTTTTATTGACAGGGACAGTCTTGGACAACCAAATGGGGTACTGGACCTCCCTGATGAATCCTTCTTTAATGAGCTTATCGACTTCAGCCTCTATCTTGGCAAAATGTGAGGGGTGTGTCCTTCTAGCGGCCAGTTTGTAGTCCCGATGGTCTTCCGGAAGACCCAGGTGATGAGTCGCTACCTCGGGATCAAGTCCTGGAATTTTTGTGTAATTACATGCGAAGACATATCGATGATGTCTTATGAAGGAGGTATATACCTCGTGTTCCTCAGGATACATGGCCGCGCTAATGAGAGTGGGCCTCGGGTCTTCTTTGGTACCCATGTTTATTTCCCTGAGCTCATCCATAGTGGTGGAGATACCTTCCTCAAATGCAGGAGGTGCATCCATGAGATCTTCCCCCTCTTCTTCTCCCAAGTCCTCATCCTCCTGATCTGATGAGGAGAGAGTTTCCGGTCTGAGCCTTCGATGGTTTGAGGCATAGTGGGAATCCCTGCTTGAGTATTCGTCCCCAAATCGTGGGTTAGTAGGAGTTCCTGCACTGTCGTGTTCAGATATCAAGGGTAAAGTCATTAGGACATCTTAATGCGTGTTCGGACTTGAACTCCTATTCTCAACACGGTTGATGGGTAGGACATAATCTCTTCCAAGATTCCTGAGGGGGTCATCAGGGACTATTTCCAGACCATTTGGAGTGGGGATCTAGTCGACACTGTTGATCAAATGCTTCTTCTTCTTTTTCTCATAGAACCCAGTGTCGATGTAATGTGACTCGGAGAGCTTGAAAGGGGCCTTGTCGGCGTGCAATGTCCCGCTTTGTCCATTGATGAAATACTTAATACACTAGTGGTAGGATGAAGGAACGACCATGTGCTTATGTATCCATGGCCTTCCCAACAGGGCATTGAATTCTGTGCTCTTCCGGACCACCAGGAATTCTGTGTAGTCTACCAGGTCACCAAAATGGGTTTTGTAGCTTAATCTGTCCCTTTGGTTTCTGCTCACTCTTGTCGTAACCCAACAGAGTTGCGGCTAAGGGAATTAGATCATCCTCACCGTAGCCCAAATTACGGAGTGTCCTTAGGGGAAGGAGGTTAACACTAGAGCCATTGTCTATAAATACTTTTCCGATCTCAATACCATTCAGTGTGCCGGACACATATAGCAGCCTGATGTGTCCCAACATGATGGCATATTCATCCTAATCTGTGAAGGAAAACACATCATTGCATTCAGTCGGGCCTGTCTCTGTCCGGTAAATCCCGGCGGCAGCTAACCCGGCTTGGAATTCCTTGTGGCTGGTCAAAGCTTCAATAATCACCTCCCTGAGGTCGGCTGATAAACTCCGGGCATCCAGGATTGACAACTTGGCTGGTACTGATGCTAGCTTTTTAAGGATGTCATATTTTTTCTCTAGTGGTTGATGCTTCTCCATTGGCGGTAGAGTCTTAGCGGGTGCTTTGGGGGCTAGAGCATTTAACGAGGAGGGACCGGCTGCGGGGTCAGATGTCGATGGTGTTACCGCATTTTGAGGACGTGGCCTATTCGGTCTGTTTGTGCGCACTAGGAGACCAGAAACATTCTCCTCCTCTGGTGGGTATCGTAGAACAGCAGGGCCAGAGTGGCTTCTTTTGGGTGTGGAGGGGCATTCCCTCTCTTGTTGAGTCCACTGAAGGGATCTCCCATGGGTTTCCGCAATATTGACGGTATGGGCCGGTGTCCAACCGTAGGGTTGGTTTTAGCCGCGGCTGCGCCTCCCCTGGTATCCGATTCCTCTGTGATTCCTCCTCCCGGCTCCTTGTGTAGGAAACTTGGGTTCTCAATCATACCCTTTGTCAGGGAATGATTCCATGAGATGGATGATGTTGAAAAAAATCAAAGATTGGCTCTTCATCCCTTGACAGGTCAAGCTGGTCGGTTTTCTCTGATGGTTCCATTTGGTGGGTCGGTGCTCGTTGTTCTAGATCTGAGGGCGTGAAACCAGCCAGGGTAGGGACTAACTTTGGCCCCGTTGCGGACTGTTCTTCTTGTGATTGCTTCCTCCTTCGGCTCTGTCCGGATGACCGGCTTGTGGGGGGTTGTGAAGTCGATGTGGTCGGCTCTGCGGCTCCAGGGGCTGTTGGTGGAAGCACCGGCTGCTGTAGTTGAGCTCGGAGTATGCCTTGTTCTCAGTTTATAGTCTTCCGAGTCATCCTGTTATCAATTTTTTTCCCTTTCTTGCAGGTGACTTTCTTCCACCCCTACTCTTTGTCGGAGTCGGTTGTAGAGATACATGCCACATGTGATGGGGGTGGTCCCAGCTCGACTTTTTTGGAATCTACCATCCTCTGCACTAGGTATTTAAAGAGGGATAATTCTCAGATACTGTGCCTCAATATCTGATGGTAGGGGAAATAATCTGGCCTATCATCGAGGCCAAATTCTTCAGGATTCATTGGGTCCGAGAGGCGGAGCAAGTTGCAGTTCATGGCAGCAATTAAGTATCCAAGAACTTGATTGTCTCAGAACGAGTATACTTTTTTACTTCGTTCCTCAAACTGGTTCCACTTCGTTCCTCTTTGATCGTCCCATTTAGGTGGGGGCGACCACTGATATGTAGGGGACACTTGATGATTTGGTGGAGGCCTGAGCGGCAGAGCGGGCATATGGGCTGGCTTGAGCATGACAGCAGACGCTTCAGCTCTAGGTGCCCTTTTCGTAGGAGCCTGCGAAGCTATTCGGGACTTTGAATTAGTCCGTTGTAGGGAGTCCTCAATTCTCCGGGAAATGGCCGAGAGATGGCGGAAGCCGGTGATGCACTCCACCGGTATTAGCAGTGTTCGTAGGTCATCTCTAAGATTATCGATGCATATGGCTAGCATCTCATCTTTAGGCATTGGCCGGTTTAGAGAATAGGTCAGACCATTCCATCTGGCGATGAAATCTAAGACCCTCTCATTCTCCATCTTCTTGCAGTACATGAGAACGATGACAATTGATTTAGGCAGCGTTGAGGTGAAGTGGAATAGGAACTGCTGCCGGAGGTCCTCCTAGCTTTTTATCGACTGGTCCGACAGACTCATATACCAGACGAATACGGATCCTTTCAAGGTCCGTATGAAGCATCTATGTTTCACTTCTTCTTGCTGCTCCGGTGTCCCCATCAAAGGGTCGCAATAGGATGCGTAGTGCATCAAATGCTGCTCCGGATCGCCTGATCCATTGAATATGGGGAATACAGGGCTCCCAAAATTGGGTGGAGGTGGTGTGTTAGTCAACCCATCTAGGTAGGGTTTCCTCTCTGACTATATTGGGGTGCGCCGACCTTCCATCGCTTCCAATCGAGTCGTTAGTGCCTCGATGGTATTGGTGAGTCCCTGGTTGACATCCTGTTGGGCTCGGTCCTGGGTAGGCATAGCCTGAGGATCCAGCTTGGCCGGCACCAAGGGTGCATATTCCATTCGGGGTACCCTCAGAGGGTTTGGGCGTACTTGCTCTGGTTTCCTCCTAAGTGGAGGGAAATCCTGGTATTCATCATCCACGTTTAGGTAGTTGGATGGACCAGGCACCTCATTGGGCAGGAGCCCGGATCGTGCTTCATTTTCCAGGGCAAGGCTTAGCCTTTGAGGTGAACTTGCTGGGATTGCATGACGTGGCTCTTCTTGGGATGCACTTTCTATAAAGTGGTTCCACTGGAGTAGCTCGGCGTTAATCCCCCTCAGTTCTTTCATCTCTTCTTCATGTGGAGCGAACCTCTCTTCAAGCGTGAGTGGCTCATTTTTATTGAGTGAAGGGGACATGTTAAGGGTAGCCATCCCATTATTCTTATCCTTGTTGGAAGCTAGTAGGGTAGGCTGAGGGTGTTTAGCTGAAGGGGCGGCCATATTTAAAGTGGCCCTTTGGTTCCGGGTGTACACACCTGGGGGTTCATTGTGAGTCACAACCTGACTAGAATCTTCGTCTCTCGATCCGTCCGGATTTTCATTTTCACTAGTGTCACCCATGGGGTTAGCCTCTATGGCATTGATGAACACATATTTCGGAGTGGAGGGGATGTAATCTTCCAAATAGGAAGAGGATCTCCCATGTCTTTTTCTGGCCTTCCCTCTCATGACCTGGGATTGCCCTCAGACGTCTTGGCGAAGGGTGACGTGGAGAGTTCTTTGATGCGACCTTACAGTGTGCCTTCCTCTTAGAGGGGATGATGATTCATATGATGGGATAGGATGGAAACCTCCTCTTCTAACTATCCTCCCTAGATGAGAGAATACCGACTCTCATGGGGGAGGTTGTTGTTGAGGGGGTAATAATTCCCCCAGCCTTGAGGCCTGGGGCTGGCTCTGTTCCCTGGACGTTGAGTCTATTCCTGGTTTTATTGGTCTTACGGGGGAATTTGTTGTTAAAAATGCCCCCAGATCTGTAGGTTGGAGTTGACCCTAGATTGCGGCAGTGGTTGTGGCTATCGCGACCAGCCTGATCTCGCATGTCCCCATCCGAGGGTGATCCGGATCTGGTGTCGAATCCACCTGTGGATCCGTCCCTTCTGGGGAGGCAGGCAGAGATCGTTCATTGCCCTCTCTTAGGCGAGAGGCTTATTGTATGATCTCGATGTCCTGATTCAGGAGTTTTTGAATGGCTCGTTCCCACCGGGCCTGACGCTTCTGGGACTTAATCGAGGCTCGATGTGGTTGGGTGTGTTGCCTCTCCTAAACATGTGGTCCACCCGATTTCCATCTCGATGTGACGATGTTGCAGGACAACATACCAAACGGGTTCCTCTGGGTGGGGAGCGGGGTGAAATGCAGGGCTTATTGTTCTCCCCAGCCCTTGATATGGACTCCCACCGGAGTGTCACCAATGAGGCGGCGTATCTGATGTAGTGCGCAGAGACAGGCTATCTCTATGTTTCCTTTGCACCTCTCGAGGCGTTTTTGTCGCGTTGAGGAAAGGGGCTCCAGGTCCATGTGACATACGAGGTCCCCTATCATCTTGACATGGTCTACATACCCTTCATTGGGTAGGAAGCTTGTCTTCAGCCGGCGGAGGGTCGTCCATATATTATGGCAGATGCCGTGCATGCATTCTTCGGACAACTCTCTGGCTATGTCGAACTGAGAGGTGGTCGTGGGCCAAAACATGACTGGTATATCATACCTGGCCAGTCGTTTCCTCAGGTGCAGCATATCGGCATACTCCCCCGCCTGTGATTCTTCTACCTGGTCAGCCCAGTTGATTCGCTCACTACTAGTGTGATCAGAGGCAGTGGGACCGATAGGTGCTGAATCATTATGTAAGCGATTCCAAGGTGGTTCAAAAGATGAACGCGGCCCCGGACCGTCTCTTGATCGAAGAAGGGCGTCGTTAGCGACAAGCTGGGAATCTGACATGCTCGATCTCGTCCTTCTGAGTGCCTCGGCATATGAGGGCCTTTCGGTGCTTGATTCGGTAGGAGGAGGACCTTCCTGTCGATATAATGTGTCATTACGGGGAGCACCTTCGCAATGACGGCCGTAATGGCGAGGACTACCATTACTGCTTGATGCCTCACTACATAGATCAATTTTGAAGTGCACACCCTGGGGAGGACCTCGAAGGCATGTTGTAGCAAGGGGAGGACCTTCTGGCTACGTAGCGTCATTACGGGGAGGACCTTCACTACAACCGCCATCATGGCGAGGATGACCGTCATGGATTGACGTTCGACGCGCATCCTGGGGAGGACCTTCAGGACATGCCACGACAAGGGGAGGACCTTCTTGTTGCTTGGGGCCATTGCGGGGAGGACCTTCGCAATGGCGGCCATGGTGGTGAGGAATACCATAAAAGTTGTGGCAATGGAGAGGACTACCATTACTACTGCTGTAGGGAGAATATCTGCGGGATACATCCTGGGGAAGGCCACCAGAATGTACCGCAATGAGGGGATGGCCTTCTCGTTTCGCGAAATCTCTACGGGGAGGACCTCCGTTATCAGGGTGGTGAGGACTACCACCGTGACCTGGTACCTGGCTGCGTGGAGTTCCGTTGCAGCGTAATCCCTAGGGAGAACCTTCAGAGAAAGCCACGACAAGGGGAGGACATTCTTGTCGTAATGAGACACCACTACGGGGAGGGCCTCCATAGATGCGAATATGATAGTGAGGACTACCATCACAATATGTGGTCCCACTGCATGGAGAGTGATTGCAATGTATACGCCGGGGAGGACCTTCAGGGTGGACCGCAGCAAGTGGAGGACATTCTTGCTGCTCGATCTTCTTGTCACCTGGAGGGTTTCTGTGACTTTCATCAAGAGAGAAGCTCTCGTGACCGATCGTTATATGCCCATGGGGGAGGCCCCCACGGCTGCTCTAGGGAGGACCTTCAGAGTTGCAGGTAGCGACATTTCAGGGAAGACCTTTAGAACTACTACATCCACTCCCATAATATGGTAATGGTTGGGCTGGGTTTTGAGCCTTTGATGTGTGCTTAGCAGCGTTGGGAACCCCATCTTCCAACAGAGCAGAGTCATGGACAAGATCTTTATTTTCTGGCTACCTTCGTCATGTTCGGGGCGCTCTTTTGCGGGCAGTAGGGACCATCTGCTGTTGACAATGACCTCCACCTTTGGTTCCCTGCCTAATTGGGTCCCATGACATTGCCGGGATATGCCGATGAACATCTTGACTTTTAGCAGGGATATATGTCTGCTCTGGAGAATCCACCGTGATGGACTAGTGTCCCCTAGTTGGAACGAGTGAAGTTGCTCGATCTGGTTGCCCTTGAATTGCATAATATAACTGGAGACCCTCCTAGGCTGAAGCAGGGATGCAGATATGCACCGAGGAGGCTATCTTGTCTCTTAGATGAATCACCTCAATTGGGGATATGGGATCACGGGCCTGAGTCCTTTCTGTTGCCGCCGATGCAATCACCTACTGGAAAGTCTGCTAGATATGATATGGGATCGATACCTATTCCTCCATCATTTCCAGGATATGTAGAGAGACATATTTGGCTGGAATGGTTATGAAGGCCCATTCCGGAATCGGAGTAGGAATATCCTGCTTCGGTCCTCCAGTGGTCAGTGGTTACTGACAATTCTCCTATGTTGGGGCAGGTGAATGAATCTGCCCCTGTACCGGGATATGCCAGTTTCTCTCTCTGTTTTCCGCCACAGCGGGGTGGCGGACTTCCCTTGCATCCACAGAGAGCTGGCCCTACATATATTGATTTAACACCATATCGAGTCGGTGGCCTTTGTTGGTAGGGAGACGTTCCAGCCTATGATTTGCCACCATATCTAGGTGGCGGGCTATGTTGATCGCCACTATATCCGGATGGCGGGCGTTTGAAGCAACTACCAGAAGCTGGTCTTGCAGGTGCCGGGTCGCCACCATGTCGAGCTTGTGAGCATCACGACCCTCGGCAGTGAGAGGTGCATGTTGGGTAAGTGTCGTCTTGTGTTAGCGATGGGCTTGATGGGGCTTGGCGGGGATGTGTGTCGGCTCGTACGATGCAGCCATGTGTGGATGGCAGGCTTGGGAGGAGTGAACAGGTGTAGGTTCATGTTCATGGTATGTCTCCGTGGCTGAGCAGCAGAGCTCCTCCTTAAGGACCATGGTGATAAACGGTCCCTGATATTACGTCTGCCTCCCTCTTTGGGCAGTCCGAGGGGTCGGAGCTCAGGGAGCGTGGGCCTGGCTCCTCGGGGAAACATCCTCCTCGGCGCAAGGATGTTGGGTCGCGATGTGACCGCGATGATGCCTTTCATCAGGAGCCTTAAAGCGGAACCCCCGTTTGGTGGGGATGAAGTCCTCAATGTCGACCTCATATGCGTCCCTAAGATAAGGGAGGTACTAATTATCCTGTTCTGGGGATAGACTCCTGAAATGGTTGGAGACAGCGACAGGGGCTATCTGGATCCGCCTTTGCAGTAACTGCTGGGCAGGCGATCAGTGAGTCTTGATGGATTGGAGGGCGTGCATGGTCGTCTCCACCGTTGGGAGAGTACCATTCATATGGTACTCTAGGATCAGCGTGTCCGAAAACCAGCATTGAAGACGCTGGGTGGGTGACGGGGTCCTCCGTTGTTGAGGAAGTCTCGTCCTTGCATCGTTGGAAATGTTCACTTGTGAGTTCCTTTGCGATGCCATTGGATTGAAGGCAGTTCTAAAATTAGTGTCTACGAAACATTTTAGCAAATACAAGCAGAAAACCCGTCAAAGTAGCATCTCATAATCCCATGTGTAGTTAATGACCTTTCTTGACCCTCTTTTAGAGCATAAGGGGGAACTGGGTGAGATTAAGTCGAATATGTCCTTTTTGGTTAAAGATTTACATCGGGTTCACCATTTTTTGTATCGTTATTGGTTTTCATCCACGAAATGCCCAACAGATCCATATACAATGATCGATGGACCTGCTTTCAAATGGAAGGAATCTACCAGATGGTCTGACCAGTGACTCTTAAGAACTCACATTGGTCGAGAGGATGGGATGTTGGGCTCATCGCACCCTTTTGGGGGGAATTATTGCATGTTCCGGTACTATCTTATAGATTTAAGATGTATTCAGATGTTTATGAATCTTTGTTTTATAACCTAACATAGTATCCACTGATTGAACCTGGTGGGAAACGGCCAACTGGACGTTGGGGTTCAGAATCATTTTTGGCCGAGGTTTAGCATCCCTCATTAGATTAATGACCCCGAAGGGTTGGAACTCGATTGAGACGACACTAGGAGTGGTGCAGTGAACTGACATGGAAATGGTCAGATCGACCAGCTATTGGGCTTGAACCTCAGGAAGGCATCCTACGTACCCTGCTTAGGAAGCAGGGATCAAAGTCCATGTAGTTCGCATATGTGTCGGGGAACCGACATGAAGAGAGACCAGGTGGTCCAATGGGCGGTGGCCTTGAACCTCATGGAGGTTTTTTACATACCATGCTTTGGCATGGATCAAAGTCTTCGTATTTCTCTTAAATAGTTTAATGTCATACTGGACAAGGGTGGAACTCGACATGAAGAAATGACCGAGTGGTGGGCTTGAACCTCATGGAGTCTTCCTACATACCATGCCTTGGCATGGATCAAAGTCCTTGTAGTTCTCTTAAATAGTTTAACGTCATGCTGGATGGGGGTGGAACTCGACGTGAAGAAACGACCGAGTGGTGGGATTGAACCTCGTGGAGGCTTCCTACGTACCATGCTTTGGCATTGATCAAAGTCCTTATAGTTCTCTTTCGCTTGGGGATTACGCTCTGGGGAAGCCCAAAATGATGGGTTGGGGCTTACAGTCTGAGGAGGCCCAGAATGATGGGTTGGGGCTCACACTCTGAGGAGGTCCAGGATGATGGGTTGGGGCTTACACACTAAGGAGGCCCTAAATGATGGGTTGGGGCTTACACTCTGAGGAGGCCCAGAATGATGGGTTGGGGCTTACTCTCTAAGGAGGCCTAGAATGATGGGTTGGGGCTTACACTCTGAGGAGGCCCAGAATGATGGTTTGGGGCATCCACTCTGAGGAGGCCAATAAGGGTATTTTATGGTCGATGCTTACTCTAACCCCACGTGAATCCTTCTCGGTGTGAGAAACAAGAGGCATCAGGGACCAGACGATCACGTCGTGAATGGTGCGTCCATGAGAAGCAGATTGGGGATTACGCATGAAGGTTTCCCAATGTGATGAATTGGGGATTATACACTGAGGAGGCCTAAAAGGTCGGGGCTTACTCCGAGATGGACGCCCGGGGCGACAAAGCCCAGCGGGAGAGGGAAAGGGGGTGCTCCTGTTCCCGTCTCCTCTCTTATAGTGCATGAGGGATTCCTTCCGATGGGTATTTTACCATCTTCGAGGAACCCTCAACAAGTGGAGGGGCGGAAAAGGGATACTCAAGCTCAGACTCCACATTACCATGGGAATGTTAACCCATGATTGCTTCAGGAATCTGCTCAAGGTTCGGGGCAACCCCTTTTCCCCTATTTACCGTGGGTACATGAACTCTAAATTGTGCGTTGATGCACCTGAAAGTTATACCACATAGATCCGGTGACTCTGGAGAAGGCCTCGGCTCGAGGTTGATGAAGAGGCCGATGAAGGAGCCGCGAAAGACCAAGATGGTTCAGAAGGATTTTACCTTGATCTTGTAATGAGAACACCGAGGAATTTGGTGGGCCACTGAGAGGTATGGGTGGAGGCGCCCTTCACGGGGGGAAGTGCCACGCGGCTGGAGAAGCCGTCCGCGAACCAGGGTGGTCTGCAGACTGATCGGCATCCCGAGAACCAGGGAGGTTTGTGGTTTCAGGTTCAATCGGCGAACCAGGGTGGTTCGTGGCATCGGGTTCAATCCGCGAACCAGGGTGGTTCACGGAGGATTCCCAGTGGGCATCGGCGGCCAAGGGCGGAGCCGATCAGAGGCTTGTCGGTCGGGGCTTCGCCCACGAGGGAGGGTGATACGCGGTACGATGGATGGGAAAAGAGGCATAAAATCCATGGTCCATGGGGAAGTCATCCACAGAGGGGTTATGGTTCGCGGTTCTCCTTTTGTTGTTATTTTAGGTTCTCAGTTCACCAAAATATTATGCGTTTTACAATTCCATCTTAATTCATATACCTGCTATAGTTCGCGGATGGGAATTTCGCTTTTTGAGAAATCTGAAGCCTTCCTTCAACTGATCTCCTATTCATTCGAATCTGATTCCAGTTCTCTGATTCTCCTCTTCTTTCTCGCTTGGTCTCCTTTTATGGAGTGGGGAAAGGAACGTATCTGTGGCCATGTGCCACCTTTTGCGAAGGCCCATAACCAAATACCCAGTTCACATTTGAATTGGTCAATCCGCGATTCTCGGTGGGTATTGATCGCTCTCCTACTCTGCAAGGCGAACTCAGGGGGTTCTTCGCGGCTGCGGAGGGTTCCGCCTCCATTTTGCGAATGATAGCGGGTGCGGCTTGGGCCGGTCGACGTGGTCCGCGGTTGGGGCGGTTCGTGATGGTGAACTGGACTGGCGTCCATCCTACCATGCTACCGCGGAGCCTCTCCGCCTCCATTTCATGAATGACAATGGTTCTCGGAGGGGGTGCCTTGCGGCATCTGGCCGCGTTGTGCTTCCCTGGACCGGTTCGTGGACCGCTCCTTTGTGTCTCCTCTTTGATTATTTTCCCCAATTCTTCTGGGGTATTTTGGGTAAAATTTCCTTTGATGATTTTTCATGACCCTACAATGTTTCCTCGACTTTGTTCACAGCTGGGAGGATCACCTATCTTTGGCGGAGTTTGCGTACAACAACAGTTACCACTCCACCATCAGGATGGCACCAAACGAGGCATTGTATTTCCGACCTTGCAAATCACCTATGTGCTAGAATAACCCTAGGGAGTCAGCACTCGTAGGACCAGAGATGGTCCAGGCTACGACAGAGAAGGTACAGATCATCCAGGAGCAGATGAGGACTGGTTAGAGCCGATAGAAGTCCTATGCTGATAGGAGGCGGAGACCACTAGAGTTTGAGGATGGAGACCATGTTTTCATATGGGTCTCACCTCGACGTGGATTACAGAGATTTGGCTAGTGAGGCAAGTTATCTCTGTGCTTCATCAGATCTTTTCAGGTTCTCAGCAGGATAGGCGAGTTGGCTTATCGTCTGGCCCTTCCACCTCAGTTGCACTGGGTGCATGACGTCTTCCACGTATCTCAGCTGAGGAGATACGTACATGACCCGACACACATCATTAATCACAGGGATCTGGACATTTATGACGGGGTGACTTTTGCGGAGGTCCCGGTGGTGATCGAGTATTGCCAGGATTGGTAACTACATGGACAGAAGATTCCTCTTGCGCACATTCGTTGGAAGCACGAGAACCTCCAGGAGAGCAAATGGGAGCGGGAGGCTCAGATGCGTGCACAGTACCCTCATTGGTTTCCCTAGTTTATGATGTAGATTTATGGGGATGGAAAGCCCTGAGGTGGGAATAATATAAATACCTGTAAATTTCATGGAAATTTTTTTCTTAAATTCCTTTGGATATTAAGAGTACGCAGTTTCTAACTGCACCTAATTCCAAGGCATGGTGTGCCCGGAATCAATTTCCGAAGTTTAGCTCGGCTACGTTCAGTGAAAAAACTAGCGGGTTTTTCTATATTTTGAACCGGTACTCAGAAATAAATCTTGAGGGCACCGATGAAACCGCAGCACTGGTAATTTCTTAGGAGGACCTTTACCGAAGATGCGTTTTCTTGGGAGGAGTTGTTAAAATAAGTGGTTTAAATAAAAAGTGAATAAAATTGTGGTACAATTTTATTTTTAATTAAGGTGGTTTTATCCTACATTGGGGAGTTAGGGTGGGGCCCACTGGAATCTTAGCCACCCATGTGAGGATAAATGTGAGTTGGGGCTCACATGATCACCAACCCTTCACATTCTCTAAAACACCCTAAAACCCCCAATTAAACTCCTTGTGTTTAATGTTGTCAAACCCTTGAACTTAATTAAGTAACTCCTCCTCTCCCACTTTAATTCATGCCAACACATGCTAAATTAATTGATCAAACCTCTTCAATTAATTTAACTATGTGTTCGAATTTTATGTTTTTGAAATGCATGGAAAAGTAAAATAAAATGAGAAGCTTATTTTATTTTTGGTGAGAACTGTTGT
Source organism: Viscum album (assembly GCA_963277665.1). Classification (NCBI taxonomy): domain Eukaryota; kingdom Viridiplantae; phylum Streptophyta; class Magnoliopsida; order Santalales; family Viscaceae; genus Viscum; species Viscum album. The sequence continues at coordinate 770,364,929 of OY728135.1, read as the reverse complement.
GTGAGGAGGATTTGGGGAGAACTCTTGTTTTTCATTGAAGAACTTCATCCTCCATTGAAGAACATCTCATCTTTGACGAAGAACACCATCACTACAAAGAGAGATGTCATGACTTTCCTTCTTCACTCCGCAACTAGTGTGGAGACTCTGTTTCCTCCTTGGACACACACCAACGCCGTCTTCAAAACCTTACCCCATGACGCCATCTTCCATGATGCCTGGCGAACAACATCGATTGTCAAGGAATGGGTTAATTCTTTTGTTCATGTTTAATCACCATCCTTCATTGTTCAAGAATTGGCCGAATGTTATCATCGTAAAATGAGGTGATCGGACCACATAAACACGGCCGATTCTCATCCCCTTTTTCTTGTTGTTCTTTGTTGATGATTGAGGTGAAGGCGGCGTGGTACCATTGCACCGCTCAGGGACAAAGAGGACCGCAGTCGGAGCGGGCCGCGACGGTGGTGAGCGGCACCGTCATGCTGCGCCAATGAGATAAGCCATGGCCTATGGCCGCGGCAGACCAGCAGGGGAAGGCCGGCTAAGCCGGCCGCCGGCGTCTCCAAACGCCGAGATCTAGAAGCCGAACCGCGGAGGCTCACCGGACGGCCATAAGGACCGGCCGTTATCAGAAAACTATGGGGTGTAACTCCCCCAACCAACATTTAGGGTGGCCCCCACTGGGTCTGCCATTTCCAAAAAAAGGGGGATCACCCCTCGTGCCCTACTCGGCTAGCACCGAGCCGCAGCCGGCTTCCGAGTCGGGCTGCAGCCCACTCGGGCTGGGCCGGCTGCGCCAGCCGGGCCGGGCCACGCCCAATTGGGCCTGACCCGGACCCGGGTCGGACTGGGCCCAGACGCCCAATTTTCGGACCAAGTTCGTTCAAACATCCATATCTTGGGCTACGGACCTCTGATCAATGAACTCTCAGTTGCGTAGGGATAAATGGATCATGGATGTCATTTAGGTATATTACACTCGAGGTTTCGGGGATGTTTGGGTACATCCGGGTTGGTTCGAACCCGAAACCAACCTAGCTCTTGGATAGGAATGCTTATAACTTAAGGACCAGACATCCGAATGGTGTGCCGTCAAATACGATGAATTCCTCTTGGTGAGACAGTTATTTTGGCTTACTCCACTCGAGGTTTGGATGACTATGGATATCAGCTAGGTTAGAAATGAGCGTATTTCTAACTGGGCCCCAGGAACAGAAAATCCATTATCTCTCAGACTGGGCGTCCGATTGACGCACCGTCTGTTGCGTTGAATTCCTATTGACGAGATGGAAATTTGGGATACATCAACTCTATACTTTTTTATAGTTGATGTATTGACCCTCTTGGCTCATGGAGAGGACCCTCCTAGAATTGAGTGTGCTGTGTGCGGGAACCCTACAGATTGCTGCGACTGCGATGACGATGACGACTGTACTTGGATCCTACGTGGGATTGGCAGCGAGGACGACTGTACTTGGATCCTTCGTGGGTTCAGCAGCGATGACGACTGTACATGGATCCTACGTGGGTTCGACAGCGATGGTAACTGTACTTGGATCCTACGTGGGTTCGGCAGTGATGACTTCTATACTTGGATCCTACGTGGGTTAGGCAGGGGAGATGATTCAGAGGCTACATCTATCATCACCACCCCTCTTCGTGAGAAGTATACCTCTGTGAGCTGAGTCTTGACATTAAATCATTATCTTTGGTATAATTGTCTGGCTTTCCTATGTGGACTGAGTTGTGTTTTCCTGTGTAGACTGGGTTGTAATTGGGCTCTTGAGTTAGAGTCGAACTGGAATTTTTGACTTTGGTGTATGTATGGGCATATACCTAAGTACAGTTGGTTGATACTTCTTGTTTGTATCTTTCCTTTGTGGTTTATCCATTGTGGATTATGGGAGGCCTTTGGGGGTCTCAATGTCCCTACTGAGTATTATATACTCACCCCTCCATGGGATATGCTCGCACTACATTGTGCTGGTTGAAGATGACAAGCATCGCTAATCGTGGTTGAGGCTTGTGGAGTGGGATGGTATCCGGAGGTGGACAATCAGATGGGATGTATGTAGAGCGGACGGATGGATTCGAGGAGCCGAGGAGACCATCTGTACCCACCCTTCAAGTGGGGATCCTGGAGGACGTCACGGTGGATGCTGCTTTACTTTTTAGCTATTTTACTTCACTTTTATTAGTTGTATTGTACATCCATTTGGGTTTGTATACTGGCCCATTTACTTTTCATCACTTCCTTTTGTACTTAGTTTACATAGTGTTCACTTTAGCTTGCGAACTCTGTCGTGTTTGTTTTCTTATATAAAGGCAAAGCCTTCCCTTTTATTGGGATTTTCGCCTTTCGTGCTAGTCGCTAGCCCCTGGCCCATGGAAGGCAGGCTTGGGGTAGTCACGGCATGGGCACTGAGGACGGTTCATGACAATCTATCCTTCCCTGTTATTTTATACTAAAAATGAAAACATCGTCTGATATGTGTTAATTTTTCACATTCAATGATGATGAAGTTTTCAATTTCTTTTACATAATTAAAGGGTTGGTTATGATAAACTTTTTATTGTTTAACTAGATTATAATATATGAATTTTATCTTAGTTATGGTTCATGAATAATTTTTTACTCATGATAAATTTTATAACATGAAATGAGTTCATTCTAATCGAAAACCAACCAAAAAAACTATTATCTTTAAATATTTATCTAATGATTAATAATAATTTCATAAAACTAAATGATATAAGACAAAAATAACCATTATAATATCATTAATAACATAAAGGTTCAATTTTGGATAATTAACCCCACTTTACATGACACTTCATACTTGAATACATGTAAACCGATATTGAAAACCAATGAAAACCAGTGCTTCCAAGTAAAGAATTTGATTATCTTAACCCATAAAAAGGACATAAAATGAAAATAATTAAGTTATAATAAATAAAATTATTTTATAATATGTTTGATAATTATTAATTATTTAATCTATTTTTTTCCATGACATTAAGATCAAATAAAGGACACCTTCAGAGATAAAGTAAGGGATTATACCAAAACCTCCATTAATCATTCAGTTTATTATTTCTCTCTATTTACCGAAATAAGATTGAATATTATTTTTAGGTAAATATTTTAAATTTTTTATATGTTCCAAAATAATATATCAAGATCCATTCCTCCCATTTCTTGGATATACATGGTATTAAAAGGTTCCCTACTCAAATATTTCCGATAGGCAAACCCGATTTAAGGGAACTTCTTGATTCTAACTTATATTAAAGAGAAATTAATAGTATTTTTATAGCCAAAATATATTTTATAAAATCAATCTTTTTATTTTCAAACCTTTTTTCATTCACTACTGGTTTTATATAAAAGATTATGGAAAACTCTTTCATAAATATCTTTAATATTTTCATTAAACCTCACTATAATGTTTTAATTCTAAAGATTTTTAAATACTCTTTTTACATATTTTCACTTCATTTAGACATCAATTATTAGGATATATGCCTATTTTACCTTATCAATGTCCACATATATTCTACATCCATTCTTTCATAACACTTTTATGATATTAAAACTTTTAATGCCTTATGACATGATTATGATACCCATTTCCATCCATGGGTAAACATTATGTTGTGTTTGATTACTTATGTATGCTTACTAATGTGGAACACATATTAATGAACATTTTTTGATCAGTGCACACAGATAGTGCTACAATCCATTGGGTAATGTTTATTCTCATGAGATGTTATGTGAAATTGCATTGGGGTTGGCCTTGACTCATGCTCTATGTGCAACGGTCTTGGTGGCTTACCTTGACTCATGCTCCTCTATGTGAAATTATCTTTGAATCATGATAAAGTCATGTTTTATGTTTCTACTACATTTCTATTATTCCATGATGATAAGATCCCATGTTTTATATATAAATATTCCTTATGTTCCTTTCCATTTTATGTCATTATGTTATGCCTTCTAACCTATGTGCCAAGATTTATTCTTATAATTATTACCTTAATGGGATTTTTAGCTCATCCCAATATTCATGTTATCCCTAAGTTATCCTCTGTACATATTTAAGAATAATGGATGTTATGAGCTAAATGTGGAGATTAAATAAATGTTTTTTAAATGATGTTTAGTTATGTACCTAATCATACAAGACACGAGATTTTACGATCCTTATCTTGTAATATGATGTTTAATTACAAACAAATAATTTAATGATATGTGCAAAAGTATATAGTCTATATATTAATTATTTTTGTCTACCGAGAAATTGACATAGTTTTCTAGTGATCAGGGATCATGTGGAGGCATTTTTATGAAGATTGGGATTTTCATTTAGTATTCTATTTTTTGTAGGCAATTTTTCCTTGCACATTTTATGCCTTAGACTATTTTATTTTTATGATGATTTTATTTTTTAATCTAATTATATTTTATTTTCATTTTTATTCAGATACATATTTTATATCAGATTTTGGGATTTTATTATCACGTGTTTGGCTGGTTTATTGATTTTGATTCATCTGCTTTTTTATAATTATAGGAGGGTGAAATCATTTCGAATTTTAATACAATGATTTCAATAAAATTTTTTTTAATATTTGGAGATCAATAATTACATTTGGAAATTATGGAGGTCCAATTTAGATTTTGGCTCAAATAGAATATTGTTTGAGTTTTTTACAAGATGGTATCATATTCTATATTTTTTGTAGTTCTTAGGTTTTGGATGTTTTATATTTTTATATAGGGAGTTGTTAGTTAATAGATATGGATATTGGGACATGGAATATATGTAGGGTATAGTTTCATTATCACATTCATGAATGTATCAATGTGTTTATATTGATTTTTAGGATATTAGTTTTTATTCAATAATATTGTAAGATTGATTTGTGGCTAGATATTTGATGATTATAATGGTGGTTCCTTGATCCTCAATATAATAGATTCGGTTTCATTTTATTTTTATTTAATTTTGTGGGATTGAGATGTAAAATTGGAATTAACATGGGAGGTTTTATTGTAGGTCCATGATAAAACTTTTGTCAACCATGTGCTAGATGATAGATATGTTCAATAGAAATTACATGATTGTCGTAATACCTTCAACCATGTGGCTAGGTCAAGCACAGTTCCACATCCTATTTGGTTTCTCTATTTTTACCCATTTATCTTTCAATTGTTTAGTGTGGTTAAGGAAATGAGAAAAGAGTTTTTGCGGGTCTTGTGATTTTTGGGAACTATTGAATTGATTTTTTGGTTCATCTTGTGTTGTGTGATTGTTTATATGATTTATATCATTATGTTATATTGATATTATCTATGTAAAATGTGGATTTTAAGATAAATACGTTTTTAAATAGAAAATAGGCCTTAGGGATTCTTCATAAATTAAAATTTGGTTTTATGATGGGTTTTGAAGTGTTTGATTTTATTATGAAATTTGAATGTTTATATTTTTCCATGAAATTCAAGAAGGTAATTTGTTTATGAAATGAAATGGTTCATTCATCAAAACAAATTTAAGCTCTCTTAGGTTATACCACAAGAAACGGTGGTCTTAAATGGTAAAATTTAGTGGTTTTTACTCTTAAAACGTTTTCTTTCATGTTTTGATATAGAAAAAAAATTATTAAGCTATTCTTTTATGGTAATTAATTTTGCCATAAAGATCCTTGAATATTTTCAAAACCAATGCATTTGGGTTGGTTATTTTTTACAAATACTAAAAATCCTAATGTGTGGATTCTAATTTTTAGATAAGTTAATTTATTTCCAAAATTTTATTTTTGGTCTATCTTGGGATTTGAAACATAGTGTGATTATGAAATAAAAAAAATATGGGACTATTTTCAAATTTGTAATGCCTTATAGCATGATTATGATACCCATTTCCTTCAATGGGTAAACTTTATGTTATGTTTGATTACTTATGTATTCTTACTAATGTGGAACACATATTAATGAACATTTTATGATGGGTGCACCCAGATAGTGCTCCAATCCATTGGGTAAAGTTTATTCTTAGGAGACGTTATGTTTAATTGTCTTGGTGTTGGCCGTGACTCATGCTCCATGTGCAACGGTCTTGGTGTCTTACATTGACTCATGCTCCTATATGTGAAATGATCTTTGAATCATGCTAAAGTTGTTTGTTATGTTTCTACCACATTTCTTTGATTCCATGATTTTAAGATCCCATGTTTTATATATAAAGATTCCTTATGTTCCTTGCCTTTTTATGTAATTATGTTATGCCTTCTAACCCATGTGCCAAGATGTATTCTTATAATTATTCAGTTAATGGGATTTTTAGCTCATCCGACTGTTCATGTTATACCTAGGTTATCCTATGTAGATATTTAAGAATAATAGAAGTTAGGACATTAATGTAGAGATTAAATAAATGTTTTTTAAATGATGTTTAGTTATGTACCTCATCACACAAGACACCAGATTTTACAATCCTTGGCTTGTAATATTATTTTTAGTTACACATAAATCATGTAATGATATGTGTAAAATTATATAGTCTATATATTAATTATTTTGGTCTACAAAGAAATTGACCTAGTTTTCTAGTGATCAGGGATCATGTGGAGGCATTTTTATGGAGATTGGGATTTTCTTTTAGTATTCTATTTTGTATAGAAATTTTTTCCTTGAATATTTTATTCCTTAGACTATATTATTTCTATGATTATTTTATTTTTTAATCTAATTATATTTTATTTTCATTTTTATTTAGATATATATTTTATGTCAGATTTTTTGATTTTATTATCACGTGTTTGACTAGTTTTTTTATTTTGATTCATCTGTTTGTTTATAAGTATAGGAGGGTGAAATCATTTCCAATTTGCATCCAATGATTTCAAAAAACATTTTTTTAATATTTTGATATCCATAATGACATTTGGAAATTATGGTGGGCCAATTTAGGTTTTGGGTCAAATAGAATATTGTTCGAGTTTTTTACAAGATGGTACCAGATTCTAAATTTTCTATAGTTCATAGGTTTTGGAAGTTTTATATTATTATATAGGGATTTGTAAGTTAAGAGATAAGTATGTTGGGACTTGGAATATATGTAGGGTATAGTTTCATTATCACATTCATGAATGTATCAATGAGTTTCTATTGATTTTTAGGATATTAGTTTTTATTCAATAATATTGTAAGATGGATTTGTGGCTAGATATTTGATTATTATGATGGTGGTTCTTCGATCCTCATTAGAATAGATACAGTTTCATCTGATTTTTTTTATTTTTTTGGGATTGAGAAGTAAAATGGGAGTTAACATGGGATGTTTTATTGTATGTTAACGATAAAACTTTTGTCAACCATGTGCTAGAGGATAGACATGTTCAATAGAAATTACATGATTGACATAATACCTTCAACCATGTGTCTAAGTCAATCACAGTTCCACATCCTGTTTGGTTTCCCTATTTTTAACCCTTTATCTTTCAATTGTTCAGTGCGGTTAGGGAAATGTGAGAAGAGTTGATGTGGGTCTTGTGATTTTTGGGCACTATTGAATTGATTTTTTGGTTCATCTTGTGTTTTGTGAATGTTTATATGATTTACATTGTTATGTTATATTGATCTTGTCTGTGTAAAATGTGCATTTTAAGATAAATATGTTTCTAAATAGAAAATAGACCTTAGGGATTATTCATAAATTAAAATTCGGTTTTATGATGGGTTGTGAAGTGTTTGATTTTATTAAGAAATTTGAATGTTTTGGTATTTTCTTTTTTCGGTGATGTCTATAGACATTATGAAAAAACATGTGTCAATTATTCTACGGAGATAGATTAGTTATAAATGGTTGGGAGATATATATTAAATATCTTCATTCTAAAAACTATAAATAATTTGATTTTCAGTTTGATATATCATGGAAATTCATGTAGTTATTTGATGATTCATCCTATTGTTTGTAGATTTATGTTTTTCCTGGGGATTGTATATACCTTCGTGAAAGTTATTCCCTTAGGATAGTCTTTGGAAAAATTTTCTATACAATATTAGTATTTTTATCCTTTTTAACTCCATATTGATCTAGGGATTTCTAATGTAAATAAGTGGCATGTAGAGGATAATTGTAACTCCCTTCATGTCGCTAAAGAGTTTTTTGATGTTTTATAATGTTATTTAGGATCATTTTATAACTTTGAGGAGTTTCAGTCTCAATTTTGGAAAATTTTGAAATTTTACTTCTATATATAATTTTTATGAATTGATTTGGGGGAATCCTTATGGTTACACTTATATAGATTAATTTTATGTTAATTATGATCATTTCATGGTTGGTATACAATAGTATCATACGGTCTTGTCAAAACATCATAAATAACTGGATATGTATAATGGTTTCAATGCACTACTTTCATATGATTAGGTGAACCATGTGTCAACAATGTGGGATATGCCATTAATTTAGTCATTCTATTATGCAAGGATAAAACATATGTTTTCCAAAAAAATTATTTCACCAAGTTTAATTGTGTTAGGTCAATATGCCTATGTAGTAGACCCACATAGCTGGTACACACTTTTGAAATTATTGTGGTCAAACCATACAGTCCACCCTAGATCATTAAATTATGAAATTTCATTTTTCACTTACATAATTTATCTTCTAAAAACATATTATTTATCTCCATCTCACTATAATGTAGAAGGAAAGATCTATGGGAGGCTCTTTTCATCATCCAAGACATTTTAATTAGCTTTTATCTTGATTTTAGGTACATTTATCTTTGGTAAGTCCCTCTAAACCTCATTTTCACTTCTATTCTTCTCTTTCCATTAATATTTAACCCTTTTAAAAAACCCAAAAATTCATGTTCGTTGATTTTAGAGAAGGGGATAAAAATAATCCTGAGTATTTCTATCTGTAGGTGTTATGGAAGGAATTTATTATCATTTTTGGTCATTCTCTATTAACATTTATGTATTTTAGTTAGTTGTTTCTTTAATGAAATAAGTGTTTCTATAATTTTTCTTATTATTTCATTCCATTAAATGTTTTTCTATTTTAAAGTCGTTATTATTTTATGTTAAACTTCTTTATATGTCCCATGTTGTATGGAATGTGATTTATAATTTTCCTTAACCCATGGAATGGAACAATCTCCATGCCATGTGTCTGTAAAAAACTTCCAAAAGTAACCTTATGTAGGTATTTAAAAATTCTAAGGGGTGGTGGACACTTTTTTTGGTTTAAAAAGAAAATTTCATTTCAAATAGTTTCTAATAAAAGTGTTTCATGTCTTTTAAATAGTTATATTTGTGAAATGTAATGTTTTAACCCATGTATATTATTCAACAAATCATGTGGATGGGTTTGCTGACTGCAAAATTGTTTCAGTTTAAGTTTTAATTACAAAGTGGACATTAATGAAATGTTTTTTAAAGTAGTTTCAATAGATGATTAAAATTAGATTTGAAATGGTTTGAGTTTTCTAGTCATCACCTATTTATTTTGGGAAGTTCCTTTTTACACAATATTATAATATCATTCTAGAAAAGGGTAGATTTCTACCTTATTATGTTTATGATTATTTCTCTTAAGTGGTTAATAATTCATATATGTGGATACACGTTGATTATCTATGTGGTTTTTTCATATAAGGGTGTTGGATTTGAGTTGAGGATTAGATATAATGAATAGATTGATTCTTATTTCCATCATCTCATAGATTTTGAAAACAATAACAATTCTTTAAAGTCAAAAAAATCCTAATAATATAGTATGTGACTTGTATTATTGAACTCTAATGTATAGTTTGTGTTTACTATGTTAAGGACTCGGTCTTACTAGGTGATCTGAATTGTTGTTTATAAAGTCTTGGTACATAGTGGAAGGGGTATCTTTAAAAAAAATAAAGGTGAAAATTCTATATAGTGATTTGGTAAAAGAGGATTTCGATATGTAAAACTGTGGTACAATTTATTTTTTTATTAAATGGATACAATTGTTTTTAAAACAACCATGATGTGGGGTTGGTTTCCTTTTATAAAGTCTTATGAAGGATATATTTTCTATTGTACTTAAAACTAGCATTTATGTAATATAATGTGTAAGTGAAAACATATATTTGGTGGTTGTGATAGTGATCGTGGGTCATGCGGAGGATTTTAGAGAATATTGGGATTTTATTTTATATTTGGTTTTTTAATTTTCCAATTTTCCTATCATGCTTTATTCCTTGGCCTGATTTATGTTTCTTCTATTGTTTTATTTATATACGCTTCTGTTATATATTAATTTTGGATTCAATAATATATTTTTTATCGGATTTTCATTTTTTCTAAAAGAATGAATGAATTATTTATTAATTTTTATTGATTTTTATATTTATATTATTATATAATATGGACATAATTCCAAATGTGATAATTTTGATACCAAGGAACTAGTTTCTATCCCGCGTGACTCATGAATTACCATTGGACATTATGGTGAACAGAGGCACGTATATGTTCTTATTGAACCCCATAAAAGATTGTTACACATGAAAAAACAATTATAATATTATTTTAATAAAAATATATCCCTAATATACCTTAATCTCATAATATTTTACATAAAGGATGAATTTTATCTAAATACTACAATTTGATGAAAGAGTTGATAAACATTGATATTGTGGTTTGTTTTTGAATTTTAATTTAATATTTAAATATGAATAATGTGTTAGATGTTAAATGTAGTTTATGGAATGAATTATAAATAAAAATAAGTATTTAAAATATTATGGAATAAAAATATGAATCATGAGGGATAGGATAAGGTGTATTATTCATCATCAGTACAATTAATTTAGGTAGAATCCTTAAAAAGTTATTATTTAAAGATTATATAGAATACGATTATGGATTAAATTATTTTTAGATGATAATATTTAGATTATTTTTATATATTGATCAACAAACATAAATCTACACATAATTATATCTCAATTAAAGTGGAAGTACGAATTTATGCCATCTAAGATAGGTATTCAATAATTGAATTTAATATTTATTACAATTAAGGAGGACGAGAATAAGTGGGAAAAAATTGGATAAAATTAGAATATTAATCTTAGTTTTGAAGAAAAAATTATAAAATTATTTTAGAAACTATATTTTTTAGATGGAAATACAAATATATTATCAAGAGAAATATTTCTTCACATGATATCAAGGATAAACCATGTTTGGTGTATTCATTGGATAATTCTAATAATGTTAATAGAAATTTCTTATATCTTTCCATGTTAAAGACATCATAATTTAATTTTAATGTTAAACTATATACATAAAAACAAATACACTGTTTTGGGGTAATATTTCAGATAGGTTACATAAATAAATTTATGGACTTCATTAGATTCGGTGCATTAGAAGAAAGCCTAAAAGATATCAATATTTTTTTTAGTCTTCTCCAGTAAAAAAGTATTGGTTTAACGAAGTCATAAAAAGGTATCCACTCAATGATTTAACCACTCCATATTAGTAAATTATTTAATGGACTCTCACAAAAAATTATTTATTATATATTTTTTACTAATATAGTTTTAGGTTACCCATCAATGACACTAAAGCTTCTTGGTATTTAATATATCAAGTATTCTCTGTTGTTGAAGTTATAGATGGTTTATATAATTATATATATATAATTGATAATATTAATTAATTAACTATAAATATATTTTTGTTATATCATTGAAAATTATAATTATTTAAAGGAGGTAATAATAATATTCTTAATTTCATTTCTAGTGAATGTATCGTATATTGTAACTAATCATTTTAATCAGGTTAATTTAGGTTTTGTGGTGACTCTCATTGATAGAAAGAACATAAAATTAATTATTCATTTATGTAATGATATTTTATACATTATTTTGGAAAAATAATTAATATATTTTATGGGTATTAAGATATTGAATGTCATTTTTGGTAAAATTGTGCAATGTTCATAAATGGAATGTTATACTGATTAAATAAAACCATTACACGTGATACTCCCAATATAAATTCTTTTTCGTATATTAAGGGGTAAAATTAATGTTTTATTTTATATATTAACTGAGATTGTGATCTATATAATATGTTTTAGAGAAATTATAGATGATTCCGAGATTCTTATGATGTCTCTTAATATCCTTATATATAGTTCTTATGCTAAAATTTTAAATTTTATGATTTTTAGTTTAATTTATTTTTATATCATGAGAAATACATTGTGTTGGTTTAATAAAAAATAAGTAAATTTGATTCCTTTTATAAGAAAGTTCAGGGAATGAAAGAGTATTGTTAAACTCATCAAATAATGGTAATACTAATAAATAATTCAGGGATAAAGATTGAAATTCACATTCCGAAGGAAATAATGTTATAAAGGATAATAAGATAATGTGAATCATATAATACGTTTTTAAATCTAACAAGGATTATATCATCATAATAAAACCTTTTAATTATTTTAGTTTTTGGGTTATTTGATATTTTATTATCATTTTTCTAATGTTGAATAATGTGGAAAGGTAAAGTGATGGTTATCTATTAAGTAATTTCTCTAAGAAGTAGGCTTTCCAATTTAATAAGAAGATATGTTATTCTAAAGGACTAGAAAAAAGTTTATATAAATTGTAAAAATAACATTTATTTTTCAAAAATTGAGAAACAAAAATAAGTTGAAAGTGATAGAAAATATTATTCATTAACTAATACACTAGGTTATATATTATTGATTTCTATGATTAATTAAGAGTATTTTTCTATTTGTTGAATAGAAAATAAAATAGACATGGAATATAATAAAAAGTGGTAATTAAGGGAATTTTTTATAAAGTTTCTTAAACCAAAAAATGAGAATAACAAGTTGTAATAGGTATATTAAATAAAATAAAAGGATGATAAATATCAAATAGAAAGGGAGATTAAGTTGATGAAATAATTTTATTCTTTCTAATGTTTTACTTTTATGAGAGAATAAAATGAATGATACACTAAAATAAAATATCACATTAATAGAAAATGAAATAAAATATAATTAGAAAATGTCTAATAGGTCATAAATTAGTTATAAGTTTTGAGTTCTATTTTGAGAAATTTTTGTGTGAGCTGGGGAATATTCAATGGTTAATGATAAAAACATGTAATATATCTAATAATATTGATTATAAATATAATAATAATAAATATTATTTTGTATGTTCACAATATAACATATTTTGAGGAGTTTTCTGTTCAATATAATACATTTCAAGAATTATAGAAGCTATGAAAAGTGTAATTCTACATTGAGACAGTCCACATAAAGAATGAATGTTTATTGTGAAATTAAAATTTTACTAGTTTAAATATGGAACTAATTTCATGGCCAGATAAGTTTTTTTGCAAATGTGGTCATCTTGTCCACATTAATGAGAATATAGATACAATTTCACTTCAAAAAATTTGGTATTCAAAATCATCAATGATTTAAAAAGACAAAACAAATATGAAATTAGAATCTATTTCAGATGAATTCACTTCAATAGTATCATAATATAATAACTCATGGATAACTAATCATGGGTATTCATCACATTTTATGGGATATATGAGATGATTCAGAATATCTAATAGGTTTAAGGAAGGATTTATCACATTCGGTAATTATGGATCATTCAAAATGAAGACAATTGTATCAATGGATATTGGAGAGACCAAACAGATGTTTGAAGAGTGAAACATTTGTTGATGGTTTGAATTATTATCAAATAAGTGTTTCATAACTATGTAATTATGAAAATTAATTGATCCTTAAAAATATTAATAATGAATCACCTCAGATCACCCATTTAGTTGACTCAAACTCCCACAATACCTCATATGTTCCTTATGATCACCATAGGTAGAAATTAATACCATGGTAAAATATATGGTTTTTTGGTAAATGAATCTATCTCATTATAATCAAATTATGGTTTTGAAAAATACCATCAAGAATAGGTTAATAAAAAATAAAAACATGTACTCTAATGTAGAAACATTAATTCCAAGTATGAAATATATACCAAGAAAATATATAAAAATTAATATATATATATCTGTATATATTCATGTGTGGTTGGGTATGAAAACCCAAATAGGCATCACCTAATATAAAAAATAAAATTATCATACCAAAAATTATATTACAAAACAAATATACACAAAGTCCAGTTAAACAGAACAACATTGTTGTGAATAATCTTTTGGTTTTATATATGACATATTATTAAATGTTAAAAATAATAATTTCAATACATCCCTGATAACATTATTCATCTACACTCTAAAATTTCCAGATCTCTTTAATCAATCAGTGAAAAAATTCCATATTGTTTGCTTCCTTTTACTTACATTTATTATATAAAAATGAGATATATACATCATAGAGTAAGAGGATTATTTTGTAAAAATAGAGTATCATGTATGATGTCACCACCCCACCCCCTATATTTTATAAAACCATGTATATATAGTGACAAACAAATGCATAAATGTAAGAATGTAAACAAATATCATTTTTAAAAAAGTGATAGAATAAAAAATTACCCCCATAAAATGGTTTGGGTTCTAAAATTCTATCTTATCTATAAATAAACTAACTATAATTTCTTAAAGAATTTCTTGAAATATAATATTATCTATAATCTCTTAGTTAAACTAAATAGGATAAATAAATATACATTTTGTCATTATCCTATCTAATGTTAAAAATGTTTTTGGGGAAGAGAAAATATCTTATAAAAATAATGAAAATATAATTCAGGATAGGGTTATATATATCTCATGTTCCGTATGAAGATTAGTTTTAATCTCTTTCATCTTTCATAAGTATCTTATAAATAAATTATAACAATATCTCTATCCCCTATCAAATTGGAATCATAATTAAAATAGTATGCATATATAGGTTCCCATAAACTTGGTAAAAACATGGAAAATTAAAATATTCAATAAAAATGAGGCATAAATAGTTATAAAAAGTATGATTCTGCCACAAATAATAACCCAGGAATATATGTAATAAAAACATAAGAAATCTAAATAAAACAAAATTATGATTTAAAACATTATTCAAAAAATATTATGAGAATATTAATTATTTACATTTAGTTAAGTCCATTCCATTATTAAATTATTAAAAATGAAAACATTTATAATAGGATGAGTGATGTACAAATAATTTAGTTGAAAATTATATCTAACGCTAATGGAAAGAAGTATTACAGCACATAAACTATTATAAATAAATTGAAAAAATGTTACAGATTGAATTTATTTCTTCATAAATGGGGTAAATTTAGAAATAAAATTGATTTCAATGCCTTATATTCACCATTGACTAATTCCTATAACAATATGGTATACTAACCCCAAAAGCATAATTTTGGTCTCAAAAACCTAGAGAAAATTCAATTTTGGATTTCATTCCTCATAATGAAATAACAAAAATAAATGTAATTGTTGTATACCCATACATTAGAAATTATAATATATAAGAATAGTACTGACTTAACCATTAATCTTGATAAAAATAATCAATGGATAAAAAGGTTAGAATTATGCTAGGAGGATTGTATCCATGGTATGGATTTGATTTTGAAATGATGGAAAACCCCAAATTAAGAAATTTTGTTTGTTAATATTTAAGAAAAGGAAAAATTATATTTTTATCCCTTTTAGAAATTATGATTCAAATTCATTTACTACTCAGTATAGGCCACTATGTTCCTGGTGGCCAAAATAATATCTATTGTCGTGCATATCAGATTCCATTTGTTATCTAGTACCCTCCAATGTTATGCTCTCATGGTCATGATTTTTCATTTCCTTGTTATTAATGTCTTATGAACAGCCAATTATTATTCTATGACACAATATTAAGATCTTTTATATATGGGGTATTGTTTTAAAATGTTATGAACATGTTCTTATGCACTTATGATCATGTTATGATTACATATCTCTTCTTTTACTCTTACTAAGAAACTTATTTAACAGTTTATTATGTTTCCTTTCCCTAGGTTATGATGATATGTATTGTGTATGATATATCTAAGGAGGGTCCTAGTTATAATGAATGTATAGGGAGATGATTTAGCTCACTTATATACCTGTTTTAATATGTCAATGTTTCTAAAGTCACTAAACTATTAATTTTCTAGGGTGTATTTTAATGTAATTTAACAAATATTCATAAAAATGATGTAATATCTATTAATGAAAATAAGAGTTTTTCAAAGGAATTCTATTGTATTTTACTTTTATTATAATATAAATAATGATCTAAATATTATCATGTCTAATATTTAAATCGAATTTTAAGCTATATCATTTTAAATCTTCCAAATTAATTTTAAAATATTTAAAAGGAAAACATTTTGTAACCTTACCTTTTCCAAAAAAATAAATTTTAATTTGACTTTATATACCAATTATTACTTTTTTGTTGTAGACAAGAAAAGATTTTATTTTAGGAATCCATTTTCTAGGATAATCCCAGGTATCCGGGTCTAGTAAAATGACAACACACATTGGAAATATCTGTCGTTTAAGTATAATATATAGCTATTGGTAGTTTTCCAACACATGTGTAGTGGATGAAACACACCCTAATGAATTTTAGATTCAAATATACTTGACTATCATCCAACTGTAAAAACACCATTGGTATCAAAATTTGAAATATTCTGATAAATTATTTTAGAATGAATCATATAGACTTGTGAAATTTCTTCCTGATGGATCACGCTCAAATATGATATATCAACCTTGAAATCAACTATACTAAGAACCAATTATAAGATATCTTTTTTATTCATCTTATGTGTGATTGTATTTATGTTAGTAAAATATAATCAAAACAATTAGAATTTAAATAAGGTTTATTTATCATAGTTTATTAAATTTTATTTTGTGAATTATAATATTAGTGTATTATTTTAATGAAATATAGAAATTAAAATAAGCCATTTTATTTATATTTTAATAATCATTTAGGGATTATTCATTTTATAAAACAATTGTGACCCCCTTTAGAAAATTTTTAGTTCTATTTTATTTCTATCATGTTATATTTATTTATTTTATGTTATAAATTTCACTAAAATCATAAATTGGGTTTCCATTATTTTAAAAATTGGATACATTTCCAATGATAACAATCAGCTCTTAACCCTTCCATTATTTGATTGCATCTCTTCATCCAGAATCCAAACTATCACACATTTTTTATTTTTTATCTCTCAATTCACTCTCAAATTTATACCAAGCCTAGATATAATGGATGTTCTATTTATTCTAATAAAGATAATCCAGATCATGTGCATCATAGATTTCTCCTTAAGACTACCATGGATATTATGTTGCAAAGGGGAAGTGAGATGTTTCTAAAAAATAATTCATTTTGAAAAATGGGAAATCATTTTGGATGAGAATAAGTCAGGTTTATTTTTTTAGGAAGATATGAATGTGTTCATGAGTAATGTATAGTTCTATTAAAATGAAGCTAAAATATGTTATCATTTAATATCAATGGGAATATTATTCTGAATTCAATAGTAGAAATAGAAGATTTAATTCATTGTCCTCATGAAGGGGAGTTTATATTTTTTCATAATCTGTTTGGTATGATTTGAATGGGACAAATTTATTTTTTCCCATTATTATTTTAAGCCTTATTTTTTGAGAAGAATCTAACAAAGGATTTAAAAGCTGAATCATAAGTTGTTTCTATAATTTTTTAAAAGTGGATTTCCTAATGATCTTTTAAAATGAAAAAGGAGTTATTTCAAGACATATTACTCTTATATAACCTAATTAATAATTTTATTACTAATATTTGAAGTCATATTATGTTTTTTTGGCATCACTACTATAAAGTGATGGGGAATTTGAATTAGTTCCCCTATATATTTCTCTCCCCTATTGTAAAAGAAGAATGAGTTGGATATAAATAAGGGGTTTCCTCTAAGATCTTATAAAAAGTATAATTTAATTTTTCCTATTTAACTCTAACTAATACTATAGGTACATTACTTAAAATTATTTAATTCATATTGTATAGGATGTTATTTCTTAGGGTGGTCGATTTCAAACCTCAACACCTAGGGATGTAACACCTATTGAGATTGTGTCTCCTATCGTGGTTTAAGAGTCAGCAGCTTCCATATCAGAGTCTATGTTTCCATATGTAAAATCTAATTTTGGAGAGGCTATATATATTTGAGTAGTAGAAGTTAATATATATCTTGAATATATTCATCATGTTGATTAAGATAATGAGGTAACTGGTGTAGCTCTTGAGGAACAGTCAGTGGAAATTATGACAAGTATGCTAGTGGTAGTGGATATAGCTGAAACGAAAGTGGATCCCCATGAAGTTGATCCAATTACTTTTATGTCAACTTTTAGTTGTAATAAATTTAGAGATATTCTTAAAGAGTCTACAAATCATTATCATACTAAAGAATCCATGTCATCACATCCTCTTATGCATGAGGATTCATCTCCTGTATGTAAGAGATCTAAAAGTTTTTGTATATAAAAATTTTATTCTTGAATAATAAAAAAATTTATAATCCCATCAGATATTATATTGTTTTGAATGATCATATGATATCCTCTTTGTAGTTGATTCAAAAACCCAAGGAATGATCGGTTTCTAAATATAATTGTTTATTCTAGTAAGTATAATGAAAACCCAAACTTACCCATTCAGAAAACAATACATTGTGAAATATTTTATCTCTGTGGTAATTTATAATGATCTAGGGGAGGTGAAAGCTCATTTAAATGGAAATACGGGAGAATATTCCACAAATTATGGGATTAACGAGCTTCGAGGGATGGCTTATTCTCAAATAGACTGGATTCAAAATCATTGGATAACCCAATTTGATATTTCTCAAGATTTATTTTGTCTGATTTATTCTATTAATATAGAAATAAATGAGAGATCACACGCTTTTGTAATTTTATTTTTAATAATATTTTAATTTATAAATTAGTTCCAACTATTTATTACACTAATTTATGATTCTTTACTATATCCTAGTTTGAAAAATTAGTTTTATCATATATCCTTTCAGTTGAATTCTATTTTCTCCTAGAGTCAATCTATTCAGTGTGATATAATGAAATTTTTTCTACTTCATGATTTAAAGAGGGATTTTTTGGATATGTTTTAGGACACAAGAGTTGTTTATACGAGGATTAATGTTAGAACTAATATTTCATTAAATGACAAGGTTGGTTACCATAAGGAATTTATTGGTGGAAAACTGAAATATATCCTATGAGATTCATAGTTTGTAAAGGGTATATTTCCTAGATTAATTGGTATAGTAACCCAGAATAATCATAAATTTTCATATCTACTAGTTAATATATATAAAGATGGTTAAGGGATGTACTCAGACTTTTCAGACAATGCTTTTCGTATCTCAGATTATAAGTCAACTCCATCTATTCTAGTTTCTCCTATAAAGAGAGAGTTTGTTGTTTAAAATCATATTAGGATTATCTATTCTATGAAAACTATTTTCTACTTCCCATATTCTAAATACATAATATTCATCCATTTCGACTATAGCTACTACTAAAACCTTAATTTCTCAAGATCATACCAATTTTTTCAAGGAGGTAGCTCAAAATTTATTAGAGTAGCTAGCCAATTACTAAAAGAAACTAATATCCATGAATATAAGATTAATTAATTTCTAAGTATCTATATGTCATAATCATAATAAGTTTCTTTTAGGACTTCGAACTACTTCATCTCTTTCCCATCCTAATCTCGTGTCTATATCTCATCAAATTTGTTCCTCTAGATCACTTTATTTATTAAAATTAATTTTATAGAATTATTTATCAATAATTACAAAAAAAATAGATAGGAATATATAAAAATTCTAGAGTATGTCCAGTCTGATATCATCATGGTGATTAATAGTTTTAGATTCTTTTTTATCTTCGAGGAAGCGGGAATCATGGAAAATTTCTTAAAAACACTTTTAAAGGTACCCGTAAGAGAGTATAAGTTTTTTATGATCCATCCAAGATTAATATAAAATATAAATAAAAGTTGGATATTTTTTAACTAATTTAATTTATAGAAAATAATAATCACCCTCAGGACCTCCAAATAAAATATATATTCCCACTACTTTTACTTATAATTTTATTTTTTTTCTTCAGTCAATCTTGATGGTTTCCTCAACACACCTACTTATGAACAAATAGAAGAAAATTTATAATATCTTATAATGTATCTACATACAGAATGGGAAGTAATTTTTCCTACCAGTTATGGGTCCTCCAACTACCTCTCCAACCTCTTCATTTTATTGAAGCCTCAAAAATATCCTTCTGAGGCTAACCCTTTCTATAAGCATGGGCCTTCTAACTAGAATTTTTTATATTTACATTTCTGGGTGTTGAATGGATTTATATCATTTAAAAATATTTATACATAATGAAATCATTATTTTTCAATTTCTTATGTCATTCTTAGAGAATATTTTGTTTTAATTTATTTAATCCGCAAATTTTATTTCGTAGTTATTTAATTATTTCAGGTTTTATACCTTTATTAATGTGGCATTTTTTGTTTCACTGAATATCAATTCCTATAATAATATACTCTCATTTTCATAATTATACTAAAATATATCATTATCCACTATAAATAAATTAAAAAAATTCATATCTATGCCTTTTCATTATAATGATAAAAAATGTTGGATAAGTATATATTTTTAGAGATGTTTCCCAATGGGAAGAATTTATCCAAATTAATATAAGTGTCCAAACAAGGGGGAGAATAAAATGATAAACACAAAATTTTAAAAGCATCATATAAATTACAGAGTTTTCTATAAAACCATTAAATGTTTCATGTTTAATGTTTATTGGGATTTTTTATAAAAAAGGGTGATATTGCTTGACTAATATTTTTGATCAAATATATCCCATGTACTTTAGGTTTTGATCATCTAAAATACCCACCATATGTTTCTAATGTATTTTTTTAATGTGTGATCATCATGTTTTTTCATTATTTTAGTTCATTCTATTGAAATTTGAATGTTCTCTACGATTGATGAATGTTTTACTAAGTATATAAAATTGGCTGTATGAGGCCTTTGGGAATGTGGAGAAATAGAAAAATTAATAAGTCCACTAAATTAATTGGATTTGTAAATGAAACACTTACACAAAATGGATACATATTGAAACAACAACCTAAAAATAGCATATATGAAAAATTGGCTATGTAGATCAGAATACTACATGAATAGTTTATGTAAATTAATCAGCTATGTGATTTAGATACGTGATAAAATTGGATATGTGGTTTTAAATGGAAATTTAATTCATTTGATTACATCAAAATATAGTTATGTGGTGAAATTGGTAACATAAATAATGACTTCAAGGATCAATTTTTTTTACTTGACTTCAAATGAGTGGAATTCGACTATGTGGTGATCTAGAATTTGCTTTGTAATTCAGTAACAAATGATTTATTACTATCAGAATAATTTCATTAGAAATTAATGGTATCATTCTTGCATTAAATATTATATGACCACATAATGGTAAAAATATAATATAATTTTATTCACATACTGATAAAAGAATGAAATATAAGTATAATTTAATGGGAAGTACTATTGATAAGGTATTTTCAAGAAAATATGATAAGGAATTTAATTCTAGCCCAGGATTTTTTGAATCTAATATTGTACAATTAAATTTGAATTTCATTCATTAATTTTAGTGTGGTGAAGAATATAACATACATAATAATAGAAGTGGTTTCATTATAATATTAAAACTGGTCTCGAATCTCTGTGTGTGATGATTGGTTTTTAGATGAAAACAGAAACCTGATTAATGTTTTATAGCTGTGATAAAAAGATCATTATTTTTTGTTTTATAAAAAATCCTCGATATTTATCTGATTCTTCAATTTTTTATAGAATACTTCCACTCTTTTATTAGTTATATCCTACATGTTTGACCTTATTTTGTAATCACTCTATTTACACTCTCTTTATCAATGAAGGTTCCGTGAAAATGAACCATAATGTTTGGTATTTATAATGCATTATTGGGGCCCATTTAAAAATATAGATACTTTATTCAGTGTCAAATTATTTCACACATTCATATTATCCATGGGAAAGGTCTAATAGTCAAATGTAAAATGATCAATCTGATGAAAGTCACCAAGGTCTTGGAGTGGAGAATCGGTGGATTAGACTAGTGGATTTAAGATCATTAAACCACTATAAATCATTAAAATCTGATATATTTGATTTATTCTATTATTTTTTATGTTTTCATGTTTTAAAAAAATATCAAAATTAATATTTTTTTAAATATGGTTGTTTTCCTTACCACGAAAATTTGATGAACTCAATTAAACACCCCCAAACTAGTTAGGCATGTTATAGTACTTCTTTTACCAATACTTGGTATCATAGGTTTTTTCTTTTTGGTTATCTTCTTTCAAAATTTTATTTCTTATGATAATAATGAAAATTTATCTTATAAAGGATAAAATAGAAAGTATTTATGTGGTATGAGTTCCCTACATTAATGGTCTTAATTATGGATACCATATGGAATGAATAATAATTTACATAAATACCCATGTCCAAAGTTTTGTTTAAAAATCATGAAACCTTATGAAATTCCAAAGACAAAACCTAAAACATGAGATTCTTATACTGATTCTAGTTATTATTTAATCTCCAAACACCCATTTGTAAATAATTACTAATCTAAGGATAAGACTTACTAGTATTGTGAATAATGTTTCAACATCACAAACACCCATTCCTAAACCAGATCAATCATTGAAAATTCCAAAATACATAAAACCTAAATAGAGTGGAATCATGGATTCTATTATGTAATATAAAAATATCAAAATAAATCTAAAATAATATATCTTAATGAAACTATTATGATGTTCAATGCTAATATAGAATCTAAATTCATAGATAATAGTTTAGTTAAGATGGAGAATTATGCTCTAAATGTTTCAACATCAAAAAATGATAAGTAAATAAAATAAATTTGATTTTTTGTGTCATATAATGGGGATTACAAAAATATTTATTTATTAGACATTGAAAATTACTTGTTGGAAAAAAATTTAAATGATTTATAAAAATAGAAAATGTTTTATAATACCATTCCTTAATTACAAGAAGCTGGAAAGTAAACCCTACAGTTTTCATAAATTAAGATTGTAGGAAGATCAAGAATGTTAATCCACTCTTCCCTCAAGATCAAAACAATAATAAAAGAATTGATAAGGTTGAATATAATAATAATTCAATGAATACAATAAAGGAAACATATTTTTATTCGAATGATTCTAGTGATGACACAACATGAAATTCAGAAACTAAAATTTCTAATTAAAAGGATAATATGTTCTTTATAGAACACTCAAATCCAGAACATTTTAATTGTTCTACTGAACAAGAATCTTGATTAAAAAAATAAAAACATTAATTATAAATAGTTAAATTAATATTATATCAATCATTAAATAATATATGTAATCCTAAAAATTAAAAATTAGACTCCCAAAATTTCTTATGATGTTATTATAAATGAAAAATAGTGAAAACAATTATCAATTTTAAAACCAAACTAAAAATTTGTATTTTTTCATATTATTAACTAGATAACAAAATCAAAACAATGAAAAAGACATTACAAAACATCAATGATGGTTCAACTCTCTTCAAAAAAGGGTAATATTAATTTAATTGAATTAGTATAAAAAATAATGTTAATATAAATAAATATGGAATAGGGAGTCAATTTGAGAAACCTCATTTTTAATTATAGTTCAAATAATGAAAACATCCCAAAAGTTCCTTTTTTAATTTTGATAAATGAAGACACAATGATATTACTTTTAGATCAATAAATCATTAATGTTGTGCACTCAAACA
Organism: Viscum album; assembly: GCA_963277665.1. Lineage (NCBI taxonomy): Eukaryota > Viridiplantae > Streptophyta > Magnoliopsida > Santalales > Viscaceae > Viscum > Viscum album. Next base: position 770,340,863 of record OY728135.1, on the reverse strand, counting down.
TGCTTTGATTTAAAAAAATCACAATTTTGTGATGTATTTTTGTGACATCACAAATAAATTTTTGTTCCCAAATATTTTGTTTCTAATGTAGCTAGACGCAAGAGAATATGGGTACCAATACAATGTCTTATTTGTTTTTTATTTTTATTGAAAAATATCAAAGATCGTGAATGAGAAATATTATATGAAGACTCAATTCACAAGATATATGAGATGAAATTTCTATAATGTAAACTCCTTAATAAAAAATGATATAGGATATGTAACTTTTGGTGATAATTTCATAGGAAAGATTATATTTGTTTGATAAGTTGGTAAAAAAACACATTCCTTATCAAAATATTCATTTATGTGGATAAATTTATGTAAAATTTGATATATATTCCCCAACTTTGTGATACGGTTTATTTCTCATATTTTTCAAGTAATTAAAATTCTCTTCAAAAAGTAATATTTCATATATTTATGTCACCACGAACTAATAATGTCTATAGTCTATATCTTCATTATTTAGGAAAAAATTAAATTAGGAAAAATCTAAATAAATGAATAGAGGATTTGGTGTATAAGACAAGGACCTTTTAATGTTAATTCCTTGAGGAAATTACCCAGAATGAATATAGTACCAAATCTAAATCAATTTAAATTTTAAAAATAGAAACTACTATATTAATGAAAGATAAAAACATAACACAATTCATTTCTTAAACCAATAAATTTTTTTTCTAGATCTAGAGGCATTGAACTTATTAATATGGATTTGTTTCGGTCATTTAAAAATACAAGTCTAAGAGGAAAATATTTTTTAGTGTGTTAGTTGATGATATATCATGATATACATGGGTTTTATTTTTATGTGTTAAGTGTGATTACTATTCATTTTCTATAATTTTTAATAAATTACTTCAATGAGAGTAAGAATCCAAAATTATTTATCTGAGAAGTGACTAAATATAAGAATTTGAAAACCACCTGTTCAATTCATATTATTAAAAACATAGTATCAAACATCCTCCTTCTACCCACGTGATTCCTTAATAAATTGGGGTCATTGAAAATAATAATAAAACATATTTTAATAAAATATTTATAATCCAGGTAATAATAAATATTTTAATTTCACATGTAAATTTCTAATTCGTCCTTCGCTGAAGAAAATTTTCTGTAATATGGGAAATAATAGAAATAAAAATGATATATACTTCAATGTATTTGGATGAAATTTTACATTATAGACACCAATGATAAACTTGATAAATTTTATCCATAGGTTTACAATGTTATCTTCGTTGATTATTCTACTACATTGATCGAATACAGTGATTTCAAAAAAAAGTTGTTGAAGTGTTATCTCAAGTTAAATTCAATAAAGTGATCATTTTTTGTCACAATAATACTCAAGTTTATAATCTAATCTATTCTATTGAAAACACGATACTTGAACCTCTCTCTAATAAAGTATTATGATTTGGATCTTTATTTTAGTGACCAAAATACTAGAATTATGGATACCAATGAACCATAAAGTGTGCTACCTTGGTAGCATACAACCCATAATAACCATCCCATAGAAACCATTATAAGAATTATAAATGATGGTATTGAAAAAACAAGTATTTTTGGACACCGGGTAGAGTTTTTTCTTTTCTATGTTAATTAGAGACTAAATCTATAGGAAAATCATCAGTTATTGATAGAATGGTTTTAGAAATATAGGAAAATTTATACCAATTAAAGAGGAATAATGTTTCTGAATTAGTTAATATACCCTCTAACTATCATAATTTAGCAACAAAATGGGTTTTTTGGAATATATAGGATGATCATGGTGTAAACATTATGAAAAAGGTTATGCTAGAATCCAATGGGTATAACATAGGGGAGGGTATATTTTATGAGAATACCATTATATCTATAGGTATATTACAATCAATTAGTATTCTCCTAGGCTATGTGTTCAGACAAAACTTTTCATGTTTTTAAATGAGACTATAGGTGTTGGTCGACAAAGCTCTCATTTATGGATAATTGTTATAAATTTAAATTATGTAATTGGATGTCACACATGGACCATTATTCATATAAATGTTCTTTTTTTGAACAATTATTAATTTTGGAGACAATCATTGTTAATTATAAGGATGAAACTTATTTGTATCAATGTAGTGCAAGTGGATCCCATTCAATATTTTTTTATTTAATAACAAGCTTTATTGAAGACCATGAGAAATTTTTAATAATTGTATAATGAATGAATAGGGTTTCCATTAATTTATATTAATGAATAATTCATGTATTATATTATAATATAAAAAAACTTATATTATTCAGGTCACACTTATTTGTGGTTCTCATTTTCTTAGTTCATATAGTTTGTAAATTTATTGGTCCATAACATAAAAAAATTGGTCAACCACTCATTGAATAACAAAGAAAACTCAATCATGCTTCTATGGGATAAATTATAAACCATTCATGCGAACCATCAATCCAAACAAACCATAGAGGCATGTGTGAAGGCATGAGAATGTAGGCGCATAGCGCCAGTTGGGTGTTCATAGGGGTGTTCGAGTTAGACAGTGGGTCGGTTGTCCTATGTGGTATATACAATATTATGGGTGTTGAACCTGGTTCCTTCTCTCAAATTAATAATAGAACAACTTATCATATTATGTGGAGATCAATATCATTAATATTTAATTTTGGATTACATACTATGTAGAACAATTCATCCTCCTTTAAAAGATGCAAATATAACTGTCATTCCCTGATCTAGATGATCTACGGAGTTCGATCACTTTTATCTATCATCGAAATCCTTAAGAAAATAAGGCCTATTCATGAGTACATGAAGAAAACTAAATATCACTGATCCTTAACAACACCTATAATCATTCATATAAAATAATAAAATGAAGAAATCCTTAATCCATGGAAGCAACTTGGTCTTGCATGCATTCCATAACTCGAATTACATGATTCAACTAGGGAAAATTGAGTTGTAAATTATTTCATTACATGAGACAATCACAATTACTAATGGAGTAATTTTAATTTATTAGATAAATTAATGAAAAAATGATCCAAATCACATGAATACCAAATTATTGTGTAAGGACATCGACTGAAGAAGAATTTAACTTTGATCATGTGATGGTTCTACAGTTTTCAAATTCTATTTTATGAATACATCCTACATTTCCCAAAAAATGTCCACAATAAAATCAGATAATGATTAATATTAACACATGAAGCATCATAATGTTAATTGATCTACTTAATTGATCATACAAGGGCATGATCACCTCAATGTTGTATAATATATCTAAGAGTTTCCTCGTTTCAAAATTATTTTGATACTAATCTCTATGAGTAATTAATGATCCTTTAATCTCTTTGAAATGTTGAAAATATTTGGAGTATACACCTTTATAAATATAGATTCAAGGGGGAAAATGTAGTTTCTTTTATTTTAGATATCAAGAGAGAGAGATCGTTTAAAAAACTAAGAGTCTAAATGAACACTTCATGTGATGGTATTAATTTACTTGATGATCCCTTCATAGGAAGTATAATAATATCTTTTATGATTCATTCACAAGGAATGGAAGATTCATGAAGTTCTAATGATCCTATAGTGATATAATATCAAACCTACATGATTACATGAAGGAACCCATGGAAAACCCACATCACGCAGATGATGAAAACACTATCTTGATCGGTTCACATGAAAACCATACATTAATAACCTTTATAACTAGTGAGACATCATATACGGTTATGCCAAAGAAAATAAGACAATTGTCTATTCCTTACCTAGAATTTTTAAGGGGGGAATTGATCTCATGACTCATTTATTAGAATTATCTAATTTTGTGTATTACCAAAAAGGATTTAGGATTGACATATTCTGTATATATAGTGCATTTATTTCAATGACAAGTAAATGCATTAATGATGAAACATTTTTAAGGTAAAAAACACAAATCAGACATAGCATATAGTGAATGTTTTCCATGCACCCAATTCATTAATATTGAAATACACCGATATCTTGATAAAAATAACCACGTAGAATATTGACGAGTGATTGATACAATTATATATTAAATAATAAAATTGATAAGGAACATAAAATATTGATAATTATAAAGGGTTATCGACAATGGTAATGAACTATAGATTATTTAATCAATGCATTAATTGAATGATGATTTTAAGAAGTTAATGACTTTACATTATGATAGACTATTCCAAGAAAAAATATAAATGATTAAGTTTGTTTGAACCACTTGGACACATTTTATTGATATATGTATTTAATTGGTTAGTTAGAAGAATACACAACATTCCATTTTCATTAAATTTTGAACACATGATCATCTAATGAAGATTGGAAGATCATGAACAAGACCATCAGACCTGGTCACCAGCTGTAGAGGCCTGTGAAGTGAATACATATTGACTAGTGGATCTAGAAGTCATTTTAAGTAGAATCACCATCCATTGATTTATAAAAAACCTAACATAGAAGATATTTATATCAAATTATCACAACCAAGAAGATGAAGGAGGAGCTTCTTGACACGAGATATAACCATTCGTTGAATATCCTCGAGTGGAAGGGAATATAGTAGGGTGTGTTGAGAAAGTGTTGTTTGCATCAACACTCAATTTAATTAAGGGGAGATTTTTTATAACAATACTATATCTCTTTGTTATGATTTTGATATTCAAAAATACATTTATTTTTTATTCTAATGATTTTGCTTTGAGTATATTTCAAGAAATTAATATTTTTTATTTCTTTATTTTGGAATAATATTTAAGTGTTTAATATATATGGAATATTTTATAAATTATTAGGAAATATTTTTGTCGCATTAGCGTGTTTTGGAAACATTATTCATGCTATGTGTGTTCAGAAATCACTTTAGAGTATTTTCGAACCACTATTCATACCCAATGTTGAGTAGAATAGTATATGTATGGAATATTTCTATTACATGTTATCAAAAAATTATGGTTAAGCAACCATACATTATCAGAAAAGTATGGAAGAAGAACCCTACATTTGGAAGGAACATTACATTTGGAATATTAGAAATGTAGTGAAGAAGAATCCTACATTAGTATAGAACACAATGTTTTTTCTCAAGTGTATGGTTCATCAACCATACATTTATAAACAACATTAAATTTTATAAAATAGTATGGATCATGTACATTTATTTTAGAAGCTTATAAAAGTACAGTTTATATACATTACGTTTGAATGTTGAATAGAAAAGTGTGGATGGTCAATCTTTTGTTTGAGATCAACTTTATGTTTGATGAATGGATCATCAAATCATAATTTCTTGACCAACCATAGATTGTGAACCTTATGTTTAGAGAATGTATGCTATGCAGTTCAACCCTACATTTGGCATCGTAAATTTAAAATACAACTTTATTGAGAAACGGTCTCTATACAGATTATTAGGCTGATTTCAAGCTAGATTAAAAGCCCGATTTTAAAACGCGTATTTGACTGATTTAAAGTCATTTATTTGTGATTCAAATGATCTATTTAAGATGAGATTTTCATGCTGAATATTAAGGGTAGTTATGACTACACTTTTGTTCAAACATTTAAAAATTTCCATTCTAATGTCAAATTTTTTGATCTAAATTTGAAAAGAAATGATTGTATTTATTATATATATCTGTGTTATTTTGAATTACAGAGTTCATCATGGATCATTGTGAAAATATTAGGTCAATTCATTTACTTTTTTCACTATAGTTTTAAGGATATATATGAGTCCCACAGATCTACTGCTACCATTATCTATCGAACCTTTTTTTCTAATGAAGAAGAAAAACATTGAAGATTCATCATTTCTGCATAGAAGATCTATTGTAAACCCATTTTTGTTACATTTGCTGAATTTATTTCTATTTATATTTCAACAGGATTGGATTAGAACTACTTTTAGTTGAAGATATTTCTTTTTGAAGACGATGATCTATTGACTGATAGTTGTGGGTTGTTGCAACTATGACGATCTATTGGAAAGTATTTTTAATAAAATACTATTTTTATTTTGAGTAATCAGATTTTTGTACTAAGATGTGTATTTAGTTATATTTATGATCCAAAGGGCTCTATTTTTAGCCTTATCTTGTTAAGGGTTCAACTTCTTGTTCTCAGTTGGGGACAGTATATTGATAATTGAACCGGATAGTGAAAATCACCAGCCTCATGGAGTAGGGAGTTGGTGGAGTGGACTAGGGGCCTTCTATTCCCCAAAACACTATACATCCTTGTGTCCTTTAAATATTTATTTTCAGCTACATAAACAATATTATAAATATAAAAAGACAGATTCGGCCACCATCTCTATTCGTTAAAAAATTGTAAATGACACAATTCACCTCCCCTCTTGTGCATATTTGGGATAACCTGATCCAAAAATTGGTATCAAAGGTGGTTATTTTAGTAAATATATAATAAGATGAAAGTTTTTGGATTATAAAAATCACAGTAGCTGATAAATGAGAGGGTCTATCAATGGTTCTAGCTCCCTAATTCAATGGTGAAAATTATGGACGCTGGAATTAAAGGATGATAATTTATTTAATGAACCTCAGATACAGAGTCTACTATAAAATTCTAACTCCCTATGTAATTCCAAATGAACCTGAACCATGGAGTGATGATATAGAAGAAGAGTATGAAATAAACTCGAAATCAATGAATGATATCATCTGTTGTCTTAGAAAATATGAATTCAACAGAGTATCTTAGTGCCCGATGGCTTATGAAATGTGGCAGATTATTGAAGTTTCCTATGAAGGAACTGACAATGTCAGAAAGATTCTATATGATATAAAATAATTAAAATTTGACACATTCAAGAAGTTTTAATGAGAAAAAAATCACCCAGATATATGGAAGTCTTACAGAAATTATTTATAATATCACTGCCTTGGGTGACCCTATCAAACAAGCAGATCAGGCCCTGAAAGTTCTATGAATACTACCACTAAGGTGGAATGAAATTATTGCCGCCATTAAGCAATAATGACCAGTTAAAAATATTATAATGAAAGACTTAATTGGAACTCATATGATGTATTAAGGTGAGATGGAAGATAAAGCAAATGAGCATAAACTTTTAATCAAAAAGGTAAAATTTTCTTTGAGTGAAAAATCTCAAAAGAAAAGAAAATAATGGAGAAAAAAATAAAAATGAAATCAGAGAGTTCTGATTTATCAAATTCATATGTGGAATTGGCTCAGCTAGCCAGAAAGTTCAGTAAATTGTAAATAAAGAAGAATATATTCATAAGACACTTCAAAAAGAATGAAAAAGAACCTAGGGAAGTCAGATGCTATGAATGTAAAATATATGGGTCACATTAGACCTGACTTTCCTAAATTAATATCATAAAAGAAAAAGATATTTTTCAAAAATAATGAGTATGAGAAGAAAACCAAAAGATAAATGAAAGCTACTCGGAGTATTTCTAAAGACTACAGTAGCTCATCAATGTCTGACTCAGAAAAAGAAGAATCAAATCTGAAAGCAAACATGTCCTTTATGGCATATGCTTATGAGGTACAATCCTTCTACTCTTCTGTTTTAGATTCTAGTTCTAACTATTCATATGATAAACATCCATTCTACTACAATATGTTGGAAGTGAAATATGATTCCTTATTTATGAAACAAAAATCACAGGAAAATATTTACACTACTAATTTAGGAGAAAGAGGCACTATACTAAAACAACATCAAAAGTTAATTGAAAATTATGATTCATCAAACAAAAACTATACAAATAATATAACTAAAATAAAAACTCTACAAAAAGAAGTTGAAACATACAAAAGTACCACTATTTTTTTTACATGATGAGAAAATATTCTAGATATAATTCTTGGAAAAAATGTGATTAAAAAGGAAAGATATAGAATTGGCAGAAATGGTGAGAAACCCAAACTGTATAAGAACTATTTTGTACCAAGTATAAAATGTTAAATTTGAAACTATGATGAAACAAAAGGTCACATATCTAAAAAATCATATTTAGGGTAACAAAAAATAAGTGGGATTAAGAAGTACTTTGTTTCAAGAAATTTATATGATTCTATAGATTATAAAATAATAATTAATGTTTGGATTCCATGAACATTGCTAACTAACACTACTAGACCCAATAGTATATGGGTACCAAAACAATGCCTTGTTTAAATACCTTTGCAGGAATGAGGTTGTAGAATCAAAAAAGCTATATGGTATAGGGATAGTGGTTTCTTGAGGAATATGAGTGGAAACTCATCAAATTTCAAGGCATTAATTCAAAAGGATGTAGGATTAGCCACATTTGGTGAAAATTCCAAAGGTAAAATTATTGTCCTTGGAACAGTTAGAGATCGAAAAGCAGTCTCAATCGATAATGTACTCTCTGTACAAGGATTGAAATGAAATCTGATAAGTATTTCTAAACTCTGTGATGATGGATTTTTTTTGACTTTTCTAAAAACTATGGTTCTATTTTTAAAGATAAATTTCTTAAATTTAGAGCACCCAGAACTGATAAATTTTATACCTTGGACTGAAATTCCATGGGTAAAAAAAATTTAAACTGTTTAACTGCTAAGATAAATGAATCTTGAATCTGGCACAGAATACCTGGACATTTCAATATATATGATTTACATAAGTTTTCTATGAAACAATTCGTTTCTGTTTTTCAAAGTCTCAAATTTGAATGTAATAGATTTTGTGATTCCTATCAACTTTGAAAGAAGCACAAATCACCCGTCAAATATGTTAACAAAATTTCTACATCTAAACCACTAGAAGTTATCCATATGGATTTATTTGTACCTTCAAGAATAGAAAGTTTGGATGGTAAATTATATGTATATGTTTTTTTTGATGACTATTCTAGATTTACATTGATTTATTTTCTAAAATATAAAAATGAAGCTTTTTACTATATTTGAATGTTTTTGAAAAGAAGTTAAAAAGGAAAAAGGTTATAAAATTATTTCATTAAGAAGTTTTCATTGTGGAGAATTTGAGAATATATAATTTAATAAATTGTTTATCAAATATGGGTATTAAACACATATTCTCTGTACCAAGAAAACCTTAACAAAATGAAATTTTTGAAAGAAGAAATAGGACTATTCAAGAAATGGCTAAGACTATGATAAATGTATACATTCTTCCTACCTATTTATGGGAAGAAGGAATAAGCATAGACTATTATATAATGAATAATGTTTTAATCAAGACAATTTTAAAAAGACACCCTATGAACTCTGGAATAATTGAAAACGTAAAGTAAATTACTTTTGTGTTTTTAGATATATGGTTTACACCTTAAACAACAAAGGCAATCTTGGTAAGTTTGATTCAAAATCTGATGAAGGTGTTTTCATAGGATATTCTGCTACTTCCAAAGCATATAGAGTTTCTAATAAAAATTCAATGATTGTTAAAGAATCAGTTCATGTGAAATTTGATGAATCTGTTCCCTTTGAGAAAAGGAAAGAAAAATTGATGAATCTGGCTCTAATGACAACATGAGACATGAGAACTTAAAAAATATGACTTTGAAAAAGATTTAAATGAAATTTAGTCTTGTTCATAAGGACATGGAATTGAAGAACATAACAGTGTACTACCTAGAGAGTCTAAAACCTTAAAAAATCACCATTTACACATTTTTATTGGAGACCTATACACTATAAAAAACTAGAAGAAATGTACAAAATCATATTGAATTATCTGCCTTTCTATCCCAACTATAACATAAGACATTAGAAGAAGCCTTAGTCGATGAAAGATGGATGATATCAATGCCAGAAGAAATAAACCAATTCAAGATAAATGAAGTTTGAAATTGAACTCAAAACTATCCAGTTATAGGAACTAAATTGGTCATTAGAAATAAACAAGATGATTAAGGAATAATAACTATAAATGAATCAAGAATAGTATCTAAATGTTATTATTAAGAAGAAGGTATAGATTATGATGATACCTTTTCATCCATATCTTGATTAGAATCTATTATATTTTTTTAGCCTATGAATCTCATATGAACATTAAATCTTTTTAGATGGATTTTAAGTCTTCCCTTTTAAATGGTTACTTATTGAAGGTTGCTTATGTTGAGCAACCTCCTAGTTTTTAAAATTCACAAAACCAGATTCTATTTTTAAACGTACTAAATCTCTTTATGTCCTTAAACAAGCACCTAGACCTTAGTATGAAATATCATGTAATTTTATTTTGAAAAATGAATTTACTATTGGGATGGTAGATCCAACATTTTTTAAGAAAACTGTCAACTCTAATATTTTTATGGTTTAAATTAATGTTGATGATGTAATTTTTGGTTCGAAAAACAAAAAACATTGTCATGAATTTTCAAATTTAATGCAAAATGAATTTGAAATGATTATGATGGGAGAATTAAAATTCATTTTAGAACATCAAATTTATCAAAAGTATTTTGGAAATTTTTTAAATAAAATCAAATAAATTATTGATTTTCTAATGAAATTTGGACGTGAAAATAGTAATACATATACAACTCCTATGTGTACTAATATAAAACATGATCTGGATGAAACTAGAAAATAAGTTCAATAAAAGTTATATAGAGTTATGATTGGTAATTTATTATATCTTACTTCTAGCAGGACAAATATAATGTATTCAACATGTATTTGTGCAAGATTTCAATCTGATCATAAAGAATATCACATAAGTGTTGTCAAAACAATTTTTAGATATTTGAAAGGAACTATTTTTCAATCTCTTCTCTATCCAAAAACATTTGATTTTAATTTATTTTTATATTCAGATACTGACTTTGGAAGTTATATATTAGAGATAAAAAGTACCTTAGGGACTTGTCACTTTTTGGGAAAAATGTTAGTGGCGTGGTTTACTAATAAAAAACACTTACTTAACATATCAACAGACGAGGAAGAATATATATCTATAGGTAGTTGATGTGCACATGTTTTGTTGATGAAAAACACACATATGGGCTTTAGACTAAATTTTAATAATAAATCTATTTTATGTGACAATACAAGTGCTATAAATATTTCAAAAGACCCTATTAATCATTCTAGAACTAAGCATATTGATATCAGAAATCATTTTCTAAGAGATTATGTTCTTAAAAAGGAAATATTAAGAGTATTTGTAAGCACTAAAATTCAATTAAATGATATTTTTAGTATACCACATCCCACTACAAGGTATGATTTTATTAGGGTGGGTAGGATTATTTATCTTTAAATAAAATTTTAATTTAAAATTAATTATTTGAAGTCTTATTTTATTTGTTTTCAATATTACCTTTTTTAGAATTATTTAAAAAATTTGTCATTTTTCCATTAAACTCTAAATACATATGTTTTTACTTTTAAGTAATTTAATAATTATGATTTTCTTAATGACACGGTAATCAAGGATGTCAGAAACCATTTCCAATTCCAAACCCTTTCATTTTCTCAAAACCTTTCGAATCAACAAATAACACTTACCACCTTCATCTAAATTCGACTAAACCTTCGAAACCTTAAACCTTCAAGAATTTAGAACATTGAAATAGAAATGTCCAAGAAAAAGAGAATCTAGGAAGAAGAGTCTAGTAATCCCAAATGTTATCACATATTAGGAAGAATGATTCTATAGGGAAATCTAATAAACCTGGAATGGATGAATCAACTAGATCTAATGATGCGGAAATACCTCACATTTTAAAATCTCAATAATCCTTTATGTGTATAGAACACAGAGTCTCTATATGAGGTAGATATTTGTCACTTTTTCGAATATGTTCAATTCCGTCTTGGAGATACAGAGGACACCATATTTTTTAAAATTCAATATTGGGATTTTTCAATCTCATCTGTGGAAATAGATATAATCTTAAACTACCCTCATGAGGGAGTTTATAATTTCTATCTAAAGAATATTGGAGATAATGAACATAAGTAAGAGGACATTATGTCGTTTTTTTTGGTTCTACAAGCACAAAAAATGTTAGTAAAGGATCTGGAACGAGATCAGAAGATTCTTGTTATGTTTGTCAAAATAGGGATTGCATCTAGGATGTCAGATATTGAGAATATTTTGTTTCCTGACATGTATTTAATTCTTTTTATTATTAGTGAAATCAATTTGAATTTTATGAGATATATTGTTATATATCTCAATTACTATTGTCAACAAGATGCTATAATGAACTTCTATCCCTTGGAAGGTTCATTTCAAAATTACTGTTTAAATTAGATATGGTGAGATTAATAGATTCTAGAGTAAGATTCCATCACTATAATATTTTCAATGCTGGAACTCTAAGAAAGATTGGGTCCTTTTAGAGTACTCTGAAAGGCAATACTATGCCTGTTGGTGATGAGGAAGACCCAGATTCAGCTTTGGGGGAGAAACATGCCAAATATAAAGAAGTCATGGCCTAATCAAGAGTTAGTGAAGTTTCAAAAACATCATGAAGACTAAGATTTGATGAATTTGATCCACCTACTGATGAGTAATCCCAAGAAGAACATTAGATTAAAAGTCATACAGTGGATCATTCTTGTGAGGATCCTACTCAAACAAAATAAAATGCAACTGAACCTCTTTTATGCTATATATTTATTATAGAATCAGCTGTACAGAAAATTAATCAACCAATAGTTTCTCAGATTGAGGTGACTCCTCAAGTAGAAAAAGAAATTCCGCCCTCAACTATTTAAAATCCTGGAGAAGTTAAAGTGGGTAAATATGAATTTGTTCCAACTATACTGCATACTGAGATTATTCACAAGGAGTTAGCTCAAGGGAAACCAACTTTATAAGATCCCATCTTAGGAGAAATCAATGAAGAAGATGCATATGAAGATAAAGAACCAAACCCATTGGGGAACCCTTCTGAAATTCACACTAAACTTATTAATGAGGATTTTTCTGAGGATAAGTTAGGGAAGGACCAAAGGAAGAATCTGTAGAGAAGCCAGTACAAAGAGAGGATGAAGAGAAATCAGATACTGAATCTCTACCTTTAGTACTGTTAAAACTAGTGGAATCTCAGACTAAGAATCAAGCACAAGGTGCCTCTGATTCTATGAATGAAAAAGATGAGGATTTTTCTAGAATGTTAACCAGATTTGAATCAGAAAATGATACTTTATGAAGGATCTTGGAAAAGGGAAACTATGACAACCCAGATTTTTTTACAACTTAAACATGCTTTATTACATAAAACTTCACTTGATCCAACAAATAAGATCGAGAGGTTTAGTGTCTTTGGGGCTTAGGATCATTACATAAAAACATTAAACTTGAATTACAACATCTTTATTGAAAACTTCCTTTACATGACCACTACATTCCTTCGTACTTATCATTGCATGGGATAACCTGAGGACATGCATAAGAAAAGGGTGAGCTATAAAGCCTAGTAAGGGAGTAAACAATGAATAACATGAGGAGTGAAATACATGTTAGGCAATAGGCATATCAATAGAGCATAAGAGAAACATGAACATAAAGGCATGATAAAGCGTGACAATCATAACATGGAAATGTGGCAACAACACTTAACATTGAATTAGCATGAGCCAAGGCTCATTCCACATGGAGCATGAGTAAACCCTCATTGCACTTGAATTAGCATGAGCCAACACTCATTGCACATGACATATCATGATACTATACTTTACCCAATGCATTGGAGCGCTATAAAGGGCGCACCCTTCTTAAACATTTCATTTCATGCATAAGTGTGCCACATGGATCATAAAACATGGATTCATAAAACATAATCATTTATTCCAAGATAAAGGGATGTGGAATTCATACATGAAACATTATAATCAATAAGTAAATGTGCATAAAGGTGAATACCCTTGATGGAGAAATGGGCATGGTATTCACTACACAATGATATTGGCTTAGAAAATCGGTGTGATTTCGGCAGCGTAACGGCGTGACATAAGAATTCATAAAAAAGGTTGATGAGAGAGAAAGGGGTTCCTCATCATATTTACATGAAATGGATAGTAAGGAGGTCATATAGATACATGTCTCAATAATTGAAAAGGAATTTAGATTCATGATAAAAAAGTATTGCTTGAATATAAAAGAAGAGAAAAAGGTTTCTTTCGGAATTTCGGCATAGTAACGGGTGTAAATGGGAGGAATTTAATGAGAGAGAAAGGGGTCTCCCATCATTCAAACAATAATAGGTCAGTATGGGAGAGGCGGAAAACCATACCCTAACATTCATAATTGAAAATAAAAGGGCAATACAACTTAAAGAAAATTGACAAAAATGAGAAAGGAAGAAAACCCCTTACTTGGATGTGTGCTCCAAAAGGCTAGAGAGAGGCTTGTGAGAGGCTTCTTGGGAGCTTGGGGCACCTTGAGAGGATTCTAGAGAGATTAGGGCAGAGGTTGGACGAACTTTAAGGGCTTTGAGTGAGGAGGAAGTGGGAGCTTGGGTGGGTTTATATAGGAAAGGTGAGAAAATTCTTTATTATTTGGGTTTGGGACCCCTTATATTAAAATAATCCAAACCACAAACCATCCCATGGTATTTGCCCATGGTTTCTGGAAAAAGTAAAGAGGAAAACAATATTTTACATGTCCAAGGTCCGAACTTATTAAAAATTAGGGTTGCTTATGTGGAGGTGAGTCACACTCCCATGGAAATTAATTTAAAAAGGCAAAGTGTTGAATAAGTCTTGAGGGATCCATTAATGCTTTGAAAAGTGAGTCAAACAACCCCAAAACCTGATTATTTTAATGATAAAACACATATTGGCCGAACATAAGGATTATGGTATTTTATTACATCACCATTGGGTCATTATGATGTCATAAAACACATTATATATTTAAATGGTATTTAATTTTTACCCAAAAATATGGCTATCTCAGAAAATTATGAAAAATTCTCCGTTGGATAATTTCGACGTCCTGATTCCAAAAATAATATTTATTTTATCTAAATAATTTTCTAAATATGTGAATATTCACTTTTAAAATAAAAACCGACATTTATAAAAAAATTCACGGGTTTTGACAGAAATGGCTTTCAAACCTTAATAAAAATTTTAATTGCATTCATAAAATTATAAGATCATTTATATTTAATAAAAATTAATTTAATATTAATAATAATATTTTATTAAAATATTATTTAATTCAAAAATCCTTTAATTTAATAAAATATAATTCTTAATTAAATAATAACTAAAAACACCATTTGTACTTTAAAAACTAATTACAATGTATCAAAAAAATTATATTCATTATTATATACAAAAATAATGTACATGAACATGGTACTACTTATTTGTTACATAACCCCTTAAAATAGCCGCATAAGACCTAAGGGTAAGGTGTGCGATGGTGACAGACTCTTGGGGTTGCTCGGATAACATCGCTCGAGTGGTAATCTCTATCAACTTCCATTTTTCCCGTAGAAGATCACGTTCGAGCTTGACTTGATGAAGCTCAGCTTGGGCTTGGTCATGGGCAAAGCCCAAAGACGCCACCTCCTTTCCGAGCTCCGACAAATGGGCTTCATAAGGGGAAATTCTACTGGATGAGGCCATTGCTTCTTTTGTCTGAGTAGAAAATTGGTTCGTTAAAGACTTATATTTAAACTACCCAGATGATCACTGTTCAATGGCTATAAAAGTAACGGTCACAAATCTTAACATAAAACTAAAGAAGTTGACATCTTATAAAAAAAAAATTTTCATAAAGAAACATTTAACTAGATCAAGAGGGATTTTCCATTAATGAAACTTTGGGTCGTTACAACATTCCCCCCTTTAGAAATTTCGCCCTCGAAATTTTCCTTTTCCCACACTAAAACAAATGTGGGTAACTTAGCTTCATCATATCCTCCGACTCCCAAGTTGCTTCTTCAAACTTGTGGTTTCTCCCCAACACCTTGACGAGGGGCATTGTCTTATTTCGTAGAACTTTTTCTCTAAGATCTAAGATCTTCACTGGTTGCTCCTCATAAGAAAGATCGTCTTCTAATTGTACCACCTCAGAAGAGAGTACATGTGAATGGCCTGGTATGTACTTCCTTAATAGGGATACATGGAAGACATCATGCACCTTGGCCATAGTAGGTGGAAGTTCTAGTCGATAGGCCACAGCCCCAACACGATCAAGAATCTCTAAGGGGCCGATGTACCTTGGACTTACCTTCCCTTTCTTTCCAAACGTCATGACCTTCTTCCACGGAGATATGCATAAAAACACCATGTATCCGACTTTAAACTCAAGGTCTCATCGACAATTATCTACATAACTCTTCTGTCGACTCTGGGCTGCCTTGATATGCTGCTGAATGGTTTTCACCTTCTCCACCATTTCTTCGACCATTTCTGGTCCAAGCAGCTTACGTTCACCGACCTCATCCCAACATGTCGGTGTTCTACACCTTTTCCCATACAGGGCTTCATATGGTGCCATTTGGATGCTCGAGTGGAAACTATTATTATAAGAGAACTCAACTAGTGGAAGATGTTGATCCCATCCTCCTTTAAAGTACATTGAGCACGCTCTCAACATATCCTCAAGTGTTTGGATAGTCCGCTCGGATTGGACATCAGTTTGAGGATGATAGGCCGTACTGAAGTTCAGTTCAGTATTCAGAGCATGTTGAAGACTCTTCCAAAACTTAGAGGTAAATCTTGGATCTTGGTCAGACACAATAGATAGTGGTACTCCATGCAACCGTACCACTTCCCTGATATATATCTGTGCCAGTTGATCCAAAGAGAAATCCTCTCGAATAAAAATGAAGTGTGCAGTCTTTGTAAGACGATCCACAATAACCCAGATTGCATTGTTGCTTTTGGATGTCCTTAGAAGTCCAATGACAAAGTCCATGGTGATGTTCTCCCATTTCCATTCTGGTATTGGCAATGGTTGCATCATCCCCTTAGACTTCTGCCTCTCTTCCTTCACTTGCTGACACACCAGGCACTTTGATGTATATTCAACGATCTCCTTCTTCATATTATCCGACCAAAAGTTTTCTCGGAGATCTCGATACATCTTTGTGCTCCCTGGGTGAATAGAGAAATTTGAACTATGTGCATCATCCAAAAGTTCCTTCTTCAGCTCCGAACTTAATGGAACAC
This sequence comes from Viscum album, assembly GCA_963277665.1. Lineage (NCBI taxonomy): Eukaryota > Viridiplantae > Streptophyta > Magnoliopsida > Santalales > Viscaceae > Viscum > Viscum album. The sequence continues at coordinate 770,323,657 of OY728135.1, read as the reverse complement.
ATAGTCTTTTCCCAAACCTCACAATTCCTTCTTCATTAACATTAAAATCTGAGGATTTTCCCTTTTTGATAGCTTCCACTTTTTCTTGGATTCCCGCATCATCCTTTTGAGCATCCTATAACCTTTCCAAAAGATATGGTTGAGCAATCATTTGTGAAAGGATTGATGATGTTCCCTTCTTTATGATTCCCACGTCCATCTTCATCAAGTCTAAGAATATTGGATCCTTCTCAATTCTCATCATTGATAGAATTGCTGGATCCTTTCTACTTAGGGAATCCGCCACCTTGTTCGCCTTCCCAGGGTGGTAATGTATTGAACAGTCATAATCCTTGATGAGCTCTATCCATCTTCTCTGGCACATATTAAGCTCTTTCGGTGTGAATATATATTTAAAACTCTTATGGTCAGTATATATCTCACATTTCTCTCCATAGAGATAATGCCGCCAGATTTTCAAGGCAAAGATCACCGCCGCTAACTCCAGATCATGCGTTGGATAGTTTCGCTCATGGATTTTCAAATACCTTGAGGCATAGGATATCACTTTATCATTCTGCATCAGCACACATCCTAAGCCCTTCTTCGAAGCATCACTGAATACCACAAAAATCTCCCCACTTGTGGGTAAAGTGAGCACAGGTGCAGTGATAAGCCTCCTTTTCAACTCCTTGAAGCTTTATTCACATTCATCACTCCAAGCAAACTTTACTCCCTTTCGAGTTAGCTTGGTAAGAGGGTTGGACATTCGTGAGAAGTTTCTCACAAATCGTCGATAATATCCAGCTAACCCCAAGAAGCTACAGATATCAGTTACCGATGTTGGCCTCGGCCATCCCTCAATTGCATCTGTTTTGGAGGGGTCCACAGATATCCCATTGCTTGTGATGATATGGCCCAAGAATGAGACCTCCTTTAACCAGAACTCACACTTGTTGTACTTGGCATAGAGCTTCTCCTTGCGCAAAGTCTCCAGTACAGTTCTTAAATGCTCCTCATGGTCCTCCTTGGTTTTGGAGTATATTAGAATATCATCTATAAAGACTACCACAAATTTATCTAGGTAATCTCTAAAGACTCTATTCATCATGTCCATGATTATTTCTGGAGCATTGGTGAGTCCAAAAGGCATTACTATGAATTCATAGTGCCCGTACCTTGTACGAAAATCTGTCTTGGGGATATCTTCCTTCTTCACCCTTACTTGATAATATCCCGACCGCAAGTCGACCTTGGAGAAGTATTGTGCTCCACGCAGCTGATCAAACAAGTCATCGATTCTTGGGAGAGGATACTTGTTCTTTATCGTGATTTTGTTAAGTTCACGATAATCGATGCAAAGCCGCATTGACCCATCCTTCTTCTTGACTATGAGGACTGGTGCACCCCATGGTGATGCACTTGGGCGTATAAACCCTTTATCCAGATTCTCCTGTAGTTGTTTCTTCAGTTCTTAAATCTCAACCACATCCATTCTATATGGAGTCTTGGATATTGGTAGCGCCCCAGGTATAAGTTCAATTGAGAACTCAACATCTCTTCTTGGCGGAAGACCAGGAAGTTCCTCGGGAAATACTTCAGCGAATTCCCTCACAATAGGCATTTCTTCAAGGGTGGTTTTTTCCTTGGACTCAATCATATGAGCCAGATATGCATGCTCATAAGGCAGTAATATCCATGCTTGAGATGATGGAGCTATAGGAGATTCATCTTCCTCCTGACACTTTTAAAGAATCGGGGGTCGATTCTCCATATGGAGTGTGATTTCCCTCTCCCGACAATTTATGTTGGCTCTATATAAGGAAAGCCAATCCATGCCAAGAATTGCATCAAATTCCACCAAAGGGAGTATGATGAGGTTCGCTGGGAAATTCAATCCACATATTATAACAGGGGAGGACTTATACTCATGGGATGCAATGATTTCCCCATTTTCCGTACTCACCGACATCTTTACTTCCATGATTTGTGGTGGTGCAGGGATTGTTCTACTAAACTTTTGAGATATAAAAGAATGCATGGAACCTGAATCAAAAAGTATGTTCGCTATTCTGGAATGAATAACTAGCGTACCTGTCACCACTTCGTTGTCGGGGTTCACTTCGGCAGAAGTGATGGCAAAAGCTCTTCCTTGCTGTCTTGGAGGTTGTTGATTGCCTCCGATAACCCTTGGATTAGGGCACTGATTCGCAAAATGACCCGGTTCTTTGCATTTGAAGAATTGAACAACGCGTTGAGGTTCGAACGGAGCGTTCCTCTCCTCTGTCGCAGACGCGGGTCCTTCTTGCTGACAGTTAACAGCTAGGTGCCTTTCTCTTCCACACTTGAAGCATTTTCTTGTCCCCCTAAGGCAATTTCCAGGGTGCTTCTTTCCACACTTTTGGCAAGTGGGGTGCTGGAATTTCTTAGGGACGTTGGATTTATCCATCGGACCACCAGCATTGAAGTCTACCTTACGCTTCTTGTCCCCATGATAACCCTGTGATTCTCCGATCTCCATTTCAACCTTGAGGGCACATCGGACAATTTCCTCATAGCTGTCGAAGTCACGGATCGCTAATGCTTTCCGCAAGCTAGGCTTCAGCCCACCAAAGAAGCGGTCAACCTTGAATTCGGGGGTAACGACAATGCCGGAAGCGTATCGTGCAAGCCTTGTGAAGTTTTCCTCGTACGCTCCCACAGATTCCTCATCTTTTTGCTTGAGGGAAAGGAAGTCACTTTCCATCTTAAGACGGAGGGTGCGTGGAAAATATTTATCGAAAAACATCTTCCGGAATACCTTCCATTCCAAAGCCTCGATCTCCTCCTCAGGCTTCGTATTTTTGATCAATGTCCACCATTGATCAGCTTCACCCTCCATACGATAAGCCGCCAGGAGGACCTTCTCTTTTTCAGAGCATTGGAGGATAGAGAATATATTTTCAATGGAGTTGATCCATTGTTAAGCAATCGTGGGATCGGATGATCCACTAAAAGTAGGAGGACTTTGTCTCATAAAGCTTTCAATAGCGACTTGTTCTTTCTTAGGGGGGTTGAACATTCCTCTTGACCAGTGTTTCTATTCAAAACTTGAGTTAGCTGAGAGAGAAGCATGACAAAGTTCGCGATTCCCGCTCCCATTGGATTGGGCATCTCATAAGTACAATCATCACCCTGATCTTCACAACGGTTGTTAGCCCGAGTTCTCCTATTACCGGCCATTGGCTGGAATAAAAGGAAAGTTAGGGGTAACACATAAAGGGTAAAAGAAAGACAAAAGCTGATGACTTATAAATAAACTTTAATCTCTTTAACTCATGAGTCTATAGGATTCAATCCAGGCTTTTCATGATCTTCCTTCTAACATATTTTCTTAGGGGCATTTTTTTCCCTTAATAAGGGTTCATACTAAGATTGTGAATTTATCAAAACATATTCCCCGGGAGTGTCGTAACCAAGAGTGCAGCAAGGCCCGTTGTCATGCACCAGTTCCCGTTCGAGTCTAGCTCAAAGCGGTGTTTTCGGGTTTTACCCCTAGGATACATATGTGCCAGAGCCGCCTCTACCTGCTCGTATCCAGACAGGGATGTATTTGTTTGATAAACCACTTACTTAGTATTTACCAAAACATAGGGATGTTTTTATTATGCTTAGTCTTGTATCAAAGGCTTTACTAGGGTTTCCTAATCCCAAAAATAACTAAACTTATGCTCTGATAGCAACTACGACAACCCAGATTTTTATTACACCTTAAACATGGTTTATTACATAAAACCTCACTTGATCCAACAAAGAAGATCGAGATGTTTAGTGTCTTTGGGGCTTAGGATCATTACAAAAAAAACATTAAACTTGAATTACAACATCTTTATTGAAAACATCCTTTACATGACCACTACATTCCTTCGTACTTATCATTGCATGGGATAACCTGAGGACATGCATAAGAAAAGGGTGAGCTATAAAGCCCAGTAAGGGAGTAAACAATGAATAACATGAGGAGTGAAATACATGTTAGGCAATAGGCATATCAATAGATCATAAGAGAAACATGAACATAAAGGCATGATAAAGCGTGATAACCATAACATGGAAATGTGGCAACAACACTTAACATTGAATTAGCATGAGCCAAGGCTCATTGCACATGGAGCATGAGTAAACCCTCATTGAACTTGAAGCACGAGTAAACCCTCATTGAACTTGAATTAGCATGAGCCAAAACTCATTGCACATGACGTATCATGATACTATACTTTACCCAATGCATTGGAGCGCTATAAAGGGCGAACCCTTCTTAAACATTTCATTTCATGCATAAGTGTGCCACATGGATCATAAAACATGGATTCATAAAACATAATCATTTATTCCACGATAAAGGGATGTGGAATTCATACATGAAACTTTATAATCAATAAGTAAATGTGCATAAAGGTGAATACCCTTGATGGAGAAATGGGCATGGTATTCACTACACAATGATATTGGCTTAGAAAATCGGTGTGATTTCGGCAGCGTAACGGCGTGACATAAGAATTCATAAAAAAGGTTGATGAGAGAGAAAGGGGTTCCTCATCATATTTACATGAAATGGATAGTAAGGAGGTCATATAGATACATGTCTCAATAATTGAAAAGGAATTTAGATTCATGATAAAAAAGTATTGCTTGAATATAAAAGAAGAGAAAAAAGTTTCTTTCGGAATTTCGGCATAGTAACGGGTGTAAATGGGAGGAATTTAATGAGAGAGAAAGGGGTCTCCCATAATTCAAACAATAATAGGGAAGTATGGGAGAGGCGGAAAACCATACCCTAACATTCATAATTGAAAATAAAAGGGCAATACAACTTAAAGAAAATTGACAAAAATGAGAAAGGAAGAAAACCCCTTACTTGGATGTGTGCTCCCAAAGGCTAGAGAGAGGCTTGTGAGAGGCTTCTTGGGAGCTTGGGGCACCTTGAGAGGATTCTAGAGAGATTAGGGCAGAGGTTGGACGAACTTTAAGGGCTTTGAGTGAGGAGGAAGTGGGAGCTTGGGTGGGTTTATATAGGAAAGGTGAGAAAATTCTTTATTATTTGGGTTTGGGACCCCTTATATTAAAATAATCCAAACCACAAACCATCCCATGGTATTTGCCCATGGTTTCTGGAAAAAGTAAAGAGGAAAACAATATTTTACATGTCCAAGGTCCGAACTTATTAAAAATTAGGGTTGCTTATGTGGAGGTGAGTCACACTCCCATGGAAATTAATTTAAAAAGGCAAAGTGTTGAATAAGTCTTGAGGGATCCATTAATGCTTTGAAAAGTGAGTCAAACAACCCCAAAACCTGATTATTTTAATGATAAAACACATATTGGCCGAACATAAGGATTATGGTATTTTATTACATCACCATTGGGTCATTATGATGTCATAAAACACATTATATATTTAAATGGTATTTAATTTTTACCCAAAAATATGGCTATCTCAGAAAATTATGAAAAATTCTCCGTTGGATAATTTCGACGTCCTGATTCCAAAAATAATATTTATTTTATCTAAATAATTTTCTAAATGTGTGAATATTCACTTTTAAAATAAAAACCGACATTTATAAAAAAATTCACGGGTTTTGACAGAAATGGCTTTCAAACCTTAATAAAAATTTTAATTGCATTCATAAAATTATAAGATCATTTATATTTAATAAAAATTAATTTAATATTAATAATAATATTTTATTAAAATATTATTTAATTCAAAAATCCTTTAATTTAATAAAATATAATTCTTAATTAAATAATAACTAAAAACACCATTTGTACTTTAAAAACTAATTACAATGTATCAAAAAAATTATATTCATTATTATATACAAAAAATAATGTACATGAACATGGTACTACTTATTTGTTACATAACCCCTTAAAATAGCCACATAAGACCTAAGGGTAAGGTGTGCGATGGTGACAGACTCTTGGGGTTGCTCGGATAACATCGCTCGAGTGGTAATCTCTATCAACTTCCATTTTTCCCGTAGACGATCACGTTCGAGCTTGACTTGATGAAGCTCAGCTTGGGCTTGGTCAAGGGAAAAGCCCAAAGACGCCACCTCCTTTCCGAGCTCCGACAAATGGGCTTCGTAAGGGGCAATTCTACTGGATGAGGCCATTGCTTCCTTTGTCTGAGTAGAAAATTGGTTTGTTAAAGCCTTATATTTAAACTACCCAGATGATCACTGTTCAACGGCTATAAAAGTAACGGTCACAAATCTTAACATAAAACTAAAGAAGTTGACATCTTATAAAAAAAATTCAAAAAGAAACATTTAACTAGATCAAGAGGGATTTTCCATTAACGAAACTTTGGGTCGTTATAGAAACCAAATATTTCAGAAATTTAAAGCCAACACTGTTTCCAAACAAGAAGTTGGTGCTTTTATAAGAGATATGTTGGTTGAAGTTGGAATCGAAATCTGTGATGGTAATAAAGTCAGAATTGTCAGAATTGAGAATTTACATGTATAAACAGTTTTCAAATATCAAGGATAGTCAAGTAAGTATCTCAGGTACTTCGCCTGATCTGATAAGGATATTTCAGGGCATTACATCAATAATGAGAAATATGAATGACATATTGGAAGACATACAATGTACCAATGATCCATTACCTATTCTCCTAGATAATCAAAAGCATCTTATTGAACAACATACATTATATGAACTAGGCATAAGAGTTTTGTTGAACTGCTTCATAGAGGAAATCGATAAGTTTATAGAGAATGAAGAGAGGTTACATGAGTTTTTTAAAGTCAATTTGACTGAAGACATTCATCTGACTCAAAAAGAAAGAGATATTATAGTCCATTTAGGAGATGGGCTGATGTTAAGGTTGTGACTGCAGATTTCAGAGCTCAAGGAAGTCATTCAGAGGCGTTGAAACATATTTCCAAAACCTTTTTAGCTCAAACCCGATTCTTATTTTCCATATTGTACATATAATTATATTTTCAATAAAAATATTTACATCCCATGTTTATGTGTTATTATTTTGTACTATTGTACTGTCTATGTTAGTATGCCAGTATCCAGATTCAAATATTGACAAATAGTTTATTTTAGCATTTACATAAGTTTAGTGCTACATTAAAATGTGTTCTATTCCTTCTTCTATCATTCTTTTTCATATCAAAAAAATAGGGAGAAATATGGATAAACACTACTTGTTTTTTTGGGTGAAATATGGATAAACACAACACAAAAAAGTCTTTACATATAAAAGAGGAGATATAATTTTACTGTATAAAGGGGGAGAAAATGTAAAAATTATGAATGATTTTATTAAAAAAAATATATTTTTTGTCATTAAAATTATATAAAATTAATTTTGTAAGACAGTTTCCTTGGTTATTTCATGGGTTTTGTGATCATCAAAAATGGAGATATTTTTGAGCAAGTTTTGTTTTCAAAAAAGACTCTATTTTATTAAGGGGATATTTTTGAAAACAATAGTCTATCTCTTAATGATTATTTTGATGTTCAAAAATACAATTTTTAATTATTCTAATGATTTTAATTTGATTATATTTCAGGAAATTAATATTATTTATTTCTCAATTTTTGAATAATATTTAAGCTTTTAATCCACATGGAATATTTGAAAAAGTATTCCAAAATCATTTTGGTGCATTAGCATGTTCTGGAAAAAATTTTCATTCTCTATGTGTTTGGAAATATATTTAGTGTATTCTAGAAACACTATTCATACCCTACGTTGAGAAGCGTAGCGTAAGGATAGAATTTATCGCTTACGAATTATCTGAAATGTATGGTAAAGCAATCATACATTATCAGAAAAGTATACAAGAAGAACCCTACATTTGGAAGGAACCTTAGGTCTATAATATCAGAAAACTATTGAAGATAAACCCTACATTAGTATAGAACATTGTGTTTTTTTTTCAAAAGTGTGGTTCATCAATGTTAAATTTATATCAAACCTTGTATTTTATCAAACAGTATGGATCATGTACCTTTCATTTAGATGTTTATAAAAGTATACATTATATACCGTACCTATGAAAGTTTAAGAGAAAAGTTTGGATGATCAATATTACTTTTGAGATCAACCATACATTTTTAGATTGAATCATCAAATCATACTTTCTAGGTCAACCTTACATTGTGAACCTTACATTCATATATTTTATGCTATTCAGTTAAACGCTATGTTTGGGGTCAAAAATTTAAAATACGACTTTATTGAACAATAGTATTTATACGGATTATTAGGCTCATTTCAAGCCAGGTTAAAATCCCAATTTTAAAAGGCATCCTTGAATGATTCAAGGACGTTTATTAGTGATTTAAAAGATCGATTTAAGAGGATATTTTCACATTGAACATTAAGGGGAGTTATGACAGCTCTGTTATTCAAACATTTGAATTTCGTCATTCTAAAAGAGACTATTGTGGATCTAAATTTGAAAGGAAACTGTTGTCTTTATTTTATATTTTTGTGTTATTTTTAATTACAGATTGCATGATGGATTATTGTGAAAAGATTAGAGGAACAATTCCTTGAGTTTTTGACAATAGTTTTACAGAGATATACGAGTCACCCAGATCTGCTGCTACCATGATTTATCGAACATTATTTTCTAAAGAAGAAGAAACACATTGAAGATTCATTATTTCTACATCGATGATATATTTTTAATCCATTGTTATTAGAGTTGCAGAATTTATTTCTATATCTATTTCAACCGGATCAACTCAAAACTACATCTACCTGAATATCAGTCTTTCTGAAGACTACGAACTATTGACTGATTGTTGTGTGATGTCTCAACTGTGAAGATCAACCAGGAAGTATTTTCAAACATATAATATTTTTATTTGGATTAATAGGCTTCTCGTACTAAGATATGTATTTAGTTTTGTGTATGTACCAGAAGGTTCTATTTTTAGCCTTATCATATAAAGTTGTCAACTACCTATACTCAGTTGTGGACGGGTTGTTGATAATAAGACCAGATAGTGAAAATCACCAAGCTCATGGAGTAGAGCGTTGGTGGAGTGGACTAGGGGACTTCTGATCCACAAACCACTACACATCCATGCGTCCTTTAACTATTTATTTTCTACTGCATAAACAATCTAATAAATATAAAAGGACAGATTCAGTCATCATCACTTTTCATGAAAAATTTGTAAAAGACATAATTACCCCCTCTTGTGCGTATTTGGAAAAACCTGATCCAACAGGGGGTATAACTAATCGAGGTAAAAAAGAAGGATTTTTAGTGGTATAAATATTATCAATATGGGCATTGACTAGTGGGGTTTACAAATACTTTCTTCCTAAACCAATATAATGGGTAATAATACTGTAGTTGAGAATCCATTTTGAATGGAATAAGAAACATGGAAATGAGTATGTGCTTCTACCAAACCTTGTAAATACCTTTTGTTGTTCTCTCCTTTATTATTTATTCAATGTGATAATATTAGATATCTCTTTGTAGATAAAGAAACATGGCATGTTCAAGTAGTTTATTTCATAAGAATGAAATTTCAAGAAGTAATCCACTGATTTAACACCCCCCAAGTTAGAAATCTCAAAACAGATTCTCTAATTTTTATTAGAGGGTAGGTTCCCTAAAAATAACCTTGATATCAATATTGAATGTAGATTTTATTAAATGATTGATCTAAACCAGATATTGAAAAATAATGTTACTCCTAAGGATTCTAATCTAAGTATTTCAACCAAAACAAAGAAAAATTGAAATAAAATCTGGGAAATTAATATGAAGGCGAATCTTAAATTAAATACAATGACACAACTAACTAAAGGTAATAAAATTTTTATACTTTTCAAAAATTATTTTCATTATTATTATTCTAGTGAATCATGTTCTTGCTGTGATGATAATTTATCACTTAGTGATATACTTTATGAATTCAAATAAAATCAATATAAATTTCCCAATGAATTGGAAAAATATTTTGTAGAATGTGTCAAGGATCATCATAACTAAAGTGTACAACATGATGAATATGATAATAACATGAAAGATGCATTGTCTGAAACTTTTGGAATATTGAACACTATAACTAATCATGTGAAAGAAATGCAAGAGAAAATATATTTTTTCTATTAAATATATAATAATTCTATTTATTAATTTATAAAAATTGTTTGGAGAAAGATAAATTTTAGATAGTTTTTGAAAAATATTTCCATACTATTGAAAAGTCTAATGATGTTTATATGCTTGTCAAAACTATTTGGTTAGTGGAAAATGAAATTGGTTAAAGTAGAATGGTAATTATATAAAATAATCATGAAAATTTCATTATGAATAATTAATGACTTTTAAGGAGGGTTGGAAATATAAGAAAAATCAATTATGGATGAGAATAACTCCATCAACATGTAATATTTAGACTTGGAGTTGAGATTGAGGAATCAAAAATCATTACAATAGAAAACATTCTAGATTACTGGAAGTGAGATTCTTTCATAAAATTATTCATTGAGTGTCAAGAATCCAAGAACCCAATTATTATAGTGACCCAAGATTATCATACATGGATATCATATATTTTTTGAACAGTTATCAATACATTACACAAATAAATATTTGATGGCTATAATGTTTTAGTTCCTTTGGAAACATTGAACACAATATTCTTAATTTGGTGAATGATATTCTATGTCTCACAAAATGATCATTCCATTTAGTAATATTCACAAATTTACCATAAATAAACCATTCCTCATAACCCGGGATATTGAATCATAATAAAGGGTGGTCTAAGATGCTCAAAAAAGATAGATATGGGAGATATATAAGAATAACATGAACATAATGATGTGATAATATCGTCATAACATTTCAAAACCATACCCTACCTATATAAGATCATAATTTGGTGTCCTTGAATAAATAGTAGTAGTTCCTAAGATTGAAATCATTATGAAATCAATGAACATTAGCCATGAGAGAATAATATTATCCAAAAGGATATATGTTTTATATACATATATGAAAGGAAAATAATTTCCACTTTAGTCAAGGAATACTACCAAGGATATGATATTAGAATGGGTTCACTCCCCAGAAAATTAAAGTAGTTTGGGTTCACTCCCATGAAAATTGTAGGGGATAAATTCCTTTATTGGACTAGGTTTACTCCCCCTTATAGTCATGTTTGGAATAAGATATAAATATTTAGTTCTCTTGTTGGAGGTAGATATAGGTCCCACCAGCACATAATGAAAACCATACATATATATTCCCTAAAATCATGAAATAATACTTATAACATATACCATGAAATGAAATGAGTTTCATAAACATTTCAACACATATTATCCTATAGAAAAGTGACATATAGCATTATAATTTCACCATTTTATCATTTCTTAACCTGTGGAAGAAGAAGTCGGTTTCAAAATATTTTTATCATGGTATAAATTTTTGGTAAACTAATTGGTTGCATAAACATCATTTCATCATAAAAATAAACCATTTGTATAAGCACAATTAATGTTATCCTAGGAGAATTTCACTATTAAATCATAAGTAACCTAAATGGATGTCATTATATGTGGATAATTATTTTGAATGATTAATCAATTTGAATGTTTCAAGATTAGTATTTTTTTAAAATTACTTTTTAAAAAAAATCTCTAAATATTTTGGAAATCGTTTTCATGGAATATAAATAGTGAAAACTTATATTGGATGATTGAAACGTCATTTAATGCATTTCATGAGTAAGATAGATGTTGAGCATTGAAAAACACTTTTTAAAATAGAAATAATTTTCAAATTCCTTTTTCATTTTCAAATAATATATTTAAAATATAAAAAAATTCCAAATATTAATGGAAATTTCTTTAGGGAATATATATTTGAAAACATGTAATGTAATCATCATATCATTGATCTCGAATGAGAGCAGGAAATGTTATTCATGTTGTTCATATGAAAAAATAAGCTTTTTTCACACCTTTGGTAAAAAACATGCATATATAGGAATATGACGTGAATATTCATTTCGAAAAAAATTAAAGCATGGGTTATAATATCTTAAATAAATCATTTTAATTATTAGAAAACCATTTTTAGAAAACATGGTTTTGGAAAAAATGGTTTTCAACTAAAAGATGATTTTTTTGAAAAACATTCTTTTTAAAATCTTGAGTATATAAATATATAAAAATGAATAGAAAAAAAATGTATTGACACGACATAACTAGATGAGGGTAATATTAATGGGTTTCTTGATATATAGATTAAATTATTCTATCATCAAAAAAAATTATCCCAAATAATCTCAATAAACGATAAGATTGTGACATAAAATATTTTCCACTTTCTTAACAATGAAACATAACCCCCATAAATGAATATCATTAATTGATACATGATATACAATGAGGATAAAAAATTTAATGTAATAATATATAAAATGGGATGTATATACACCTCATAAAAGAAGATAGTTGTATAACAACATCATTTTTCTCAAATAAGAAAAACTATGACAAAAAATCGCATACTAATTTAGTAAATTTTTAATCATAATCCACATGAAAAATTCATCCAAAAAATAGATATTTTAATACCAATAATTTTCATTTAATTCATCATAAAATACATACATTTTAAGCATATACACTACATAAAATATAGTGGTTTCTAATATGGTGTGTCTTATCGAAGTAAAAAAAGTGAGATGTGATTCCTGTACTACTTTAGTAATTTTTTGAATTGTAATCCACATTATGGAATAAAATCAAATAAGAAAAAAATTTATTAAAATGATAATATTTATGATATAATATTTTAATGGGTAATTATATACACCCAAAAAATAAATGAGTGGTGAATTTCTATACGCCTCCCTCATATAAAAGAGTGACTAGAAATCCATTACCTCGAGTCTTGATTTCCATAATACACATTAAATACTCATGTATAATATATATTATTATATTATAAATTTTTTATAGTAAATTTTTTAAATTAATAATACCATATAGTTTTTTATTATGACCATTTATTACCCATTTATTATTAATTCTATGTTAATGTCACGTTTCAAGAAATAACTGCATTGTTTTTCTTGTATGTTTTGATTTGTTAATTTTCGTTGAATTAATTTGATCATGGTTATATAATATCTAGATTTTAAGACATTTATTTATATAATATATATTAATTATATATATATTTATAGTAATCTATGAAATTTAGTGATAAAAATGAAATACATCAGTCATGGAGATAGTAGGTCCTACGTATGCATGAAATTTGGTTCTATTTTCTTATTGGGTTGAATGAATGAATGTTAAATAATACATTATAATTAAATAATAAGTTGTTTCTCATATATATCAATTGTGTTCATTATAACCATCCTTAATACCTTCCATTTAACATGTGAATCAATCAAATTGTTTCATGAGGTGGTAGTCAATAGTCACATAGTTGATGTTATCTTATTCCCATAAAATGAAATGTATAAATGTATGTATGATATACTAATTTTATAAGCATAAAAATTTGATATATATCATATATAAACAATTAATTAATCATTATGTACAACCATTAGTTGTTTTAATGGAAACTTTAATGACATCGATTCACGAGGAAGTAGTCTTTTGTACATATGAATAATGATTTTGTATCCTATTTTATTGATTTTGAGATTGATTTAGGTAATGAAAATAACATAAAAACATAGGTGAGCGGCACACTTGTAAATTTTTGAAACAAAGAATTTTTCCCACATTTTTTCCTCTGACAGAGACCCTATATTTGTAATTATATATAATATATTGTATAAGGTCTAAATATTTCAATTCATTGGGTGTTGGATGTGTTTTAGGTTATTCTTAACCCTTATGATTTTACATAAACCACTGGTAAACCCATTTTTACCTTAACCTAGATAATTATGTTTTTCTCTTTTCACTATTCATTTTGTTCAAAAAAATAAGTTTCCCTTATTAGATAATATAAATTATGATGATTCAAAATCTAGAATAATATTTCTCCGAATTCCAATCACACAAGTGAAATATTTTATTTGAAATTAATCCCACAGACGTGATGGGAATGTGTTTTTCAAACAGAAATGTTCAAAAGTTTACAAAATGTTTATATCAAAATTCAATATATAATTTATCTAAATTAAATAAAATGGATTAATTTATGAATAATTAAAGTAATTTTACTTTTAAATTAATTAAAAATAAAATTTTAATTTATAATAAATTTAAATGTAAATGTTGTTTTCAATGAAGATTCAGTATTTTTCACTATATATCAAAGATTGAATTGTTTTAGGAAAATCTAAAAAAATCACCCAAATATAATTTTTAAATTTTTATTTAAAAAATTAATTTAATATTTTCAAATTAACATCCAAAATTTCTTAATAATAAAATTTTAAAAAACCCACAAACGCAATTAAAACATGGGTTGTCAAGAAGTGTATTTTTCAATAAAAAAGATGATTTTATATTAACTCTTTGTCCAACTATAACCATTATGTGAATATAAATTATAATTTAATGAAATATAATGTATAAATTTAATTTTAAAAATTACCCATTAGGTATTTTTTTTAATTAATTAAAATGGAGAAATAGTATGCAATTTAAAATAGTTTTTATAAAAATCGTTTTTAAAACCCCAAAATATACTTATAATAAAATACCATGAAAATTTTATTAAAAATTTATTTAAAGGTTTAAATTTTAATAATTACTAATTAATTTAAATTAAATAATAATTTCCCATTACAATTCTTTATTTGATTAGAAATAAATGATAGTTTTAAAAAACATATTTTCACTATTCAATGAAAAGTCTAATATTTCCTGAAAAAATCCCAAAATTCACCATAAGTTTATTTTAATATAATGATTACAAAACATAATTTCATTTTATCAAATAAATTAATTTAAATATCAATAAATTAATTATAATAATTTCTCTTTGAAATCAATTAAAATCATTTTTGAAGTAAAAATATTTTTGTAGAATATAATTACATTTCAAAAAAATGAATGATTATTTACTAAAACATTATAAATAAGTTTATAATGAGTATGAAATTTATATGTAGACTTCAAAAATTAGTTAATACTATTAATACAAATCATTAAATGGCATGGATATGGCATTCATATGAAAAGTAATATCATTTCATGGTTCACCAAAACTCGGTGTTGCATGTCAAGAATGCTATTGAAGAAATTTATTGTTGTGTGCAACATAATCTAATATCGGTGATGCATGAAACAAAAAATATTTAAATGTTTAAATTATTTTTAAAATAATATTTTACAAAATATCAGGCTATAACATTTTAAGGGAGATATTATTAATTTCCACCTTGAAATTTATCCCACTCGTCAAAGGACTAACATTTAAAAATTCCTTCATCAAAACTAACATCATAAAAAAGAGTTTATACATCCTATTGTAAAAGAAAAATAGATTGGTAAAATTTCTATACAATAACATGAACTAAGATTAAAAATATGAGGACATTGGAAGGAAGTGAAAACATTGAAATATAAAAGAAAACTAACACACAAATACCAATGGAGAGTGATAGAGAACATTGACCACAAGAAAGTGGTTAATCTAGATATGATTAATGACTATAAATACATAAGGATAAGTTGCATAAAAAAGTCATTGATGTCATAAAAATATTTATGAAAATGAAATATTTTATTTCAATATCAATTTCTTAATGTTGTTGAATCAGTTTTTTACTAGACACGGTATAAAAGAAAATTTACTTACATGATATATTTTAATTTAAAAGGAAAATTAACATCCTTTGGTTGTGCCCTAAAAAATGTTCACTTCATCGCTTACTCAGAGAGAATAATTTCATTCCTTTATAGAACTCTAAATAGATTCCATAAAATTATTATAATCCCTTCCATCTATATCGAGTTAAAAAAGATAATACTAGTTATCCAATATAGATAAATCATCATATGGTGAAATAATAAGTTAGTCTATAAAAAAATATAAATAGATCAAATTAAATCATTCCCAAAATGGTTAATCATATCAGCCATCCAAAATTCAAGATTTATAAATAAGGTTAGTAAATTTACATAAAAAATCAACTTCTCATTATTCATAAAAATATCATCAATTGTCTGTAAGTGGTCAAATGCTTCACATTTGAATACCTTCTTCAAATATTCTACTTATACTTGGTAAAAGCAGAAATACGATAAAATATACATTAAAAAAATTAATAAATCATAATTCCTAGAATAAATCCATATATTATTGAACATATTATATAGATATAATAATTAATTAATCTAAATAAATGAAAACAAAACACACTTTTTTAGTAAATCCTTTATCCATTCTGAGGTCATTAATGCTATCCAATTTAATTTATCCATAAAATTCATCTCTTTATCCATACTACACACCATTTTTTCACCATCAATAACACATTAAGGGTTATAATCCCTTAATTAAATTATCACATTTCTATTAATTCAATTTTATAGTCCATTAGTATCATTACACATATTTTGAAAAATTTATAATGAAAAAAATATTCCAAATAAATAGTTATATATTTTGTGATTCATAAACAGAATTTTCAATTCCAATTCATAAATAATCCAATAATCACACTTCCTTATATAACTATCCACTAGACCTCATAATCTTATTACATAACTCTTTTTTCCTTTCATATGTCATGGGATGTTTCTTAATCATCATCAATATAACCCGTACTCATCAACCCTTACTAATTCTATTCATGAGATTTCCCTCTAAGATGTCAATTTTAATAATTCCACTTCATTACACATTTAAAACATTAATACATTGAAAATACCTTAGGAAGAATAATATTATCATTTATTTCATTAATTAAAATTTTGATTTTGTCTTAGATATTACATACTCTAGGGTGATTTTCTCCAAACATAAAACATCTACAAATTATTTTGAGACATTCTATTGAGTGATTATTCCCACATTCTCGGTATATAAAATACTAAATCCTATTTCCTACATGGAATCCACTACCTATACTATCAATAAAATATATCTCTATCTTCTTTAGTGAGTCCCTGTGTTGGTTAAGGTGAACTATGTTAATCATGTTCTGTGATAACTGATCAAGTATAATCACAATATAATTTAATTTAATCAACATATCATTTTTTTGTCATTGGTAAATTATCATTCACATTAAATGTTAATCCTGTTCCATCTAGTACGTCAATTTTGTAAAACAAAAAATCATAGTGTGTGAAACACTATTCATAGTGGAAACCTGCAAAACCCTAAAACATTACATATATGATGTCTAAATCATGACCCATTATTTTTAATCTATGGAACAATAGGTTTATACAAGTTTATTCATAGTTTACATATATCTATATCCTTCATGATAGTTCATAATAAGTTTGTGAATTTCAAAATCATATCACCCAGGAGTGTTAGAAAATGTGTGAGGAAAGGCCAATTTTTTCTACAATGGACCACAATCAAGTCAATATCAAAGCTGAATTTTTAGAGTTATCACTCATATAAACCTCTATTATAGAGCTAGATCAACTTGTATAATACGTATAGATATGGAATTTCTTTTTAAACAAGTTCTATTTGCATTAACAAAATTAAAGTACATTTTTTGATACATTGACTCATTTTTAGACTTATCCATCGAGACACCCCTAAACATATCTTTAGAAAATTCCCTAGGTATCCTAATAAATTTTTCTCATCTTAGTTTATAAAGGTAAACTAAAAATTTCTTATGAAACAATCTATAGTGACCCTGGCTACTTATACGTTGATATCACATCTTCCTAGTTTAATAATCAATTCATTACTCAAACACACACCAAAGAACAATAATATTTTAGTACATTTGAATATTGGGGCACAATATTCTTAATTGGACGAGAGATATTAAATATCTCCCACAATGATATTCCTCTATAGTATTATTCCTAAACCTACCATACATAAACCTTTATTCATTACATAGGGAACATAAACATAATAAATAATGATCTTATATGCCCAATAATGGTAAAAAAGGTGATATGTAAGAATAACATGAACATAAGGGTACGATAAAATTATCCTTGACATATGAAAACCAAACATTTCCTATTAAATATAATAATTTTGATTCTTGGAAGAATTATTATTATTTCATAAGACATTAATCATACATAAAAAATAACACGATCCAAAATATAATAAAATTGGCATTATACATATATGTCTTCCATATATTTTAGAATAAAATACCATTTCTATAGTAGTCAAGGCTCACTTCCATGTATATTATAGTGTAATGGGTTTACTCCCCAAATTATAATAGTAGTCAAGGTTCACTCACATTTTCATCATAGAAAAAACATCCCCATACTAAATTTGGTTTAATCCTCATTCCATTCATGTCTTTCTAATGAAATTTAATTCTTTATCCAATGCCTTAGATAAAGATATAAGTCCCACCCATTTCATATGAATATAAAACAATTTTGTGCATTAATATAATAAAAACTCATCAAATCATAAACCATAAAATGAAATGGATTTCTAAAATATTTAATCATATCATAATATTTAGAAAGGATATTTTCTCCATAATCATTTCATCACTACATAATATGTGGAAAAATAAGTGGGTTTTATTAGAATTCAATCACGATATAACCTGTAGAAAAAAGTAACAAGTTTCATAATCATAATTTCATTATAAAAATAAAACCCTTATTTAATTAATAATAGTTATAGCCTTATATCATATCCCCAGTAATCAAATTTTAATATCCATGGATTTAATATTAGTTGGAGAATTATTTTGAATGAATAATCATAAAAAATATTTCTTAATGAAAATAAATGTTCTTCAAAAAATAAAAAATTTCAAATTAAGTATAATAAATTATGTTTGATATATTTTCATTGAAATTAAATATTCAAAACATATAAATAAATATTTAAAAACAATTTAATGCATTCATTGATGAAATTATCTCCTCCACATATAAAAATACATTTTAAGTCATAGATTATTTTCAAAACACAATTCATTTGGAAATAATTTATTTAAATTATCATATATCACCATAAATTAAGGAAAATAATTTCATTTAAATGAAATTTTAAAACATGTAAGGGTTTCATGAAATAATTGAGACGTTTGGATGGTAATAAATACCATTCAAGTTGTGCGGGATAAAAAAATTATTCTTTTCAGAATTTCTATCAAAGAAAAATGGATTTTTTTAAAAAAATATGAGAATATTCCTAAACAAATATGTCTAAAATTTTAGAAAATTGTAAAAATTTATTTAATATATAATATTAATAGTTTATAAAATATTTTTTTAAACATTTTTAAACAACTACATTTTGGATGAAAATTGGTTTTTAACTAAAAAGACAAATTTTCTTAAAAAATTCATTTTGAAATCATATGTATATAAATAGAGGAGAATGAAGATAAATAATGTATTCTCCTTACACAGCCATTATAAAATAGTGTTCATATGTTTCTTGAGATATGTAAAAAATATTATATCATCATAAAAATTATCATAAACAATATCGATAATCAATATGATTTAAATATAAACTATTTACCACTTTAGTAACATTGAAATACTATCCACATAAATGAATATAACTAAATAATAATTAAAATTTCATGTGTGTGCATAAATACAAGATATAGCATGTCATTGTGACTATATGTACACCTCAAACAAGAATATAGGTTTATAATATAATGTTATGTCTCAAAGAAAGTAAATTGAGACAAAATCACCTTACCAATTTGGAAACATTTGAGTTGTAAACCCTATAAAAGGGAGATCCTAAATTTGATATGTAAATAAAAATAATATTAATTTAAATAAAAATAAAATTAATTCATGGGTATTATATATATATATATTATACAATAAACAAAATATGTGGTTAATAAGTTATGTTTCCCACAACTAGATCCATACAGGTCATTTGGAGCGTGTTTATTTTAAGATGACCCATTTGGGTGTTCTTACTATAATAATTTGGGAATCTTATACTGGGTTTATTTCTAGAGAACCCATGTAAAGACCCGGAAATTTGAACGAAAATTTATTCTTAATTTATTTGGGATTTTACAAGAATGCAGTTTATGACGGCGCCTGATTCTGGGGCCCAGCGTGCCCGGAATCCGTTTCCGTAGTTAGGCTTGGGAACGTTCAGTAAACGAACGAGCGGGTTTTTTTATAAATTTTGAACCGTTGCTCAGAATTGAAATCCGAGGGCACTGATGAACTCGTAGTGCCAGTAATTGCTTATGAAGACCCTTCCTGGAGTTGCGTTTACTCTGGAGGAGTTGTTAATTTGTGGTTTTAGTGAGGAATAAATAAAATTATATTATAAATATTTTTATTTTCCACTAGGTAGTTTTATCCTAAGTAAGGGAGATGGGGGTGGGACCCACATGTTGTTAACCAACCTTGAGAGGATAAAGGTGGGGTGGGTCCCACACGATCCCAACCCCTCACATTACTAATTCCTCAAACCCCCCCCCCATTTAATATTTCCAACTTATCACCTCATTAAATTTTGACAAGTTATGTTTAATTAAATGAGTGGACTTAATTTTGAATGTTCAAAATTTAAAAGTGTTGGCAAAGGAAATAAAATAAAGTTAAGGCCTTATTTTATTGTGGTTACTTCGTTGTGTTGAAGGGGGGAGCGTTCTTCTCATTTTGGAAGAACTTCATCTTTCCAGCGAAGAACTTTTCTACCATGAAGAAGAACGCCATCATGACTTTTTCCGAAGAACGACGATGCAACATCCTTCATTCTTCTTTCCACGTCAAAGGAAGGGAGACGTTGTTCCACCTCGGACAATCTCCGTCAACGTGTACGGAACCTCACCCCGCGACGCCGGTTTCCGTGACGCTCTTCGAACTTCATCTCGTTATCAAGGTAGGGGATTAATTGTTTTTGTTCATGAATATTTTCATCGCTATTCATCATTCTCTAATTTGACCTCCTGTTATCGCAATAACGGGAGTAGGTCGGACCGCACGAACACGGACGACCCTCCTCCCCACTTGGTGATTGATTTTGTTACGGCACGAGCAAGGCAATGCGGTGCCATTGCACTGCACGGAAATAATGAAGGTTGGCCAGAGAAGCGTGGCGCCGTCGCGCCGCGCCGTTGAAGGCGAACAAAGCCGCAACGCCATCGCGCCACGCTGGGAAACAACAAAGAGGCCGCAGTTTGTTTTTTTACGGGCGGATCGTCAGGAGATGACGGAACGGGCCGCAGTCGCGATTTGAAGACTTCGCAGAGAAGTGCCAGTCTCGGGAGGACCGCCGGCGAGGACCGCAGGAAAAACGGAAAACCGGAGCACATCCTGTGGTCCGCAGAAATTTATGCGGGCGGGACCGGCGGCCGGAGGCGGAGGTCGGCCCCAGCCGGCCGCCAGGAGGCGTCGGCACCCGGTGCGCCGCCAAGAGGGTCCACCGCGGATGAAGCGGCGACATTAAACGGCGGTCCCGTGACCGCGTCAGACTAGAGGGGAGACTGGGGGTCGTAACACCTAGCGGTCATGGGAGAGGCCCCCACGTGGGGGGGGGGGGGGGGGGGGAGGGGGGCTTCAATCAAGGGGGCACGCGCCTCCGCCCTCTTCCGCTAAGCTCGACCAGCCGAGCAAGCCACGCGGGCTGCGCACGCCGGGCCAGGCCGACCCAGTAGGGCCGGGCCAGGCCGACCCAGTAGGGTCGGGCCACGCCTAAACGGGCCGGACCCAGAGCCGGTTTGGTTCGACCCAGATCGGGTCGACCCAGGGGGTCTCGGGTCGGGTCGGACCGGGCCCGAACCCCCTATTTTCGGGCAGTTTTCGTTCAAACGCTCATATCTTGGGCTACGGACCTCCTATCGATGCATCGTTAGTTGCGATGTGATCCTTGGATTGATATGGTCGTCTTCATATATTACACTCAAGGTTTCGGAGAAATTTGGGTACGACCGAGTTGGTTCGAACATGAAACCAACCGGGCCCTCGGAGCGGAAACACTTATAACATGAGCTCCGGATGTCCGATTGATGTGTCGTCGACTTTGTTGGATTCCTCCTGATGAGACGGATCTTTTGGCATACATCTCCTGAGTTTCGGACGTACTTGGATAGTGGCCGGGTGGGATTGAACCCGTAATCCAATCGGGCCCCTAGAATGGAAAAGCTGATAACTTTCAAACCGGAAGTCCGTTCGACGAACCGTCAGTGGCATTGGTGGTCTCGTTGAGAAATGGTCCCTATGATTATACCCTATGAAAGTTAGGTGTACAGTTGAGATACGTCCGGGTTGGTTCGAACACGATACCAACCGGGCCCCTGGGACGAAAAGGCTACTAACTCACAGACCGGACATCTGATTGACGCAACGTCTGTTGCGTTGAGACCCCTATGACAAGGTGGTCCTTTGAGATACTTCTTCATGGGACTTTTTGATAATTGGAGTATCGACCAGTAGCTGATGGAGCGGACCCTCCCGGAGACAAGCGTACGGAGTACAGAGACCGTGTAGCCGGCTGAGACCTGACGACTGCTTGACCGACTCGACTTGGAGTGAGTCGACTAGCCTAGTGGACGGAGCACTACTTTGTTTGGGTGCAGACCCATGGCGGACATAGCACTACTGAGTTTAGGTGCAGACCTGCGGTACTCGTCCGGAGAGTACCTCTGTAGGCTATTTGGGGGGATGCACTACTGTGTTTGGGTGGCAGACCCCGGCGGGAAGTACTACTGTGTTTGGGTGGCTGACCAGTGGTACTCGACAAGAGGAGTACCTCAGCAGTCTTAGGTTAGTGAGCAGTACTTCGGAGTTGTGACAGGATCATTGTACTCTCCAGAGACAAGGCTCTTTAGTAGTTACGGTTTCGATAATGAAAATCCTGGTTTGAGCTGAGACTATGACATTGTTTTTACCTCGTGATTGAGATGGGTCACATGATAACATAAGTATATGTATGGGCATATACCTGGGTGGTGGTTATCCATTGATTTCATAATCTTTGTGTTTCCTCATGATTGAGATGGGTTACATGATAACTTAGGTATATGTATGGGCATATACCTAAGTAGAGGTTATCTGTTGAGATCTTCTATGTGGTTATCCTTGATGGATTTTGTGATACCTTGAGGGTCTCGGGGTCCCTACTGAGTATCGTATTCTCACCCCTGCACGGGCTATGCCCACACCTCATTGTGTTGGTTGCAGAAGACGGGAAGCACTCACAGAGACCAAGAGTTCGAGGACTGGACGTTACCCAGAGGTAGACCACACGAAGAGTTAGTATCCGGAGGTGGACTTCACGACGAGATGACACTCGGAGAAGGTTGACAGGCAAGAGCGTTGTGGAGGCTATCTGTACCTACCCTTCAGGTAGGATCCATGGTAGACGATCCAGGAGCTGCGCTATCTGTACCTACCCTTCAGGTTGGATCCATGGTGGACGATTCAGGAGCTGCGCTATCTGTACATACCCATCAGGTAGGATCCGAGGAGGAAGAACCAGAAGCTGCTTCTTTTTATTCCAGCTTCTTGTCTCTTTTGTTATTCTTTTGTTCATTTGTAGCTGTACTTATGATTGGGTTTGTATTCTGGACCATTTACTTTTCATCACTTCCTTTTGTACTTGGTGTATTACTTCTGCTTGTTCTCTATGGTGTTTTGTTTACTTTTATAAGGCAACACCTTCCCAGTTATCGAGATTTATGCATTTGGTGCTAGTCGCCAGCCCCTGGACTATGGAAGGCGGGCTTGGGGTAGTCACGACATGGGCGCTGAGGATGGGTCATGACAAATTGGTATCAGAGGAGTCGGGTCTACCGCGGAACTTATAACTCTAATATTTTCTTTCTGTGAAGCGATAGTGTTAAGAGTACCGAGTGTGGTTTTCAGTTCATGGAGTCCAGTGATGGTGCGAACGGCCGACATATCCATACACCAGGACCCTGACAACTAATTTCTGACTTTCTGCCCAAAAACATTGATTGGGTGTGTGGTTCCAGAAGTTTTTAAAAGTCGTCTCAAAAAAGGTCATCTCACCAGGTATAATCGTTTGACTGTGTCACGTTGTTTCATTCAGGATGCCATTCCACGGATGACCAGCTTGAGCCCAGAGGGATGTGCATACTGACAGCCTTCCGAGTGATGAGGCTTCGGTACAGGGCCCTCTTACAGTAGAGGCACCAGTGGAGGAACCATCGGTACTACCATACATTGGGCCACCGATGCCACCAGCCCCAGCAGTAGGCGGTGCACACCGCTTGAGCGTGCTGCACGTGTTCTAGTGCCAGAGGCCACCTAGGTTCTGGGGAGAGACGGACCCACAGGCGGTTGAGGATTGGCTGGAGGCTGTGGTGAGAGTCTTCAGGCTAGTGGGGACACCAAATGACTTCGTGGTGATCTTTGCTTCCGGCATCTTTCAGGCAGCAGCAGGCAGGTGGTGGAGCCACTTGTTCCAGTTATACGACGGGATGACCTTCACCTGGGGAGACATCGAGACCTTCTTCAGGGTGGAGTTTGTGCTAGTATCTCTACACCCTGATCATGTTCAGGAGATGCTGCCTTTTCCGCATGTTTTTCAATCAGTAGCCGAGTAATCTGTGGGTAGCAGACAGATGATGTAGAGGTCCAAGAGGAACAGATCCAGCTATACGAGGAGAAACAAGTGTTATGAATGCGGCAGGAAGGGTCACCTGGCACGTGATTGTCCAACCCCCCGCACAGTTGATCCACATGAATTGGAGGAGTCACCAAGGTAGAAGAAGCGGAGGGTGCATGAGCAACAACCGAGCAGTGGACAAGACAGTAGAGCTCCGGGAGCAGGTGGATAGGAGTGGAACTAGTGGATTACTTTGGTTCTTGGTACTTCTAGTTCCATGTTGCTGTCGTATTTGTGTCTTTGTACTATGATCTGTAATAATAAAAATACACTTAACATCATGATGTTTACTTTCTTGTCCTTTTGTTTGGTTGATACTGAGAGTTCCCGGTTAAAACTGTTGACGTTACACTCACTTTTGAGATTTTTACTGGAGGAAACCCAGTGACCTCACACTGATGCTGACAGTGTGACTCGACCCTTGGAGGCGGGAGTGGCAGTTGGATATCATGGTAGTAACGTCGAGGCCTTACGACGTCATCCCTGGCATTAATACATAATTCATGTCAGGATTGACTATATTAGGAAATGGGCGTGGTTCATCTAGGAGATGAGACCGAGTTTCTCTTTTCAGTAAAGGAGAAATCTTATCAGCTCTTATAGATCGTAGGAAAAGAAGGTGCAGATCATCCAGGAGTGGATGTAGACTGCACAATGTAGTAAGAAACAGGAAACTGGCGCCAGTCTTAGAGACTCAGGCATGATAAATGTTTCAAGAAGAGGAAACTTTAAGTAGAGATGAGTCTGCGAAGCAGCAGATGTGGAGGCAGAGCTAGGAGAGCAGCATGAGGTGGTGTACATTTTAACATGCTACAACCACCCACCACAGTCACTAGTGCAGAAAACGTTTTTGACGTCGGTTATTTTTCATTTTTAACATCGGTTTCTAGCCGATGTTAATACGTGCGACGTTATAAATAATTTTTTTGACGTCGGTTATTTAAAAACCGACGTCAAAAACATAAAATCGCGATGTTTATCACATCGGTTATTTTAGAACCGACGTGATAAAGAGAATGGGAAGGGTTTATCACGTCGGTTATTTAACAACTGATGTGATAAGAGGCCTGGAAAATGGTTTATCACGTAGGCTATTAAACAACCGACGTGATAAACAGGGGGGAGGGGGGTTTATCACGTCGGTTCATATAGAACTGATGTGATAAACCGGGGTGAGGGGGGTTTATCACATCGGATATTATATAACCGCCATGATAAACCGGGGTGAGAGGGGTTTATCACGTCAGTTCATATAAAACCGACGCGAAAAACTGGGGGAGGGGGGTTTATCACGTCGGATATTATATAACTGCTGTGATAAACTGGCGGGAGGCGGTTTATCACGTCATTTATTCAATAACCGACGTGATAAACCATTGTCCAGGCCGTTTATCAGGTCGGTTATTCAAAAATCGACGTTATAAACCATTGTCCAGGCCTTTTATCATGTCGGTTATTAAATAACCAACGAGATAAACCATTCTCCAGGCCTTTTATCACGTTAGTTATTAAATAACCGATGTGATAAACCATTCTCCATGCCTTTTATCATGTCGGTTATTAAATAACTGACGTGATAAACTATTTTTCAGGCATTTAATCATGTCTGTTATTAATTAACCAACGTGATAAACTATTTTCCAGGCATTTTATAACGTCGGTTATTTAATAACTGACGTGATAAACCCAATTTTTTTTTCAACAGAATGCAGTCATCTTCTCTCCACCAGAATCAACCAGAAAACAAATCAAGAAATTGTACCACAAAAACAGAAGTAGATCAAAATTAAGCATGTACATAGATAACATATAAAACTTACCCCCTAAACAGCCCCCACCCTCATTTATACCCCATAGACAACCCTCCCCCACCCCGTTGGTGCCCTCACCCACAAGTATACCCCCTGGACAACCCTCTCCCACCCCATTGGAGCTCCCACCCTCATGTATACCCCCTGGACAACCCTCCCCCACCCCATTGGAGCCCCCACCACACTCCTGGACTGCCCCCCGACCCTTGGACACCCCCAAACACCCCTTGACAACCCCCCAACCGCCTGAACAGCACCCCCTCACCCCCTCACCCCACTTGACAGCCCCCACCACACCCCTGGACAGCCCCAAACACCCCTGGACAACCCCCCCACCCCTGGACAGCACTCCCACACCCCTGGACCTCCTTCCCACACCCCTGGACATCCCTGCCACCCCCCAGGACTGTCCCCCACCCCACCGGACAGCCCTCCCATACCGCTGGACACCCCCCAACCCCACTGAACACACCCCCACACCCTTGGAACCCCTCCCCCATAGACCCAAATCCATACCAGAAAAACCATCAAAAGTAGACCAAAAGAAGAATTAGAGCAAATTTAAACATTCACTTATATAACATTCAAAACATACACTGTCAACTTCAAAAAAACTAAATCCAACATAAAAAACTACCAAATACACAATTAAAACGACAATATTCAAAATTACATTTTACATTACAAACAACTAAAATTCAATCAAACCTGTAAAATAATTTGACCACTCCACTTATACGTCTTTGATGTCTTCATCAGTATAGGGTTTAGGGTCATCAAAAAGCTACAAATGAAAAAAAAGATAGTTAACGTGTATAATGTATAAATCAAATTGAAATATTATGGCAAAGTTTAAGAGGAAATCGTACCAGGTCAAAATTCACAACTGTCCCAGTTGTTTTTATTTCATACATAAATCTTAACATATAATATCTGCATTCGATGATGCCTAGTTGTTCATGACAATTCTGTTTGAATTATTGTAAATTCAATATATTATTTTTATGTAATAAATAAAAAATTACAAATTATAAATGGAAATTTACCTTCGCATTTACATATTTGATCTTTGCATCTCTTTTCTTTGTGTTTTTTTGAAAGTAGGCCCATGCACTGTTAGAAAATAATACGAATGGGG
The DNA here is from genome assembly GCA_963277665.1 of Viscum album. NCBI lineage: Eukaryota > Viridiplantae > Streptophyta > Magnoliopsida > Santalales > Viscaceae > Viscum > Viscum album. Next base: position 770,295,947 of record OY728135.1, on the reverse strand, counting down.
AAAATTTAAAATTCATTATAATATATAAACCTATTGAGAAATTGAAACTTACTTTTCCAATATATTCTTAAAACATTCCCACACATCACCATGAACAGATCATATCTAAAAAAGATCTTTCTCCCTTGGGCAAAAAATCCCTAACATCCAATGATCACTGATAAAAGGAAATTTAATGTTAGTGTTTTTTTATGTTAAAAGATAATTAACTCTTTGAGAGAAATGTGTTTCATACCTCTCACAAAAAGGCATCATCCAACATTGTGTGATTATATTCTTTTCAAATCTTTCAGCAATATAAACCATTCTTTGTTCCTCATTCAATGCACATGCTTCAGGGGAAATCAATTGCGGGTCCATGAATCCATATACTTCTGTCAGCTCATTCCTCTCACAAATTTTATAAAGATACCTAATACAAATCATACATATGTATACATTTTTAATAAATATAATGCAGGGAAAAGGTGTTAAGACTTACATTGAAAAAATTTGCACCACGTTGATGCCAAACTTATCTCCAGTAACAAGCTCCATGATATCGTTTTTTGTAATCCCCACACTTATTTCACGCCCAAAAACATGATATTCCATTGGAAACTCATAAAATCCAACACAAAATGTGAATATCTTGACAATCTGTCAAGACCATCGGAATCTGTATCTGATGTCATAGTGTTGTCTTTTTTGTTGTCTATACAGTATTTCATTTCCTTTGAAGTATTCCTTTGAAAAAAAATTAAAAATATAGTAGTTTTCAAATGATAAATCAACTTTAATAAAAAAATAAAATAAAAGATATAACATTCATACCTCTATGGTAATGAGTCGAAGAAGTCTGGATGGCCAAACTAAAAAATGGCAGATACTCTGTCCAACTGTCGCCACCTCATCTGTAGGTATTGGTACCCTAGCTGATCTATCTATAATATCCTGTACAGTGACCCTTTGATTCTCTACCTCTAATTGTTGATGATGAACTGTATCTCCTATACAATATACCAACCCGTATGCTACTATATGAGGTTGATAATCATCAACATACAACTCGCAATATATAGGAAGCTATGGCGGAGGCGTAGGATAAAAAATGGGGTCCGCAGGCTGAGGTGGGGGAGTGGGAGCTACTGGAGGAGGTGGAGGATAAATAATGGGGTCCGTAGTGGGAGGTGGAGGAGTGGGAGCTGCAGTCTGAAATTGTCTTTGCATTTCTGCAAACATAGACTGCACCGACTCTCTAATCTTGTCCTCCATCGTCGCATTAATATTTTGAACTTTAGCCTCCAAGGATTCTATTTTTTTATAAACCCCCTCAATTTTAGAAGTTGAAGAACGTGGAAACACTTTTCTTACCGATACACCTGCCGAATATCCTCTTACACGACCAGGATGTTTGGGCCTTCCCAATGATGCAAATAAAATATCTTCCCTCCCAGTAGCTATAAATGTCCCCGCTGAACTCTTTTCCTCAAGAGAGTCCTGTATTAATTAATTGAACATTTCTGTAATGATTGAAACTTATATGAAGAAAAAAAAGTTAACTTAAATAAATTAAATAGATATCTTACAATCCTCTCAGCTACGATTCTCGATTATTCCGAAAGATATTGCCCTTTTTTCCCTTCTGATCTCTCTTCCATTTTTCATGTCTAGATGGAGGGGATGGAGGGGCCACCTCTCTAGAGCTTGAAGACTCAGCTATTAGTTGTTGAAATTTTTCCGCCATCATTTGTTCTTCCAATAATGCATACCCCCCCCCCCCGAGATAAACTATGAGGGTATACATTTTTAGATTGGATCTCCTGATGAGCTTTCCTTGTTTGCTGTAATTTAAGAATAAGAAATCACTAACAAAACATTAATAAAATCATTTATATAAGAAAGTTTATAAAAGTTTACATTGCCCTTACCTGAAATGACTCTTTTTTTCTACTTTCAAAAAACTGTCTCCATGTGTCTTCATCTATAAATGGATATATACGACATGGATTATCATGACTCCTATGACCATAAATGAAATCAGATGAGAGGGTTGATTTTAAATCCCTCTATCTCCTGGCAGCCAACGATATGCATTTCTTCCTGACTCCTCCAGTGTCAGGAATATCAAATGTCATCTGATAAAGAAGAGGTAAAACATATTATATATACTAGAAACATTAAAAGAATGGTCAAACAATGACAAAAGATCATACCAAAATCGTCTCCCAAAACTGAGAGATAATCGCTTTATCCACACCTCTCCAATCATCATACAGAATGCATACTTTGGTCTTAGCTTGAGTTGCAACAAAAATCTTAAAATCTATGGCATTCGGACCTCTAGGAATATCATCATCATCAAACTCAACGACTATCCTATGATCCTGCATACGGGCAAGTGATAATTTTGGTAAATGTGTGCACCCACGTTTACCAACCTTTGAACTCTTTGTCGTAATAGGAGCATGTGAATGTTCATCCCCAGAGGTATGACCAGCAATATGCTCCTCTCCAGAATCATGTGGTTGATCATCCGAATGATCTGTCATTATCCTTCAAATCAAAAAAACAAACGTGAGTTCACAAATATACAAATTCAACTATTTTAATACTACTTTAATCAGAAAATAGAAAAGTGTACTAAGTTACAAAATAGTAAACATTGGTAATATGGTAAGCATGTTAAACAATGGTTAAATGGAAAAGATGGTCAATATGGTCAAGATGGTAAAAATGGTAAAAATGGTAAACCTGGTAAACATTGTAAACATAGTAAAGTAATTGTCAGTGAACAAAAATAAGCATTTTAAAATTCATGTAATGGTTATAAACATGAAAAAGTAAAGTAAAAAAACTTAAAACAAACAAAAACACATACTTATTTTATTTTAAAACATGTTTTAATAAATAAAAAACTTACAATATCTAACATTTATGGAAAAAATAAATTTAAACAAGAAATAAACATATGTTACCTGTAATTTTACGAATGTACAAATGGATTGTTTTCCCAAATTCCTTCGTCGGGATCGTTCCTTATGGCACAAACTATGTCTTCAACATGATCATCATTATGTTCTATTAATATTTCCATGGAAGTAGGGATCTCACATAAATTAGCATATTCATCAAGTTCATCCTCACCAAGATATTGTTTTTCCCTTGTAAAACAACATACCACTGCATATCTGATTGATCTACTACATAGAAATTTTTTTTGCATGTGTTTCCATTATAAAAGAATCAGCTGTGTCTTCCAATCTATTCAGATTGACAAGTGTCATTACAAATTCATCGTTTCGGACACTGTTGTTACCGATTAAACCATTTACAGTTAAAAACGGGAACTTTAATTTTAAAGTAATTAACCTCCCATATGTCTTCAATCACTCCATAATATGCACTTGATGTAGAAATTGGGTTTTTGTCCTTAGCACTCGAAAAATGCATTGCTTCTGCAGACACCAACACACCCCTATTCTAAACTACACTTCTGTTGTCCTGAGCTTTTGTATGAAATGTATAACCATTAATGTCATAACCGGACCATGTTATCACATTTAAACATGGACCACCCACTATCCATTTTAATGTCTCTGATACATCTGATCTACCAAGCAAAGTCTTTTTAATACATGACAAAAATGTTTTGTTGTGCTCATTCAAAATCCACATTTTTTTCTTCTTTGGATGACATTGTTTCAACTCATTAATATGCAATGTGATATACGGTTGAGCATCAGCTATGTTATTCAAGATGTATGATTCTAACTTCTTCATCTATTCAGCTGACAATGATTTGAATTTCAAGTCGTGAATCCCCTTTCCCTCATTATTAACTCATTCATGGCGAGATGGAGGCAAACCTATGTGTTGCGCCGCAGCCAAGTAGCTCGTACAAAACTCTGCTACCTCCTCAGAAATATACTTTTCAATAATGGAGGCTTCAGGTCGATATATATTTTTAACATACCCCTTTAATATTTTCATATACCTTTCAAAAGGATACATCCAATGAAGATATACAGGTCCACAAAGAATTATTTCTCGAACCAGATGAATCATTAAATGCAACATTATATCCAAAAAAGTTGGAGGAAAATACATTTCCAATTGACAAAGTATAAAAATTTCATCCTTTTCCAAAATTTTCAAAGCATTCACATCAAATTTCTTGCTACAAATTGAATTGAAAAAATAACACAACTTCATTATAGTATTTCTGACACGAATGGGCAATATTCCACACAATGCAAACTGGTAGAATTTGTTGCATCATGATGTGACAATCATGTGATTTCATACCTATCAACTTCAAGTCCTTCATTGAGACAAAAAATTTTACATTAGAAGAATAACCTTGAGGAACTTTGGTATCATGAAGACATTAACAGAAACTAATTTTCTCCCTCTTCGATAATGTATGACAAGCCGGGGGAAGAAATGTTCCTCTTCCTTTAGGAGTGGGAGCTAACTCCAAATGTATTCCCATTGATAGTAAGTCTAATCTTGCATTCAACCCATCTTTAGTCTTTCCTTTAATATCTATCAATGTTCCAATCAAAGAATGACATATATTCTTCTCCACGTGCATGAAATCAATATTATGTTTAACTTCATGATACCTCCAATATGGTAGCTCAAAAAATGACCTTCTCTTCCAAATATGTCTATCATTACCAAATTTCTGTGTCTTTCCCAATGTCACGTCAAGGTTTTTCACCCTCTCAAAATACAGATCTGGGGATAATGTTTTTGGAGCAGTAATAAATTATTCTGATCCATTGAATGCCTTTTTTAGTCTTTTATAAGGGTGTTCCATAGGCAAAAACTTTCGATGACCCATGTACACTGTTTTCCTCCCATGATGCAATTGACAATATGAAGTCTGTTGTTCGCAAATTAGACATGCTTTATTCCCTTTAACACTGTATCCAAACAAATTTCCATACGCTGGGAAGTCATTTATAGTGAACAGAAGCACTGCATGCAGTTGAAAATATTCCATTTTATAAGAATCATACACCCTAATACCATCAGCCAATAACAGTTTCAAATCATCAATCAACGATGAAAAGTAAACATCAATATCATTACCGGGTTGCTTTGGGCCAGAGATCATTGTATTCAACATGACATATTTGCGCTTCATACAAACATCAGGAGAGAGGTTGTAAATTACCAATAAAACAGGCCAATGAACTATGTGTGCTACTGAGTGTTCGGTATGGATTCATTCCATCTGTTCACAACCCTAGTCTGAGATTTCTAATTTCATTTCCAATTGTAGATTACTGCACATCAATTTTCTTCCATTGTGGACAATCAGCTGGAGGACGTATTTTTTCCATCACATACCCGCTCTTCAGCATTCCATCTTAACCTTTTTGCATCATGTGAATTAGCAAATAAACATTTAAAATGATTAATTATAGGAAGATACCAAAATACCTTTGAAGGGAGCTTTGTAATCTCTACATCAACCTGTGATTTTTATTTCACCTTATACCGTGATGTCCCACATTTAGGACACTCTGACAGAAATTCATATGCCTTACTATATATAATGCAGTCATTCGGAGAGGCATGTATTTTCTCGTATCCCAATCCCACCGGGCATAATATTTTCTTGGCTTTGTAATGTGAATCTGGAAGATCGTTATCTTTTGGAAGAATTTCTTTCATCAATTGTAGCAGCTCTGTAAAACTTCTGTCACTCCATCCATGCTTCACCTTTAGGCTAATCAATCTTAACACCGCCGACAAAACCGTAAAATATGTACAACCAGGATACAATGGTTTTTCAGCATCACCATATAGACGCGCAACTGTCGGCTCTTTGTCAATTTGTTCTGCTACAATATCGCGAATCATTTCTTCAATTCCATCGGAGTAACCATCTTGCGAATCATCATCATCAGTGACATTCCGTCCAGTTTCACCATGCCAAATCCAAGGGCTTGTAACTTGGATTAAAACCATGACAAATCAGATGATCTTTTATCTCTCTACTTTTCAACTTCTTCATATTCAAAAATTTCAGGCAATGGACAGAAAAAAATGTCACTACATGGAACATTTCATTTTGCAAATTCCAAAAAGGCATCAACACCTTCCTCAAATTCATTGCTCATTCGATGTTCCGTAATCCAACTTCGACTCATTATTACCCTATAACAAATATCAAAAAAAAAAATATATTTTTAAGATAAAACAAATATATGTTTATATGAAAAAAATCATAATTTTAATGTAAAACAATTTAAAATATAAAACAAATCTATAGGTATTTAAAAAAATATGCTTGAATATTATTTTTAAAACAAAATATAGTTAGATATAACAGTTTTAAATTTCATTGAATCAAAGAAAACCATGACGCCTGCATAGTTTAATATTGATTGCGGTTTTGATGTTTTAATATATTAGATAAACTACCTATTAACATGTTATTAATGGTTTTGGTAGACCCTAAATCCATTTGGTAAATATTTTCACACAATTATAAAAATCAATGGAAGTGTTTTTTGGGAGGAATATGTTTAATCATTTGATTTTGATGTCCCATATTCTATAACAAAAGGCAATGTGGGATACCAAAGCCCTTAGTTTGTTTTTTTATTCTCAAAGGGTTTGTGATGAAAAAGAAGAGTATAAGTTGATGTATATGATAAATAAAATATAACTATATTTTATTTATGGTTATGATAGAATGAATTCATACCATATCATTTTGGAACTGCTCCCACCAAAGGTAACCCTCCTCAGTTCGAAATGAATAAATTTAGATAATTATGCACGAATTCATACATGAATTGTTGTACATAAACCAAAAAGAAGATTATTAGTACTAAAATTAAACTAGGAAGAAACAATAAACTCTATATACTCATGAAATATACTCCACAACACTTCCCATGCTACTAACATCTATAAAAAACTACAAATTGATTTTAAAAACCATAAAAATGGTTCATATTTATGTATGGTGGGAATAACATGTATACATAGTAAGATACTCCCTAAAACATCTCATGAAAATGTTGAGGAAGCACACTAAATCCTTATGAAAAAAAGGAATCTAAATCATCACCTAAACAAGGAAAATTAGTTTTCATATACTCACTATGGATCACTCACAAAATAATTCATATAAATTAACCTTTTCGTATAAAAAATTATATATATATATATATATATATTAAAATTAAGGGTTCTCGGATACCACTTCTCCACTAGCTTTCCTCTCACACCCCAACGCGCTACTCCACAACACTTCCATGCTACTAACATCTATAAACACGACAAATTGCTTTTAAAAACCAAAAAAGTTGTTTATATTAATGTATGGTGGGCATAACATGTATACATAGTAAAATCCTCCCTAAAACATCTCAAGAAAATGTTGAGGAAGCACAGTAAAGCCCTATGAAAAAAGGAATCTAAATCATCACCTAAACAAGAAAAAATAGTTTTCATATACTCACTATGGATCACTCACAAAATAATTTTATATAAATAAACCTTTTCGTATAAAAAATTATATATATATATATATATATTAAAATTAAGGTTCTCGGATACCACTTCTCCACTAGTTTTCCTCTCACACCTCAATGCTAATGTCATGGTCTCACCCTGCCCATAAATCATCCTACACCATGTGAAATTGTATCACTTCCATAAATGAATCATATGTATCCTAGATTATCTCATCACCATCTTATAAAAAATAGTAATGAGGTGCATACTTGGAAACCACTACATCTTGTTTACATTAAATGTACACAAATCGCAAAACATAATTATAGAATATCTGTGAAAAAAACCGAACGAAATAAATTTGTGGAAGGCTTACTTGAATGTTGCGAGTTGAGATGATAGATCTGACAGGATTGATGAAGATAAACAATAAAGCCAAAATGAGTTTAACGCAGGTCGATCAACGAGCCGATTAGGGTTTACCGCGCGAGAGAGACGAGTCGGCGGACTGTCAATCGAAAAATTGTAACTGAAAGTCCATGGGGCTTTAATTTATTTAAATGTTTTATAACGTCGGTTATATATAACCGACGTTATAAACTATTTTTTAAATTTATAACGTCGGTTATTTTAAAACCGACGTAAAAAATCTCATGCGCTTTGGTTTTTTACGTCGGTTATTTTATAACCGACGTAAACCCCCCCCCCCCCCCCCGTGCTTTGGTTTTTTACATCGGTTATTTGATAACCGACGTAAAAAATGCGTAGATATCGGGTTTTTTACGCCGGTTTCCAAATAACCGACGTAAACCCCCCCCCCCCCCCGCGCATTGGTTTTTTACATCGGTTATAAGATAACCGACCTAAAAACCAAACAGGTGCGATTTGTAACATCGGTTATTAAAATAACCGACGTTAAAAATATACTCTCCGCATTTTTACGTCAGTTATATATAACCGACGTAAAAAATGGTGATGTAAAAAACGTTTTCTGCACTAGTGAGTTTTCCCCTCCAGGCTTAGGGAGCTGGAGAGCAGGGGAAGAGTGCAGCTGCATGCGGTCAAGGAGTGTGACCCAATGGCTCTAAAAATGATTCAAGGGACACTCTATGTCCACTACTAGCTGCCGTAGTAACAGACATCGATATGAATCATTCCTTCCTTTCACAAATCTTTTCCCAGACCTAGAGTTTCCGGTAATCCGTAGACTTGACCCTTACGTCTGGAGATACCTTTGAGAAGACTCGATAATCACACTTACGCCGACAGTGTGGTCAGACTCTCGAGGTGAGAGTTTCGGTTGGAATCTCTTGGTGGCAGCATCGAGGCCTTACGACGTTGGTTTGAGTATGGACTGGGCAATCACAGTTCGTACACAAATTGATAGTATTAGGAAAAAAGGTTGTGGTTTAACTACAACGTCGGAATGGGTTTTCCTTGGTTGGTGAAAAAACCCCAGGAAGCACAGGATAAACTCATGCATAGGAGGGTGCAGGCGATCACACTTTAGTCGGTCAAACTTACCCTCGTGGAAGCAGAAGTTTTGAGTTTCAGTTCTAACAGGAATTGGAGACCTCTAGAGTTCGAGGATGATGATCATGTCCTTATACGGGTCTCACCTCGACGAGGTTTACGGAGATGTGGCCAAGGTGACATGTTATCTCTGAGGTTCAATGGACCTTTATAGGTCCTCAGTAGGGTAGGCGAGGTGGTTTAGCACTTGAACCATCCACCTCAGTTACACCAGGTGCACGATGACTTCCATGTATCTCAACTGAGGAGATATGAGCAAGACCCTTCGCATATCATCGACCATGAGAAGATGGATGTTGGCGATGGGGTGACTTTTGTGGGGTTCTAATAGAGTTTTAGGATCGATAGGAGCGGGTCCTACGAGGACTATCTATTCCCCTTCTGTACTTTCGTAGGCAGCACGAGAACATCCAGGTGAGCACATGGGAGCGGAATGCTCACATGCCTACTCAGTACCACTTTTGTATCCCTAGTTTGTGTCAAAGTTTTACGAGGACGTAAAGCCCTGAGGTCGGAGTAATGTAAAGACCCAGAAATTCAAGGAAATTTTTTTCTTAATTTATTTAAGATTTTACAAGAACGGTGTTTTTGACAGTTCCTGATTCTGAGGTCCGGTGTGCCCGGAATCATTTTCCGTAGTTAGACTCGGGTACTTTCAGTGAACGTACAAGCGGGTTTTTTCGAACATTTGAACAGGTGCTCGGAATTGAAATCTGAGGGCACCGATGAACTCGCAGCGTTGGTAATTCCTTAAGAAGACCCTTCTTGGAGTTGTGTTTACTCGGGAGGAGTTGTTAATTTGTGGTTTTAGTGAGGAATAAATAAAATTATAATACAAATTTGATTTATTTTCCACTAGGTAGTTTTATCCTAAGGGAGATGGGGGTCGTACCCACATGTTGTTAACCAACCTTGAGAGGATAAAGGTGGGGTGGGGCCCACACGAGCCCAACCCCTCACTTTCCTAACTCCTCAAAACCCCCCCATTTAATATTGCCAACTTATCAGCTTATTAAATTTTGAAAAGTTATGTTTAATTATATGAGTGGACATAATTTTGAATGTTCAAAATTAAAAAGTGTTGGAAAAGGAAATAAAATAAGTTTAAGGCCTTATTTTATTGTGGTTACATTGTTGTGTTGATGGGGGGAGCGTTATTCTCATTTTGGAAGAACATCATCTTTCTAGCGATGAACTTTTCTACGATGATGAAGAACCCTGTCACGCCTTTTTCCAAAGAACAATGACGCACCATCCTTCGTTATTCTTCCCATGTCAAAGGAAGGGAGACGCCGTTCCACCTCGGACAATCTCCATCAACGTGTAAGGAACCTCACCTCGCGACGCCGCTTTCCGCGACGCTTTTCGAACTTCATCTCATTATCAAGGTAGGCGATTAATTGTTTTTGTTCGTGAATATTTTCGTCGCCATTCATCGTTCTCTAATTTGGCAGCCTGTTATCGCAATAATGGGAGGAGGTCGGACCACACGAACACGACGGACGTTCCTCCCCACATGGTGCTTGATTTTGTTGTGGCACGAGAAAGGCAACACGGTGTCGTTGCACCGCATGGAAATAATGACGGTTGGGAAGAGAAGCACGACGTCGTCGCGCGGCACCACTGAAGTCGAACAAAGCCGCGGCGCCGTCGTGCCACGCCGGGAAACCACAAAGAGGCTGCGGTTTGTTTTTTTTTGACTGGCGGATCGTCGGGTGATGACAGAATGGGCCGTAGTCGTGATTTGAAGACTTCGCAGAGAAGTGCCGGTCCCAGGAGGACCACCGGCGATGAACACAAGCAAAACGGACCACCGGAGCATGTCCGGTGGTCCGTGGAAATTCCTGCCGGCGCGCCACGCCGGCCCGGCGGCGCCTGCGGCCGGAGGCGGCAGCCGGCACCGGCCTTCCTCCAGGAGGCGGCGGTGCCCGGCGCACCGCCAGGAGGGTCCGCCCCGGCTGAAGCCACGTCGGCAGATGGTGGTTCCGCGACCGCGTGGGACCAGAGGAGAGACCAGGGGTTGTATCCTTCGGCGGTCAAGGGAGAATCCCCCATGTGGGGGGGGGGGGGGGGCTTGAATCCGGGGGGCGCACGCCTCCCCCCCTGTTCGGCTCACCTCCACCAGCCGAGCAGGCCATGCAGGTCACGCCAGCGCGGCAGGCCAACCGGTCGTCGGGCTAGGCCTGGTCGGGCCACGCCAGCCGGGCCGGACCCGAAGCCGGTTCGGGTTGACCCAGGGGGTCTCGGGTCGGGTCGCACCAGGTCCGAACCCCCTATTTTCGGGCAGTTTTTGTTCAAACTCTCATATCTTGGGCTACTTACCTCTGATCGATGCACCATCAGTTGCGATGCGATCCTTGGATCAAGACTATCGTTTTGGTATATTACACTCAAGGCTTCGGAGAACTTGGGGTACAGCCGAGTTGGTTCGAACACGAAACCAACCGGGCCCTTGGAGTGGAAACACTTATAAAATAAGCTCTGGACATCCGATTGATGCGCCGTTGACTTTGTTGGATTCCTCTTGATGAGATGAAACTTTTGGCATACTTCGCCTGAGTTTTGGACGCAGTTGGATAGAGGCTGGGATGGATTGAAATCGTAATCAGACCGGACCCCTATAACAGAAAAGCTGATAACTTTCAAACCAGACGTCCGTTCGACGAACCGTCAGCAGCGTTGGTGATCTCATTGGGAAAAGATCTCTATGATTATAATCTATGAGAGTTCGGGGTACAGTTGAGATACGGCCGGGTTGGTTCGCAGACGAAATCAACCGGGCCCCTGGGACGAAAAGGATAATAAATCACAGACAGGGCGTCTGATTGACGCGCCGTCTGTTGCGTTGAGACCCCTACGACGAGGCGGTACTTTGAGATACTTCATCGTATGAATTTGTGATACTTGGAGTATTGATCAGTAGTTCGTGGAGAGAACCCTCCCAGAGACAAGCGTACGGAGTACGGAGACCGTGTAGCCGGCTGAGACCTGACGACTGCTTGACCGACTCGACTTGGAGTGAGTCGACTAGCCCAGTGGACGGAGAACTACTTTGTTAGGGTGCAGACCCATGACGGATAGAGAACTACTGAGTTTATGTGCAGACCCGCGGTACTCATCTGGAGAGTACCTCTGTAGGCTATTAGGGGGGATGCACTACTTTGTTTGGGTAGCAGAGCCCGGTGGGAAGTACTACTATGTTTGGGTGGCTGACCAGTGGTACTCGACAGGAGGAGTACCTCAGCAGTCTTAGGTTAGTGAGCAGTACTTCGGAGTTGTGATAGGATCATTGTACTCTCGAGAGACGAGGCTCTTTAGCAGTTACAGTTTCGATACTGAAAATCCCGGTTTGAGCTGAGTCTATGACCTTGTGTTAACCTCATGATTGAGATGGGTCACTTGATAACTTAGGTATATATATAGGCATATACCTGGGTAGTGGTTATCCATTTATTTCATAATCTTTGTGTTTCCTCATGATTGATATGGGTTACTTGATAACATAGGTATATGTATGGGCATATACCTAAGTAGAGGTTATCTGTTGAGGCCTTCTTTGTTGTTATCTTTGTTGGATTTAGTGAGACCTTGAGGGTCTCGGGGTCCCTACTGAGTATCGTATACTCACCCCTGCACAGGATATTCCTGCACCTCGTTGTGTTGGTTTCAGATGACGGGAAGCGCTGACAGAGGCCGAGAATTCGAGAACTGCACGGTACCCGGAGATGGACCACACGACAAGTCAGTATCTTGAGGCAAACTTCACAACGAGACGACACTCGTAAGAGGTTAACGGTTGAGAGCATTGTAGAAGCTATCTTCACCTACCCTTCAGTTAGGATCCATGGTGGATGATCTAGGAGCTGCGCTATTTGTACCTACCCTTCAAGTAGGATCCGTGGTGGACGATTCAGGAGCTGTGCTATCTGTACCTACCCTTCAGGTAGTATCCGAGGAGGACGACCCAAAAGTTGCTTCTATTTCTTCCAGCTGCTTGTCTCTTCTGTTATACTTTTGTTCAGTTGTTGTTGTACTTACTATTGGGTTTTTATTCCGGCCCATTAACTTTTCAGCACTTCCTTTTGTACTTAGTGTATTACTTTCGCTTGTACTCTGTGGTGTTTTGTTTACTTTTATAAGTTAATGTCTTCCCTGTTATCGGGATTTACGCCTTTGGTGCTAGTCGCCAGCCCCTTTCCTATAGAAGGCGGGCTTGGGGTAGTCACAGCACGGGCCCCGAGGATGGGTCGTGACAACCCAAGAGGGATTAATGGGATCTTTCTATGTCAATGTTTTTGTTAAAAATAAATTTCTATGTTGTGTTGCCTAATTTTGGTTGGATGTTAATAAATGTTTGTTTGTTAAAAGGGGGGTTTTTGAATCGTTACTATTTTTACATTGAAAAATTGGTTAAAATAAAGTACCATGTTATTTATTTGGAAAATTTTACATAGTGATTTGATTAAATCTTTTTTATGATTATTTATTAAATGTGAATTAATATAAAGGACTTGAAAATCAAACTAGTAGTGATGTTATCTATTTGGGACCCTCATGTAATGGTAAATAAATATTTTTTTAGTTTTCTTATAATGAAAGAATGTGAATTTTCCAAATGCATTATTTCTTTTATAAATTAATTTATATTCATCTTTTGAGCCTATGGAATGTTTCTACAATGACCAATAATAGGTTCTCTATTTGGATTTAGTAAGTGGGTAGAATGTGTTCTGTATAACCCTTATAATTTAAATAACATGATAATGTCATGATATTTCTATCATTTGGTGTCATTATGGATTCTTTTTCCCAATTAAAACATTCATTTTATGATGAAACACTTCTTCATATGGGTGGTCATGGTTTCAGTTGCCTTGTTATGGGCATGAGTAGTGAGTGATGCTTGTTTTCAAATTGTTAGACATGCCTCAGTCATGGTCGGAAGATCCATATGTCATTTTTCTTTTTTATATTATTATTATTGGATGCCTTTCCGTGGTGTCCACAAAAATATTGGTCATATTAGGCAATACAACTCTGAAAAAAATTTCATGAGGTGTTGAGTACAGTATTTGGTCATCTCCAAGTAGAGTGAGATTAAAAATAAAGAATCAAGTTCATCTCAATTATTGGGAAAGAGTCTGTAGAGACTCGGGTATTTTTGACATGCCAGTCTTATTGGTTTGGATTTAATGGTGTAATTTTATATATGTGAGCGTGTCTTGGAGGAGCGACTCTCATATGATTAAGGTGTTTTGGTATTAGTCATCTTTTAAGTGGCTAGTTTTTTTCTTGTCCTTTAATGCCTGGGACACTCCTAATATAGAAAATGGAATATATGTTCAAGTAAATTTTGTACCTTACATGTATAAGGAACACACTAACTAAGACATTTGTAAATAGACTATATCACTTTAATTCATATGAGGCATTAATTTCTTAAATCATGTTAGTGGTTACTCAACAACATGATTTTTTTGGTGGTCGGCTATGTACAGTTGGTTAGAAGTCATACCGTGCACTTAACATATGATATGATAGAATTGTCTCAAATCGTCTTGGGAATCATCAATCTCCTCATACTGTACACTTTCATAGATATGATCATGTTCCTTATCTTGACTTCACCCTTGATGCACTAAGAGAGCGTTGGTCTTACACTACACTAAAGAATACTTTTTTTGTCCTTATTGGTTGTGTTTTCTTAGTATTTCATGATGATGCAGGGTTCTTATTGGGTTTTTGTATGTCATGGGTGATTCATGGGTTCCCATGTAAGAATTAATTTTTCAGACTTATAAACACAAGCCATCTCTATTGACATGACCACCTGGGGGATGCCACTCTAGGATAAGGAATGGTTCAACATTTGATATAGTAGGCACGTACCAACACCTCCTTTTTTAAATAGACTAAGAACTACCTTGGAATAGTAACTAAAACACCATTATAAATTAACTAGTGGTCTTTTAACTATGTAGCATCATCAGGGGTCATGTATGGTATTGGGAGAACACAGTCATTGTAAACAAAATATTCCTTGGAGGAAGGCATTGTGGTTTAGTTGGAAATGCGTCAGCCATCTATGTAAAATATATTTGAGAAAATTCTTACAAGTAAATAATCTTGTTCTATCTTTTTTTATTTCAAATTTTTATGGTCATTAAGAACTATTTTTAATATTTTTTCCACATTAAGGTGAGTTTTTTTATAGTTGGTAGTTTCTATTGAGAAATTTTGTCAAACATGTTTCTATTAGTTCAATTGGGATTTGAGTATTCATTTATAAAAAAATCATTCTAGGAGTGTCGTTAGGAATCTCAGAGGTATGATTTGAAGGGAATTTCTAATGGTGGAGGTATCAGGGCATGGAATTACCCCTCCCTTAAGTTACAACCTATGGTAGGGAGCATCATCGGTCAAATGATTGTCATGATGATGTGATCATGTATCTATTTTAAAGGTCTTTTGTAATCTTGGTATCCATTTTTCTATTGGAAAATGACCATTGAATCAGGTTGTAATGACTTATGTAATTATTAAAGGTGTGTTAGGCAGAGGAAATGAAATTCCATAGTTCAAATGAAACATCATGACCCTTGTATGCCATGTGATGTATTCATTGTTTCTGAAGGCATATCACAGACGAGATGTTTTTTGGAGGATAGATTAAAGATATTTGTGTTTTTTAAATGTACAAAAATCCTAGGGATTTTGTTAATTTTCATTTACTGGGCAGGATGAATTTAAAATCAAGATTCAAAACACTTTTATGTGAGTCAGAATGCAATAATGTGTTGTTTTTGACTTGGGTAAAGGCCCATGTACTTTTTCATGTGGTGATTTTGTTGTCAGGACATGTCAAATTTATAATGTCTTATAGAGGGTTTATAGTATAGGAAAAAGACTAGGTCATCTATCATGGTGCGTTGATTGGATTAGATTTTGACTTTTAAATAAAAAGTACTAAAAAAGGGGTGATTTTGAAAGCAGATTTATGAAAATAAATTAATTTAAAGAGATTAATTGTTGAGAAAGAAGTATATTTTGAAAATATATTTTAAGTATATAGTCATTTCTATGCTACAACACCACTTGAAAAGTTACTTGTTCTTAATTTATTATTAGGTTTCTCATCTAGTCCGTTGATTGTGGGTTAACCCCGATCTTGGGTATGCACAACCCCTAAAATAATGAAAATAGGACTATATCATGACATAAAAATTATATAGTCAATTTACCTCCCCTAATCATAAATTAAGGTTTTTCAGGGAACACTAAAATCTCAATTTTTTGTGAAATAAGTGGAGTCTTATGTTGTCCAATTAGAACAATACAAGTCGCACACTTAAAATAGAAAATTGACCAGTTATGAAATAAGAAGTGTTTAAATTAAATGCATCAAAACAATTTATGATACATATAAAATAAAAAATACAAACTAAAATATACAAAAAATCTGTGTATAATTATTCTTCATAACTCCCTCTTCAAGTGTGTAGCTCTCTAGCAATGATCACCCACTACTTAGCTCGACATCCGGAGGAGGAGGAAGCTCGGGTGGAGTTCCTTCTTCATCCTTGATCCCCCTTGTGAGGATAAGGGAATCCATAAAATATATAATGATGAGGATACTCCAATAGGACTCCAAAATGGAAAATATTTTCTCTTTCTTCTAACTTCCAAATTAGGTTCCCATGGTGGATTTTTATAGCCAAAATGGGAAATTGTTTTGAGCACCCTATTTTTGAGATAACAATTGTTGCTTGGTTTTGGAATAGTAGATATCTATATCATGAAATGAAAAAAAGAAAAGAGTTTTTGGTATTTCATGGACTATATCCTTGTAAAATTTCATAGCCATTAGACAACTGGAATGGTAGATATGGTCAAACGACCAAACCAAACTTTTGAATTCAGGTAGATTTTCTCCCCTAGAAAGAATGGTTTCAATGGGACACCAGATGGCCAAATTAGGATTCAGTTACATGAGAAGAGATGTATCCCATGATTTTTGGTAGCAAACCATAAATTTCTAGCTCATTTGGAAAAATTTAAATCTCTTACTGTACAAAACAGTATACAGATGTCCATGGGATGTCATTCAGCTTGGCCCATTTTCCTTCTTGATGATCTATGGGGCCTCCAAATAACCTCCACCTTCAATGAAAATATCAAAACAAGTATAAATTCCCTTTTAAATTGTGATAAACACAAAATATTTTAATCTAACATGAATTTAATTTATATATAATATCTTTATATTACATTACACATTCTGTTTAAAACTGTGGTGTAAGGGTTAAAATGAAATAGTGAATTGCGGTTAAATCACACCCCCACACCTAATCAATTTCACATCTGGAAAAATTCATATTTCCAAAATTTATGCTTGTAGATATCTAAAACTACATAATGATTTAACATTCAATGAAAATTTGATTCTTTATAGATATGTGATAAAAAATCACAGTAAGGAGTTATTCTCAGTGATCATGGAAAAATGCATCTCAAAAATTGAATCCAAATGAAATTCAAAGAGATGATTGATAACAATCAACAAAAATAATTTTAAATTTAATCATGTCACTAATTATCCACACGTGTCTATGTGACAACCATTTCATGCTATTATTTCCACTTTCTATTGAGTAAATATAATTTATATTAATAGGTTTCTGCTTACAAGATCTTTTCCACTGAACATGACCCACATCCATTGCAATCAAATTTCCAGACCCACTCGCTTATGCATTACCATAAGTCAAACCATAAACTCCCTACCTAGATAACCCCATATGTTGTACATTTCATAACTCCACTCATTTTTTATATTTTTTAAAAAAGTTTCACCTAGAGAAAATCTCCAAGTCTTCTCCCAAACCCTGTTTAATCTTCTCACAAAACTAATTGTAATATTTATAATAAGATCAAAATTCAAGGAATGGTGATTTTTCACCTACCTAACATACAACCCTTTTTTTGTTCTTTTAAGAGGGATTATAATAGACGGATAACAGGTACACATGCATAGGTCAATCTGGTGCATTAATAAAATTGATTGGATAAGGAACAAATGTATGGAAAAATTATTTTCAAAACTATAGAAAAATCAACTGAAATTATATTTACCTTCCATTAATGAATAAATTTTCACACATCATGGTTGGGTGCCAAAATGTGTGGAGAGATTAAGTGACAAAATTTTCCCTTAAAATATTAAAAAAAAGTGAACCATTCTAATCAAAGGATTCAAAAGGATACAACCATTTATGTCATCGAGAGAGAATAAATTTTTAAAATAAATTCACACCATGATATTGAAATCTTTCTAAATTTCACATTTCATCATAATTTTTGTTTTTTAATGTTAAATCAACAATAAATACTGATATTCTACATGAATTTTCAATAACATACATGATTAAATAGACAATATTTTCCATGATAAATTGGGAATGAAAAAAGTATAATTCTTCTATAATGTTATGGGGAAGGGAAGGGGGAATGTAACAATATAATTTAACAAGTAAAAAGGAAAAAATAAGAAAAATAATCAAAATTCCTAAGATACTCATGAATATACCCATCCCACCACACCTAAATTGTGATGTGTCCTAATTATAATAAAATAGAATTTGGGAAGAACGGATAAAACCCGTTGAGTGCCATTAGCTGATTGCTTCTTAAGCTTGTAGTACCTCCATCAGCTACTCTAGGAGGACTTAGTGGAAGTTCTTTAGCCGATGCCGATTGACTGTGAAGGTTTTCTTGGACTCTATATTTTCAACTTTAAGAACACCAAATGGAGATACATTAGTAATAGTGTACGTGAAAATCCAGTGGGAATGAATCTTACATACATGCAACCTTATCCTTGTATTTTAAAGGAGGATCATCTTCCAAATATGGAGCTGGTGAAAATAGATAAGAAGGTTTTGGACAGCCTTGGTTCACTCTTTATAAATCCGGGAGTTTTCATATTCATCTCTTCTCATTTCCTCCACCTCAATAATCTGAAACATCCTTTGAGTACATACACCAGAAATATTATAATTTCATTTTTTGATGGCCCAATAAGCATAGTGCACAATCTCAATAGGTAGATAACAACTCTTTCCAAACACAAGTCGATAGGGTGACATTCCAATGGGAGTTTTGAAAGAAATGTGGTAGGCCCATAATGAATCCTCAAGTCGAAGACTATAATCTTTTCTGTTTGGTTGAACCATTTTTTCAATAATAGTTTTTACCTATCTACTTTACATCTTAGCTTGACCATTTATCTATGGGTGATATGATGCAGAGACTCTTGGACCGTCCCCATACCAGTGAAAATGTGATTTCACTATTCGGTTGTATAAATACGAACCCTGGTCACTGATGATGAACCTAGGTAATACAACCATACAAAAGAATTGGGTTCTCAAAAATTCTACAACTATAATATAATCATCAATCCTTTTTGCTCATGCATCTACCAATTTTAACACGTAATCAAATTCTATGAGAACATAAAAGTTTCTAATGGAATTTTGAAATGGCCCCATAAAGTCAATACCTAAAATATCAAAAATTTCATGAAAGTGAAATGGTTGTTATGGAATATCATTTCTTTTAAAGAAATTACCCATTATTTGAAAATGAGGAAATGATTTACAAAAATTAGGGGCATCCCCAAAAAATGTTGGCCAAATGAGGCCAAAATCAAGGACATTGATAGAAGTCTCTTGGGGAGAAAAGTTTTCCCCACAAGAAAGAGTGTCGCAAAATATAAGGATAGACTAAAACTCACTATGGAGAACAAAATGCCTAAGGACGTGATCACTACACATGCACCAAAGGTAGGGGTCATCCCAAATGTACCAGCGAGACTTATGTTTTAGACGAATATCTTGGTTTTTGTTAAAATATTTAGGAATGAAAAATGTTACCAAATAATTTACAATTTCAAAATACCAATGAGTAACATCTTTCACGCGGTAAAATTACTTGGGAAACTTATAATTTATTGGAATAAAGGGGAATGCGTCCATGTCTAAGGATGGGGGAATCCTACTGATATGGTCAGCCACCACATTCTCTGCTCCTTTTTTATCTCTAGTTTCTAGACTGAACTCTTTAAGCAGGATCACCCAACGAATGAGATGTGGTTTGGAATCTAGTTTCTTAAGGAGATACCAGAGGGTCGCTTGGTCTTAGAGCACAATGACTTTGGACCAGAAAAGGTATGACCTGAATTTTTTCGAGGAAAACATAATGGAATGGAATTCTTTTTGATTTGTGGTGTATATTTCTTGGGTAGGGCCCCGTGTGTGTGAGGCAAAGGTAGTGGCATGTGGAGCTTGATCGACCCTTTATGATAACACTACCCAAACTGCATAGTTAGAGGCATCACACAAGATCTCAAATGGTAAATCCCACTAAGGTGGATGGATTACCAGGGGTGACGTGAGACTCCATTTAACATTATTAAAAGCTTCTTTACATTCTTTATGAAAAACAATTTTTTTTTCTATTTGGAGTAATTGGGAGATAATTTTACTAAAGTAACGAATGAAATGACAGTAAAATCTAGAATGACCTAGGAATGAATGAACATGCCATACATTTTTGGGGAATATATGAGAAGAAATTACATCTAATTTTTGATTTATCTACTTGGACATTATCCCCATAAATAACAGGTCCCAAAACTATATCTTGTCACACCATGAAATGACATTTATCATAATTTAATATGAGATTATCTTCAATATTGTGACGTAAGAATAAACCTAAACTACATAAACATTTATCAAAATATTAGCCATATGTATTGAAATAATCCATGAAAACTTCCATGCAATTCTCCTGGTAATACGAAAAAATACTGACCATGCTCTGCTGGGAAGTACCCAGAGCATTGCAGAGACCAAATTACATCCTTCTATATGAAAATGTGCCAAAGCGTAAAGTGATGGTTGTCCTTTCTTCATCCTCAAGGGAAGTATGAATCTGAAAATATCCAAGACAACCATCAAGGAAACAACTATGGGACTTACCCTCTAGCCTGTCCACAATTTGGTCAATGAATGGAAAGGGGAAATGGTCCTTCCAGGTGTGTGGTTTTAGTCAACTATAGTCTATGTAGACAGGACAACTATTATACACACGATGTAGAACCAAATCATTGTTTTCATTTTTTATTATTTTAAGGGAAATCTTTTTAGGAACTACATGAAAGGTACTGACCCAATGGATGTTAGATATGGGGTAAATTATTCTTGCAGCCAATTATTTTAATACCTACCTTTTCATAACTTCTATGAGGTTTGGGTTTAGTCAACGTAGGGTCTGCCTCACTAGTTTGGCCTCATCATTTAATAAAATATGATGTCTGAAAATTGATAGGCTAACACTAGGAATTTTAGAAAGTTTCCATCAAAAATCTCTTTTATATTCCTCAAAAGTTTATGTTGTCCTAATTCATTATCAATAGGAATTGAACTAGAAATGATTATAGGAAACTTGTTTCCCTTTTCAAGATATGAATATTTTAAATCTTGATGTAGTTGTTTCAGTTCAAATTCATGTGGAGTTTGGATTGATGGGCATGTGTGTGAATGTGAGAGGTCACTGATCTCATCTAACTGCTCAATGGTATCATCCTTAGATGAGGAATGAGCTTTTACAAGCTTATCAGTAACGTCTATAGTCATTGGATCCTTAGTGTTTAAGAAACTATCAATTTACAAACATGCATGACACTTTTCTATAACACTACAACAATCAATGCATGATTCAGTAGTAAGAAATTCAATCAAGGGTGAAAATATATAAAGGGGATTGGGGGAATGAAAATAAATTTTTTCAAAGGGATTACATCAATTGAATTTACTGAGATTGAGGAATGTTCTTCTAAGGGGTGATTCATGGAATAAATAATGATGAAATAGACTATGTCACCACAAAATTCCATAAATAATGTACCATTATGGATATTAATAATGTTTTCGGTAGTTTTCAGGAATGGTCCCCCCAATATAATTGTGGTGTGTCAATTCATCCTATCAACTTCCATTTTTAGAACATAAAATCAATAGGAAAAATTAAAATTTTCACCCTCACAATAAAATCTTCTAACACACCATAAGGGTGTGATGTACTCCAATTTTCTAGATGAACAACTATTCTAGTAGGCTTCAGTTCACCAACCTGCACAGAAGTGTAAATGGAATGAGGCATCACATTTATAGAAGCACCCAAATCAATCATAGAATTAGAAAAAGAATACTCACCTTTGGTGCATGAAATTTAGAATATTCTAGTATCATTGCATTTGGTTAGTCGTAAAGGTTCTATCAATATTGAGAAATTTCTCGACAACATACCCATCTCATCACCTCATAGTCACCTTAGGTGTGTACACATCTCCTCCAAAAACATGGCGGATCATTGAATTTTCTTCACTTAATCAATTAAAGGAATGTTAACATGCAATTTTTGAAAAGTTTCTGATATTTCCTTATTAAGTTCAGTTTCTTTTGGTTTTATTTTTTGGGTAGACCTTTAATTAAATGGAAGAAGAATGTTTTACAAAGGGGACTCATCAATAGACACACTCTTTCCTTTGTAAGGGATTCTCTTAGGACATGTATTTTTCCCTCTTGGACTATTTTTAGTAGTTGGGATGGTGGTTTTCCTCAGTAGGGGATGACTCTAAAGGAGGGTTCATTTTGGTTTTTAGTTGTTTCCCACTCTTAAGGTTGATTGAACTAACATTTCCCTAATACCTAGGATTAAGTAGTGGTTTATAGGGTATTTTACTGCACCCATGAATTTGAATTTCCACCCATATAGATAAATAGTATGCATAATTGTGTTTTTAGGTCTTGTATGGCTGCTTGGGTGGTATGTTAGAATTTGAGTTTGTTGGAATCCATTTTTTTAGTCATGTACTCATGGAAAGAATCAGCTTTTGGAGGGGTATGTTGAAAAGGTATGTGTGGTGGTTAGGTATTTCTAGGTGGTGGGGGTGAGAAATCTGGCCTGGTTGGTTCTATTTTTGTTGAGGTTGAATTGAATACCCCCTTTTTCTATAAGATTTTTTTTATTTCCACTCAAGGTTGGATGGATAGTATGGTTCTTGCCTAATGGTTTGGTTATTGGGCATCCTGGGAAGATTTACTCAGATCCCTCAGATGTTTCTCTCAATTGGGGGCATTGGTCAGAGTAGTGAGTGTCAAAAGAAAAAATACCACAATGGATTAGAGGAGGATGTAGGGATTTTCCTTGGAAAAAATGAATGTTTTCTTATAAGGGTACATACCTCTTCAAACATTGTGTCTATATTCTTCTCCAATTCAATACATTTCACCTCATGGACACCTCCATTGGGTACACCATACCGTGACCTTAATTGTTGATTTCTTGTGCCATGTTCTCAAATAGGTTCTATACAGCAGTTGGGGTTTTAATAACTTGTGCACCACATGCAGCAGCCTTAGTCCTGTTACGATCAATTAGAATTAACCCTTCATAAAAATATTGAAAATAAAAGTTGATAACATATTTGGTGGTGTAGAAAACATGAAAATTATCTTTTAAATATTTCCCAATATACATGTAATTTTTCCCTTGTGATTTCCTTATACAATGAATTTTTTAAGTGTAGTTATAGTTCGAAAGCCTAGGAAGTATTTTTCAAGATAAACACGATTCATATCTACCCAGCCTCTTGTTGGGGAATTAACATAATAAAGCCAGTATTTTTCAGTGTCCACTAATGAAAAAGTAAATTCCATAATATTTACTTATTCTTCATCCAAATTTTTAGGTTTTAATATATAATAGATAATATGAAATTCTTTTAATTTTTTGTGTGGATCCTCTCTAGGAAGTCAATGGAATCTTGGTAAAATTTGAATTAAAAAATATTTTAGTTCAAAATTGGGTGCCTCACCTTTTAATTGAATTTATATGGGATGGATATTGACATCAGGTGAAGATAGTTATTTTAGGTTTCAGTTGTTTTCATCCATATTTCGTATGTTTATATCAGTTTTGATATTGATTACAGAAGAAGAAGTAGAAAGATCAAGAACAGTGTTGATGTTTTTTGTGTCCTCCTTCAAAGGGTCGACTTTTGTGTCTCGGTGTCGCTAATGTAGGATCCTCTCCAGTTTGGGTTCAAAATGAGTTAAATATCTCGTATTGGAGTGTTCCATGCACCAAACCTACAAAACAAATAGATCAGAACACAAAAGGATTGAAAAGGTAAAAAAATATTCCCAAAATTTACAAATATCTTATCAAAAACAAGAATAGAAAACCAAAGTGCTCCCCAAAAACAATGCCAAAATTTGACCATGTGGTTATGACACATCAAATTGATTATGTTTTTATGGTTTATTTATAGTATAGGTAAATATCTAGGTCATCTCTCAAGGATCATTGATAGGTTTAGTGTATGTGTTTTTAATAAAATGTAAAAAAACAGGGGAAATTTTGAAGACAATTTAATGAAACTAAATTAATTTAAAGACTTTAATAATTGAGATAGAAGTATATATTGAAAATATATTATAGGTTTTTGATAATTTATATGTTACTAAACCACATTAAAAGTTCCATGTTCTTAATTGATTATTCTGTTTTTCGTTTAATTCTTTGATTAAGGGTTAACCAACATCTTGGGTGCCCACAACCCCTATAATGATGAAAATTGGATTAAAACATGACATAAAAATTGTATAGTAATGTTTCTTAACCTAATAATGAATTAAGGATTGTCAAAGAGTTCTAAAATATAATTTTGTTTTGGAAATAATAGGAGCCTTATTTTGTCCAATCCGAACAACACAAGTTGCACACTTAAAATTGCACACCGATCAGTTATGAAATAAGAAGTACTTCAATTAAATTAATCAAAATATGTTACTACACATATAAAAGACAAACTATAAACCTCAATATACACCAAAACAATAGATAATAATGTTCCGTAACTCCCTCTTCATGTGTGTAGCTCCCTCACAATGATCACCCACCGCTTAGTTTGACATCAAGAGGAGGAGGAAGATTGGGTGGAGCTCATTCTTCATCCATGATCCCCCTATGAGGATAGGGGTGTCCGAAACTTCTCGGTTGTTGAGTATACTGCTATATGGCTCAAAAATGGAAGATCTTGGATCCTTGTTCTAACTTACAAATGAGGTTCCCATGGTGCCTTTTTATACCCAAAATGAGACATGGTTTTGAGCACCTTGTTTTTTAAATACCACTTGTGTCTCAATTGTAGAATAGTATAAAGCCATATCACAACATAACAAAAAGATAAGAGATTTTTTTCATCCTATTGATTATATCCTTGTAAAATGTGGCTTCCATTAGATAAATTTATTGGGATATATGGTCCAAATACTAAACCAAACTTTTGAATTCGGGAAGATTATGTCCCCTTGACAGAATGGTTCATATGGGCCACCAGATGGCTGCATTGGGATTTGGAAACTCGATAAGAGTTTTATCTCATGATGTTTTGGAGTAGACCAAAATTTTTCAGCCCATATGGATTCACCGAATTCTCATAATACTCAAAATAGTGGATAGATATCCATGGGATGCCACGCAGATTGGCCCATTTTTCATCTAGATGATCTCTAAGGCCTCCAAATATTCTCTACCTTCAATGAAAATATCAAAACAATTAAAATTTACCTTTTTAACAGGGATATACCAAAAATAATTTAATATAGCATCAATTGAAATATGTTATTTGATTTGGATTTTATAATAAATGTTCATTTTAAAATAGTGGTGTAAGGGTAAAAATTAAATAGTGAATCGTGCTGAGATCATGTTGCTCGAGGAGTTCTGGGAGTGCCAAACCCAGAAAAGAATGATCTTGAATAGCTTAATATGAATAATGGTTTTTCTAAAATTATGTGTCCCACTGCATGAAACTCTGCAGCCTTGTGCAAGGGAGGCAGTGGCAATGTGCACAAGCTATGCATGATTTTCTGAAACTTGTGCTTGGCCTGCATTATTATTTGTATTGCACGGTAACTATGAATTTATCAACTCATGATTGGTGTAGGGATTCTAAACTATGTGTACAGATCATTTGGGGTTCCCCATGTGTTTAAAATGGGGGGCATAGTTTGTGCACGATTTTTTATACCGTACAGCCCAATCTGTGTGCCTAGACCTGCTTTAAAAAATTGAATTATGTAAATTTAATTAAAATGAAAAAAATACCACCTCTTCCACACACTCCAAATCACTTCATATATTCCCTGAGTGACCTATCCATGCACACTATCTCCCCTATCTATATATCCTTTATTAATCAATTTAGTCAACTATTTCATCATATTTATTCTCTAAATCTCTATGGTAAGGCTCTCCACACCTCCTTCTCTTTTTTTCAACTTCTTTTTAGCCTCTCCATCACCCAATAGTATTTTTCCCAACCCTAGCTAAATTAGTAATACATTTGTCTGTTTCTTTTGATTTTTGGGTGTGTTGTGCCCCTTACGGGACCCCTTTATGTGATATTTGACATTCATCACTGAAGGATATGCATGTCAGGTTGATTAAGATCACTGCTGTTATCCAAGTTTATGATTTACAGCTGTTATTTTATAAAAAATTATTATTTTTCATCCTTTGGGTGTTTTAAGGTTCCTAATATTTGTTCTATAGTTCATTGGACCATGTCGTTTGGTTTTTAGTTACCGATGTTATGTTTACCTTCTAGTGTATGAATAGGTTGAAATTTATATATATGTAGGTTCACCTGTTATGTGTATATTCATCCATTGTAGTGAATATATATGTAAGAGGAGAGGTGTTCCTATGTATATGTATTGTAATGCATATGTAGGTGAATGGAGACGATTATGTGCATATAAGAATGAATTTATGTATCCCCTTGCACTTTTTAATGGCCATGTCGATGTGTGCATAAAGAATAGGTGTTATTATATGTATGTGAAGGTGCATATGATTTGTGGGGGTAGATTCCTCTTTAGGTTATAATGATTCAAGTGCTGAAGTGTTGTCTTGGATTCTCTTTGATTTAGGATCCCTCTCCTTGCCCCATTAATATAAAGAATTCATTAACTATTTACTTATCACACCCCCCTTAGATTATAATTAATGTAGTATAGTATAAATATTAAATGCCTATTAAATGTGAATTGTGTATATTTCATGATAGAGATGCTAAAAAGATAAATGAATAATTTGAAGAGTAATGTCATGATTCTATAACTAAAACCCTCCATCGTAGGTGAAATGAATTCAATCTAAAAATTAGTGATCAGATCATCATTATTGCTTTTCCCATTATATTGATATTTCCTATGACTTGATGTTACATTTCATACACATCATGTTTATAACATGACCTCCAATGGAATTAGAAAAACAAAGTTTCCCTTTTTAAATGATTAATGAACCAAGGCACCATATATGTGTTTGGATCAATTTTTAGAATGGAATTACCCGTATAAGTGATTTATTTTTTCTATTCACACCTTGTATGTGACCTGTGGAGATATATAAGTATAATTGACATGATTTGGTAAATTTAATGTTTTTTTACCTTTTGTGATACATGAATTCCCATATAGAAATTACATGGATAGACTCAATTGTTTATCAGACTTATACATTTGGTGACACATGGAATCCCATGTAGTAATTCCATGGGTGGACTCAAGTTTATAATTGAATAATTGGTTACATATCTGTAGAACCCCTTACCATAATAATGGAAGGTAGCGGAGTGATCCCAGATTTTCAGAAATTCCTTAAATGGATTGAATTAATGGTTGCATATTATATGGCCTTGTCACACTAATGAAAGGTAAGGATTGAACCAAATGAACATATAAATTACTTATGAATTTATTAAATGGATACATTCCCAATTATCCTTTTCACACAAATGAAATGTAATTGAATAAACCTTATAAATTACATATGACATCATTATCAAAAGAGGAGTAGCTAGACTCAACCATGCCTTGGATTCCTATGGGAATGCCTTGAGCACTCGAGGAACCAATTTCAAATTCAAGGATATGGATTTACTAAGATGGGAGCCACCTATAATCCAATCCATGTAAAACTTTTGATGCTAAGTATGACACCATATGATCCCCCATGTAGTTAAATAATATTCCCTAGATAAACTCCATTGATCCAGCATTGAAAACGAGCTTACTTGGTTAAATTCAATCTGGACTAGTCATTTCGTAGCCCTATTTTACTATGCATGAAATCCTTGTACTCGGTAGTCATTTTATTAAGGGATTCCTCAAATAAAAACCTTGAATATATCATTGAGATGTACATTCCATGGTTAAATCCCAAAAGACCTAGTCATTGCATAGCATTCTTTTACATTGGATGAACTCCTGGGAATTTATAGGCATCTTATAGTTGAATTCCTTGGACTATGCTCCTTGTATTACACTCTTACCCTTAGCCATACTATAGTTATTACTAATTTTGTGATCCTTGAGGTATATGTTATGTTAATTTTTACCATGGAACTTAATTACTAATAATCTTTATAGGTTGTCTTGTTATATCATGAAACCTTTATTTTTAAAAATATGTGACTTATTTATAAACAAGTAATAATCCATTAATGAACATGTTACAAGTATAGACACTAGTCACGGGCTGAAGAAGTTATAGAAATCAGATGTCGCATTGGGACATAGATTGGTAGTGTTTATTTATTCCATTTTTTATTCATACTTATACATGTACACTATTTCATTTATATTACACTTTCTAGTTTTCGGTTGACATAGCGGGTGTTGGACTACTGAGGTTTTTATCTCACACCCCACTTGTGTACCCTTGGTACACTATTAGACCTTATACTTATAGGATCTAGGTTTATTACTATATTTTTGGTACCTATGAGTTTTTTGTAATGGACTGAGTGAATTCTTGGGATGCTCATGTAGATCACCGGTGGGGCTTTGATTTCTTTTCTTTTTTTGTTCTATAATAAAAATCATGTTGTATTGTTTAATGCATCATGTTATGTAACATCACTATGACATGAACACATGTTTTGTAAAATCTAGAATTTCCCACTTTTTTTTGTTGTCTAAAATAAGTCTTATACTGCTTTTCCATTTATAATAACTTCTTATATTGTTATCTTATATTTGTTATGATTCCACCATTATGCCACTATGATATGAGTATATAGTCTCCCCACCATCACCTGCTGAGACCCTCGTGACTAGTCGGTAGCCTATGTTTTTTGTATATATGTGCTTGAGGTCACATGAAAAATAATTTTGGATATTGTTTTAATGGTAATTCACGTTAGGACGTTCCAAGATATGTGTAAAACATAATGTTATGTCTTAGAGAAAGAAAATTGAGACAAAAATCCCTTACCAATTTGGTAATATTTTAATAGTAAAACCCATGATAGTGAGATCCTAAAATTGATATGTAAGTAACAATAAATTTAATTTTAAGAATACTTAAATAAATTCATGGGTATTAAATGCATAACAATACGGAAAATGGTGTTGAATATTGATTTTTTCCCATTGAAGTAAAATGTGTGAGAGAAATCCCTTTCCACTTTAGTAATATTTTGATTCATAAATCCCAATAAAGAATAAAATAAAATGAAAATTTTAATGTAATAAATACAAATATATTAATTATATAACATGTAAATGGGGATGTATATACACCTTAAAATTTAAACAGGTGGTGAATTTTCATATATAACATATAAATAAAAGAGAGATAAGAAATCCCTTACCTTAAGTCCTGACTTCTGTTGTAAATTTTAATTCTTATTTTATAATAATTATAAGTTTATTATATACATATTATAAAAATATTTATATATATAATACCAAATATGATTTTTATCACCATTTTTACCCATTTATAACCCATTCTTAAAAAATTCCATGTTAAAGTTACGTTTCATGATATAACTATGTTTTTTTATTTGTTTTGATTTTTTATTTTTTGACCCATTACATTGATCATGGTTCCATATTATCCATAATTTTAACAATGAAATATATATCATATAAATTTTGGAAATATTTTTTTTAGAAATCTACAAAATTTTGTGATAGAAAATAAAATACATCATTAAAGGATATAGTAGGTTGTAGGTGTTCATGAACGTCGTTTCCATTTTAATGTTATATTTCATGGAAAGAAATGAAAATTATATATTATAATTAAATAATTATTATTATCTTATATATCACACTTATTTTCATAAAAAACTATCCTTATTACCTTCCATGTTATTTTTGAACAAATCACATCGTTTCACAAGGAAATAGTTTGTCATACACACGAGAGACATTTTCATATTAATATAAAATGAAAAGCATGAAGATATGTGTGATATAATAATTTCAGAAGAAGTAAATATCATAAATATCTTATATAAACTTTTTACCCTTTGTTATTTCCAATAATGAGAGGTGGTAATCGAAAAACGAATGACATGGGTTCGTAAAGAGGTAGTCCATTGTACACAAGAACGTTGATTTAGTAACCCAATTGATTAAAGTGGAGGTGGGTTTAGTTAATTACCTTAGCATAGAAATATATTCCCTCACTGAAGACAATTATTTTATTATATAATCTTTTTATAATAATAATTTAATGGTTTAGAGGGAGAAATAAAAAAAAACTCACATTGATGAAGGTTACATCTTGTTTTGGTATCCTCCTTAGGTTTTCACCAAAAGCCTGCCTAAGTCAAATTTATGTCCAAAGTAAGGATACTAATATGTGAAGAGGGAAGTTTTGAAGGTATTGTAGTAGGTATTAGCTATAAAGAGATGATTATATGGTGTTAATAAGAGAGGATAAGTGGTTTCCTTTTGTAAATCAGGTGAGGGGCACACCTATAAATGTTCGAAAGAAAGAATTACACCTATGTAATTTTATTATGTCATAAGGCTCCTATAATTGACAATAATTTATAATAGAAGCAATAAGGTCAAAATATTTCTTGAAAATGTTTCTTGGATAATTTCGGGGTTATCTTAACCCTTATCTTTTTAATTTAACCCCTTAAAAATCCATTTTTACATTAACCATAATAATTATTATTCTTTATTCTTACTATTCATTTTGGGGAATATTTATGTTGAAAATATTAGATAGTATAAATTATTATAATTAATATATGGAATTTATTTTGACAAATTATATTCATATAAGTTTAAAATTTAATTTTGATAGTAATCTCGTTGATGTGACGAGAAAGAAGGTTTTTGATGATAAAATGTCCAAAAGTATACCAAGATTCATAACAAAAATAAAAAATAATTTTCTTCCACTAACCTAAATTGGATTAATTTATGTATACTTTTACTAATTTTAATTTTAAATACTTTTAAACTATAATTTATCTATTTAATTAAATTAATCATAAGTCATTTTCAATTAAAATTCATTATTTTTTAATAGTCATCAAAGAATAATACTTTTCACAGAAATCCAAAAACATAAACACAATATAATTTTGAAATTATAAATAATTTTTTTTATTTAATCAAACAAATATTCAAATGGTTACTAAAATTAAATTAAAAAAATGCATACACGATGAAAAAGTGGGATGTTAAGAAGTGTTTTTTCAATCAAAAGTTGATTTTATATATACTCTATGTGTAATCCATGCAAGAATACCAATTAAAATTTAATGAAATATAATATATAAATTTAATTTAAAACATTACTCATTAAGGATAATTTGGTTATTTAAAATGGTGAAACATTATACACTTTAAAAGAGATTTTAGAAGACCCCATTTTTAAACAAAAATAATAATCCTATAGGAAAATCAAATAAACATTTAATCAAAAAGTAATTATGTGGGTTGAATATAAAAAACATAATAGTTATTTTACTTCAAAATATAATTTGGGATTCAAATTACTTAATTTATAAAAAATGATAGTTTTATATAAAACAATATTTTTCACTATTCACAGAAAAATTAACATTTTTCGAAAAATCCAAAAATTTCAAAATAAAATAATTTTATATGATGATTAAAACAATTTATTTTTTTTATAAGTTAAATATTATAAATTGACTACAAATTATTTATAAAATGTCTTCATAAAATGAAATAAAAATTATTTTCTGAAGAATATCTTTTTTTGAGGAAAATTATTTCTTTACCAAAAAGAGATTAATTATTTAATAAGAGTTTATAAATATAATTAATATTTAGTATAAATTTATACTTTTTTTATAATGTTTTTTATAAAACTCATGCATACATATTTAATGTGAATAAAATAGCAGTCGTATAAAAAATAATATCATTTCATGGTTCATTGAAGCTCATTGTTTTGTGTCCTGTATGCTATTAAAGAAACATGTTTTTGCTTGTAAAGAAAGATAAAAATGGTGTTATGTGTAATTATTTATTTTAATATTGATTTCATTGGTAAAATAAAATTCACAAAATCAGGGGGTGTTACAAATAGATCATCCTTGAACCAAAGGGAAACATCCATCAATAAAAAATTATCACACACACCAAAAACTGTTTTTTGGGAAAATGATGTCTCAAATGATAGTATATGTTGCATAAAAAAACATATAAAAAACATATGGTTGGATATATTGATAAAAAACATTAAGGATGGATTAGAAAGTATATATGGAGATTTGTTCCTTAAGATGCATCTCAAAGAGTGGTGGTACCACTCAAAGATAGAATGTTTTAAAATCTAAAAAATATTAACAGACTACACTAGAAAAGAAGACAATGAGATTCATAGTTGGTTGATGATGTTGTTGGAATTTTGGGAACATGGCATTGGATTTTTTTATAAAATCATTATTTATGAAAATAACATAAGACCTTCATTTTAGGCACGTGATGATGAATATACGATAAGACCAACATTAGAGCAAGAAAATCCATGTAAAATGAATCAATATACAATTAATATGATTGAATTATTTAAGGATTTACATGATTTCAATAAAAAATAATTCATTATTATGATTAGTTTTGTTATATATCAACTATTCACAAATCATCTGATTAAGTGAAGATAATACAGCAATAAAAGTGGAGGTGGGTAATAAAATAATGTGGAAGCTAATCCTTAGAATATGAGTAGATGAATAAGTCTATTTGACCAATTTTTACCATGAATATATGTGAGAGATAATCTCCAATATCAAACAGTGAATCAAATATTTCGAGAAATTACTACAACCTATGAAAAATATGGCTTGTTATGAAGAATTATAGTAGTAACAAAAGTTTGTAAAAAATATATAACAAGTTGGAAAATCGAGGTTGACTGGTTTTCTTAGGTTTGTGTAATATAGCAACAAAAAGTATGGACTTTATATTAGAACATGTCATTTTCGGGATATAGGTGTGAAATAAGGGGGAGTCAAGGTGAATATATTATAGAGAAATCTAAGAGAAGGAATGTTGTGACCAAAAATATATTCATGCTTCAAATTCATATAAATATGATTGTTTATGAGAAGATTGTTAAATATACAATAATAAAGGTCATACTACTTAATATTTCATGAAAATATTTCCTGGTGACATTCCCTTTGCACTTAAATGAAAGAGACTATTATAGAAAAATAGTTTTAAGTCTTCTGACGATTCTGAAAAGAAAAAACATTCACGGAAGGGTACCTAATCATTTGGCCAAATCAATTGAAATTGGATTAAAATTGGTGGAAGATGGAAAACATGATAATGTTAAAGGAAAAAATATTTCAAAAAACTAATGTGACTAGATTATTATTTAAAGGGTTAAAGAAGTCAATAAATATTGATAACAAATTCTTAACATTCCTTACAATATATAGGTATTTTATTTAAAATAAAATATAAACAACTAAGTCATGATGTTTTAAAATGAATATAATTAAAAAACATTATTTCACGGAATGAAGAAGTTCAATAAAATAAGAAAGATAATAAAAACTGTTACTCGAAATCGGAATATTGTCCAAATAAATATTCTATTCTGATATTGGGAGAAAATAATAGACTAGGGTGAGAAGAATCACTCAACATGAAAATTACTCATAAAAATAGGTAAGTTCTCTACTTATTCTTTTATACATATTATTTTTTTATTAACATGTATAAAATTTAATGGTATGGATACATCCCATTAGGGATATAATTTATAAGATGAATATATTAAATCTTCACAAAATAATGAATGTGGAACATCTGAGTAGTTTTATTATATTTGGAGTATATGGTATGCAAATCCCCCCATATCCCTACTCTAAATGAATTGATAATCACTAGATAGGGGGAGTTAATATTGGACTATGTTGGAGGGTTCTTTATTTTTTATTCACCTGATCATTCTGATGTGTGTATTGAAGAGTGTTCATGATTTATTTTCTTATTAATAAATCAGGTTAATTTTAATCAATAAAATAAAATTTAGATGTTATTAGAATAATATCATGTGAATTATAGTTTATGGAAATCCTAAACAACTAAGCTTATATATCTACTATTTCCATAATAGTTTATCCCATATAGACATATAGTTTTAACAAAATACTCTTCTCCAAGAGAACCCTATGATATCATACCTCTCATAGAAGTGCTCGATAAATAATATTAAATGAGAGAATAATATAATTTTGAAAAACATTATGAGATTAGAAGACCCAACATACTATTTGAATTTTTCTCAATAAGGGGTAGAAATTTTGATAACATAAATATACATTAAAATTGGGATGATATATTGAACAAAATCAGAAGTGGGATATTTTTTTCCCATGTGTTGGAATTTTTTTAAGGTAATTTTTTTAGATGATGTGGTAATGTTATGATAAATTCAATGAATTCACATTACGTAATTTGTTGTCATGCTTAGATAATTCTATTTGTAAATTGCATGACTATTGAATTGTGCGTAATTTCAAAGACATGATTTTATCTTTCCAAGGATGACCCTTTTTTAAATGAGGTATAAGTTGTGAAGGATATGAAATAGTTTATTATTTCCTGAAGAGTTTTTTTGGAGACCATGAAAAAAATTAATCCATTAAATTTGGAATTAATATGTGTGCATGAATGAACTTTAAATAAGTGTCCTTGAATTTTATTTTATTAGCATGTGAAATTATATTTTCCATGTCACATTTATTTGAGGTCGGAATTTTCTAATTCGATATACTAAATATATTTACTAAGCATTAACTCCAAAAAAATTGATTTCCACTAACTTGCTAACCGAAAAAGCTTAGTCATGTTTTTTTGGGAGCATGGGTGTACCACACATGGAAACCAACCAAGCTATCCATCGATGGTAGAAATATATCATGAAAGGAAACATTGTATGTTCAATTCGAGCCAGTTACGCCTTGTGGTATGCAAGGGGGAGAAGATCGGTCCACCTCATGTGGTGTGTAATGTGTTTTGGGTGAAAATAATTGTTCCTTCACTTTAAGAGATGATGGAACATTTTTAATTATATTGGGAAGCTTAACTTATTGAATATCTAATATTTAATAACTTACCATATGGTACCATTAATCTACCTTTAAAAGATAAATAATAAGTATTTGTCATCTAACAGAGATGGTCCACACCATCCGATCTCTTCTGGACATTCAATTGATCCTCTAACTAATGTGGATTATCCTTTCATGCTCAAAGGTACCTGGTAATCAAGGATCCTTGCTAGTTCCAATAATCAAGCCCAAATGATAATACATGCATGAAATCCTGACTCCATGCATTCTAGTTCACCATGAACATATTATGTGACTCTAAGAACTTGATAAAACCAAGGATAATTGATTTTTACATTAGTTTATCACATAAATCCATCTCAATAGCCATTTTAATCATGTGAAGCTATCACATTAACGAATAAAAATCACTAGTGACATCACAAAAAACTAAGGGATTGTGTGATGTTATCACATGAATTAGAAGACAACTTCTCTCATGTGATGATTCCATCATTTTTAGCTTCTATTATTTGAATACTTCACTATTGTTACATAGATTTTCCATAATTACATCTAATAATGAAAAATCAGATCATGCAATGTACTATGGTGATTTATGATCAAACAAAGTAATCATGAGATTGCGTGTTCCTTTAGGCATTACAAAATAATGATGAGTGTTTTGGAATTTATAAATGAATGTGATATTCAAATTTTTAGTGTTTAATGAAACTTGAATAACCCAAAAAATTATACCATAGGTGGTTCATCATCCTCTATAAATACCAAGTAAATGGGTAAATAATAATAATTCTCATATTTTAGATATCAATATAGATAGAGATATATATTTTTCATTTTTGAAAATAGTGAATCTTCCTGAACTTTCATGAGAATATATTAAGAATCTGATTGAACCCTTCATGAGAAGTTGAATAAGATCATGTGTGATTGATTCATGTGAAAGGGAAGATACTTGAA
Source organism: Viscum album (assembly GCA_963277665.1). Classification (NCBI taxonomy): domain Eukaryota; kingdom Viridiplantae; phylum Streptophyta; class Magnoliopsida; order Santalales; family Viscaceae; genus Viscum; species Viscum album. The sequence goes on along the minus strand of OY728135.1, from coordinate 770,259,469 downwards.
GCCATGTTGATATTTTGTTTATAGTTCCACCTTACTAGGTTAATTTAAGAAGAAGAATATAATTGTGTGATCCTTACATGGATTTTATAAAGGTTGAAACGGATATCGTAACCCACTGAATTCAATTCTCATTTGCTTTGTGTAATGTGCATTTTTATGGATTCACATATACTATATATGTAATACCTTAATTTTAACAATAAATACATTCATTAACATTGAGTCCTTGTGAAGATTAAAATCAGTTGACAAACATAGATTACTATACATGCATGCCATGCACCCTATATGCCACCATTAAAATACTTAAATTTATACTAAGGAAGAACCGATGATACGATTAAAAGGAGAATTGAGAAATTTGATATTAAATAATTTAATTAAGGGGAATATATAATATTGATAATGAATAATGTTTATCTATTATGTTCATGCACTATTATTGATTTCATTAATCATATAAATAAATTAAGAATTCAGGAAGAATGTGACTTGTAATTATGAAAGTTCATTATTGCACAAAATAGTAAAGAAGAAGTTTTGTGAACCACTTTCACACATTTTATTGAGGTCATGGATTCATAAATGATTATTAGGAATACATTCCTGAGTATTTTGACTTATTAAGGAAGACTATTTCATCTACTGAAGATCAAAATATCTTTAGTAAGACTAGTAGGCTTGATTACTACATGCATACACTCGTGAAGTTTATATAGGTTGGGTAGTTGATCCAACAATATTTTGCAGGACAATTGGAATCTATTGGGGGATAATTAGTTAATAGTAGAATATTATTCTATAAAATGACCAAAATCAAGAAGAATGAGGAGATTTTTAATGGGGGTGTGACCATTTGGTGAAGAGGCATAAGATGAAGCGAAGATAGCTATGGTGTATAACCAATTAAGACAGAAGAGTTAGAATTATGGGGGGTATAACCAAGATTGACTGGAGGAATGAATATTGGGGTGTGTAAATATTTTATTCCTAAATTTTTTTAATTAATAATAGTATTAAAGAATAGAATTTATTTTGGGGGAATATCTAACATGGAAAGGAGTAGGTCACTATTTCTAATGTTTTAAATATTATGTGTTATGTTCTCTCTTATTATTTCTATATATGAAGTGTGAATTTGAGTTTTCACTAAGTGGATTGAAAAACATAACTATTTTTTCAAGTATAATTTAAGAGAATTAAATTGTAAAAATGAAACCACTGATTCATCACACCCCCTCTCAATGTTCAATCCTACCAAGGGTTACACACTATGAATCACACGTAAATTAAAAATTATTTTAGACAGATGTAAAATATATTTTGTAAAAATGGGTTTCTTATTATGGAGTTATATTATTAACAAACTATTCATTTTAAAATATTAATTTTCAAAATTCAAATTTCAATGGTACCAAATCTTATGATTACCATAAAAAACACCAATAATGTAGTTTGAATGTTTAAATTCATTGATTTTATAAAATTATTTTTCAGTAGGATTAGAAGGACTTATTATTTTTAAGAAAACTCCATCTTTGTATATCTTTTTAACTCATATATATGTTGATTATGTGAGTTTATATTCTACAAATAATATATTGTCTAATTAGTTACCAAAAAACATGTAAAAATAATTTGAAATGAGAATAGTGAGTTACTAAAAAAAATTATTGGTTTTTAGATTAATAAAGAATAATTTGAGAATGTTCAAAATCTATATAGGTACATATATTAATTACATAATTTTTTTGTCTCTAAATAAGTAAACTACATACAACTTATATGATTTTAATGAAAAATCATGAGTCTGATGAAGCACAGAAACTAGTTGAAAACAAGCTATATAGGGGAATTCATGGATTAATATTGAATTTTATTTCTTGTAGAACTAAAATTATGTTTTAAATATGTTCATATTCAGGATTTTAATAAATTCCTATTGAATATCATTTTAAATATTCCCAAATAATTTTATGGAACTTAAAATGACCAATTTTTCTATCCTTTATTTTTCAAAAAAAACTTCTAATTTTAATTTGAATTTATATTCTGATGTCGTATTTTGTGGTTGTAGACTAGATAAAAAGTTTACTGTTAGAACCTTACATTTACTAGGTAAATAATTTTTATCTATGTCTAGAAATAAATAATACATATCTACATTATTTACTGCGAAAGTTGAATATGTTACCTCCATTAGAATCTATGAAGTGGTTTTGTCGATAAAGCACACAATAATGGATTTCAGATTCAATTATAATTGAGTATGAGTCTAATGTGATGAAAACAGTCCTATCTAAATTTCAAATAATATACTAAATAATATATAAGTGAAATATATAGAACTAGGGAATCATTTCCTGAGATACCTGTTTCTAATATTTGATATCAGTCTTGAATTTATCTCTATTGAGAATCAATTACGTTATATATTTATTAATCCCTTTTTTTGTGATAACATTGATTTTATTAGTATGGAGTTTGGGATATATTAATTTAAACAATGTTAATTTGTCTTAATTATTTTAATTCTAATTATTTATTTATTTTATTAATGTTATATTTCAAAGAATTATGGATTTTAAATTAATTTATTCTATTATTATTTAAATAATCATTTATGACTAATTCAAATTTTGAAAATATTTTTAAAAACCATTTAAAGAAATAAGATATAATTTATTTATTTCATATTTATTTTATTAATTTTAAATAATAATTGGCCCTAAAATCCTAAATCTGGTACACACCCTTTTGAAAATAAAAATGTGGCCTAAGATCCCTTTTAGATCTTGACTCTTATAATTTTCATCTATATATCCTCCTCTAAAAGTTGATCCATACATAATTTCCTTGATTCATATCTCTTGATTCTCTCTCATTCTTTTATTGAACTTATATAATGGGAATGCACAACAATAGAGTTGATTAAACCATCAATTCACCCATGTAAGCTAGTTCAGGAAGTGCACTACTTACAGTTCTTCCTAGGAAGGTGGTATATATGACGTCGAAAAAAGAAAATGAAATATTTTTTAAGAATATTATTCATTTTTATGGATGAGAGTTCATTTTTTTCGAATATGTGGTGTTTTTTGTTTGAGGAAGAATTTAATGAGTTCATACGGAATTTTGAGTTCCAGTTCAGTGAATTAGAGGATGTGATGTCGTCGAATGTCTATAGTAATGGTGTGCGAGTTTCATCAATAGAAATGGTAAATTATTTCATTCTCATCTTAATGGGGAGATTAGCTTTGTATAGACTCTAGTCAGCCCAAGATAAATTGGTCTAAATAAGGTTCTCTAATTCTTATTTGGATCTTATGCTTCTAATAAAAATCTTAGAAAAGATTTATAAGCGAATGGAATGTTTATTGTATGTTTACTCAATTTGGGAATTCCCATAGAGTTGGGGAAATCAAAATTCTGTTATTTTAGGATATATACATCTTATATGTACTGAATAAAAATTTAATGTGGAGTCTTACAATGTATATGTTCTGTTTTATGCATTACTTATATAAAATTAATGGGAAACTAAACAATTACTCTTATGGATGTTGAATCTCTTGGGTTTAGAGAACAAATTGGTGGATATCGATGAGGGAGAGGATTTAATATTATTTGAAGGTTATAATCTTTCATCTATTCCATTAAATAATATTTTATAATACATAGATGCTAATATATGTTCATTAAGTCCTATTGGATATTAAGGGATTTCTCAGAGGGATCCATCTCTAACATCACCACTTCGGGATGAATCACCTGTTGAGATGACATATTCATGGTAGGTTCTAAATTTAGTAGATACCAGATCATAGCCTTAATTGAAAAAATTCAAACATATTATAGAAGATCCATTACAAATCCAAGAATCATAAGTATTTAGAGATGGTGAATCTGTTCAGAATGTTGAGCCAACTGTTGAAAATACTGATATCTCTCCTAAGGAATGGGAAGTTGAAATAGTTTTAATTATACCATATGTAGTTGATAGATTTGAACATGAATTGGATCAACATTTATATGACCCAATTCAACTATGATGATATGCTGGTATAGATAGGGTTGTATATATTCTTGTGGAGTCTACTGATCATTCTCAAACAAAAGTGTTCATTCCATCAGCACCTCTTGTTTGTGAGGATGAAACTTTTATAAGTAAGTATTGAGAATGTTTCAATATGAAAATGATTTATTATTCTATATAAACTAAATTTCATAATCTTAAAAGATATTGTTATTAATTTAAGAAGATATTATATAACCTATGTAATATTTTAGTTGTCATAAAAGATAAAAATATCTAGAGGATATGAACACCCAACTATAGGGAAAAGTGGACTTTGTTCTACCACGTCTGATATAAATGATCTTGTGTTGATAGTTGCATCTCAATGTAGCATGATTCAAAATGTTATATTAGGCCAAATAGATACATTTCAATATGTATATGATGATATTAAATCAATTATGATATAAATAACGGGGAAGTTCTCACTTTACAATGTTTAATATCATTCAAATTAGAATTTATCAAGGGGTTTGAACCATTTAATACACATGTATCAAATTATTTAAAATCCCCATATTTAAAGAATAAATTTGGTCGGATATATTTTGAGTTGAATTCTATGACCTCCCAAATTCAATCCCTTTAGTGTGATATATTCACACATGTACTATTGTATGATTTCAAGAGGAATGATTGGACACCTAAAAAGCTATTATGATCCTCAAATTTTGAACTAATATTTCCTTAATTGATATAGTTGGTTACCTTGAGAAACCAACTAGTGGAAAACTAAAATATATCTTGAAAGATTCATAGGATTTGAAAGACAAGGTTTCTAGGTCAAATGGTCTAGTAATATTAAATCAGCAGTGCATTATATACGTGATGGATAAGATTTATAAATAAACTGTGTGTTTTAATCTAAATATTTAGATGAGGATTTCAGTTCTTTAGTGTCAAAGGAAAATTATACTATTTCAGTTGCTTCTACTGGGAGATATCATATTTATTAAAATCCTATCAAGATTATCCCTTTAGTCCAACCAATTTCTCCTTCCCCTATTGTAACTAATTTGATTCTGCCTATTCCTTCAACTGAAACTACTACAAAAACAATTCCAAAATCTCATATTAGTGTTATTTAAGAGGTATCTCATGTTTTAGTAGATAAGATAACATATTTTGAAATTAATATTCAAGTAATTCAATTGGAGACTAATTGGCTTATAAGGATATATCAACTAAAATATTCAGAATTTTCATTTAGTGTTTCAAGTATCTTCATCATGTTCGAATCCTACTAAAATGTCTACTACTCCTAAATTTTATCCCTATATACAACTTGAGTATTTAATTGGAAGGTGTAATAATGGTTTATAAACAGTTTCAAAAATTTATAGAAATACATATACTACTATTTGAGAGTTATACAAGTCAGTTATCATTAATCATATATATATTTGTTCAGATTATTTGTTTTATCTATTATGAAGAAGGATTCCTAGACTAGATCCTCCAGACACCATTAGACGTACCATGAATGAATTTAAGATTTTTATAACCCATCAATGATTAATATGAAATATAAATCAATGGTTGATGCTAATTTTATATATTGAATGGTCTATAAAAAGGCTTCACCTTTGGTAACTCCAATGAAAATGGATTTTCTCACTGCTAATACATATGATATTAGTATTTCATTGGGAAATAATAAAGGAGTCCTCATCACAAATGCTTAGGATCAAAGTGATTAATCAGCTGGTGGATCTACAAGTCATTCCACAACAAAGATTGTTAATTCAACGTTTTAATCTGCGATGGATCCTCCTACTACCTCTCCATCCTCTAAAACTACCAAGAAGCCTACATCCAAACATCCTTATTAGTATAACCCTATACATAATCACATGTCTTATGGCTATTATTTTTTATATGTAATTTTTATGCTATTCGTTTGATTTTTTTATTATACATATATGGAGACGTAAAGAACTCCTTTATTCATTTCTTATATCTTACTTACAGTTTTTTTATTTTATGCATTTAATATATTTATTTTAGTTGTTTGATATTTTATTTCATTTAATGTGTATTCCATTATTTTGGTGTTATTTTTTTATTAAATTTAATTCATTCAATAATTACTACTCAGTTTCAATACTATATGTAAATAGGTCTGTCCTCAAAATTGTACTCTAAATGTGTTTTTCTATCATTTCCCTTCTTTTTTAACAACACAAAATTGTTGAGAATTATTTTTTTGAGGAAAGATTTCCAAATGGATAAAAGTTATCCAAATTTAGATAATTTCATAATTAAGGGGAAAAATAAAAGTATAAACACAAAAATTATTAGAAATATATAAACTATATATTTTTTTAACAATATCATTCAATGTTTCATATTTAATGTTTAATGGATTTTGGGATCATAAAAACATTGGAGGTTAATGGACTACTAATGTTGTTAAAACATATCTCATGTACTTTATGTTGTAATGATCATAAATAATATTTATATATTACTAGTTTTTTATGTTTTTAAATATTTTCATAAATTTTTATTATTATTTTAGTTCATTATGTTCAAATACGAATGTTTTAAAAGTTTCATGAAAAAAATATCAAAATGGAAAATCATCCATGTGATATATTCATCTATATGGAGAAATTTATACATAAATATATTGGATATTTATATTAGAAAAATAATGTAAAGGAATACATGAATTGGATAAATCATGTAGACACCTATTTAAAAATAAATTATTTCCATGAATCACCTATGTGATCCATCATTTATGTATATCAAACGACTATGTGAGTCAATTATATGAAGAAATTTTCTATGTGATTTGGATATGTAGTGAAATTGGCAATGTGGTTCTTAATGGGTACATAATTCATTCATCTACATCAATATTCATATACATAGAGAAATTGAATATATGACAAATGGATATGTGGATTTACACACCTAAATAAATTAAAATCAATGGAATTTAGCTATGTGGTGTGTAGTACCCTCAGTTTCGGGTACATAACCCATTTCATTAGGTTTTTTTAAATGGTGCATCTTTAATTGGGTTTCCATAAAATACAGAGTTTCCATAAAATATAGAGTTTACAAAAAATAGAGAGTTCCAATAAAATAGATATTTTCCATAATATATATATTTTTCATAATGTTTGGGGTTTTGATAATGTTGGTTGTTTTCATAATGTGGGTTGTTTCCATAAAGTGTGGTGTTTCCATAAAGGGGGTTTTTTCTATAAAGTGGTGTGTTTTGATAAAGTGGGATGTTTCCATACAAAATGTGTTTCCATAAAAAGGGTAAAGGTGAAGGATGGGTGAGTTTGGGGATTTGATGAGGAGTTATGGGACCACAAGAAAGTTCACATGATCCATACACGGTTGGCCCAAATTTTATGGTTAAACCTTGCGCAGAGGTCAAATCTAGATCCTATTTTATAGGAGCTTACTCATTTTTACTATATATATTTATTTTTGGCTTCAAAAATCCCCTATTTATATATTACTCTCCCTTGAAGGCTGGAGAACACTCCCCACACATGTTGAAGCCATCCTATATCCTTCCCTTGGTGATTTCATGCCCGATTCTTGGGGTAAGTGCCGATCTTCATGGTTCTTTTCCATTTTCTGCAAACTCCTCCTTCTCTCCTTATCATTTTCTTAGATATACACTTCTTTTGGGTTGATATAAATTTTTTAACATCATGTAAGGCTAAATATGGAGTTTTTCAGGATAAAGGAATATATCTAGGCTGGTTTCTTGGAATCTTGATCTGATTCTTGAGGAATGTCACCATTATTTCTTGATTTGTCACGTTTTCTTAGTTCTTCTTAGATCTACTTCACCGACCTCCATTATTTCCCATATATGAAATTATAGTGGGTTGATCTGAATTTTTGGATTCAAATAATTCAATGTTGAGTCATGATCTTTGTAGGATAAGAGAACTGAGGAAGTTCTTGGAGAATTGACCCACCTTCTTGTGCGTTCTTCATCTATTATCGTGTTTCGTCAAAACTTTTGAGGTAGGTGGCTTCACTCTAATATCTTATTTCTAGAATTTATATTATTAGTTTCTAATTGGTTTATTTTAAAGGTATTTATTGTGAAAATAAAGAAACAAATCATCTTCAGTGATGATTTATGGTTTTAGTGAAATTGTGAAATCTTGGTGAATTGTTGTGCTATGTGATTTAGCCTCTTGAATTTAAAATGGTGATGTTAAATTATTGATTTGATGGAATTGTTAAATTGTTTTATGAAAATTTGGTTTCAATAAAACGTTTTTTATTTAAAATGTGTTTTGGCATGATTTTTTGAAATATTTGTGTGTGAGTTCATATTGCATTTTTGTGGTGTCATTGAAATATAACCTTGTGCTCAGTGCCAAAGGTTCAATGGATCACGGGATATAAATTTCATATTTCATATTTAATATACGGGGATTGTTTGAAATATGACCTTGTGCTCGGTGCCAAAGATATAATGGAATATGGGAAATAATTACCTTAGGATGACTCGGTAGATCGACGAGAAACGACACATGAGTATGGAACTATCATAATGTAGCATGCATGGTTGGTTCCATGGATTTGTGGAATGGTTGGGTACTCCAAGAATGAGATATTATGAAATGATTTTAAATCATTTTTTGTTATTTTTTTAGAAAAATACCTTTCTCGAAAAATTTGTTTCAATTTCACTTGTATTCTTTTGATAATTAATGGTTTTGGCAACATTTTTATATTTAGTTATAAACTGTTTTTGAGAAATTGATTTATATAAATTGTTTTATATAATCATTTCTAAATATTCTATATTAGTGGCATGAGTAGGTAAGTCATTAGATAAAACCTACTGAGTTTTATACTCACCCATGCATTATAACTTTGGTGATTTTGCAGATGTTATCTTCTAGGAAAAATGAAAAGGTAATGTTTCACACGTTTTTAGCACTACCCTGTGATGTTTGGGCTGTTCAGTGATTATGAAGCTTGAATCTTGTGGGGCATGGAGTCTTGAGGTCTTTTGAGAGTCTTGTGTAGTTTATCCTTTGTGTATTTTGGTACTTTGTTATTCTTCCATTGTTTCTTACTTTGATGTGGTTTTGAGATACATGAAGGTGTTTAGATTTATTTCATTCATTCTTGTATCATATAATGAATGTTTGGTTTTGGTTGGTTGGTTTATTAGTTTATTTATAAAAGGGTAAATCGTCACCCACTTTTTTTTTTGAAACCCGTTGGCATTTATTTCCAGTCGTTGGCATCTTCAGGATGTCGCTTAAGGCCTAGGAATGACACATTTTACTCTCAAGCCAATGAGAATTGGTCGGTCATTACAAATGGTATCATCTTGTTCGGTCCTTGCCTAACAAGTAATCATATATGTTCCTAGTTTTGGATATGAAATACCTTTTTGTATATTCCTTGGTTGGGAATCTTAGAAAGGGGTAAGAGTGTCAGAACATGAAATGTATAGCATAAAAGGACGTACCTAATCCTATTATTTTGGGCCTCAAGTTACCAGGGAGTTGGATGAATAAGTGTTTGAGATACTTCTAGGATTTTTAAATCTTATCATCATGGGTTTAGCCAATGAGACGAGCATGACATGAATTTTAGTGGAATGACATCCCACTAAGAGTGCATACATCATTTTGAGGAATGATTCATGTTATAAAAAAATTATTGATTCGTGAAAAAGTATGGAATTGGTTATCAAATGAAATATTTAGAATAATTGATGCTTATCATATTTTGAAAACGGTTTAATTTTGTAAGGATTGTGAAGTGTTTTCAAAAATGTTTGAACATTGGAAAAAAGTTTTTTTGAAAAAAAAATTATGATAGTTGATGTGATAGAATTTTATGTTCAATGAGAACAGTTTCTAGAGAGTGAGATTAACAGAGTTTGTTGTTAGTTTAGAAAATATCACTTGGTAGGTGTCGTCGAAAGATACCCGAGAAAGCTACGCAGAATGTGGTTGCACCTGAACCACATGTGAACCAAGATCCGGTTCAGAGTATTGTCCAAGCCTTTCAAGCTATGGACACAGGGAACTTGAGGAATGGGCCACGACATATGGATCATACCATCAAGTTCATGAAGAAGAATCCACCTAATTTCCATGATGATTTCAAAATAATGAAGGCATAGGTGTGGCTGTGTAGGATGAATCATATCTTCGACTTCATTGGCACGCCGGTAGAGCTAAAGTTAAAACATAAAATTTATATTCTCATGGATCTTGCACGTTAGTGGTGGGATTTAGCGGTGTAGGATAAATTGGTAGAAGGCCTTACATGGGTGGATTTTTAGGAATTGTTCAAAAAATAATTATATCCTCACACATTCAGGATCCAGAAAATGAAATCCTAAAACAGGAGAGTCTTTTTGTCACAGAGTATGCAGCAATGGTTATGAACATAGTACGCTTTGAACCAAAAGTTGTGTAAAGTGCCTCTTTGAAGGAACACATCTTCGAATCAAGGCTACGATAGGAGACTCAATCAAATATTGTAGCACATTTTATTACAGATTATACATAGCTGGTGAATAGAGTGATTGTGGGAGAACGTGAAATCTTGGGATCAATGGGAGGAGGCATGATGATGCCTACAGGAAATGGTGGGAACTCAACCGCTGGGAATAAGAAAAAAAGGGACACCTATTTCCAAGGTGCAAGTGGAAATCAGAACTAGATGGTTGGATCAGTAAACCTTCCTCTATAACCCCAGAGCAAATATGGTTGTTTTAAATGTGGGTTTCTTGACCCCATAAAGTGATATTTTACAGAACAACATAGAGCATGTAATAGTTGCAATGAGATGGTACATCTTCATTGCTATTATCACAGTGCTCTAAGGTTAGGTGCTCGAGACACTTCGTAGGCCTTGCATGATTCATAGGCTTCGATAGAATGAGGACTGCAGAATCAGTCTCATCAGCTGAGTAGATCTAGCCCTCGTGATTCTAGAAATACCATAACTCCTCAACTAGGGAAACCTCATCAAGGAAACAAGGAGAACAATTTAGCGAAGATGAAATTGTATGTAGCTAAGAAGATGATTTTTGATGATCAGGATGGACCATATACTATTAGAGGTACAATTATTTTGAATTATACCTTTTTGAATGAGTTTTTTTATACTGGTTCATCACATTCTTTCATTATTTCTCATGTTGTTGACATTCTATGTTTAAAACTGGAAATGATGCCTTTTTTGAAACGGAATACTCTTCTCGATGAAATATAATGTCAAGACGTTGTGTGTAGAGAATGTTGTATAACTGTTGATGGATCTATGCTAAAATGGGACTTCATGATGTTGTACAAGGATTTCTATGATGTAATACTATGTATGTATTGGCTTAAAATGTTCATGGCTCAAATCAATTGTTACAGGAGAACAATTTGTTTCATGAATGAGGATGACATCAAGAATCTCTTTAGAAGAGAGATGACTGTAAAGAAGAGTGAAAATAGCTTGTTGGAACCAATGGTGGGAATGATTTATTTCCAATTAGAAGCATTTACTTTTGAATTAATAAAAGTGATCATGGAAAATAGTTTCTTAGCTGTTGTGGATCAATTTCCAGATTTCTTTCCCATGAACTTCGCCGGATTATCACCACTAAGGGAAGTGGAGTTTACGATTGATCTCTTTTGGGGGAATAGTCTTATTTACCTTCTATATTATAAGATATCACCAATAGACTTATGGGGATTGAAAGGGAAGTTTTAGGATCTAGACATGAAGGGCTTCATTTGACCAAGTATGTCTCCATGGGTAGCATCGGTTTTTTTGTGAAGAAGTTACATGTAACTCTTTGGTTGTGTGTTGATTATAGTGATCTTATCAAAGTTACAATAAAGAACATATATCCACTTCCAAGAATTGTTGATCTGATCGATCAAATATGGTGATATCAATGGTTCTATAATATTTACATTCGATCATTATATCACTAATTGAGTGTTCAGAAGGCGGATTTTCCAAAGACAACTTTCAAAAGTAGATATGACCACTATGAATACTTAATCATGACTTTTGGTCTAATGAATAAACTAACAGTCTTCAATGAATTGGTGAGTCAAATATTTTAATAATATTATGATTCTTTTTTTTGGGTTTTTGGGGACAAAATTTTGGTTTATTCAAAGGCAAGGGTTGACCAAGAGATACACCTTGAAATAGTGTTATAAATATTGAGAGAACATCGTTTGTATGCCAAATTATCAAAGTGTTATTTTTGGATATAGGAAGTACGTTTTCTTGGCCATGTCATTTCTAAGAAAATCATTTCTATTCATCCTGAAAATATAGAATTCATTATCTCTTAGAAACCACCGAAGAATGTTCTCAAGATACGATGTTTTCATGATCAAGCTTGTTACTACTGACTTTTTTGGCATGATTTCTCACGACTAGCTTCACCAATGACATCTCTGACAAAGAAGAATGATCCATTCCAATGGACGGCGGAATGTGAGAAGTATTTCCTGGAAATGAAAGTTCAGCTTACATCAACACCTATCATGATCTTTCCAGAATTAGGATAGGGGTTTTTTTGTATTGTGATGCTTCAGGATCATGTTTGGGGTGTGTTCTTATGAAAAGAGATCATATGGCTGGTTATGGTTCAAGGAAGTTTAGGGTTCATGAGAAGAATTACCCCAACACATGATTTGGGGTTTTCTACAGACTTCTATGCTTCAAAAAACAAGATGCATTATCTATTTGATGAGAAATTTACTGTGTTTACGGATCACAAAAGCATGAAACACTTTTTCTCACAGCGATATTTGAATCTGAGGAAAAGGAGATGGATGAAGTATCTCCAAATTTTTGAATTTGACTTGATGTACACACTATGTAAAGGAATTTTGGTGGCAGATGCATTGAGTAGAAAGTCATATGCTCAGATGGTGAAAGAAGCTTTAGATGAATGGTAATTTATGTCAGTATTAACCAACATATATGTTGAATGTAAATACTAAGGTGATTTTGCGGTTTTCATTTCAACTATTCTTATTCTTGAATTAGTAAAAACAATTAAAGAGGCACAAACATCTGATGTAGAGTGTCTGGTTGTAAGTTCAAAACTAAATGGTAGGGAGACCATTGAGGGCTTGAAACATTGTGGGGGTTCATTTTTGTGTTTTAGATATTAGATGGTTATACCTATTGTTTTTTCGGAATAACTTTCTCATTTTTACCACCATTCTAGATGGGTTGTACATCCAGGTACATAGAAGATTCGTAATTCATTGAAGGAATAGTTTTTGGTGGAGCAGCATGAAAAAGAAGGTGGCCAAGTTCATCTCACGGTGCTAAAATTGTCAGCAGGTTAATGCAGAGAATAATAGACCAATTGGTATATTACAAATATTTTCCCATCCTAGTGGGTAAATGGTATCAGATAGAAATGGATTTTGTTACAACTCTTCCAAGAATGCTCTAGAAACATGATACCATTTGGGTGATAGTAGATCGCCTAACCAATTTGGCCCATTTCATCCCTATTCGTGAAACTCATATGGTGAAGGATCTTTCAAAAATATATACCCGTAAAGTGTTTAAAGAATTTTGTTCCAGTGTCAGTAGTATCAGATAGAGATCTGAGGTTCTGGCCTCATTTCTGAGAATCCATACTATAATACCTTGGTACTCAGTTGATTATGATCACGGCGTATCATCCTTAGACAGATGGATAATTCGAGCCAACGATACAGATGTTGGAAGACATGTTGCAGGATTTTATAATGGATTTTGGTGGCTCATGAGAGGATCAGATACCTTTATTGGAGTTCTTATAAATTAAAAGCTATGAAGACTCGATACAAATGGATCTGTTTGAAGCATTGTATGGACACCCTTATCGTTCTCCACTATGTTGGGAGGAAATGGGTGAAACTTCACTAATCGGGCCAAGACATGTTCAAGAAACAACGGAGAAGTTTCAGTTTATTAGAAAGAAGATGGAGACGGCTAAGAGTCGTCAAAAATCTTATGAAGATCCCCATCAAAGATTTTTGTCATTCTTTGTGCATGATCGTGTCTTTTTGAGGATCTCTCAAAGGCTTGGAAATTGTCTCTTTGGGAAGTATGAAAAGTTATCTCATATATACATTGGTCTTGTGAGATACTCAAACGAGTTTTATTGGTGCACTACTACAAATATGGCTTATAATAGCGCTAAAAACGGCCTTTAACAGTGCTAAAAAAGCATTGTTAATCTCAGCGAAGATAAAGGGGGGGGGGTACCCCTTATCAACGCTAAAAAAAGAGCTGATAAAGGGGGACTTTTATCAGCGCAAAAAAAGAACTGATAAAAGTGCCCCTTTATCAGGGCTATTTTCAGCACTGATAAATGCATAATATATCAACGCTATTTTGAGCTCTGATAAAAACTACCTTTATCAGCGCTCAAAATAGCGCTGATATATTATCCATTTATCAGCGCTTAACTAGTGCTGATAAAGGCCAAAGATCCTATGCAAAACCAAAACCTGCCCAGAACCTGCCCAGCACCTGCACACATTACAGCACCTGCACAGATCACAAACAACACCTACACATAGCAAAAACAACACTAACACACAAAGCACAGAAGAACAAAAATGATACATACATTTACTTGAAATCATGAATACAAAACAACACACTTCTATATACCTTTAAAACAATGTTTAATTTGGTTAAAATTACATTTATCCAACAAAAAGTTAAAAAACAATGATGTTCCATCCTTTTTGCATCCATCTGCTCTAAAAAATTGTCATCCAGGGCGGCAGTTTCTGAACAAAGCAGGAAAAATATTTCACCTACATAATAAAACAAATATTATTTTAGTAATACAATAATGAAATAAAGAATGGGGTTGCTAAATGGAATTATGCTAGTGAGGCACAAAACATAAAATAACCAATTAATGAAATTGGAGCATGGCTAGGGATAATCATCTATAATAATCAAATGGCCCAATGTTTAGTAGAACATGGCCTATTTAATGATTCGAGGGGGAATAGATAAACCTAATGTTTGGTTATAAGGTTATGATGGTCTCACATTGATGGTTAATAGTTTTTCAAATAATGTGATGAACTTGTGTAAGGTATGAGTTTTTGGGGAAGTATCTCTATATGGTGTAATAATGGATTGTAAGCCACTCAATGAAATTATACAGATTATAAGATTGTGTATATTGATTCCCACGTTGTTGGAAAATGAATTATTTTACCCTTAGGCCTAATAATTCACCTAATTAATGAGTTGAATTAACAAATTTTCACTATCAACCATTAAAGTGGGTTACCCTCGTATATCCCTCATTCCACTCAACAAAATCCTTTACACACACTCTCCTCCTTCTCCCTTCAATAATGGGATATGTCCATTACTTTTGAGATAAATCAAATATTATCAGTTACATTAAAAGAGTGGTGGAATATCTTCAACCCTATTATCCTCCTCTATATTCTTCTCCTTCATCCCCTAACTTTGGTTTCAACTATTAGGGATTTTGGTCTCCATTCCACAGCATCGTGATGCTATTGGATACCAATTATGGTCCTTTTTCAATGACATTAAACCTTGTCTATATAGCCACGGTTTAATACCATGGTTATATGTCCCCCCATTCCATAAAAAAGAAGCACCCATGCCCCTTCCCCAGCACACCCCCTACACACTGCCCACCCCTGAGCACACCCCCTACCCCTGCACAATCCCTGCCCCCTGGACACCCCCTGCCCCATTCCCCAAAACACCCCTGCCCACTGCACTTCCCCCCTTCCCATTGCACACACCCCTGCCCACCCCCTACATATTTCAAAAGAACCCAGCACACCCCCAACCCATTCCCCTACCACTTTTCCCCCTTCCCCCTCCCCCAAAAAACCACCCCTGCCCTCTCAACATGTCCCCTGCACATCATAAAGAAAATACCTTGTATGGAAATTGTGCTCAATTTACATTATACGCATCATATATATCAACACATTCTCATGTACTTTAATTCAATGTAAATACACATATATATACTCTCTACATCTCATAAGAAAACCCTCTTTAAAATTCACAAACACATTAAATCCATTTGAAAACACCCATCACACCACTTTATCATTTCTTCAAACACATTTAAAGGACTTAAGCATGAAAATCCACAAGAAATTCAACTGCATTCATTTTAAAAATAACATTCAAGTCTATACACACCCCAAATTACTTTGATAACACTTTTTTAACCACGCAAACATTTCATATAGTACACTTACCAAGCAAATACAGAATAATAAATTCATCATATAATGTAAAAGCATGGAATCACCTACATAATGCTTGGAATCTTCCGAAATCTGCTGTAAAACATAAAACCTCACCTCCACAATACCTTAATAAGGACTGATTAAACATTAATATTGAATATATTAATGGAAACCCATGTTTAACTTGTGTCGTTCCATGAGTTTAACATCCCACAAGTATAGAGGGTCATGATTTAATGTCTTACAGATATGTAAGACCTGGGTGGATCAAAACACTTATAAAGGTGGATCAGGTAGGTACATCTATAGGAGGGAGCACATGGAATGTTTACCAGATAAATGGATCAAACCGCCCAATGTGGTCTGACCCAGGTTTGGTACATCACATAAAGGTAAGGTTTCTCATTTTGAAGAATTATTCGGATTCCACTAAGGGAAATACAAGAGGGAAAATAAGCGAAGGTGTACCCTAGTGAGGGAGTCACCATGGTTTACCATTAGTTGGTATTTAACCACATGGAGGCTTCCTACATACCCTATTTAGAATACAAGGATCAAAACCGTATATTTAAAAGAGGTATTTTGTGGTTATTACCCATGGTTAGCTTCCCTTCACTCTTGGAATACTCTTGGTTGGATGAGTATGGGTTTTGTGGGGCTTATGAATTGTCAGATTCTCATGTTCTTCAAATAGTATCAATGGGATGAATGGGACATACGTGCTAAGATGGAACATGTGAGTGGCGTGATCCTTTTAAAGAGGCATGAGGCACAAAAAACATGTGGAGCTCTCAGTAAACATTATTTATGGTGGCCATGGGGCTCATCAGACTCCACATACCTTCCATAAACACCTCAAGACATCACGAGGACCAGATTCTACATGATGGTGCATCACATGGTTGATTCTTTTGATGATATATTGGTCGTTTCAGCTTGGATTCCATCTCAACCAGCCTTTCCCTTACTTGAATTATCTTGGGACGCATATTTTGGTTCCAAAAAATCCCTCAACGGTACCGATTATCTCATGCATCTACCAAGAAATAATTGTGCAAGTAAAACAACAACACATGTGCTCAGATACAAGTTCAAACAAATGAGATACAAGAAATGGATTTTGTTGATCCTCAGTGGTTTCGTCATTCACCCCATATGCACTGCACACCATCGTGCCTTACTTGAATATTGATTCATTCAAAGATCAATAATATGAATCTCGGGATAGAAAATATTGAGTAATAAATTAAGATTTCAATACATCGGAGCATTCTCAATTCACCAAAGAATGTTGGAGGTTAACCAATGATCATATATAGATAACATAAGTAGTAGGAATTCACCTTCATCCTATTTGTGTACAATATTCCATCAGGTATGTTGCCTATTCATTTCGAAACACATGTATATCATCTTTTGAATATGAGTTTATGTGACCGTTATGGTAGTAATGAAAAAATATAAATACACAAAGTATTAATAAATATTTTAAATGAACACATAATTATTTTCGAAATTACCTCATCACGGATACTAGTTTGTTGATGAAATATGATCTCATTCATAAATTTACAAACATAATAACCATAGTCCTTTCAATTTGTTTGATTTGGACACTAAAAAAACATCGACAACAATAAGTAATTTGTTTTGATATGTGTTTGGATAGTGAAATGTTATTATATATACCTGGATACTTTTCCAGTTAGAGATCTTGTAGGCTTGCTAATGCTTATGCCCTGGATTCATTCCATGCATTAGATGATATTGATGCACCGCCCTATCATAACAGAATCCTCATTAAAAGATAATATAAATTATATAACTAGATGTTTAGTTTTAAATTGATGGATCTAGTGTATTACGAATTAACAAACTCCATCATGCATGGTCAGTTTGTTGGATATCCATGCGTTGAATCCAGAAAATAAATCATTGGAGTATCCAAATTTACTGCAATCAGCATCCAATGCTCCCTAAAAATACAAAAAGGAATAAGTAAAGAAAGAAATGAAAATATAGTTGATATGATTAAATTGTAGAGTTTTACCCCTGCAACGTTCATATTAAAAAGAGTCTGTCATCCATAATTTTGATTTGAAACGATTTGAGAAGGGATGACATTATTGCAGCCTCTTTATCAGAATCTATTTCGTCTTTTGAAGAGGTGGTGTGAGGACTAACGAGTCCAAAAAAATTCATGGGGAAATCCCTTCAATTGTTTTTCATATATACATCTGCGACAAATATAAAATGTATTTAGTCAAAATTATCAGAGTATATCAGCTTTTGTAAAATCAAATCATGAAAACTTACCTCATGTATACATTTACAACTGAGGAGCCTAGCCATTCATACTTGTTGAGTTCATTTACATTTTTAGCACTAATGAAATCTGATATTTACTCTCCATAGATATAGTTTTCTAAATCAACTATGTGAGTACTACCGTCTTTCAACTTTGTATCTACATGAGCCTGCAATGATATTAACTGTGGATATAGAACGAACGGGTGAAGGTTCTCTCAGTAGACTGTTTCAATCGGTTGGTTGATCCTTGAGATAGTTTTGATCTGATATATCATTTCACCCCACAGTCTTTTTCATTATTTAATAAAATTCATTGGTTCAGACCTTTTTTCATTTAATGTTAAAGGTCTTGCTTGAAAAATAAAATTGAAATGAATACCTTTTATCGACATGTTTTTTTACAAGAACTGTTTGCCATGCGATGAATGTTCTAACAGCTTGTTCAACCATATGAATGTTGTCATCATCATTTGGAAAAGGTAGCTTGGCACTCGGCTCACTAGCTACGTTAATTGACACTCTAAGATGATCTTTTGGAAGATTTCTGTTGTGTAGAATGTTGTTTTGCGTATTGAACACCGTAGCCCTCGCTACAAGGCGATAGGTGGGAGTTGATAAATATAAATCATAGTAATTTTCACCCTGTGGAATATTAGTACAGAAAAGGTATCAGTGTATATGTAAATCACATTTCATAGAAATTATTAAAACATTTATTACCTCATCTAAGTCAATTTTTTTGGGGAATGGCTCGCCTCAAAGCTGGTGGGGGGTGGGGCGAGATCGTCACGCACGAGTTGTTGTTGTGTTGTTTCTTCTGTTCACCTCTCCCCCATCAATTTTTCTATCATCTATCTCTAGTGTTGTAATTCTTCTTGAAAAATAGATAATTGTTCTTGCATCTTTTCTATTTTTTCATTTTTCTCCCCCGCTTGTTTTTGTTTTTGAAAATATGTTCGGGGTGTCACCCTAAAACCAGCACCTCTGACGCGGCCATACTTTTCTGGCTTCTTCAAGGCTAATGAAAGTATGTCTGCATCTGGTGTAGTTGTTGTTGATTCTTGTGACTATTTCAGATAGAAAATATAGAAAATAAGTAGTTATTGTAATATAATAGATATTTAAAGAAAATGAAATTTATATTATGTCATACTTACACATGTTTCCCAAACTTTTTGTGTGTTTTCATCTATCAATATACCCTATTTATTTACACGAGCCTCCTTCCATAGAACATGGTGTCAGATGGATATGGATTTTGATTGTGATTCATCAATCTTCATATAAACAGAGAAACATGGTTATGGTGTTATTTTATGTCACATATTAGTATTAGGGTTGATTTAAAAGACAAACCAATTTTTTCTCAAGTTTAGCATACCCCATCCTTGATTTACGGTAAGGGTACGCTGGTTCTGTTGCGCGTTTTTTATTTTCAGCACTCAGTAGTTGTTTCATAAATAAAAAAATGTCAATCAGAGTGATGAATACAAGAAAACGTCAAACAACGTATTACCCCACACAGTATACCTGAAAAGTATGCTCCCCACGACGGTTGATAAAAGCATTCCACACTCCATGGGATATCAAGTGTGTGTAAATATGAGGTGGGTGTGGCTTGATTTTCCCTTCTGCATCTTTATGATGATATTTCATTAAAATTGTGCGGAAACCTCTATAAATACTTCCTAAAACTCTTAATACATATTCCTTGTGTGAGGAATCTACTATAAATGCACTCTACAATGGATGATGAAGAGTAATTCAATGTTTTCGTATTTTATTTTATTTTAATAAATTAAAAAAATTATATCATAATGTTACTGTAATCTCTTCTCACATTAGTGTCTTCAGCCCGGTGACAACATGGTGCCACAACTGTACATCAATCGGCACGCTTTACCGAGTAAATATTCCAATGTAGCTACTAAAGATGGCACTCTTGGGGTTAACATTATAGCCTCGCTTATTCCATCCCACCTCAAATTTGATTCCTTTTGCTTTTGCCTTAAGGATTTTGGCTAACACTGTCAAACTATGACCCTCTTTTTTTTTTGCGCTTTCAGGGTTTCATTTCCTACCATTTCCTCAGAAGTAGCAACAATATCTTTCCTCGGAGCCCTAGCATCGGTAATGGGACCAGCAGCAATAGGTTGAAAAACCTGTTGTACCTCAGCACTGGGACCAGCAACAACAGGTTGAGAAACCAGTTGTTGTTATGTAGTGGGACAACCGACTGGTGGTTGAGAGACCTTTTGTGCCTCAGGATTGGGTGAATCAGCAGGTGCAGAAGTCATTATTTGCAGAAGTGGTTTAATATTTAATTTAGATTACATAAAAACAGTAAATAACAGATAATAACATAACGTAACAAAATATATGTTACAATAAACAAATAACCTGATTATTTTACTCTTTTTTTTCATTAAAGGCTGAATAGATTTGACTCCTCTATCGACTATGTAAATTCCTTCATTGTGGTCTCCTCTGACATACAAAATGCCGTCTACATTGGGACCACTGCGAAATGTTTGTGAAGTCCCTATAAAAGGGTCAACCTTCGTTGAACTTTCATCCCACCCTTCAGTTGTTTTGGTCGATAACAAAACAATTGACCAATTTCGGTTTGCGGGGTCTGGAACATAAAATACTTGTACTGCCTGTGATAACATTATAAATGGTTCGTCTTTCTCCCCTCCCTTACTGAAATCAACTTTCACGAATCCTAATTCATCTATTTTAACAGCACTCCTATTATCAACCCACTTGAATTGAAAAATCAGCACTTTGAATTTCGTATAATCCAACTCCCATTTTCATTTGATGATTCGAACATATGACATATTCGCATAAATTAAATTTCTTTCCTTATCACCGGAAACATGCATCGCCTTAGCCACAAGTGTAACACCACTATTCTGCATGGTACTGTCTTCATCGTGATCATTAGTATAGAATGTATAACCGTTAACTGCATAAGCATTGTAAGATATTATGTACACACTTTCTCCTCCGGGTAGCCATCGAAGTCATTTTGAAATTGAGTCTGGATTTTCATCTAACTTCTTAAAAATATGGTCTTGAAACCATCCTATAAACTGGAGAATATGTGTATCTGATATCCACTTTTCATCCCTAGAAGGATTCAAATGCCTATAAAATTCTTTGTGGGTTTGAACATATGGGTCAACGTCGAAACTGTTATGAAAAACATAAAGGTGGGCCTACTCCTGATCTGTAATATTGACTGTGACAACCTCTCATCCAGAAATTCCTTCACCCTCAAGCTGCTCAATGTGATGAGATTTCGGTAGGACAATGGTTTCCACACCAGACAGGTATTCGGTACAAAATTCAACAGCTTCCCCAACAATATATTGCTCCACAAAACAACCCTCTGGCCAAATTCATTTTTTGACATACCCTTTCAAAATCATCATATACCATTCAATGGGGTACATCCATCTATAATTTACCAGACCACATAGTCAAATCTCTCTCACCAAATGAACCATCAAATGAACCATCATATAGAAAAATGTCGGCGGGATGAACTTCTCCAATTCACATAATATGACGGAAATTTCTCTTTCCATAGTTGGAATTTTGGTCGAGTATATAACTTTACTGCATATAGCTTTGAAGAAGAAGCAGAGATTTGTTAATTTATGGCGGACATTCTTGGGAAAAATGTAACGTAAATCTATAGGAATTAGATCTTGCATCAAAACATGGCAGTCATGTGATTTCAGACCCTTTAATTTTAAATCTCCCATTGACACGATGTTCTTGATATTTGATGAATACCCCTCTAGAACCTTTACGTCATTAAATAAGTTTCATAAGTGATATCTCTCCTACCTGGAAAGAGTGTAAGTAGTGGGAGGAAGAAATGTTCATTTTTCACCCTTCACTGGTGCCAACTCTTCTCATATTCCCATATCAACCATGTTCAGTCTAGCCTTAATTCCGTCCTTTGTTTTACCGAGTGCATTTAGTAACGTGCCGATTACACTATCACATACATTTTTTTCAACATGCATAACATCAAGAAAATGTCTGACATACAGAAAATTCCAGTATGGTAATTCAAAAAAAACTGATCGCTTTTTCCAACCAGTTTTCGTAAGGTTTTTCGAAATTGGTATACCAAAAGTTGTGTCCAAATATTTTACTTTCTCAAAAAATTGATCACCTGTTAGTGGGCACGGTGTTGTACATTCCTCTGAACTTCCGTCGAATGATGTCGTCTAAGATCGGTACTTATGTTTTTGGGGTAGAAATCTGCGATGTCCTAGAAACACAGTTTTCGATGAATGTTTCAACCTAATTGACTATGTACCTTGTTCGCAAACATGACACCCTTGAGTTCCTTTAATGCTATATCCTGACAAATTTCCATAAGCAGGAAAGTCATTTATCATCCTGTATAACATGGCTTTCAAAGTGAATTTTTCATTTTTGTAAGAATCATACATCGTAACACAGGAATCCCACAATATTTTCAAATCCTCGATCAATGGGGCCCAATAAACATCAATATCATGACATGGTTGTTTTGGTCCTGATATAAGCATAGATAACATGATTTATTTTCATTTCCTGCATAACCATGGTTGTAAGTTATAATTTACCAACATAACCGGCCATGTACTGTGACTATTTCTTCGAATACCAAAAGGATTCACCCCATCTATAGATAACACCAGACAAAGGTTTTTCAGCTCATTCCCAAATTCAGGATACTCGTGATCAATTCTCTTCCACTGGGGAGAGTCTGTCGGGTGATGTTATTTCCAATCTATAATTCTTGTATCTACATGCCATGTAAATTGTCATGTAGTCTCCTCACTTCTATATAGGCGTCTAAACCGAGTAAGGATTGGAAAGTACCATACAACTTTCGTAGGACTAGAATCATTTTTCTTGTATCGGGAAGCACCATAGTTTGGGAATTCTTTAAGTGATTTTTAGTCCTTGTGAAGCAATATACAGTCACTCTGGAAAGCATGTATTTTTTCAGAGATCATACCCATCGATCGTAGCACTCGTTTGACATCTTATGTTCGTCTTGGGAGTTCATTATCTTCTGGGAGCATGTCATTCAAGAGAGAAAGTAGTTCCGTAAAACGGGCGTCACTCCACTCGTTGCCTGATTTCAAATTATATATCTTCAATACGGCTGACAATGCTGTATATTTAGTGCAACCAGCATACAATGGAGTTTTTTCACAACTCTTTAACTTCTCAAACAATTTTGGGAAATCAAGAATTTCATCCTCAACTGTCCTTTTCATTTCCTCAATACAATCTTCATCATCATTCACATCTGTAATCACACTCTCCATACGATCGTCTTCACTGTTCACGCTTCTAATCGTATCAGATGATCTATAAAATGTAGTGTTCTCTGAGTCACTACCTACATTGGTTTTTTCCCCGTGATTATTCAAACATGTATAACTTCGATCTATTCTGTGAAAGATCAGGTGTTCTTCCAACTCCTCTGGACTAATTTGTCTTGAATAACAACAGCATAAACATGAACAAAGTATTTAAGAAGGTTCACATGCATGATTTTCTACAAACTGGATATACACTTTCACGCCATCTTCATACTCTTTTGTCAACCGATTGGAATTCATCCATTCATTATTCATATCCATCGCTTTTATGGGTTCGATCTCGAGAACTTGCCTAATATTATGTTTTAATTAATCAAGTAGCATTGTTTGGGTTTTATAAAAACAAATCATGAGACAAATGCCTTTAAACACATGTGAAATCCATATACATGGTGTGTCCAGTAGGGTGAACATCGTGTATGTATAAGATACATGATTTAATCTGACATATATCAAATTTATTCCAAGTTAGTCTTACAAAGACTGACTGATGCCTTTGAAAATACATGACATTTAGAACAACTTGAGGTAAAGGCATGTACTTTAGATACATATTGAGTCACCACACCAGTTATGCATCACATATTTGTGGAATAGATGGTGTGTAGTACTTACATGACCACTAGGGGTGTATAGTCTATACACATCAAGTCTATATGGTATCTATACATGGTTTGAGTGATGTAAAACACATGTCATCCCTGGGTGTTCATTCATAAGTCAAGTATACGTATATTACCAATTTATATATTCCAATGTTCAACAAGAACAAAACAACATTCAATTCATTTAGTGCGCAAACAAGGACCACCAATGAACACAATTTTCAGCGGGGCATTTAGCCCATACATTTCACATTATAATCATCAATATCAAACTGTAATAACATGCGAACAAGAGGAAACCAATGAGTAACAGGACAAAACAGTAATAAATATGATGTTATCTCAATGTAATCAAGGTGATGATAAGATGTTGGTCAAGATCAACTATGGATTGGGAGTACACTAATATTTAATTGAAAAAAACTACTAAAAACTGATCTATAAAAGGATGAAATATCTTATTCATCAAGTCCATTAATACAACCAATACATTATTTAAAACAAATATCATCTCTAAAAATTCATACAGGCCATAACTACTCCTAAAAGCAGTCCATGTAAGGTCTATCGATGTCCAACTCATCTAATGGTATCCTAATGTCAAATCTATCTTTTTGAAGATCATAGAACCTCATAGATGATCAATGTGACTATCAATGCATAGATGAGGATACATATTCATGATTCTCATCAGGTTCAATCTCCAATAGTCTAAAAAAAGAATAAATACCAATCAACCGTCTATTTTAGAGAACTATAAAACCCCATGGTAAAGTACTATGCCATATGAAACAATTATATTCTATATCATGAAATTTTAAATCAAACAACTGATGCTATTTTGGTGTTATTTTAAAAATTGTGATAGAAACTGAATTTTCTCCCAAAACTAACTAGATTAAAAAGTTTATCTCTTTATTAAGAAGTAAATTTTATACCTCATCAGTGAAAACATCATAAAAATGAACTACCATTGGGGAAAAAAGAATACTACAACATTCTAGCAACATGTACAATATTCCTGACTATTTGAGCCATGAGAAAATACAATATAGATTGAATTTTTACTACATGACCAAATAGAAGATTCCTCTCATCCAAGTGAAAATAACTCAGTCTTTTTTGGATATAAAAAGGTAACTCTCATCTAGGAACAAATGATTTTGGATTTTTATAAAACAAACTAATCCATAACAAAACTAAAATAAAATATTATCATATAATGAAAGGGTGGTTCACAAAATAAATGATAACCACCAATATCTTGAGATCATTCCTTGCAACATGTTATATTCTTGGACTATAATATCAATAGTGTGTCGATGGTGATAACACTATCCAAGCATTAGACCTCCAAGCCTAAAAAATTTATAAAAAGTGTGAAAAAAGGAATGTGATTCTCTTTTATAAAAAATAAATTAAAGGGTAGATGATATAGGAATTGTACCATTGACAGTAGATGATCAAGAATCCACAATATCCATCGTAGAATAGATAACATGCATATGACCAGCCCCTAAACCCTAGGCTGGATCCAGACTCCCTATGTTATATACTCTTCCTTATACTGCAATCCCAGCATGGTGGTACAACATCCCCTCTATTGACCACAACACCAATGGGACTCTAGCTACCTATTATCATAGGAGTGTTTGAGTCCTTCCAAATCTCTTGTTCCATTCATGTTCCCCTACAAAGGCTCTATTGTTGCATTCGCCTAGAAAACCACATTAGGTGGACGAATCTTTTATAAGCATGGAACCTCAACTGCAACACCATACAAACCAAACAATCAAAATTTTAGATTTTATAATGCATCCCTTATTCAATTTTTATTGTAACGCCCCGACCCCAATTACCCAGAGTCGGTGCATTATTACATAACATTGGTATGATCACAAGAAAGATCAAATCTCGAAAGACCGATTGGTTTAGTAGTCTTAGAAACACTAGATAAATTCATAAGTCTTACATTACATCATAAAATGAAAAACTACTACAACAGCATATTGTCTCCATAATCCACACTCATATCCCCACATAATATCCCTGCAGGTCATTCATAATTTACCGCTAACTTCATGGGAAAAATAAAACATAGAAAAGGGGTGAGCTCAAATGGCCAGTAAGGATAACAATATAGCGGAAACTTTCATAAATAAGAATAAACATTTAAGGCAATGTATAACTAAAACAAAAGCCTTTTAAACTTGAACTTTTAACATAGTATGGCATAAATAAAATGAGATAATTCCATTTACTTATTCACATAGTTATTCTACTAATCGAATAATCACATGCAAAATCAATAACCACTTTCATAATGATGGAATGCATAATGCCAGACTATCATAACCACATGGCCAAGGCCTCGTGCCAAGACTACAAATAATATTTTGTCAAGGCTTTGTGCCAAGACACTAGTTTGTCTCATGAGACCTACCGATGAAATTTTTTTATAAAATACTTACGTTTAAAATTGCTAAAAAATACTCTAGTGTTTTTCTGAAATCATTATGCAAGCTTTTGAAAACAAAATAACTAATTCTGAGACTGCTCGACTAATTATAGGCTATGATGGGTCCACTTCCAATCCCTTCCTATCTAACACACTCGAGAGTCAGGTTTTTTGAAAACTTTTTTTAAGCTTGCGTTAAATACATATACATTTGCACTGGATTTTCATATTTTGGAAAGAAATATCTCTTTTTTTGAAATCATTTAAGATCCATATAAAATAAAACATTTTCTTTGAAAATATCCTTATAAGCTTGTAAGGGAAGCTTTAAAGATTTTATAATGGCGGAAAATAGCCGCACCCACTGTATATGTTAAAAAAACATTCTTACCTTAATTCTGTCGAAAAGGTTAAAAAGGACCTTGTTTTGAAAACGACGGAAAGATTCCTTTATAAACCTCTTATAAAAAGTCAAACAAGGGTATAAATGACTTTAACCCATATTCTTGTAAATAATAAATATGTTTTGAAATACATTTCTAAGAAACATGGATGTGGATGATAAAGAAATCCCAGTAGATTATTACGTATAAACAACCTCAGATAATGAAGAGATTGTGAAATAACCCTTACCAATTTGGTAACTTATGAAACATACAACCCATGAAAGAGGTATCATACAATGAATATGTAAATACACATAAATTAGAGTGTATTACACAAAGAATATAATTATAGGCAGTACATACACCACACAAAAGGTAATGGTGGAAATATGGCATGAATCTCACAGGAATAAGGAGTGAGATGAAAACCCCTTACCTTGTACTTTTCCTTGGTTGGGGTAGGTCAACCTCCTCTTCTTCGGGTTCTTCCTTTTGATTTGATCAAAAGGGCTCCTTAGGTTGGCTTTCTGATCAAACTAAGGCCTCTAGGTTGTAGTGAGGGATGTTGGGAGAGTATTTGGGCAGAGTTTGGACGAACCAAAAGGCATTGAAGGTGTGAAGAAATGAGAAGGAGGAGTGCCCTTTTATAAGAGGGGTGAGGGGCACCTTTGGAAAAGCTAGAGATATTAGTTTATAATAAACTCATAATCGGTTTCCAATGGCTCCAAAGTTGATTATTCAAAGGTTAAGGTGGGGATAGGTCGAAAAACACTCAACCAATAGAATTTAGACAGGTTTGGGTACTTATATTAACCTTATCTTTAAGTATTAACTCTAAGTTAATTAGTTTCACTTTTACAATGTCTCTTTGTATTTTTATATAATATGGTTAATAAACTTACTATATACATCCAAGAGACCCCCAAGTGGTCCATTAATGATGAAACTATCATGATATAAGTCTCTTGGCCGAATCGTAGATTTTTAGGAATTTAATATCAATTAATAATATAATATTTGTTTTAAGAACTCTTTTGTGTCAATTTTGACACTATTCAATAGTTGATTTTTGTGAAACTCATAACAGATTGATTACTTCTAAAAAAGTCAATTAAATCAATCCTAATATATCATATTATCCTAGAAAATTAGTTTAATTCATTAAAAGTTTCATATTATATTTATTTGGGTATTTATGATATCAATTATTTTAATTATTCACTATTATAGTAATTACTGCATCATCATTGTGTCATAAATAAAATAAATTATTTAATGTCTAAAAATTATAAATAAAATATCATTATGTAAGAAATTGTTTTATCTTTCTAATGAATATTTATAATCTAAAATCCAAAATATATAACCCTATGTAACAATTGTTTTTCTAAAAGATATATGCTTGTGTTATTTTTGTATTCATTTTAACTTAATTAAAATAAAGTGTCATTATCACTTAAAAGTGGATCCATGGGGTCCCAAAATCGACCCAAAGATTCCCATGGTCGACCATGTATCAACCAATAGGGTTAAGACACGTTTTAGGGTAATTTAGTATTATTATAATATTATTTTTTAACCCTTATTTACCGGATTTACCCTTAACCGTGGTAAATAAAATATTTACCGCAGTAATTATTCAAAATGTCTAAAAATAAAAGTTACCTATTTACACAATTTTAACATCCTGATTCCAAATATGGAATCCATTTTCCTAAATTCAAAACACAGAAGTGGCAGAAATTAATTTAAAATTAATTCCCGCTGTCAAAACAAAAAGCGTGTTTTTAAGAGATAATAACTATCAAAAGATTGACACTTGTTTATGTTCGGTTTAATTGTAAAATTATGTCCAATGACCGACATTATATTAAATGGTAAAAACATATTCTAAATATACTTCAAAACTACTAAAATTCATAATTTATCACTATTAATTATTTAGATTAAAAAAGTTGTTTTTAATTAAAATTTAGTAATTTTCACTATTCATCAAAATATGAAAGTTGTCCGAAAAGTACCAAAATTTCACCTTAGGCTAAATTCGATATTCTGAATACAGAAATGAAGTCCATTTTAAAATATAAAATATATATAATTTCGAAAAGTAGGTATTACTATTCATAACGACTAGTTTGATTTGTTGTGGTGTGTGTTAAAACTCAATGTTGCGTACAACACACGCTACTGTATTATTCAAAGAAAGCGTACCGTGGAAGCTTGGGATGTTTCATTTTAAATTTTTGATGTCCCTATTTAGTCAAAAAGTTTAAAATATTGTATTTAAAAATGGTTCACTATTAAAAGTTGATAAAAGTGCAATACTGAAAATGAATTTGTTCTTGCATTATATCTAAGAAACTCATAATATGGATTCTAAAATTATAAGGATTATATAAAGTTTAAAATTTAGATAATACTATTCATAACCTCTTTTGAATGGCTTTTTTTTTGTAAGTCATGGTGTGATTGAACTCGGTGTTGCGTGTAGTGCAAGTTATTGAATTATTTTGAAGAAATAACACACTATGAAATCTTGGGGTGTTACATTTTTTGTTACTTCAGGGGTTATCACAGAAGTTTTATCACCCTGGTGTGTTCATTCATAAGTCAAGTATACGTATATTACCAATTTATATATTCCAATGTTCAACAAGAACCAACCGACATTCAATTCATTTACTACACAAACAACGACCACCAATGGCCACAATTTTTAGTGGGGCGTTTAGCCCGAACATTTTACTTTATAACC
Source organism: Viscum album (assembly GCA_963277665.1). Lineage (NCBI taxonomy): Eukaryota > Viridiplantae > Streptophyta > Magnoliopsida > Santalales > Viscaceae > Viscum > Viscum album. Next base: position 770,229,215 of record OY728135.1, on the reverse strand, counting down.
ATCAATATCAAACAGTAATAACATGATAACAAGAGGAAACCAATGAGTAACGGGAGAAAATCGCCGCAAAGGTGTTGTTAAGCACACGGCAGAGGTGCATACATGGCAGAGGAGAGGCGCACAGTAGAGGATATTTCCAACTGAAAAGAAAACATTAAATAGGGGAAACCCATGAGAATAAAATAATATAAAACCAAGTACACCATTTACCACATCCCACAAACCCAAAAAAGACAATGCATTCAAATAAATTTAAATTAATTAATAGAAATCACTATCTGATAACTAATTTTTATTCAACCCATAGGTGTAATCAAATCCAAATAGGAATCATAAGGATAACATACCTCGAGAAAAGAAATCCAACCATAATAGTGATCAAGCATAGAACAATGTGAACTAGATGGAACTCAGGATGGGGAGTAATCCATCATGTAATAACTCTAAGAAATTAGTGTGGTGAAAAAATCCCAACATCCTATTAGTATTTTTGGTGTGATATGTTATACTCAACACCCGATGTAAGGGACTGTTATTTTCATATATTCTCAACAATTACCTTACCATCTTATGTGATCCTCTATAAAGGTGTATTTTAATTTTAACATTAATGGGGAATTACCTCCCATCAATCAGTTTAATTAGGACCATTTGTATAATTAAGGCACTATTCACATTAATATTTATTTTACAAAACATGAAGAAAAATATCTCCTATGTTCCATTATCCATATAAAATTTCATTCAACGAAATGAAATACACAATTATCATTCTATATAACATGAAGTAGATGGTGTTACCTTTCAACCCATTATAGATCATTTCAATTCATTCAATTAATTCAATAAATTAAAATTAATCCATCATGTAAAATTCACTCCTCATTATTATTACACATTCAATTTTACCAAGAACGGAAAATTCACTAATAAGACTAAAAGGGTCTTCAAAATGGGCCATAATCAACATGGAAATTTCCAACATGGTAAATTTCATTAAGAATCTTGGCCAAACACCTATAATGTGTCTTTAATTCCATTTATATACCCTTGTATCAAGGGAAGCCTCATTTAAAATCTTTGACATAAGATAAATAGGTGTTCAGGGTAGTTAATAATTTGATATTAAATAGATAATTTTACTTGGCACACTCAAGGGGTGTCCATAAAAGAGTTCAAGAACATCTAACCCATGAACCAAGATTCAATGGGTCTTTATTGAGGTGAAAGGATTAATTAAATAACTCAATAATATCAATAATCCATTGACTCTTGCAATAACACCTTAAATCAGGACTTCACACATTCAATTCAAGTGATAGAAAAACAAATTACCTGAAAATGAATATCAATAATGGTAGCGGCGGTGGTGGAGGTAGCGCCGGAGGCGAAGGCGGCAGTGGCGGCGACGGCGAAGGCGGAGGCGGCGACGACGTCAGAGGTGGCGGTCGCGGTGGCATAGGTGATAGCGGTCGCGGCAGCGGGGGTGGAGTCGGCAAAGTCAGTGGCGGTCGTGGTAGCGGGGGCGGGGGCGGAGGCAGTGGCGGAGACTGAGGAGGATGAGGAGGAGGAAACAGGAGGATGAGGAGGATGAGGAGGCTGAGGGAACGGTGGAGAGGGGTCTGGTTTAGCTTCCGTAAGATATTGACCGCGTGCAAGAGAGGACGGCCTATTAGGGTTATTAAATAAAAATCGACAGAACCTTTATCACCGCTTGTTAAAAGTGCTGATAAAACATTCATTTATCAGCGCTTTTTTTGCACTGATAAAGATATTCCTTTATTAGCGCTTTTAGATAGCGCCAATAAAGGCATACCCCTTTATCAGCGCTTTCTATTAAGCACTGATAAAGGGCAGCACTTCCCTTGCCCTGTTTTGTGGTAGTGGTGTCATATCAGTTGGCATTACCACCACATATCAGTTTGGTGCATAATGGGTTCCATGTATTCTAGTAGAAATAGTATCTCCTTGATCCTGACCATGTGATCATATGGGATCAAGTTGACCATGAACTAGATGCATCATGGGTACATATCCCAATGCGGATCATGGATAGACAAGATAAAATCTTGCGTGGGAAAAGTATCGGCCTAGTGCAGGTTTTAGGGAAACATAGCCAGATTCATGAACACACATGGGAATGTGATAAGGAAATAAAAGAGCAGTGTCCAGAACGCTTTTTGACCATCGAGAGTTTTCGATTTTCCAAGGATGGAAAGACCAATGGTGGAGAGAGTGTGGTACCCCCAGCTTCGGGTACATAACCCCTTTCATCATTTTTTTTAAATGGTGGGTCATTGATTGGGTTTCCATAAAATATAGAGTTTCTATAAAATATAGAGTTTCCTAAAAATAGAGAGTCTATATAAAATAATGATTTTACATAATATATAGAGTTTCCATTAAGATTGGTGCTTCCATAATGTTGGTTGTTTCTATAAAATGGGTTGTTTCTATAATGTGGGGTGTTTCCATAAAGTGGGTTTCTTCCATAAAGTGTTGTGTTTCCATAAAGTGGGATGTTTCCACAAAAAATGTGTTTCCATAAAAAGGGTAAAGGTGATGTTTTGTAGAGTTTGGGAGTTTTATAAGGAGTTTTGGGACCAAAAGTAAGGTCGCCCGATCCATACATGGTTTTCCCAAACCCAGTGGTCAAACCATGCGCAGAGGTCAAATCAAGATCCTATTTTCTAGGAGATTACTTTTTTTCTCTATATATTTCGTTTTGGATTAAAAACACCCCTATTTCAAGATTAATCTCCATATAGGGCTGGAGAACCCTCCTCACACATGTTGGAGCCATCCTAGAGCCATCCCTTGTTGATTTAAAGCCTGATTCTTGGGGTAAGTTCCTATCTTCTTGGTTCTTTTACACTCATTCTCCCCTTCTGGTTTTCTTATATCCACACCTCATGTTGGTATATATAGGTTTTTTAATGTCAATTAAGGCTAAATATGGTGTTGTTCATGGTAGAGGTAGATATCTATGATGCGTTCTTGGAATCTTGATCTGATTCTTAAGGTATGTCACCATTCACTCCTGATTTGTCATGTTTTCGTAGATCTTATTAGATTTACTTCTCCGATCTCAATTTTTCCTCATATCTGAACCTATAGTGGTTAGATATACTTTTTTCGTTGCCAAATAATTCAATTTTGAGTTGTGATCTTGCTATGAAAAAAGAACTAAGGTTGTTCTTGGAAAATTGACCAACCTTCTTGTGCGCTCTTCATCTGTTGTAGAGTTTCATAAAAAACCTTTAAGAAAGGTGGCTTCAATATCATATCCTCTTGATATAATAGATTGAGTTAGTTTTAAATTTTTTTATTTTAATGGGATTTATTTTGAAAATCATTGAATAAATATTCATCAATTATGATTTATGGTTTTAGTGAAATTGTGAAAACTTTGTGAATGGTTGTCTAATATGATTTAGCCTCTTGAATGTAATATTATGATTTTAAATTAATGATTTGATGGAATTGTTAAAAGGTTTGATGAAAATTTGTTTTCTAATAAGAAGGGTGTTTTTATTGAAAATGTGTTTGGGCATGATTGTTGGGCATATTGTTCTGTGAGTTTAAATTTCATTTCTGGGGAATGGTAGAAATATGACCATGTGCTCAGTGAAAAGGTTAAATGAAGCCCGGGATATAGATTTTATATTGCATAAATGAATATTGGTTGAAATATGACATTGTTCTCGGTGCCAAAGGGTTAATGGAACATGGGAAATAATAACCTTGTGATGACTTGGTAGATCGACGAGAACCCACTCATGATTATGGAACTGTCATAACGTATCCTAAATGGTTGGTTGTATTGGTTTTTGGAGTGGTTGGGTATTACAAAAATGGGATATTGTGAAATGATTCTAAATCTTTTTTAGTTATTTTTCTCATAATATATATTGATGGGAAAATTGTTTTCAATTGTACTTATATGCTTTTTGTAATGGATAGTTTTGGAAACATATTTATATTTAGTTATAAACATTTGTTTGTGTAATTATTTAATATAAACTATGTTATATAATCATTGATAACTATTATATTCTGGAGTCCTGATTTGGGATGTAATTGGGGAGAACCTAATGAGTTTTACACTCACACATGCTTTGGAACTTCGGTGCTTTTTTCTGATGTTATCTTCCAGGACAAGGGAAAAGGTAATGTTTAAAATGTGTTTAGCACTACCTCGTGATGTTTGGGATGTTCAGAGATTGTGGATCTCGGAGATTGTGGAGCATGGAGTCTTGAGTTATTTTGAGAGTCTTGTGTTTTTATCCATTGTGTACTTTAATACTTGGTTATTCTTCTATTATTGATTACTTTGATGTGGTTTTGAGATACATGAAGTTGTTGAGTTGTCTTTCATTAGTTCATGTATTATATAGTGAATGTTTGGTTATAGTTGGTTGTATTATTGGTTTATTTATTAAATGGAAAATCATCCCTAACTTGTATTTGAAACCCTTTGGCATTTATTTCCATCCTTTTGCATCTTGGGTATGTCACTTAAGGCATATGAATGACTCGTTGTACTCTCAAGCCAATGAGAATTGTTGGGTCATCACATGGTGATTCAGAAAACAAAACGTCATTTTGTGACATGTTATTTATTTCTGTCGGTATTCCTTATGTGAAAATCAATGTTTTCTTAAATACATTAAATATTGGACTACCTCTTTTGGTAAAAATGGTTATAAAAATTTTCAAGTATCAATTAAAGAATTCTTTATAAGGATAATTTAATGTGACATACTTTTGTTGATGTATATTTTTAAAAATTAATATCTAAAATTTAATTTCATGATGAAATTTTATACATGTGGTGTTTTACATTTAAAAATGTATTTTCATGCATTCTAATGAGGTTAAGAAAAAAATATACATAATTATAGAAGAACATTCACTATAGAAATAAAACACTATATTAAAGATTTATGTGGGATGCTATGTTTCAATACAAAAAAATAAGATTCAATTTCTATAGATAAAAAATCAAGAACATATTATTTATATCTTTGAAGAATCTTACAATGATATTTTTAGTTCATATACTATCCTAGAAATTTTTTTTCTTCTATCATTTGTATCATAGAACTACGATATTCATTTTTAAACTCCTGTTTTATTCTCTATTTTAATATGAAGGTTTCAGATAAATGAACATTTATGTATAGTGTTTGTAAATAATTGTTGGATAACATTTAAAATCTATTGATATTGTACCAAGGGTGGAATTCTTTCAATTATTCATCCATTCCCGGGGAAATATACTAAAAACCCTTTGTAAAAGGTTTATCATCATCAGAGTCACCATTCTCTGGTGTTGAGGATTGGTGGAGTATACTTGGGGATTATTTTTCCCCAAAACCCTATAAATCTTTATTATTTGATTTATTTTATGTTTTTCATTATTTATGATATTTTCTTGCATTAAGAAATTATCATAAGTAAACATTTTTTAATGAGGTTGTTTTTCTAAGAGAAGGAAATTTTAATAGCTCAGCTCACCCACCACCTTTTGAGTCATAGTAATGTATGTCTCCCTAGAACACCATGTTCATAGTTCTTTCATGAAAATGTATTATGGTTTCAGAATCCATGATTAAATATAAAAAAATCATTGTAATATGCTCATCTCATAATTTGTAAATATATATTCATTTCCAAATTAATGACCTAAAAACGCCATAAGTGGGGTGGTGTATTTTGTTTCTAATTTTTTTCATCTCAATATTTAATGATCTTCTTCAAGAATTCAAAGGATGTTTTAGAACCAATAATGTTCAACTAAAAATCCAATTAATCTATGATGTTTAAAATCAAGGAATCAATAGAGAGTATTTTACTTTGTTTTCCACTAAGTGATACTCCAAGGATCATACACCGATGTTTATTTAATGTACCATATGTTATCGCTACTCACATCATATGATTATAAAATCTAGGAAAGTATCACTATCAATTTAAGGAAGAGTACTACTTTATACCCTTTTGACACAAAAATTTGTATAAGACATAAGAAAAAATATATGATTCAATATTCACTCTCTTGTATATCCACACAATATAACAACATTGATCTAGCATTGGTTTTGTCATTGTTCTTTAACATCCTCTATCAAGATCCAAATCTTAAATAGAAACCACCTTAACAATTCCATTCTATAAGAATGAAAAATATCTAAATTTATTAATACAAATCCCCATTTATTTAATCTAACAAATTCTTTCCACTTCTAGTGCCATTTTTTACCTCTAATTGGTCATTAGATTCATCCAATTTGAAAAAAATTATATCACCATTTAAATTTATTTGTATAGTATATATATATATATATATATATATATATTCTGGAATTTATAATATTTTTTATAGATTTCCTTTCAGTATAGGGTCTATGACTCCTCTACCACGTCATGTGTTCTGAATCAACTCATACATTCTTAAGACCATACACTCTATTAACTCCATATACTAATAATTATGGAAATTTTGAAATTAAAAATAAACCACACCTCTATAAACCATTGAATAAACATTTAAATATCATTACATATCCCAACACATGGATAATATCCTACACAACAACTTCCTCTATATAGATTATTTACCATTAAAAAAAATCAGAATATTTTGACCAAAATTTCATGCACTATAATATATATATAATCTAGTATTCATCATTGTTATTATTCATGACAAACCTCTTATCTTTTAAAATTTCCATTTTCAGAATACTTATTTTTTAATTGTATTTTTTATTCATTATAAACATTGGTCTATGTTGTATTAAAGTAAGACTCCATGTTTTGGGTTTTGAAATTAATAACATGATATAAATACCCACAAAAAAATGTGTTACATATTATTTTTATCCAAAAATTGGTTACACAATAATATATCCCAAACCAATTTGACGTGGTCATAAAATTCATTACCAAATTCACATTCATGCTTAGTAAATGTTCTATAAAGATTATTTATGTCTTATTCCTAGACTAATAACATCATGAAAAACTAATTTTTAACGATGAATGGAAAAAAACACAATAAAAAATTATTAAATTATCTATTATTCAAAAAATCTGAACCATTGAGAACCATGGATCTAACATATAAATTTATGATGTGTATACAAATTACACATCTTACCATAAATATAATACCACCAAATATTCTAGGAAAATATATTTGTTTCTAACTCTAGGTCATTATTTTTAAAATTATTCTACTAGATATTGAATCTATAAGAGTCATTAGATGTAAAATTTTCATTATCTGTAAGGATGTACCCCCAATAATTTCTCTAATCTATTTTTTTATATCACAATATATTCATTACTATAAGGTAGAGTGAGTATTGGTATGGTGACAATACTCTCTTTATCATTATTAAGTATTTTGTCGAATTTATATTTTGAGAAAAAAATTAATCTTTCTATGTTTACATGGATAATCTCTTATAAAATCAAAAGAGAATAATCATAAATAATATATAGTACTATGTTAATATAATGAAACTATGGACCTATGTTATAATAATTTATCTATGTCACTCTTCAATTACATTCATGTTCAAAAAAAATTATATATATCTGTTTTCTTGATCACATACCCAAAAAATGAAAATTTATTCATCTATAATTCATATTTCTTATATTTTATAAATAACACATCCTTCCATATATTCATTTACATGATAGAAAAGGTTATGTGTATTCTTAATATATAATGTTTTATGACCTTTTTCAGTGTCTCCATCTATCTTAGGTTTTTACTTGTTTCAAATTGCATGGTTACAAAACAAAGTCATTTATTCCACTGATGTTTGTTCTCACAATGTGGAATTTCTAAATGGATACAAAATTTAATGGGAGGAATGAGATGAGGCTATGCACCAAGGAACTCAAGACAGTAAAATTTCTTAAATTAAAATTACTAACACCTCCACCTATTTTCTAAAGATTATTTATCTTAGGTGATTCTGTCATAGGTCCTCGTTAATGATAAGAATATATTTTATCTATTTCGATCATCGATGGTATTATACTATGGTGGTGATATTGTTTCTTTTCCCATATATTTTTTTCTCTCTAGTATTCCACTACCATTTCAAAACATAATGGTTCTTAAATGGTTAGGGGATTCTCTGGCAAAGTTCATTTCAGTGGGTGATGGAATTATTTATATAGTGTTTCCCTTAGTATCCCATATATATATATATTGAAATGGATTTTTCTATGTCCCACCTTTATAAATATCACTAAATTTTGGGCCTAAAGCATAATTTATTTAAGTTTATTCACAATGAAATAGAATATATCTTCACTACATTATTTCATTTTCAATGATATTTGATGTTTTCCTTCATGTGGAGAAATATAGAGTGCTAAAATTGATAAATGGATTATGTTTTGTTGGTAAATTCAATAATCTAGGCTACCACATCTGGTTGATGGGTTTTCATCAACCCATACACTTCAAAAATCCCCAAGGTTTAGTCTTTATTTTCTTGATGTATTGAAGACTGTTCTAGGTGGGGAGGTTGATCCATACATCCCCTAACCATGTATTATCTAGTGTAATTGAATGTAAATAAAAACTATTTTCATGTTTGTTTATATTTATCCAATTCTATATTATAATGATACTACTAAAAATAATCTCCATATAAAAGATTATTCTCCAATTACCCCAAATAAATAAAACTTCTATTATCTCTGTTGTGACTTTTATGATATATAGGCATCTACCATTCTTAAAAGTCGCTACTCCAACTAATTAGAATGATAAAAAGAATAAATTTATATCTAATGTTTTCAAGCACAATTACTATAATACAGAAAAAATATTATGGTGGGGAGTTTATATGTCTTCTCAGAGGATCCAGTTTGTGTGGATTCTTCTATTAATCATGTATTGATAGCTACCAATTTGGTTTCTATAATAAACACTCAAACCCAATTTTATCAAATTGATGATATTTATGAATACCTATATATGACCCCTATAAATAATATTTCGTTGGAGGAGATTCCATATTCTAAAAGTGTAAATTATATGAAAACAAAATTTAATCTACAATAAATTTGAATCTATTTTAGACTCTATATTTTCTTATATGATATTACATATATTATGAGGTATAATTTATTGGGGTGATTGTAATTCTATAGAATCTACCTTCGAATAACGGAAAACTCAATATTTACTTGTTAGATGATCTACTTATCATATATCTAGATCTAGAACCGAGTTACTTTGACGTCAATTATGTGGTCTTAACTTCATTACTATTAATTCACTTTCTCCTCCCTCTATGGGAAGCGACTAGAAGATATGAAATTTGAAATCATAAATTTAAAAACATTTCTATTGGTTTTCGACTGATAATTTTTTCATTCATTGGTATTTTTAATGTATATCTTATGTTTATCAATTAGTTTTGGTGATTGGTCTTCAACTCAAGAATTTGTATGGATCACCAAAAAACTTATGATATTATAATTATTATAAAATATAAAGATTAATTGGATGTATATATCATGGAATAACATAAACATCTAATCCCCTTATCTTTCGTAATTTCACCAGTATTTATTCAGACACTAAATATGTCAAGTTATTATTATTTAGGGCCACAAGGCTTAATGGATAGTACCTAGTGTTTAGCTCAGAAATAAAACCTTTAGTGATTATTCAAATGATATCTTGTGTGTTGGTCATGCCATTCCTAAAAAAATGGGTTGATATTTTTTTAATTCCTTCCATGGAGAGGAAAACCAACATATTTTATAATCATGGGATCTAATCAATGGGATTAAAATATATAGATTTTATAATAACTCTCATTATGATATGGAATCATATCTAGCCATTATTGTTAAATTCTTGTAGGTATTCACTTTTTTTGACCTTTCCATCATTTCCCTTATTTTCAGAATTGAGAGAATGATTGTATATCTTGTGATTATTTTACATGCATATTAGTAGAAAAGCATGGTAAAATATTTCCTATATTTTAATGGTGAACAAAATTTCAATAATTACATAATTAGAATATTAGGTTCCCTTCCCCAAAATAAAATAACATTGTTCATGGTGACTCCCTTAGGATCCTCTATTTTTTATACCCTTAGATACTCTTTAGAATTTTCTCTATCTATATGAATTGTTTATTTGTGTTCATGTACTCATTTTATTCTCAGAGTTTTTAATATATGTGAATATGAACTAACAATACTAAAAAATATATATTATATTATTCTATAAATAATCAATTCATCATGTTCATGATGATTTTTAGAGAATTTTTATGAAATAATTTCATCACTCGTGTACCATAAAATCCAAACTTTTATTTATTTTTTTTTGAATATCAACTATTTTATCTTCTATTTGATGATGACCTTATAAAAATCCACCTTGGGAACTAATAAAAAAAATTAATTTTTTCAAATGAGTCATAAATTTTTAGAATATAATAATTGTTATTTATTATGTTTATTTTAGACTTCTAAAAATCATTATATATCTATAGTAATCAATCCATCATCATGATGAAGAGGAAGAGTACACCTGATGGGGATATCATTTTACCTATGAAGACTTTACTAGTATACCCATAAAAGTTCTTCTTTAATTCATCAAATTATACTAAAGATATTCAATATGGGCTCTAAAATGTATAAATTTTCCCTCAATTTAGATATACCCTCATGTTTGATTATAAAAATATTATATAAATACATTAGTATATTCTATTATAATATATCTTCCTTCATGTTTGATCTTATTCATTGTCTCTACCGCTTCTTACAAGTATATGTCTTCATTATGTAGAAATATTTATACTTTTATTTTATTTGACAAAGTAAATTCAAAATTTTCATTGAATTTAGACAAAATTACATGAGGGTATGAGATGTGGAATGACATTTTCCACTTTTTATAAGTTGATATAGGATACATATATGGAGAGTAAATCATTTCCCAATATTAAATCAAATTCCACCAAATGATTAACTGCTATATTTTTTTGAAATATAATCCTATAGATAATAAGTGGAATATTATATATAAAATAGTATCATAACTTCACAACTCTGTGTTTTTATTGAAAATTACAACTCTATGAAATTTCATATGCACTATATATTTATTGATAAATAAATTTATATTTATATATATATATTTTTGTGTGTTTGTGTGTGTCTTTTATACCTGTATAAAATAAAACATTCATAATTATTGAGTGGATAATGAGTATAGATATTACCAATTATTTTTTTATTCACTAAAAATTTTGTGATGGAATAAGGAATTAATTAATATATTTTATTTTTAGGTTTCAAAAATAAATTATCATTAATGTAACATAATATAGTTCACTAACACATATATAGTCAAAGTTAATTGTAATTCAATCATTGGACCATGGGTACTATGTTAATTGGAGCCCTATGTTAATGTATCAAATTAATTATACTATTCATGCCCCTTTGAAAATTATTTTCTTGTTTCTGTCCACTTACGCATTTGAAACATTTTCATGATCTATTGATATACTTACTAAGTAATTTTTTCTAATTGTTTAGCATATGGGTACTACATTTTACTAAAAAGAATAATTTTCTTTTTTTCCTCTCGAATAAAACATAATTCAAATGTTATAATATTCAGGTCCTTGAGATCATTAATACTATGTAGTAACTAATTCTACCTTGAGATCACATTTTTTAACATTTACATATATTTTAATGTGCCAAATTTATAAATCGATTCACAGACATTGTTTTAGGCCACTAAATAATACATAAATTTTTCATTCATGATCAATAAAAAAACATGAATAATACCTTTATAGTATTTTTTATTTTTTTATTTATCATTATTTATTTTTTCCCTTAGTTTTTTATAGTTTATTGAATTAAATATCTCTTATAAATATGAGTTGCTGAAAAAAAATATTATTAGAAAAATAATTTCTTTATTTCCACTCACTTCATTTATTCAACATTATAATATGTATTGTTGTTCTTGCTAAATTCCATCAACTTAATATATTCTCACTCTATGAATTAAATAATCAATTATACTATTTATTTCTTAGCACATTAGTTCCTATAAACCATCTTCTCACTATAATTTACCCATTTTGTTAAAAATTGATCAAAAGACCCACTAAATATTGGTGAATGTTTTTTAATAAAATAATAATCCTATAGTTATTACATTTTCTATGATATTTGAAACCCCGTATTATTCAAGTTATTTTTCATAACATGACTCAATTGATATAACCACACCACACACTTTTTGACTACACCTAATGTCATATTTGACATAATTTTTATTAAATCATTTCATTATAAATCATTCCAAATTTTTTTATGATTCCACATATTTATAGTCATTTAATAAACATATAATGATTATCTATAACAATAAATAAAATATTTAATATATTTTAAAGGGAAACTATAACGAAATGTTTCCACATAAAATGGGAAATCTAAAATATATAATATAACCCAATGAATGATACTATTAGTTCAACCTTGGTTGTATTTAATGTATTTATTACTATATTCCCTAACCTAATAACCATAAATAAATAAAATAAGAACATTATGTAATATAACACTGAGGAATTAAATATTAACTTTGATTAGGATTGTAGAATAAAAATAAAACATGTCATCAAAATTAAAATTCAAGGATCACTACCATGACAAAATGACATAGACCATTATGTTCACAACCCATGCACCCTGAAAAGTATCGTAAAAGATATAATAATTACTCAACCTATTATTGAGATATATAAATTTGGCTAAAAATATCACCATAATATATAGAAAAAATTATATTATATGATGCTAATTATTTTTAATGTGATCAAACATCAAACATGATTGTATAAAATGATATCCCAGGAAAATTAAATAGTTAATGTGAAAATATCAAATATAAAAATTGAATCATATAGAAATGAATAATCATAGAAGTCAAAAATATGATAAAAGAATAAAAAATAGTTTTTATTCAATGGATGGGGGTGGAAAGAGAAAGTTGAAAATTGGTTGAAATTATAAAGAAAAATGTAAAAGAAATTATTTAATTATTTAATAAAGATAATATTTGCAAGGAACTCATTACCAAATTTTTATAAAATTAATAAATCATTAATTCATGGGGTAGAAAAGATAAATTAATGTAATAATAAAAATGGGTGAAATAAAATATTATATGTTACAAAATATTAAATATAATAATTTGAAATAAAATATAAATGATTGAAATATTATGTGAAAACATATAATGATTATGAAACCTCACCCCTTCTACAAGTATAAAATTTCTTATAACACAAACCTATTATCTAAAATAATTAACTTTATTTTATTAACTGCTTACATTATACAATAATAATTTTTATAAAAATTCAATTTAAAATTTACAGTGTCTTGGTCTCATAGAGGGTAATAGATATAAGAACATAATTGAGATTTTTCCTCTCTTCTAAGGGTTGAAATGAATTTTGTGTCCACCTAGAGGGTGTTAACCATGTCTATTTCCTGATATTTGGGACCCAATAATAGTATTTAGTATCTTCATGGATCTATATTAATATAGAAGGTGTTTGAAACATGGATAACAACTACTTGATCATATATTAGAGAAGATAATGTTCCACATTGAAGTATACAATATCTAAATAAGAAGATCGGATTTCCAGAGATGTTTTTTCTAAACTTTTGAGTTATTCATTTTTTACTATGGTTCAATGGTAAAATTTGTATAAATTAATTGAATTGTTATTTCACAATGGTGAGTGTATGAAAAATAATGTGTAGCTAAAATAGTGTATATGAAAAAAGTGATGATATTATTATACACATCTTCTCAATTATTTTATTGTGTCTCTAAACAATTTGGGATATGGTTGAATAGTTTTGTAATATAGAACACTAAGAGTATTAGATAGATCAAACTAAGGGAGGTTATGGTGTCCCTATATATAAAACTCAATTTATTTCCCCACTAATCCATTAGTAATAAGGGTTGTGAGAAAATCATATTTTAGAAATAATAGATTTTTTACTCAACACTAGTTCTCTGTAGAGATTAACCGATTAAGAGGATTTAGAATTAAGAGAGTAATAGAAATAAATTTTTTATACAACACAAAAAAATTTATTTTAATTAATTTGGATGAGTATGGTGGATATAAATTTAAGAGTGTCATTAAGATTACTTGGGAATGATTATTCCTTCTCGTGGATATTTAATTTTCAAAGAATTAAGATGCTTATTTGGATAAACTATCTCATGTATTTATATTAATGAGACACTGATTCTAGAAATTTATGACTTATCAATATTTAATTATTTCTATCATATTATACCGAATCCAATAAAAGGCCCATATAACACCCACATAAGAATAGAAACTTCTATTAGAAAACATCCAAATAGGATGATGATCATTATAATACCTTCATAATGAAACATTTCAACACATTATACATAATAATTTTGGATTAGTCTTGAAACAATATAACCCTTATATTATTTTAGAAAACTATATTCATACATATCCAACTCAATTTGATTCAATATTTGAAGTGAAATATGAGCCATCATAGCACCCCATTTCATGATCACATGACTGTCGGTGCATGTTTCAATGGATGAAAATTTGGATGGTTATGTGCACCATATTCTACAGTATTTTTTCCATACATTATTATTTTTGAATTGTGACTAATTATTCACCCTTATAATGGGGACCTCACTCCATCCCAATTTTTAATATAGGCTTCTCAATTTGTATTCCACGTGAAAATATAAATACATTAAATGTTAATATAAAATAAAACTATAAAAATGCACAACCATTTTAAAATATTAAAAATAAATTTCTAAAAAAATGTAGAATAGTACACCTTTATAAAAAAATATATAATGGGGTCTCATGATTTTTGCCTTTATTTACTATTAACTACTCAAATATATACAAATTAATTTAAGAAAAATACCTACCAAATGTAACATTAATTATTATCGAAATTCATCTAACACATGATTGTTAATATTCAGTAGTTATTCATTAAGATACATAAGATTTTTGTGGTTTGTTTTAAATATTATTGAAGATCCAAGGGTTCTTTGTAATTTTGGGTTATTGTATTTTATAATATTCACATATGATGAATTATTATGTCTAATAGTTCTTGATATGTTATTTATGTATTTAAATATTATATAAGGTAGTTCAAAGATGCAAACCAGTGTTTTGAGAATGGATGGCGATTTACTAAAGTCATTTTCGATAGATTTGAGTGGTTTCTGAATTCATGTAGCATTTTTTCTATATAAATAACTATAATAACTTTTTTTTAATCTATGGGATTCATGAATACATTTTTATACATAATGGATTGATGTCTACCATTTTCTATGTAAATAATTCATGGTTTTTTCTCCTTAATGAATTCATGTAGTCGTTTTAACTCTCTAAGGGAATCACATTATTGTTTCATACATATATCCATTTTGGGATGTGATTGATGTATCTATTTTTTGTATACAATGGATCTAAATAAGAAAATGATCTCACATAGTAATTTATTCTATGTTTTTATTTTTACATTGTTTATTGATATCTATGAGTATTAAAAAATTTCCACATTTCTGGTTCTGAATTTATGAAATAATAGGACAGTTATATCGTATGGATTCATAATAAAAACATTTTGAGTAATATAATTCACAAGAATAGTGTTGCATGATTCTATGATATATGGAATCATCTTTGTATTTCATGATGGATACATGGTAGTATACTGAAATTATAATGATCTTGGGGATATAATGTTTACGTTTTTTTCTACTGAAAATGTTTGGATATAGTTGATGCATATTAGATAAATGATTGTGGAGAAACATTAAAAGGGAAAAATAGACCAAGAGAGATAAAAGGTGAAATGCCAACTAGTAGACAAAAAATATATGAAATTTATAAAAAGGGAATGTTCATCATTGGTTGGTATCAAAAAAATATATAAAAAATAATTTATATAGGGTACTAAAGTCAGGGTTTTCATTTTCATTGATCGACTTGTGATATATTTTATGTCTTTGGGATAAGTATTCTTGATAAGAGAATAAATTTGGGTATATTATATTACCACACTATGAGCATTACTTCGCATCATATTCTAGAGGCTCTGAAAAGAATATATATATATATTTTCAAAGAAACCTATTTATCTAAAGATCTTATTTGGTCTTTGTAATCACATTTTCTTATAGCAGTAGGAAGTTGTGTTGATGAGAGTAACATATATTGTATATGGTAGTTTTCTTTATGATTTTTTAAATTAATTTCACTTGAGGATATAGTTAAATGAATCCATATTTTGGAAGAGTTTTTAACCATTATAATGAGTATGATACCACAATGTATATGATACTTATAAAAAATTATCTATCAATTTAATTTTAACATAATCATAAATTTTTGTGTTATATATGTTCTAAGTATATTTTAGTATAACATGTTGGATAGGTCTTTTTTAATATATATTTATAAAAACATATATATAATGATTCACAACCCTCTTAGTATAAGAAATAGTTCTTTAAAGGAACATAAATTGGTATTAGTGAATGGATCCCCCTATTGGATCCAAATATTTATCAACTAAATCATGGATAATATCAACAAAATTAATAGAAGTGGTGAAACTTTATTTGAAGGGAAATATTTCACAACTATACCAAATTAATTTTTCTCTAACTTTTATATTTGGTAATAGAAGTTTTTTATGTAAATAAAATTATTTTCCACAATTTTAAAATGGTTCTTATACGGTATTTATTGATAAGTTATACATTAATTTATATAGAAGATATAATAATTTAATTTTCAGGTTTTTTATATAAAATGTTACACAAATGTGATGACCCTACAATCTCTAAAGGGGGTTTTTGATAATCTTGATAATAGCAATGATGTAATTGTGAAAGAAAAAGTGGTAATGCTATAAAAATGGATAAGTAAATTCAAATACAATAAAATGGTAGAATATTAATTGTTTCTAGAAACTTTACTTAAGTAAATTAAATATTGAGTTATATTTAAGGTTTTTATGGGAATATTTATGACAGAAATATTGTTCCGAAAATAATGAGAAATTTTAGAGATTTATTTTATCCTAAAATATCATCACTTGAAGATGGATATGATTTTTCAATTGATGTGATACAAAATATTCTCATTCATTATAAAATAAAAAAAAACTTTTTACATTTAAAAATAAAGAAAAGGAAGATATGGATTTTGAATCCATGTGAAAAATGAAAATTAACAATAATGTATATGTAGAAAAAATTAGTGATTTTTAGAGTAAATAATAAAATCCATGTGTTGTTCGATATATTTCTAAATGGGTTTAGAAATGAAATAGCAAGAATAGAGGTGCATTTTATGGTATATATTTTTTATGGT
This sequence comes from Viscum album, assembly GCA_963277665.1. Lineage (NCBI taxonomy): Eukaryota > Viridiplantae > Streptophyta > Magnoliopsida > Santalales > Viscaceae > Viscum > Viscum album. Next base: position 770,211,684 of record OY728135.1, on the reverse strand, counting down.
ATGGTCTTGGATAATTTTCAGTTAATTTTCTAAATAATATAACTATGATTATGATGTTGATGAAAAAACAAAAGGAAACAAAATGGTAGAATAATTCCAAATAATCATCAAAGGATTGTGGGAGAAAGAAAACAATTTAGAGAACCAAAAGATATATCTAATGATAATAGAAGATAATGATGATATTTTGTATTGATTCAACATTTGTGAAGAGACATGTGAAAAATTTTAAAAAATATGGCTCATGTTCATAATATTGTTGACCCATCCAACAGTGATGAGGGTGATTTAGTATGAACATATTATGTATTAATGCTCAAATATGATGTTAGGTCATTTCATGAGAAAAATAAAATGATTTAGAAAGATAATAATATTCTTTTAAGAGAGAATGATTAATTATTATATTGAAAATATAAACAAATCAAAAGGTATATTTTTCTTATAGAAGAAAATAAAAATCAAAGATTCAATGCTCTATAAATTTAGAAAATGATCAGAGGTTGTGAATAAAGGAACTCTTTCATGGATAAAAAAATATCAATTACACGATAAAATTGAATATTTTTTTATGTACTATCATGAAAAGATAAAATACTTCAAATGATCTATTAAAGTCAAAAGTGAATCCTGTAGAGATGATTGCATTTTTTTGGTAATGTCCTCATTTAAAAAATATATTTTTAGAATTGTTGATACTAAAAATCTAGTTCTCAATCCTAAAAAATGTCAAATATAGACCAAAACTAACACAGAAAAAATAAATTTAAAAATAATTTCTGATGGAATAATATTAAATGAATCACCTTTTCAAAATCAGAATTGAAAATATTTCCCATAGGATCAGAAAAAGTAAAATTATTAAAAGAATATTTCTATAAATTACCTTTTCTTCTCAAAAAAATTCATATTACAAAGTTATATTGGTGTATGTTAGTGCTCATACATAAAAACTACACATGTTGGTATAATATTCCTTTCCTCTGTAGAATGAAATAACCCATGGGGAAATTATAGTTAGAATAAAGTTGATTTTTGAAGAATGTAGGTTGAGAATAAAACTGTGTAATATTTAAAAAGAAAAAAAATATTTTACATTCTAAAAGAGATGTATTACTAGTGTGATAAAAATAGGCATTGAGGAAATTAATTTATGAACACCTTACCCAGTCAAATCCTTTCCAATGACGATGTAGAATTAGTTCAAGTGTTTAATGGAGAATATCCATGGTTGTATATGTGTCTCTAGAAGAAAATCAAGAAAACAAAGGATTATATACTTAATGTTGGGTGTTTCTCCCACAAGACTGGGGACAAGAAAATTCATAAGAATATTGAGAGCGATGAAATATGTACAACAATGACTGGTAATGAATCCTTATTTAAAATCATAGTCGTTGGAATATATCATATTTAGAATGATAACTTTTGATCAAACAAACTTTTGTTTATTGAAGGGATAAAATACAATTTATTATGTTTCATCCAAATTTTTGACAATGGTCATGAATTAAAATTCAACATAAAAAAATTCATCATTAAAGGTACAAGTTATGGATGAAATATTTTTAATTTTGGTAGAAATTTTTTTAATGAATTCTTAATTACTGGTCCATTTAATACATGGTGGTTAGGAATGAAAGATTAGAACATTATATCAAATGAAAGACCTGGGAATCATTAGAAAAGAAACCTAATCAACATTTTAAAAAATTAAGGATTAATATATTTACGAAAAATGAATATACATTGAAATAGACTGTGTATAACATTTCAAAAGGGTAAGATAAATCTTACGGACTACAATAAGGTAGTTATTACACTGAAAAAACTATTCAAATTAATAAAAATATATCACTTTGAACCCATGAGATAAAAGTGTATCTCTTTTGATTTGTATTTTATTACATTTATAGATGAACTCACTCAAATTACCAACTTTATTTTCCTCAAAACCAAAAAATAATTAGTTTAGATATTCAATATATACAGAAGATATGATGAAAAGGTGCATGGTATTTGTATTTAAAAACTATGATATGATAGTGGGAAAGAATAACCATGTGTCATTTTTGAAATTCAATATATAAATCAAGGGATAAATCATTAGCGTATAATACATTATTCACCACAAAAAAATTGTGTCACAGAGAGAACTAAAATAAAAATTATGGAAATGGGATAAACAATACTAGAAATAATGATATTTCAAAACACTGGAGATAAGTTGTGTTCACAATGGTATTCATTAAAAATAAATGCCTCTTGAGTTATGGAATCATACACAACATCATATGAAATATGGTACCAATAGAAACATACTATATAACATTTCAAGGTATTTGGCAGTCACCGTTAAATTATGATAAAATGGAAAAGGCTTGAGAAGATTAAAGAAAAGGCTGGTGAAGGCATCTTTATGGTGTATTTACCCAATGTAAAAGGATATAGATGATGGGATAAAATATTGAATAAAATTTAATGATGTTCATATATAATTATTGATGAAAATTTAGCAAAAATAATTCATTAAATTCAATACTAGTTTTGGTATTCATCTACAAATATTATGAATATTGTTGAAAAAATGGATAGGAATGTTGCAGATATCATACTTGAGACAATTTATGAACACTATAAATGATAATATGATATTGATGAATGCTATAGTGGTAATATAATTCATTTCATGACATTAAATAATCATGCTGATATCAATAATATCCTTGAGAATTATAATTCACCAAGTCAAATTAGAATAAGACTGAGATTAGAAAATCAAACCTCACTTATATCAAATGTTGACTCGATAACTATTCTAGAGGCTATTTAGATTGTTAATTTATTAAAATTGGGTAATGAAAAATTCAATCAAATTGAGATAAAATATACATAATAAATTTTTTCTATACCAAAACCCAATAATGTTATTAGTAAAAAATGGGTTTTCTGGAATAAAATGAATGAGAAAGTTATATTCATAAAGAATAAGGCCATATCTTTTTGAAAAGGGTATTCTCAAATGTGAGGCATATATTATAAAGATAATATTTATATGGTTTCTAAACATAACACAATAAGGATGTTCTAGTAAGTGGAAACTCATAAACATTATAAAGTCTGTAAAATGCATGTAGTGTGTGCTATTTTAAATGGTGATCTTAAAGAAGATCTGTTTATATAATAACAATAAGTATTAAGTCTTAACAATTATTGAAGACATGTTTTTATATTGGAGAGTGAATATTATATTTTAATATAGGAAACAGGGTTCTGGTATTCCAAACATGATGATTCATTGAGAAAATTGGGTTCTGGAAAAAGATCTATTGATATAAACATATATTTTAAAAATAATTCCATAGATACCGTAGTTGTAATAATTTATGTATAAGAAAAAAAATAATTGTTGTGATTACCATCTTTGGGGAATTAAATACTTTCTAGGGTATAAAATTTAGTAAAATTTGATGTATTTCATTATTTATCAATAAAAATATTCCAAATATATTTGTAAAATGTTTTTATTGGATGATTAAAATGAGGATTTAATGCCTTTGTAAGTTGGAACAATGTTGGGAAAGGATAAATAAGGAATATGGTCAATCTTTTAACTTTCAAAGAAAATGAAAGGCAGTCTATTCTTTCTCATCGTTTACGATCCAAAAATTACATATGTGATGATTCTATTCTCATTCTATCAAAGTGAAATGAAGGAGTCACACATGTTTGAAATGAAAATAATTATGAAATATGTAAAATTCATTTAAATTACGATTTTATATATATATATATATATGGTGGGGATCAATATTTTCATGCATAAATTTATGTAGATTGGGTTGGACGTTGCACAGATCGTAGATCCACAGTAGACTGTGTGTTCTTCGTTGGTGATTCATGTGTCATCTAGTATAGTAAGATGAAGAGTTTATCAACCATATGTATATTAGAATCAATGTATGTGGTGGAAACACATGTATTAAAATATCACCTTTAGATGAAATTTTATCTATAATATTTTAGGGATGACATTCAAAGAGTATTGATAGTTCATGGAAAATAAGAAATTTCATTTTATTTTTCAAATAATAGAGTTCAAAAAAATTGGTCTAAAAATATTTTCATCCATTATCATTTCATCAAAGAAAAAGTTTCATCAAATGAAATCAAACCTCCCAATATTTTCTTAAAGGATCATCTTGTCAATAAATTCATGAAATATATTCCTCATGAGTGATTTTTGGAATTGAGGCTGAAACATCATGTTCATCCTTCCTCATGTACTTGAATTTCAATTATTTTGAGTTTCTTATGGGTCCTTCGGATTCTGGCTTCAAAGTTGGATTGACGATTTTGGTTCCAAAAGTTTGTGTTTATGAAATGAGTTAGTGTATATCATAGGTGAATTTTTTAAATTTAGTTGATGAAAAACATTATTTTACAATAGTTAAAAATCATGATAGGGAATTCAGATGACAAAAGCAGTGAAGGTATGGTCTTTAGAGGATCTACATTAAAGACACCAAAACTATCTTCAACCAATATTTCATTCATGTTTCCATGTTTAATTAGATCATGAAAAATTCTATACACATCCTAGTGAGTAAGGATAGTCTAATGTCATTAGTCATATTAGGAAGGGTTTTTAATTTAGAAAATATACAAATTTTTTTCAACAATTCCAAAGTGGAATATTAAGGAACCCCCATACTTTTAATGGATTGGTTTGAATATTGTTGAATATCTCATGGTTCATGGTAATTTCATATTATTGTCTATGTTGACAGTCATTTCTGAGTAATTCTTATGTCATATGGTGATTGATCTAGTTTTTATGGCTTGTAATATCACAGAAGGGAGTCCAATGATGCTGGAATGTGTTTGAGAACGCATGAAGATTGGATGAATTAGTTCTAGTTGGGTTTGACTGATTTCAGAATTCAAATAAATTTTTTTTTGTGTAAGGAATTCACATCGCCATTTTTTTTCTTAAAGAATACACAGATATTTTTTTATGCATAATTATTCACATAGTCATTTTTTCAGCCTAAGGAATTCATGTAGCAATTTTTCTACATAATGGATTTATGTGGAAATTTCAACTATGTAGGGGAATCATTTTCTTCATCATCTATGTATCCATTTTTATATGTGATCGATGTATCCACTTTTCTATGTAGCCAATAGATCCATGTAAGAGAATGAAATTATCGGCACCAATATTTGAGCATTTCACACTTTTCTATGGAGGATTCGAAAACCGTGGAATAAGAAATTGTAAATAGAGAGACATTGAGGCATCAAGGTTTAAGGGGGTAACTTTGGGACTCATCCATAGGAAAATTAATCCAAGGTTCTCTGGTATAGTAGAATATCTCCTACAAGAGATGAGTCAGGCCATTTTATAGGGCCTTTTCTACACAACTTGTGGTCACACGTGCATATAGCTGGGTTGAAGCCATCTGAGTGAGGTTATGTAGATGGAATGGGTGCTGACCAAGTTGTAGGCATGAGAATATCACGCCAAATAACACTTTTTATACCATAGGGTAATTGACAAGGGAGTTCTATGTGGGGTGAAATATTTTCATGGGGACTCATTATGGTTCATTCTATCATATCGCCTGATGATCTTCATTGTCCGGTCGCACCTTCTGCTGATCCTAGACATCCGCTTCAATCTAGTGCCTCGCCAGTTCACATCAATAGAACCAACACATCATAAGACAAAAATCTTCAACCTCTCTTCCATCCACCATCTTTAACCTCCCAATACCCTGGTTTGACGTCCCGAGTCACACCGGGTGCTCTCCCATCATCATTGTCATCTCTTTGAACCATCATCGATGGTTGTGCAAGTCTGGGACAACCAAATTTCAGACCTCGCAAGGCCCAATCATGGATTCCAGGGATATTTTTATATATTCCTTGATTGCGCCTAAAGACATAACATGATAATTTCATAATCATGCTACTGAGGGAAGGACAATCATTGGGGTGTTTCATGTATTTCAGCGGCCACAAACCTCCTAAATCTTCGATTATATTAATATGATCATGTGATTTCATACCAAAACCCATGAGAATGATCTTGAGGTTCCATTTCATGCCTCCTCATAGATCGTGTGACTGCATGAGCCATGGAACATCATGTGATACACCCATACTGGTGCACACGAATATGAATTCCATGAACACCCACACCTCGCGGTTATCACATGAATCCTCGAACGTGATTATTCTGGCATACAAACACCTCCCTAAAGCCCTCGGCACGGTAAAATAAATCCCCCTAGGACCCTCTATTGATGACAAGCAAATTTCACGAACATGATGGGTTGAGGGATTCGCAGACCCGCAATCATACAGAAGTCCATATCTAGCTCTCGATGTCCAAGAACTATAGTCCTTGATATGGGTGTCTCTCACCAGCAATGTCCTAATGTACCATCATAAATATTCCATGTTAGGATTCTTCAGTTTAGTATATATGTGTTTTACATCATATGAAGCTCCAATAAATTGACCCACTCATGGTCAAATAATCCATCGAAGGACCCCCATGATGTCATGCGATTCATGGGGTTTTCATGGAGAGTGACTACACGAGACCCTGTGAGGCACACCATAAGGAAAGCCGTCAACCATGAACCAGTATCTGAAATCCAAGACATAGTATTTATATGTTCTTTCTAATTCCCTCGTGTGATCCATGGGAGATTATATGCTTACATGATAAACCCACATGCTTCTGGATGTGAACTCCCTCTTCCATGTTAGTGCAAGACCTTCCCCACCCATACTTGAGAAGGATTCAGGATATATCCCCTGGAGCATGACCATGAGGCCTATCAAAATATCCCATCCACAACCATGTGAGAATCGCCCATGTGTCCCACGACATCTACATGTGGCCTTAAATATGGCCTCCTCATGGTTGGGGATCCCCACAGACAACATTGGCATGAGGGGAAAATATTGAGGGTGTGCGACCAAGGGGCCATGAACCCCTCACCATGGAACACATTACTCTTCCAATGAACCTAGTGGTTTTGATATACCGCCCCTTTGTATCACCATTGGGTTGATTGTAAGAAAAAGGGTGATAACATGTGATCATGTGGTTGGCCAAGCATAACATGACTCCTTTGAATAGGGTTCCCCTCACATATGTGTGTGGTATTGGTACACCCAAGATTCCCTGAGAAGACCCTTAAATTATGAATTCATCTTTTCCTAAAAAATAATTTTCTATATGAAACATAAGGAATAATTCCTTTGGGAATGTGCATCCTGCATTCGAATGAGTTTATAACCTTGAGCGTGTTCACGAGACCCCACCGCGTGAGTGGTTTAAGGACACCCAATGGAGAGACCCTTCGATGGTCTTGTGATATCCATGGGAGACCCTCATCATGCCATGTTCATCATAATACAAGTCTGGGACATGTTGGGATGATCCCATGGAAACTCGTTGACATGTCACTATTGACATGAGATGACCTGAAGACTAGTCATACGAAGTACCTCGAAGCCGGCCGCATTGATCGCTTGAAGAAATCCTAATACAACACACTTTGATCATGTGAATGATCCAATTACATGATAGAGTGATAATAATAATTTTCATAGACATGTCCCTATTGGAATGCAATAGTCCGAGGATAGGTTAGGTTGATCATGTGATAGCCATCTGGCTTGTCAGCCCCACTGTATGGAAGTCTTTTAGAGTGTCTAGACAACTCGCTAACATCCTAATGACAAATGTACATACTTTTCCGTTACATGCTTGAATGCACTCCAAGATACCCATTCTAGACATGAAAAGCATCATCCAAAAAATGAGTAATAATCACATGAATTACTCATGTAATATCATGTGATCCCTAACCTTCATAAAATATAACAATGGAGATCAAAAAGGAGGAAATGAGAGGTGTTTGCAGTCATTGAATGACATGTGAGGTGACTGGGATTTCTGCAACACGGCTCCAAAAAACCTCTTGATAAGTCATACATACACACTTGTTCTTGTCATGTGAAGAACCTTTAGATCACGCATAAGACCCCTTTCTATCCTACTATAGTCATGTGAAGAACCTCTGATATTTCCTCATTGATTAGGAAAAGTCAAATAAGATAATCCACATGATCATGTCTAAGACCCCTGACATGCCCAATATAGTCATGCGAAGAACCTCTGAGATGTCCTTCTTGATTAGGAAAAGACATATAAGATAATCCATATGATCATGTCCAAGACCCCTGACATACCCACACAGATCATGCAAAGCACAATTGACATTTCCTCATTGATTAGGAAAAGGCATCTTAGACAAGCTAGTTGATCATGCGTGAGTCCCCATACAAACCATATTTTGATATTCATATCATCATCAACATGTTTGGTCAACCCATATTGATACATCCAAGGGATGAGAATTTATTAGGAAGATACCCTTGTATGTCTCTACCACATCATATTGGTGTCCAAAGATATTTTGGAATACAATAAATACTTTCCTAGTAGATGAACAAGACTTCTCATAAAAATCCTCTGTAACATTCCAATCTTTTTCGGCATTCCAACATGGGATCACACAATGTGGTCCCTATCTAGGAATCTACATCTGCATATCCCTTTGACAAGGTAACTGTCCTCAAAGAGTGAGGTCATGCACTCATGTGACCCTACTGACATCACGCCTTCAAGCAAGACATCATGGTCACTGCCACATCTCTTGAATCCACCAGAGGATAAGGAATGATTGGATCAATAAGGAAAACTCACAGTGTAATCCCTGACCACACAGAAAACCTAAGGGTGTAATCCCCAACCACCAGGGCAACCTCTGGGTGTAAGCCTCGATCGCACGGGCAACCACTGGGTGTAAGTACCTACCAATAACATGATATGACTATACCAGTTTGGTAGACATATTGTGTCATCCCTAACTAATATCATAATATAAAATGTCCTCGGTCAAGAGGTTCTATCCTTGGTAAAGGTCCCCTAAACGTGTAAAACCTTGAGGACATCCATAATGTCCTGAAGCGTGATCAACCACTTTAACACATCATCCAGTTGATGGGCCAAATGAACTATGAGAAATCTAATCCTTCCATAACCATGATACATAGGCAGAATTCTTAAGGACTGATCTATATAAGATATCTTCCATGAGGTGGATGATCATTCCAATCAAAGGGAAACATTTATTTTTAAGACCCGCACGGATATGCTCTCATGTAATGTGCCTCGTCCATCAATGTATCTTGTTTCTCACACTGAGCATGGATTGTGTGGGATTAGGGGTAAATGATTATTGTGAAAATATAATTATGAGAACTCCCAAAGATGGTACCATCACCACCAGGATGTAATTCTAATTACATCCCCTCATATCGCAATGGCAAACATTATGGAAGAATAAATACAGGGTAGTCTCATATGATTATTTCCTTCCTAAGGCATCTATTTTAATGTCTCTCTGGAAATAGATGCCTCCCTCAAAAACTATGTGGACTATTATTCCTATATTAAATAGGATATATAGAATGGATCATTAATGTTTGAGAATAATATTCACATCCTTATTGTATTACCTTAAACTACATGGACGAGTCTAGTCACATGAAATTAATATATGTAAAATATATTATGTTGAATTTGACTCATGTTCTTATAGGATATGTATGACACCTTGAATCTGTGCAATTACATCTCCAAGACACCATCCATCTCTTTAGTTAGTAAGTAACTCTATAGTGCTCAAACATGTCCATGCTCTGATGCATCAAAATTAAATAATAGAGCAATAGAGAACACATGATATAGACACGATAATCCATATCAATACATTTTCATAATCAATTCATTGGAATAGGGGTAACTTATAAAAATCATGGCTTAACATACCTGGATATTATATCATTTTAGATGAATATTTAGAACATTACAATAATACAACCCTGAGGACCATAATAGTTTAGTGTATTTGGAAACATGGAAACAAAATCATATTTCCTGATGAAAGATCCTTAAAACCTCCTACAAAGATCTCTACCTTTAATAATTATACCTAAAGCATTTCCTCATAACCTAGGAAAAGAAAACATAAGAAAGGGGTGAGCTAAATTTCTAATTAAGGGTATAAAAGGGAGGTAAGTAGGCATAATCATGTGAATAATGGTATGAGAACTTGGTCATGAAAATAGAAGATCATAACATGCATAATAAAGACCATATACCTGAATCATTGTATAAATAATGTCTATTCATAAGACACAAATCATAAAGAAATAAAGAAAATAGCTCAAGAAATCATAGCATTGAAATAATACATGGAATTATGGTAGACACATAAGCATATACTGATTTCCATAGTAGCCACATAATTTTTATCAAGAAGAAATTAGTAGTATAGGTTCACTCCCCATACAATATTAGTAATCATGGTTCTCTCTTATGGCCATCCTAGTAGATGAGTTCACTCCTCATACCTTCTTAGTAGTCATGGTTCATTCTCATGGCCATTTTAGTAATCAAGGATCACTCCCAAGACCATCCATCTTTATCTCATGAGATATAAATAATTACCCAATGAATTGGAGGGAAATATAAGTCCCACCCAAATCAAAATGAAATAATAAATTTATGTGCCACAAAATATATAACATTTATCATAAACATAAACCAAATAACAAAATGGGAATCATAAACATGTAATCATATCATATCTCATGGAAAAGATATAATATTTCTACAAATTTCATAAAAATAATAACCAATGAAAATAATTTTGGATTCTTAAAAATCATTCTATCAAAACATAAGCCATTCATTGAAAGAGGATGAATAGTACTCTTGAACAATAACAAATTTTGTCATTATTGTTTGGGAAGGATTTTTAAAGATCACATGGAACATGAATTTTCCTTAAAAATTATATATTAAAACATAAAATATTTTCAAAAACACTTATATTTTGAAATACTATGAAAACATATAATAGAATCATGGGAATCAATTAATATATTTCTTGAAGAAAATATCCTTTCTTGGCTGAAATGGATTTCGTTTTTTAAAATACTACACTATTTTAAAAGAAAACATTTTATTATAAAATAAACTTGTAATATTATAGGGTAAGCTTCTATTTATTAAAGAATCATGAAATTGTGGAACTTTTTCATGTCATATATGTTAAAAAACATTATTCTCATACTTTTTTCAAAAAATTCAAAAAGTGTGTCATTTGAAAATAGAAAGAATGCTTCCTTTCAAATCGTGTAATAAATAGTCGAAAATTGAAAAATTATATTTAAGCATAATTAAGAGAATAAAAGAAATTAGGATTTTTTTAGAAAACATGGAAATGGATTATAAATATTACCCAATGTATACATAGAACGAAACAATCCCAAATGTGGTAGAGATTGTGAAATCAACACTCATAACATTATAATCAATAGAATTGTTTACCCCATGTAAAAAAGACAATTTTAAGAATATATAAATATCAGAACCTTCTAGATTACTCTAATAAAAGGCATTAATGGTCACTATATACATCACTAAACCCTTCATCAATACGTTATATGCAGTGTCTGAATGAATCACATCACTTTTAGGGGACAACAGTCCACACATCCTCAAACGAGATTATCCTATTAACACCAAATATAAATTAAAAAGGCATGAGTTGTAAAAAGAAATATATAAGCTTAAATACATAATAAATATTATATATAACACACACACACACACATATATATATATATATATAGATTCTCCATCATAGCGGCCACCATGATTTTTGGTGATGGAAAAAATGAAAAATCATCCTTTCGTAATGTAGTAGTTTTCCTTACATAGAAAGAGTATGTTCGTTGTCCATTATATGGAGGTGTGTGTAATTGATAATTTAACACATAACATAACATAATTCTTTTATATTTATGATATTTTTTTCATAAAATAATGGAACAGATAGAGTTTATGGGTGAAAAGGGAAAATAAAGGAATGGATTTTGAGAGGAGATGTTACCTCTAAATCAACTAACTCCTTCTGGTTTGTTCCAAAATAATTCTTTGATTTTTCTTTCTCCCCAAGGGATGGATTATATTATCAGGTAAGGTATTTTTGGAGGATAAATGGACAGGTTTTTTCCAAGAAAAAAGGATTTACAAGTGTATATAAAATAAAAGGTGAGGTTCCATTTTATAAGAGGGAGGAGGGTACTTTAGGAAACTCCAAAACATTTAATTTACTATAAATTTATTTTTGATTTCAAATAGTAATAATGTGAGTTATTTCTAATTTTATATGAGAATGAGTCTTAATCCTCTCAACTAAAGAATTTTATACATGTTTATGTTACAAAATTAACCTTGTCTTTCGGATTTATCCCTCAGTCACATGGTTTAACTCTTAGTGTGTTATCAGACATTTTTACATTATAGGGTTAATATAGTTATACTAAAATTCAAGATGAATCCTAATTGGAACATTAATAACAGATTTATCATTATACAAGTTAATTGGATGAAGATTGGATTTTGATGAATATTATAAGATTTAATAAATTATAATTTATTTTAAAGTATCATTTATATCAATTTTTATACTATTCAATCTTTTCATTTTTAAAAATATCAAAACAACATGAAAAATTATAACCAATACTTTAACTATGTCTCTAACATGTCTAATTTGACTATTAAAAAATTTATTTCATTAAATATTCCATATTATATTTATTAAATATTTTTAATACAAAATAATTGATATCTCGATTAACTAAACAATTACTGCATCATAATCATACAAGCATTTAATTAAGTTATTTATTATCTATAAATTTAAAAAATATATAATGATCAACATATATTTATTATTTTTTTAATTAATATTTATAGTCAAAAATTTCTTATCTATAAACCATTATTAAAAATTATTTAGTTATTAATGTAGGGAGATTAAATTTTTAACTCTTCTTTAAATAATATATAATAAATGTCCTAATATAACATATGTGTCTAAAAAAGGGTCTTATTTTTTAACTAAGGTTGATTTGGGTAGAAATATAATTATAAAATTTAATTTGGACAATTCTTATTGTAATTTTATAATATTATAATATTATATTTACATTTAATTACTATATTTTCTTTTAATTGTGCTAAATAAAATTCAAAAGTTAGTATTCACCAAAAAATATTTTTATCATGTTGAACTACATTTTTCATAAAGATTACTATAATGTATGTTTTTATTTTGAAATTCAATTCACAGAATCAAAAAAGTAAGTATAATTCTAATCCGCAAATTTGGCTAGAAGGTGGGTAAAAAAACAATAAAAATGTTCAATGAATTTTTATATATAATTACATTATAAAAATGATTATAATGAACTACATTGAGTTATTATATTTATTATTTATCTATTGTGACAGTAATATAAATTAAATGTAAAATACTTGTTTAAATGAAAAATTTGGTTTTTACCAATAATGTAGTGGTTTTTTTATTTATCCAAAATTTAATGTTTTTAAAAAAAACCAAAAAATCACCCAAAGATAATTTTGATATTAAAAATTCAAAAATGAAGTATATTTTTCCAAAATAAATTTCAATGAGTGTATAAAATTATCATTATTAAAAGGACATTAAATGTGGTTCATTCAAGAAAACAGTTATTTGAAACCTAGAATGATTTTACGAAGAAAAAAATATTTTTTATCAATATGTTTTATTTATATGCAAGAATTATGAAAAATATTATATTTTTTTAATTACATTCATATAACTAGGTGTAACGGCTAGGTTATAACTATCTTTTTTAAATAAATAAAACAATTAGACGATATTTTTCATAGAAACTCTTTGTTATGTGCATCATACACCAACAAACTATTTCATGCATCGTACACCTACTAGGTGTCGTGTTAACATACAAAAAGTCATTTTAGTGTGAAATAAATCATTGATGTAGTGAAATTCTATTTTTATTCCTGGGTGAAGTGAAAATTATGATAATATTAAATTAATTAGAAAAAAAATCAGCAAAATATTGGGGTGTTACGTAACTATTCTTATATCGGGGTCTAGGAAGGATTTCATGAACATATAATAAATCTATAAGAGAGTCCTTAAGTAGATTAAAATTCCCCCCAAAAGGGTGTAATGTGCCTGATCACCCATCATATCAACCAATACTAGTCCCTAAGAGTTGATGGGCCTAAAAAACCAAATGATTTTCAACCTTTGGAAAGTAGGTTTGTACCCAACTACAAATTGGAGAATTATTGGGATATTCATGGAAAAGTGACAATTGGAAAGAGACGAGGAAAACCCATTCCACACTACACTTTCCCAAAAAAATTGGTGAACCCAATGTGAATTTCTTTAATGATGGAATCCCTTTCATGGTTTAAAGTGGATAGATTTCCCTATTTTATATTAGTCCAGTTTATGTTATGCTCGTTTAACAAGACCTCACGTAAAACGAAGGCATCAATACATAATCTTTAACAGTGAAAGTAATTTATCAAACATGTAATCTTATAAATGGAACTTTAGTGATGAGGTGTCACACCCGAACATATGAAATAATAATATTTTATTATTTTATCTAACTTTGAAACTGTTAGTCTTGGTAAGGTCCAAGACTGATTAAAAATATTGTGTTTTGGAGGAAAATGAATGTTTTTGTATTGACAGCATCCAGCTCATGTTCAGGGCTTGGTCGAATCCGTGCAGCTTCTTCAGGTCACTGTGCAGCCTGCCTTGTGTTAAATATATATATAAATATATATCATAATTATTTGATTATATAATTTACATGGTGGATAATAATATGAGAACAAAATAGCAATAAATAAATAAATAAATATTAATTATTTAAAAAATAATAATAATGTTAGTATTATTATAATGAATAGTATTATTATTATTAGGTTTACTATTATAAAGTTCATTATTATTATTATCTTTATTTTCCTTTTAATTGCAATTATTATTCTTCTATTTAATTAAATTATTAATATTATTATGAGTTAATTATGGTTTAAAAAAATTAAAATAAACCAATTTTCCTCCCCTACTACCCAGTATGCACTCCCTACCTCCCCCACTATATCCGTACCCCGCATCGCCCCCCTCCCCTCCTCCTACCCACGATCTGAACTATCTTCTCCCTCATGGACAACCGACCTCACGCCACACTTGCTCCCCTTGGCCAGCCACCGTCGCACCCCAACCCTCCTCTATCTCCCACACCACACCACCATACACCTCCCCCATTGGTTTCTCCTATAGTCATTTCCCCATCTCCCTCTGGTGGTACTCTCTTCGGCCTGCCACCCGGTTCCCCTTGTGTTGTGGCTAGCGACCTCAGGTTTTACCTTCTTGTCGGCTCAACCCCTCTAGGTATGTCTCACATCTATTTTCGTTAAGATTTTGGTTTTCTAGATGGTATGATGTTCATTTTATGGTTCTATCTTGAGTCATTTTTTGTTCTAATTCGTTTATTTTGGTTCTAATTTGTTCGCTTGTGGTGCATATTAGGAACAGTTCAAAATTTTCACAAGATTTGCAAATTTCTACATTGAGGTAGGTGGTCCCAAAATAAAATATTATCTTTTTAATTAATTTACCTTTTAAATTAATTTATCAAGTTATTTAATTATTATTTTTAGTGCGAATTGGGTTTTCTTGAAGTTTACCATTTGTTGGAATTTTTTTAGCGTGTTCATATGGTATGTGTGTGTTTTTGCTAATAACATATACTTAATCAATTTTAGAATGAAAAAATATACATTAGATGTATATATTAATTCAAAATTTAATTATATATATTACATAACATAACAAAAAACTACACCAGGACCATATAAGTTTAGTTTTTTGAACACTGGTAACCATAAACAACTGGTCATATAACATATACATTGTCTCCCACTTATTTTTTAAAAACTATAATCCTTTTTGAAATATCTTACTTAATAACCTTATTCATGAACTGGGGAGAGGAAACATATGAAAGGGTGTGATCAAATTCTTATTAAGTGTAAAAAAGGAAAATATAAATCATATCTTAATAATAAGAACATAACATTTAAAAAGCATATCCTACTTATAAAATATCAAGAAATCATGTCATGGTATATATCATAAAAGTGAAATGTAATCCCAATATTAATAACATAAAACATGAAATTTCATGGAATATACACATAATAATATAAATAATTTCATATTAGTTAAGTATCATTTCCAAGACCATAATTTCGAACAAAGTCCATTAATGAACATAGTTCACTCCACATTCCAGCCATGTATTACTAAACCGAGATTACATGTCATTCTAGTCATGTATATCTCATGAGATAAAAATCATTACCCATTGTCTTGGAAGTAGATATAAGTCCCACCCATCTCATAATGAATCCATTCTTACATGATCTACAAAACATAAATCATTTATCAGAGCATAACCCATGAAATAAAATGGGTTTCCAAAACATCATTCTATCATAATCCATTTTAAAAAAAATTGATTTTATAAAAAAACATTTACCAGAGACACAATAAAATTAATGTAATAATAGAGATAAAAACATAACCCTATATCATCTTGGATGGAAAATAATTTTGATAAAACACTTGAACTTAATTCCAAACAAAAATACCATTTCCTTTTAAAAAATGTATGATTATCTCAAAATACCATGTAATTTTAAAAGAAAATAATGTAGCTGAAAATAATCATGAAATCGTGTATAGAAATTTTCATTGATATAAGGTTTCATGATACTGTAAAAATACATTCATGTGTCATAAGTTAAAAAAACATTCTCCTCATACTTTTTCTGGAAAAATCAAAAAGTACCTCAAATCGAATAACGACAAAAGATTCTTATCACACTGTTTAATATAAATTTACCAAAGGGTAAAATTAACCTTAAATATTTTTCGAATAATAGAATTAATATTTCATAATTAATAAACATGAATGTGGATTAGAAATATACCCTAGTAAATACATATGTATAAACAATCTCAAATAAAAATGAGATTGTAAAATTATCCATTATGTCTGGTCTGATATCTTTCGTATGTATCCAAACCTCTAGTATAATGACTTAAATAACATTATTGACTTATAACAGAGTCATAATCATTTTTATTATATTATATATGATTATATTATCATCTTACTATTAGTAACATTTCATTGTCACTCATTATTCATATATTAAAAGCTTTTATGTTCTTATGAAATATTTTTCAAATAAGTTCATGTTCCAATTCATAGGTTATAGTAAAATCATTTCTAGAATGATATTATTATAAAATAAATAAAATTTAATTATACAATTCATATATATAATCATGGTTTAATTAAGATCATGTAGAATGAATCTCACCGTATTGTGGAGATGGTAGCTCGTACGTACACACGAGCGATGATATCATTCCCAAAATTGTTGAATAGTGTTGAATATTTTATTGTATAAAATTTAAAACTAGTAGAATATTATAATAATCATATATAGTTATTATTTCCGTCATTATACCCTTCCATGTATGGTTTTGGTAAAAAACTACACCACGATTTGGAGATGGTAAATCGTACGTATGCATGTGCAGTGATTTCATTTTTCATAGGATGAATAGAAGGTAAAATATAGTTCTTTCATATTTATAATAGAATATCATTATATTGATTATATTTATGTTATTACTTTATAATGAAGAAACTAATGAAGATGATGTAGAATAAGAACAATGTTCGAAAGAATCAGTGTAAGAGATTACTTCTTCCTCGGCATGCTTCCTCTAAATACCTTCTTAAAGCACTAGATTTGGTATTTGAAGATGATAAGAACTACTAGAATAAAAATAGGTAATTTTATAAGGAAGAAGATCATGATATATATGATATTTAAGGCTCAAAATTAAGTGAATAGGTGTGGGAGGATGTGACCTTTTATATTTGAGGTGAGGGGAACTTTTGGAAACTCCGTAAATAATTATTTATTATAAAATCAAAACCTACCCAAAAAACCTCAATAATGACCAAAATTGGAATATGATATTATATGGGGTTATAATATGATAAAAAAATTCACATGTTATTTTTTCAATTTAAACCATAACGTTTTTATTGACAAATAGTTATTCTATTTAATTTTAATTATTGTAATAACATTTTAAATATTTAATTGTTATAAATATTTTCTTAAATGGTGTTAATTGATCATAAATAGATATTTTTTTAAAATTTTATACCTTAAAATTATCTCTTTTTAATTTTTAAATATTTTTAAGATTTTTAAATAATTTAATAAATTGTTATTTTTATAAAATATCTATTGTGTCAATTTTGACACTATTCATTTTATTGACATTAAATAACATCCAAATAGAAGATAAATTGGAATGTAAATATTTAATATACTCCTAACATGTCATAATCCCCTAAAAATTCATGGAGAACATTTCTTAGTTCATATGATATTTCCTTTAATATTTTTAAAGCCATTATTTTGATATTTCAGTTAATAAAATAACTTCTTCATCAATATTGTGTCATAAATAATTGTACTTATTTAATCTCTAAAATTATTAAATAAATTTATTTGATGTATTTAATTATTGTATCATTCTATATACTATATATATTCTATATTATCCGCTAGTTATATATATAATTAATGTAATATACTTATATAAAATAAGATTGTGACATTTTGTCACGTTCACTAATTTATATTATATTCATGTCATATTCATAGGTAAGTGGCCATTATGTTATTCCATTTTAAAAAATAGATTAAAATGGTTTAATTTAGTAATCCAATTTGATTTTTATAGGTGTTATGTTCGTTTAATAATATTATTTTTCCTTTAATTACTCGATTAACCCTTAACCATTGTAATAAAAATAATTACCAAAGATACTATTCATAATTCCCAAGAATAATAGTAGACTATTAAAATAATTTTGGATTACTTATTTCAAATATTAAATCCATTTTTAAAAATTCAAAACATATAAGTTACAGTAATTAATTTAAAATTAATCTTATAGTTGAAATGATAAAAAGAGTTTGGAATATTAGAATATTTAAAAATATTGAAATGTTTTTACATATAAATTTAATGGAAAATTAATTACAATGAACTAAATTATATTAAATGGTAAAAATATATTCTATTTATATTATGAAACAATTATATAATGTAATTTAATCATAAAAAATATTTCAATGAGAAATGTTATTTTCAATAACAATTAACCATCTTTTTACAATTCATCAAAACATGAAAGTTATCAAAAAAAATTCATAGATTCATAAAAAGACAATTTTTATATACCACTTCAAAATAATGTGTTTATTATCACAAAAAACTTATTAATGATTCAAAATACAAATTTAAAAGGGCTACTCCATTCAAAGGTGTAAAATTAAACATTTAATAAATATGTTTTTATATATCAATGTGGGTTTTATTCATACCCTATGACTAAAATATTCATTGGATGAATATCAAAAATATTTCATTGATTATATAAAACATATATATCACATAAATTTCAGCACCAAAATTAGTTCACGAAAAACTAAAAATTTCTGACTGATTTATATTTTTCATAAATATTTCATAGCCAATGAATTAACAATGCATTTTCATAAGTTGTTTATAATTAATCCTATTATCCTAAAGACTATTATATAAATGTAATTGTATATCATGATCATATCATGGTTCATTAAAACTCACAATTTCATGCAATGAAATCTACTGAAGAATAAAAATTATTTAAATAAAACATTTCATAAAAACATCATGGTGTTATACTTAGTGTTTTAATAAGTTGTACAGTTAGTTTATAATCTATAAAATAGGTGTGAATTGTTTTTTTTGACATGGTGTTTTGTGTCTTTAGTCATGAATTAAGGTTTTGTGTCAGTTTAGTGGGTACATTCATGTGGTTTGTTTTTAAATTTTCCTATAAACTTTTATTTATGGTTTATTTAATTTTATGAATGGTGTGAAGGTGTTCTATAAATGGTGTAATGGTTTTATCAAACTGTTTATATAGAGTAGGTCACATTTTAAGATTTTTGTGAGTGTTTATGATGTTTAAAAATGTTTTAGGTGAATAAATGGTGACTTTAGTGTTAGTAAAGTCATGATCTACTCTATTGAATTGTTTAATAAATTTTCTATTTGTTATTTTAAATTGTGGAAATAGTCCATTTTTAAATGTTTTGTTAGTTTATTTGATTGTGTAAATGATGAAGATTATGTTTTGAAAGTTTTTTATTGTTCATATTATTTCAAAGTGAAATTTATATGTGAATATGTGTTATATATTATAGGTAACACATGTATTTTTTTCGTTTATTTGAATATGACATGTGACATGGACATGGACCCTCTTGTCATAAATAGGAAGCCTGGGGTTTAAGTGGGCGGACTAAGACAAGGGTTCTAGTGATATAGAAGAGGCCTTATCCTGGTTTTCCTATGATATATTTATGACTACAATGATAACTAAACTTTGGTATGATGGTTAGAGACCTCTAGGTTATGGTTGGGTTCCCTACTAGTGGATTGTTCCTGAGAACGCATGTTTTTGTTGGTTCCTATAAAACTTTTCACCCTGTCACGGTGTTCAAGGGTCCCACATTTCTTTGGTACCTTTAGGGCCTATCCTGTATTTGTTTATTCTGGTTTTAATTACACTCACTTTTAGCATATGGCTTAACATTTGGGATTTCAGAAAAGTAAGTAAGTTTTTTTAATTTAATTTGTTTTCATTGAGGTTGTTTTAAATTAATTATTTTTCTTTAAATTTTCTCAATAATTTGTTTACTTTCATTGATAAAAATTTCAAATTTATTTTTCATTTAATATTTTTGTGTGGAATCTTTTATCAGGGGAATTTTAGTGGGTTTATGTCTCACACACTACCCATGCCATTGGGTGTATCTAGACCTCATTCCATGTGTATTCTAGGTCAATTCATTGGGCATAGCAATGATGGTATGGGTGGTTAGTGGTTTTTCTCATACAGGATGGTGTTGATGTCTTGGCGATGTGGCTCCTCATGTTGCACAAAGGATTGAGTGAGAGTTTTTCTATTCGTTTGTTTTACTTTGTTTTGGGGTTTTGGTTAATGTTGTTGACTTTAAATCTGATCATAGTTTAAGGGAATGTTTGGTTGTCTGTTTTTAGGTACAATATATTTATCTTATTAGATTATTATTGATTATTATTTATAATAAAATTGTTCCCATATTTTTTTTGATACCCAGGAACTTGTACCCACCTATGGGGATCTTGAATTCCCTTTGGGCCTTGCCCGGGACCGGGTTGGGTGTCGGGTTGGAAGGAGTCCTAACATGGTTTGTGAAAAAATGGTATCAGAGAAGGTTCTCTCTTTTAGTTCATGTTGTTTTGGAAAAAGTTAAGATAGATTGGCACTAGGATTGTCGGAACATGATGTTCTGTCTACGAGTAAGGTGCCTAGACAGAACACTTTGTGGCGGGACATGAGGTACCAGGGGAAGTTGGGTTTCATTTGAGTCCCTGGGGTTTTATGGGTATTCCTTGTTTGGGGAAATGAAAAGGGAGTTGGTCTAATTGTCTCAATGAGCATACAGGGCCTGGAAAGCCGTGTGGAGATGTTTACGTTACCCAAGAACACTCTTTGTGATGGTGGTGTGATTGGTATATGGCTTCCAACCATATTTGCAAAACAATAATCAGAACTATTTTCCTCTTGCAATGTATTATGTCTAAATGGTTTATGAAAACTAATGCGAAAACGACTGTTTGAAAAATTTATGAAATCTGGATTTTAGACTGAAGATGGTTTTATATTTAAAGGAATGGAATGTGGGTTTCAAGAACATTTTTAATGACGTTTTAGAAAGGTGGATTTTCATGAAATGAGATTTGTGGGAAATTAAATTTGGTTTTAATAATTGAAACATGTAGATTTAAATACATGTTGTTTCTAGAGACGTGGATTATTTTAATGTGGGTCATGAAATTCTATTTTTAAAGGAATCTGTTAACCTGTTGAATAGTGTTTTTAATGAGGTGATTTTTTTTTTGGAATTAATGTTTATGGTTTGAAAATGAATTATTGAATAGTTTATTGGTGTTTTAAAAAAATGTATTTTGAAATTTAAAATGGGGTTTTTTTGAAACGTTAGTTATTTTCTAGAGTTGTTTTTATTTCCTTGGGAAACATTCATGGGTGACCTATGTGTGGGTTATGCATAGACAGTGAATTGGTTTCTGTTTGTCTTGATAACATGAATGTGTACGGCCCATGAGGTAAAATTGGTAAAGGTGTATCCCACCCTCCCAATTTTAAATTTGGATGTGTTTATAAAGAAAGGATTGAGTTTTTGATGATCTATAGTTGTTCGGTATGTATTATTGTGTTTTATGAATCCTGTAGTGGTGTGTTTTGGAAATTTAAAACCACTTTCCTTTGTATTATGTTTTGTTTTGTATTCTTTCGGTAAGTAGGGTTAAAGAGTATGTTAGTGGTTCCTTATGAGAGGTGTCTTGGAAGGCCTTTTTAGTTGGTTTTCCCATGCATCAAGTGTTTTATCTAGGTATGATTGACTAGTGGGCCTGTTTTATTGGGTATTTTTTCATCTTTAATGGATAGTGTATTCCCCCATAAAGTGTTAATAATCAATTGACGTGCAGCTACTAATAGTTCTCCATTGGTCAGCCCTCCAGTTGATCAAAGTAAAGACTTTATTCTTAGATATCAGAATTTAGCGGACCTCTCCTTTTTCAATTAAGAAGATCCTCTTGTATCAGGAGAGTGGATGCGAGAGTGGTTGAATGAAACTTGTGTTTCCATGATTTTGTTAATGGTAAAAGTAATTTTGAAATTTATAAGTCTGGGGATCCTTCCTAGAAATGGTGTGGGGAATTCCAGTGTGGATAGACAAGTATTTCAGAGTTGCCAAGGTTAGCTGCTGTCTTTAAGGGAATTTGGGACTTTCGTTCATCTCTTCTAAGAAGGGATTCATGCTGGACCTCTAGTAGAGCATGTTGGGTCATAAGAGTCTTCTATGTCCATATAAGGCCCCAGCCTTAAACCTTACTTAATATTGAATTAAATGAATAATTCACATTGAGGATTTTTTTCATGGTTTATATTTTTAGAGAATTAGGACATAAATATTACATCTCAAAAGATTACAAAGTATACACTTCTACTAAGTTTCCATAAAATAAAAACTCTTAAAATGAAACATGTTTGGATCCATGTTTTAGATAGCATGACTGTCCTTTGATCCCATCCTTGACCCTATTCCACATTAATTCCGGTGAAAAAAATTTCAAAAAAACATGGGGTGAGCATAAAAATCTCAGTATGGGATAAACAAAGAATGAAAACTATTACTTTTTCAAAACAACAAGTAAACCATCTATACTTTATCAAAGTAATAATTTTCACCTTTATGAAGTAGTAAAAAACTCTTGAATTAATAAAAGATCATTACTTACCCTTTTGTAACCAAAATATTACCATTAAACCCATATAAAGAACACATAACATAAAAAGGTAACTTGGGACATAAACATACATAAATGGAATAACCATACGGTCGAATTCCGCACATACTTAATGGAATAGTAGTACGGCTGACTTCCATACACAATGCATTGGAGGTTATAACGTAACCACCCGTCCTGGTATTCACGGAACCACCCGTCATATGGTTTATCACGTAACCACCCGTAAAATGTCCAAGTACCATCATTACACATAAAATATTGAAAAAATAAACATTTCAATAACAGCATTTCATTTGCAATCACAATAAGTAATTCCATGATATTGAATTAAGCAATCAATTTTCAAAATCCATTTAAAAGAGATTTTTGAATCAAAGTGTCCCATACCAATTTGATGCTTTTAATGGAATTATAATTTTAAAACATTAATTTCCATATAAATAAATACTGAAACCCGTTTTGAAAACATGGACATTAAGGATAATGATTTTGAATAATGAATCTTTAAAACATTTAAAACGATATTTTTGTTAAAGAGTTTTTAACAAAATGAGAGACTCTTGAATAAAAATAATTGTGGAATAACATGTAATATGAGATTCATAATATCATGAGAATAAAGGGATTCGTGATATAATATGTCAAAGGACAGTATACACACCATATAAGAGTGAATTGGTGCATAACAACAATTAAGTCTCAATGGAAATGTAAATTGAGATGAAATCCATTATAAATTTGGTATCCTAAATTAAGGATAAATCTATCACATAATTATGTGTGGGAAATATAAATACACCCAATATAAGTGGATATTAAGTGTGAAAAAATCATATGTCATTAACACATAATCTTGGAAAAACAAAACCAATGACATAGATATTTAACTCAATAAAATGAGATTGAGTTATGATTTCCCATACAAGTTCATAAGAATTTATCAATGAGATGATTATGTCTTGAAATAATATATCCACAAAAAGTTTTTTGGAAATTAAAACATAGATATTAAAAACATAATCATTGCATAATAAAATCAAGAAGTTGAGGTTTAACCCAAACATTTGAATGTGGGTTAAGAAGTTCCCTTACAGAAATCCGACAGCCTAACGGCATCACATTAAAATTCAAAAAATGAGTTGATGAGAGATAAAATGGTACCTCATCACTTGGACATAAAATTTACATAAATAAGTATATAGAAGAACATATCCCAACATAATAAAATGTTAATTAAAATACATAACAAAATAAGTCTTTTAAAAAGAATATGGTGAAAGGTCCCCTTACCGAGTTGGGTAACTTTCGAAACGTACACCCCGTGGAAGAAGGGTCATACAATGAAGATGTAAATACCGATAAATGAAATTATACTACACAAAGTGTATAATAAGGGGCAGTAAATGCACCACTAAAAGGAAATAGTGGCAAATGTAGCATAAATGTCACGGAAATAAAAGTGAGTCGAAAAATCCCTTACGGAAACTCGGCAGCCTAACGGCGCCACTTAAAACTTCCAAAAATGGATTTATGAGATCAAATATGGTCTCTCATAATACGAACATAAAAAGTAATGTATTAGGAATATAAAAAAACATCCCCAAACATAATAAAGATGAGCTTAAAATAAATGACATAAAAGAGAGTACTTAAAATGAAAGAGAGTGGTTGGATCCCTTATGAAAATTCGGCAGCCTAACAGCGCCAATCAAAACTTTCAAACTAGATTGATGAGAAAAAATAGGGTCTCTCATCATATGAAAATAAAAAGTATAGTAGGAGTAATATAAAATAACATCCCAATCATAAGAAATATGAGCTTAAAAGGAATGACATAAAAGAGTATACTTAAAAAGAAAGAGAGGGGTAGGATCCCTTACCTCAAGTCCTACTTGTCTTGTTCGTTTCATTATATTACAGAATAATAAACTTTGGTCAATTTATAATTGCTTAATTAAATCTATTAAATATTATTATTCAGTTCATATCACATGTTATAATTTTATACCAATTGGTTAAAAATGTGAGTTCATATCAGACGTTTTTGTCGATGTTTGGTACATGAGTCAAAAATGAACTTGTTTGAAAATGATTGTCCACGTAGTTATAAGTAAATAATCTCAATAATTGTATTAATGATTTAAATATCATATATATCCAGTAGATATTAATTTTATACTACTTTATAACATTTGGAGATAAAAAGAAATGAAATGCACCGTTCATGGAGATGGTAGGCCGTACGTACGCATGAACGCTACTTTCATTTCTTTGTCATATTAATGTAATTAAAAATAACGGAGAAATATATATATTATAATTCCAGTATAATATATATGTTATATAGGTCACATATGTCCATTAATTTAATTATTTATACATTCCATGTATTTCATGAACGAGTCACATCACTTGAGGGGGCGGTAGTCCACACTTCCTCGTATGAAATTGTCGCATTTGGACAACATGAAAATCATAAAGTCATGTTTAAAATATAAAATTCAGAAGCATATATAAAACATAAATACCATATATATCATATATAAAATATAGTGACAACATAATGGCCACCATGAAAGGTTTTAAGAGATGATTGAACAATCATCGTTTCGTGAGGCAGAAATTCACCATCAAGAGAAACAGTATGTTCTTTAACCATTAGATGAAGGTGTGTGTAAGTGTATCTCTAATCCATAACATAAAAAAATCCTAGTATATTTAATATACTGGTTTATTTACAAAATAAATGAATAAAAATAGTTTAGAGTGTTGAAGTAGAAAAATAAAACATAAGAACACAAGAGAGGACACTACCTTTAAATCGGGTAACTCTCTTTGCTTTGAGCTCAAAGGCATCCATGGAAAGGATTATTCCCAACGTGAGGCTACCATGATGAAGAGAGGAATCTGTAGAGATGATATGGGTAGGTTTTGTCCAAGTCAAAGGCTTGAGCGGTGTGTGTAAGGTGGTAGAGGTGGGGGCCTTTTATAAGAGGAGAGGAGGGGCACTCTTGGAAAGTTATAAACGTTTACTTTATTATAAAATTATTTTCGGATTTTAAAGGTCCCACATTGATATAATTCGAGGCAAAGGTGATAAGGGTTCGAAATATACTCTTCCAATATGTCTTTTACAAGTGTAAGTCTTAGATTTTACATTATCTTTTCACTTTATTTAAATCGTTCCTTAATGAGGTAATCGATGCATCATCATGATGTCATAAATAATTTAATTTATTTAATGTATAAAAATTATAAAAAACTATCATGATGTAGGAAATATTTTTATATTACTAATGAATATTTATAGTAAAAAATATGACTTGTATGACCCCATTTGAAAATTGATTTATTAAAACAACACATGTTTGTGACATTTTAATTTTAACTTTAAATAAAAAGGTATTAATTTCATTTTCCAAGAAAAGTGGCTCCATGGGGTCCCCAAGTCGACACATGGATTCTCTTGGTCTTCCATGACTCATCCAATGAGGTTAGGACATGTGTCTAGGTCATTTCATATTATTAAAACATTATTTTTACCCTAGATTACACTAATTACCTCTAATCGCGATTAAAAACATAAAAGTTACTATTCACCAAAAAATTATTTTAATTCAATTGAACCAAATTTTACTTCTTAATGAAAACCATGTATGTAAGATTTTTGAAATTCAAAACACAGAAGTGGTAAAGTTTTCATTTAAACGGAAAATCAGTTTTTATAAGTACCACTTAGTGGTTTCACTATTCATCAAAAATTAAAGTTTTTCAGAAAAATACCAAAACTTCACCCTAAGCTATATTTGATATTCCAAATTCAAAAATGAAGTCTGTTTTACAAAATTCAAAACATATAAGTTTCATTAATTAATTTAATAATTAATTCCCGTTGTCAGGGCAAATAGCGTGTTTTTAAGAAACAATAAGTAACAAAAGATTGACACTAGTTTAAGTCTGATTTCAAAGTGAAATTAATTCCAATGAGCACAATTGGATTAAATGGTAAAAATATATTTTAATTTAACTTTAAAACAAATTTAAAATATAATCTAATCATATAAATAAATTATATTAAATACAGGTTTTGAATTAAAATACAACATTTATTAATATTCATTAAAAATGAACTTTATCAGAAAAATACCAAAAATTTACACAAAGTAAATTTTGATGTCCCTATTCTAAATAAGAATTTTATTTTGTCAAATATAACACATAAAATTTTTTAAAAGTGGATTTAAAAGAGGTTCACCATCAAAAGGCGGTTATTCGACCTTTTAAAAAATATTAGAATGTTTACGCTTAAAAATTGGATTAATTCGCATTTTAATCCTCTAATATTTATTGTAAAAAGTAAAAATAGTTGAAAAACATACATAATCATTTTTTAGTTAGTTCCATTATTTCCCTCCATTACAATGGCTAGGTGTTAACTACCATTTAAAATAATATTATTTTATTATTAGAGTGCAACGTAAGATTTCAAAGGAATTCATTGTCGCGTATTGGTTACGCCATCGAGCATAGTGTTCCCTTTAAAGTAATATTAATATTATTTTCAAAAATAGGGATAAATATAAAATTGTCATATTCTTTATTTACCTGGGGTGTTACATCCACCCCCCCTTTTGGGAATTGTGTCCTCGTAATTTCAAAATTGGGCTTGGAAACTCCATTGATAGCCCCACATCGGAAAAGGAGTAAATTAAATTATCACTTTAAAAGAAATAATGGGAAGTAAAAAGGTCACCCAAGTTAACCCATAATAGGATTCCATGTATGAAAATATGGATATAGAGGAAAAAACAAAAGGTCATGTTCTAATGGAGAGTGATAGTAAACATGTCTAGGAGAAAGTTAACCATAAGAAAATCACAAACTCGTGATGGGTTAAACGGTATTGGATTCCCTAGTAGGAAAAGTAAATGGACAACATTTTTTTAGTTACTTTTCATTGAGGAATTTATTTTTGAGCTTAACTAAAACAAAAGGAAACATATTTACTTGTCATGTTGACTTTCAAATTTTACTAGATTTCTTACACGAACTCATATTTTCTCCAAAATATGAGTATTTAGGATGACTTGTTTACATTAAGAGAGGTATAATCAACTTCTAGAGAATTACCTAATCCACAAAAGAGAACTATATATAACCAAAACCAAAACCAAACAGGTAAGTACAAGATCAGATAATCCATAAAAGGATAACCCTTTATAAAAATAAAATCTATTCTTAATCTCCAAAATTTTTCCAACAAAACCCAAAGTTCAACGAAGACCATTCGATAAAAAAAAACTTCCATAAAATTCTTCAAAGTAAACCAAACTAAGATTGAAACCCAAATATTTGAAGGATTTAATCACATAGTCTTACAAGGTACAAAATAACACTTATCTCCAAATAACATCAGTTGCTCTTAAAGTCTCATATTGAAAAGTAATTAAACTAATCACATATCCTCCATGATAGGTTAATAATATCCATAGATAACCCAAAATAAACTTAATCTTAATTCATAAAATCATCTAACTAAAAATAATTAGTCAAACTAACCAGGGACTTCACATAGTCAAGTGGTAAGGGATAAATACCAGTCACACTTTGGTTGTGGGTTCGATTCCTGCAGCTTTGTCCAATGCGACAGGTTGTCACACGGTCTGCGTGTTGTCCATTTTATAAAACTCCAAAAATAATCCTAACATGTTTTAACCTCAATAGTTTCCTTATACCTCACATTTTCATCCAAATTCATTACGATCTCAGAATCTTAATTCTTGAAGTCTTATTTCACCAACATAAGATAAAATAAAATAATTCCCAAAATGAATAATAGCATACCTTGATCATGGAGTCCACTCGGTTTCATCGTCATCTTGTTCACGTAGGTAGACGTCCCATGCATTACAACAATGATTTAGAGATCCTTAAAAATCATTTTCTTCCTCCATCCAAATACACCTAGTACAACATGGGTCATATGGGTGTTCACAAAAAAACAGTTTTGGAAAATAATCATGTATGAAATATAATTCCAAAACATCTGATAAAACATGATTTCTATAAAATAGTCGGACAGAATTTGAGTTGAAACTTGATATTATTGGTCCTTTTAAAATACCATAAGTATGTTCTGAGAGAATATATTTTAAAAGAAAATATAAGTAGGTTGCGCAAGGTTCTCCTTCCTCAGTACCATTTTTTAAATCATAATATGCTTCAAATTCTTGTGATAAGGTAAAATATTTGAAAATACCTTGATAATATTTTCCTTTATTGAAAATATGAGAATATTGTGAAAATTGTATTTGTCTAAATACAACCCATGTTCCAAGATGATAACGACATATAGTGGAGGCGTTCGATATCTCAAACAACTGCTTTCAAGTGATTTGTATGCTAGAAAAAGTTTCACAATCATCCGAACATAACGTTGCAATAATTATTGCAAGCATGTCATCAGGAAGAGATAGGAATGTCATTTGAGATCCTTCTCCTTCCATTCGTAACTTACTTTACTTGACCTGAAAAAAAGTTATAAAATAAGGATTTAACTGAAATAATAGATATAGGTTCTAACCATGTGTCTAACAAAAACTCATAATCCCTAAAGTTGTCTAAACCAACCTTTGATACGAACTATAAGGCCCCAGCCTTAAACCTTACTTAATATTGAATTAAATGAATAATTCACATTGAGGATCTTTTCATGGTTTATAGTTTTAGAGAATTAGGACATAACTATTACATCTCGAAAGATTACAAAGTATACACTTCTACTATGTTTCCAAAAAATAAAAACTCTTAAAAAGAAACATGTTTGGTTCCATGTTTTAGATAGCATGAATTTCCCTTGATCCCATCCTTGACCCTATTCCACATTAAGTCATGTGAAAAAAATTTCAAAAAAACTTGGGGTGACCATAAAAAGCTCAGTAAAGGATACACAAAGAATGAAAACTGTTAGTTTTTCAAAACAACAAGTAAACTATGTATACTTTATCAAAGTAATAATTTTCACCTTTATGAAGTAGTAAAAAACTCTTCAATGAATAAAAGATCATTACTTAGCCTTTTTAACCATAATATTACCATAAACCCCATATAAAGAACACATAACATAAAAAGGTAACTTGGGACATAAACATACATAATTGGAATAACCATACGGTCGATTTCCACACATAATTAATGGAATAGCCATACGGCCGACTTCCATACCCAATGCATTGGAGGTTATAACATAACCACCCGTCCCGGTATTCACGGCACCACCCGTCATATGGTTTATCACGTAACCTCCCGTAAAATGTCCAAGTACCATCATTACACATAAAGTATTGAAAATATAAATATTTCAATAACAACATTTCATTTTCAATCAAAATAAGTAATTCCATGATATTGAATTAAGGAATCCATTTTCAAAAACCATTTAAAAGAAATTTTTGAATCAAAGTGTCCCATACCACTTTGAAGATTTTAATGGAATTATAATTTTAAAACATTAATGTACATATAAATAAATACTGAAAACCATTTTGAAAACCTGGACATTAAAGATAAAGATTTAGAATAATGAATCTTTAAAACATTTAAAACTATATTTTTGTTAAAGAGTTTTTAACAAAATGAGAGACTCTTGAATACAAATTATTGTGGAATAACATGTAATCCGAGCTTTATAATATCATGAGAATAAAGGGATTCATGATATAATATGTCAAAGTACATTATGCACACCATATAAGAGTGAATTGGTTCATAACAACAATGAAGTCTCAATGGAAATGTAAATTGAGATGAAATCCATTATAAATATGGTATCCTTAAAATAAGGATAAATCTATCACATAATTATGTGTGAGAAATATAAATACACCCAATATAAATGGATATTAAGTGTGAAACAATCATAGGTCATTCACATATAATCTTGGATAAACAAAACCAATGACATAGATATTTAACTCAATGAAATGAGATTGAGTTATGATTTCCCATACATGTTCGTAAGAATTTATCAATGAGATGATTATGTGTAGAAATAATATATCCACAAAAAGGATTGTGGAAATTAAAACATATATATTACACACATAATCTTGGGATAATAAAATCAAGAAGTAGAGGTTTAACCCAAAGAATTGAAAGTGGGTTAAGAAGTTCCCTTACAGAAATCTGACAGCCTAACAGTGTCACGTTAAAATTCAGAAAATTAGTTGATGAGAGATAAAATTGTATCTCATCACTTGGACATAAAATTTACATAAATAATGATATAGAAGAACATATCCCAACAAAATAATATGTTAATTAAAATACATAACAAAATAAGTCTTTTAAAAAGAGGAGGGTGAAAGGTCCCCTTACCGAGTTGGGTAACTTTCAAAACATACACCCCATGGAAGAAGGGTCATACAATGAAGATGTAGATACCCATAAATGAAATTATAATACAAAAAGTGTATAATAATTGTCATTACATACACCACTCAAAATAAATAGTGGAAAACGTAGCATAAATGTCATGGAAATAAAAGTGAGATGAAAAATCCCTTACGGAAACTCGACAGTCTAACAGCGCCACTTAAAACACCCAAAAATGAATTTATGAGATAAAATAGTGTATCTCATAATATGAACATAAAAATTAAAGTATTATGAATATAAAATAACATCCCCAAACATAATAATGATGAGCTTAATATAAATGACATAAAAGAGAGTACTTAAAAAGAAAGAGAGAGGTTGGATCCCTTACGAAAATTCGGCAGCCTAACAGCGCCAATCAAAACTTCCAAAATGGATTGATGAGAGAAAATATCGTCTCTTATCATATGAACATAATAATTACAGTATGAGTAATATAAAAGAACATCCCAATCATAAGAAATCTGAGCTTAAAAGGAATGACATAAAAGAGTGTACTTAAAAAGAAAGGGAGGGGTAGGATCCCTTACCTCAAGTCCGACGTGTCTTGTTCGTTTCTTTATATTCCTGAATAATATACTTTGGTCAATTTATAATTGCTTAAGGAACTCTTTTAAAGATTATTATTCAGTTCATATCACATGTTATAATGTTATAATAATTGGTTAATAATGTGAGTTCATATAAGACGTTTTTGTCGAAGTTTGGTACATGAGTCAAAAATGAACTTGTTTGAAAATGATTGTCCATGTAGTTATAAGTAAATAATCTCCAGAATATTATTAATTATTCAAATATCATATATATCCAGTATATATTAATTTTATACTACTCCATAAAATTTGGAGATAAAAAGAAATGAAATGCACTGTTCATGGAGATGGTAGGCCGTACGTACGCATGAATGCTACTTTCATTTCTTTGTCATATTAATGTAATTAAAAATAATTGAGAAATATATATATTATAAATCCAGTATAATATATATGTTATATAGGTCACATATGTTCATTAATTTCATTCATTATACATTCCATGTGTTTCATGAATGAGTCACATCACTTGAGGGGGCGGTAGTCCACACTTCCTCGTATGAAATTATCGCATTTTCACAATATGAAAAGCATAAAGGAATGTTTTAAATATAAAATTAAGAATCATATAGAAAACATAAATACCATATATATCATATATAAAATATAGTTACATCATAATGGCCACCATTAAAGATGTTAAGAGAAGATTGAACAATCCTCGTTTCGTGAATCAGAAATTCACCATCCACAGAAATAGTATGTTCTTTAACCATTAGATGAAGGTGTGTGTAATTGAAGCTCTAATAATTCAAATAAAAACATACTATTATATTTAAGATACTGTTTTTGTTACAAAATAAAGTAATAAAAAGAGTTTAGAGGGTTGTAGAAGCAAAATAAAACATAAGAACAAAAGAGAGGACACTACCTTTAAATCAGGTAACTCTCTTTGATTTGAGCTCAAAGGCTTCCTTGGAGTGGATTATTCCCAATGTGAGGCTTCAATGATGAAGAGAGGGATGTGGAGAGATGAAATGGGCAGGTTTTGGCCGAGCCAAAGGCTTGAGAGGTGTGTGTAAGGTGGTATAGGTGGGGGCCTTTTATAAGAGGAGAGGAGGGGCACTCTTGGAATGTTATAAAAGTTTACTTTATTATAAAATTATTTTCGGATTTTAAAGGTCCCACATTGATATAATTCTAGGATAATGTGATAAGGGTGGAAATATACACATCTAATAGGTCTTTTACAAGTTTAAGTCTTATAATTTACATTATCTTTTCACTTTATTTAAATCGTTCATTAATGAAGTAACCACTGCATCATCATGATGTCATAAATAATTTAATTTATTTAATGTCTAAAATTTATAAAAAAAATATCATGATGTAGGAAATATTTTTAGACTCCTAATTAATATTTATAGTCAAAAATATGACTTTTATAACCCCATCAAAAAATTGTTTTATTAAAACGACACATGTTTGTGACATTTTAATTTTAACTTTAAATAAAAGGGTATTAATGTGAATTTCCAAGAAAAGTGGCTCCATGGGGTTCCCAAGCTGACACATGGATTTTCGTGGACGGCCATGACTCATCCAATGAGGGTAGGACATGTTTCTAGGTCATTTCATATTATTAAAACATTATTTTTACCTTAAATTACACTAATTACCTCTAATCACGATTAAAAACTTAAAAGTTACTATTCACCAAAAAAATTATTTTAATTCCATTAAACCAAATTTTACATCTTAATGAAAACCATTTATGTCATATTTTTGAAATTAAAAACACAGAGGTGGTAAAATTTCATTTAAACGGAAAATCAGTTTTTATAAGTATCACTTAGTGGTTTCACTATTAATAAAAAATTGAAGTTTTTCAGAAAAATTAGAAATCTTCACCATAAGCTATATTTGATATTCCGAATTCAAAAATGATGTCTATTTTACAAAATTAAAAACATATAAGTTTCATTAATTAATTTAATAATTAATTCCCATGCCAGAGCAAATAGCGTGTTTTTATGAAACAATAAGTATCAAAAGATTGACACTAGTTTAAGTCCGATTTCAAAGAGAAATTAATTTCAATGACCACAATTGGATTAAATGGTAAAAATATATTCTAAATGAACTTTAAAACCAATTCAAAATATAATCTAATCATATAAATAAATTACATTAAAAAGAGGTTTTCAATTAAAATACAACATTTTTCTCTATTCATTAAAAATTGAACTTTATCAGAAAAATGCCAAAAATATACACAAAGTAAATTTTGATTTTCCGATTCTAAAGAAGAATTTTATTTTGTCAAATATAACACATAAAATTGTTAAAAAGTGGATTTAAAAGAGGTTCGCCATCAAAAGGCGGTTAATCGACCTTTTAAAGAATATTAGAATGTTTACACGTAAAAATTGGTTTCATTTGCATTTTTAATCCTCTAACATTTATTGTAAAAAGTAAAAAAATTTGGAAAACATACATAATAATTTTTTAGTTAGTTCCGTTCTTTCCCGCCATTACAATGGCTAGTCGTTAACTACCATTTAAAATAATATTATTTTATTATTAGAGTGCAACGTAAAATTTCAAAGGAACTCATTGTCGCGTATTGGGTACGCCATCACGCATAGCGTTCCCTTTAAAGTAATATTAATATTTTTTTTCACAAATATAGATAAATATAAAAATGTCATATTCTTTATTTACCTGGGGTGTCACAGTCCATTTGTAGAAAAGATGTGTTGTTTAAGACTCGGTTAAATGTCACTTTCAATGTAATGTTTCTTTCAGTAATAATGGTCATGTTGAGTGATGTTTAGAGGTATTTTACTCTTGTTCAGTTACAAGGTTGAAAGTTGTGAAACTATCAAAGGGATCTTTTCTTGATAAGAAAATAATTTTCATTCAGAAAATATTAAATTCCCCCATTTTATTGGGAGGTTTTTTTTATGTGTCATTCCTCTTGATGTTTATTTTTTTGAGTAATATATGGTGATATAAATGGAACATCTAATCTTTTTTGTTAGTGAATTTCATGTGTTGGTGTATGTGAATGCTGGTGTGTGTTGTGCCCGATGGTGTTTTCGTGATTGTTGTATGTTTTCTTGTAGCAATAGATAGAGGAGTTTTGTTCGAGTGTTTTAATGCATGGCTATGAGGCAGGAGATGTTTCAATAATCAGATCTCCAACCATAGGACTTAGAGTAGAGATGGAATATAGTCAGGAACCCCCCAGGGTAGTATGTGACATCAATCAAGTCTATGTCTTCAATTTTAAAAAATACAGTTTAAGTCTTACTTAGTTCTCTCATTCTGATCGGCCTCGTTCAATGAAAAAGATACACGAGGGCCTTATTTCTTAGTTCTGTGTTGCACTAATAGAAGATCTCTTACATGGGTATAAGGATATGTTATTCTCTCATTTTCTTAAGTCTCGGTTCTTCTACCTTTGCAGATGTGTGTCTCAGTGTGGTTACCCATATAGGTCCAGTCTTCCGAATAGGTCTCACTTTTAGAAGGCTCATCTAAGGAAGGTTATTATCAATGGGAGTGGTTAACCGTGTAATGTATTATGTTCAGTTTGGAGTTGATTTTTCGGAGCCATAATGGTGGGGGATATTGTCTATGTAGGGAGTTACAAAGTTGTCCCATGTCATATATTCCAAGTCAATTAATGTTAAGCAGTTAAGATGGTTGGTTCTTATGGTGGGGAGACCCATTGTGGGTCTCATTGAATTACCTGGGTGTAAACTGATGTTAGTCCATTTTAATGATGTGGTGTACATGTGGGCCTCCTTATGTTGTTCTTCTGACCCTTTCTTAGTTGTTATTTGGTTTTTTCTGGAGGGGTGTTTGTTTGATCCACCAATAAGGATGTGCCCAACATTTTTGTTGAATCAAGGATATGAGATTATTATTTAGGCTGTGGTTTGATTTTTATCTCTCATTTCATGAAAGTGGTTTAGGTTCTATTTGGAAGTGTTTGAGGTGTTTTAACTTAATAATTTGTATTGTACATTATGGGAAATCTATTTTACTTTGATTGATCAACTGAACATGTTTGAACTATTGGGGTAGGAGGCTTGTAGCGAGGAGTCCATTCCAATCTCCCAAGTTTGTTTTGTAAGTCTCTTCATTTTTTGATTGTTTTCTGATGATTTCTTGTTTGTTGTTTTTTCGAGAATCACCATGGACTCATAAGGGGCATCGACTTCTATGTTGCGGTTATAAATTATTATGGCATTCCAAGGAGAGAAAGCATTATTGAGGGGGGGGGGGGGTTTCATACCTGATCTTTTGAGATAATATTATTTAATTATTTTATTTGTCTTTGAAACATTCTCTCTATGTATGGTCCAAGCCATGTCGAAAAGTTTACTTTTTGGTGGAAAATGTATGTTTTGGGCATGGGAGTGTCCAACACACGGTCATGGAAAGGTCAAAGTCGTGCGGCTTCTCTAAGTCACCGTGCGACATGACCAGTGTTCAAAAAATATATATATCATTATTAATTGAATAATTAATTATCATGGTGGATAAAAAATGTGGACAAAATAAAAATAAAAAAAATATAAAACTTATTTAAAGAATAATAATAATGATATTATTATTATTTTTAATATTATAAAAATTATTAAAACTATTATTTTAAATATCATTATTATAAATATCTTTATTGTCCTTATTATTTTTATTTTTATTATTATTATCTATAATTACATTATTAATATTATTATGAGTTAATTAGGGTTTTGAGAAAAAATATGGAAACCCATTTTCCTCCCCTCCTACCCTGGATGCATGACCCACCTTTCTCCATGTAACCCTACCCTATTTCTCCCCCTACCCTCCTCTTACCCATGATGCGCACAGCTTTTTCCCTCCCGACTAGCCGACCTCACACCGCTCCTACTCCCCTTGTCCAACCACCTGTGCCCCCCAATCCTCCTCCCTCTCCTATATCACACCTACCTAAACCACCCCCATGGCTTCTCCTATGGTTGACACTCCATCTCCCTCCATCGAGACTCTCTCGGGCGTTCCACTCGGGTCCCTTTGTGCCATGGCCCGTCACCTATGACATTAGCACCTTGCTAGCGCAACCCCTCTGGGTAGGTCTCTCCTATTTTTTGTTGAGATTTTGGTTTTCCAGAAGGTATTGGGATCGTTTGAAGGTTTGATCTAGAATCCTTTTTTGTTTAGATTCATGGTTTAGGGTTCTTTCTTGTTCTCTTGTGTTCCATGTTAGGTGTGGTTGAAGATTCACATAAGATTTGAGAATATCTACATGGAGGTAGGAGGTTTCACAATTAAATATTCTTTAATGAATCAATTTTCTATCTTATTTCATTTATCATGTTCTTTACTTAATTATTTTTGTCCGAATTTGGTTTTCATGAAGTTTATCATGTGTTGCAATTTTTTGCTACCATGTTCATATGGTATGGGTGAGTTTTTGATGTAAACTTATATTTAATTAATTGATAGTGTTCAATTAAATTATGTAGTCGATTTTTAATTTGAGAAAGTTGTGTGAATTTTTTATAACTTGGTGTTGTGTGTCTTTGGTCATAAACAATGTTTTTGTGTGTGTTTAGTGGGTAAATACAAGTTATTTATTTCTTAATTGTCTTATAATCTTTTATTTATAGTTTGTTGAATTTTATGAAAGTTGTGAAGGTGTTCTATAAATGGCGTCAAGGTTTTATCAAACTGTTTATATGGAGCAGGTAACATTTTAAAATTTTATTAGAGTGCGTATGATGTTGAAAGATGTTTTTGGTGTACAAATGGTGAATTTAGTGGGAGAAATTTCGTTAGATTCCCCTTGGTACTGTTTAAAAAAATTTATAGTGGTTTTTAAAACTGTCAAAATGGTCTATTTTTAACTATGGAGTTGGTATATTTTATTGTGTAAATGATTCAGATAATGTTTTGAATGTTTTTTGGTGTGTGTATTATTTCAAAGTGGAATTTTGTGTGCAAGTGTGGTATTGGGTATATGTAGTGCCTAATTTTATTAGTTTATTTGAATATGACATGTGACAAGGACATTGAACATCTTGATCACAAATGGGAAGCTTGGGGACTAGCTGGGTAGACTCGGACTAGTTTTCTAATGATACAGAAGTAGCATCAGCTCGGTTTCACTTAGATAGATTGATGATTACAATGCTAACAAAACATTGGGATGATGGTTGGAGACCAGTAGGTTATGGGTTTGTTCCATACTAGTGGTTCGTGTATGAGAACACATGTTCTTATGGTTCATGTACCACTTTTCACCGAGACACGATGTCCTAGGGTCCCAGTTTTTGCTAGTACTTTTAGGTAATTTTCCATATTTGGTGTTTCTTGTTTAATTTACACTAACCATCTTCATATGGTGTAAAATTTTGATTTTCTTAAATATAAGTGTGTGTTTTTAATTTATACTATTTTCTTTGAAGTTTTATTTATTGGAAATGTTTCTTTAAAATTGTTCAGGATTTTGATTCCTTTAATTTATAAAATGTGTAAATGAATTGTTCATTTTATATTTATATGTTGAATATTGTATTGATGGAATCTTATTGGTATCTTGTCTCACACCCTGCATACGCCCTCGGGTGTATGTAGATCTTTTTCCCCGTGTATTCCAGGTCGAGGCATCGGGCTTAGTGATGATGGTCAGGGTTTTTAGTAGTTTTTTCATATAGGTTGGTGTTAACTTCATGGGGATGTGGCTCTTCATGTTGCATGGAGGTTTGAGTGGGTGTATTGGTCTTCCTTGGTAGTAGTTTATTTTGGTTTTTTGGTTCATGTAGTTAAATGTAAATCTGATAATAATTTAATGAAATTTTTTGTTGTCTATTTTTAGTTTTAATTTTTTTAGCTAATTAGATGTTTTTTGTTTATTATTTTGGGTAAATTGTTCCCATGTTTGTTTGATACCCAGACACTTTTTGCAGGCCATGGGGATCCGGAATTTCCTTTCGGGCATTGTCGCAGACCGGTCTAGGGGCCAGGTCGAATGGAATCCCAGTTGGGTTCATGACATGATTTGTCTTGTTTTTCATTATTAGGACATCCCATGATTCCTCACAATGAAAATGATGTCCTCAGATGTGGAAATTGATATCAAGATTGTTGGAAAATTTGTTTGGACTTAAGGCCCTAACTTACGTTTTCACCGACACACTACTTTCGTCATTGGTTTGTGAACATCTTGTGCCATGAATAATACATTAATATCTCCATCATGACCCTGGAATCGGCTCAATAAATCATTCAGAGGATGGATTCTTTCCTATCGTATTTCCCATGATAAGTTTTGGGAGAGTAAGTGTCCATTATCATGACAATCATCCACCTCAAAAATGTATTCGTAGAATACAACAACGTACACCTTCCCAGCGCCATGGAGGTCGATGATAATTGTCAACATGAAAAATCAATCAACCAAGAGATGCATATGAGGGTTCCCATCCATTAGGATCATCATAGTCGATATGAATCCATAATATAACAAGGAGCTGCGGAGGAATTTGTACTTATACCAACTATCCAGGATGGGGAACCAATTTGGAAGGCCTATCTAGGATATCCATAAAATGTTTCTCCAGATCAAGATCATATCCCTACTACATCCAATCTGACTGAAGTCCACTAGTGTGACTCAACAGTTGCCTAGGACCAATCCCGGATCACTTCCAGTCAGGAGCCTTTGGTTTCATCACAACTAGCTGTAGTGACTACAAAGTCATATGGTATACCCCAGCCAACATGGATGGGGGTTTTTAATCATATTTAACCATGGTCTCATCGTAATTAGGTGAACTGACCCCAAAAATGGTATCATGGTAACCTAACCCTTAAACGGTACCATGGGAACCAACCACTATAGTAGTATCTTGGGAAATAACTCCTCAAATAGTATCATGGGAACCGACCTTTGAAATGGTATCGTGTGCACTGACCCCCCAAATGTTATATCAATAACTGACCCATCAAACCAGATATTCTATCATTGAGGATCACCAACCAACTTGTGTTTTGGTCAATATGATATCAGTCTAATCCATAGAATCCTCACTACACCCGGACAATCATACTCTAGAAGGGTAAAATCATACCCTCCTATATACATCTGAGTTACAGTAGGTTGAATTACTTTATACTACTGGCATACGAGCAAAAAAGATCAACTGCATTAACCAAGACTCTACATGAGGTGTTACTAATCATAGTGGAATTTCATAGGATAATAACAATTGATCACATGGACAATGGAAGTAGTGGATTCAGTAAATGGGGTTTATGTCGTAATTCCCACCATAATCCACTCACCCTCACACTGATAGAGGAATGGGTGTTTTCATGTATCCTT
Source organism: Viscum album (assembly GCA_963277665.1). NCBI lineage: Eukaryota > Viridiplantae > Streptophyta > Magnoliopsida > Santalales > Viscaceae > Viscum > Viscum album. The sequence continues at coordinate 770,170,750 of OY728135.1, read as the reverse complement.
CTAGCTATCCCCATGACAATGATATAGAAATTTCAGTAGAAGAATAGATCACTCAATTATAACATGGGAATAGGAATCTCCAGGAGATAATTTTGGGAATAAACCTTTGATCTCTGCTTATGGATGAAGGTCCTATGTCTTCTTATGAATGCCCACCTCACACTGATGTTCCCTAGCCCACAGGGACGGGGCCATTTTCATATTTTTTATCCAGTCATCGGGAGAGATCCATTCATTGTTCCACCTAACCCCAGATTGTACGGTGGGGGAATTTACATATTTTCAACCTTCTAATCAGGGATATTTGGGAAACCATATGACCTCAAGAGTCACCAAAAAACCATGGGAGTGGTGGGATATTTTAATCTGTGGGAAGTGTCTGCATCAAACATGACTCCCAAATCAGAATCACCCCCCACCGGATCAATAGTGGTCAAGGATTAGTAACCTTGTCTCCAAACTCATCCATACACCCACACCATTGGGGGAAAAATAGCATGTGGGGAAAGCATTATGGTCTCTCATCTCTTAAGTACAAAAATTGAAAAGTATATTCCTTCTAAGAAACATGTTTCATGGTATTTCAATTATGCCGTGTATAATGGTTTGATCGAGCTATCGATGGAACGAAAGCTGATTGTGGTGGGTTTCATATTCCATGACAATTATTTCCCTTACCATAGACATATTGGGCATACCATAGGAGGTTTATTTTCTTTTAATGGTTGTCTTCAGGTGAAAAAGTACATGGGATGTATGGAACTAGAGACACCTAAATCCCCACTCCAGTCACCTAATCACTCTAAATAGGATGCACCAATGGTGTAATAGAGCATGATCCACCCACCTACCAATTATAGTATACCATATTTCAAATCATTATTGAAAAATCCCTATTATTTCCAAAAAATCATGCCTCCAAATATTTAGACTGCACCATGGAAAATATTTTGATGGGACTGTTAGAAATGTGAATGCCACATGAGGTAGGGTTGAAAAGCCATGAAAACTACATCCCCTACCATCAACGTCTTAGCCACACTATATAAAGTTGCTTTGTACTCAAATATCGGTTAGAGGAACATGTATCTACATTCTTGATCGAGTTGAAATAACTAAAAACTAATGCAATATTCATAAGAATTTTCCAAAATCTTTCAGATGAGATACTCTCCTGGTAGTTTCCCTTACCGACATCCTTACCATAAGACTTTAAACTACACATAAAATTTCCTTACAACAGGATGTTAAATTGGATGGACATCATCCTTACTGCTTGACATTAAACTGTATGGATGTTTTTTCTTACCAAAAGACATTAAACTGTGTAGGTCACCATCCTTAACCCAATAAATTAAATAGAATGGATGATTTCCCCACCGCAAGACATTATGTATCAGGAATCCAGTCCTTGCTGCATGGCATTAAATTGCACAGTTCACCTAGAACTACATATGGCGTGAATTTCAGTTTCTGTGAGAAATATAGGAATTCATTGATATTATATTTTGGAATGACCTCCATGAAATATAAAATACATATATATTTATGAATGGTAAAATAAACCCTTATCGTTCCATTTTTCTTGCACTGGTAATATCTCACCCAATCTTAGGAATTATGGTAAGTGTTTCCCCACACAAAACGAAGAATGAAGGTGGTAGGTGTCAAAAAATGGTCTAGATATCATTATGGGGTGAATAAGGATATGGATATTCTTTTCTAAATTCTTTTTTCCCACCTATATCTTGTAATATTTATTGTGTGGTTTACTCTTTTTTCACTTAAGTGTTAATACTGATCTTATACTTTCCTTTATTATAAAATGATAATGATTTGAATGTAATCCAGGAATTAAATCACTAGGACATAAATATTTTTACTTGGTTCACCCTAAATGGGATATATTGAATGACAATACAATGAAGTTGTTCTGATTGTACCAAATTCACTAAAGATCACTACAAATAATGATTTTCAGGCTAGATCATTTCTATACCTAGGATCAATTACATTTCAAGGTTTAGGGTTTTCTCACTACATTCCCAAGCTTCAATCCCTATGTATCTTCCTTTTGATCACCACTAGGGGGAGGGATTATATTCTTCTTATTTATTAACTCATTACTCTTGTAAGGGATCCAAAATCAGTTTATGGTCTTGTAGGCACCTTCATTATCTATAATTCATGATGCATCCTCAACTATAGATAGATGCTCTATTGAAGTTCCAATTTCATCCATAGATGAATACCTCATTATCATATTATTAATATGAAACACCAATATTTTGTGCAAATTTCACTTCACCTTGCACAAATATTTTATTCCTTGTACTCAAACCTCCTCCTACACACATCTTCCTTCTTATACGCAAAACCAATCTTCTGCGCAACATCTTTAGCATGTTCCAAACTCCAATCTAACATGCAACTTCTTTAGATTACGCACAATTCCCAATCTTACATGAAAAACTCCTTGCATGAAAATCATACAAATTCTAGAGCTTGTATTCTCTATATTTGTTGATCTTATCAAATTATGGGGGTCACCTATTATTTATAGGCATCGCCGAACCCCGTGCGGATGATTCGACGCATCACGTGAGATCCTCTTCGAGCACACAAAACACTCATCAAGAACACAAAATCACATTTGTCCTTGCATTGGGAAGGTATGATTATTTATCTCAAAATCATCTTTCACACACATTTCCAAACATTTGGAAGACTTCATTCCATTTCCATATTTCGATATTCTAATCCTGAAACATTCCTTGCATGCAATTTTCTTAATCACCTTTAATCGGGTGCATAATTAATTACATTTCCATATATTTGTTGTTTTATCTTGAATCTTTCCTTGTGAAAAAAATTCCAAACTACATTTAATATTGCGTGCAACCTTCTCTTCAGAAAACATAATTCTCCATTTTCTTGATATTGAGCCCAAAATTTAGAAAACACTAGAAAATGGCTCCACATTGTATTTATTATTTTTGTACCACCTCCAAATAGTACATTCATTTTTCATGGTTCTATGTCAAAATATATTGTCAAAAATATCTCTAGAACTCAACAACAAATCATGGACACCATATTCTTTAACATACAAAATCAACCCAAAAATGAATCAATGTTAAATTATGGGATTTTTCCTAACAGAAGGCTTGATATATTGAATGGACCAAATTCCCTTAATTTTTATTCATTTGTGATAATCCCACTTCTATGGGATGAAGGGTAACCCTTACATGTCATTTTCACCTTTGTAAATTAAAGGACCCTAATGTCTTAATTGAATTCATCACATACTATGACTACATGAAACTTCCCCTCCCCAACATCTATATCATGATCAGCTCTTTATCTTTTGCATGGTTGTTCAAGCTAGTTGTCTTTTATAGATATGAACAGGACTAGTGCCGCTAAAAAATCAATATCCTTTAATTCTTCCCAATTTGATAGTTATTCTCTAGTAAATTTTCTTGATGTGAATCCTCTTCTTGAACTTGTTCCAAGTGGAATATGTCTTGTTTGTGTATTCACATCATGTGTCCCAAAGGCCTTGAGGTGGACCAAAGGACTTTAGGTGGATTGATGGCCTTGAGGTGGATTTAATGCCTTACGGTGACCCAACAAATCCAAAGTCATGGGTAGCCCGAATACCATAAAAATTCGAAGACCAAACCGATATGGTCCTATGAACCTCATTTAAGCGGAACACCATTTCTAGTTTCTGTCTCCAACCGCACCAACCTTCCAGAACTACGTACTGCTTGATTCCCATCCAAATAGGATACATAGTGATTCCCAGACACTTTTTTTTTGGTCCCAACCACATGTCTTCCTTGGAGACATATATCACGGCATTGGCCTTTGTGGTCCTTATTCATGTTGGGTTATAGTAGGTCACAACATTGTTACCCTTTGGAGGTCCCCCGCCCCATCTACTTCTTTACCACATGATATTAAACTTCACAATTTCTTAAGAACTATGTATAGATTCATTCTTATCATCAAAGGATATGTAGTGAATCCCAAACCTATACTTATGGACCCAGCCACAGGATTATCTTCCTTTCAAAAAAGGTAGTCCAATGTGCTTACCAAATGAAGTTAAATTGCATGACCAACATCATTACTACAAGACATTAAAATGCATGGTCATCAACATGACCATATATTTTTAACCAAACTAAAGTTCGTTTTCAACACATGATGTCAGTTGTATAAGATTATTCCTAGCATCAAGGTGTTAAAATGCATGGCCTATGCCTTCACATAGATACATTAACCTGCTCATCTAGTGACCTTTCTAAAAGTTGTTGAACAACATAGAAAATGTCATCACCGCATGATATAAAAATGCACAGATCAAAAAATTCACCTTTCCATTCACATAGATTCACTTTTATCCTCACCACATGATGTTAAACCGCATGAAACATCTAGAACTTTTTATGGATTTCTTTCCATTTTTAGTGGGATATATAAGGATTCCATGATCTAAAATCATAGATCATCCACTACATCATTCAAAATGCATATGTTAAACACCTCTCTTGACTCTGCACTGTAAGTGAACATGTGTTCCTCTGTGTTTCTCACATCAAGAATACTTCACGTGAAATTACATATTATGGTAGGGACATACCCTCACAAGTAAGGAATATAGGTGCATAATTGGTCCATTATGGTCCTGAATGCATAACCAAAAAATTCATACTGTATGTCTTCACCACATGAAGTTAAACTTCACAGTCGATGTCTTTCCTGTATGACATTAAACTACATGGTTCCTCAAGAACATGGTGTGGTTTGATTCTCATCATCATGGGAAATGTAGCAACACCCAAATTCTACTCTTGGTCCCAACTGTGAGGTTCCCACCAATTCACATCGATCATCCTTAACCCTTACAACCTGAATCTAAGGTGAATGTAATTATAAGAACTATAGGTGGGTTAATTCATACCCATAAAGGATATATAGTGATGGTTGGATCTCCAATCCTAGCCCCATCTATAACGATTAATGGATATAATTTCCACCTTTAGATATGGGCCAGACCTATGTATAGTATTTCATTTTCCAAAACTATTTCTGTTTTTATTCTCATCCTCATGCAATACATAGTGATGCATAGACATTTCTCCTTCAGGCCTAGCTATAGGTATAACCTTTTTTGTCCCTTTGGACTTAGTTTTCCTAGAAAGGTTCATGGTATGGATGATGCCTCTTTAGTCCTTATTCACATGGAATTTCTTATTGGTACCCCACTGCACATATTTTATTTATAAACTCCATCTTATGGTCCATACGGTGTGTCCCTAAACTATCCACATATGTCCCTAAAACAAGAAATTCAACTATGTTGCATATTCCTTGCCACATGACATTAAACTGCATCGAAACCTTTATCCCCTCCATAAGAAATTAAACATCCCGGTCATCCAAATCTCTGTGAGGCATCATTATCATTTCAAGGGGATATATAGTGACACCCATGATACCATCTTGGGGAATATCATCAACATTATCACTTTTCATGTTATTTCACACATTATCCCAACATTATGTTAAACTACATGGAAATACAACCATACCACATGATGTCAAACATCGTGGAAAACATTTGGGTCACATGACATTAAAACCACACAACAAACATTCCCACTAAATTATGATAAATTGCGTAAACCATATACTATTTTAAATTCTATGTAAAAAGGATCATAAGAAACTTAACCTGGTCAACCAGAGTATATGATGCTTCTACATTATTTGAAAATAACCTCAAACCATGGGCTACCGTTCATGTCTTATACTCCTCAGATTTCCCCAATCTTTTCACTTATCATTAAAAAGAGAAAATGGATCTATATATTGGATATATTATTGATGTATAAGGGCCTTCAACCCACAAATTGATTACATATTGGTCCAATATAGAGTACCTTTGTATTCTCGTGATCCTGATGTCCCCACGGTGGAACCTAGAAGCCCATTGTGTTTTAGGTTATCTTCATAATTATTGTCCCATATAATTTCTCATGAGCTTAGGAACTTCAGACAGGGATTAATATATATCAGTCCCCTACATGGAAGTATATTTGAGTATTTTTCACCCTGGGTATCCAAATGAGCATCTTTTATAACATACCCCACGTTAGGTCCATGTGAGTCATGTCCTTAAACTTCATGAAGTTTTTTCAAATCATTTGGACCATAAACTCTATCCTATAATGGTCCATATTTCAAGACCATAAATAGATAAAAAATTTCACACAACGTTTTTAGGTTAAAAACACACAATGGAAAACCTAATAAAAATTCAATTCTCTACCTTCTAAATTATTCATTCCTAGAGTTTAGGAAAACATTAGGTCACAAATAAATAAGGAAATTATCATAGGGTCTTCTCTATATCCCTAGTGAAATCCATGATATTCTTAATGGACCCCCAGATACCAAAATAATTTAGTGATATGATTTTTCACATCTCTTTTCTGTGAGAATATGTTTGACATGTGGTGGTGTAACTTTTAGGGTGCTCAAACCCTTCTTGGATATTAGATTTTCAATAATTTCCAGTTCATGATAAAATCATTTTAGGTTTTCGCAAACATTTCATTTACCCTGAAAAGGAAAAAATATATTTTAACTCACCCATGCTACTGATGCTGAAGGGATCAGGCCAACCAACCAGAGACATCTTTACCCAATATAAAGGGATTTTTAATTATTGTGATCCTGGAGTCATTATAGCTAAACATATTACCCCATTGTGTTTTAATATATACCTGTTGCGATTGTCACATACCTTCCTATAAGGCTAAGCACTTTATACTACGATTGACAATTTCCATAACAGACTACTCAAGTTGATATGAAATTCTGAACGTTTTATCCCCATGTTTTGTACCCTTTCACAAGGCCAGAATGCAACCTTCATTCCTGAAAGTTTTTGGTGGTCCACACCTCAAGATTCGATACTAGAAGGCATAGGTCTTGAGAATTTTTGTTGGAGATAAGTTTCCCTAGGGTTCTAGAATCTATCTAGTATTGCCTTCCCTCCATACACAACTTTATCGTCTATATGTTTGATTATTCACAAATATTTCATTGCCCCTAGAAAGAAAAAAGTGATCTCTCAGTACATCCATGCTTCTGATACCGAGGGGCTTTGTACCACCGAATGGAAACATATTTTCCCATCATAAAATGGATTCATAATCCTAGTGATCCTCAATGTCACCATGAAAGATACTGACACCTCATAGGGTTAAGGGACACACCAGGAATGTATAACCCATTCCATATGAGTCAGCTGAAACATATGGGTTGTTATTTACATCACCCACATCTCAACTTTCCAGGAAAGCCAAACTTCCCTAGTATTTCACTCTCAAACAAATTAACCCCATAATCATCTGATATCCCTTGGAAATGTGTATATAACAACTACATTTTACCATGATATCAATGCATAATGAATTTAACCCACTAACTGAAGTCATGTTCTCATTTAAAGAAATGAACTCTTATCCATGCGAGACCTAGTAGTTATACAGAAGAACTCATCACCCCAAAGTGTTTTGAGTCATCCTTAGTCTATGGGCCACATAATCATAAAATTCATGGCTGTAATACCTTAAAATACAAGGAATCCTGAAAGTCCTTACGATAATACTTTAAATTACATGGCACACCAACGGTCTGAGCTAGAAGACCTTAAACTATAGTGCACCAAAGTTCTGAGCTCGAATACCTTAAACTATAGCACAGTAATGGTCTGGCATATAAGACATTAAAATAGAAGGAGACATGAGACTCTCCAAGATGAAAACCTGATAAGGGTATCTTAAGAAAAAGATAATTATCTACTCATTGGACATACACTTAGTGTGATTCAGACGGTATATAGCATCCATAAAATGGAAGAGTCAGAAAAAATTAGTAGATTGAAAACCTATAAGAAGTCAGCCTAAGAAAAAACCATGTCCATTACCACTAACTCTCCCTCCATACGAAGTTATAAAAAATTTAGTGAAATGTAAACAAATAGAAAGAGATCTTGTGGGGACCATCATATGGCCTTAACAAAAATCAATCTAGGATTTCTATGTCCCTTAACATAGGGAAAATATAGATCATTTTGAAGGATAACATTTCTAAATATTCCATGTATATTATATGATCTTAAGACTACTAGAGTAGGTGCATAAATTAAGGGATTCATGTGAGACGTCACTCATGAACATTCCTAAAAAGAAACATGTGTGATGTCAGGAACTGAAATCCTGTAAATTCGATCGGTTTGGCACTACACATAGAGGTTATGCATCATGGATTATCCAATCAACATCTCCACTAAAACAAGGATCATTACCTAGGGTTTCATAAAAAAAAAATAGTGGTACCCTTCTCTCATGTATGATATTTATCTTTGTCAGGATATTCTATATAGAGTTCATTATCCATGAACTTATCCCTCAGTGCATGTTTTTTGTTTTTTTAGTGATACGTTTCATAACTATTTGCAGACTGATTCCCATACTTAGGGTATACATAGACACATCCAACTGATTTACATTAGATCCAACCAGATGCTTTCATTCCACCCAATCCCTATTACCATTCGGAATTTTTATACAATCCAATTCGAGTTTATCCATGCCCCAAGCTAAATCATGTTTCTGAATTGGATTTAATTGAGAATTGTTTGCCAGGTGTGCCATGTTCATAGCACTTCAGTGTTCCTCAGACATAATTGGGATAGATCATCTCATGAAGTGCAGTATATGAACTTTAGGACATTCAAATGTGCAGAAGAGTGATCTATGTTTACCTTAAAATAATATTCTTTCATTCCTAATAATCTCATTCTAGGGGGGGAATTTTTTTGGCGCCAATATTAATGCATTTAAAAAATTTCCACCCATGATTCTAAGACTATGGAATAGGAATTGGAAATGGAAGACATAGAGGCTTGAGGATTTTAGGGGGACACTTTGTGACTAATTACTAAGAATTTTTTTTCTTCACCCGGGGATTCATCACAAAAAAAAAATGGTATCCCCCTCCTATGTATGATCTAGATCTATATTAGGATATTATATATAGAGTTCAATATCCATGAACATACCCCCTTGTGCATTATTTTTATTTTCATAGTAAAATGTTTCATAACTACGTGTGGATTGATTCCCATCCACATGGGATACGTAGAAACATCCATGTGCTTTACTTTGGATCCAACTAGATGGTTTCATTTCATGCAATCCCTATTCCATTTTAGAATTTATATACAATAAAATTCAAGTTTATCCATTCCCCAAGAAAGACCTACTTCATATATTGGATTCAATTAAGCATTTTTGGCCAGATGTACCATATTCATAACACTTGAGAGTTCCTCATACATACTCAAGACAGATCTAATCATGGAATTTAGAATCTGAAATATAAGATATTTAAATGTGTAGAAATTTGATCTGTGTTTACATTAGAATAATATTCTTTAATTCAGAAAAATCTCATTCTTGGGGGGGGGGTATTTTGTTGGCACCAATATTTATGCATTTCACCCATTTCCACCAAATATTCAAATACTATGGAATATAGAATTTGAAAGGGAATACATAGAAGCTTGAAAGATTTAGGAGGTCACTTTGGTACTCATTACTAAGAATTTTATTCGTAGTTTTTGATACCACCCATAGCCAAAAATATAAGGCTAGCCACCAATCAGAGAGATGCCAATCCAACTAAGGCTCATGGGGTACCACAAGTGGAACTTGCCCATGGGAGTAAGCTTAGGCCAACCAGTGGACTAGCAGGGGAGCATAGATCCCGCCAGAGAGGAGTCGGGCCCACTTATAGAGAATATTTTGTGCACGCCCACATGCATGTACAATAATAATTGGGCCTAAGCACACATGGGTTTTGAAACTATTGACAACATGAGATTCTTATACCATGTAATGGATTATATAATAATGGGTAGGTGGTATGTGAGTTCGATGTGGGACACAACATTTTCACAAGGACCAGTTTTGGGCCTTTTGATAATACTACATGACAATCTGCACTATCAGATCATGCCTTACTCTAATCCTTGTCATCTGCTTCAATCCATCACCTTGAGAGTTTAATTCAAGCTATCCTGTGAACCACGAGACCACCATCTTAAACCTCTCATCCATCCACCTTCTTCAACCTCTTAGCGCCCTGGTTCAATGTCCCAAGGAACACCATATACTCTCCCTTCATCATGACCATCACTCTAAACCTTCATTTATGGATGCACAAGTCTAGGACAACCAAACATGAGCCATCCCAAGACCGTGGCACAGATGCCAGTGGTCTTTTCTGGGAGTCCTCGACAGTGCCTGAATCCATCGTGTGATGGTGACATGGTCATGTGACCGAGCGAAGATCCATGAAACTAACCTATTTTCCCATGATTGTAGGAGTTTTGATATTTAACCTCCATGTATCACTAACGAGATGATCACAAGACCACATTTGATGACATGAAATTGTACGGGTGGACAAGCATCAGGTGGATCCTTTGAACGGGGTTCCCCTCACATGTGTGTGTAGCCAGGGAACTCTAGAGAATCCCTGAAGAGACCCTTCTAATAAAAATACATCATTTCCTAAGAAATTGTTTTATGTATGCAGTATAAGGCATAATCCCTTCGAACTAGCTCATGCGGCATTTGAACGAGTGAAAAACCTTGAGCATGTCAATGAGACTCCACCTTGTGAATTGTTTAAAGGAACATGATGATGATACCCTTTAATGGTCTCTCATTATCCTAGAGAGACCCTCGACATTCTGTGTTGATCACAAGTAATATCTTTGAAAAGTTTTTATGATCACATGGAAACTTGTTGACATGTCACTATTGACATGTGATGCCCTGAAGACATGTCATGTGTACTAAATCAATGCTACTCGCCTCGATCACAAAAAAAACTTCTTAAGTCAATTCAATTTGATCATCTGATGGATCCATTGACATATTATAGTAATCAAATGACTATCCACAGTCATGTCCGTATAAGCATGCAATAGTCTGAGGATAGGTGAGGTAGATCATGCCACAACCCTTCGACTTGTTATCTCTTCCAAACAAAATTCCTCGGGAGTGTCTGGAATACTCTTCGAAATCCTAATGAAAAATAGAGATACTTTTCCAGGACATGATTTTATACTCTCCACATGACCCATATTGTTCTTTCAAAACATCATCCAAAAATCATGTAAAAGTCATATGTATTAGTCATACAATCTCGCATGATCACTTACCTCAACAAAATTAATCAAAGGAGATCAAAATGGAATAGGCGAGAGGTGTTCACGATCACTAAAAGTCAAGTGAATCACCCATGATATCTGCAACATGGAACCATAATACCTCCTAAAAAGTCAGTCAGACAAGCTAGTTCTCTTCATGTGTTGCACCTTCCGATCATGTGGAAGACCCCTAAAATGATAACTCTTTTCATGAAAAGTGCCTCTAACATGGCATCCTTCATCAGGAAAAGTCATCTGAGAAAATATAGTGGATCATGCCCAAGACCCCCGACATTCCCACTCTAATCATGTGAAGTACCTCTAACATGTCCTCCTTTATCAGGCGATGACATCTGGGATAAGATAGTTGATCAGACGTGAGTTCCTAGACATGCCAAATATGGTCATGAAAATATATTTCACATGTATTATCCACCCATATGGAGACATCTAAGGCAATATAATAGATCATAAAGATACCCTTGGATGTGTCTTCAACATTATATTGGTGACCCAACATATCCGGAAAACAATCAATACATTCCTAGTAGATAACCAAGACATGTCAAAAAACCTATGGGAAATTCCAATCCGATCCGACATACCTATGTGGACTCACACCATGTGGTCCCTGTCTGAGAATATTCATCCCCATACCCCTTTGACAAGGGAACTATCCTTCAGGAGATAGTTCATGCATTCATGTGACCCTATCGACATCATGCCATCAGATATGACATCATGTTCATCACCACCTATCTTTAATGCGCGAGAGGATAAGTAATGAGTAAACTAATCGGCCAACCTTAGTATGTAAGCCCTGACCAAATGGGAAATCTTATGTTGTAAGCCCCAAACACACAGGAACCCTTATTGTGTATGCCCTGATGACACAGGAATCCTCAGTTTGTAAGCCCGAACCGCACTGCAAACCTCAGGGTGCAAGTCCTGACAAATAACCTGATATGAGTGTACCAATTTAGTAGCCTCAGTGTGTAATCCTGAAATACTGGCATAATATAATATGTACTCAATCAAGAGGTTCCACACCTTGTTTCAAGTCCCTATAACTCCTAAAACCTTGAGTATGTTCTTAATGTCTCCAAGCATGATCATCCACCTAAACCCATCAAAAGGTTGAGCGGCCAAATGAACTACAAGAACTACGATTCCTGCAATAACTGGGATATGAAAAAATCCTTTATTTTTCAAGATCTCTATATCAAATCTTCCATGATTTGGGTTCTCATTCCATTCATAGGTATACTTTAAAGTGTAAGCCCCAAACAGATATGATCTAATGTAACATGACCAATCTATCAATATCACTTGTTTCTCACACCGAGTGTAGCTCACATGGTCATAGGGATTTGTGATTATTGTACAGATAACATGATGATAATGCCACAAAGATAGGATCCCCACCTATGAGATGTAACTCTGATTGCATCCCCTCACAAGTCAAATGGAAATATTCCTAAAGAAGAAATCCAGTGAAGTCTCATTTGTATAAGTCCCACGTAGGGTCTGTATTTTTATATCTCTCATAATAAATATGATTTTCTCAATATCTAAATCAACTCTTAATCCTATATTAAATAGGATACGTAGGATGCCTCATTATGGTTTTATAATGATATTCACATCCTTACTGTATGATATTAAATGACATGGATGGGTCTAGTCATATGACCTTAAACTATGTCAAATAAACTATGTGGGTTTTGATTCCTATTCTCGTAGAATATGTAGGATTCCTATTAGAGGTTCAATCCCCTCTATAATACACCAACCATCTCCCTAGATAGCAATAAACTCTAGAGTTCTTGAGCATGACCATGTTCTGAAGCATAAAAATTAGATAATAGAGAGATAAAGAACCCATGATATACACATGATAATCCCTATCAATACATATTCTTACTAAAGACATTGACATAAGGGTAACCATTCTCATATCATAGTCCAGGAAGGATTTCAAAAAAAACATAAATCTATGATAGATTCCCTGAGGAGGCAACAATTCCCCCCAAAAGGGTGTGAATAGCCCAACATCCCATCCTATCGACCAATGCGAGTCCTTAAGAGTCACTACAGCTAAAAACCCAGATGATTTTCAGCCATTAAAAGTCAAATCTGTACCCATATTTGGTTGGGAGAACCATTTGGAGTTTTATGGGAAAGTGTCAATGGAAACACGATGAGTGAAATCCATTCCACACCATATCTTTTTGACAAACCAGAGATAACATGGACATTTATTCTATGTGGGTATTTTTAAATAGTTCATTACAACCTATGAGTGTTGAGAGGGTTACATTTATTTGATTCTGATTCTTCACTTTAATCGGATGGTTTTTCAATAAGTCTTCATATTTAAAATATCTTGAGGCTTTTAATTCTTGGAAATAGTTATACATACCTCGCTAATAATTTTCATCACCTTCATTTTCCATGATAGGGATGCATTAGTTGAAGACAACTATGGATATCGTGGCACTTTAATGTCTATATGTTTTACTGTAGAAAATTTATAGATGAAATTGACCCATGGTGGAGAGTAGATTTTGGATAAACCATAAATGAGTAAAATGGGACATTAAAGAGAAATGGGTGAGACCTTGATTGACCTATAATAGGTATTAGATAGTCATATACCTTCAAAATACAAAATTGGATAGAAAGTAAAAAAAATAGAGTAAATAATTAAGAGAGGAGCTTGCAGTCGTGGTTTTTTTTTAGTGATCAACATCTCAATTATATCACATATTTAGGATATATATATACTTGGATCGAGAATATCTGTGTAATGATTATATTCGTGCACTATGAATATTACTTACTATAATATTCTTTATGCTTGTAAAATGAGATAAATATTATTTATTACTAATGAATCATGTTTCCTTAGATATTTTCATTATTTTTTGTAATATATTTTTTGTATAGAAGTAGGTAGTTATGTAGTAGAGTGTGACTCATAATAGGTGTGCTTGTATGCTTCATGATATTTTTGAGTGAAATTCACTTAGAAATATAGTCAATATAATTTTTGGTTAGGGGAGTAACCATCCCCAGTAATTTGTAGGATTCTACACTAGATCCCAACCATGTCAAATGTATTTGTCCCATGCTTATTATTTTCATCATAATCACATGTCGTTGTGTTATTTTTATTCTTCAGTAGAATTTACACTAAAAAGTATAAAATATTTGTTTATTTTCAATAAGAATTTTTAAAAACATTAACACATTGATTAACCGCCCATCCTCTTGTAGGAAACTGATCCTTAAATAAAATTCACATATTCAATTTCTAAACATGATATTTTTCATGTTTTCTTATCATTTTATGAATGCTTGATAGATAATGTTGTAACACCATGAGACATCAATTTTAATTTCTCATTGAAGAAATTGTATAGATTTTCTAACACATTGCACTGAACTAAACCAAACATAAATTCATTTGAATAAGATAAAATAATACAACAAAAATACATAAATAAAATGAAATAATTAAACAAAAAAATAAAATATTTAATTGAGATGTTATATTACAATATATACATATTCCCTATATTATTATAATATAAATTATATTTAAATTTAAATGATGTATATTAATATAATTGGAATAGTAATAATAATTTTTTATAATACAAGAAAAAATATTTAACTTTAATAGGTGAAGATTATTTAATATAAGATAAATATTATTCAAAGGACGTTTTTTAAGTGGTTCATATTTCTAATTACTCATTACAAATAAATTATCTTAACAAAATATATTGAAACTATTTACAAGAAAATTTATATCCAAAAGATATTACTAGGAAAGTAAGATGAATAAATTCATTTTAAGAGTACATATGTATTTTTATAAAAAATACTATTTGGTGCGCTTTAAATAATTATTTTACCAAACAAAATATATTATTTTTAAATGATTATAAATTATATTTTTCACATATATAATTTAGTAACATTAATTTAATAAGTAATTGATAGGAAATATGAATAATAGTTGGTAATGTTTATAAAATATTTTCCTAGAAACCGGTTTTTCATTATATTATTTCTTCTTATTGAAAAAAATAAATAAATAAATAAATAAATAAATAAATTATTAATATTATTTTTAAAAATTAAAATTAATTTTTGGAAATATCTAGGAGAAATTAGTTTCGGTAGAAATTATGGGATTTATCGAAAATATTATTGATTTTTAAGGTGAAAAACACAATATATCATCTTTACAAATATGATGAATTTTTTTACATCATTATGATTTAAGAATTTTTAAAATTTTAAAAAACAATTTTAAAAAACAAGTATTTGTTTAATATATAAAATTATATTCTTAAAAATATTTTTAACATCCCAAGTTAGTAATGAATAATATATATTTTTATCTTTGTCTATTAATGATTAAGATAGTGTTTTAGAGACTTAAAATGAAAATAAATCCAATCTTAAGCATGGAATAAACTAATATTCTTAAATGATTGTTTTACTGCCTTATGATGGAAAACCCTTTTCAAATCTATATTTGATACTTTTTTAAACTATGTTTGTCAAAATAAACTTATTATTTATGATTGGGACATCAAAATTTACTTTTTGTGAATTTTTGGTATTTTTCTGACCATGTTCATTTTTTTAATGAATAGTGAAAAATACTGCATTTTACATCAAAACTGCTTTTTAATCTAATTTATTTATATGATTAGATTATCTTTTGAATTGGTCTTAATGTGTAATATGAATATATTACTACCATTTAATCCAATGATGGTCATTGGAATCAATTTCACTTTGAAATTGGACTTAAACTAGTGTTAATCTTTTGATACTTATTGTTTCATAAAAACATGCTATTTGCTATGACAGCGGGAATTAATTATTAAATTAATTAATGTTACTTATATGTTTTGAATTTTGTAAAATAGATTTCATTTTTTAATTCGTAATATCAAATATAGCTTAGGGTGAATTTTTGGTAATTTTCTGAAAAACTCCAATTTTTGATGAATAGTGAAACCACTAAGTGGTACTTATAAAGACTGATTTTCCGTTTAAATGAAATTTTTCCATCATTTTGTTTTGAATTTAAAAAATCCGACATACATGGTTGTAATTAAGAAGTAAAATGTGGTTCAATGATATTATAATAATTTTTTGGTGAATAGTAACTTATTAAGTTCTTAAACGCGATTAGTGGTAATTAGGGTAGTTTAAGGTATAAATAATTCTTTAATAATATGAAATGACCTATACACATGTCCCAACATTATTGGTTGTGTCATGGCCGACCAAGACAATCCATGGGTCAACTTGGGGACCCCATGGATCCACTTTTGTTGGGAAATGACAAAAATAACTTTTTATTTAATGTAAAAGAAAAAATGACACAAACATAATATGTTTTACAAAATCAATTTTTACATGGGCTTATAAAGATCATATTTTTGATTATAAATAGGCATTGGAAATCTAAAAAGATTTCCTACGTCATAGTATTTTTTTTATAATTTTTAGACATTAAATAAATTAAATTATTTATGACATAATAATGATGCAGCGATGACATCATTATTTGACGATTTAAATAAAATGGAAATATAATGTAAAATCAATGAACTACACATGTCCAAAACCAATTGGATGAGTGGATGTCGAACCCTTATCCGCTTATCCACGAATTATATCAATGTGGGACCTTTTAAAACCGAAACACATTTTCAAATAAAGTAATATTTCTTTACTTTCCAAAAGTGTCCCTCCTCTCGTCTTATAAAAGGCCCCCACCTCTACCTCATTTCACACACTCCTCAAGCCTTTGGCTCGGCCAACCCCTTCCCATTTACTCTCTCCACATCCCTATCCTCATCCTATAGGATTTCCTTTGGGCAGAATCCTTTCAAAGAAATCCTTTAGTCTCAAATCAAAAGGAGTTACACTTTTAAAGGTAATTCATTCTCTCATGTTCATTTGTTTTATTTTGCTTCTCCAACCCCCTAAACTCTTTTTATTTACTTTTTTTGTAACAACACCAGTATCTTAAATATACTAGGATATTGTTATAAGATTTATTTGAGCTACACTCTCACACAACTACATCAAATGGTTAAAGAACATACGATTTCCGTGGATGGCGAAATTCTGCCTTCCGAAACGATGATTGTTCAATACTCATTTAACACCTTCAAAGGTGGCCATTATGATGTAACTATTTTTATATATGATATATGATATGTTTATGTTTTCCTTAAGCTTATGTTTTTTTCATTTTGGGCATACCTTTATGGTTTCCATTATGGGTAAACACGATATCTTCATTTTAGGAAGTGCGGACTACCGCCCCCTGAAAGTGATTTGATTCGTTAATACCATATGTGGGATGTGTAAAGGATAAAGTTAATGATATTATATATGTTATTATACTGGAATTATAATATACTCTTATATAATTATGATTCCATTCCAAAAAAATACGAAATAGAAATGGAAGTAGCGTTCATGCGTACGTACGGCTTACCGTCTCTATGAACGGTGCATTTAATTTATTACCTCTAAATGTGATGTAATATTATAAATACATGTATATGCTGAATATATATGATGTATATGTTAGAAAAATCATTAATATCATTCTGGATATAATGAAACTTTGACCAAATTAACAACATGTAAGTGTAAGAAGTCTATTTTTGACTTAAGAACCAAATACCGACAAAATGAACATTATTAACTTAAATGATTACATGATGTCCATAACATGGTATAAAAGGAATAATGAACTTGAAAAAGGTTCTTAAGCAAGTATAGATTAACTCAAGTTTATTATTCAGGAGATTAAAGAACGGTCGGGTCAAGTTGGATACGAGGTATGGGACTTCGTCTCAATCTCCTTTCTTTGAGGCATATTTTATTTTATAAACACCTTTCTTTTATACGGTGTATAAACCCCTTTGACTTTTACATTTATTCAAAATGAATCTTTTTTATACGAAGCGTTTACTAAACGACAAAAGGGAATGTTTTTGTCGTACATATGCGGCGACAACGACTTCTCTGTCGTCGTGACCGTTATTTGAGTTTCGGCTTCCTCTACAAGCCATACCTTCTTTTTTAAAAGAAAAATACATACCATGTTTTACTTTTCTTTTATTTTGGTATTGAAAATGGTTTTCACAATGTTTTTGTGTTGTATTGATATATTGTGATTGAAATGTGGAAATGTTATGTTTCCTTTATGCATTTTTTATGTGATACGATTATGTTACGGTTCTTGGGCATTATTATGAAGACGGGTGGTTCCGTGATAAACTAAGGGCGGGTGAGCCCGATATAGCTCTCCAATGCATTGGGTAACACGAAGGAGTGAAACGTTAAGGTTTCTCCGAAGAGATTTTAGGGAATATACTGTGATGGGTATTCCAAACGTAACCAAGAGGGTTACTCCATACGTAAGAACGTTATGAATGCCTCAAGTTACCTTTATGTTCTATGATTTCTATGATTTATTCATGATTTTATGAGTTATGTTAAAGTGCCTATGTTTTATGGGTAAAGTATGATTTCATTCTTATGTATATATGTACCCATGTTTCCTTTCCATGTTTTTATAACCCATACTGAGCTTTTTATGCTCATCCCAAGTTTTTTTGAAATATTTTTCCCTGGTTAAGGGAAAGGTACATGATATGATGATAGTGTCAATGAAGTGTCAAGAAATAATCCATGTTTTATTTTAAATGTGTTTCCATTGATGGGAATGAAGAATAATATCTTTATGTAACCACTTTTTTTATATGTGGAATGTAATGCAAGTTTTATGATCTAATTCTCTAAAACTCTAAACCTGAAAAGATCCTCAATGTGTAATCTTGTAATAACTCAAGATTAAGTAAGGTTTAAGGCTGGGGCCTTATAGTTGGTATCAAAGGTCGGTTTAGATAACATTAGGAGTTAGAATTCTATTAAATGATTATCCAAAAATATTTTTTTTGAAATGATATAGAATTTAAATATTACCATGTTGCTTTATCTAAGACATGTTTGTTCAGAATGGTTTTCCGCAGAGGAAATAGGGAAGCAGTGCTAGGAAGGCATATAGAAGGAAATAACCTTACGAATCAGCATCCAGAAATGGTCGGAATTGGAACTGAACAGTTTTTTGCAGTAATGGCGCAGTTGACTCAAGCGATAAATGGCGGTGGTATCCATACACGAGATCAGCCAGACCAACCGCAGAGGAACATGTCAGTGGTGGAACATTTCATGAGGCAACATCCACCATCATTCAGAGGATCATCTGACCCTGTGCTAGCTGAAGGGTGGATTAAAGCACTGGAGAAGATTTTTGATGTCATGGGGTGTTCAGACAATCAAAAGGTTAGTCTTGCTATTTACCGTTTGGAGGGTGAAGCAGATCAGTGGTGGTCTATGGTTAAAAATATCAGGGACGCCGATGAGATTGATGCTCTTGACTGGGATGAATTAAAAGGTATGTTTTTTGAGAAGTATTTTCCTAAGGCTGTTCGACTTAGGATGGAAAAGCAATTCTTGGAATTGGGGCAAGAGGAAGACTCAGTGGCTGCCTATGAAGAAAGGTTCACTCGATTGGCAAGGTATGCTCCAAATTTTATTCGAGACCTTGATAGTAAAATCAATCGTTTTTACTCAGGGTTAAAGCCAAAATATCGAAGGGCATTAGCTTCTCGTGAGTTTAAAAGTTATGAAATGCTTGTTCGATGTGCTGAGAAGGTGGAAATGGAGTTTGCCGATGACCAAGTGTTCTATAACAACCAGCAGAAGAAGAGACCGAGGTGGCAGGAGAAAGGTAAGAATTCTTCAAAAAAGTCTGAAGGTAAGAGAACTAAGTTTTCAGTTTGTGATAAATGTGGCAAAAGGCATGCTGGGGAATGTCTTCTGAATTTTGGAAAGTGCTACCGATGTGGTAATATGGGACATAAGGCTCGTGATTGTACTGAAAAGGATCAAGGTGAAGTTAAGAACAAATTTGATTTACAGTTAGTAAAATGTTATAAGTGCAATGAGATGGGTCACTATGCAAACGAGTGTCCGACAAAGAGTTTGAGTGATGGGAAGCAGTTAGACTACAAGCAGAACGGGGTGGTGAAATCCTTTGCAACTACTTCAGCAGATGTCGGGCCATCAAATGAAGTTGTATCAGGTACTTTGTTTGTTTTTTAAGATTATGCCAGTGTGTTGTTTGATTCGGGGTCTACACATTCTTTCATCTCTGAAACCTTTTCTAGTAAAATGGGAATACCATCTCAAGAAATGACTCCTGAACTTTTGGTAAAAACACCTGGGGGAAATGTTGAGGAAAAAATAATTTATAAGAATCTTCCTATCCTTATCTGTGGAAAGAACCTACTTGCAAACCTTATTGTTCTACCTCTAGTAGAGTTTTATGTTATACTGGGTATGGATTGGCTCTCTATTTACCATGCTAAGATTGACTGTAGAGCTAAAGAAGTTTCTTTTCAGAAAGACATTCAGTTTGTTTATAGGAATGAACCCTTACTTTTGATAACATATCAAGAGGCTGAGAAACTTGTAAAAGATGGAAATGAATGTTACCTTGCACACGTCGTTGAAAATAAAGGAACTGTTCAGATTAATGATGTGCCAGTGGTAAATGAGTATCCTGATTTTTTTCCTGATGAGTTGCCTGGAATAATACCAGATCGGGAAGTTGAGTTTATTGTTGACTTAGTTCCTGATGCTAAGCCAATTTCAAAACCCCCTTATCAAATGGCACAAATTGACCTTTTAGAGTTGAAGGAGAAATTGCAAGATTTATTAGAGAAAGGTTTCATTAGACCTAGCACATCACCATGGGGTGCTCCTGTTTTATTTGTTAAAAAGAAAGATGGTTCTGTGAGACTTTTCATTGATTATAGAGCCTTGAATAATATCACTGTTAAGAAACAAAAATCCTTTTCCTCATATCGATGATTTGTTTGATCAGCTCCAGGGAGCTCAGTTTTTTTCAACGATTGACTTGAGATCGGGGTACCATCAGCTGAAGGTAAAGGAGGCAGATATTCCGAAGACCGCGTTCCGTACGAGATATGGCCATTATGAATTTGAAGTAATGCCTTTTGGGCTAACCAATGCACCTGCTGTATTCATGGATTTAATGAATAGAATTTTCCATGAGTTCTTGGATAATTTTGTGGTGGTTTTCATTGATGATATTTTGATGTTTTCTTAAAGAAAAGAGGAGCATGAAAGACATTTAAGGGTTATCTTGCAAACCTTAAAAGAAAAGAAACTGTATGGGAAATTCAGCAAGTGTGAGTTTTGGTTGCAACAAATTTCTTTCCTAGGTCACATTGTTTCTAAATCTGGAATAATTGTTGATCCTGCAAAAACAAAAGTTGTGGAAGAATGGCCAAGACCCACAAATGTAACCAAGATTCGTAGCTTCCTTGGTTTGGCGGGCTATTACCGAAGGATTGTTAGAAATTTGTCACGGTTATCTAGTCCAAAGACTAAGCTAACTCGGAAGGGTGTTAAGTTTTTCTGGACAAAAGAATGTGATGATTGTTTTCAGGAATTGAAAAGAAGATTGGTGAATGCTCCAGTTTTGGCACTACCTTCCAGGAATGGTGAGTTTGTTATATACAGTTATGCTTCATTGAAAGGACTTGGTTGCGTCCTAATGCAGAATGATCAGGTAATTGCTTATGCTTCACGACAGTTGAAAACTCATGAGGTAAATTACCCTACACATGATTTGGAATTAGCTGCTGTTGTTTTTGTTTTAAAAATTTGGAGGCATCATTTGTATGGAGTAAAGTGTGAAATATATACCGATCACAAAAGTTTAAAGTATATATTCACTCAGAAAGAGTTAAACATGAGACAGAGGATATGGCTAGATTTAATCAAGGATTATGATTGTACAATTCATTACCATCCAGGAAAAGCAAATAAAGTGGTTGATGCTTTGAGTCGAAAAAGTAATGCTTCATTAGCAATGTTGCGTTTGGAACGTGATCATTTGGTCAAGGATTTGATGAACTTTGGCATAGAAGTTGTTGGTGCAGGAAGTCCTTCTGTTTTGTTTCAGGTATTAGTGAGATCTTCTCTATCAGATAGAATCAAGCAAGAACAGAAGCAAGACAGTGAGTTACAGAAAAAGGTAGAGCTGGTTCAGAAAGGTAAGTTGCCTGAATTCAACATTGACAATGATTGTGTTTTGAGATTTTGGAAGAGATTGTGTGTGCCTTGGGATTCACAGTTGAAGAGAGAGTTGTTATGTAAATCTCATAGTTCTCCGTTTTCAGTTCATCCGGGCAGTACTAAGATGTATAGAGATCCGCGGGAGTATTACTGGTGGGATGGAATGAAAAGAGATATTGCTGATTTTACTGTGAAGTGTTTGACATGTCAACAGGTTAAAGTAGAGTGGCAGTTACCGAAAGGGATGCTTCAGCCTTTACCAGTGCTAGAGTGGAAATGGGAGAATATATCCATGGACTTTGTTGGTGGATTACCGAAGACATCTCGAGGTAATAATGCAATCTGGGTTATTGTTGATCGCTTGAACAAATCTGCTCATTTCCTTGCTATACGAGATACTTTCTCTCTTGATAAACTTTCCCGTTTGTATCTTAAAGAAATAGTCAGGTTACATGGAGTTCCTCTCTCCATTGTATCAGATCGTGATCCCAGGTTTACTTCTAACTTTTGGAAAGGCCTTCAGAAGTCGTTGGGTACTGAATTAAATTTTAGTACAGCTTTTCATCCTCAATCAGATGGGCAGTCAGAATGAAAAATTCAGACATTGTAGGATATGCTACGAGCTTGTTCTATGGATTATCAGGGAAGTTGGGACCAACATCTTTTTTGGTTGAGTTTTCTTATAATAACAGCTTTCATTCCAGTATACAGATGGCACCATTTTAGGCATTATATGGGAAGCAGTGTCGAACTCCAGCTTTCTGGGACGAAGTGGGTGAAAGGAAGTTGATGGGACCAGAATTGGTAGAAGAGATGGCAGAAAATGTTCAGCTGATTCAAAAACACATGAGAACAGTTCAGAGCAGGCAGAAGAGTTATGCGGATAACCGGAGGAAGGATCTATCTTTCGAGGTAGGTGATCATGTTTTTCTCAAGGTTTCTCCTTGGAAAAGTGTGATGAGATTTGGTAAGAAAGGAAAGCTGAGTCCAAGGTTTATTGGACCATATGAAATTTTGGAGAGAGTTGGATCAGTTGCATACCGGGTGGCTTTACCTCCGAGTTTATCTCAGGTACACAATGTTTTTCATGTTTCAATGTTGAGGAAGTATATGCCAGATCCATCTCATGTTTTGAGTCCAGAGGTAGTTCAGCTGGAAGAGAACCTATCTTATGAGGAACAACTGGTCCAGATTCTTGACCACAGGGAGAAAGTGTTACGGAATAAGGTGATTAAGCAAGTAAAGGTTTTGTGGAAAAACCACATGATTAAAGAGGCAACATGGGAATCTGTAAATGAAATGAGGGATAAGTACCCCCATTTATTCGATAAGTAAATAAATTGCGGGGACGTAATTTTCTAAAGGGGGGAAGGATGTAACATCCCAATTAAGTAATGAATAATAGATATTTGTATCTATGTTTATTAATGATTAAGATAGTTTTTTAGAGGCTTAAAATGAAAATAAATCCAATCTTAAGCATGGAATACACTAATATTCTTAAAAGATTGTTTTACTGACTTATGATGGAAAACCCTTTTTAAATCTATATTTGACATTTTTATAAACTATGTTTGTCAAAATAAACTTATTATTTATGATTGGGACATCAAAATTTACTTTTTGTGAATTTTTGGTATTTTTCTGACAATGTTTATTTTTTTAATGAATAGTGAAAAATACTGCATTTTACATCAAAACTGCTTTTTAATCTAATTTATTTATATGGTTAGATTATCTTTTGAATTGGTCTTAATGTGTAATATGAATATATTTTTACCATTTAATCCAATGGTGGTCATTGGAATCAATTTCACTTTGAAATTGGACTTAAACTAGTGTCAATCTTTTGATACTTATTGTTTCATAAAAACACGCTATTTGCTCTGACAGCGGGAATTAATTATTAAATTAATTAATGTGACTTATATGTTTTGAATTTTGTAAAATAGATTTCATTTTTTAATTCGTAATATCAAATATAGCTTAGGGTGAATTTTTGGTAATTTTCTGAAAAACTCCAATTTTTGATGAATAGTGAAACCACTAAGTGGTAGGTATAAAGACTGATTTTCCGTTTAAATGAAATTTTGCCATCATTTGGTTTTGAATTTAAAAAATCCGACATACATGGTTGTCATTAAGAAATAAAATGTGGTTCAATGAGATTATAATAATTTTTTGGTGAATAGTAACTTATTAAGTTCTTAAACGCGATTAGTGGTAATTAGGGTAGTTTAAGGTATAAATAATTCTTTAATAATATGAAATGACCTATACACATGTCCCAACATTATTGGTTGTGTCATGGCCGACCAAGACAATCCATGGGTCAACTTGGGGACCCCATGGATCCACTTTTGTTGGGAAATGACAAAAATAACTTTTTATTTAATGTAAAAGAAAAAATGACACAAACATAATATGTTTTACGAAATAAATTTTTACATGGGCGTATAAAGATCATATTTTTGATTATAAATAGGCATTGGAAATCTAAAAAGATTTCCTACATCATAGTATTTTTTTTATAATTTTTAGACATTAAATAAATTAAATT
The DNA here is from genome assembly GCA_963277665.1 of Viscum album. NCBI lineage: Eukaryota > Viridiplantae > Streptophyta > Magnoliopsida > Santalales > Viscaceae > Viscum > Viscum album. The sequence goes on along the minus strand of OY728135.1, from coordinate 770,145,656 downwards.
ATTTATGACATAATAATGATGCAGCGATGACATCATTATTTGACGATTTAAATAAACTGGAAATATAATGCAAAATCAATGAACTACACATGTCCAAAACCAATTGGATGAGTGGATGTCGAACCCTTATCAGCTTATCCACGAATTATATCAATGTGGGACCTTTTAAAACCGAAACACATTTTCAAATAAAGTAATATTTCTTTACTTTCCAAAAGTGTCCCTCCTCTCGTCTTATAAAAGGCCCCCACCTCTACCTCATTTCACACACTCCTCAAGCCTTTTGCTCGGCCAACCCCTGCCCATTTACTCTCTCCACATCCCTATCCTCATCCTATAGGATTCCCTTTGGGCAGAATCCTTTCAAAGAAAGCCTTTAGTCTCAAATCAAAAGGAGTTACACTTTTAAAGGTAATTCATTCTCTCATGTTCATTTGTTTTATTTTGCTTCTCCAACCCCCTAAACTCTTTTTATTTACTTATTTTGTAACAACACCAGTATCTTAAATATACTAGGATATTGTTATAAGATTTATTTGAGCTACACTCTCACACAACTACATCAAATGGTTAAAGAACATACGGTTTCTGTGGATGGAGAAATTCTGCCTCCCGAAACGATGATTGTTCAATACTCATTTAACATCATCAAAGGTGGCCATTATGATGTAACTATTTTTATATATGATATATGATATGTTTATGTTTTCCTTAAGCTTATGTTTTTTTCATTTTGGGCATACCTTTATGGTTTCCATTATGGGTAAACACGATATCTTCATTTTAGGAAGTGCGGACTACAGCCCCCTAAAAGTGATTTGATTCGTTAATACCATATGTGGGATGTGTAAAGGATAAAGTTAATGATATTATATATGTTATTATACTGGAATTATAATATACTCTTATATAATTATGATTCCATTCCAAAAAAAATACGAAATAGAAATGGAAGTAGCGTTCATGCGTACGTACGGCTTACCGTCTCTATGAACGGTGCATTTAATTTCTTACCTCTAAATGTGATGTAATATTATAAATACATGTATATGCTGAATATATATGATGTATATGTTAGAAAAATCATTAATATCATTCTGGATATAATGAAACTTTGACCAAATTAACAACATGTAAGTGTAAGAAGTCTGTTTTTGACTTAAGAACCAAATACCGACAAAATGAACATTATTAACTTAAATGATTACATGATGTCCATAACATGGTATAAAAGGAATAATGAACTTGAAAAAGGTTCTTAAGCAAGTATAGATTAACTCAAGTTTATTATTCAGGAGATTAAAGAACGGTCGGGTCAAGTTGGATACGAGGTATGGGACTTCGTCTCAATCTCCTTTCTTTGAGGCATATTTTATTTTATACACACCTTTCTTTTATACGGTGTATAAACCCCTTTGACTTTTACATTTATTCAAAATGAATCTTTTTTATATGAAGTGTTTACTAAACGACAAAAAGGAATGTTTTTGTCGTACATATGCGGCGACAACGACTTCTCTGTCGTCGTGACCGTTATTTGAGTTTCGGCTTCCTCTACAAGCCATACCTTCTTTTTTAAAAGAAAAATAAATACCATGTTTTACTTTTCTTTTATTTTGGTATTGAAAATGGTTTTCACAATGTTTTTTTGTTGTATTGATATATTGTGATTGAAATGTGGAAATGTTATGTTTCCTTTATGCATTTTTTATGTGATACGATTATGTTACGGTTCTTGGGCATTATTATGAAGACGGGTGGTTCCGTGATAAACTAAGGGCGGGTGAGCCCGATATAGCTCTCCAATGCATTGGGTAACACGAAGGAGTGAAACGTTAAGGTTTCTCCGAAGAGATTTTAGGGAATATACTGTGATGGGTATTCCAAACGTAACTAAGAGGGTTACTCCATACGTAAGAACGTTATGAATGCCTCAAGTTACCTTTATGTTCTATGATTTCTATGATTTATTCATGATTTTATGAGTTATGTTAAAGTGCCTATGTTTTATGGGTAAAGTATGATTTCATTCTTATTATTATATGTACCCATGTTTCCTTTCCATGTTTTTATAACCCATACTGAGCTTTTTATGCTCATCCCAAGTTTTTTTGAAATATTTTTCACAGGTTAAGGGAAAGGTACATGATATGATGATAGTGTCAATGAAGTGTCAAGAAACAATCCATGTTTTATTTTAAATGTGTTTCCATTGATGGGAATGAAGAATAATATCTTTATGTAACCACTTTTTTTATATGTGGAATGTAATGCAAGTTTTATGATCTAATTCTCTAAAACTCTAAACCTGAAAAGATCCTCAATGTGTAATCTTGTAATAACTCAAGATTAAGTAAGGTTTAAGGCTGGGGCCTTATACTATTAATTTTAAATTATTATCCTATGTTTTAAGTTTTAGAAACTAGGTTTATTTTTTCTCAAAACATTTATTATGATTGTTAATTTATTATTTTATAATTAATTTTAATTAAATTTAAAAAATTTATTTTTAATTAATGGTTTTTATTTTAAGACTAATTATATCTAAATTATATAATTTTTTATTTTAATTTTTATTCAAAAAAATAATTCCCCATGGTTTAATAATATCTTACAATGGAGAATTTAATTTGTGGTAAAATGTATAATTAAAGAGAAATGACCAATCATATCTCAATCCTTATCCATAACTTTATTAATGAGAGTCAGATAGACTATCATGTACCCCCTTTCCATTGATTTCCTCTTTTATATCCAATTTCTCATAATAGTGAAACTTTTATTACAAAAATGTCACTTCTCACACTTATAAACATATCCCTTCACCCCAACCTCTCCTCACACATTAAGCCTATTATTTAAATGAAAATCTAACAAAATCTCTCAAAAACACTCTTAGACATTTATGATAGGTCCATAAACCATAAATGTTCCACCTTTTTAGAAATCCCATATTATCATACATAGATAACATATATGTTTTTATGAATATTCGTTACAAAACACTAACACGTGCTTGAGGACATTAATAATTTAGTTTCTTTGGAAACATAAAAACATAATCATATATCCATAAGTGAAAAAAATAATCTACTAGTACATTATTCATAACTAGAAACCTCATATGACATATTATAAATAAAACATTTCATCATAACTTGGGAAAAGGAAACATATGAACGAGTGAGCTTAGATGCACAGTATGGGTAAACAAGGGATAAATGTAAGAATAATCGGAGAATAAGGGCATGGGGACATGAGAAAAACATTAGAAAACCATACCCTACATATCAAAGATCATAATCACGAATCATGTTATAAATATTTTTATTTTATAAGACATGAATAATATAGTAATCAATGAACATAATACATGAGAGTATAACATTGGAATTTGACATGGACTTTTTTGTATACACATATGTATGGAAAATTATTTCCATATTAGTTAAGGCCTATTTCCAAGGATATAATTTTGGAATTCGTTTACTCCCCAAAACATCATAGCAGTCTCAGTTAACTCCCAAGTCCATTATAGTAAAATTATCCCCTCACTGAAACATGTTCAGTCCTCATTCATGCCATGTCTTACAGAATTGTGTTCAATCACCGTTATAGTTAGGTATTACTAAATCGAGATCACTCACCATTTTATTCTCGTCTATCTCATGAGATATTAATGTGTAAAAAATTAATTGGATGTAGATATATGTCTCACCCATCACATAATGAAATATTAGATATGAGTTCTACAAATCACAAACAAACATCATATCATATCCCATGGAATGACTTTGGTATCATAAAATTTTCTTCATATAATTACATGTGGAAAAGGGATAGGATTCATACCCATTTCATCATATACTAAAACATGAAAAGAAGTGGGTTTAATTATAATTTTATCATGGTTAATACCATGGAATATAGATGGGCTTTATAAACATGTTTTCATAATAAACCATTTAGAAAAATAATAAGAATGGTTTACTCGGTTAATATCCCTAGAAAAGTAATGGTGACATTAAGAAATGTCGTCTTAGGTTGAAAATATTTCTTAAATATTACATGGGATTTTTTTTGAAAAATAGATTTTAATTGGAAATAATTTTTTTAAAAATAATGTATTTTAAAAATTTTATTTCAATAAAATAAACATGAATATTTATAAAGGGGTATTTAAAAATTTATTAAAATTATTTCTTGAGATATATATAATTTCTTATTTAAAAGAAATTTAAAAACAATTTTTAGAATCCTTTTATTTTAAAATAAACTTTATTACTTATAATTTAAGCATGAGAGAAAATAATTTTCATGTTACTCGGAATGTTTTTTTATGATGTACACTTTAAAAAATGATTCCTTACACATTTGTAAAATCTAATGAGAGTTTTTTTTGAAAAAAATTAGAAAAAGCGTCTTAAAATATTTTTTAAATAAGTAAAAAATGATTAAAACTAGATTTATTAAATAAGTTTACAAATTTCAAAAACGTTTATGGAAAAAATTTATAAAATTTGGCTTCGAAGGAAAAAGGGTTTTCCATAAAAAATTCAAATTTTCCTTAAAAATTTATTTTGAACTCTTGAGAATATAAAGAGAATAAAACAAAGAGAAAAATGTATTCACATGACATAAATATAGGATAATAAAATTCATATGTTTCTTGATAGGCATATCATATGACTCTATCATTGGAAGTGTAATCATAAACAATCCTAATAAATAGTGAGATTTCAACATAAAACATTTACAACTTCTGTAACATTGAATCACAAGCCCCATGAAAGAATGAAATTAAATGAAACATAATGTGTCATGAAAATAAGTAAATTAATTATATAACATGTCAAATGGGATTTATATAAAGCTCATAGAATATGATATGTGCATAACAAAACGTATTTTATAACGAAGGAAAACTGTGAAAAAACTATCCCTTATCAATTTTTTACCCTTTGAACTGTAAACACCCTAAAAGGGAGATCCTAAAATGGGTATTTAAATCCCCATATGTTTAATTAAGTTCACCATAGAATACAATGGATGTTCATACACTATGTAATTGACCAGGTTGGTTAACATGGCTTCGATCTCATAAAAGTGAAAAGTGAGATGGAAATCCCTTACATTAAGTCTTCAATTAATTCATACACATAGAAACCTCTGGAATAAAAGAATAAATGTATTATCAATATTTTAAATAACCATATTCATATATATCATACAATATATTTTTTATGACCTTCTATTACCTGTTTATTAAAAATTCAATGTCAAAGTCTTTTTTCGGGAAATAACTGCTTAGTTTTTTCTTATATGTTTTAATTTTTATATTTTATTACTTTTATAAAGATTTCATTAAATCTAATATTATAACCATTATATATTAATTTGTAGTATTACATAAAACATGGTGATTTAAAATGGAATATATCATTCACCGAGAGGCTATATCATACATACGTATAAACCATGCTTCTGTTTTCTTGACGGATTCAAAGAAAGAAATTTGAATGATATATTATAATTCAAAAATAAATTTAATTTCATATATATCACATATAATCATTAAACTAATCCTTAATACCTTCCATTTAAAATGAAAATGAATTGCATTGCATCATGAGGTGGTAGTCCGTCGAACACACGAATGATGTTATTATATTCCCATAAAATGGACAGTATGAATGTTTGTGTGATATAATAAATAAAAAATCATACTAAAACAATATTTATAATACATAAATAATAAATTCATCATTATTTTAAATAATAATATGTGGATATAGAAAAATGAACGACATTTGTTCATGAGGTAGTAGTCTTCCATGCACACAAATGAGATTTTGTAAACCATTTAATGGAAGTGGATATGGTTGTAGGTAAAAACCTTACAATTAAAGCATCTAAATATATTTAAAATAATAATGTTATTATATAATCAAGGAATAGAAATACATTAAGGGTAGAGGATGAAATAAAAAAACCCTCATCAAGGAATGTAACCTATTCATTAGGTAACCTCCTTAGGTTTGAACTAAAATCCTTCTTACAATTGCATTATGTACAAACTAAGGAATAAGATGAGGCCAGGGAATTTTTTAATTTATGTGGTCATGGATTTTCAGATCCAAATGTCTTTAGGGGTGTGAATAACATAGGGGAGTGATCACCCTATTATAATTGAAGATGTGTGTGATTTTTTTGTAAATACTAAAAAAATTTCACTTTTGGGAGGTCAATCATTCCTCAACTCTCTCCAAAATTGATAATTAAAGGGTTTCATGGATCATTTATCCTAGAAAAAACTCCACCACAAAATTAAACACGTTTTTTAAACATTTTGTTTCTTAAATTCTATGTTTCCCTACTTTTACTATTTCAGTTTCTTACTACGCTACAAATTTTTCAAACCAAGGAAATTTTCCCTTTATGATTAAATTAATGTTATAATTATTTTTTATTTGGATGCATGTAATCTAAATTATAAATCCAATTTTTAAAATTAAAATACTATTTGTGTTGAAAATTAATTTTGACAAAAGTGCATGTACGTGCAAAAACATTATTTTAACCTTAAACAAACTAAGAGTGTTTTGTACTATTTATGGGTCAATATATTGATTATAAAATAAATTTTCCCAATAATAGAAAATATATGATTTTTATTTGAATTTTAAAATAAATTTAGTAAAGATAGAATTTATAGTAATTTTAAATCATTTTATGAACAATCTTTTATTATAAAATAAAATTAATGTAAATTTTGAAAATATTCATTTAATTTAAATATAAAAAATATCAATAAATTGATGAAATTTAAATATATTATCTAAAATAAACTTTAATACTTATAATTTAAGCATGAGAGAAAATAATTTTCATGTTACTCGGAAGGTTTTTTTATGATGTACACTTTAAAAAATGATTCCTTACACATTTGTAAAATCTAATGAGAGTTTTTTTTGAAAAAAATTAGAAAAAGCATCTTAAAATATTTTTTAAATAAGTAAAAAATGATTAAAACTAGATTTATTAAATAAGTTTACAAATTTCAAAAACGTTTATGGAAAAAATTTATAAAATTTGGCTTCGAAGGAAAAAGGGTTTTCCATAAAAAATTAAAATTTTCCTTAAAAATTTATTTTGAACTCTTGAGAATATAAAGAGAATAAAACAAAGAGAAAAATGTATTCAAATGACATAAATATAGGATAATAAAATTCATATGTTTCTTGATAGGCATATCATATGAATCTATCATTGGAAGTGTAATCATAAACAATCCTAATAAATAGTGAGACTTCAACATAAAACATTTACAACTTCTATAACATTGAATCACAAGCCCCATGAAAGAATGAAATTAAATGAAACATAATGTGTCATGAAAATAAGTAAATTAATTATATAACATGTCAAATGGGATTTATATAAACCTCATAGAATATGATATGTGCATAACAGAATGTATTTTATAACGAAGGAAAACTGTGAAAAAACTATCCCTTATCAATTTTTTACCCTTTGAACTGTAAACACCCTAAAAGGGAGATCCTAAAATGGGTATTTAAATCCCCATATGTTTAATTAAGTTCACCATAGAATACAATGGATGTTCATACACTATGTAATTGACCAGGTTGGTTAACATGGCTTTGATCTCATAAAAGTGAAAAGTGAGATGGAAATCCCTTACATTAAGTCTTCAATTAATTCATACACATAGAAACATCTGGAATAAAAGAATAAATGTATTATCAATATTTTAAATAACCATATTCATATATATCATACAATATATTTTTTATGACCTTCTATTACCTGTTTATTAAAAATTCAATGTCAAAGTCTTTTTTCGGGCAATAACTGCTTAGTTTTTTCTTATATGTTTTAATTTTTATATTTTATTACTTTTATAAAGATTTCATTAAATCTAATATTATAACCATTATATATTAATTTGTAGTATTACATAAAACATGGTGATTTAAAATGGAATATATCATTCACCGAGAGGCTATATCGTACATACGTATAAACCATGCTTCTGTTTTCTTGACGGATTCAAAGAAAGAAATTTAAATGATATATTATAATTCAAAAATAAATTTAATTTCATATATATCACATATAATCATTAAACTAATCCTTAATACCTTCCATTTAAAATGAAAATGAATTGCATTGCATCATGAGGTGGTAGTCCGTCGAGCACACGAATGATGTTATTATATTCCCATAAAATGGACAGTATGAATGTTTGTGTGATATAATAAATAAAAAATCATACTAAAACAATAGTTATAATACATAAATAATAAATTCATCATTATTTTAAATAATAATATGTGGATATAGAAAAATGAACGACATTTGTTCATGAGGTAGTAGTCTTCCATGCACACAAATGAGATTTTGTAAACCATTTAATGGAAGTGGATATGGTTGTAGGTAAAAACCTTACAATTAAAGCATCTAAATATATTTAAAATAATAATGTTATTATATAATCAAGGAATAGAAATACATTAAGGGTAGAGGATGAAATAAAAAAACCCTCATCAAGGAATGTAACCTATTCATTAGGTATCCTCCTTAGGTTTGAACTAAAATCCTTCTTACAATTGCATTATGTACAAACTAAGGAATAAGATGAGGCCAGGGAATTTTTTAATTTATGTGGTCATGGATTTTAAGATCCAAATGTCTTTAGGGGTGTGAATAACATAGGGGAGTGAGCACCCTATTATAATTGAAGAGGTGTGTGATTTTTTTGTAAATACTAAAAAAATTTCACTTTTGGGAGGTCAATCATTCCTCAACTCTCTCCAAAATTGATAATTAAAGGGTTTCATGGATCATTTATCCTAGAAAAAACTCCACCACAAAATTAAACACGTTTTTTAAACATTTTGTTTCTTAAATTCTATGTTTCCCTACTTTTACTATTTCAGTTTCTTACTACGCTACAAATTTTTCAAACCATGGAAATTTTCCCTTTATGATTAAATTAATGTTATAATTATTTTTTATTTGGATGCATGTAATCTAAATTATAAATCCAATTTTTAAAATTAAAATACTATTTGTGTTGAAAATTAATTTTGACAAAAGCGCATGTACGTGCAAAAACATTATTTTAACCTTAAACACATTTAAGAGTGTTTTGTACTATTTATGGGTCAATATATTGATTATAAAATAAATTTTCCCAATAATAGAAAATATATGATTTTTATTTGAATTTTAAAAAAAAATTAGTAAAGATAGAATTTTTAGTAATTTTAAATCATTTTATGAACAATCATTTATTATAAAATAAAATTAATGTAAATTTTGAAAATATTCATTTAATTTAAATATAAAAAATATCAATAAATTGATGAAATTTAAATATATTATGTAAAAACCTATAAAACAATATATATTATTCTGGGAAATTAATTTAACATAATAATTCAATCAATTTATTTCACTTTTAATTTTTCGATTATTGTTTACTTTATTTCATTATTAACCAATCAATTCCTGCATCGGTGTTTCATAAGTATTCAATGTAATTATTTAATCCAAAATAAATTAATATAAATTATCATTATCATGAAATATTTTATATTTAAAAATAATATTTATAACTGATCGTATATTTTCACTGTTCCTATTCCAATGATATATCAATATAAATATTAAGGAGGGTTTTTTTATAGTTTTATTCACTTGACTTATTATATTGGTCAATTTCATAACGAATATTCTAAAAAAATATAATATGGTTATAATGGTCAAAATTTGTCCATAAAATTAGTTTTGGACAAATTGGTAGGTCATTTTAACCCTTATATATTTAGTTTTACCACTGCTAAACCCATTTTTACCTTAATTGAGGTAATTCATTTTTTCTAAATTAACTATTTATTTTGGTAAACAAATTATGGTGACCTAATTAGAAAATATTAATTAATATGATTCCAAATATAGAATCTTTTTTTTCAAAATTACATTCAAAATATTTGTAAAATTTAATTTATAATTAATCACGCAAACGGGTCGAAAAGTGAGTTTTTAAAGTAATGATGTTCAAAAGTATTCCGAGATTTAATATTAATAATAAATATAAAAACTATTTCCATTAAAAACTTATTAAATGATATAAAATTGAACAAATTTTTATCTAAGAAAACAAAAAAATGAAGTTAACATTATAAATTATTTAAACGAAGATGCAGTTTTCAATAAAAATTCAATATTTTTCACTATTCATAAAAAATTAAAACATTTCAGAAAAATAAAAAAAAATCACCTTAATATATTATTTTTATTTTTATTAAAAAAATGGATTTTATTTTTCCCATTAAAATTTCTAAATACTTTAAAATTTTATTTTTTATTTATCTTTAAATGTGATACTAGGCAGTCTTTTTGAAATAAATAGTTTTTTCGAAAACATTTCCTTTTATTTTAAATTATTATTATGTTATTTATAATAAATATATTAAAAAAAATTTAAAAAAATTTATTTTTATATTTTACTTATTTATATTCATACCCACTATTCCAACGGCTAGGCAAATGACTATCATCATAACCTTAACATAAAATTTCTGTTCAGTAAAACTCTGTCTTTTAGGTAAAACAAAATAAAATCAGTGTTCCATTTATTGCAAGATATCTAAAAAATTAATTAATTTCAAAAAAAATCTAAAATCAGGGTATTTTCTCATCCTTTAAATTGATTAATCTAATTTCAAAAGAATTTGTTCTAAATAGTATTGTAAAAATTTAAAATAATTTTTTTATTTTTATTCCTTTATTTCTTCCTCTATCTCTACCAAATATATTCCACCCATGATAAAATAATTACACAAATATAATTTATAAATATGAATTAAATTATTTTACTATAATAATCATTTTATTCCTTCCTTCCCAGTATTTGTAAAATTTAAAACACTGCTTATGTGTATGTGCCGAATGCCGCCTCCAAGAAAAATTTATTTTATATCATTAAAAAATTACATGCATGGAAATAAAATTATATTTTATGAATATATATGATCATAATTAATAACTAATTTCATTAATATGTTTCTTAAATGATGACACCAAAATCAATGATCACTATAATTTAATCTATTGATATTTGGAAATTACCTAAACAAGGAAATAACTAATTCCATCTTCTCGAATTGAAACTAAAAATCTGATGGAATAATATTATAACTCAATAAATATTTATTAAAATTACATTCTATTAGCTTTAATAATCTGGTAATGATGAACTATTTAACAAGGAACTATATATCAATGTCAACGTTATGAATCCCATATGAAACAAAAAAAATTATTAACATTTGATAATGAAATAAACTATAAATAACTAGTATTTTTTTGAATAAACAATGTAAATAAAGTATATAAAAGTTATTAATTAAAAATTAGGTTATTAGAAAAGTTATTAAGATAATTATAAATATTGTTTTGATGGTAAAAGTAGTTTTGTTGAGGTTGATAGTTAATGTAATTTTTTTCTCATCTCAAGTTTCCTTCTTTCAAACTTATGTTATATTCACAAATAATGTTTTGTTTTAGTGTGTATATAAAACATTTAATTAATTATATCATAGTTTTTAGGAATTCAAACTTTTTTTGTATATCCATCTTTGTTTTTCTCATTCAATGGATTCTGATTCAAAAGTTACTAAATCTGTAAGGGTCTTTGTAAACTAAACTCTCTTATATTGTGTTATAAGCTTTGTTAATGAAACTATTTATTATATACTTGTGTTAATCCATCCTATATTTTTATGATATTTTTTTTGCCTTTATATCTATCAAAAAAATAAATTTTTAATTTAATGATTCTTCCATAATTAATTTCTTTCATAAAATAGTATAACGTTGTTGATAATAATTTTAATCCTCTTTTATAACTGTTTTTATTCCCTATCCATTTTATTACATTCCAAAAATTTTTATCTTTCTTATTTTTAAATAAATATATATAATATATATTTTATCTATATATTTTCCATTACATATTTTCAAAAATAATATTTATTTCTCTTTTTATAATATGGGTTCTAATAAATGTATTTTGAAATACTAAAACATTTTTCCTTTCATGATAATAGGTTTTATTTTACACTCCATATATACTATAAAACCCATTATGAATTATGAAATGTTATATAATACATATTTATTTCAATATAATTGTGGAAAAAAATTCATGTCAACATATTACAAAAAAAATTTAAAGTAACATGTAACATTTTCTCAATAATGTTATAAATGATTTGTGAAAAAAACATTTTATGATTTCACATAAATGTTCATATTTAGCTTGAAAATAACTCTTTCCTTTAGATAAATGTTTTCCAAATATTTATCTAAATTTATTTTGAAATAGCCATTTTTATTGATTTATGTTTTTATATCAAAAAATATATTTCTGAATTTCATTTTATATGATACAATTTGAAAATGTTATGATGCCCATTATCTTTCTATGTTTTTTATTGATAAGATATGTGATGGATTTAATATGGAAAAATTATGTATATATGTTTATGGCTTTCGTCATGTATCACCCAACAATTCATTGGATAAATTTTTATTTCTCATGAGATCAAAAAGGGTAAATGTTTTGTTTTCCCAAGCCCATGAGGGTACATTGTTTGTTAGTCCAAGACCAAAAGGGTGTGTGGGGTTTTAAATACAATCCTAAAAGAGTATAAGGATATTTATCTTAATTCTAAGAGATGTTATAGATTTTTTTTCCTAGTAAAAATATGTTATTTAGGATTTTAGGCCAATCCCAATGAGGTATAATGGTCATTATCCCAATCTCAAGATGGTACATGGGTAGTATCCCATGCCTAAAATTGTATATGGGTTTTTATCACAAGACAAATATGGTACATGTGATACTATCTGAAGAACACCCTATTATACAAATACGATAGAGATTCAGTTTATTAAAGGTTATGATATCCTACTATAATTTTTTATCACATTTCTATATTATATTCCAACGTTATTCTTCAAAGTTGAAGATTATAATCTGAGACATTTTTACTCTTATTCCATCGTATATGTTTGATCATTTGAGATTACATGTCTTTCAATTTTTCCACATGGGAAAATCTTGTCGTTCCATGTTATTTTTAGTTATTTATTTTTTACATTTTCTTGTTTACACGCTTGATTATGATATAACTCTTGATGAAATATGAAAATTTCTTCCTTTAATGAGTTGTTGAGATCACCTATTTCATAGGTTGTCAATTACCCATATTTTTCAGATGACTATAACCGAAGATATATAAATAATAGGATCCATTATATAGTGATTATAGATATATGTTCATAATAACAATTTTATGTGACTAATATTAATATATTAAAACTCTGGGTTCTATAATTTTAATATCATATTTGAGATGTAATGTTTATATTATATAAATATATGTAATATTTTCTTTTGTCATATCACATGGTATTAAATATATAATTTAAATTATTTTTAACACCATATCCATGTGTGGGTGTCTGGAAACCTTAGTTGGTATAATATAAAAGTTTACTTATTTTTAGATTTTAGTTTTGTGATTTTGGGGGATTATGACTAGATAAAATTAGAGAAAAATTTATGTGATAATCCTAAATATTTGAAAATATCCAAAAAAAAATTGGTAGATTATATATTATGTGTCTTGGTAGAATTATAATCACTTCTAGATACAAACATGTGGGTAAATGATAAAGCTTATTTAGACCATGTGGTAAGAACTATAAAATGATTTATTGAGTATTAACTCTATATTTACTAAATGTATGACAAAACATTCTAAATTAACACTAGGTTTGACACTCCTATGGGATATGATTTGGATTGATTCACATTCTCTTTTTGAACCATTATAATGAATTCAAATGTATTTTGATAATAATATATATTACTAATTTTGTTAGAAAACACAATATGAATATATCCATTGATAACCTTGATTCAAAATCAGAGGTTCATAAGTGACATTAGGTATATCATTTATGTCTTACGTATTCTATGTTTATAATTGAAACATTTATAGTTGTAATTTAATTATTTTCATACCATAACATTCCTTTGTTTACTTTAATGGACGAATATATGAAGAAATGAGGTGAAAAGGGTGTGATGGAAAATACAATTATTGTCACGCAGAGAAAATAAATTGTATGGGATATGGAATGAAAAACTATATTGAATATCCTTCTCATGTAAAGAACTATAAATTATACAATGAACCAATTTATTTAATTTTTTTCCATTAGAATGAATATATACCTTATTATGCGATCTTGTAATATAAAACTCTTGTTCTATATTGTTCTGAACCATTATAAAATATATCCATACTATTATTATTGGGATTAAAATACTATAAATCCACATTAACATTAGTAATATATCTGTTATAAACGGATCTCTATGATTTATATATATTAAGGGTTATAATAAAATCTATTTAATACGTTCATATGGAGATATGTCCTAAACTACCAAGATCATATGATATGTGGATCGTTTATACAAGATTCTAAGTGATAATGAATCTATGGTATTTTCCCATGACCAAGATCAATTCAATATTTAACAATTTAAACAAAAGTGGAACCACATATAGGAGAATTTAATTCTTATATAGATCACCCCACAAACTATGCTCATCAAACCACCTCAAGAATGTACTATCATAATGAACCTTACCCATAGGGCATATACTAATGTGATATGAGGTTATTTATCTAGACATTTATAATATGTAAATTTTATATTTGAATAAATAGTTGTTTTCCCCAATATTATTTCTTTATTTATCAACCTTATATATATATATATACTAAAATACTTAAGAATAGAGGATGGAAATGGTCGATTATATTTTGGATATATCTAGACTAAAATTATTTTGTGAAACCATATTTTTTGAAATTTATTTTTATGAAAAACATATGAATTTCACATATATTTTTATTTTTATATAAATTTTATAAAATTAATTATTACTCATTTATAAATTATATAAATATTTTATGTTATCATATATTGATTTTCCAATGAGTGGAAATTTAATCATTGTACTTTTTAATAAATGATCGTATTATTTGAAAAATTAAAATCCTCAGATTTAAAAAAAAATCATAAAATTAATTTAATTTTGTAATTTACCTCATTGAAATTATCCGATGATTAATTTTTTATAATTTTCTTAGATAGTCAAATTTTTATGAAAAATTAATTATATTATAAATATAAGATACATATTATGACATTATAGTACCCTAATAATTATTTTATATTTTATATAAATTGTTATATCATCAAAAAAAGTCTTTTTCAAAAAAATAATGAATTTAATGTGATAATATTATTTTTTTCAAGCCTTTAAAAACCATCCAAAACCTAAAAAATATCAAAGAATTAAAAAAACATAATTTATAAAGATGAGTTTCTTCAACATATTCAACGATGTTATCTAAAGATTATATTCCCATGAATCATTAAAATTCAAAAAACCACATCGCTTTATAAAAATCTATTTCATAGAACCATGTGAGGGAAAATGGTATTGAATATTTTATAATATTGACTACTTAACCTGGGTTTATAAGTTAATAAATTATCTCTCTATCTTGTGTTATTAATACCCATTTATTTTCCCCTTACACTATATTAAAAACCCATTGATCATGAATTCTCTATCAATACCACAACTTAAATCCCTCCTAAAGAGTTTTTAAGCATCAAAGGAACCCTTTCCAACCTATAAGAATCATCCTTAAAAGGTATGGGGTTCTCAATCTCCACCTTTCAATTCAAGAACATTCTTTGTATTAAGTCTTTTTATTTTCTATTGGTTATGTTATAATGTGTTCATACACATTCCTTTATTGTCCATATGATTCCCAAATTGTAAGAGGTTACCTTGATCTCTCATAGTGAACCTTATATACGCCCATTGTGATGTTAAAATCATCTCGTGGTAATCTACACTGATATTTTTTCTTTTGAATACCCATCACTATTTACATTAAATTATATAAAATATATATATATATATATATTATTATTCCATCTTTTTGGTAATTACATATAAGAATCCCACATTCCTCATTAATGAGATTAAAATTACTAAATACATTTTTAAATTATATGATCAATATAGAACCCATGAATTTAGATAATATAAAGTATGTGCCCAAATAGCACTATAATGAATTTGGTTATGTTTTCATACTAGGAAATATCACACATGATTCATGATTGGTTATCCTAAGAACAATATAATATTATGTATTTTCACTTATCCTTGACATAGGATTATGATGTCATATTTTTTTTTTGTTGTCACATTCCTATGATACCATGATTTAATACTATATTATTATCAATTCATGACTCTATTTGAGAATTTATGATTCTTACCAATTTATGATATCATGATATCCTTCTAAACTCATATATATTATCTATCATTATGTTTGGATTTCATTATTTCCATACTTGTCTTTATAGATCACTCATTTCTTTTTCATGTCCTCATGTTATCCTATGCAATATTAGGAGTTGAAATTAATATAGGATTACAAAATGGAGTAATAAATAAATATTTTGTCTTTTATTTTTATTTATTAGTTTATTTATCTAATTTCAAAAATACACATAGACTCTTAATCTTCCGAGAGTTTAATATATGGATCCTTATGTTAAAAATAATATAATAAAATTTATTAAAATATGGGCTATTATAATTAGTATCAGATAATGGTCTGGTATTTTTTTCAAGATTTTTATAACAATATTGTAGTCACAACACTTCGGATATAATGATGTATATGAAAACATCATAAAATTTTGCTAAAGTATAGAAAAAGTGGTATTTATGTAATGAAATACTTGTATGGATACTACAAGTGTTTTTTGATCTAGAAAAAATGTGCATAGGGGTAATAACCTTAAAAGGGGTTATTTGGGTATTAACTAGACCTATACCTATTTCATAAAAAAATATTCCATGTTTCACACCTAGTATAACACTCTCGAAGGATGTAATTTAGTAAATTCAAAAAATCTTTATAAAAAAAATATGAAGAACTTGAATATATTATAAGATTATAAAATATAATTAGAAAATTACCATGTATATGCAAGATTAATGCCTAGAAATTATTGATATTTGGTTAATACATAATTTATGTTTCGTCCTTTTTTTCATATTTTCCCATTCATATTCATAGTAGTTGAAAAAATCTCACCCGTAATTTTTTATTATTTTATTTAATGCGTGGAAATATGAGTAACAGTATTGAAAACCAATATGATGGAAAATGTGATGATTTCCTAAAATAGATGTTTATCCTAATGGGAAAAAAGAGTCAACAACTTCAAGGAAATACATACTCAAATTAATGATGTATTTAATAATAACTTGAATCAGGTGTAACACCAAGTTCCCCATAACATTGAGCAAGTTATGTTTGAGACCTTTTTACAAAAACGGCATTCAACTATTAGTGGATATTTTAACCCCTTAATAATGGAGAAATTAATTAATTTCATTGGAAATATATTCTTTTTCCTATAAAATTACAAACAAGAGAAAGTCATACTATTCATTTATCTCTTAGAGGTAGATGATTCTTAGTGCTCAGTTTTGATTATGGATACAAATCACATGGAAAAAGAAGTGGTTGGGAGCTATGATTAATTTAAGAAAATATTTTTTAATAAAAAAATTCATCACACCCTCTATCTCTAAAATTGATTGATACTTTCTAAGAATTAAGAAAATTTAAGATAAATACATCGGGTGTATGAGAAAAAATTCATAAGGATTTCACATTAAACCTATTGCTTTATCATTGATCCTGAATCTATATTTGAGTTATTCTATACTGAGTCCAATAATAGACTATAAAAATCATTGTTTGTTTAAGGCGTGGAAAAATATTTAGAAATTTTTTATGTACCCACAATGTAAAAAATTTATATTTTCAATTCATAGTGTTCACATTGGACTAGAGATAAGAATAAAAATATATTTAAACACTAAAGGATAATCAAAAATTATTCATGGTGGAAAGAAAATATTACATCCCACGTTTTATATGAAATTTAGGAATCGTTATAAAAACAATATCAAGGAAACAAATTAGTGTTTCAAGTGTATATTGGAATTGAATCAATACAATGAATGTAGGAATGAGAAAAATAGTCACATTGAAGTGATGGATGAGAAGATAATTTTGTTCAATACTCACTCCATAATCTAATGTTTCAACAGTAAATAAAATAGACACTCTATAATTTAATTCCCCGTGCTAAGGGGTATTGAATATTATAAACAAAAATAACCTCAAGGGAATATATAGAAATGATGAGAATATTTTATTATAATTTCTAATTTAGATCCTAAAAAATTAGTGAAAATAAGTACAATAGTTATGTATTAAAAAATAGTAAATGTGTATTTTGATCTTTTACTAGGAAATATTTTATTTCAAAAAAGATTAGTAGAGCTATTAAAAGACCTTCAAAAAAATTGAGTTATTGCAGAAAATGATAAATAATGAATTATTTCTTCCCTATAATATTACTCTTCCTCACTCAATATGTGGGGGAGAATTTCAAAAAAAAATATTACAATACTCCCTTCATTGGAATTTCAGGCTATTCCATGAAAGGATTGTTTATCCTTATATAGAACAAACCTAAATTTTGGGGAGAAGGAAATCACATACCATATCCAGAATCAACCAATGATCCTATACAACTGTATGGATTATGATGGATATTTATTGATACCCCCATCACAATAATTGATATCATTTTTTAATGAGAAATAGTATCTTGAAAAAATGATTTAATTCAAGAAAATATGTCCTTGTTTACATTCGCATAATAAAAGAGTTGTTTAATGTTCTCCCCCAATAATTTCTTGTTTTTCATCCTAATTGATAGGTTGTATTATCACTAAATATTTTGAATATATCCCGTAAAATATCCCATAAGCCAAATATGATGGCCATTATTGATCTTGAATAAATGAAGAATCAATTACAATAGAATCTATATAAAGGGTTTATAAAACCGAGTTCTTCGACATGAGTAATGCTAGTCGTTTTCAGTAAATAAAAAAGATCCATCAATATATCTCTCCAATAATTATTGTTAAGTCAACATGACTAGGGTAAAGATCTAGTTTCATGTACAAAAAATTGATGAATTGTTTTATTATCTATATGGAAAATAGTACATCTCAATGGTATATATTTAGTTAGGATATTATCATTTAATGGTGAAAAAGGATCGTATCCCCAATATTTATTTTTATAAAATATATGGGCTCTATGAGAACAGAGTAATTATCTTTAGATTCACCAAATTCACTAGACATATTCTAGGATTAGATGAATTTAATTCTCATAGATTTCCTCAATAAATTTTTGGATATTTTCATTGATAATATTTTCAATGTATGAAAATTGAAATGAGAAACATGAGTATCATTTGAATTTTTTTTTAAAGAAATAGATAAAAGGGAAGTTAATTATGAAGTATAATAAATTTGATTTTTTTTGTTGAGAATGTGACATCCTTATGGAATTTCATCACAAGAAAGAGGGTATTTGTAGATTGTTCAAAAATAAAGGTTGTTAGTTAATGGCCCAAACAAAAAAATATAATAGATATATGTTGTTTCGTTTTATTAGCTTGGAACTATAAACTATTTATAATAAAATTATCATAATTTCAAATCGTCTAACCAAGTTAACTCATAAGGGAGTAAATATTCTTTAGACCAATGAGTTTGATGATATTTGAAAAGTGTTAAATAAGAGGATTTTTCACCATAGCTATACTAACACTACAATAAAGTATGGTAGTAATTTTTATTTACTCGGATGTGTACAAGAAATTCATTGTTTTTTTTAAATATTAAAAGTGGTAAATTAATAGCTTGTGACTCATTCCAAATAAATATATACAGAAAGAACTACCTGATGCATGATTTTTAGTACTTCGTGTCAATATTCAAATTAAATATTTTGTGAAATTATATCTTCGTGGCGAAAAGTAACATGTATATAAATCATATGTATTTAAAGTACATATTCAACCAAAAATAGATCAATACAGAACAATGAAGGGGATAAATATAATCAAGGATTATGATTGTTCAATCAATTACCATCCAAATAAAAAAATTTAATTGATAGATGATATAGGTAAAAAGTATCTTATTACCATATCGATGATAAAGATTTAGTGGGATTAGATATATTTAAATTTTCAAAGGATTGACATATATTTCAATAAAGAAGGAACAAAATCAGACCTAACTCAAATGATATCTTAGTAATCCATTCTAGTGAAGATTAATGAATCTCAATGTGATGAGTTGGAAATATTGAATTATATGGACCCTATATGAAATAGGAAATACATAAAATTAAAATTTGAGGATTACAGTATTTTAAGATTTTATTCATGACTATATATACCATCAAAGGATGATATAAAGAATGATCAATTGATTAATGCACAAAGAATGACCTTCTCTATCCACCCATGGATCATTAAGATGTATTGATATATTTGACTACACTATTCATGGGACAATATAATACAGAAGATCACATAATATATATAAATGTTCTTGGTATGTAGGTAAGTTAATTTAGAAAGGAAAAAAGTATAAATTAATGATGAAACAATTACCCATAAATAAATGGAAATATGAAAGCATCACCAAGGACTTTGTCACAGGCCTCCTAAAGACATCTAGAAAAAATAATTCCATATTTTTTATCTTGGATCTCCTAAAAATGAATTATTAATTAATTTTAATTAGATAATACTTATCACTTCATTTACTTGTGAGGATATATATCACTGAAGTGGTCAAGTTTGACAGATAAACATTATCAAAAATTTAAGTCTGAGATCAGATGTTTACCTCTATGTTATGGAAAATTAACCAACATGACCTAAACATTGATTTGATCTTTATTATGACTTACAAAACCCATTATGATGGCTAATCTAAGAATACTACCCAATCATATGAGTAAATTTTGAGGAATTTTTCAATTTACATAAAAATATCATGTGACCAATATCTCCCTCTAGTTGAATTATCATATAATAATAGCTTCTTCTTAAGCATCAGAATAGCTTCAAATGAAGCCCTTTATGTGTAGAGATAAAGAACGCCAATGTGTAGGGATGAAATTGGTGACTTAAAGCTACTGGGAACCTAAATGTTTGAATAAATGGGAAAATTTGAACACCATTCAATAGTTCATCAGGTAATATCAATGTTGATAGATGTTCTATGAAGAAAACCATCATGGATTCCTAGAGATTGAGGTTAATGGTTAGGTGTTCCTCCATATATCTTCATGGAAGAGAGTCATGAGATTTAGGATAAAATTAAAGCAATGTACCAGGCATATAAACCCCTTTTATATAGTTAATCACATTCAAATTATGTTTTAATGACTAGTTCCCCCACACAACATATATTAAAGTAAATGATGTGTTTTACAAGTTTGTTTTACGGAATTACATAATATATAAATCACATCAAGAAAATCATGAATATTTTTCCATAGATAGTGATAATTCTTACAAGGATCAACCAATATTGATATTTTATTTTAGACATATATTTATAAGAAACAAGATAACTCATCAGGTCAAATTATTGTGTTGGAACCACATGTTTAAAGAAGAAACATGGGAACAAGAAGTATCAATGAAATAGATGTACAAACCTCTATTAAAAAATATGAAATTAAATTTATAGGGTTACATTATTGATGGGGGAATAAAATGAGCCAGATTTGTTTTTAATTAATGTTCCATTTTAATGGATATACTTCTTATTTAGAAATGTATTTATATAAAACTAATCATCTATATTGTTTTTTACCATTATAATACATAACCATAGTGTGAATTTTAGGGAAAAATATAGTTATACATCAAAACTGTTGGTTATAAAAGAATTATATAGTGAATATTATGAATATTTTATATTAGTTATTCTTATAAAATCTAATTGACCTAGAAGAAATACAGATTGCCTCAACTAGTCAGATCATACCTTACAAGGCTTAGTTATCACAGTTTGAAAAGAATAAGTGTCACCAGGTTTTTTACCTGACCAAGACAAACTGAGGATTAAAAAATTGAATCTAAAGTAGAATCATTTATGTGAAAAGTTCAATATTATAAGAATTATCATGATAACAATTTTCTCTGAACCTCCCAAAGACTATACTAATATCACTCACCTTACCCTTAAGGTGTATATAGGTGTAATAAAGTGTTATGTATATGGACCATAAAAGTATGTAAAATTAAAATTTAAATGAAATATTGTTTTCCCAAACCTTATTTCTTTCTTATAAAACATATATTTATAAGATAATAAACATGAATTGAGGAATGAAATGATATAGTTTATTTTTTATACATATAAACTAAAATTTTATTTTTTAGAAAAATAAATATGTTTATTAAATAAAATATTATTACGATATATTCACCAATTATAAATAATTTTTTATTTTTAAATAAGTTTTCTAAATATACTATTTACTCATTTTTAAATAATAAAATGTTTTTATGCTTCCATTAGTACTTTTTTAAAGAATATAAATTCTAGAATAGTAACTATTAATATGTAAGAATATTACTATAAAAAATAAAATTCTCTTATTATGAAATCTATTTTTTCAAATAATCATTTCTAAGTTCAGAAAATTGAAATTAACCTATAATGATGTTTTCATGATTTTCGATGGCATTAATCTTTTTTAGTAAAAATTAAATTCATTATAAATATATAGTATGTATTATGTCATTTTAATGACCCAAAAATGATGTAATAAATGATTTAATGGAAAATTTCGAACAACAATAATGTTTTTCATTAAAATGAGGCCCTTTAATGTGATGATATTTTCTTCCATACCTATAAAGAGCCCTCGAAAACATGAAGGGTATATTAAAATTTTAAAAATAATAATTTATGAACATGACTCATATCCACATCATTAATGGTATTAATTAAAGAAATTAAGTCAATGAACCATTTAAATACATAAAAAATAATCCCCTTAGAAAGGATAATCAGTTAACCCCAGTATAGATAAAATAGTTTTTGATATTTTATAACTTAGAGTCCAAACCCTATTTTTATAGATTAATGAAGAATCTCCCTCTACTATGTTAAAAATTTCCATCACTCTCCAATTAATCCCCACTCAAAACCCATTTATCAGGAATTTAATCCCCATATCCCACTCTAAATTCTTCCAAAGGAGTTTCAAGGGTCCTAAATATCCCATCCCAATATTTAGGAAACATCCTATCAATGTAAGGGGGTTTTCCTATCCCCATTCATTTAAGAACATTAATCATATTATGACTTTTAATTCAATATTATTCAAGTTTCCATGAGTTTATAAACATTCCTTTACAATAAATATTATTACAAAATAAGGATATACTTCGTTTATATCAATTTAATTCCCCCATAAACCTTTATGTATAGTAGTTGTGCTACCAAAATTATCTCGTGTTTTCTATGCCCAAATTTTAATTTGTTAGTACCAAAAGATATTTACATTCCGGGGTATTTAATTAGATTTAAATTTACTTAATTTATTCTATACAACCTTGTATTAATACAACATTATTTAAAAATGTAACTAAAATTATGAAATGTGTTCTTATATTATATGATTGATGTGAAACACATATAGTTTGACAAAATGATTAGTGTAAGATGATATTGCTCCAATAAATTGGATAATATTTTCACCTCAAGAGATACAATGAATGGTGTACGAGTGGTTATCTTTAGAAAACAATGTTATGATGTATTTTATTGTGGAATTGACTTATGCTTATGATGACATATTTTATTTTATTTCCACAGACCTATGATATTTTGATTTTCTAATGTTCTATAATCTTATCATGCCTCTATTATTCTGTAAGATTCTTACCACTTTATGTTATCATGATATGTCTCTTGACACACATGTATTATTTATCATCAATTTGTGCATTGATTATCCCATACTAGTATTTGTAGCTCACCCCTTTGTTTTAATTTCAACTATTTATCTTGTGTAGTATTAAGAATTTAAAGGAAACCAGAAGTACGCTATTGAGTTATAAATTATGGTGTTATTTTTTGAATTGAATGGTTCATGTATCTAATATCCTAAATAAATTTTACATATTGATATCCTCTAAATATATTATATAGATATTTATGTTAAAAAACCTGAAATAGAATGTATTATAAAAATCATTTTTTAATAAAAATCTTATTGATATCCTAATAAAACCGAAAAAAAGAAACACACTATTGATTATTTTATCCAACAATAACTACTAAACATTAGTGGTCCATCTAATCCAATATTTTTTTTGAAATGGATCAACACATTTCAAAATATATTATATTTTATATATAGTACTGAAAATGAAAATGAGTATCTATCTATTTATAATTGGAGTGTGAAAATGATTAATAGGGGGCCATAATCATGAATTTCATGATAAATGAAGAAATTGAATCGACTAAATTATTGGTGTTTTGGGATGTGTTTTTATATAAATATTTTCCATGATATATTCATTAAAATTTATAGATTAAATTCCTTGATTTGAAAAAAATTTATAATGAATCCAATAATTTCTATGTAGAAAATATCACAATATGAGGAATGTAAGATTTTTGTTTTATCATTAACCAAGAAAGCATAATCTACTACTTCATTGGTGTCTTAAATCTTTGTATCTTAAAATAAATGGATATAAGTGACCTTTATAGAAATTAATATATTATTAAATGTGATTTAAATTCGTATAAAGAAATTAGAAACTCTGATTACTCTTTTGGTTTTATGTAAAATAATATGAAAATGTAATTTCAAGGAAACATAAGTTAAAAACCCATGTATAGAAGATAATTAATCTAAATATCTAATAACAATGTGGGAATAACCAAGGGTAAAACTATATATGAGTAAAAAACAAAATGTATAAGAGATGGATATCAAGAACGTAAATGTCGGAGGGATATATAGAGGCCAAAAAATGAGATGAATAGAGGGAAATATCAGCATTAAACACCCCCACCCCCCCCCCCCCCACAATATAATTGATCAATTATATGTACAATAGGTATTATAATAAGAAATGAAACAAATTAAGTAATAACGATGACAACAAACATCAACAAACTCAATGTCCAAGAGAATAAGATAAATATTATGCAATGAATACAACTAATATAGATCATAATAATTAATATAAAAATGTGATCCACTATATATTCTTGGATTTCTTATGAGATTTTGGTTCTAGAAAATTTTCTATATATAAGAAGTTCCCCAAGATAATAAAAAAATTAATATTGGATTATTAGTGAAAAAATCTCTTTATATATGCATGGCATCCCATGTTATTTTTTGTGGGAATTTTTTTATTAAAATATTATTATAATTCTTTTAAATATATTTAAGGATATTTAAAAATGGAATGGTAATCTCTAAAAATTCACCATATTGATAACTAAAATATTTAAACCACGTTTTATATTCCAAAACTAACTATGATCATTTAATAGTGCATGGATGACTATGAACTCTCTATGAAAAATTAATTCCATTAGATGGGTTTTAATACACAATCATGACAGTTATAAAACTAAAATTATTAGGATGAAAACTCAATTTTAGGGATATGATAATTATGATAAAAAAATATAAGTTTTCTCAACATTCCAAAAATAGTGAGGCAGATATCAAATTTGAAACTATATTTTTATTCTTCTTAATATGTCAATAACCTTTTCTTTTTTATTATAGAATGATAATTAAAATTTTAAGGACATAATTTTTAAAGGGGGATAATGTAAAACCTCAAATTTTAGTATCTTTTTTTAAATAAATATTATTGTTTCCTTAACAGGAAACAAAGAAATAAAACAAACCTACATAAAATTTATTAAATATCATATTAAAATTCAATATAAAAATTTATTATAATTGGATAATTAAATAATGAAATAAAATAACAATATTTATTTGAGATATTTTAGTAAAAATATAAATATATATAAATATTTATGTCACATAGTATTATAATATGATGTATTTATAAAATTATAAGAATGATTTTAACATCAATGAATTAGTGGAATTAAATTTATAGAATATAAATAATTAATTTTAATCATATTTGAAAAAAATATTTAATAAAATAGTACTATTTTTATACAAACTAATATTTAAATATTTATTCTATAGTTTAAAAAAACATAAGTAAAGAGGAATATTAATGAAACTATGTAGTTAGGGTTTGTCATAGTGGTAAGAACAATGTCATACTACATTAAGGATACGGGATCAAAACATATTGAAAATGTGTATTTTAGCTGCGCTATGGTGGTAATGTAGCATAATTGTATAAGAAACTGACCTATAGCACTGGTGGAAATATAGATATGGTAAGAACTGTAGTTGGAACTATAGTAGTAAAAACACTGTACCATGTACTGTAGCAACACAAGTGTTGTAGAAGCATTATTCACTAGTGGGCCTTTAGGTAAAAAAATTGGGCTTACGGACCATGTAATAGTATTTCATGCACACTAGACCGATTGGCCCTGAAATGGGATTCATGAACACTGGGCATATGGGGAAAGTACAGAATAAATAAGCCTTTATGGGTGGGTTATCATCTTGGGGGGCATTAGGTTTCCTTTTCAGCATGTTTGTGTGGGTTTTGTGTGTGTTTAATATAATTATACCCCTAAGAACCAAATCAATAAATTAATTAAAACTATTGATAGTATTAGAATAAATAAAAATTAACAGTCATCTAATATTTATTACTTTTCTAGTAATAAAAATAAATTCATTTTATTCTTAAAAATGAATTTTATATAATATTTCTTTTTATGCGCTATGAATTTTTATTTTAACTAAATAAAATAAATATGGATAAAATATTATGAAGTACATTTTTTAAATCAATAATTTATTCACCAGAATTTATTTATTAATTTGTATGAATTAAGAATACAAATTGTTAAAGTTTTAAACAAATCAATTTCTCAAAAAAAATATTTTTTTATTATATTGAATCTTTTCATTTAATAAATTATTTAATTTAAAAATTTTATTTTAATGAATAATATTCATTTCAATACTTATCTTAAAAATATTATTATTATTATTTTATATCGAAAAAATATTCAGTTTTTGGTTAATAATACAATGTACTATTTTTTGAAATACTCTGACTTTTGCGACCCAATTAAGAAGTAATTATGACGTAAAAAAATTATAGAACCATTTTACATATCAAATTTGTATTTAATAAGGAAGATTATATATTTAAAAAAATTATTTTTTAAATATAAACATATTCTTGAAATTTGGAAACATAAGATATAGTTGTTTTTTAAAACCATTTTTATGTGTTATATATATACTATTTTAAAAATAACTTTTATAACTTTTATAAAAATATTATTAAATGGGTTTAGTATTAGTAACCATCATATTATAATTATATAATTATGAAATTATATTTATTGTCAAAAAGATAAGTTACTGAGGTGAGAAAATGATTTACTGTGGTAAATATAAACTATGGTAAAAATATAAATTCTGGTTAATGTGTAAAAAATACCACAAATATAACAAATTAATTGTTTTCATGAGTGTTTTATTGACCAATCCTTACCCAATCCATTATTTTTTAGTTTTTTAGAAACTTTTCTTGTATAATAATCCAATTATTATAAAAATATTGTTCTTATCACTTATTAATGGGCCCCTTAACCACCCAAAATCTCCTCACACAATAATCCTTTTGGTTGGGAACATTTGGCTAGAAATAAATTTTCCAAAATCCCTCTAAAACACTACTATACATGTCATGTAGTTTCTTATCTCATCGAAATACCACTATTAATGGTATAAATCCAATTTTTATAGGAGTTATTCCATAAGGCATGGTATGAATTCCCTATCACAGCTTTTTCAATTATATTAATTTATATATTATTATAACTACTCAAAATAAATTCTAACCATTATAAAATAATTACATAAATATCATAAGTATATTATATTTTTATTATGTTAAATAAATACTTATTTTATAACTTCTTTTACAACTATTTGAAAATCAAAATCATCGCTTGTGCGTATGCGCAGATTATAACCCCTATGAACAAAATTTTTTCCATCATCGAGTTAGATAGATGTGTATAAAAATTTAATGTATTAATTTAAAAATTAATAATGAGAAATAAATTTTATGACTATGGATAAAAAAAATTATGACACTAAAATCATCAATCATTATAAATTTATATATTGATATTGGAAAATTACCTAAAACAAGATCATTAATGATTTCATATTAATAAATCCTCACAAAAAATAACATATAATTCTATTGGATAATTATAAATCATTAGGGAAATAATTTCAAAGTAACTAAAATGATCTGGTAATAATGGATTTTTTTACCAATGGATAATTATTGATATCACCATCATGAAAGAAGAATGAAATGAACAAAATAATTAACATCTAATGATGAAAATAATATTTAACTAAATACTATATACAAATATAATGATTAAAAATGAAATTTATAAAAGGTATTATAAAATAATAATAATCTGAAATAAATTATTATTATGTTTATATTTTCTATAAAGGTGTTTAAATCACTTTCATGGAAGTTGAATGTTAAATTAAGGGTTTTTTCATCCCAATTTTTCGTCTTTGGAGAAAATTCTATATTCAGTACTTATATTCATTTTTTAAGGTATATAATACCCATGTATGTCTTTGTATTATAATTATCATAAAATTACATGTATTTTCAAATCCATCATATTTTTTATCATTAAAAGGCTCTTGATTCAAAAGACGCCAAAGACATAAGGGTTATTTTTAACTCAACGCCCTTTTATGGGGTTATAATCTTTATTCTTGAACTTCAACATTTTATGTGTGGTTTATTCCACCATAT
This sequence comes from Viscum album, assembly GCA_963277665.1. Lineage (NCBI taxonomy): Eukaryota > Viridiplantae > Streptophyta > Magnoliopsida > Santalales > Viscaceae > Viscum > Viscum album. Next base: position 770,116,513 of record OY728135.1, on the reverse strand, counting down.
TTTTTTAGTATAAAAAATTATAATTCTCTTTGGGAAAAATCATATTTTTGACTTTATTAGTCTTCCTTTATTAGTTTCCTTCATATAAAAGTATAATGTTGTTATAAATAATTATTTTCCTATTTAAAGTCTATCTTTCTTCCATATCAACATTCTTTACGTACAAAAATCTTTTAATTTATTATATTTAAATAAAATTATTCATTATCTCATGTGATATTTATATTTTTCAATAACCCCTTTCTAAAAGAATCTTTTTTCTTCTTTATACAATGCATTGGTTAATGTTTTATATATCATGAGTCAAAAAGGGTACACTGGTTGTCTCCCAATCCCAAGACTGTAAACTGGTTGATATCCTAATCCCAAAAATGGTACATGTATTCTTTATCCAAGACCAATAGGGTATATTGGTTTTTGCCTAAATCCCATTATGTTTTACAAAATTCAGGAGTCACATGATATACTAATTCATATGATGAAAAGATAGGAACAAAAGAAGAAGAAAAATGTTAACACAAACATAGTGATTTACGTGGTTTATGAATAATCCCTATGTCTATGGAGAGGCATAAATATCTCTATAGTATATAACATAATTCATGGGGATAATATAAGAGTTTCACATCAACAGAATTCTTGAATAAAATGAGTTAATAAAAAAGATGATGAATTATTCCACCAACCACACAACAAATCCATTTTGCTATAGTGAATGGTGGTTGGAAGTCCACATTGTTATAGTGTTGTGGTGACCCCAGCTAAAGATGGTACAGTGGACAGTGGTAAGATTTTTTTGGTGAAATAGTACCACTATCTCTAAATTCCTACATGATATAGAAATAATTTCAAAGTATACAGTACTATATTTCCCGATCGGTGTCAGCTGGTAAGATTTGTCACCCCCCCCCAACAAGATCACCATGGAGCTTTACATGCATGAGTTGTGACCTGGTGTTCAGAATGGGCAGCAAGAATTTGTCCCATCGTCATCTATTCAGATCAATATACAAAAATCCAACAATATCCCACATGGATCCTAATCCCCTGAACTAAACAGTTTCAATCTAATTTACTTAGAGAAGTCACTTATTCTGAGATCTTCCTCTTATTTTCCATCTATGAGTTATTTCCATTCACATATTCAATTTCAATATAATGATTCATTTAATACCAGATATTTTCCCTTTTCCCACCATTATGTCCCATGAAATTATGCCTCACATCATCCATTTATCCATTAGGACCAATAGAGGCACAATAGTGCCTCAATTTTGGTATTACCATTGACTTCATTAATATATCTATCGAACTATTATTCCAAAAAAACCTCTACAATATCAATAACCAATCCAATAAAAATCCTCTAATAATCTGGTACTTCAGTTGAATTTTCTTTTTTGGATCATGAAAAACGTGGTTTCTTTCATGATGTATAACGCATTGACATTCAAATTGAAATACATTTTCTTCATTCTTTCTACCCAACTAATCCAAAAAGTTATTCACCCAAACCACATCTTCTTCATCTACTGTTATAGAAATTTATTCTTCCTCTATGGTAGATAGAGACACAAGCATCTATAATTGAGATATCTAACTCACTATAGTTCTTCCATAAGTAAATAAATAACATATGGTACTCCTTATACAATTGACATTTCCTCCAAGGTCAGAATCCACTTACCCATGAAATGACATTACTCTTCCAAAGCATAGAAATAATTCCTTGATTACCTTCATATACCACAATATCCACATAACATCTTTCCAGTGTTTCCTTCCCGGTCTAGAAATGTACCTTCTCATAACTCTCATTACATGATCAATTCTAGGTCGACTACAGACCATTGAATACATTGGTATTCCAATAGTTGTCAATTATGGAACATATTCCTTATACTCGAGATATTCAATTGTCAATGGTGATATGTCTATTGATAACATGAATTTTCTAAAAAATGGAATAAAAATAATTTTCTTTAAATATTCTAAATCTTATCAGAACCATTCCAATATAGTCATCATGTGATAACATCAATGTTTGAACTACATGGTCTCCCTTCATATTCATCTCCAAAATAATACCATCTTCTCCAAGATATTTCATCTAGAAATCCTCAAACATCTACCTTTTTGCTTCATCAATCCTCTACATAGATCATACTGAAATGATAAATTCATCCAAAAATTGAAGCAGTATAATATATCCATCACCAATAAATCTGATGTAGAAACATTCATCTCTACCAAATGTTCTGTATGAATGTTTAGTCATTCATTCATTAATCATTTTCTCTACTTCCTAGGTTCCTGATTAAACTTATACAATCTATTGTTGAGTTTTCACACTATTTATTCCATCCCAGACTCAAAATATCCCTCAAAATTATATATATATATATATATAATACTCTGGATCATATTGAAGGAAAATATTATTGACATTAATCGACTCAAGATGCATGTATTCTAATTCCACAATGTTAAGAACAACCCAGATTGTTTTAAACTTCAGTAAAGGTGAGATAATTAAAAATAAAAGTTCTCAATATTTCTGTTGAATACCTTTCACCACTAACAATGATTTTACCTCCACTTTCCATAATTTTATTTATTTTCCCGGTATACCCACTTATTCTATAATTCCTTCTTTCCATATGAAGAAGTGCCAACTCCCAAGTGTTGTTATCGCAAAATGATGAAATCTCCTCCATCGTATCCATATTCCACTTTATCAACTCTTTCATAGATTTATTAAATAAAACATTATGTATTATAACTACCATATCTTTGAGATCATCCGATAAGGGATAACCAAACTCCTAATTACCATATAAAATAAAGAAACATTATTTAAACCTAGAATTATGAATTTACCTTGCTTAAGAATCAGTATTTACATATTATAAAGATCCAAATACAAATAAATGTGAGAGTCTTACTTCCTTTCTAGACCATATATCATCAATTAAACATTCTCCCATTCATACAAATGGAATCATGTTGATGAGATATTCCACCATGTTAATTATATCAACCTAAATTATCATTATTAACATTGATTACAACCTAATTCTCCTAGAATGTTCAATTAACCTAATTTTCATCATTTTAAACACACCATTCTAATACATTGTTCTAGGAATTGTCTTATCCCATTATATTCAATTATTATCAAATAAATCTCTGATCTCATTATTATCATACTCTCAACCATTGTCATACGTGAAAATTTTTATCTTTCTTCCCGAATCATTATCCACCAAGGTATTCCTTAGAATGAACTCATTGAGTATCAGGTCCCATGAATCCTTCAGAATCATCTTTTTATTCCCTAAATATGTTTTGATTGCAGTTATAACTGCTTCCCAAATATCAGGAAATGAAGATAGTAAAACTAGCATAAATACCTTGTCCTCATGTTAAATGTATTCCAATGAAAACTAACTAATGATGGTGATGAATTTATTGACATGGCCTGCAAAAATCCTCCCTTAAATCATTTTCAGATTTATCAAATTTCACATCAGGTACACATTGATTGACATTGAATTCTTCTCAAAGATATTCATAAGATATTTCATTATCCAAATAACCATATTATTTCTTCTGATGTTTAAGACCACATTTTTTGTCATCAAAATGAACACGACTCCCTGAAACTATTGTTCTAGAATCTCTCACTCACTCTACTCAATGTCTGTTGGCATTAACCCAAAATAAGGAAAATGATATTTCATCACTTAAATATGGTATTTGATTTAAATCCTCCATAATTTGATGTCATTACTATCAAAGTTTTCAATCATCACCTTTCCTTATTCCATACCCATCATTATATTTGAAAAAACTGAACTCAACCTATGATACTAGTTGTTGAGTAAGCATCATGTGTCACACAACAATGGATTTTAGATGAAAAAAATATCTAAAAAATAAGAATAAGAATATGAAAACAATCAAATTGATTTACATGGTATGAGAATAACCCCTATGTACATGAATAGAAAAATAAAACTATAGTATGGAGAAAAAATTACAGGGATAATATTAGAGTTTCACAACACAGAAACTGTAGGATCAAATGAGATAATAAAGGATATGATGCACTATTCCACTAATTGAATAGTAAGTCCACTGTGCAATGTTTAATTGTGGATACAAGTCCAAATTATTATAGATCTATGACCACCCAAGTCCATGATTCTGTAGTGGTAGTGGAATGATGTGTATAGAGTAATAGTACCCCTGTTTCAAAATTCTAAGATGATATAGTAACCATACCCAAGTCTCCAAAGAAATAGTTTCCTATTGTTGTTCGGCACAACATTATCTATATCGATTAGTCTAAACCAATCCATCAAAAGATAGTATATGATATTTTATCATAATCCCAAAATGGTTTATAGCTTATCAGCCCCCAACCCAAGAGGGTGTAAGGGTGCTTATCCCATGGCAAAGAGGGTAAACGAAGAGTATCCCAAGACTCAGAGGTTATATAGTTATTTAGGCCAAGCCCAATAGTATAAAAAGGTAGTTATCCAAAACATAATATGTTATGGGAATCAGGTAGTATTTAATTATCAACAATGTTATAATTTAAAAGGATTTTTTGTCACAATTTTATATTATATTATAATATTATGCTCCATGGATCATGAATATTGTCTCTACATCAAAAAAGCTTATATCATGGTATATTCTTGATCATTAAAGATTTAATGTCCTTTTATTACACCTCAGGGTCAAATATTACTGTTCTATGTTCTTTTTAAAAGAATATTTTTCATAGGATCAAGTATACACACATGGGGTCATTCTATAGGGTGACCAAAAAGTTATAGGCTATTTAGAGCAGTCCCACTCCTATATTCAAATAGGTTAAACAAAACATTTACAAAGGTTTTAATAATTGTTTGATACCATTGATTAATAAATACCATCTAAATTTACTTTATTTTTCTCATGAACAACAAATATTATTCATTTGGGAACTATTATACTTTTATTGGGTTATTCTCATATATAATAGAATTTTCTACAATGAACTTATAAATTTTATGTTATATCATATTCTATTTAAGTTACATCATAATGAATTTTTTACAATTAATTTAAATCCATATCTATATAGTTTTTTTACACCAATAATCTTAGTGGTGCATATATTATAATAACATCAATATCTTCCTCAATATAGAAAAGTCCATGGTTGTAATATTATCTTATATAAAATGCCTAAAATAGTAATGTGTAAGATTAATGTTTCTTGATTTTCTATTATAAGCATTTTAATGTTCCATATTCGTACAATAGTATAATTAAAATGTAGGGCTACCAAGGACATTATCATATGCCAAAATGGTTAGTCATATAAGAGAGAACTAATCCATTCAACTTATTTTCTAATATATATGAAAGAACAAACTCATAAGACATTTAGGATTCTGTTATAAAGTTTTTTTTATCCCTAAGATATCACTTCATCTCTAACTGTAAAAACCCAACCACCAATAGAAGTGTGAACCTCTATATAGGTTTTTAAAGTTGTATCATTATTTCTAACACACTTGGTTTCCCACTATATGATAAAATTACTCTATTTGACCTATTTTATATTTGATTACCCATTTAAAAATATATTATTTACCATAACATGAATTTTTTATATACATTCTCGACATTCAAATATCTTGAGCACCGTCGTAGATTCACCACTATAAGGGAGTGAATCAAGTGTCTCCTTTTATAATTTATTTTCTTTTTTTTTCAACTATATAAACATTTTTATTTGACTCCATTGTTTCAAATATATCTCATAACCTTATATTGTTTGTATTATTATTGAGATTTTGAGTATCACATCTTATTTACAAGGTTTGACAAAAAAATGAAACTTATCTCTATGTTGGTAAGACGCCCCAACACAGATTTTTTACTATAAAAAAATTTTATGCAAGGGATATTTGTTATATACACTAGATATGTTTTTTCTGAAACTATTTAGACAACCCAGTTTTAAACCTTGAGTGACTATTTATATACCCCATCCATAATTCACTTCAATAACATATTATAAAATCCAACTATATAATCCTTCAATTATGATGAAAATTTGAAAAGATCTCTTTCATTTCGAGGGGTTCCTCGACACGTCCTTGTTGTTATCTTAATATATGGTTATACGGGATCTAGTGTACTTGTCTAAAACTCAATGAAGTTCTTTAATATAAACATGTAACATATATATTGGTCTAGAAACTCTTCTCCAGTTTTAGTATGTTGTGGTTCTTTCTCTGCCTTCAATAATACTCTGTTCTCAAGTTCTTGTTCTTCTAAAATCACCCAGTTTGGAATCCATATTGTATCATTTCATGAACTATCCTAGGATAAGAATATTCTAATAACCTAATATGGACCCGGAAAAATATCAATTGGAATTCCCAAATGACACAGGATTCTGATAAGTGTCACAGGAATCATTATAGTAAGATATGAATGATTTCTTCTGAATAATAAATATAATGAAAAGGGTTCCCACAAAAAAATATAACATGAAAAATCCATAAATTATATGGATATGTTTACTTGTAAAATATTATAAGATAAATTCAAAACCAACAATGGAAAATGAAACTAATGAAAATTTTAATCAACCAGAATGTGTAATATACTAAAACTAACCATCATCAGTAGGAAACCAAAACAGAGCATCTAAAACTAAATATAATATAGATTAAAAATTGGTATGTAAAAAAAAAAGATACATCAAATATACCATAATAAATAAATAAAATTATGCATCAAACACTATCTCCATGCATTGAGTGATTCATTTTCACTATCCCCCATCTAAACTAGAACATGAATCCAGTGTTAATTATATATATTTAATTGGAAACTGATAAACCATTAATGATGATATGTATGAGATATATATAAATGTAGGTAAACACTTATTGTTCCATTCATACTCTATAAAGATAAAAATATTTAATTCTATATCAAAAATAGATAAAAATAAAAAATTTCCATTTATTTATATTATAAGTAACATGTTATTATTTTTCAAAACCATTACTATTTTAAATATTAAATAACCTATTTTTAATAAAAATATCATAATATGATATTTTTTATAAGGAACTTATATTACAATAAAATAATTCCAAAGAAAGGGATATGAGAAATTAAAATATAAGAGACCATTTTGAACATAAATTTATGAGGAAAGGTAAAATATAACTCACAGAAAACAGTAATCAAGGGAACATAAGAGATACTAGGAAAATATAGGAAAATGATATTAAATCAAAAAATTAGACTAGTACTAAATACTAAACAAACTTATCTAATAGTTTGTATTACCCTCACTCTCCCAGCTGAGGGGGAAAACCAATAAAAAGAACATAGTTTTTCCAAATTCTACTAGCCATATCATGGTTGTAAGTTCCTGCCCTTTTTCTAGGGCATCTCTCTCTATGTTTGAACTAATTTTTTTTTCTATATCTGTTTTCATCATGAAATCCAATTGATAGAATAAAAATAGTATTGGGTGGCAAGGAAACTTGAGAAGGATCAAAGAGTATCCCTGAGGAGATATTTGTTAGAGAAAATTATGAAATGTTTTGGGATCTATTATTGTATGATGTAATTTATTCCAAGTATAAACGGGTTAAGTTTTTCATTAGTTCTTATTGAGATGATGAACATTAAAAGATTTTTGGATTGTTTGAAAGGAAAATGGTCTAAAAAATATACTATAATAAATTTACATTTCATGTAAGGGGATTACATGTCATGTAATTGTTTTAGGATTTTAATAATATAAATATGTGGTGACAGGTTTTTTGGTTTGTTTCATCAAAAACATTTACATGACGTGTAACCACATTACATGCCACATAAATGCCTGACTAGATATTTTAAACATATTTTCTGTCAAAATCATTATTTCGTTAGTTGTATCTCTTCCCCTCCTGAGCCTAGGGTATTACCCATATGATTTTGGTGTTCCAAATTCCCTTTCTGGATGATACATTTGTGCGAAAAATCCTTGGTAAGTGGTTTTGGTCCATTTTCATTGTTCTCTTTCTTCTTATCTGACCACTACGGTGAAATAATTTATCCAATTGCATTATTCATTTTATTACTGATCTGTATTGATCTAGAAAACTCTTTCAAATCATCTAAACTTTCTTCCCCATGGATATTGGCTATTGGAAGGGTTGTTTAATCATCAGTTAAATCTAGGGGGAAAAATCTTAATCCTTTGGTTTGATAATTTCCATTTTTATGAAATATTGTGATTTCACCTTCATTGTGTATGTCCACATTAATTAAATAAAATATTGGAATTATTCCTTGTAGTAATTTAAATACAAATTTATTTTTAAATGGATTATTTGTGACCATGGGGTGAGAAAACTATATTTATAATTCAATTGGAATAAGATTTATCATTCCGAGTAACCTATACTGATTTCTTATTATAGAATCACTAATTATTGATTAATATATTAATGATATAATTTTTAATCAATTGTGAATTGAATTGAAAATGTTATATGAAATTAGAAATTAAATTCTCATAATTTACCATTGAGAAATGTGATGTTATATTATGATATCCATGCTGTATGACATGAATTGTGTTCCACTATAAAATTATTATAAATCCAGATTGTCCATGGAAAATGGACACTTATGTGTTGTAATGTTGATATTTATTAGTCTTTTCCCAGTCCCATGATGTAATGTTTTTGCGCCTTTGACTTGTAATGTTGTAATTCCTATAGGCCTTGACCCATAATGTTGTATTGATTATTGGGATTTAGCTGAGATTGTAGTGATATACTATGGTTATATAGTTTTTTTTGGAATGGCTATAAGACATTCTCAGAGATATTATGGAATGGTGTCAAAGAAAGTTATTTACCTTGGTTATATGGTTTTGGTTGGCATGGTCATAAGACATGCTCAGAGATATTCTGACAAGGAGAAAAATTGTTCTGTTGTTGTATTTTGTAAATCGTTAAATTAATTAATACACATGTTTATCACATTATTTCATAGACATCTTCTCATACTAGATTTTTAAAAGAATAGTGGTGTCAGCATATTGTGTTGTACTCACACCCAATTCAAGCTGTCATTTTGAAACATGGTATATTTTTTGGTTGTAGGTTTGGAAAAACAAAAACGACCATGACGTTGATTGCTTTTTTATTGATGGGGTGGAGTTTGGAGATGGGACCAATTTGGGGTTCATAACATAGGAATTAAAGTCTTTTATTCGATTATTCTAGTATTTTATTTTATTGTTGTACCAATGCATTTTGTTTCATTCCATCACTTCATTTCATTATTCCTTTATTATTTATTATTTATTATTAAATTGCCTTTTATTAATGACTTCCTCTATTATTTACATTTATTATTTCTTTTTTATTATATTTTTATTCTACTATTATGACACTTAATACCCTGGGTTATAGTCACCCCACTATAAATTTCATGCCCTTACTAATAGTTGGAAGCGTCTGGTGTATGGGGAGGGATGCTTGAAGTCTCATAACCAACCCTTTCTGACCTCATGAGAGAGTGTCAGATTGAACGTTGTTACAAAGTTTCCTCAAAGAATCAGGTTTTCATTTCTTCCACTTTACTATTTGGGAAAGGTATAAAGGATACAAGGATGTGTCGAGACATTGTAATGATCTTGTGCAAGGGAGTATCTAACCCTTGTACTGAGGAAAATATGAGTGCCTATGGATGGTATTTATGTTGATTAGGGTGGTTATTATAGTTCATGTTATTTAACATTGGGTGATTCACATGTTGTTTGAGGTTATTGTTTTATGATATTACAATTTCTTGAGAGTTGTACTCATGGCCTGGTATGGAGCATGATGAGAATACATGCATCATAAGAGGAACATAGGGATATATAGACAAGAATTATTAATTATAAAGAAATATCTACTTCTTTCATGTAATTTATAATATCTTTTAAAACTATGATATGAGATATTTACTTCACTGGATAAATGAAATGAGTTGATATGTCATTCTAAAATACTTGAATGTCATGTATTGAGAGGCCAAGGGCTATTGGTTCACTGTTATGGTCCCCTATTTTTACCTTATTGCTTGCTATTTATCAAAGGTGTGTGTTTTTCTGGTGAATAAAATTCATCCTCATAATCTTCGACTTTAGCATTAGGAGAGTGGAAATTAGCATGCTTCTAAAACTGCTGAACCAAAGATTACAATAGTTTATGAGGAGCCTATAGATGTCCAGCTTTGTGGAAGCTTCCAGATGGTCATGCGATCCCTGGAATTGGAGACTGTTTGCATCATTCTTTTGATGTCTTAGCTAACAAGAGAGTTTCAACTGCACCACACTCCAACTTTAACTGGGGAAGGGGGACTCTAGGTAGTCAAGTTCTAGATTGTTTCAATCCATATCATCTTCAATTATCTCAAGACACCCACATATATAAGGGTGAGTCTTGCTACTTATATTCTTTCTGGACCATAAATGTTTTGGTGGGTTGTTCTAGAGGAAGTTGGGCAGTAGGATGACCTATCTTGGAAGGACATCGAGAAGAAGTTACTATTACATTTATATCCTAAATCCTTGAGGGATAAAAATCATGTTAGTTCATTCATCTAACATAGGAGATTTTCCAGTGCAGGGCAATGATGGAAATTTTACCAACCTATGGTTCTTTCCACAAGCCTTGGATGATAATGACATCTCAAGTGTGAGATGTTTCTAAGATCTTATTCATTATGATATCAGGCCACATGTAAAAAAATTTGTTTAAGAAGCTTTGATGGCATGATGAACCTGGTACTCATCATGGAAGGGAATATAAGAGAAGCCCCAAGTAGTGCCATGCTATTCTAGCAGGTAAATCTGGGAGTTATTCTTTGAGTAGTAAGAATCACTATTATGAATGTTTCCTCCAGAGCAGTAGAAAAAAGATAACTCAAGGCAGTTGACAAACACCTCAAGATCGTGTTATGTTCTAGTGCTATCAGTGTGGAATGTTTAGCCACATGTTCCTCAAAAATACATTCCCCATATTCATGTGTTGTATATATTGAATATTGGGCGATATTTAGATGTTCTGTATGAACTTTATATTCTATACCAGTTTCATTAGATTAGGAGAAGAACCTATGTTATGAAGGGGCCCTGATACCCCTCAATAGGCTCGTGGCTAGAGTTCTGTGGGCCTTTCTGGCCAAGATAGGGGACGTGGTCCCCAGTTCGTGAGAAGTAGTATCGGACAAGGTAAATAGATTAGAGTAGTTTGAATGGATCCCATGGAAGAGGGAAAAGTCAGTTCCATGTTATGAAGACTAATCAAGCTATCATGGATGCAGCACTATCTACTTTCAGAAGTATAATTCTTATATCATAAACCTTAGCTTGTGTTTTATTTGATATATGAGAATCACATTCTTTTATATCTGATTTTTTTGAAAATGGTCTGGTCTTTTATGTGGAAATCATAAATAGTGTTTTAACAATTAACACACTATTTGGAGTGCTGTCAGAGAATATCAAATTTTTTAAGACATATTCTATTGATATTATTGGTTACCCTTTAGTTTGGGAACCATTCATGATTAAAGTGACATGCATAGGCTTGATTCTTGTTATAGATTGGTTAGTTCTATACTAGGATCATATTGACTATGACAAGAGGATATTTACTTTCTTATATCTAGAAGGAAGTAGTTATTCTCACTAGGGTGACTCTGTAATGACCCAAAATTATATCAATGGAAATTCACCTCATATAGTTATGTTATAGAGTATAAATCACATTATATCTCATATATAACACAATATAAACATCATAAATGAATAACTAATGGTATAAGAGGTATTTATAGATTCTAAGGAACCCATATTAATGTAATAGTACCATGAACTATGGAATAGTAATATGACCTTTATGAATAATAAACCGACCAATAGAATAATTACCTCACCTTTAAAAATATAAATTAATTTTAGGCATCTTATTAATTGTAATGTCATATAATTAAATAATATTATAAGTAAGTGAATCTTTTAAAAAGTATTAATTAAGTGTTTGTATTTTCGTAAAAAATAAAATGTTTATTTATAATTCTTTTGTTATTATAATCATTTAAAAATAAGTAAATTTTTATAAAAACAATCATAAATTAAAATTGTGTCGTCTTATTATTATAGTATAATTTTATGAGACCTTAATAAATTTTTCAAAGAATTATAAAATCATTTGTTATTTTAAAAATCTATCTTTTCTAAGTGATGATTTTAATTAAAATATAAATTTCTCATATTTAGAAAACAATTTTCATAAAATAGATTTTATTTTTTAATTTTTCCTATTGAATCATGATTATGGTGAATTTTTTGTATTTTTATAAAATACAGGATTTTTTTGAATAGTAAAATACTATAATTTATGGTTTATATACATTATAAGTTAAAATCACAATTCCTTGAGTTACCCCTAATGTAAGAATGTAATCTTGATCTAACATTACTTATATAAATATATTTAATTATAATTCTCAACTATTCATATATCTTGATCCAAAATATTAAAGTAACTGATAAAATAATGAGAAAACACTCCTCTCCTTCCCTATAAATACCAACCATCACCACCACTTCTCCTCATGCCTTTAATACTTTGAGCCTCATCCAAGATCTTCCCAATAATCTTCCAAAGCACATCCCTCACATCCATGATCTCTTGGCCTCATCAAAATATCATACAATATTTTCTAATAAAGTTCTAAAGGAGGAGAAATTCAAGAGGTAAAACCCTAATTCTTTTCCTTTAAATTTTTTGAAATTTCATTTATTTCATTATTCACTCAAAACCACCACCTATTAAATAGGAATGATAACTCAAGAATGTTTAATATACTATAATTTTAATATGTTAAAGGAATAATCATTCTTATAATCACTTCCTTATTCCTTTTATTCTAAAAATTTAAATATCGTATGTCGTGTATCAATTTGCAGCCACCATAGAGGACGTGTTTTCATTTTTCTGTACCACCTTCAAGTATGGTTATAAAACTATAATTATGGTTAAATTAGATTTTATTATACAAATTAAAAGTTATATAATAGTCTGAAACCAATATATACAAATGATGTTAAATAAAATTATTTGAACTTATTATGGTTGTAAAATATTCAAAATAAATTAAATCATTTTAATTGATATTTTATAGAATAAATAATTCTCATACCTTACAACCAACTGAAATAAAATACCAATTATACATATTTAATTTAATTAATAACATATAATTATAATTTTTTAGGTTTACTCCCTTTTATATGAACTTCTATACTCAAATATAAGAGAATATATCATGAAAACCAAGAAAATGAACACTCCCGAACAATGAAATTGATCTCTATAGCTCATGAAAAAAGACTATAAATGATCTTAATAAATATATATTTAATAAAATGAATTTATAAAAGGTTATATATTTTTAAAATTTATTAATATAACTTTATAATCTATGATATTAATGTGCATAAAAAAGCAATCAGAAATAAGTTAAGGGGAATTCTCAAACCCAACATTGATTATATGGTTTTTCTCTCATTTACTCAATTTTAATTATGAATGTTCCGTTATTTTTCTATAAATTTAATTTATTTTTTCATTCCATTTTGTTTTTTGTAAAATACATGTTCCAATTCTAGTTTTATAATAAATGGAATTAATTTTCCTAAATAACTATTCTTTAAAAAAATACAGTTTTTACTTCTCGTGATTTTGTTTCTTCTTCACTAAATACTGATGATTCTTATAACAAGTATGTTATTTCCTATTTCTGTTGGGAACTATAAATTTTATTTTTGAATGTATTCTTTGTGAAATGAACCACATTCTTTTCCATGGGATATTTTATGTGAAGTAGTGATATATGTTCAATGTGGCATGCATGATAATATAAATATTATGATGTTATGGGTGTGATCAGAATTATATAGAGCATGTAAATGTAATTATGTGATAGATGAACCCATAACTAAATAGTGCTCCAATTCATTGGGTAATTTTAGGAATCTTGTGAGATAATGTGAAATATGTATGAACATTATACTATATTTTTCAAAACTATGTGTGGTATTTAACCACAAAGACATGATGTTTCATTATTATGCATTTCCATATTTCATTTTTATATTTAATAGTTACTCTCATGACGATTATTATGATCCTTTTATTATTTTATGAAGATGATAGATATGGCCACCCTTGTTTAATATATGTTATTCATCCCTTTATGGGGATTTTACATCCCCTCATAATTTCATGTATATCCTCAGGTTAATACTTGTACTAAGGAGAACACGAGGGCCAATAAGAATCTAGAGAATATGTAATTAAATTAAGGATTTTGTTTTATTATGTAAAATTTATGTATGGTCTTAATTTTCCTATGATAATAATACATTGGATCCTGGTTGTGTAACTATTTAATATTTTTTATATTTAAAATGCTGAAATAGTTATGTAAGAAATATTAAGATCACTATAGTTGGTATCAAAGACCAATTTTGTCAGTTTGTTAATTAATATTAGATAAAATTAGTGAAAAAACCTAGTATGAAACTAAATATAAGTACCCACCCAGAAATCATTATTTTATAAAAATTCTAAACATGTGGATCCAAGAAGATAATCCTTTAGAGTTAATTTCACAAAGGAATAAATTATTTATCCATATCTTATTGACTTATGTTTTGTTCAATTATTTTCTATTTTAGAAGATGGTTGTAGCCAAGAGAAAATAATCCAAATACTTATGTGAGGGATAATGTAGTGATTGGACAAACGACATTACCTATTTCATGGGGTGTGGAGTTCAAAATTTCATAGTGATTCTTACCCAGTAGTCTGAGGATATGAACAAAAACCTGAATAATGTGGAATTACCCCTTCACCTAATTAGGAAAAACTGGATATCGAGTCTTCAATGTGTCAACATCCACTGACAATTAATCGATCTTCCAATCTACTCATCACGAATCAATGAGGAAAATCAATAGATAATATATTTTTTACCTTCACTGATCTGAGATATATGTGGTGACTCTAGAAATTTATCCTTTAAATGGACAGGTCGAACAATGGTGGGTATTGAATATAAACACCAAGGAAAAGGAAAAAATTGAATAGGTGGAGTGGGAAGACATTAATATAATGTTTATTAGCAAGTATTTCCCTTAATCACTTTATAAAATAATAGAGATAGATTTTTTAGAGATGAATCAAGAATAGGCATAAGCTTTCACATAATACAAAGAAAATTTTACAAGGTTGACATGGTACTCTTAGAGTTTTATTGTAGAAATTTATAGTAAAACTGTTAGATTTTTCAGTGGTTTAAAACAATAACTTCAAAAGGCTATAGAAATTTGAGACTTTGGGAGTTATGAAGAAGTTTCTCCCTGTTTTCTCAAATTGGAGACTGATTTTTTTGAATGTTCTTAGGGATATTGTGATATGAAAAGAAATTTATTATTTTAATATGGTGGATCTAATGAGAATGGGGGAAAGAATTATCAACCAACCACATTTTAAAAATGTGGTAAGAATCATCATTGGAATTTCCTCAAATGGAAGGTAAAATTCTATAAGTGTGGGAGAGAAGACACCAAAACTCATGAATGCCAAAGAGACAAGATGAACCAGTAAAATTAGGTAGAGGAAAGGAGATCACCAGCCATGGTTAAATGATTCAACTATAGGGACCAAGGGATCAATACATGTCTGTACACTAATACTAGAGTCCTTGAGGGTAATCATCATATCATCCACTAAATCCAATGTATCAAGGGAAGGATTTTTCCATTACTACGTTTGAGGTGGAGCCTAAAAATGATGTGGTGAAAAGTAAGTTAGTAATTCCTTGAAGAATAGTAAACATAATATTTGATTCTGTTTGTATGAATGATTTCATATAATGTAATTTTAGAACTATTAAAACACCACATTAAAATATGGAGGTTGATTTATCTATGAGAAAAAAATTTGGGAAATTATTTCACCCAATGTATATAAATCCTTCCGACTTAATATTTTTTGACTGAACCTCCCAAAAAATCTTGTCTTACTTACTTTGGTGTAGTGTTATTTTATTTAGGTCATGGATGGGAAAACTTTATACATATCCAACATCAACTTTCAGAAAAAGGAGATCACACTCCACATCTAGATGTATCCTCTAATTTTGTACAAATTTAATTAGGAGGATGAATCATCTTTAGAACTATCCTCTCAAGTGTGGATATTATGTCCTCATTAACAAGAATATGTGGCTCAAATCATTGAATAAATATAGATAATCATAATCAAATACATTCCTATTATAAGGTACTACATAGATGTGTTCACTAAATAATTGTATATTCTTATTCTAGAACTATAGGTTGATTTATTAGTTAAAATTATTCAAGGATCTTGGCCTATATCTATACACCTTATAGAATAGAGACCATTCTGTTGGAAGAACATAAAAAGATATAACAATAGAATATTCACAAGGGAGTTATACACCCGTGTGCTTCACCATGTGGTGCATTAGTCTTATTTTTTAAGAAGAATGACAGATCAATGTGCCTACATTGATTATCATGATCTATAAAAAATATAGATAAATGAAAATTATCCCCTTTTGCAGATAGATGTATTGTTCAATAACCTATGTGAGGACATGTACATCTATAAGGCAGACCTTTGGTTGGGATATCACCAATTAAAAGGAAATAAAGTAAGATGTCCCTAATAATGACTTTAAAATGAGGTATAGATATGATGTTCGTACTAATGCATTTTATACTGACTAATGCTCAAGAATTATTCATGGAATTAGTGAATATAGTACTTAGTTATTACCTCAATAATTTTTGGTAGTATTTATTGATGATATTATAATATTCTCCAATAGAATGGATTAACATGAGGAGAATTTGAATATTATTATACAAAATTTGTAAAGGGGGGAAAATTATGGAAAGCTGAATAAATGTGAGTTTGTGATGGAGGAAGAATAATTCTTGGGAAATTTTATCACCAACATTGTAATATCTATAGACCCCCCCCCCCCAAGAAAATGGAAGTTGAAGAGTGGCCAATGCCAACATTTTTAATAGATATATATAGTTTCCTTGGTTTATTTGGGTATTAGTGTTTATTTTTGTTGAAATTATCATGATTTTTTCCCCACCAACCAAGTAGACTCAGAAGGGAGAATAAAATGCACCGATGAATGTGAATATAAAATCAAAGAGTTAAAAATAAGCATATCACCATTCTAATACTCACACTTTCAATAGGTGGGAACTCATTGTAGTATAAAATGATTATTCAATGAATTTATTAGGTTTTGTACTCACTGAAATTGATAAAATGATATCCTATAGCACAAGTCACTAGAAAATTGAAAATTAAAACTATCCTACACATGATCAATAGTTGGCAACTTTGATCTTTTCATCCAAAATATAAATAAATTATATCTATGGGGAGAGGTGTGAAATATATATTGATCATAATAGCCTCAAATATGTATTGACAATGAATGAGATTAATGTAAGACAGTAAAGATAGTTAGAGCTCATCAAGGATTATGACTATCCAATCCACTACCATCATAGAAAATTGAATAATGTGGCGGATTCTCTATGTAGAAAGAATCATGAAACATTATAAATGATGAGAAATTAAAAGGATTAAATATTATTATATTTTAAAAGTCTATACATGGGAATCATTAACCATAATTTAGGAAGAAAATAATAGATGGTCAATGAAATTACCGAAGAATTAGAAAAAAATGTGGAAGCTATGATAAAGTGAAAATCTCCAAAGTTTAAAATTGAAACAGAAGGAGTTATCTGGTTTGGATCATGATTATATGTATCATCCAATACAGAGATAAAGAAGTATTTTTTCAAAGATTCACATAGTTTATCCTTATATATTCACATAGGGAGTAAAAAAGGCGTATCAAGATATCCAAGATAACTATTGGTGTGAAAATATGATGAAGGAGATTTTTGAATATATATCAAAGAGACTAGTATGATAACAAGTGAAGGTTAAAAGACAAAAGTATCATGGGTTTTAGAAACTGTTAACAAAACTAATATAGAAAATGGAAGACATCAATATAGATATTGTCACTATACTTTAGATGAAATCCAGAGGAAGCAATTTTGTATGGTTTTTTGTGGATCGTCTTACAACAAAATGAAACTTTATCTCAATATGAGATGACTTGTCACTAGATCAAACACATGATGGAATTTTGAGGGCCTGTTCAACGGATGTCAAAGGAGGATGAGACCAACATCTACCTATGGTAGAAATCTCTTATAAAAATGGTTTCTCCTAGACTATCCAAATGGCTCTATATGAATAACATTACCGGGATAGGTTAAATATATTTGCGTTCCGGGATTAATTCAATGAAATTCAACTGCTAGGACATTGAAATGGATGAAGAAATGGTAGATAAGGTAAAACCATTCATCATCACATCTAGGTAGGTCAAAGTAGATTGAAGAAGTATGAAGACAATCGTCAATGAGATAACGAGTTTATGGTTTGAGACATGGTATTCCTCTACATATATCCAGGGAAAAGGATCATGAGATTTGGAATGAAATGATTGTTGAGACCCAAGTACATCAACCCCTTCGAGATTTGTGATTAAGTCAGACCTGTGGCCTACTGACTGGCCCTTACACTAACCATGTATCACGTACATGATGTATTCCCTCTATCCCTCTTGAGAATGTTCATACTAGATCCCTCACATGTACTGGATCCGGAGGTGGTATAGTTAAAATTTTCTCTCTTACGAGGAGAATCTAGTGAATACCATGGACTGAAGAGAAATATTTCTATGCCAATAGACAAATCACCAGGTCAAAGTACTATAGTGGATTTACAAGTATTAATAGGAAACATGGAGAGTGAAGGATGAGATGAAGGATATGTACCCTCACTTGATCTCACCAATGTATATGAAATGAAATTTAAAGGTTGAAATTTTATAAGGGGGGAAGAATGTAATGACCCAAAATTATATCAATTGAAATTCAATTCTTATAATTATTTTATATGTTATAAATAACAAAAACTAACTTATATAACTCAATAAAAACATTATAAATGAATAATGCAGGGTACAAGAGGAAATTTTATAAATTAAGTTACCTATACCAATAGAATAGTAACTTGACCTTCAGAATAGTAATATGACCCTTATAGATTGTTAACCAACCATTAAAATATTAACCTTACCCGTGAGAGTATTAATATAATTTACTCAACTTATAAATGGTAATATTACATAATTATATCGTAGTATATGTAAATAAATGTTATAAAAAAATTAATTAAGTGTTAATATTTGAATAAAATATAAGTGTTTATTTAGAATTTATAGTTAAAATAATTATTTAAAAGTAAATTTACTTTCATAAAACAAATTCATAAATTAAAATTAAAATTTTATTATGATTATAATATAATTTTATGAACCCTTAATAAATTTTTCAAAGTGTTATAAAATCAGTCATAATATTAAAAATTATTATATTCAACTTAAATAATTATTTAAATTATTAATTATTTTTATTATATTTAGGAAACTATTTTCATAAAATTCAGTTCTTTTTTGAGTTATACATGTAAAAAATATTAAGGGTGAATCTTTGGGATTTTTAAGATACTTGATTTTTTTGAATAGTAAAATAAATTTATTTTGAAAATATATACATTAAGAGTTTAATACACTATTCATTGATAAATCACTAATTTAAGAACCAAAATATAGATATATCCTTAATTAGTATTATATATTCCATGATAATGCTCAAACTATTCATAATCTTGAGCCAAAATTAAAAACTAATGATTAAATAATGAGAAAACACCCCTCTCCTCCTTTATAAATACAACCCCTAACTAACACTTCTCCTCGCACATTTGAATATTTGAGATTTTCCTAATTTTTACCCAATACTCTTCCCATGAACATCCCCTATATACAAGATCTCTTGATATCATCAAAATACAAAACCCATTTCCCTAAGGAGGTTCTCAGGGATGATAAATTCAGGAGGTAAAACCCAATTTAATTTCCAATTAATTTCTTTCAAATTTCATTTATTTTTATATCCCTTTAATTTTTTTGGATATTCATGTTTCCAATATAGTTTTATGAGAATGAAAGTATTTTCCTAAAAGAAATATTCTTTCCAAAAATAAATCTTTTACTTCTCGTGAGATTATTTATTCTTCACTTGAGATTGATGATTCATATTCGAATTCAATTACTTCCTCTTTATTTTGGTAACCTCAATGTTTATTCATGAATGTATTTTCTATGAAATGTACCTCATTATTTTATATGGGTTATTTTATGTTCATGATTGATATATGTTCTATATGGCATGCATGATATTGTAACTAATATTATGTGTTGGGTGAACTCGGAATTATATTGAGCACGCAACTGTAATGAGGTGATAGGTGTGCCAGAATTGTTTATAAATCAAATGAATTGGGTAAAGTGATGATTCTCTTGAGATAAAGATAAATATATGTGATAATGATAATATATTGTTTCCCAACTATGTGTGGTATTTGACCACTAAGACATAGTGTTTCATTATTATGCATTGCCACATTTCATGCCTTTATCTAATGTTTCTTATCATTATGATGATGATGATCCTTTACTTCTGATATGATGATGATGGTTATGATCACCCATGGTTCATGTCTCTTATTATCCTCTTACCATTCTTCTACCTCAACCCTTCTTATTATATATATCCTTAGATGAATAATTTTACTATATAGAACACAGGGTCCAATAAGAATCTAATGAGGAAGGAATTAAATAAATGTTTATGGTTTCTTATGTAAAAGTTATGTATGGTCCTCATTTACCCATGATATAAAAACATTGCATCCTTGTTGTGTAATTCTTTTATGAATGTATTTAAAATTACTCAGTATTTTTGTAAGAATAAGTCTGGTCACTATATAGTGGTATCTTCAAACTTTTCATGTGGGACTAATTTAGCGTAGATTGGATTGAATCATATCTCATATTGCCTATCATCCTCCAAATAATGGGGGAATGAAGCATGATTATTTTCCCCTTGTGTTAGAAAATTTTCAGGATGTTTTCCCTAACATGTTGTATAGATTACCTCCAAATCATTATCACTTTACCTATGTCGGGTAAAGCATATACCAGGTACTCCGAGGCATATAGAGTGGGACTCACGGAATTTCTAATATATGAGGATCGAGTAAAACTTATTGCTATAGGAAGTTGAGAACTCCTGAAATGAATTTATTTACTAATGATATGGAGTTAGAGGTAGGGGTACGTTCTATGAGATGCTCGATATAGTAAGTCATGTGTTAGAGGTTTGTGCTATACACTGGTCATAAAATCCTCAAGTACATCTTCTCTTAATGAGACATGAACCTTCATTAGAGGAGGTGGGTCAAGTATCTTAAGTCTTTCAACATTGAATTTTCTTATACATTTTGAAAGGAAAACATTTTTTCCAACTCTTTGACACTGAAAAAAATATAGTGTATGTATGAGAGTCTTGTGATAAGTGGGAGATAATGGCCCTCTTTGAAGTCATGCATCTAGATGTTAAAGAGTCTTAGGGATGTTTGCTATGATTTTAAAATCTATTATACTCATGGGTCTATACCAGATTAAGACCCAAAAATTTTTTCTGAAGATATTAGTTTTGAAATAAAAAATATATTATTGGGAAACACCATTAAGAAGGTCTCTCAGAAGTGAAAATTCACTTATTTTTCAGGGTTGATTATGGATTCCTACATGCTTGTGTGATGAGATGATGAGGTATTTTCATGCTTCTAGATGGGTGGTGCATCTTAGTTTAACAAAGATGTATCGTGATCCTTTTAGATAGTACTGTTGGTTTGTAATGAAAAAGGTTTCAGAAAGATTCGTGGATAGATTCTTCACTTTTCAACAGGTGAAAGCTGAGCATCAGAGGTCAGCTATGATTTTTTAGCCATTACTGATTTTGAATTTGAAATGGTATGATTTTATGATATATATTTCTGATATTACTACCTAGGATGAACCATATGAATTATGTTCTCTGGGTTTTTTAATATCAACTTAATAGGAAATCACACTTCTTACTGATTATGAAAACCATCAAAGTCGATAATCTATGCAATCATTATGTGTACGAGGGGGTTCGATTGCCTAGTGTTCTACGGAGTGTTGTTTCTAACAGAGATCCACATATCACATCACATGTCCAGTAGTGTCTTTATTAACCTATGGAATCATGATTTATTCTATCCATATCCTATCATCCATAGACTGATGGAAAATCTCAGTTGACTATTCATGTTTTGGAGGATATGTTATGAGTCTATGCTTCTAATTTTGGTTGTTCATGGGAGAAAAATATAGAACTCTTAGATTTTTCATATATTTATAGATTCCAAGAATCATTCAAAATGGAACCTTTTTAGGATTTATTATGTAATGTCATATTATATGCCTCTTTGTTGGCATGATGCTATCGAGTCAGCGCATGTTGGTGCTAGTCTCATGGAAGTGACATAGGATAAGGTTCAATTGATCAGAAAATGTGTGGTGACCACGCAGAGTGGGAAGAAATCATATTCAGACCATCATAGATAACCACTAGGATTCAATGTCAGCCAACTTTTTTCTTTTAGGTGTTTCCTCCGTTAGGGTAGCACCCCATTCAGAAACAGGGAAATCTATCACATAGGTATGTTTGACATTTTGAAATAGTGGAAAGGGTCGATCTGTTATCATACCTTTTGTCCCTTCCACAGTGTTACATTTCCATTAATGATGTGTTCCACATGTCGCGGATATGAATATATCATCTATATTCTTTCCATGTGATATATATAGCATACATTGAGATTTGTATTGATTCATCCATTCAGGATTGCCTGTTATGAGTTGTGGATTTTAGAGAGAAATATCTCCAAGGTAGGACTATACCATTTCTTTGGGTGTTGTGGAAGAAAGGGAGTGTTTAGGAGGAGACCTGGGGGGAGAGAGTTTGCTAGGAAAACATGGTGGCCAGACTAGTTCATTGATAAATCACATTGAAACCTGGAGAAGCTTAGGGATGAGCTGTTATAAATTGGGGAGGTTGTAAAATCCATTCATTTTACAGATGCATCTCTCTCAGTGTTTTATGTTATTATTGTTTTTTTCTTTTTTTATCTTGAAAGTTATTTTTTTAATAAATGTACCCTTGAGATGCACGGAAACATGAAAAGGATGGAAGATTATCTGTGAGGAAATCCTTATTATATTAAATGACTACAATTTCGGGGATTTATTCATTTTTGGATAATGGAGTGTGGGTGTAAAACGGTTAAGTGTTTCAAGTTTTATTTGTGAGATAAAAAACATTAAAATGGGTTCATATTGTTTAAAAGGAAAATGGTGTGAAAAATCAACTACTAGACATTTACATTCTAGGTTAGGGGATTATAAGTCATGTAATTGTTTGAGGGTCTTAAGAAAATAAATCCAAAGAGATGGGTTTTTTATTCAATTAAAATAATTACATGACATGTAACTACATTACACACATTAAAAATTCCCAACCTTATGTTTTAAACTTGTTATACGGCTGAATTAACATTATTTCAGATACATATTTTCTCCCCTTGACCCTAAGACATTATTTATTCTATTATGGGGTGGAAAAAGCCATTCTTATCATTTTTTTGTGCGAGGAATCCATGGTAAGTGGTTTTGGTCCAGTTTCTTCCTTATATTCCACCTTCTCCAACCATTGCAATGAAATCCTTTGAGAAATTGTGTTTTTGGTTTTGATATTCACTATTTTTTATATAGGATTCTATTTGTAACCATCTACAACTTCATATTGTGGGAATTGGATATTAAAAGCATTGATAGATTATCAGTTAAAGGTTGGGACTCTAAATATTGACCTTATACTTTTATAATTTACATGATTATTCAATATTAGGATTGTGCATTTATAACGTGCATATAAATTAATTAGATAAACGAAATGAATTTTTATTTGAATTCATTTGGTTTTAAAATTATTTTTAACTATATTATTAATTCCCATGGGGTAAGAGAACCAGGTTTATAATTAAATTGGAAGATGGATTAAATTATGTTAAGTATTACATGTGACCTAAAGTGATTTCTTATTATTGAATCCCTAAATTGTGGATCATTTATTATTTATATAATTCTTAATCAATTTTGAATTGAATATTAAATGGAATGTGAAATAAGAATGATAATTAGTATAATTTACCCTTGAGAACTCTGATCTGATGGTCTAATATCCATTCTATATGATATGAATTGTGTTCCATACTAAAATATTTATCTATCTGTCTCTTCCCAAGAACATGTACACTTAAATATTGTAAATGTGTTATTGAATGAGATTAGATCATTCCCATGATTTCATTCTTATATATATTGGGAAATACCCCATCCCATGTTAATTTTCTTATTGGTATTTGACCCATAATGTTGTAATTAATATCGGGATTTTTCCTAGAATGTGGTAATTCTTATAAGGATTTGACCTGGGTTGTTGTGAATACACCATGGCCATGTGGTTATTATTGGAATGTTCATAAGACATGCTCATAGATATTCCAAAATCGTTCTTAAATATGTTCTTTATATTGGTTATATGGTTGTGCTCGGCCTGGTCATAAGACATACTCAAATATATTCCAACAAGGATGTGAATCAGGTTGTTGTGGTATTTTATTAATTTTTAACTTATTTAAGACATCAATTTATCACATTATTTCATACACTTCTTATCAGAATAGTTCTTTATACATGTTGATGTGGACCTAAAAATTTATACTCACACCCTATTCAAGTTTCCATTTGGTACCTGAGAATATTTCATGGATGGAGGTTTGGTCATGGGAAAAGGACCTCATTATTGATTGCCTAATTGTGGATGGGCAAGAAATTGTATATGGTACCAACATTGGGTTCAATAACCAGAAAATTTAGTGTTTTATATGAGTCTTCTAATATTTTTCTTTTATTTTTTTAGCATGTCATTTTGTTACATTCCATTTCATCATTACATTATTCTATTATTATTTATTGAATTATCTAGTTGGCCTTTATTGTTGTCTTTCTCTATCACTTTACATTGATTATTTACATTTTCTTATTATTTTATTCAACTATAATAACACATAATACCATGGGGTATAGTTTCCCAATTATACATTGCACACCCCCACTACTAGTCGGAAGCCTCTGGCTCATGGGGTGGCATTCTTGAGGTCTAAAAACAACCCAATTATAGCCATCTGGGAGAGTTCCATATCCAAGGGACCATACAATGGTCTTAAAAATATAGAAGGTATGCCCGAAACCACCCACTAAGACACCCATGGTTTCCCATGAAGAAAAATGGAGGTGGGAAAAGAAATCATTTCAAATTATTATAAACACACACACACATAGATATATTTATATATATATAATACCATTTCTGAAGAAATTCAAACCCTATTCTATAAACCCCTCAGAGGAAATTTCCCCATTTATATCAACATCACTAACAAAAACACCAAATCCCCATTAGTGGGAACCATATCACACATCACATCAGTAAGACCAATTTTAATAATAAAAAGGAAAAAAATCATGGGCTTTTTGTTTTAATAAATATTTTTGAACATTCCAACGATGCCTCATAATAATTCCTTATAAAACTATGTCCCAAATGTTGTTCCCAAAACCAAAACACCATTTGTAAACCCACTAATAATTTAAAAAATCCAAAAAATAATATACTCAACCATTTTACATGAATAGATTTCAAAAAATATCATTGCACTTTTAAATAAATAAATCTCATTCCCAATTAATGAATCTCAAAATAAATAACCTTATCTCAATAAATTCAATAATTTATACTTAATATAATTTATAAATATCATAAAAGTTTATTTAAAATAATAACAAATCATAGTTTTAAATTTAATCAGGATATACAATAGTTGAACTACCTAGAATAATTCTCCTATTAAAAATATTAATGCTAATCAACCACAACCAAGATGAAAGTGTAATGAACTAACATTGGACATCACATATTCAAGGGAATTTATACTATAATTCACTTGTTCATACTCAAATATCTTTCAGATTTAGAGTTTTAGAGAATTATAACATAAATCTTACATAACATTACCATATTATATATATTGGAATCTTTTTATTAGTATCCATTTTTTCAACAATATAAAACCATTTAAATAAAACATGATTTCATTTCATGAAAAATTTTCATGGCTTTAAACATGACTTCTTTATTTACTTTAACCATCCCTAAACATTATAAAAAACATTTCAAAAAATGGTATGGGAAAATAAATCATAGTAAGGTACATAAAAATTAATAAAACCATTAGTATAGTGAAACACATAAAAACCGATAGAATTTTTACCTAAATATAAATTTTCCCAAAGGTTAAAATGAAAACCCATTTAAAAAAAATTAGAGCATAACATTCACAACATGTTCTATACTCTTGTTATAAATAACTAGATCCAAGTTTACTCAATAAGAGAAACCATTTAGTGACTTCATCCTTCTTAGATTAAAATAAAACTAACATTACCCGATGCATTTTAGTACTATCTATATTAACCCATTATATAAGCTATAATTATCTCACTCAGTATTATCTAGGTTCACCCAACATATAAGCTTTATTGAGCAAACTCATGTGCTGTAGTGGGGCTCAATCCATCATATAAGTGATATTAATATCAACTATTTCATATATAATTATAATTTTCCATTTAAAATATTATTTTTTAACCTTCTAATCCAAAACTAATTAAAAATCATTTAAACCGATATGAAACACCTTGGGATATGAAAATACCATTTTTCTTCAAACACCTATTTTCAATACCAAAATTCCTAAAAAAAAGGGGAGAATATTTTTCCATAAAGAAAATTTCATTAAAACATTCTTGAGAACAATAACCTTTTTAATTTATGTGACACTAAATAATGTCGTGTTAGATCAAAAATGATTTTGAACGATCATCTAGAACATTTTTGACGAAAATATCCTCTACATTTTGTAATCAATTATTTTAATAAAAACTAAAAAAATTATAAAGAAAACATTTTATTTTAAAAGAAACTTTTAAAATTTAATGTAATCCTGAATTAAAATATTATTATCTAAATTGTTAAAATATTCTTATACTGTATAAGATAAAAAAATTATTTTACACTTTTAGTTAAATTAAAAAAAACAAGTCATTTGGAAAATATTAAGAACATTTCTTTATAACCATATTTAAAAAATTAAAACATGGGTAAAAAAATTTAAACATTACAAGGAGAGTAGTAAAAACATTATTTAAAATATTCTTTATAAATATGTATATGGAAGAAAAATATATTTTTAAGGGAAACATTAAAAGATGATTTTAAAAGAAAGTCACATACCTTGAGTCTAACCCAATACATATGTTCATTATCTTACTAAATAATAAACTTAGTTTAATTTATTCTTTATTGAAAACAATTTTTATGTTCACTATTCATATATATTTATTTAATAAACTATTATATATAATTACTGAATTAATTTAGTTTACTTTTGATATTTTCTTGTTATTTGATTCAAAAGTCCAAAATGACTTCAGTAAGTCGACTATGGAAAAAGTGGTCATTATTCCATAATCTACAGAATAATTTACATCACATAATTTTCAGTATTATAAATAAATTATATTTTTAAATCCAACCATTATATATGGTTATGAAAAATGAACTACAATACATCAATGGATACTGTAGGTCGTATGAACGCATGGTTAACATTTACACTTTTCTGTGATAATTATGAAAATAGGGTAAGTATTATTTTATTTTTAATGAATTATAATAATATAGTAAATATAATATTTATTATTTAAAAATAATTATATATATATCATCTATGTGAGGTGGTTATGAAAAAATAATCACATCACTTCATGGAGGTGGCAGCGCACACGTACACAAGAACAACCTGATCATTTTATAGATTTTTATAAAGGTAAAACAATATGCTTTATATTATCTTTCAAGAATGAAAAATATTTAATTAATATCATATATTTATCTTAAAATTATCATTATAACTAGTCATGATAGTGGGTTATGAAAAAAATAATTACATCATTTCAAAATGCAGTAATCCACCGTACACACAAATGATTGTTTCTTTTCCCATTTGATGGAAGAGGAAGAGGATATAGGTTATGTAATTAACATGAAAACCCTAAATTAATGTCATATACATGTTTAATTATATAATAATTGTTTTATAATATAATATGTAGGTTTAATATGAAATAAAACTGAAAATGCACCTAAATAATATACCTCTTCATAAGAAAGTATCCATAGATTAACACCTCAGTCCCTCTATGTGAGGTGTTCTAACTAAACCTAAACCTATAAAATGTGGATATGGATTATAATAATGTAATTATAAAGGAATGTTCTGAGATAAATTTTTTTATGTGGTATGTATTGAAGATAATAAGTGGCCGTTTATAAGGGAGGAGAGGGGCACTAATGGAATTCCCTAAAAATATTAATCATGTATAAATTAATATTCAATTCCAAATAAAGAAAAATTTATTGACAAATCATATTGGAGGATTATTAGCCTAAATAATCTCATAAAATTACAATTTTATGACTTTTGGTCACATTTTTTCCTTTACCGTTTTTAACTCCTCGTTAACCCCTTTCACATTAACCAGGACAATACAGGTTTTTACTCTTTAAGGGAAAATATTGTTATACTAAATATAAATAAGAATATAAATGAACCATGGGTGATATCATACACCATATAATTAAAAATTCTCTAATTAATTTTTTTGGAATTTTATATCATTTAATAAAATATTATTTATTATAATATATAATTAATGTAAATTTTATAACTATCTGTTATATTGATTTTACTAACATCAATAGAACAATTAATATTTAAACATATAATTTTCTTTTATCCCTAAAATTTCATGTTAATCTATAAAATTCATTTATTATATTAATTACCTCATATTTTCTTCCTTTTAATATTTTTAATATTATGTATTTGATTTTTCCATTAATTTAATAATTAATGTGAGGTTGTTTTATAGTCATCTAAGGTAATTATTTCTTCAACAAAATTTTAAAAAATATGATTCCATTATAAATATAGATAATTTATTTTTCAAAAAATTATTTATCACTGAACATATCATCTGGTTAATCTTATATTAAAAATATTATAGTAATAAAAATGAAAGTGTGACCTTTCTACTTTTAATTAAATAAAATATTATAAATATAATAATCCCATTAAAATGGTAACACAATCTCATATATTACACATTTAGATTATTATCGATGATATTTGACCATCTAATAAAATTTAATCCGGTGTTAAGGTAGTTTTATTTTCTTTATCATATCTGTTTTACCCCTTAATTACCTGATTTACCCTTTTACTATGGCCACAATATTTACAATGGTACTATTCATATTGACCCAAAATAAAAGAGACCTATTTAATATATTTTTACCCAATTATTCCAAATATGGAATCCATTTATTATTATTCAAATTAATTTAGTGGAGTAATTTAATTTAAAATTAAACAGGTAAGACCCAATAAAAAAAATTTAGTAAAATTTTCTTTTTAATTATGAAATAATTTTATAAAAAATTCAAGAACAAAATTCATTTTAAAATCCATAATTTTTTATTTTTAAATAAAAAAGTAAAAACTAATATAATGATTACATTATGAATTAAAAAATTATATCAATTATTTTATATAAATTTTATAAAATTTCAAAAAAACCCACTTATAATATTCTATCCTAAAAATCAGTAAACCCCATTTTGGAAGAAAACATACTTTTGGAGGTTAAAATGGCATTACTAAAAATAAAGTGATTATTAAAAAAATTAATTAATAAATTATAAATTATTATTAATATTATATATATTTCATAATTTGGTGAATAATATTCATTCTAGCTAATGTACAAGCTATAATTTAAATAATAATAATTTGTTGTTTATATAAGATCGAAGTTATATACCACATACTCTATAGAATGTTGTATTTATTTTTAATATATTGGGATTTTAAATTCTATCGAATCACCCCTTAAAAAATTCTCTCCTTGCAATATTTACATGGTCTTGGTAACTTGGTTTGACTTTTTAAAATATCTTTCCTAAAAACATTCATCGTAAAAGGGTTTAATAAAACTTCAACTTTAAAAGATTGAAAGGTAAGTATGAAGTCCATCTAGAATAACACAAAATTCATCTCCATATAGTAAATCATTATTGTGAAGTGAAAACATGGATATATGACTAAAACATTACTCTGAATAATTAAATGGTTCTGATGGAGAACATGTTCATGGGATACTAAACCATAACAAAATCGTAATTTTATGATAGGTAAAAAGGACATTGATTTATTAATAATAAAATTAATCAGATTATATTTTTATTTCAAAATAATTTTCCTAATTATGAGGAACTATATTACTTCATATATTATAAAAATAAGAAAATATACTTACATGACATGCATAATTTCATCATATATTATGTTCCCACCATAATCTCATAATTTTCTCTAAACGATGAGTATTTAAGATGAATTTTTCATACATTAATAACAAGAATAAACATATAAGGATCCCAAAAACCACAAAAGAATAAAAATTTATACATCATATCTTTTGGAATTGACCAAATCCAAAATGGTTAGCATAAGTAAAGATAATTCAAAAAATGAGTAAACATTCATAGGAAAAAAACAACTTTAATTTCAAAAATTCAATAGTAATACCCAAATCACAAAATATCCAAGATATTATATAAATTTATATAAATAAACTAAATCACTATAATCCACAATAATAAAATATTTTCTTCCAAGATATAATTTAACCTTTATTTATCAAAAAAATTATCATAGTGTTCTGTTTACCTTAATCCTATATGGTTCCTATAATAGTGAACTTCTTCAAAGATAACATTAATCATTTAATCCCCAATTAAATTTTCAATCTCATGGTTATATATATGACACATAATATACTCCCCAAAAAAAGTTAATATTTATTTTCAAAATCATTTAAGTTGGAAAAAAATTAATACAATTCATGAATTCGCATAGGCTAGTGGTAAATGTTTCACCCTTGTCTCCCTTTAACTATGTTTTATATCCTTTTATCCCTTCCATATGTGATGGGATGTTTCATGACCAATGAATAATAATTTTTTAAAAAATTATATTAATAAAATTATTATAAATTCCCAAAAATGTGATAAAAATACTGAACAAATAACCGAAATATATTCAATATTAATGAAATGTTTTTACCTCAAAGGTTATCTCATGTTTTTTGTTTTTAATTCACAAAAATGTAATAACCCATAATTTATTTAAAATAAAATATTATGTAAACCCTAATGGATATACATAACATTAAAATTATTTCCATTAAATTAAAATTTAATCATTCTTCAAATAACTTTTCATGTGATAAACTCAATGGTCACATATTCCTCAAATATCTATGAATACTCAATAAAATCCTCCCAAAGTACTCACATCATCAAAAGAGTATTAATTATTCTAAACTTATAATAATCTTTAAATATAAGACTACATCATAAATCTTGAATGTAGAAACCTTAATCATTAATTTTTTTAATAATACCATAGCCATTATTTATTATATTACTCCTTAATAATTATTTTCTATAAAAAATTAATCGTTTCCAAATAGTCATCAATGACAAAAAATAATGAATGAATTAATCGATACTTTTCATATTTCACTGACAATTTCCTCATATTTAATTGTAATAGAATTAGTTATTAATAAAAATATATATATATACGATATTTCAAATCCCATTCATGAGACTTCACCATAGAACATTTATTTTGATAATTACCATTCCCTCAAAATTTAAAACATTAAATTAATGGCATGCGAAGAACTTCTTTCCCCTTCATGAGGTTAAATTAATGCTTCTTTTCTATATGGTATATTATTTCATTATAACATTTTTTACAACATATAAAATATTTTCTCATTATTTTATGAAATTTTCCTAGTTTCTTCATTCCATATTCTTGAAACATAGTTCATTGTGTATATTTAGCTTTAAGATCATTATCACCATAGATTCCATATGGATTCATTTCCCTCGTATTTGTTTCCTTGGGAAACTCACCAATGTTAATGTATCTAATTATTTATTCTAATATATTTTTACGAATAACCACAACATTTCCCAATATATACCTCATTCTATTTGGTTTCTCATTTATAAAACCACTACATTTTCCTTCACATAAATTGTTACTTTTGGTCTGGCTGGATCTATCCATTTACTAAAACCAAAATGGTTAGACTGACCATGTAAATAAAATAATAATAATCTATCTTATGATTAGGATAAACACGAATATATCCTTATACATGATATCTAAATATAATTTGATATGTCTAAAATAACTATAATTTTCTATTATATAATAACCATTGTGTATAAAGAATACTATTAACTTAAGATAAAAAAACATCTGAACCTCTAAATTTATTTAAGATCTTCATTGACACCTACTATAAGGACCCATCATTAAATAATACATATTATTTGGAATTTGGAAGAAAATTCACATTCATTGATAATTAAAGATCTTTTATGTCTAGATTTTTATATAACAAGGTCATAACTCTTACAAAACATATCCATATTTCATAAATTGGTAACTTCATATTAGTATCCAAATTTCCCACATTATAAAAAACATTAAAATAAATTATGATTTCTTATCATGAAAATTATTTATGATGTTAAGATTAAATTATTCCATTCGTTTAACCATTCTTAAACTCATTGAAATACATTTTAAAATGTGAGATGAGCATAAAAAGCTCGGTAAGGGACATAAAAATGAATAAATTTGTTATTTTATTGAACAAAATAAAAACCCATAAAATGTTTACCTTAATATAAATGTTCATTGAGAGAACGAAATAAAGAATTTACACCTGAAAAAAACACAAAAACTATTTTTTTCAAATAAAATAACTAACACCCTATAAAGAAAATCAAAACCCTTTTTGAAAACATAAATCATCAAATACAATACCCATTTTAATCTCGTGTTAGAAATAATTGGTGCATAGTTTAATCAATTATCTCCCAAATTAATGCATAAAAATATAAGGTGCATTACCAAATGTGTTGTAGTGGTATCTCATTTCATCATTAATATGATTAATTATGAGATCATCCATTTCCCTTTGGGAACACCAAATTCATAAGACATATCGGGCTCACTGGTGAGCTATAATGAAGATAAACCCTTAGTATAAGTTTTATCGAGAACATCGGTATCACATATAATTAATAAATACCATATAATACACTTTATTCATGAAACTTTTCATCATAACAACTTTAAAACTTTTTAACCCCATATGAAAAACCAATTTGATATCAAAATACCCTTTTAATTTGAAAACTCATTTTCCAAAACGAAAAACCTAATAAAGGGGTAAACATATTTTCCTTAAAAAAGCTAATGTAGAAAATCATTAAGAAAAAAACATTTCACATCAACTTACATCAAATTATTTCATCATATATAGTAAATTATTTTGAAAGGACACTTTGAATACATTATGCAGAAAATATCCTTTCAATTTTGAAATCAGATGTTTTTAAAAAAAATTAAAAACAATAAAGAAACAAATTTTATTTGAAAATAACCTTTTATATTTTTAAATTAAATTTTTTAGAAAATACTAATAAAGATGGTGGAAAAATATATTCATGTCGTAGAAGTATAAAAAAACAATCCTTTTACACTTTCATTAAAAGAAAAAAAAGTATATTATTCAGAAAACAACAAGAACTTCCCAATGAAAACATTTGGTAAAACGTAAAACGTGGCAGAGATTTAACTAAAAAT
The DNA here is from genome assembly GCA_963277665.1 of Viscum album. Classification (NCBI taxonomy): domain Eukaryota; kingdom Viridiplantae; phylum Streptophyta; class Magnoliopsida; order Santalales; family Viscaceae; genus Viscum; species Viscum album. The sequence continues at coordinate 770,082,302 of OY728135.1, read as the reverse complement.
TCATATTATAATATTAAATACCTTATTTAATTAATTTTCTTAAAATATGGATATGGAATAAAAATAGGTTTTTAGGGGAAATATTAAAATAATATTTTATAAAGAAAGTCACTTACCTTGTGTCTGACTCATAATGTATGTAATTTATATTTCTGAATAATAAAATTTATTTAGTTTCTACTTGATTAGTAACTGTTTTCATGTTCATTATTACATTATTTTTATTTAACAGAACATCATATATAATTACTCAATTAATTATATTCACATCAAATATTTTTACTATATTCAGTTTATAAATATAAAATGACTTTTTTAAGTCAACTATTATAAAAGAATTAATTATTCCATCATATTAAAATAATAATAATGAAATGGGTAAAAATTTTATACATTAATTATAATTTTTAACCCAAACATTAATTATGGTTATCAGAAATGAACTATGTTACAACCATTGAGATGGTATCTCGTATGTATGAATGATTAATGTTTCCATTTTCAACAATCATTATATAAAGAATGTGGGTATTATTTTATATTTAAAAAATTATAAACATACCATAAATATAATTTTATTTTTATAAATTTACTTATATATTCCATCCATGTGATCTGGTTATAAAAACAAATCACATTGCTTTATGGTGGTGGTAGTCCACACATACGCATGAACGATATTATGATTATTCATGTATATGGAAAGGTTAGGAAATATGTGTTATAGTAAACATAAATAATGATAAATATATCTTAAATATCATATATATATATATATATAACTTAAATAAATCATTATAACTAGTATTGAGTGACGATGTTGGAAAAATAATTACGATGGATCTTGAGGCACTAGTCTGTTGTACACAAAAATAAAGGTTTTGATTCCCATTTGATGGAAGATGAAATGGATGTAGGTTGTAAAATTAATATAACAACACATTATGAAATATAATAGACTTTTACAATTATATTATCTTGTTTTAAGTATATTTAAAGGAGTTGGATGATGATATAAAACTAAAACATGCATTTAGAAACTATACCCCCTTTTTTGGAAAGTCTCCTTTGATTAACACCTAAAGCCCTCTATGGTCCATTTTCATCCTTAAAATGAACTCTAGAATGAGTTTATGATTTCTGTTAAGGTATTTGGGTAGGTATTGTTTGAAGCAAAAGGGTTTTCAAGTTTGAAGGGATGAGAAAAAGATGTTCTCTTTTAAAAGGGAGCAGAAGGGAACTTGTAGAATTCCTCGAAATATTAAATTAATATAAATTAATATTCAATTCAAAATGGATCAAAACTTATTTTTATTAAATATATGATGAGTATGCATAAATATAATTTATTTAATAAAAATCATACAAGTCTGAATCAATTTTTTACCTTATCTTTTTTGAACCCCTTATTTAACACTTTTACACTTACCCTTACAAAAATGATTTTTAATATTTGAGGGTCAATGTAGTTACTGTAAATAAAATAAGATTATAAATGGACCATGGATGAAATAATAAAAATTATCATGATAACGTTTTTCAATATAATATTTTTATTAATTTTATATTATTTAATAAATATTATTTTTTATAATAAATAATTAATGTCACATTTTATAATTATTCGTTACATTTATTTTAATAAGACCTAGACAAAAAAAATATTATATCCAAATAATTTCATTCTCATCTTTAAAACTCTTCAATAAATATTAATTTTCTGAAATTATATTTCTATATATATTTTCAATATAATTTCTTTTATTTTTATATCAATTTAATAATTACTAAGTCATCATTTTATAAGAATTTAAGATAATTTTTTCCTCACAAAAAATAAAAAAAATTAAATTGATGAAGTTAAATCATTTATATTTCAAAGGAATATTAATAACATAACATATCCCCTTGTTAACCTTATGTTTAAATTGTTATAGTTATTAAGAAAATGTGACATTTTTTACTTTTCATTCAATAAAATATTATAAATGATGTAATCTCATCCAAATAGAAACAAATGTCATATATTCACCCTTCGGATGATTAAGGATTAGATATAATAATTTAATAAAATTTAGTCACGTTTTAGTATAATTTTATAATCGTTATCATGTCATTTTTAACCCTTAGTTACCTGATTTTCCCTTTTACTCTAGTAACAAAAATCACTAGGGTTATGATCCATATCAACCAAAAATAAAACGGGAATATTTACTAAATTTTTCTCAATAATTAAAAAATTTGAATCCATTTTTTGAAATTTAATGCACATAATTGTGTTAATGTAATTTATAATTACACTGAATAAATGCATATACAAATAGTTTTATCAGAAGAAATAATTTTTTAAATATTAAATGTTTTTGAACTAAATTAAAGTGTAAAATTAATTTATGAAACAATAATTGGATCAATTTAAATAAAAATGAACAATTTATTTTTTTAAATAATCTAAAATATAATTTTACTTAATTAATAATTTATAACAAACAAAAATTTTAAATTTTAAAAAATTATTTGTCCCTATTCATTGAAAAATTAACTATTTTATAATATTATCAAAAAGTATTCCTAAGAAAAATTTGACTTGGAAAATAAAAAAATGAATTTTATATTTGAAAAATAATTTTCAAAAATTTATAAAATTAATTATATTATTCTCTCATAAAAAGAAAAAAACTACATTTTTGAAGACAAAATACTTTGAAAAATAAAACGACTTTACTAAAAATCAAGAAATTATTCATAAAGAATAAATTAATACATTATAAATGAGTAGAAATGTTATATATATATATATATTATAATGTGGATTTTAATATTTATTTCTTCTAATATAATGGAATGGTTATAATAGTCACATTTAAATATTAATAATTTATTTTTTGTTTAAGTGTGGTATTGTGTATATAGTACACTATCAAACACGATATTTCTTTTTAAAATGTCAAGATATTATTGAATGATCTCATTAATATCAATAGTAGACCAAAATATATGTAATCCCTATTTAAAATTTAGTTATAGTGAAGCCATATGTCACTGAGGCCTCACTGAGCAAGAAAAAGAGAATAAATGGAAGAAAATATAGAAAAAAGAGGCTACATTTAGTTTTATAGTTACATGAGACTTTTATAAAAATTATTACATGATTTTAAACATGAATATCCACTTAAAACAACCAAATGACCACAATTACTAGTGTCTTTGAAAGACTAGGTACATAATATATTGACATTAAATAAAAATATTAAATATTTTCCTGAATCACTATAATGAGATCCTAAATCCCTATGAGATTCTAAAACTGCATAGGATAACCTATGGGTACAAAAACAAATTTGGTGACCTATAAATATCAGTGATATAATAAGAATGACAAAGGAACATAAATTAAGATCCAAATTTCATATCATTATATCTTAATTGAAAATGTGGATAACTGATCACATGGTTGTATAATATTATAAAGAAATAATCAAAAAATCATGACAGATTAGTCATCTTCCAAAAACATAAAACATGATAGTATAATAATAAAGTCTTTTTATCAAGTCAACATTAAATAGTTGATTCAGTCCCATCATGGATTAGGTTTTCTCCATAATTCCATACTTATCATCTCATGAGATATAAATATTACCTAATTCATTGAGGTATTATCCAGGTGCGCCCATCAAAAAATGTACATGCATGTGCATGGCACATAAGGAAATTAATCATAATGCATAAACATAAAAATTATGCAGGGAATGAAATGAGTTATATAATCATGTTTTTTAGAATTACTATATGGAATTTTATAATAGTTTATATTAAAGAAAGGATGAAATCACTCGTGTACATTAATAGGTGAAAATTATCCTTCGGCTATTGTTAGAGATGGACTAAACTAAGACTCAAGAGGGGGTGAATTGATTTCATTAAATTTTGTTCACTTATAAAACAACCCTCTTTGAATACATGATTTCTTCTGATCTTTTTTTACATGTGTATGCATCAGAAATAAAATCACATAAAAGATATATTGGTCACACATATTTATAGTGGAAGTGTGAATAGAAAACTCATATTATACTCAACCCTACACTTCACAATGTGTTTAGTTATTTTCACTAAACCATTCTTCTTTATAAGGAATACAAATCATTATCCCAGGGACTATATAATAGATTTAAAGAATATGATACTCATTACAATATCACATGATCTTTTAATTTGGCTCTAGATGGCCTTTACAACCAACGACCTTTGGTGTTATTTTTTCCTGAACCTTAACATTAAAAAAGAGAAAAAACTGAGTGTTTACTAGTGAAGTTCATAGTTTTAAAATAAAACTGAGGGAAGAAATAAATATCTATGAGATATTATAATAAAATAATGTAACTTGAGATGAGTTATCTAAAATTTCAGAAGGGGTGTTCGAGATAGGTTAGTTAAATATAGTGAAGCGTATTCTTCTTATTCTCATGTAAAAAAAGAATAACACTAGTGATTTGAGAGTCAGTTATTTTTATTGAGAAGATTCTTCTATTCTTCCTAGTTTATATCTTTCTCACACAAAATAGATCTTATAAAAATAATGAAAAAAATGAATTTTAATTTCACAACTCTATATCTATAACATCTGTGGATCTTAATGTAAGATCCATGGTTTTGGTTTGTGGTACATACCTTCTGTTTTTAAGTTATAATTATTGTTTACTGCATAATGTGAGTACCCATTAAGGAAATGGGTATATCTGGGGTCTATGGGACTTCTTTAGGTCTCAAAACCCATCATTTTGGAAAATTAATTTTGGTTTCAATATTACTAGTAATTTTGCGGGATAAGATGCACATTTTTTATAAACATGTAAGGTGTCCATGCCTCTCTCAGGAGGTGAACCATTTAAGTAAACCTTGTGGTTGAGGGTACACACCCATGTGTGGGTATCTATTGTCTCTAGAGTAGTTAGGGAAGAGTTTTTGAACTATTTCCAAATAGTGTGCATGAACTTTGTGAGGTGCACCCTTACACAAATAAGGGTGAATAGTTGGTGCACGGTTTGGAAAACAGTTCATAGAAAAAGTTTGACCGTGTAAATATTGAGGAAATTATAATTTCCCCATAAAATATTTTAAAACCTACTCATATTCTTTTTATTCCTAAGAAGCCTATTTCATAAGATTTTCCACCAATCTTCCATCCAAACATGGAATCTAGGGTTTTATGTCTCAGTGGATCCACGATGGTGAGTTCACTATTCCTCCTGTACCATTAATCATTTTCCTTGGTATTGGATATGCTATTTTTGGTGTGAGATAATATTCCTTATTTATAAGATTTTTTTTTCATTTTTCTCTTAATCTAGATTGAAACATAGCTTGATATTGGACGATCACTCTACTAAAGACCAACAATAGGTGGAATATACCTTTTCTGATATTATTTGGTGTTTTATAATCCATATTGGTTATGTTAAACTTGCCAATCAATCTAGATTTTCTCCAAAATTATTTAATAATTCAATTGGACAAATTGGAAAATGTTATGTTTCACGTTGAGTTCAATTTTAAAATTGGTGGTCGTTTAGCCTCAACCTATGCCACCCATAGGGTTTTCCCTTTCCTTTTCCCTTTGTTATACCACACATGGCGTGAGTGTGAGATCGTTTAGTATTAGGGATACATTTTAAATGAAATTTAATTAATTTTAATGATTTGGGGAATGTTTTCCTCATTTTACATGTTTTTCATGACATTATAGATTTAAATTTTTAAATATATTTTTTAGAAATTACGAAATTGTGTGGGAAAACTTATGAAATGTAATTTAATATGAAATGATCAATCAAAATGGTAGTGGATGACATGGTTAGTATACATTTGATCATAATTCATTTAGATTACATAGATGTTTCTCTGAGGGATCTTGATTAGGGTCATGGATTCATTGGTCTTCTTTACTCCTTAGGTATCAATTACATATGATGCCCCAATCCTTACTACCATGTTGTTTCTCCTTTCTTGGACTCTCATTTGACATGGTCTATTGGAATTCTCCTTAGACTCCACCATTATATTTACCATGATTCCATCAATATTATCCTATTACTTGATGAGGATTCCATGTTCTTTTATAACATGGATCTAGAATTTATGGTCCAACACTTTTGATTGCATTGTGAGGTCATTGTGAAGGACTCTTATTATATGGAAATTTTATGATGAATTTTATATAATGGACTATGTTGGATGGTTGTGGTGAGTATTTTTACACTGAATTATTTGTAATGTCCATGTTAGATGATACACTTGTATACATAGGGAGTTTCTCTTGGTTTATTTTGGAATGTTTTATAGATAGCACTAATATGGGTATCAAACTATAAGGGTTAGACTGGAAAGGGATAGTTTTTTATTTATTTTTATATATGCCTTGATATAGGAGCATGAATATTGTTTTCAAGGATCCTTGTTTGGATTTATATTTTCTAATTACCTATATCATATATCGCATGTGAATATTTTCTCATTTATACTATTCCTATTATATACATTTCACAATTCTATATCATGTATTGAAATGACTGGATTTTTTATAGACATCAATGGTGTTTTCCTACTAATTATAATATCACACAATGTTATTGATTCTATTTCATTGCAAGAATGAATTCATGAATGTTGGTTTGGATAGTGGAAAGCACACACTATATGGTGATTAATTTTTTATATACATAGGATCAATGGTTCCTAAGAACAAAATTGGATCATGATTCCAGCTAGGATATATCTCTGGTTCTTTTAGTAAGGTTATTCATGCATTATACTGGAATTTTGTATACCTATTTTTTATGAATTGTAGACACTAGACATGATTATCATTGTATATGGATTTACTCTTGGATTTTTTAATATATTCATGTCTTGGTTATTATCTTTAATCTAGATTATTTACTACTTCCCCTATTGAGTTCTATGCTTACTATCATTATGTTGTAGTATACAATGATGGAATAGTCTCCCCAAATACACAACCTAGGACTTATTTTCAAGTACGAGGCCTCTAGTGCATGGGGATGGGCACATGAGGCCATGTAACCCATCGGGTCACAGAGATGTTTAGTGGAATCTAGGTTCGTACATTAAACTTAATTTAAAAACACATTTCCTTATTTTAAAAATAATATAGAATCATTACAATACAAAAAATCATTTTAATAGTTTTTTTTCCAGTACTCTCCCCTTATAATATTTCTTCCCAAAATGGTAGTCCATTTAATTAACACACTATATAATTAATTACCACTTAATGTAATTAAATTGTAATAAACACCATGTTTTATAATGACATAGTTGATTATAGATCACCATGTAGTGTGATTATACATATTTTAATTCAAGTAGCTAAATTTATCCATGTTTTTTTCCTCACATAGTCTATTTATCTATGATGGTAAATTTTTTATCACTTTCCACATAGCCAACATTCTTCATGTAGATTTCTTAATCATGTAGCCAAATTTGATGTAGCTAAATTGATGCATGTATCCATTTGGAACCACATAGATAATTTCACCACATATCTAACTTTTGTAGCTGATTACACCATATAGTGACCCATGATTTATAATTTTAGATGAATATTCATCATATTTAAAAAATACAAGCCTGAGTACTATAATAGTTTTGTGTATTTGGAAACTAGAAACACATTCTTCTAGTTTTGTAAAATGATCTTCAATATCTCCATTAAATATCTTCCCCTTTACAACTACAAATTAAAACCTATCTTCATAACCCAGGGAAAGAAAACATAATAAAATTGTTATATTGAATTCCCATTAAGGTTAAATAAATGAAATAAAAAATCAAAACATGAACATAAGGGTTTGAGAATTTGATCATAATATTTGAAGATCATTCCATGCATAATAAAGATCAAAATCATGAGACATGAAATAAGGATTGGTAGTTTATAAGACAATAATCATAATGTAATCAAGAAAATAAACCATGTCAGTATTAAAAGGAATAAGACATTTATTTTTTGGAAGACTCATAAACATGAAACACCATTCCCTATAATTCAAGTCTCATTTCCAAAAAAACATATTAGGGAACTTCATATGGACTATAGTTACTTAGAAGGACACACCACCATCCACAATCATTGTAAATTCCTTATAATGGATAGGGTTTCCCCATCATCCCATAGTTTATCGGGTTTCCACGTATTCTAATAGTGGATCTCGTTCTCCTATAATACAATAGTGGATTGGGTTACCCAATCATTCCATAGTGGATCGGGTTTCCCCATCTTCTTATAATGAATTGGGTTTCCACAACATCCATAGTTGATCAATCTATTTTAATTTATTCCCATTATTATCTCATTAGATATAAATCTTTAACCAAAATATTTGAAGAAGATATAGGTCCCACCTATCATATCATAAAATCTTACATACATGTTTCACAAGATAATGAAACTTGTAACATATAATGACCCATAAAAAGATATGGGTTTACTAATCATCATATAATAAACTATGAAATGAAATGGGTATCATATACATTTAATCATATTATAAACAATGGAAAATATATAGGGTTCATAAACATTTCATCATATAATAACTCATTAAAGTAAATAGGTTTCATAATCATTTATCCTAGTATAACCCATTGAAGAGAAATGGGTTTCATCAACATCAAGACATAAAAACATAAACCATTAATAAAAATAATATTAATTTTATTATGGGATCATATCTATAGTAATGTATAAACTACAACAAAGGATGCCATCTTATATGGAAAAGGATTTTGAAATATCGCTCAGAACATGAATTTTAATTGGAAGTATCTTTTTAAAACAAATAACATTTAAAAAAAACCTTTTCCTTGAAAAATTATTCAAATCACATAAAGTAATCATGAAAATTTTGTTAAAACAATTCTTAAGGAAAATATCATTTATTCTTTGAAAAAAACATTTTAAAAGATAATACAATTTGATGACCACTTTCCTTGAAAATAACCTTGAAAACATATAAATAAGAATAAAAATATTATGAAAATTAATTTCATGGAAAATAAATTCAAATAATATAAAAAAATATTCGAAATCATTTTAATAATTTATTTTAAAATACACTTTTGAAAACATAAAAAAGAATCTTTTAGATTCATTTAAAACACATTTTAAAACATAAAATAGTTTTTTAAAACCCTTTTTGATTGAAACCCATTTGTAAACCAATAAATTTATAGAATATTAGGAGAAATGCCATTAACAAAATAACATTTTAACCCTATGATGGAGGAATAAATAAAATTATAGTCATGATGGTGGGTAACTCCATACATGTCTAACATTCGTTTTTCACCTTAAAAGATTATAAAAGTGCATTGATCATAAAAATATAAGAATAATCCATTTAAAACCATTTTGTAATAAGGTATTACATTGTTAAAAATTTTATTTAAATATAATATTAAGAAATTTTGGAATGCTTTTTTAGAAACCATGTTTTTCAACGACCATAGATTTTTGACATAAAGGATAAATAAAGATGGATTTTCATAAAACTATATTATTAATAATACTTGGTAAAAATTTGTAAAAAATGGTACTAATACAATAATATATCTATAATAACTATAGGATAATAAAATTCTTGAGTTTTCTAGGAAGATGTCTCATAATATTTTATCAATGTAATCATAATAAAAAAATATTAATAAATGATGAGATTTTATCAATAAATTGCTACCACTTTGGTAACATTGAATCATAATAAAATGGAAATTATAACATTAAATTAAGAATAAAATATCATTAAAATATGTATGTTTATGATATAACATCTCAATGGTAGAATATATAAATCCTAGAAAAATATAGGTGCATAACATGGCATGTGTTTCAAAGAAAGAAAATTGAGACAAAATTGCTTTAACGATCTAGTAACTTTTGAAACATAAACCCCATGAAAGAAAAATCATCCAACAGATATGTAAATGACCCTAAATTTGAGTATAATAATCATATAATACATCTAAATAAAGTATACACACCACACAAAATATATTAGTGGTGAATAAGGCATGTATCTCACAGAAATAAAATGAGATAAAATTCCCATAACTTAAGATTTGACTTTATTTTTACATGATAAAATATATTGTGTAATATATATAAGTTTATAATGAATCTAAAACATAACAATATTATTATACCAACAACCATAAATTATTTTTTATGACTTTATTTTACCCATTAATTAACAACTCCACGTTAATGTTACGTTTCGGGTAATATCTTCTTTGTTTTTTATGTATATTTTTTCTTTTTATTATTGATCCTCATACTTAAATAATTATTTAATTATTTAGAGAATGTAAATAATGATATAAAAATAATATATAATAAATATATATGTATTTAAAATAATCTATAAAATATTTAATGTTGAAATAGAATACACCATTCATGCAGAAGGTTAGTCGTACCTACACATAAACATTGTTTCTATTTTATTGTAGTATTAAATGAAACATATTCAATGACATAAATGTCTATATATATAATATCATTAAATTATCATTATTATGACATATATATATAATAATTGCACTAAAATTAACCTTAATACATTCCATGTAGAGTGCAAACGAATCGCATCACTTTGAGGATGCGGTAATCCAAACTTCCCCAAATGAAGTTATCGTATTTTCACAATATGTAAAGAATGAAGTTATTTTTTATTTAAAAATTAAAAAATTATGAATAAATCATAAATATAATATATAAATATATATACCTTATAAAATTGAGTGTCCATCCAAATTCTTGACCCTGAGAGGTGGTAATGGAATACACGAACAACGTCGTTTTGTGTGGCGGTAGTTCATCAATCATAAGAACGGTAAGTTTGTTACCCATTATATGGATGAGATTCTAAGTTCATGTCACACAATTACAATAAAAATGAATAATAATACTTAGGATACTAATTTTATTATATAATAATATAATAATATGATTTTATGGGGTGGAAAAAAATAAAACAAATGACCTTGTGGAAGGATGTTACCTCTTCTTTGGGTAACTCCTTTTGGTTTTCACCAAAGGTATTCCTTAAATTCATTTCACCCAAAAGGGAGTATTATAGGATTAAGGTAGGAGTTTTGGTATTTTATTTGAGTAGATTTTGGTCGAAAAAAGGGTCTCTATATGTGTTAAAAGTGGGAGGGTTGACTGCCTTTCTATAGTGGAGGAGGAGTAGAAATCTCGTATATTTTTCAAATGGTATTTCCACCTAAGTTTTCCTATGACACGTGCCTCCAATAATAAAAACATTACATAAAATGGAATATAGGATCAAAATATGGACATACAATGGATTTTTTTCAATTTTATAGGTCATTTTGTTTAAATTTGTGAGGTTTAGTCCCTCATTAAGCTAATTTTTCTCTTAATTTTTTTAATTTTATTAATTACTTTCACTAATATTTTTCTTAAAAAATATGTTGAAATTATTAGAAATTATGATTTACTATGATTCCAAGTACATAATTCCTTTTTTCAAATTTCAAACCCATAAATGACAGAACCTAATTTAACTTTAATCCCATAGATGAGAGGATAATGTCGGTTTTTAATGTAAAAATGTCCAAATATTTGCTATGTTTTTATATACAATTTCAAAGTGAAATTGATTATAATGAACGAAATTAAATTAATTTTTTTTACAATTTATATAATATAACGTCAAATATAAACTGAAACATAATGTAACATAATAAAAAAATTAGAAGATAAATTAGTTTTGAATAAAAATTTAGTATTATTCACTATTCATCAAAAAATAAAACTTCATAGAAAAATTCAAAAAATTCATCATAATATAATTTCTAAGTTATGATTTTAAAAGTTTTGTTTCCACTTCCATGTAATATTTATAAAAGTTTCAAAAATCATATTTAATATATAGTTTCCATTGAAAGGTACTAAACATATTTTTTAGCTGAAAACGTCTTTTTATTCATAAAATTGGATTTATTTTTAGCTTATACCAAAAAAATCTATTTTATAGTTATACAAAATTGATTGAATATATTATATATAAATAGAATTGAAATCATTAATAAAAAATGTATTGTTTAATTTATTGATATAAATAGTGTTTTTACATAGAAAAATATTTTTATTAGAAAAGAGATATCCTAATTTTCAAATATTTTTTATATTCACTTCTAGAAATTTATAACTGAATGATTCATTTTATATACATTTGAAAATAATATTTTCAATGTTTATATATTTGTATTCTTAATTTTTTTCCCAACAGCATGGTGGTATCTATAACAACATTTTAATAATCATATTAATATTATATTTTAGTTTGGTAAAAACGTGGCCCTAGGTGTAACACACTCTGTCAAAGGGACACGGTATTGTGTGTAATAAAATAAAATAATAGTGTTGTGTGTGTTGTAATCTAATCTAGGTGAGGTAGTTAGAACATGTCTGGAATTGATGTTGTGAATAATTCAGGACACACTGAGTGATTTCGTATAACCAAATATATATTTATTGTTGTGTTAAATGAAATATATTAAAAATATTAAATTAAATAATAATAACAATTCACAATATCTTGGGGTGTTAAAATCTACACCCTTAAAATGAATTTCACCCTTAAATTATTTTCGGGTTATTATAAGTTTGATACTTGAATATTCCTTTTATAGAAACCAACATCATAAAAATGAATAATATAACAACCTTTTAAAAATAAATGTTCGGAACATAACGGCTACATAGAGTAACACAAAACCAGTTTTCCGCATTATATAACATTAGTGGCAAGTGAAAATACAAACATAGAGTAAAATCATAACTTTGGGATTGATTGAGTTCATGAATTACAAATAAGTGAATGGTTAATGGAAAGTTGACTATCTGAAAGTCATAAATATATAATTATTTAAATAGATATTAGTTGAACAAAAGTTATGATATTAGGAAATCATTTTATTTCTTTATATCTTTCTAATAGTTCAATAATATTCTCGAAAATATACACTTACATGATTTTTGGACACCCCAAAATATTGTTTTCCCTTGGTCGATTTCCCCTTCATCTCTTCTTTAATGAAATGATGGTGAATTTTTCATTTTTGATGCATTAACAGACTATGATATTCATAAATAGAATGATAGGACATTCCATCTATCCAAAAAAAATTATTACATGTTATCCAATATGCATAAATCCACATCTGGAGAGGTAATACTTTAATATATACAACCACATATGAAGTTTAAAATAAAACATTCGATAAATGATTAACAATATAAACCCTACGAAATATGAAAATCTAAAACATTTGAAATATGGTGACTATATTTCTCAAAAACATCATAACATTGATCCCTCATATATCATAAAATTGTTATTGATTGTCCCATACCAGGCATGTGAATTCCTTTATCATATATTCTTCTGAAAATGGTAATAACATAAATTAACACAAAAATTTATTGGAAACAAGCATGTTTCCTTATTCCAGAGTTTTTTTGATTAATTACCTAAATCCAAAAATGTTGAAAACTCCCTCAATTATAGAACAAAATTATTTTTCAACAAATCCTTTTTCAATTTCGACATATTTATTACTGGATGAATTAATTATTCACACCATACATATCCTTATAAAAACATTATTATTATGAACATATTAAGGAATATTTTCCCTTTCTAAATATTTAAATTTTACTAGAAATAAGTATTTTATTTTATCAAAACCATTCAATATATTCTTGTAAATCCTTAGAAAAAAACATAAACAAAACATGTAATGACCTAGAATTATATCAATGGAAACTCCCTTGTTATAGAAATTACACATATTATAAATCACATAAAATCACGTAGTTAAAACAATGCAAATTTTATATTTGAATAATTAATAAATAACACGTATCTCTTGAACATGAGAAAATAATACTGACGAAATGGTAACATAACCCTTGGAATAGTAACATGAATATTATGAATTGTAATCTGGGTAATAGAATTATAACCTCACCTATGAAAGTATAAATAAAATATAGGCATCTTAAAATGTAAAATATGATATAATTATATTATATTATAAGTAAATAAATTTCATAGAAATTATAAATTTAGTGTTGGTATTTTTATATGTCACAAATATTTAGTTACAATTTTATAATAAATATAATTCACTGAAATAAAATTTAATTTCATAATTTTTATTCAAAAATTAAAATTTTGTTGTCTTATCATTTAATTTACTTTTATTAGGCCTTAATGTATTTTTCAAAGTTTCATTAAATTAGTTATAATATTAAAATGGGTATTTTTCAAATAAATAATGATATTAATTAAAAATTGGATTTCTTTATTAATAATAATTGTATAAAATGGTTGGGGTTAATTTTTGGGATTTTTCTAAAATAGGTAATTTTTTTTGAATAGTGGAATACGATAATTTATGATATAAGATAAATAAAGTAATTATTCAGTTATGATTGATGTATGTATTATGTAATACCATAATATAATAAATTCCTTCACTATTTTTATATATTTAGTGATAAGGTTTAAAGAATTGATATCCTTGAGCCAAAATAATAAAATAATGAATAAAATAATGAAAAAACATCTCTCTCCTCCCATATAAATACTACCCCTCACCACATCTTCTCCTCACACATTCAAAGCCTTGATTATTATCAAATTTCTAGTCAATAATCCTCTCAATACACACACCCATTTCTAGTATCCATTGGTCCCAAAAAAAACTAAATCCAATTTCCCTAATGAGATTCTCAAGGAGAATAAGTTCAAGAGGTAAATTCTCATCTATTTTATTTTAATTTCATTTCATGTTACTTTATTTCTTTATTCTCTCCTCTCCACCAATCATACAAGTAGAATTATAACTCTAGTGTCTAATATATACTATAATTTTATTATTTTAATAGAATAATACATCCTCAAACATTTTATCCTCTCTCTTTGGCTCTAAAAATTAAAACGTCATTCATGAAGTGTTGATTTATCGCCTTTGAGGATGAAGGGATTTAATTTTCCATTACCACCTTCAAATATTGTCCTAAAAACAGTTATATTTTTATCATATTTTATAATGTATATTATAAACTTTTTATTATTTTTTAACTACCATTTATACATAATGTTAAATAATAATAAAAATGAGTAAGTTGTGATCAGAAACTGCCACATTTAATCTAAATGATTATCATTAACATGTTACCAAATGATCCATCATCATATATCAAAACAAATAAATATATAAGAAAAATTAAAATTTTTAAATTTTACTAATAACTTATAATATCAATTATATATAATTACTCTAATCTTACATGAAATACAATGCTTTTATACAAGTGAGCTGATAATGAAAACCAATAAAACGAACCCACCAAAATGAGGAATTTGAACTCTATAACTCATATTAATTTCTATAAATAAACATAATAAAATTATAATTAATCAAAATCATTTATAATAGGTTCTGGATTTACTAATTAATTAATCTAATTTTATTATCCTGGATGTTAAAGATAAGAAATAAATTGTACATAAGGTAAGGGGATTCTCGAACCCAATTTTTATTATTAGGGTAATTTCTATTTCACGCCAATATGTAGAGTGTACAATCTTTTTATATTAGTCAAATATAGTTTCTTTATCCTTCCCTTTGCATTTCTGGAACATACGAGCTTTCAATCTAATTTTATGATAAATGTAAATATATTCCCAAAAAACTCTTCTTTCTAAAAACACATGTTTTAATTCCATTGAGACTGTTTCTTCATCACTAATAATTGATGATTCTTATACAAAGTATGTTATTCCATTTTTTTCATTTGGGAACCTCAAGGTTCACAAATGAATTTATGATTTATGAAATTCTCATGAAACCCATTTCCATTCCACGGTTTATTTTATTTCTAATATTGATATATGTTCTATGTGGCATGCATGATTATATAAATATTATGATGTGATGGGTGCACTAGAAAATATATAGAACTCTAATTAATTGGGTGATGTGTTTTATTTAATGAGATAATTTGAAATATATGTGAGCATGATTATATATATTTCTACAAGGATGATCTTATGATTATTCACATATGTTTTCTGTGAACATGATTATAGCTTTGTTCATAACAATGTGTGGTATATGAACACTAAGACATGGTTTTTTATTTTTATAAATAGACACATTTTCTGCCTCTATCCAATGCTTGCTTTCACGATTATAATGATTAAATCATGATTATGTTATCTAGGTTATTCTCACCAATGTTATATTGATTCATCTTATTATATATCATCTTAGTGGGATTTTAGCTCACCCATTACTTTGATGTATAACCTCAGGTGACAAATTATACTAAGGAATACATGAGGGCCTCTACGAAGCTAGATAAGGAGTTAAATAATTTTTTTGTCTGATTATGTAAATTTTATTTTACGTACTAATATAACATATAAAATAATCATTTGGATCCTATTTTTTAACACTATTATATTGTTTCTCTTTAAAATGATGTCACAATAATGTCAGAAAAAGTAGAGTCTATATAGTTGGAATCAGAGCACATTTTAGTTAATTTTTTAATTAGGATTAGAGAACATAACTGAAAACCAATATTATGTAACTAAGTATATATAATCACCCAAGAAGATTTGTCTTATAAAAATTATAAACACAGGTATCCTACATGATATTCCATTAGAGTTAATTTAAAAATGAAATAAATTATTTATTCATAAATTAATGAAATATTTTTTTAAAAAACCTTTTAATTTTATAAATTTGTGGGAACTAGTATAAATCAAGCCAATAATATGTGTGAGGGACAATGTAGTGATTTCCCAAACAACACACATAGTTCCTTGGGGAGGCAGAGTTCCAAATTTTATACTGATGTTTACCCATATGTCTCAATATGTGAAAAATAACCTAAATAATTAGGAATTAATTAATTCCCTTAAGATTTAGGAACTATAAATCAAGTCTTTTATCTTCAAATAATCACTGAATTTTAGTGCATCTTCTGATCCACTGGTCATGAAACAATGGGTCAACACAACAGAGAAGGTATTTTTTGTGATTCACAACTTTGAGATGGATAAAGTGAATCTAGACATTTATTATTTTAATGTAGAGTATGATCAAAGGTGGTCGTTGATTATGATCACCAAGCCATGGGATTATATTTAAGACATGGAGTGGGATGAATTTATGAAAATATTTATTAAAAAATATTTTCCTCTAACTATTCGTAGAAATATGGAGAGATAATTCTTACAGATTAAGAAAAATGATGGTGAATCTTTCATGGCTTGATAAGATAATTTCACCAATATTGAAAGGTACACATAATGTTTTTTTATCTACAATGAAAAAATGTGATAGATTTTAAGCGGCTTAAAACAAAACCTTCAAAAGGATTTACCTATTTAGGACATTAGGAGTTATAATTATGTTGCTTGATGTGATCTCAAAGTGGATATAGTGTTTGGAGAATTTCCCTATGGATAAGGTGATAAGAAATGAATGATGTACTTTAAAGATGGAGGGTCTAATGAAATAGGTCGAAATAAATATTCACCACTCATATATCAAAAATGTGGTAAAAAGCATAATACAAATTACCTCAATGGAATGGGTAAATGCTTCAAGTGTGGGAGAGAAGTCCACCATGCTCATGAATGTCAAAGATACCTGAGGAAGCAGGATAATGTGGTGGAAGAAATGATATCCCCACCCATGGTTCAAAACATAGATTGTATAAAAGAAGTTCACTATTCAATCTAGTACACAAAACCTCGAGTCCTCGAGGGTAATTAGTGTCAATAGCCACCAATGACAAAGGATCAATGGAAAGATTATTCCTTCACTACTGCTGAGGTGGTTCTAAAGATTCATTAATATCTTTATAGTTTAGTACATTTATTCAAACACCACTTCAAAATATGGAGGTTGAGTTATATGTGAGAAAGGAAAATTGGGAAATTATTGAATCTAAAGTATATAACTCTTCCCCTATTAATGTTTAAGAATGAACTTCCCAAATAAGATAGTCTTACTTCTTTTTGTAGGCTTTGATACTATATTAGAAATGGATTGGATATCATTATACAAATTAAAAATCAACAATTGGGAAAGGGAGATCACTCTTCATATACTAAGGTGTCCTCCAATTATGTACATGTGTAAGGATGAGGATGAATCACCTTTGTAATCATTATCTAATGTGTGGATATTATTTCCTTATGAGAAATAATATCCAGGTAAAATATTAATACAAAGGAGTTAATCATGCTTGACGACATTCCAATTGATAGGGACAATAATGATGTGATCCCTGAAAACTTTTATAGTCTTCTTACTGATCGATAGTTTGAGTTCTCAATTGAACATATTCCTTGATCTTTTTCAATATCAAAGAAACCTTATAGAATAGACACAATTCAGTTTGGTGAACTCAAGAAGTAGTTAAAAGAGAATCTAGAAAAAGGTTTTATATGATTGAGTAATTCACAATGGGGTGTTCCAATCTTCTTGGTCAGGAAGAATGATGGATCAAAGTGCCTATGAATTAATTATCATAATCTCATCAACATCACAATAAATAAAAACTATCCACTTCCATGGATATATGACTTTTTTGATCAACTATATGGTTCTAAGAATTTATTTGTGGTGGGCCTTTGGTCGGGATATCACTAATTAATGGTTAGGAAGGAAGATATTCAGAATACTGCATTTCAAATAAGGTATGGACACTTTGAGTTCATAGTGATGGCCTTTGTAATCACTATTTCTATAGTAATATTAATGTAATTAATGAAAATATTCTTTAAATATTACCTCACAAATTTGTTCTAGTATTTATTAATGATATTTTGATATAACCCCAAGGCAGACGGGAACATTATGATTATTTGAATATAATGAATAATACTGGGCGAAGGTAGAAAATTATGAAAATTATAGTAAATTTGAGTGATGGATGGAAGAATTATAATTTCTGGGGAATATTATCACAAGAATATAAATATCTACGGACCCTTCCAAGAAAAAGGCAATTAGAGAGTGTCCTAGGATGACATATGTAACAGAGATCCGTAGTTTTCTTATTTAATCAGTGTATTTCTGGTGATTAGTAATGAACTTATCATGATTATCAGACCCACTAAAAAATACATCTTAGAAGAGAGAAAGGTTGTTCTAGACTAGTGAATGTGAAGACTACTTTAAAGAGTTTAAAAACGAGGCTTATCATTGCACCAGTAATCACACATATGATATGTGGGTTACTATTTATGGTATACAGTGATGATTCAAAAATTGTCTTAGGGTGTGAAATATTTCAAAATGATAAAGTGATTGCCTACACATCAAGGAAGTTAAAAATTCATGAGAAAAACTATCCCACAAATTATATAGATTTGGTATCCATTATCATCATAATGAAAGTATATAGTAAGTATCTATGATGGGAGAAGTGTGAAATATGTATTGATCATAAGAGCATCAATTATTGGTTCATATCGATGAAGTTTAATATGTACTAATGATGATGGTTAGAGCTCATTGAGGATTATGATTGCTCAATCCACTACCATCTTGTCAAAGAGAGTAAAGTGGAAGATGCTATAAGTATAAATGATTCTACAACATTATCAATTATAATATTTGATAAGGAACCAATTGTAACATCCCCAACATGTAATCCCCTAAACCGGTTCCCCGAGGTGAGTTATTACATGACGCCAATTGTGCATCCCCTTATACTAAAGGTGGATGACTATCAAAGAGGGTCTAATAATTCATGTGGGGAGATCTTACACTATTAATTAGAGTTTGTTGTAACAGAACACAATATAAAGTGTGTAAACAAAAAGAAACAACCAATAAACAAGAATAACCGAACATCTCCCAAAACTAGGCGCAAACCAAAATTTGGCACTAACCACGTCATGTCATGCTAATATTTCCAATGTGAATAAAACCCAAAATGAAAAAAAACATATAAATCCTTAGAATGGGCCCCGAATCCATGTCTATATTCATATATGTGTATATCCAATGTCCAACTCAACATCCTAGCTTAGAGTCTTTTCTCTTGTCCTGAAGTGAAACCTTTTTTCATTAACTGTCCCCTAGAGCTCGTTTTGTGACTACCCCAAGCCTTCCTTCCATTGGCGAGGGGTTGGTGACTAGAACTAGAATGGCATATCCCTAAAATGCGAGGGCATTGGCTTTAATACAGAAGACACAGAGACCAGGAAGACAATAAGAACATACCACATAGTATAACTCTTGAATGTAAAAATGTGAAATAAAGTAGAATGGACCATAATACAAACCAAAATAATAGAAAAATATAGCGGAAAATAAAAATATCTCTTAAGGTTTTCTACTAAGGATTCTACCAGAAGGGTAGGTACAACTCGTCATTGCGGCTCACTGCATCAACCGGTCACCTCCATGCACTGTCGGGTCCTTACTCCCAAACCAGGGTCAAAGATGTCTATGGTCTTCACAAGACACAACAAGTTGTAGATGAAGCCTATGCATGGGTGAGTATAACAATACCCAGTAGGGACCCTGAGACCCCCTAGAGGACTCCCAAAAATCCACAAAGGAAAAATCCAAAATCATGTTCCAAATCACAAAGCATAAGTAAATACTCAACTCAATCTAGGTATACAAATTAAAGACCATGACTAATGATGATTATTCATATATTAAAATCATCTTATTATGTTAAAAAATTCCACTGCTGACCCACGAAAAAGACACTCTTTCACTGATCCACACAGGGTCATAAGTCACTGATCCACACAGGGTCATAAGTCATCGATCCACACAAGGTCGTATATCATGGATCCACATAGGGTTGTAAGTTTCTGATCCACGACAGACCACTCTGAGGCTATTCTTCCATGGATCTTGCTACTGCTGTCCCACATAGGGTCGTAAGTCATCGATCCACATAGGGCCGTAAGTTATCGGTCCACATAGGGTCAAAGTCATCGATCCACCCAGGGTTGTAAGTCACCGATCCACACAGGGTCATAAGTCACTGATCCGCATAGGGTTGTAAGTAACTAATCCACAACAGGCTTCTCTCTGGCTGGTTCACTTTGGGTTGTGCTACTTCAAATCCACACAGTGTCGTTTGGATGCTAATCCACAAACGGTTGAATGCCTCTTGACAGCCAGCCATAGGATTCCCACACATGGTGTTCTTGAGTTCTTGAGAAACCGCTCCTGATGATATCGGTCATACCTAAACCTCCACGAAGTCCCAAGAAGATTATCCCGATGAACTGCAATTTCGTAAGGCTTCCAACGCAACAGACAGCGCGTCAATAAGACACCCTATCTGTAGGTTATAGGAATTTTATTGTCAGGGGGTCAGTTAGATTAGAGCTCGATAAAAACTGGATGTACTCCATAATCATCTGAAACCCATGTGTAGTTTATCAATAGTATCACCTCGTCCTAAGGGTTCCAGAACCGTACACAGTTTGTCAAATGGACGTCTGGTTTAGATGATATGTCCCTTTAAATGAAACTGCGCCTAAATGGGTCCGGGTTCGGTCCAACCTGGTTGGACTGACCCGACCCATATAGGCCTTCTAGGCCCGACCTGAACTTGCTAGGCCTAGTGGGCCCTAGGCTAGGGTCGTGGGACTAGCCTGCCCCACCCATCTTGGCGCGCTCCGCAGGGCCGCTAGACCAGCCTGGGCCGCTGGCTGCGTGCATCCTGCCATCTAGGCGCGGGAGACCGCTCCCCTCTCGAACATACTAAGTTCATTCGGGTTCTTCAATCTGTGGTTCTAGTTGGTGCCACTACACCTATCCAGTCCATGTGGACCGGTCAACAATGGGACCTGTGGGCATGGTCTATCCCCCTTCACAGCTTGGAGTTGCGGCCCTCATTCGCAGCATGTTGCAACGGCGCTCCTTCACCGTCCATGTGAATGGCATCGTCTGGAGACCCCTGTCCATCGTGGCCCCTTTGGGTGCCACACCTTCCTCATGGAAGGTGATATTCGACCACCACCTACTCATATCGTCAGCGCCGCCACGCCGGCGAGGCTTCCTCAGGCCTCCGGTGAGTCTCTAAACCTATGTTTTCATTTCTGACTATGCCTACATTCCTCCCAGGAAAATTACATCACTTTGTGTTCCCTAGTTTCATATTACCATTTTATTTCTTGGTTTCACACAAATAACGCATCCAAAGCATGTTCGGCGGAGGGTTCAGACCTTGTTTAGTTCGGCCCACACCCTTCGCGTTATCATTATAACAAGGGAAGATATGAAATATTACCCAAAAAAGAAGAATTAATAAAATAATATAAATAAATCAAGACAAACCCTACCTATAACGTGTTTGAAGACGATGTGGATGGTGGAGAGGAACACGCGTTTGAAGGTGTATGTCATCACCCATCGTTGTCCAGATCGAATCCTCCAACGGTCGTCAAAGATTTATTCTACATTGGTGAAATACGTTTCCAAAACATCGTTAGTGGTTCCTATCATGATTGACCAAAACCCATGAACATGAATAGTTTAAATAGACGATAGGGAACCACCCAAATTGCATTTAATTAACGGGGTTCACTAATGAAACACAATTAATGTCTCCTTAATTCAACGATCATTGTGGTTTCGCAACCCAAGGTTCATGTCATTAAATTTCTTCCATTTAAGCTTGAAGTTACACCGTGGTACCTTCATTTGACAATCAATGGTGATAAGAGAATAAAATAACTCATGGAGTTATTTTATTATATTTTTTTTAAAGTCAAAAAAATATCTTTTTAGTCCGACTTTTTTCAAACAATGTTAATATTTCTATAAAAAAATCATGGGGTTGCAAGTCCAACAGTGTCCTCGAGTTTTTAATTAGAGAACTAGTTCAAAATATAGAAATTCACTCTTGCACGTTTACTGGACATACCATAAAAAATTTCAAAAATTAGTTCTAAGATATTCAGGCCTCAGAATAATGTGCCGGTAAATTTCACAGACTCATAATAATTCCATTTTATTAAAATTAATACATGGAATTTTGAATATTTACATTATCCACAGCATTGGTCTTTTCGTCCCCGAAATCCAAAATAAAATTAGGAAAACCAGTGGTTGTACTGAGAATTTATCTGAGTCTCCCTCCCCCATGTGCTCTCCTAGATGTTTCTGTGATGTCACCAAACTCGCACCAGAGGAATAGACCGCCCATGAAGGACCTAGTCATGTCGATCCCCTATCTCCACTAGGAACTCCACAAATGTCTCCCCATTGTCAATTTCCATCATCCCCACTCGATAATTCATGATGGATCATTCATTCACCTCCTCAACTAAGACACATGGAAAACATTGTTCACATGGTGCATCTGTGTGGGAAGGGCTAGGCGGTACTCTCCCTCTCCAACACTTTTGAGAATTTAGAAAAGTCTTATGAACCATAGATATTGTTTTCCACCCTGGGAAAATCTCCACAATCCATGTCGAGGTGAGACCCATAGGAAGGCATGGTCTCACACCTCGAACTCCAAGGTCCTCTGTTTCCTATTGGAATAAGAATTTTGATGGCTATGTGCAGTCTTCATCCACACCTATATGATCTTCACCTTCTCAGTGGTATCCCGTATCAACTCTGGACCCTAAATGCTGACTCCCCTAGGCCTATCCAACATATAGGTGGTATACATGGTCACCTGTAAAAGGCCTAAAATTGTGTCATGCTAATGGTGGAGTGATAACTATTGTTGTATGCAAACATCACCAATGGATGTTGGTCCTCTCAACTATAGAAATAAACAAAGACACAATCATTAAGCATGACCTCATGAATTTGTATGGTCTCCTCCATCTAACTATCTGTTTGAGGATGAATGGCGCTACTCAAGCATAGCTGAGTCCCAAATTAGTCCTCTAATAACTTCCAAAACTATGCCGAAAACAAGCGTCATGATTGGAGATGATCATCGATGGTACCTGGTGAAGCTGTATTATCATCTGTATGTAGAGGTATCCCAATACCTCTATTGATCCCTACTCATGAAAGGGTAGGAAGTGGGCTGACTTTGTGAGCTTGTCAACGATCACCTAGATGGAATCATGGCCCCTGTACATACGTTGTATCCCCATAACAAAGTCTTTGGAGATGTCATCAAACTTCCACTCTGGAACCTCAAGTGGCCAAGTCAAGCCTGCTGGAACTTCGTGCTAGGACTTCACTTGATAACAAGTGGGGAATGGTGAAATGAACTCTACCACTACTTTCTTCATTGCTGGCCACTAATACTAATGAAAAAAAACCTAGTACATCTTTACCACAACAGGATGTATCGCTAACAGGGATGAGTGGAACTCACTCAACACCACATCTCATAGCGTCCCTGGTACCATTGTGTGTCCTCTATAAAGTATTATGTGATCCAAAAATTCATAAAATCCTTCAGGATCCTGTCCTATGTATATATGAGCACATTTATCATCATAGTCAATGTCCCCAAACGGTGCCTCTCGAACTCACTGAAGGAGTGGGGGAGTGACAGACATGAACATGAGGTTTGTTTCTCCATCACAATCCATGAAAGATAACTGTAGCACACCTAGTTTCTATATCGCCTCACTCAGCAACTATAACCCAGACATCCTGATGAGTGCATCTGCCACCACGTTCCCCTTCCTAAGAGTGTAGACTATCTCGAAATCATAGTTCTGGAGGAACTCCATCCATTGCGGATGTCTCAGGATCAGGTCCTTTTGTGAGAAGATATACCTAAGACTCTTATGATCGGACTAGAAATTAAACCTTTCTCCCATCAAGTAGTGTCGCCACATCTTCAAGGCAAAGGCCACTTCTGCAAACTCTTGGTCATGCGTAGTGTAGTTATGCTCTACTGGAATATCTCTGTCCACAATAATGGTATTCCATTCTTTTTCAAAGATGAAAAGGGTTGTGCTACTCTATAAAAGTTAAGTACAAATCTATGGTAGTACCCAGCCAACCCCAAGAAACTCCGCACTTTGGTCACGCTCTTGGGTGGCTCCCAAGAAAGAACTACCTGAATCTTCACTAGATCCACTGCATCAACAGCCTCAGAGATAACATGTCTTAGAATGTGGACCTCTCGTATCCATAATAGGAACTCTGTTGGTTCTCTCAAAGTGCATCCATAACTATCTACAGATTCTTAGCTTGTTCCTCCTCCGACGCAGATTATATCAAGATGTATTCATTGAAGACCATCATGAAGCGATCTAGATATGGCTGGAAGATCCTCTTCATGAGTCCCATTAATATTGTTGGGGCATTGTTGACATCAAAAGTGATCACCAAGAACTCATAGTGGACATACAAGTATCTGAAGGATGACTTCGGTACATCTTCATCTCATACCTTGATTTGATGATACCTTGATCTGAGGTCTATCTTCGAAAATCTCCATTCTCTATTCATCTGATCGAAGAGGTAATCTATCCGAAAGTGTGGATATTTTTTCTTCATAGTCTCTTGATTCATGTGCTGATATTCCAAAAAATGCCTCAAAATCCCATCTGCCATCATGGAAAACAAAATCGGGGCCGCCCATGGAGAAACACTAGGCCTTATGAACCCCTTACCCTGAAAGTCCTCCAACTGTACCCTCAACTCAAAAATCTCTATGGGGGACATCTGATATGCTGGTGTGGATATCAGTGTCATCCCTTGTTACAGGTTGATATAGAATTATACCTCTCTATGATGAGGAAATCCTATAACATCATCAGGAAAGCCATCAGCATATTGGTCCACCTCTAACAAATAGCTCAGACTTCTCTCCTAAACTACTTTGAGGGTAAGGCTGTCCAACAGATGAGTGATTAGTTGTACCCTCTTCCGAGATAGTCTAACCTGAGATGAAAAGGATACCTTCTCACTTGTGAAGTAAAACATGGTCTCATCCCCGCGGTCACACCATACCTTGTGCCTAAAATAGTCGATCTGAGCATTAACAGTGGATAGCCAGTCCATAAGCAATATGACGTCAGAAGGCCTCAAAGCTGCAACTAGGAGATCCTAGTCAAAGATCTGGGATCCTATATTAATCTCACACCTCCATCACCAGTACATAATAATCGAATCATCTACCGTAGGAGTCTCTAATCATAAGGATCGAGCCAATAGATGTTCTAGAATCTCCATGATCTGAAAGAGAGTCATGGAAATAAAGGAGTGATGGGACCTGTGTATATAAGAACTATAGCTAGGGTGGAGTAGACACAGGTTATACCTAGAATCATATATGGATCATCGTGGTTGTATGCCTCAGCTTTCTGAAGCTGATCTCGTCCCTCCCCACCTGCTCCCTAAGGTCGGGGTGGACCACTTGGAGGTGGTGGCAGTAGAACCTCAAACTGTCGCCCACCACCTATCACACGACCTTCTCTACTACCATGTCTACTGCCATACGGACCTCCCTGCTCAAATATTTACCTATGCCTGGGAATCCCATCTACTATTTTCTTATAAATGGTATGGAATGTCGGACAGTCGTGGGCCATGTGACCATGCCCGCCGCACGAGTAGCACAACCTCATCCTTTGATGACCTCCTCTGTCTCGTGATCTTTGCACCTACGACCCTACATCCTGGGATCTTCCACTAGATGTTTTGGCCCACTTGGGCCCCTCCGCCATCCGACTACTGCCTGCTGTAGATGAATCATCCAAATGTCATATAGTGGTGGATCTCGCTGTTGATTTCTCTCTTCTAGGAATCACTCCCCATAAGTGATCTCTCTAGCACTCTAGCATGTGTCGGTATATTGAGAAATATCATCACTTCCAAGATCTCTTTTCAGAGACCCTACTCAACGGTTTGAGCCCAAAATAAAGGGTATTGTACCATGTCATTAATGTAGTGATAGAGGTCAGTAAATCTCATCGAGTACTGGGATACTATCAGGTTTCCCTGCTGTAAGTGTTATAGTTATTAAATACGCACAGATTTTAGAGTCACTAGAATGAACTCTACCCTGAAGAAGATCTCAAAGTCCAACTAGATGAGGGTCACCCCATCATGGATCTAGAGCATCAAGATCCACCATCTCTAGGCTGTTCCCTGGAAGAGACTATAAGAAAGGATCATCGTATGGTATGCTGGTGTCCCAACTAGGCGGAAAAATCATGCCATTGCCTCCAGCCAGTCCTCAGATGCATGTGGACATGTCTCCCCTAGAAACCATTGAGGATTCTATGATAGAACTCATGCAGTGCACTAATTCGGCATACATCGTCCGCTGGTGGGGTTGTTGGAAACTTCTTCCCTACAGGTAGTGGTTCTACTGGTACACCACCCAAAGGTAGCATCCCAGTAATAGGGAACTGCACATAAGCCTCGTCGCTCAGTGGACTGTCATCGTGCAGTCTCTCTGGAACCCTGGATGGTTATCTATACAGTGGAATCCTATAAATAAATATATATTCCATGATCAAGAAGTTATACCTGGTGAGCAGACTCAAAATAATCAAAAGAAAAAAACAATTTCAAAAGCCGTCACAATCAATGTTTTTTGGTATGGAGTCAGAAATTAGAACTTGGGTCCCGGGTGTTTGGATACATTGGTCATTGCACCAACACATGGCTCTGTAAACTAAAATCCATACTCATAACACTTAACTTGATTGCTCCATTAAAAAGTTCAGTGTCACAGTTCTTCGGTAGAACAGACTCCATTGATTCCACTTTGTTAGGACCCATCCCCCAGGGCTCATGTCATGACTACCCCAAGCCCAGCTTCCATAGGGTAGGGGTTGGGGACGAGAATCGAAAATTCATATCCTTAAAAAGGGAAGGAATTGACTTTAATCCAACAAACACACAGAGAATTAACATAACAAGAACATACCACGTAGTATAACTGTTGAATGTAAAAATAGTTTAATAAAGAAAAATGGGCCTGAATAAAATCCCAACTAAAAGAATATTGTGGCATAAAGAAAAACAGCTTCTGAGGTCGTCTGCAAAGGATCCTATCCGAAGGGTAGGTACAACTCATCCCTACGGCTCTCTGCGTCAACCTTCACCTTCGTACATCATCTATTCCTAGCTCCCAAACCTCATTCAAAGCTATCTATCATCTTAACAGGACACAATAAGGTGAGGAAAAAGACTTTGAAGTGGTTATTATAACAATACCCAGTAGGGACACCGAGACCCCTTGAAGGTCTCCCAGAATTCCTCAAAGGAAAAACGAAAAATCATGATCCCAATCACAAAGCACATGCAAAGTCTCAGCTCAATCCAGGTATGTAACATAAAAAAAATAATTAACGGTGACTAGTCGTATAGCTAAGTCATTTTATTCAATTGAGAAATTATACTATTGAACCACAAAGAATT
Source organism: Viscum album (assembly GCA_963277665.1). Classification (NCBI taxonomy): domain Eukaryota; kingdom Viridiplantae; phylum Streptophyta; class Magnoliopsida; order Santalales; family Viscaceae; genus Viscum; species Viscum album. The sequence continues at coordinate 770,053,808 of OY728135.1, read as the reverse complement.
TGGTCTGTCACTGATCTACATTGGATCTTAAGGCACTGATCCATATAGGGTCGTAAGTCACCGTTCCACATAGGGTCGTAAGTCAATGATCCACATAGGGTTGTAAGTCATGGATCCACAAAGGGATTCTGTAAGTCTAGTCCTCATTGGTGCATGCTACTGCAGATCCACACAGGGTCCTAAGTCATTGAACCATTCATGTTCATAAGTCATCGATCCGCATTAGGTCATAAGTCGTCGATCCACATAGGTTCGTAAGTCAATGATCCACACAGGGTCATAAGTCGTTGATCCATATAGGGTCGTAAGTCATTGATCCACAATGTGCCACTCTATGGTTGGTCCTAGTCAGTTCGTGAAACTACTTATCCACACATGGTTGTTCTGCTGTTGATCCACAAAGGATTGTATGACACTTGACATCCAACCACAAGATTCCCTCACTAGGTGCGCCTGAGTTCCCGAGACACTACCCCTCAAGATATAGATCATACCTAAACTTCCAAATAAGTATCACAAATATTAACTCGATGAACCTCTTTATCATAAGGGTTACAACACAATAGATAGAATTTCAATAAGATGATTGGTCTGTAAGTTATAAACATTTTGTAGATAGGGGACTAGTTGTTGGAACCACTTTGTGTATAGGATTGTATTTGTTGTCAATAGTTGTCAATGGAATATCAAAATGAAAGAGATCAAGAAGTACTCCAATAAAATGGAGGAATGGAAGCTCACAATGAAGGAGATCATGAAGTACTCCGATGAAGTAGAGGAGTAGGGATTCAGACGATTGTTGTGCTGATCGTAAGTTCAAAGAACATGTGTCAAAGGTGATACATTGTTTACAACAATGAAGAATGTGAGGAGTAATCCATCCAAGGATGATTAAAGAAGGATGGTGTTTTTGGATGAAGACCATGAAATTCCTCATTATTGCATGAGAACAATGGGTTTTAATGAAGACCATGCAATTACTCATGATTTCATGAGAACCATGCTAGAGACTTCTTGACGGATTGAATCACATGGTTTGCATAAAGTTGATCATGATAGTTGATGAAGGAGGCAATGTGCCAATGAGTTGACTTATGAAATGGCCATGCACATCACATTGTCATAGAAGATGATGGTACTAAATCTGTTCCTTCAAAGAATACATATCACAATAGTGGAGTTTGTGATAAAAGCAAAAGAGTTGCTAAAGGATACAGATCACCAAGAAGAAGTGTTGTTGTGGTGATCGTGCTTGTCGACAAAGCAAGCAAACGACATACAAATTTGTTGACAAAGTAGATTCCATGGTGACATGTCGAGTTCAAGAGTTGTGGTCAACTATCTATGTTTTATTCAAGAACATTGACAGAGGAATGGATGATCAGGAGGCGGTACAAAAAGAGAAGATAAAGGTGGCGTCGTTTTCCGGTGTTTGCCAAATTTCATGGCCTCAAAATCAACAAATGAAGAAGAGTGATTTTGGAAAAGGGACTTGCTTGCCATACTCTTGGAGGATAGGAAACTTGCGCGCCATATTTTTTTGAAGATCAGAGCATCAAAATATGGCTAAGGCATTAGGGTCGTGCAAGTGTTGGTTAAGTCGTGCAAGTGGACTTGCGTGACGGCACCTACAAGGAGTGGAACTTGTGCGTCTATGGTTTTTCAAGATCAGAAGATCAAAATTTGAAAAATGCAAGAGGGTCGCGCAAGTGTTGGTTAAGTCGTGCAAGTGGACTTGCGCGCCAAGGAGAAACTTGCGCGCCGCCGCGCAAGGGGTCCAGTTTGCCTATAAATACTAGACCACCCCTCCTCATTTGACACGGAGCTCAAGACTTTGAGATTGTTCGATCTCTCGTCGCGCAGGTGGTTGAGCCGCACAAGTAGGGGTTGCACGCCGAGTGAGGGTTGCGCGCCCTAGAAGATTTGGGGGAGAAAGGAAGTGTGTCGCGCAAGTATTATGTTAAAGAAGACAGTGTCGCGCAGGTGCTTCAGTGACACCTGCGCGCCTGTTTAGACTTGCGCGCCTGAGACTTGCGCGCCGCCGGGAGACTTGCGCGCCGGGCTTGAAAAGGAGACCCAGACACTGTTGAAGCACGCCCGCCTTTCTGGAGCTGCACAAGAGCTGAAGATAGCCTGATACTTTCGGTGCAAAGCGAGATTGAAGAAGAAATATAAATGATACATGCATGATCTCATGCATACATGGTGAATTGATTCTGTCAAATGCCGAGTAAGCTTAACATCATTTATTGAGAAATCACATAAGTGATTGTGATTCAGGAAAACGAAGACAAGGGGATCTAGTGCATTCAGACATTGCACTAAAGAAGAAGGATTGAACTATAAAGAGCATCAACTCTGAACCCTGATGCAAGAAAAGTCTCATGCTGAACAGGAGACAAAGAACATCAATGCACATTTATTGAAGAGACCATCACGTCTATAAACCGAGTGAGACTTCACCAACGGCAATGAGGCAAGGGGAGTCAACGGGAGTGACCCGAGGGACGCAGTGAGCTATCCCTAAACAATTGTAAAGGCAGTGAGCCTGGGACAGAGTGTCTGTACACGAACATTTGTATCCGCAACTAGTGAATCATAGTTCATTTAGGTACGACCAGAAACCTGTCGGCGTATACTCCTTGGACGTAGCCCTTACTGGTGAACCAAGTAAAAATAGCTGTGTCATCTGTCTCTGCATGTGAATGTTTAATTGCTGATCATATCCATCATATAGATTTAAGTAGTTCCTACCAACGTGGGAACAAGATCCACAACTTTAAGAAGAAAAAGTTTCCACCCTGATTCACCCCTCCCCTCTCAGGGTGTCCCGGGGTCCTACACTAGTTGGATTCGAGTCTGATCCAACCCGGTCATACTCCAACTTTTCAAAACCTATGTAGAGTATCTCAAAAGGGCTACCTCATCCTCATGGTTCTAGCACTATATATGGTTCATTAAACGGATGTCTGGTTTATGATATATACCCCATTATGAAAATCTAGGCCTAAATGGGTCTGTGTTCGGTCCGACCATGTTGGACCGACCTGACCCATTCTGTCACACTGGGCCCGGCTCAAACTGGTAGAGCCCACTATGCCTATTGTCCATGGGCTCGGACTTCTAGGCCGCTTGACCGGACTTTCCCACATGGCTGGGTGCAGCTTGCCGGGCAGCCGGACCAGCCTCACCCACCGTCTGGGCACGACCCTCCAGCTAGGCATGGGGGACCGCTCCCCTCCCAAATGATGTAAGTCTGTTCAGGTTACTCCCTCAGCAGAGCCAGTTGGTGTTGCTCGCCCTGGGCATTCAGGGTAGACCAGTCAACTATAGGACCCACGGGCGTGGGTCCGCCCTCCACTGCGGCTTGGAGCCATGACCATCCTCCACAGTGTGTTGTCGCTGTTAACGCAGTCGGCATTGATCGGTCGCCCCCTATCTTTTGTGGTGCCTTCAGGCACCACCACCACCTCACGGCCGGTAAGTGCCAGTTGCCACATACTTCTGTTTCTAACGGAGCTTCGGCGGGCCTCCGGTGAAGCATCGATAGTCTATTATCTTTGTCGACTATTCCTAAGGGCCTCCCAAGACTCTCCCATCACTTCATGGCCCCCAGTTTCATCTTGATTCCATATTTATCAGTCGCCCACGAGAATGCAATCAAAGAATGTTTGGAATAGGGTCCAGGAATTGTTCATTTCGGCCCGCACCCTCCGTGTCAGCATTATAACAAGAAAAGTGTTAAAAAATAATCATTAGAAGATGAATTCATAAACTCTTTGAAATAAATTAATAAAAATACTTACCTCAAACTCATTGGAAGACGCTATAGATGAGGTAAATGTACTCGCATTCGAAGGTATTCATCGTCGCCCATCGTTGTCTAGTTTTGGTCTTCCAATGATTTCCAAAGCTCCATTCTATGTCAGTGGAAGGCGTTGCTGACACATTTTCATAGGTTCCTCCCGTGAGTGACAAAAACCCATGCCCAATATTTTTTTATATAGAAGAGAGGAAACGTCCCACGTTTCATTTCATTAATGTGGTTCATTAATGAATTACAATTAATATTCCATTAATTGACATAATGTCATGGTTACGCAACCCAATAGTCCATGTCATTAAATGAATTCAATTGAAGCCTGAGGTAACACTACGGTCCCACCATCCGCCACTCAATGGTGAGGAGATAATAAAATAACTCATGGAGCTATTTTATTATATTTATTTGTAAAGATCAAAAATTGATTTTTTTCATCTGAATTTTTCGAAACAAAGTGAAGATTCCCTTGAGAAAATCCTGGAAATACGACTCCAACAATGTCCTTGTATTTATAATCCAATCATTGGTTCAAAAGATAGAAATTCTTACCTGCACGTTTACTGAACGTACCTAAAAAAATATCAAAAATCGTTCTGGGCTCTCCGGGCCTCGAAATCACATGTCGTCAAATTTTGCAGACTCGTAATAATTCATTTTAATTAAAAACCAATTAAATAGAATTTTAGGGTCTTTATAACCATATAATCTACTAGGGTACCCAATGGTGGCCTGAGTAGGGAGTGAATACAAAACATAGTAGGCCACCACCAATAGTGTCTAAAAAACATCCAGTCTAAATTGAATGTACATGCAAGTAAAAAATAAATGACAACTAAATAAGGAAAAGTTAGGTATCGTTAGTTAATAACCTATACATTAACCCTTTCTATCATTATGATCATTTTTGTCTTTTATGCCCTCTTCTTTAATTAATCCATTTTTAACATGTGTTTCATGGATTTAGAATATTCCTCATCTACACATCAGTCTAAGGAAATAAATCACTATTCATAAAGGAATAAGTCAAGTCCATACCTCAAAAGAGATAAACATATCAAAATAGAACATATTCCTCACCAGGAATCATTACAATGGGTGGAATGAAACCATTAGGGGAATTGATCATCCATCCCCTTCCCTAAGCCATGCATCTTGGGGTGGATTTTTTAACCATAACCAAACTCAAATCGAGGGCATAGAGCATCGTGTTAATACACCACTATACCAAGACATGTACACAATCTTATTTATCCATTCACCACATACATGTCATATAACAACCAAACACAACCAATCCAAATAACAATCATATTACATTGTCATCGACATGGGAAGTGATACTATTCTATAACCCCTTAACACATTTTCATTACATTCCAAATCCATTTATCCCTCATCCTCATGCTATAACCCATTAATTATGTTCAAAAATTTAAATATATTTTCCAATATTCATCAATCACCATACATTATCCCATGATCTCATTTTTCATTTCACGAGTACAATTATTATATCATATAGCCCAACCACTTTATGGAATTCAAACCACTTGGTATACGCCATAATTCTAATGTGTTAACACATTCAACATACTCATAAATTCACTTATAACATCTCATTTATCATATTACCCATTTCTCATTCCATTATCTATTTAAGTTCACAATTTCATATGCACTAATCCTCTTTGTTATTTCTAACATTATTTATTAATCATTATACATAATCCCATTTAACCAATTTTTCCTATTTTCATGTCGTTAAAAAAAACCGCTTATTCCATTATCAATCAAAGGACCACATACCCATTACCATCATTAATCACTAAATTATCCAACCATCATGTTCATCTTAGGATCTACCAAAGCACAATCAAAATTTATACATAAAATATTTGTGATCCGTGTATGGGAAGGTCGACACACCCCTTGGGTGCACATAGATTGGTCAAATAATTCTTAATGAATCCCACAGGGGTCATGATGGATTAATTTTGTTATTTGGATTCCCATCCCACCAAATCTCACTAACAGAACCAAAATAAGAATAAGGGAAAAAAATAATATAATCTCACTTGCCAAAATCTATATAAAAATTGTGGGATATAAATTATATACCACATACCCTTAATTCGATGATATGTGAACTCTTATGTATTGCCTTAGATCCGAATTAAAACCCCACATGATGTTCTATCCTAGGTTCCACTAGAAAAATAGGGTTTTAGGGATTTATAAAGAGATGAGAGAAACTATAAGCCCTAATCTGGAAAAGCAAAACAAGTGGAAGATTATACATACCCAGTGATTAGATATAGAAATGATAGTAATCAAAACATACTATAGATGAGGGAGATTGATCCATGTAATCACTTGAGGTTTTTGGGGAATCACTAGGGCTGCAGGTAAGAAAAATGGGTAGTAAATCGGATGGGGATCTTAAAATCCAATAATGGAAAAATTGTAATTTATTCAAATTTTACTAGGCCACACAATTTACCTGCATGGTTTTCTAACCTGTGCACAAACATTGTGCAAGACGCTCTCTTTGGAATGTGAGGCCTCATGGTTTCCAAGGGAGATCCATAGAGTTTGACTAACCATGTTCCAACTGTGCATAATTCCACTACCTCAAGATGCACATTTTTTCCTTCCCCTCACACTGTTTTCTCTAACTGTGTGAAAACTGTGCAGAATGACCAAAAAGCTCCGTTTATCATCTTTTCATATTCTAAACACTTGTAAAACCCAAATGCCCCCTCAAAAACATGGGAAAAATTATTTATCCAAAAATAAGAAACATAAAATGAACCATAAACACAAACATACCTTAATGAAATCATGTATCTTGAAACCTACCCATCTTATAATGGATCATCCTCGAGTTGTATTCCCATGAATCATTGATCATTCAAAAAAACATTAATCAGACCACTAGGCCACCTATACATTCCCATTTTCCTAGATTCCTGTTTGCAGTTACTGTGCTACCATATAATTTGAACAAAATGAATGGTCTTTCCCTATAAGACTTCATCCCCACAACACGAACTAAACACTCTTCAAAGGATGTATCAAATTCAACCATACATCACCCAAAATATCCAAAAAGATAAAACTTAAAAAACGTTGCCTAATTTTAATAACAAAGAAACTCTTCACCCAACATCAAATCATCATAGAGGAACAGATCATCAAACCATTGGTCTAGTCTTATTTCCTACTCATGACCCAAATCACTTGGCATTATTTTACTCAATTTCAATAGCATAATGGTGAGAAAAAACTTGATATTAGCTAAATGAAAATACACGGTCCTAACAATCACATTTTCTAACATACATTTATCAACCACTAATTTCTTGATGATACCATTCTGTACATGTAAATCTATGATGCGACCAAACTCTCAGAGGACTCAATTGATTAATCTTGTGCCAACACTCGCTATCAGGGGAAACTAGCCCGAATAGTGATCAATCGATTTACTAAAACTAGTTCTCTAATCACATCATCAACCAACCACTTGTTTGTGATGGTTATCTACACCACATTTTGTAGCTTTTCACCCTCACGATCAATGAAAACCCACCATAATATCAACTCAACATTCACATCATCTGGAATTTTCCAACTCATTGTGCCCAAACATACATAGGGACATTATCTTTTATTTTCATCTAGCCTCACCCTTGATACCATCTGGGAGGACATCCCAACACAATCCATGTGAGGACTAAGATAAAATTGACCTAACTATAGTAAAACTTCATTTCGGAATGGCACATGATGCGAAGACATCAAACTATAGGTGGGTCTCAATGTATCACTTCCATTCCCATTTACCATGTCATGTTTGACCACCCAAAATAGATTGTCCCATAACACCCATATTTGACTGATGGAACGATACTTCTTTTCACCTTTCCAAGGAATTTATTGGCTATGAGCCTGTCACTGACATCTAGCATGCCTATCAAGGTCATTCCATGACTTATGGTATAATTCTTCAACACAACATCATTGGCCTCTAAACCATCATTGGGATCCACTGCCCCCATTATCATTCCTAACACAATCACTTATAATATTCATACACTGACTAAGAAATTTCTTTTCTCACCCAACCTTGTTCCAAAATTTGTAATAGAATTCTCATCCCAAACATCCATGACACTCCATCACATGTCCAAGGTGCCCTAAAACTTCAAAGAATTACAATACCACCCAAATATACCTACCTCATCCTACTATAGAGTTTTTCGATGTTATATAACCCAAATCCTCGTGACACAAACCATTTTCACATCTCCCAATGCCTTCTGATGACTAGACAAGGTAATATAAAATTTCATTTGAAACCACCTTGAGCCTAAATCCAGTTCCTGGATCGATCAACCACAATAATCAAGGAACATCTGGACTCTCTGAGAGACCTAGTGTATACCTCACAAATTCCTTATTAACATATCTGTGTCACTACATCAACCCATCATTCACATATCCACATCTAGGAATGAATTTTCACTCCCCACTATAGAAGTGTTGTAACCACTTTTCTCTATGAGGGATTCCAACCACTATGGCTTACACTCTATCACAATATGAACCCCAAAACATACACATGATTTTCCATATTTTCCAAGAATATGAAAATGAATGTCACCTAGGGCCCGTTCCTAGCCACCCTGAACATCACCCACTGCATTCGTTAGCACTCGGTCTACCCTGAGGACCTCACCAAAAAATATTTAAGGTGCACATCCATTCATTCAACTCCACATATACAGCTCCAATGAGTATAAACTCCATGATTCCCCTCAACAAAAAAAATACCTTCACGACTCTAGGAATAAATCCAAATCTTCTCAATATACATGGGATGTTGTCAAGATGTTGGGAATGCACTCCACTACCTGAGGTATGTTATGAAGTTTTCAAAGAACACCTCCCCCAACTTATCCATTACTGATGTCACACCCCACTACGGGACACTGTGGCCTTCCAGGATCTCAATATTCTCTTCCACACACATCTCATTAGAACTGAAGCACAACCACTGCAAGACCATCCACCAAATAGTCATGAACAAACATTTCATATGGCACTACTTCTACCGTACCCCTCGATTCCTTTTAGAATGACCCTGGTGGTTATAAACAAAACAAAACTACCTATCACACCAATAAAAATAAACTATCTTCCACATAGCCAAGATCACCACTCTGAATTTTCAAACATCAAAAGATGCCTACTCTAATCTAAATGATTCCTTTCAAACTCATACCTACATCTAAACACCATTAGTACCCCTAAGTTTCTCACATTCTTACAACCACACTTAAACTAAATTTAGTTCCCACAATCCTACCATCACTTGTGTGTATCCCATAACATTCTTACTCACCTAACCATGCATCTTGGTTAGTCAACCACACCAACCCTGAGGTGTCCTCTACATCTCATCCAATAACCATATCATTCATACAAAAAATCTCAACTATGTGACCAACCTCTCCTTAGCATCACCTTTAAAAAAAATCATCTAACCACAATTTCGTCACCCATGTTTCTTCCACTAGAAAACAACCTAAAGACATACATTAATATTCATCCAAAGAGATGGTTCAACCATCCATACGATACTACCCTTATAAAACATCATATCCTACCACAGGCACAAAGGTTCCCTTATGATAGAACTGGGGTATAACTATACCATTTTCCCAAACTTGATGGTTCTCATTACATCTCAATTACACTACTGAAGAATCTCGCATGATTGATATTCCAAGGAACCAGCATATTTGGTCTATCATCCCCCCGATTCCACCCTTGATTTTTCAGAATCTATCAGTACATAACCACAAGTCGAGTCGTGCCACCAACCATCAATCATCCCATTTAGCCCTCTAATCCAAACCCGCATTAAGTAACATTCTTTGTGTCCCATTATCAAGTTACAAACATCCACCTATATAACTTATATCCCAATGCACTAGGAACATTATTCGATGTATCTCTTTGGTTTCCTTGAAGGTTCAATGATACCAACTCCCTAAACTTGATTCAGAATAAGAAAAACTCATCATTCCTCATCCAAACCACACACATTAAGTTGTGAAGAAAGTAACATTTGGGAATGGAACTCTCACCCCTGTTCTGATACACACTGGGCCAAACTCACCAAGATACATTCTACTATAGGTTACACAAAAAAAGTAACGGTACTTGTAACTTGAAACTAAGATCCATGAAATCTATCTAGGATCCCACAAATACTCGCAAGGTCCATGCTCACAAGGTCACCAAAACCCATGCATTATCCTTAAGGTCCATCATGAAATCCATACATTCAAGGCCAACCAGGATTTCCACACTCACCTTACCAAATAGTATCTCATGATTCAAAGGTCTGATACCTATCAAGGGTTACCTATGCACAACTTCTATGCCATATTATAATTAACGAGGTCACACAACCCAAATCTAGGGTCCCAAACTTGTGCACTCTCACTACCCCAAACCACCCATACAGAACACAAGGATTTCCCAGAACCATATTTTTCTAATGTTTTTGAATGTCCTTACCTTATTGATGACTATAATAAAAATAATTCTCCATAACGAATAATCTGATGAAAGATAGATAGGGTTAAACCATACATTTAAAGGATCTTATTCCATTAACCTTAAACAACCCATTTTACATACACTATCGCAATAAGCATCATCAAATATAAATCACTACCCTCTACTATACCTACCACAGATCATGGTCAATATGGGGTAACTAATTTACTTGATCACATGTATTTCATCAAACTCCTCTTTTTAAACCATTTGATATTTCACAATGATAATATTCTCTTTCCTTATTTCAAAACTCATTACATCTCTCATTTATAACACATTTACACCTTTCATTAGGAAATACTCATAAAAAAGTTTCCCATCTCCATGAAATATTTATAATTTAGACACCATTCAACCTTATCAATTTAGAACAAAAAAACATAACCGGTGTATAACGTTTCATTCACACATTATTCCTTGACTATTAATTTACATTATTTTCATTCACCTAATTTCATTACCTTTATGAAGAACCATTTACCTCCAAATGTTTCATGGAAGTAAAATTTAATCTACTCGGTAGGCCCCACACACCCACCCTGGGTGTTCCAATAATTATGCATGCCACCTATGTCATTAGGTTCCTAAAATGATCCAATAATGAACAACCACATGCCATTCCAACTATGAAAAAAATATCATAAATTAATCACATTACAAAATGTGTGAATATCTGAATGGTGAAAGTTCACTCAACTATAATAACACATACCTAGAAAATCAATTCCCACTCGGGGTTACATGCATTTTCCCTCGTACATGGGTTAGCTACTCCCAAGAAAGAACTCATTACCAAGGCCCAACACTTGTTAGCCTCTAATCTGCCATTCTAAAATAGTAAGACAAAATAATGAGAAAGGAAACTTCACTGATACCACTTTGTATCATCCATGAATCAAAATCCACTAATTTGGTTCCCCAACCCAATTCTTCACATGACCTCAAGTACGCCTCCCCATAAGCCAGAGGTTTCTGACTAGTAGTGATGGTCTAATAAGTCATGTGGGAAGATAATACCCTCTTTACTAGAGTAATCCCTTGTAGAAAAATCTATAAATAGAATTAAAAATTAAAAACCTATCAAAAATAATATCCTACATCTCCCAAAATTGGGTTTAAACCACAATTCAACATTAACCAATTTATGACATGCTAATGGTGCTAATTTGAATAAAACCCAAAATGAAAAAATGGATAAATTCCCAAAAAAGGTACCAAATCCATGTCTGAATCTCCATCCATGTATATCCCATGTCTAGATAAACATCCTTGCTGAGGGACTTTTCTTTTTTCCTGACCTGCAATAATTAAATCTTCTCGGGTTCTCAATAGCGGCCTGAACATGTTGTGATTACCAAACTTAGCTGGCCACCACCAATGGTGTCTATAAAATATCTAGTCTAAGTGGATAGTGAATCCAAGTAGTAAATAACTAAAAAGTAACCAGGGAAAAACCGGTATCATTAGTTAAAATTCATTACATTAACCCTAAATATCATTATTATCATTTCTATCTTTTATTCCATATTTATTACTCAATCCATTTTCATCACGTGTTCCATGGGATTGACATATTTAGCATACACACATGGGTATAAGGAAATCAATATCTATGAATAATTGAATATGTTAAGTCCCTATCTCACTAGGGATAAACATATCACATGAACAAATTTTACTCACCTTGAAGCCTTGGTACATGTGGATTGCAACCGTTAGGGGAATAGATCCTCCATCCCCTTCCTTAACTAGTGCATTTTGGTGTGATGTTTAGAGCCTCAGTCTAACTCGACCTGTGGGTGTTGTGCCTCTTGTCAGTTCCCTACTCTACCAAGCCATGTTCACATGTATATTTATCAATTCACCATATACATTTCATATCACAACCAATCCAAATAGGAATAATATTCCCATACCATAGAAATGATAATTGATATTATTCCATAACTCATAAACACATTTGTCGTTACATTACATAGTTGTTTAGATCAATCATCATCCTTGTGCCTTAACCCATTAAGTATGTTAAACAATTTCCAAATATTAGTCCATATTCAGCAATCACGATACATTATCCCATGAGACCATATATCAGTTCATAAGTACAATTCTTATATCATATATCATGACCCCATTATTACATTCAACCCACTAGGTATATCCCAAAATTCTAATGCATTAACTCATTACACATATTCAATAATGCCATTATTAAATATCATTTAACATACTCACCATTTCTCATTAAATTTCCTATTTACAAGTTTACCATTTCATATGTACTAATACTCATAGGAATTTATAACAAAATACATTAACCATTCGATATAATCTCATTTAACCCAATTTTCCCATTTTCTTGTTGTTCCAAACAACCCCTTATTACATTATCAATCATAAGACCAACTACCCATGAACCGGATTGATCATAAAAATTACCCAACCATTGTGCTCATCTTAGGCTCTACCTAAGAACAATATAACTCAATTATTAATATTTCCATTATCCAAGTTCATCAAGATCATTACACACCATGGGTGGCCCTAGATTAGTCAAATTGGAATCAATGCTTCCCACGATGATCATAAGGGGTTCAATTTTTTATTTATATGAAAATTTTACCAAATATCACTAATGGAACCAATATAAAAATAAGGAAAAGACAAAAATACAACCTCACATGCAAGAATCTATATAAAAGCTATGGAATAAAACTTTTATAACACCTACCTAGAATCCAATGATGAAATCACTCTTAAACATAGATTTATATAATAATCCAAACCCTCTTGAGATTCCACTCTAGGTTTCATTAAAAAAGGCATATTAGATCTTCGTTATGAAATGAAATAATCTCTAATCTCTAATTTAGAAAAGAGAGAAAAGAGGAAGATTGGTATTCGCTAGATCTTTGATCCGCAACTAACAGCACTCCAAATGACAAAGATATGAGGGAGATTGATCCATTGAATATATTGAGGTTTTTTTTGGGAATCACTAGGGATATAGGTAAGAGAAATGGGTGAAAATGGATGGGGATATAAAAAACATGTAATGATAAAATTGTAATGTTTTCAACTTTTACTAGGTCGCACGATTTACCCACATGGTTTTCCAAACCGTGCACAAAGTGTGTGAATTATACTTTCAATGAAATGTGAGGTCTCATAGTTACTTGGGGTTCTATACATAGTTTAACTAATCATGCTCCATCTATTCAGGATTCTAGTATCTTAAGTTTCATGGTTTGGCATTTCCCTTGCATGGTTTTCCCTAACAGTGTACAAATCGTCCAACATGCTTGGAAAGATCATTTTCCATTATATTTCAATTTCTAAAGCCTGGGAACACCCCTAATACTCATCAATAACTCTAGAAACACTTATTTATTCAAAAATAATAAAATTAAACTAAACAAAAAATGAAAAAAAATCCATAAAGATATCTGGGATCTTACCCTAATATTCTTAGATTCGTAGATGATGGACATAGGAATAATTAAGGAAGGAAAATCTATAATCATTTCCCAAATGATTTATCAACCATACCTTATGGATAAAATAATTTCTAATTAATGATATGATGTGTAAATTCATAAAAAGGTCGAAGTTATGAGAAGGAGAAAATCCTTAGAGTTTCAAATCGATGAGGAATGATTTGTAAGATTTGGGCCATGGATATATGTATCATCCAATCTAAAGATAATGAAGTAACATCTAAATGATACACATAGATCAACCTTATACATTCATATAGGGAGAATAAGTATTTTTCAGGATCTTTGGGAGAACTATTTGTGGGAAAATATGAATAAATAGATCACTGAATGAATCGACGTGTTTAGTATGTCAACAGGTGAGTGATGAAAGAAAAAATTATAAGGGGATGATGAAGCCATTACCTATAACAACATGGAAATGGGAAAAATCACCATGGAATCGGTCAACATGATTCTAAATGAATCTAAAGGAAACAATACTATATGGGTTACTATGGATAATCTTACAAAGATAGTTCAATTTATCACAATTTGGATGGACTTCTCATTTGATCAACTTCACTAGAATAAATTAGTGAAGTGGTAAGGATTCAAGGATTACCTCTATCGATTATATCAGATCGAGGTATGATATTCACCACCATGTTCTTGGAAAGTATCCATCATTCTATAAACACATAGTTGAGCTTATGTATGGCCTATCATCCTCAACCTAATGGCCAATCTGAAAAGACTATTAAGACACTAGAAGACATGTTGGGTACATGTTCTATAGACTTCAAAGAAGGATGTGACCAACATCTTCCTCTAGATATGTTATCTTACAAAAAATGTTTCCACTCGAGTATCCAAATAACACCATATAAATCCTTTTATGGGAAAAGATGTAGAACACCAACATGCTTTGATGATGTTGTTGAACGTATACTACTAGGACATGAAATAGTCAAAGAAATGGTGGAAAAGGTGAAAACCATTCAGTAACAATTTTAGGTTTCCCAATGTCCTATAAATATTTATTCAAACAATCATTGATATGACCCATAGTTTAAGGTTATAGAAATTATATTAACCACAAATCTGAATGGAGGAGGATCAAGAGATTTGCGAAGAAATGAATGTTAAGTCCTAGATGCATCGTCCCCTTAGAGATTCTAGATCGAGTCAGAGCTATAACTTGTGGACATGCACTTACACCTACTATTTCTCAAGTACATGATGTATTCCATGTATCCCAATTAAGTAAGTATATATTAGACCCTTCACATGTAAGCAATCTATAGGTTGTATATTTGGAAAATGGTCACCCTTACGAGGAGCATCCTGTGAAGATATTGGACTGTATAGATAATGTTATAGCCAAATATACTACTCACCTGGTCAAAGTAATATTATGGAACCATAAGTTTCAATATGAAACATAAGAACAAGGGGAAGTGATAAATGAGAAGTACCCTCACCATTTTTCACTATAGTATGTAAAACAAAATTTCAAGGGTGAATTTCATAAGAAGGAAAGAATGTAACAACCCAAAATTCTATCAATGAAACTCCATTTTGATAATTATTCCATTGAGAATAAATCACCAAAAATAACATAAAGAACACATTATAAACATTATATGTGAAGAAGGATTGAAATAAGTAGTATTTCGGGAGGATAAGAAACCAATACTAATGAAATAATAACTTGACTATTAAAATAGTAACATGACCATTACGAATAGTAATATGAAAAATGGAATAGAAAATTGATTACAAAACAATAAATAAAATTTATATATCTTATAATAAAATATGGAAAAATTATATCATATTATAAGTTAATAAATTTTTTAGAAATGATAGATTAAGTGGTGGTATTTTGGTAAGTCATAAATATGTAATTAAATTTTAATAATTATTATAATGAATTAAAATATAATGTTTTTTCATAAAAAAATATTTATATTTTTTTTAATATTTTAATATAGTTTTAGGGGACCAAAATTAATTCTTCCATGTGTCATAAAATCGAGAATAATTTTAAAATCGGTATTTTCTTTTGAATAAATAATGATTTTAATTAAAAATTAAATATCTCATATTTAGAAAATTATTTTCATAAAATGGAGTTCATTATTTAAATCTACATTTCAAAAAATTATTTAGGACTAGATTTTGGTATTTTTCTAAAATGGATTATTTTTGTGAATAGTGAAATACGATAATTTATGATATCAGCTAAATACAAAAATTATTGGGTCATAGATTATGTTTATATGATATAATCCCATAATCTAGAACTATGATTAATTATTTTAATATATTTAGTCATAAGGTTTAATAAATTGATAGTAATAAGTCAAAATAATAATGTAATGAATAAAATAAAGAAAAAACACCCCTCTCCTTCCCTATAACTACCACCCCTCACCACCTTATATAATCACACATTCCAAGACTTTAAAATTTTCAAATTATATTTTGATACTCATTACAATCCCATCCCCCACATCTGAGATCCATTTTTCTAAATATAATACCAAATCTAATTTCCCTAAGGAGGTTCTCAAGGAGTATAAGTTCAAGTGATAAAATACTCTTCTATATTCATTTAATTTCTTTTCAAGTTATTTTATATACTTATTCTCTACTCACCTAACCTGATTCAAGTAGAATTATAACTTTAATATCTTATATATAATATAATTTTTTTAAGTTAATGTAATAATAAATCATCAAACATCTTCCCCACTCCCTTTTAATCTAAAAATGAAAACATCATCTGTGAGGTGTTGATTTATTTCCTTCAAGGATGATAACTTTTCATTTTACATTAACACTTTCAATGATAGACTTAAAAAAATTAATGGTTGAAAATGAATTTAAAATATATTCAGTAACATTTTTTTGTTTTGTAACTAACTTGTATACATAGTATTAAATAATAAAACAAAATGAGTTTATCATAATTGAAACCCTTCAAAATTAATCTAAACGATTATCATTAAAATGTTACCTAATAAATCATCCTCATATATAGAAAAAATATAAAAGAATAATTAAATATTTTTATGTTCACTGATAAGTTATAATTAAAATGTTTAGTAATTATTTCCATCTTACATGATCTTCAATACTTGTATACAAGTAAACCGATCCTAAAAACTGATAAAACAAACACTCCAGAATGATGAAACTAAATTATAAAACTTATTATAATTTCAATTAATGAACTTAATAAAATTATAATAAATAATATATATGTATAATAGCTTATTGGTTTTTTAATAAATGTATCTAATTTTAATATTTATGATATTAAAATAACAAAATTATTAAGACATATGTTAATGGTATTCTCAAACCTGATTTCCTTGCTTTGGGTTAATCCTCTTTGGTTACAATTTTCTTGTGTGTATATTATATTAATATTACTCAAATATATATTAATTTTCCTTCTTTTTTTCTGGGATATAAATTCTTCCAATATGATTTTATGAAAAATTAAATGATTTTTCAAAAAAAACTCTTTTCTATTAATATATGTTTAATGTGGTATTTACGATTATGTAAATGTTATGATGTGACATGTGAGCCTAGAATTATATAGTTATATAATGTATTTTTTTAATGTGATGTTTCTACAGAGATAATATGAAATATGTGTGAACATGATTCTTTATTTTTTTCAAAGTGATGATTTTATGATGATGCACAGATGTTATGCTTGAACATGATGATGGTTTTGTTCAGAACTATGTATGGTATTTGAACACTGAAAAATGATGCCTTATTTTTATGAATTGACACATTGTATACCTTTATCTAATTTTTCCTCTCATTGTTATGATTATAATATCATACTTATGTAATAATTATTATTCTTACACAATGAAATATTGATTCATGTTCTCATATATTATCTTAATAGGACTTTAGATAACCCATTTATATGATATATATTGTTGGGATACCAATAATACTAAGGAGTATAGGTATTACATAGAAATTATAGTGAAGGTGTTAAATAATTTTTATTATTTATTATGTAAATTTTATGTATGGTCCCAATTTTCCCAAGACACTAAACCTTTGGATCCTAGTTTTATAACATTGTTATAGTATTTACTTTTAAAATGATGTAATTTTACTATAATAAAAAATAGGATCACTATTGAAGAATATTTATATATTTCATAATTATTTAACCCAAAGATATAAACACTAAAATCATTCTACGTAATCCTTAATCCATAACAAGGATACCACATACTATTACATAATACCTCTTTCCTCTAGAATTTCATCTATAATCGCATCATTAGCATCAATATAACTATTAAATGTACCACTATCCGAATTATATTTTGAATCCTTCCACATAGGAAATTTATTTTCATAATAACCATTCATTCAGAATGTAAAGCTTTTAAACTATCATTATTTCTTATGGAGGCCAATATTCTCATTCATTACGATAATTAAACTCATTAATTTCCCATTTCAGTCACTTTCTATGTGTTCTTATTTTTCAAAATCAACATATATTCATGTTCAATTAATACATTAACATAGGTGATTATTTCCACATTATAAACACAACAGAAACTGAATTTAAATTCTTCTAGGGACTCTATTACAAAAACTCTCAGTGAACTCATTCCTTCCCTTTGTCGGTGAGTCTAATAGTTGTTTGAGGTACACATTGATAATCATTTTCTTTGAAAACTGATTGGGCATGATCACAATTTCCTACAATTAACTAAAAAAATCATAGGGTGAGAAAATCATAACATAATAGAAACCACATAATCATGATAAATTACTTATATGATGTCTAAATAATGATTCCTACATTTATGACATCATATTTTTATCCAAGGATATTAATATCCATCTTCTATTTAAATCCTTCAAACTGATTTGTAAAGATTTTGGGAATTCCCAAGGCAAATCCCATGGGAGTGTCAAAGTAGTTGTGCAGTAGGGCCCGTTTTCGTGCACCATTTCTTGATCGAGTCTAGATCAATATGGTGTTTTTGGGATGTTACCCCTATGCACATATATACCATATCCACATCTACTTGTAGTATCTATATAGGTATTTATTTCTAGTAAACCACTATCTTTATCATTTACCAAATTTCAAGGACATTTTCCTATATTATAACTCATCGTTTGATTTATCCATTGAGACACCCCTTGGAATGTCATAATAAATTTCCATAGGGATATCCCTAATGTTTTCTCGTATAAGATTATAGATTTCTACTAAAAATTTCCTTTGATACCAACTATACTAGACCAAGATTAACATAAATGGATATTACATCATTTTAGATGAATATTTAGCGCGTATTAAAAAAATGCATGTGAACCGTAATTGTTTTGTGTGTTTTGAAACATGGAACACATTCTCCTGGATTTGTAAAATATCTTCTTCATCTCCCTTAATGATCTTCTCTTTTAGTACCCCAGCTTAAAACCATTCATTTTATCCTGTGGGAAAGGAAACATAATAATGGGGTGAGCTCAAATTCCCAATAAGGGAAACTAGACGAAATACATAATCCTAACATGGAAATAAGGGTATAAGAACATGAAGTTAACATTTGAATATCATAACCTGTATAAAAATATCATAATCATGAGACATGGAAAAATATTTGTAGTTTATAAGACATGAATAATAATATAATTAATTCCATAAACCATGTGATAATATCAAAGGCATAAGACATATAATTTTTGAAGACACATAAATACGTAAAATCATTCCCGATAATTTAAGGCTCATTGTAAAAAACTTATCTGGGAACTACACCTACCCGGTGGGACACAACACAATCCCCAGTCATATTCAATTCCTTATAAGTGACCAGGTTTTCCCATCTTCCGATACTAGATCGAGTTTCCCCATCTTCCCATAATGGGTTTCGTTCTTTTAACTTCCCACAGTGGATCAGGTTTCCCCATCATACCATAGTGGATCAGGACCATTGACTTGATTATCATCATTATCTTATTAGATATAAATATTAACCATTTCATTGGATGGAGATATCGTACCCACCCATCACATAATAAAATCATATATACATGTGCTATAAGATAATAAAACACACATCATATCATGAACCATAAAAGAGATTTTTTTTTCATAAACATAATTTCAAATCTAATGGCATGAAATTGTTATCATAAAAATTTAATCATATCATAACCTATGGAAAATATATATTTTTAATAATTATTTCATCCTATAAAAAGTTTTGAAAGTAAGCCATTTTTATAAGAACATTTCATTGTATAACCCATTATATAGATACTAGATTCACAAACATCAGGACATCAAAACATATACCATTCAGAAAAATAATTTGAATGGTGTCCTTTGATAATTTCCCCAGTATATCATAAACTATAACTAAGGATTTCATCTTATGTAGAAAATGATTTTGAAAGATCATTTAGATCATGAATTTTCGTTGAAATTAAAATTTTAAAACAAATAACTTTTTCAAGAACCTTTTCCTAGAATATACATTGAAAACATAGAAAGGAATAATGAATAACAAATTTAAAAAAATGAATAAAATATCGATTATTATTTGAAAAATTATTTTTAATACATAAATCATTTTGAAGTCCATTTTCCTTTAAAATAACCATGAAAACATATAATGAATCTTGGAAAAATTATAAAAACGTTTTTCAATGAAAATGCATTGAAATAATAAATAGAATATTTGAAATCATTGAAATAATTTTCTTTTAAAACCCCTTTAGAAAACTAATGAAATAATCTTTGAAAGTCATTTAAAACAACTTATTTAACATATTTTTTTTGAAATACCTTTTTCTTTGAAACCATTTCAAAATCATTAAATTTACATAATATATAGGGAAAAATATTTCTTTAAAAATATCCTTACAAACATACAATGAAATAATCAAGTAAATTATGTTCATGATGACAGTTAAGTTTTTAGATTATGAACATTTATTTTTCACCTTAAATGTATAGAAATTTTCTATAATTTCTTATACTTCTCAAATCGATTACATAGTGAAAATATAGGGGTTGAAGTGCTCTAGTATGTCATGGAGAAGTATTTTATCACTTTGTAAAATTTAAAATTTTTCAGGTTCTCCAAAGGTAGGTCATTGATGAAAGGTAGTAATAGTGAGTCATGATGGTAATTCACTACGGTGAGTCGCAATGGTGAGTCGTTATGGGGAGTCGTGATGGTTATTTAAGATAGTGATATGTGATGGTGACTCGTGATGGTGAATAACAATAGTAGATCACCAAACGGTAGCTTATCCAGCAGTGATTCATCCAATAGTGTGTCTTCCAATTGTGAGTTTTCCATCGAAATCTCATCCAATGGTGATTTATCCAAATATGATTATTCCAATGGTGAATCATACAATGGTAATTCATTCCAACATTGATCCATGAATTTTTTTCCAACATCCTATAGTTTCACCCATTTAATGTTTTCTTTGACATTAAATGAGTTTAATACCATATTCAATGGTTTTTGGATCCATTTATAATCATATCTATCCCCTTAGAATCCGAATCTTCCTTTATCTTCTAAATAGTGTGTACTTGGTAAAGATCCCCATTTAATGGATTTTAAAACTATTTCACTCATTGATTGGGGATTTGGCCTTTCTAAAGAAGTGATATTCTATTCCCTATACGGTTTCACTTTCTGTTGGTGTGAGATGCTTCAATCCTTCCTCCCCCCTGAGGAGTTGTGAAATTATATTTTTTCCTTTAGATCATGGTTTCCCAGAAGTCAATTCCTACTACATGTGTGCCCTCTTCTTTGGTGCAAAAAGAGAGTGTGGATCGCTTCTTCTTCTAGGTAGGTTTTCCTTTGTATTTATCAATTTTCCAACATGTGGGGTGGGTGTATGAATGTATCCTTGGGATTATAGTTGAATCCAAATTCAGTAAAAAAACTGAATCGGTTGCAAATATATAAATACGGGCTGGGGAATATGACTTAGGATTATATTGTTTTATTGATACTTTGATCAAGATTTTGAATTGAATGGGATAACTACCCACTGAAAATCAAGATCAGTGGCATTCATTGATTGTGAAAAAAATATATTTTGGGTTACTTGTTTTTTTATTGAACCATTGTTATGAAAAATTTGTTAACTATGTAGACTCAGTTAATAAGTGGATTCCCCATGATCAGTTTATTTATATAATAAACCCTGAATTAACAAGTTGAAATTGAGTGAGGAATTCCTTGTTAAAATTGAATATGCCTTACTTGGTTTGTGTGGTGGTTTTCTATGTGTGGAATTGTTCTGACATGTTTTTATTAGGGCTTTTCACATGTATTTGTGATTTTGGGAGGTTTTGGTGGTGAAATGGAATCTCAGGTTGGGAGATTGTTAATTAAGGGATGTATGGAAAGTGTTGTATAGTAGGGTTGTGATCAGGTTATGAAGATATGTGTTGTAGGTTGCATCTACGAGTTGAATGTTTTATATATTGATAGGATGGATTGGGTGGGGATACTTTGAATAATGGTTATATGATTGGATGGCATGGGTGATAAATGGAGTGGAACCTGTAGTGGGTTAATTTACCAAAGTTCTTCTTCCTCAATGTGAATTTTCTATGTGGATTGTTGTCTATTATGTCTATTAGTTTCGCAAGTACTTAAGGAATTAATACATGTATTTTTTTTATAAATAATCAGAATTGGTTTAACGAATTGGATGTTGGAATAATTTGAGTTTTAGATTCTTTGTGTAGTTGTGAATTTAGAGGTACCAGAAAGGGCGATATTGTGAGTTGGTGATTTTTTTCAAAACCCATAGGTTGGGAAGGAGTTTTTGGTATTTTATATATATAAATTTATTTTTCATTGTGATTTATATACACACCCCACCCTAGTTGAACCCTGTGTTCCAAAAACCCCAATTGTCATGGGGGATGATGTCTTTACCCAACATCCTGGTAGGAGGATGGATGGATGGACACTCTATCTTCCCTACTATTTCCAGGTGGCAGTAGCCCAAGATTTATTAGGTAGGTTTTGGTTTGTGGGGACCAGGTGTGTGCAGGTGAGTTGTGATTTACCAGGTATCTCCGAGATGAGATGTGTTATGTTTTCCCAAGTGTCTTTAGGGTGAGATGTTTTGTTATTTCCCAACTGTTTTTAGGATATGATGTTGTATGTGGCAGATTTTCCTGTAGATGGGATGGGATATGAGATGGGGCCAAGGTTTCTATGGGAAAGATGTGATTTGGCTAATGGACTTGGTGATGGGATGAGGTGTGGTTGTGAGTCCCAGGTGTGTGTGGTTGAGTTGTGATATGGTGTGTTCAAAAGAGGTGGGAGCACCAGGATGTTATCTATTAGGGTGTGAGATCATATAATGAGTGCAAAAGTGGTGAGGCCCTTTTATTGATGTGCATTATATTACCTTACTTTAATTGTGTTATTTGGTAGGCATGAGTTGGTGGGGTAGGGGTTGTGTGTACACCTTATATGTTGTTTGGATCTGTTTTTTTCTCATAGGGAAATTAGTATGATTCTTTCACATGTGCACGATAGCCCTTGTTTTTCATGCAGAGTATATATGTATTCTCGACGTACATTTATACAACTACTTTATAGTTTCGAAGAGGATTACATGGACCATAATGGACCTTTAGAGATTAGAATTTTGGACATTTCCTTTGTCTCTACTTTGTTTTAATTTGGATTCTTTGGAGTTTTATTGCATTGTAATAGTTTTATTTTAAACATGCATGAGTGATGTATTTTGGATTTATTTTATAAATATCTTGGAGTTGTTTTGAGGTTGATATATCTTATCTCCTGATCCTATTTTTTATAATAAGGGAAATGCCTCCCATTTTGTGGTGTTGTATACAATTAGTACTGGTCACCACCTCAGGGCCCACTGGAGGTGGGAATCGGGGGTTATTATCTTTCATTATTCATTTCCATGCTAGGAGGGACATATTTGGAGGAAGTGGTTCATGAAAAGTTCCAGTATTGGAAAATTACAAGAATATTACATTTAATAAAAAAAATTAATTAGTTAATATATGGGAAAATATGTCCTTTTAAATTCATAGTGCACCATTTTATAAATCTTTTTTTTCAAACACTGGTTTTGAAAGAACACATATTTCTAATAGAAACGAGAAATAAATTCATATTTCCATAAAAACATTTTCTTAATTATCTTAAGTAAAAAAAGAGCGGAAAATTATACTAATATGTGAAGATAAAATGAATAACCATAAGGGAATAAAATTAAAGAGTTTTCTTGAGATTTGGATCATATTATATAATCAATTGAACCGGAATCATAAACAATCTCAATAAGGGATGAGATTATAGAAATACATTATTACCACTTTGGTAACCTTTAATCATAATAACATAAAATGAATAAAATTACATGAAGCTAAAAATATCATTAAAATAAGGATATTCATGATATAACATGCAAAAGGTAGTATATACACCACATAGAAAAATATTGGTTCATGACGATGGCATGTGTCTCAAAGATGAATAATTGAGACCAAACTACTTTTCTTATTTGGTAAGTTTTGAAGCATAAATCCCATGATATAAATATCATAAAATGGATATTTAAATGATCATAAATTTAACTATAAGAATCATAGAATAAATCCATTGGAAGTATACACACCACAAAAACAAAATAATTGATGAATAAGGAATGTACCTCACAGAAATAAAAGTGAGATTAAATTCCATTCACTTAGCTATTTAATTTTTTCATACACATTAATGTTACATTTTGGGTAATGTCTAATTTGTTTCTCATCTGTGTTTTGGATTATTATTCTTCATCATGTTACTTAGATCATTATTTACTTATTTTTATAATTTAAATAATGATATAAATATAATATATATTCCTTATATATGTAATTATAATAATAATAAAATATATAAATAGGAAATGTAATACACCGTTCATGGAGACAGTAGCTTGTACATACGCATGAATGCTTTTACCATTTTTTATCATATTAAAAGAAAGTAAGTAAATGAAATATATGTATATATATTTATAATATAATTAAATAAGAATTAATATTTCATATATATCATATAATTTCACTAAACTAATCCTTAATGCATATCATGTAGAGTGTGAACATATCAAATCACTTTGAGGAGGTGGTAGTCCACACATGCCCGAAGATGTTATCATATTTACCCAAAATACAAATTATGTAGTTATGTTTTTATATAATAATTCGAGATGAATAATTACATAATATATACAATATATATCAAATAAAGATAGATACTCCATCATCATTCCTAGCCATGAGAGGTGGTAAAGGAAAAATGAACAATGTCATTTCGTGAGGCGGTAGTTCATCGTACACAAGAACGATAAGATCATTACCCATTATATGGATGTGTAAGTGAGGGTCAGTTCGAAACATAGAATGAAAACATATAATTATATTTACGATAATAAGGATATTATATAATCCTATAATAAAAATATTTTAGGAGCTGGATGATGAAAATAAAACAAAGGAGCTTGAGAAAGGATGTTACCACTTTTTTAGGTAACTCCTTTTGGGTTTATCTCAAATGGATTTATTATAAGGATTTATTCCCAAAGGGTGGATTCTAGGATTTAGGAATGGATTTCAGGAGATTATTTGGGCATTTTTTGGTGATATATAGTGACTTATAGGAGTGAATAAGTTGGAGGGTTGACTGCTTTTTAATAGTGGCAGAGGAGTAGCATTATTTTAAATTTTTAAAAAGGGATTTCCACCCACATTTTTTCTATGAAAAGTGGATCCCCTAATGAACCCAATTATATCCAATATAAGATCAGGTCTAGATATGCTTATCTAATTGATTTTAAAAAAGTGACTCGGTTATTTTGGCCCTTAAGGGAAAGGTTTAGTCCCTTATTAAGCTAATTTTCCCCTTAATCATTGTAATTAATCTTAATTAATTTCACTAATATTTTATGTAAAAACTATATTGACCTTATTAATAATTATACATTACATTGATTTCAAATATTGAATCCATTCTTCTAAATTTAACTCACAGAAGTGGTAGAAATTAATTTAAATTTAATCCCTCAAAGAGGAAGACAAAGTGGATATTTAAAGTAAAAATGTACAAAAGTTTACTAAGTTATTATATCCAATTTCAATGTGAAATTGCTTCAAATGACCTAAATTAGATCAATATTTGTAAAACTTTTCTACTAAAACTTTAAAACTAAAATAAAATATAATTTTACCATATAAATAAATTATATGAAAATTCATTTTTGAATTCAAATTCGGTAATTTTATTTGTTCATCAAAAAATAAAACATCATAGTAAATACAAAAACAATTCACCATAAACTAATTTTTATATTTTAATTTCAAAAATGAAGTTTATTTTTTCAAAAAAAATTTAAATGGTTCAAAAATAAAATTTAAAATTGTATAAGCATTAAAAGAAGGTAAAATAACTTTTTAGCACAATACAAATTTTTGTTTATAAAAATGGATTTATTCTTAGCATATGACTATATAATCTATTGGGTGATTATAAAAAATATTGATTGAATATATTATATATAAATTTTCTTAAAAACATTGTTCAAAAGTGTTTTTCTTAATTTATTGAGATAAAATAGTGTTTGTACATAGAAAGATAGTTATCTTAGAAAAGTAATTTCTTTATTTGAAAATAGTCCATATATTCATTTATAGTAATTTATAACAAAAGAATTAATATTATATATGTGTAAATAATTGTTTCAGAATCTAGTAATTTATATTAATATCTTCTATTCCAATGTCTAGGTGGTCACTTAAATAATATTTTAAAAATCACATTAATAATATTTTGTAGTTCAGAAAAAATTCAGTCTTTCATGAAATGAATAATATCGAATGGACTCATTATTATTTTTAATACAATCCAAATATAGTGTTGTGTGAGCCTCTAGATTATCTAAATGTTGTTTTTTGAACACACCTTGAATTAGATTTGCGTATGATTTAATCGACACTTATTTCATTCATATAATATTTTCTATATTTAGTGATGTGTTAAAATAAAAATATTTAATTTAATAAATTAATTCCAAAAATAATTATTCCCAAAATCTCAAGTTGTTACAAACCAAATAATTGATTCACAGAGAAGATGGTTTTACATATCATATTTCTCACATAGGTGACTCAACGATGTAGGTGATTTTCAATTAATTATTTCCAAGATGTAGTCAATCCATGTAGAAAATTATTATAATTGAATTATTGACGTAGCATTTTCATCATATATCCAAATGCTTCACTTAGTGTACTTTTTCAAAAATAGGAAAATTACATAAAACATCCATAAATTTTATATTTATTAGTTTAATTACTTATATATTGTTTAGTCCTAAGGAAAACATTTAAATACAAAATCATCAGTAAAAAATAAAGTCTCTTTTAGATCATGAAAACCTAAAGTACATGGGATGTGTAGGAACAAAATTATTACTCAAATAATATCTCGCTTTTTTATCAATAATTGCATAATACTTTTAAAAATAAATTTAAAAAAATTATATGAATTTTAAAAAAACTAAAAAATGTATATATTACTTTTCAAAAATAGTGTTTCCCCTTTACTTATCCCCCTTAATGTGATAATTGGGATATCTCAATTAAAGTAGAATTAAGAAAATTGTATACCCCAATTTGTGTAAATTAAAAATAATGGTAAATATAAGAAAGACATTATTAATATAGAACATAGTGTAATGAAATATTAAATAGTTATAAATATGATATTCACATTAAGAAAAGAATATAATTAAGTTAAAAAATTAAATATAATAAAAAAAATTAAAGTAGACAACTAATAAATAGATAATAAACAAATAACGTAAAATGAAAAAAAAAATCACTAAGGAAAACATTAGAAATGGATAAAGGTCATTAGATAGTAGAAATAACTAATAAAGACAAAAAAATGGATAATGAAGATTTTAATTAATTTGCAATATGTATTCAAAGACACATACTCTCAACAACCAAAAAAACATATCCAAAATACTAATCAGAAGAACCAAGCTTATGGATATATAAGAATTTATAAGCTCATTTAGGTGGATGTAATTTGAATGTAGGGTCAGTTCTATAGGTAGTATGAGGGTCCATTGGTGAAGGTATCACATCCAAACCTATAATTTTAAAAGCCATACTTCCTAGTACCATAGAAAATTTTACGTGCGGACATTGACCAGACCATCCTAGAATATTTTCATAATAACCTTGATCTTTATAAAAATTATAAAATCTAGTAGGAATAAAATTTAGTCTTTTTAGAGGTTTGGAGGATAAGATTCCTTACCGAAAACACTAATCCACTTGGGAACCTTCCACTTTGGAATTTTTTTTTGATAGATCCCAGAGGCCTCAGAAGAATCAAATACTATTTATCTAGTTCCTCTAAGGGTATATGGAGGAGGGCCAAGAGTTCTTATTCTTCTCATATATAAAAAATGAACTTTCGCACATGTCAATTCTCTTACTGATGTGTAATTTTAAAAACCCAAGTATAATACTAGATTCTTGATGATTCATTAGAAAAATATAGAAAATACC
The DNA here is from genome assembly GCA_963277665.1 of Viscum album. Taxonomy (NCBI): domain Eukaryota; kingdom Viridiplantae; phylum Streptophyta; class Magnoliopsida; order Santalales; family Viscaceae; genus Viscum; species Viscum album. Next base: position 770,025,199 of record OY728135.1, on the reverse strand, counting down.
ATTTCATAGAATAATATTTAAGGATTCATGATGACCAAAATGAATGAAGAAGCAAAGATTAGGGGAGAAAGTTTAGTAGCATATGGACCATATAGAAGTTCAATGAATAGATTATTCATAAATCGGCCCATAGAACCTTACACAATAATTACTTTACCATTTATAGATTGTAATTTCCTATCTATTTTATTTATATTATTAACTAAAAAACAAAGAAATTTTTTAATGGTACTAAATTATGTTTGGGGAACTAGATCACTAGTAATCATAATAAGAACTATATCAACGAGTGCAGCAGTCGGAAAAAGGGGTGGTTGTACTAGAGCGATATGTCTTGTAGGTCTCCTTTCCTATAAGGGTAACATTCACAACTAGATATTCTATAGATTTTGATCTTCATTCCATTTATCAAGATTCATTTTTCCACCCTTGAACTTCTAAATAGACATTTTATAACAAAGTTAACAAGAACTAATGATTCCTGAATACTAAAAAAAGATACCTAAACACTATTCCATGAATATCATTAGAAACATTCAGAATCTCCTTAAAATATCCATAATATTAATCACAATATCCCACCATTAAATTTAAGGAAATGTTAGATCCAATACCACACTTCAAATTAGCTTCTATTGAATATTAAAAATCACCCCAAAGATATATTTTCAACTCTTAAATCAATACTAGTGTGAAAATATCATACATAAGGTATTTAATTTGTGAGGATATATAATTAAACTTTGAAAGAATCTGATCAACTCCATTCTAATAATTCTTTACTGCTAAAGGTTCTAATATGGTATTTTTAGTAGGATTAAACATCTTGATGATCACAAACTAGCTTATCACAACACATCCTAAATTTTGAATGATTTTTTTTATTTCTATCCTAAAGGAGTAAATATCATAAAAAACATATTGAGTCATACCAGATAGCACAAAATTTTTGGAGATGTCACTTTCATATGAAACTATCACTTTATTATCATTAAATTCAGAATTGGTTAGAAATACACCTTCAGATCTCTTACAAGATCATTCATCACCTCAAGTTCCTTTTCACTTACATTATAAATACATTGTTGAAAATGAATAAATATCTAGAAATTCTTGATCAAATCCATTTGTGTTCCCATCATTCAAACTAATTTTTCAAACTCACCATTTGAAACCGGGTACTCCTTGAGTTCTCTCATCTCATCCTTAAATGAAATTATCTCATTTTGAAAATACTTATATTCTATCTAATACTTAAAAAACTCATTCAATGTTCATAGGAACAATATTTAATTTCAAAACCATCATAACTTTTACTAATTGAGGGTTCATCTTCATGTACTGAAGGTGGTGATGGAATAATTGTTGTATGAGAATGGTCAATAATATTTATAACCACATCAAAATCTCTTTCTAAACTAACATGTGATCGATGAATAAATGGATCCACCGACTAATGATTCATTATAGATTTATCTCAAAAAAATTCACTAGAAACACTAGGTACAGTCTCAACATGCCTCTCTTCCGGAACATAAATAGTTTTCTCAACAACTACCTCAACATTATGAACAACCTTAGTAGCTTCAACAATTTGGCTCTGAACATCCTTTTCCACAACATCACTAACCGCTAAAATTAAGGTTTTATTCGGGCAACATATAACATGGGAACCTCTCTAGAAAGAACCATATCATCTATTATTATATACCAATTTGTTGAGGTTTGGAATGGCTTTCCTAGAGACATTATCTCCCAACCAACATGATACAAATAATTTGAAGATGTGTCTAATAAATACCCAACATCCTTCAATAGCACATTAAGGATGGTATTACTATTATAAAATTGTACTACCTCTCCCTCATTTTGATCCACTTCTTATTTTTTTTCTTCAGAATAATGGAGACCATCCAACCATAAAGGTAATAGTTCAAATTATTTTTCCCTTCATACCAATAAAATGTAAACCGAATCATGTACCTTGAAAAGTATAGATTTGAACTTTTCTTGATGATATATAAGACATACATATTGAAAAAAAAAATTCTCTATCTCATTAACTATCTAGGCTATCCAATTCGGAAAAAAACATAAAAATAACCTTTCACTCAGTAGGTAAATCCCTCACTAGATTCTTATAAAAAGAAGTAGTTTGGAGTAAGAACATTAACACTTTAGCTGGTCCTACTGAAATTTTTCCAACAATCCCCTGACTAAATATAAATTCCCCCTCATTAAGACAATAAAAATTCTCAATAAACTCAAATAAAACAACTAGTGCATCATTAAAACTTGTATTCAACAAAAAAACATCGTTTTCATAGTGACGTATATTTTGGAATTTTTTAAAAACACATTTACCTATTTTTTTAAAAAAATAGATTAATTTTTAACAAAACATTTACCGACCTTTAAACTGAATAATCGTCTTCAGAAATATCCAAATATACATCATCCAATACATATGGATGATCATTCTAGTAATAACTCTACAAAATTCAGGGCTTCGGTTTTCTTTCTTAAATGAACTGCACCTCCCTTAATCTCCACATTTATACATTCCCTTGAAATAAATTTTGGTTAATGCTCGAGTGATGATTGAGAGGTTAGGGCTGATAGATCGGCTTTTGGAGGAAATAGTGCATGTAAAATGTGAAAGGGTGGAGAACCAATTGGTGTTAATTCATGGCATGAATTAACAAAGGGCATAAGTACTACGTTCAGTTTTTGGTCGATTCTTAATATATACTAAATAAAAAAATCAAAATAAAGACTTTTATTTTATAAAACTGTAATATTTAAAAATTGAAATATAATAGACAAATTTAATTTACATAAATAATTTTAATTAAATAGTAATAAATAGATCATAAATTAAAATTTATCAAAAGAATATGGATTAAATTCAATTAAATTTGAATAAACCTAATTTTATTTTGATAACATCAAAACAATCACACGAATGGGGTTTATAAAAAACTTGTTGTAACTGATTTAGATTAGAGATAAAATCAAGAGTAATAAGACATTTTGGAGTATTATATCTCAATAAATGAATAATTATAACTATATACTTCATACTATAATCATTTATTGGATTCATTGAGATATTCATAGCACAAGTGTCATCACATATGATTGATACTTGACTATAATATAATACTGAATCCATTAAGTTTTCTTTTTTATCATACATAAAACCTATGAATGACAACTCCTAATAGAAATAAATAATGCTTCAGTAATAGATAATGAAACTTAGTTTGGTTTCTTACTAGACAAAAATACCTGGTATTTACCTATAAATTGGAATGTTCTTAAATTACACTTCATATCTAGTCTACAGCCACCAAATTTGGCATCTAAATATGACGTAAAACTAAAATAAAAAGTTTTTGGAAACAATAAGAAGGATAAATTACCCTTTTAAAATACATTAATTTGTTTTGGATGTTTCTAAATGAGATTCCATCAAACTTTCAAAAAATATTGCACATAAACATACTCTAAACATTATATTTGGTCTACTGGCAGTCAAGTATAATAGATTTTTAATTATTCCTATTTATATCTTATTTCCAACTGGTTTCCCATATTTATACAACCTTTTCATTCGAGATCATATAATTTTTTGTACTTTACCACATTCACGTGAAAATCTATTATGTAATCCATGTTTTTATTTTCTTTGAATCAACACATTCTCAATGTATTTTTGATAATTATAATAACCTAAAAATAATTCTAGTCACCCATCATCGATATTAAAAATTATTTTTTATGAATTTTGAAATTTTATTAATCATTTTGGTAGTTTTTGAACCAAAAATTACATCATCAACATATATCATAATTAAAAAATATTTGAAGATGAGTTTTTCTTAAATAACATAGTATCCTCCACGGCCACTGAAAACCAATTTTATAATAGAAAATAACATAAATGTTTCATTACAATATTTGGGTTCTTGGTTATGTTCATAAATAAATTTAGTGTGTTTAAAAACAAATTTTGGATAATGACTAATTTCAAAAGCTGGAGATTTTTCAACATAAACTTCCTCTATAAATATAATTCAATAGATAATGTTTTACAAAAATATGACATAATATGAAATTCAAGAATGATTTATTGGATGGAAAAATACTAATGTATTCTAATATAGATACAAGTGCTAAGGTCTCTTAATAATGTATTCCTTCTTCTTTTCCATGCCCATTAGCAATTACTATGGACTTATTATGAGTTATCACAACCTGATCATCATATTTATTCCTAAAATTTAATTTTTTCTAATCACTTGACAGCTAGAGGTTGTATAATTTAATACTAAAACATGTTTCCTTTTTTATTGATAAAACTCAACATCTATCTTCTATGTATTCATTTATAGACTCAGTATTTAGTTGATATATAGAGGAAGAAAATTCTACACGGCTCCCTATACCCCTTATGGACCTAGTCCCTTCATCTAAACATCCTAGAACTACTTCTAAGGGATGGTTTTTAATATTTCATAGAAGTTTAGGCTACACACTTTATGGTTCACTGGTATGAACCTATTTCTGATCTCTTTCTGCAAAATCATGTTGAAAGTCAACATTATTTTTTATTTTCAGAGAGAGGTTCATGTCTAATGTTTTTTTTATTCAACAGTATTTTATGTTTTTTTGAAAAATATATTTTATTTTGAAGTAATAAAACATCCAAATAATATTCCTTCATCATTTTTTGGATCATATATACAAATACAATCCTAGGTTTTTAGAATATAAACCATGCAAACAGATACTAAAAATTAACCACCTTTTGGATTAATATTATTCCTTATCTAATAGTACTTTTCCCTAAAATAATCTTTATTGGAATTCTATTTATGAAATAATAAGAAGTATTTGTAACTCCCTCCCAAAATAACTAGGAATGATATTTTCACATAAATTTTTTCTAAGAATTTCTTACGAAGTATTATTCCTCAATTAAATGACACCATTCTATTGAGGTGTCTTGGGGGAAGAAAAATTATGTATCATGACATGTTTTGATTCATATGAATTGAACTCATGGTTTTAAAATTATCCTATATGGTAACTTCTTAAAGAAATAATTTTGGAACATTCTATTTTTGAACCAATTCAAAAAAAACTTGTATAAATTTAATAGGATTCACTTTTAACACATAAAAAACCCCACGTAAAAATAAAAAAATATTAATTAAAACTGAATTAAAATATTTCACTCTTTGGTTTCCAACTCCATATGGTCCAATAATAACATATGAATAATTTATAAGTGTATAGAAGTAGAACCATCATTAATTGGTTTAAAATACTTCTTGTGTTGCGCTCACATTTTGAATTCATCACATAGTTTCATTTTATTTAATTTAATTTTAGGTTAATTTGAAAAAAATATATATTAGATAATTTTTTCAAAGAATAAACAATACAATTTCACAAATTCTATTCCAAACCCATATTCATCAATTATAGAAATTAAATAGTTCACTCTTTGCCTACTCAAATAATTAAGATATAAAGTATAGACATTTTCTATTCTAGGAGCCATATATTTAATAATTTTATCTTTAAAAACATACCTAGCGTTATTATAAAAATAAAATAACATCAAAAAGTTGTAAAATAATTTTTATATTGTGATTTAATCCTTCCATATAAATAACCTCCCTGATGAAGATTGGACATGCATTACTAACTAACACGACTCCAATAATCATGCCTTTGGAATTTTCATAAAAGTTACGTATCCTCCATCAACTTTTGATAAGGATTAGAAATTATATAAATCATTACTCAAATCTTTAGTGAATCCACTATCCATATAATATTTTCCATTAATAATATTTTCTCTATTTCCTAAAAAATAAAATAAAATAAGAAATTATTTTTTACCCATATTGTTTTTCTAGAAATGTTATAAACTAATGATTTTTCAAACCCAAATCTGTTTATGTTTTCCAAAAATATTGCACTAAATTTTGAAATTCATTGTAAAATATAGGCTTTTTTACTCCAAACAATTGATAATTTTTTAAACTAAAATTATTTTCATAGTTTCCTGACTCTCCAAAAAGAAAAGATATAATTTTATAGAGGTTATGGTTCTTTTAACTATGCACAAAATAGTATTTGGAAAAAAAATATTTTTCACCATGGCTTCCCATACCAAACTTATTTTCATGAGGCATATTATTTCCAATCATTTGAATTAAATAATCTTCACATTTTTTGGAAACACTTTCAATGTATTTGAAGTCTTCAACCTATTTTTTAAAATTTTTAATCTTGTTACCACGTTCAACACATGATGCAACTGAATTTAATAGCTTGTTTTCTAAATATGAAATTTCGTATTTATGTATAATTTATCATTTTCAATAAGATCATAGGATATTTAAGGAGTTTTTTTCTTCAAAATGATTCATTTTTAGATTCTATCAGGGAAAATAATTGTTTAGTTTCTTATAAGAGAAATTTCTATTTTTATATAAAAAATGACACCAAGAAGAATAGATTGAAGGTAAATCATTAGAGTGTTTCATAGATAACATGATGGCCTTCTGGTTATAATGTTTAGCTTTTAATTCTGAATATGTGACATCAATAGAATCCTTTGAACCACTGTATGTGTACATCATGGATCTCTTGGATTTCTACTTGTATCTAACATTATTAAAATATTTTTAACTATATTTTTTCATATTCCAGCTGTGGAAAATATTGTTTTATGTGTTCATGCTTCTTTCATTAATATAAAATTATATATAAGTACCTGACTATTAATATTACATAATCTTGATTTAAGTTATCAATTCCCATTGAGGATCTTTTTGGTTTAGAGCTTTATAGAATTAGGTCATAACATATATATAAAAAATTTAATTTTACATGTAGAAACTTCTACTAATTATCCATTTTTTAATAAAATAAAAGCTCTTGTAAAAAGGAGTCTTGTCTAGTTTCTTATTTTACAAATCATGAATTTTCATTGATCTCATCCTTGACCCTATTAATCATTAAGTCCTCTAAAACACATTTCAAAAAATCTTTGGATGAGTATAAAAATCTCAATAAGGGATACACAAAGTAGGAAAACTATTAGTTTCTTAAAACTATAAGTAAACCATTAATAATTTTTCATAAGTTTTACTTTTCACCTTTGTGAAGTATTAATTACTCTTTACTGAAACAAATATCATTTATTACGCTTTTGTAACCAAAAATATTACCATAAAACCCATATAAGGAACACATAACATATAAAGGTAACTTGGGACATAAACATACTTAAAAGGAATAACCATATGGTCCACTTCCACAAATATCACTAAATGGAATAGCCATACAGCCGAATTCCATACACAATGCATGGGAGGTTATAACATAACCACTTATCCTAGTTTATCATGGCACCACCCGTCATTTGATTTATCATATAACAAACAATAAAATTTACATGTACCATTATAATATTATAACACATAAAACATTGCATTTTATTAATAACATTTCATTACAGATAAAAATAAATCATTTCAAGATATTGAAAAAAAGTCATTCTATTTAAAAAAACCAATTTCAATACCAAAACACCCAAAATGGAATAAGGGATTTGTTTTCTTCTAAAAACATTAAGGATTATAGAGGAATCCAAATAATGATTACAGCATTGGAGAGTTCATTGTCACCGTAAATGTTAAAAAAACATTCCTTTTTTCATTTAGTAAAAAGCTTCATAGAAAAAATATTCCCTTTGAATTAAATTAAAAATAAAAGGGGTTTATTTTATACCATATAAAATAATGAGGTGTATATTATCAAAAGATTCCTCAATGAAAGGATATTTAGATGAAGTCCCTAACCTCATGTCCGACATAACCCGTTCGTTAATTATTTTATTGAATAATAAAATTAAGTTAATTTATTACTTCTTAATAAACTTTTAATTTTTATTATTCCTTTTATATAAATTATTTCCTAGATATTAAAATAAGTTAATTATTTGAGTTCATATCGGACATTTGTCGAGGTTCTAAAATTGAGTCAAAAACGAACTTGTTATAATTATAAATTGCCCATGTGGTTGAAATTCCTTTATATCTAGAATGATCATAATTATTTATATATCATATATATCATATATATATATAGTATATATGTATTTATAATAGTCCATATAATTTGGATATATGAAAATGAAATGCACCATTCATAGAGACAGTAATACGTACGTATGCATGAACGCTACTTGCATTTCATTTTTTTCATTTTAAAAGGAAGGAAAAAAATGATACATAGGTATATTATTATTCCAGTATAACATATTTTTTTATATAAATTACGTAAGTTAATTAACAAAATCTTTTAAACATTCCATGTATGGTATGAATGAGTCATATCACATTAAGGGGGTGGTAGTCCACACTTCCTCAAATGAAATTATCGTATATATGCACCATGAAAAGCATAGAGGTGTGTTATAAATGAGTATTACATAATCATAGATATAAAATAAATATCATAAATATCATATATAATTATAGTTCCATCATAATTTCTATTATACGAGGAGTAATAAAAATATTGAACAATCATTATTTCGAGAGGCAGTAGTTCGTCGTCCAGAGAAACATTATGTTCTATACCAATTCGATGGAGGTGTGTGTAAGTCTAGTTTAGATAGTTTTCATAAAAACAATGGTATAACCAGAATAAGAACCATTAAAGGCTTAATTTTTAATCCATGTAGGTTTTTACAAAAAAAAATATAATTTTTAACTGACTATTTTAAAATTTATTTATTCTTATAACTCCTTAAATTGTTATATAACCAAGATGATATGATAAAATAAATATATTTGACATATTTAAATGTTATTATATATATGGTGAAACCCTTTTTCGTCTCTTTTTTCATACATTAGGAAATTAAAACTTCTCTTACGCATACATGCGGGCTACCACCTCCACGTTGTTATGCGTATTATTCTTCATAACCACCTTAAAAGTATTTTTATTTGACATATTTAATGAATATAGAGTATAAAAATGAATTATTTATGAAACTATAAATATAATATATTATATACTATCTTATACTTTCATTCATTGAAAATTGATAATGTCGATCAGGCATATATGTGGACTACCACCTCCATGAAGCGATGTGATTTGTTTTCCAGGTCTTCCTTTCAATACTAGTTAAAATATATTTAGTGAAAAAATTGATATCTATTCCATAATTAATATTTTTTAGATAATTAAATTATGATCCCTTTTATAATATTTGTCGTACCAAAGTGGTTTTGAGATTATGAACCGAACGTCTTCAAATCGTACTATGTAAACATAAACATTTTGGTAACTGCATATGACATGGTAAAAAATAAATATTTTGAATTATAACGATTTAATTAACATGAAAAAGGATATTATTAAAGTAAATAACTAATATTAGTTTATTATATATGATTTAAGGATCATACGTGGTGGCTTGGATTCAAGGCAATATGATTTCTCATCTCAATTTTTTTTCTCTCAAACTCATTCCATTTTCACCACATGTTTTATTTTATTTGTTATATATACTAATATATCTATTCATTTTATCCTAAAAATTATAACAATAACTTGGTTTTAAAATCCTTTTAATGTACACTTCTTCAATGACCTTTTTATTTAAAATATACCAAAGTGATAAGGTATTTAAAAAAATATTATTTTTAAATTTATCTTTTCAAAATCAATATATTACATATCTATGTTCTTTATAATTTTTCAATAATTATATTAAAATTTTCTCAAAATTAATTTTTAATTATCATAAATAACATAAATTTATTTTTTAAAATTTAATACTAGAATGGTCACTTTTTACCATTTTTACAAAAGTGAAAAAATGTTTTTTTAATGTAAAACTAATAAAACAAATTATATACATCAATTCCTTTTTTAATTTTTAGGCTTCCTATATAATTTTTCATGGATTTTCAAAGAAAATAATTTTTCCATTTTCTAATAATTTTTATTATTTAAATTTTTTTTAAGAATAATTATATTACATTTCATTTTTATAATATAATTGAAATTAGTTTTTATTATGGGATAGAATTCTTATTTTATGGTTTTTATTTTCAAAATTTCTTATTTTAAAATGTTTTGAATACATAAAAATTGGATTTTATTAAATGGTTTGATTTTAAAACATCACACTAGGGTGTCATTACTGAAAGTGGTAATGGGTTTAAACCTAGACACTTGTGAAACTAAGTCCATTTTATGATGGGTTAGTCCCTTAAATCCTTCAATTTAATTTTGTCTCGAATGGGGTTAACTGGTATAATTTAATACTAAGAGAATTATTATGATGTTAAATGCACCAATAAAGTGATGGAGTTAACTGATGTGAGTTACTTCAAAGAAAATGTTATAATTATCCAATTAGATGTTTCCATGATTAAACTATGATACCCCATGTTTTATATATTTTATCTTTTTTCTTTCAAATTTAATTTAGAGGAAATATTTTTATTCCCAAATTTGAACAATGAGTTTATTATTTAAAGAAAGGTTTAAAACTGTAAAAAGGTTGTAAGATTCATTTCATGGATATTATTTCATGAATTATAATTTTTTTATTATTTCTTTCAAAAACTTTTAGGAATGTTTTGGACATTGAAGTATATTTAATTAGTATATAATTGATTATTTTTATATCAGATGTTTTTAATGTAGAAGGGAAATCTTCATTCTATATATTCATGAATTTTAAATGGATTAATAGGTTTACTTTATTTTTTATCAGATAATAAACTTTTGTGATCCTCCCACATTTTTGAATGTTTTTATAAGGATAAAAGATGTATTAGGATTATAGATATTCTATTGCTGAAACATATTGAACAATGAAAATGTACCATGAATGAAATTTTATTGTAAACATAAGAATTTATTTTGTGGAAAAATGTAATTTAAGTAGAATTGACAATTTTTTCTAAAATGGTTTTACAAGTCATATTTTTTCTTAATTCTCTAGTACTCTAAACTAAAAAACTAAAAATGAAAAAAAATACCCCCCTTTTATAGATCATGAAATTATGGGGTTTTCAAGTTATGGGGTGATATTTTTGGTACCAAATTGATATTTATATAATAATATAAATTATGGTGATTTAGATTTAGATATTTTATGACTTTGAAATACAATTGTGATTTAATAATTCCAAAGGTAATCATAATTTTGGTGGTATAGATACCATTTGTAGGTTTTAGGTAATGAGATTACTTTGGGATATATTTAGTGATTTTTTATAAATTATTGAGTTATATATAACCCATATGTTTAACTTTTTTTGTAAAGAAAAGGTTATTTGGGGAATAATGATTTTTTATTCTGTGGATATATTGTTAAAGTTATTGATGAATTTAAAGGTTATGATTATAATTTATGTTAAGTTAGCTATATTTAATTGGGATAAAATAGTAATTTCATTTTGTGAATGTATGAATTGTTATATATATAATAATTTGATTGAAAACTAATTTGTTGAATATGTGATTAATGTTATTTTTTAATACGTTAACTATATCTGGAATCATATATTATTAATGTAAATGAAAATATTATTGGATTAGCTGGGATTTTATTTGAGGAATGACGATTGATTTATCTTTTAGACAAATATGAAATTTTCGTATAGATTTATGGTAATTTAAGTTATTTACGGAAAATATTAGCACATTTTGGAGATTATATTATTAGGGGAAATGCATCTTCTTTATGTAGATTTATGGGTGATTGAAGTTATCTATAAGTAAATGTAAATTTTACCCTAGAAGAATATGTGATAAAATAATTTTTACCTCTCGGTTTCTAATTTTGTTACAAATATATTGAAGTGATATGTTGTTAGTTATTTTTTTAATGTTTAATGTTAAAATTTTGGTGTTATTTGTTAAGGAATAATAGATTGATGTATCATTTCTTCATAAATGTTATTATCTTAATTTTTACTTACCATTATGGATTTAATTATTTTCTAAACATAGGGAGAATAAATTTTTATCGTTTTTGGGATCTTGGGATCCATTATAAGTTTATTTTAGTGCTTCAAAAATTCAAAAATTTCTCTTGAATATTCATTTCACAAAGTGATTTATGTGATTTAATTATAAGATACTCAATGTTGAACCAAAGGATAAAATTATACATATGGAATGGAAAGAAAACCAATCAACTATATTTTATCATATTCTTCATCTCTATGGTAAAATATATCCTCATATCAAGCCTGATGAAGATAAATAAACATAGTTTCATCACATAACTATTAAGGCCATCATATAGAAAATATTTCACAAGAAAATTTCAGAAAATGGATTAATAAACACATTAGAAATGATAATTTGCCTAGTATTAGCATATAGAGTATTGTTATTTTCAAAAGGAAATGTTTTAAATGTGGATTAAAATGAAATTCTTTAAAATAGTATATATATATATACACAATGGAATTGATTATGAGAATATTTTAAACCTATTCTATCGATCATGCGATAAAATTGGAAGGTTCAATTTCATTGAGGTGGTAGAATGTAACACCCCAATATTTTTTAATTAATTTTTCTTAAATATTATATTCAATAGTGTGTGGTATATGCAACACCATGTTTAATCAAATTGAAATATATTCTTATTTAAATAAGAAAATTATGACTTATTTTTTGTTTTGAAAGGTATGAATTGGAATATATTTATAATGAAATATGTATATAAATTTTTTACTTAATAAAATATATAATACATGATACATTTATTATCAATTTGTTTTAAATGAAACTAAAATCATTTAAATGTGAAAAATATATCTTCTATAAAATTATTTTTATATCTATAATTAGTTTAATTTTAATAAATTAAATTAATCATGATTTATAATTAATTATATTAATGTAATTATATATATAAATATATATAATTTAATAATCTAAAATTTAACTAATTATGGTTATTTGGTGTGGAATTAGAATAAAGTCATTTTATGCCTGAAAAATATATTTTCTTGTGAAATGGTTTTTATTGTATTTTATACAGGGATATTATAATTAAAATTTTCCACTTATATCAATATTATATGAAATAATACACTTTAATATTGAAAAAATTATGTCTTATGTGTCTTGGGAATAATTTTTTAGAGTTTTTTGTAACGATTTATTTTTTAATGAATACTGAAAGATAATGATTTTTGAAAAATTATCATTTCTTTTCATTAAATCATGCTAATTAAATGTATCTATATTTCAAATTTGGTTCTAATATAAAATTTCATTAATTATTTTAAAAATATTCTCATTAATTCCATGGTAATCAATATTATTTTCGAATTTCGTGTATATTCATTTTTATACTTAAAACGCAATTGTCTAAGAACTATTTTTCATTGCATTATGCATAAAAATATAAAAGAAGTTTAATTGACGTAAAAAAATTTAATATTTAAAAATTTATTCAATATTTGTATTCATGATGTTCAAATTTTATAAGGATCTCAATATCAGTATTGTTCATTATAAATAGTAACCTTAATAAAAACGTGTCACTGTTATAAGGTGTAAATCCAGATAATTAAGTAAAATACATTTTGACAATTCCAAAAAATTTTATAAAAAATCATACTAGATAAGTTATTTAAAAATATTCACCATAACTTCTAAATTGGATTGTTTTTTGTAAAATTTCCAATGATTAATCATTTTATATTTTTTTAAGTAAAGAAAATTTTTAAAATGTCACTGTCTTACTTTTAATATCACTAATATTTTTCAACAGGGAAAAATGAAAGATAATAATGGTTATAAATTATTTTTTAAAATATAAATTATTTATTAAGATATTTATTTATTTATAATTTTTATATATTTTATAATTTCATTTAATGCTTATTTAATGTCGACGCAATGCTTGTGAAAGGAGAATAAAATTATAATAAATATTTTTAAAAACAATAACTATAATATATTTTGGATTAATTTTGGTGTCCTAAAAATTATTGGATAATTTTAATATATAATTAATTTTTAGATATTTTATATTAAAATTTCATTTCTATACATGTGTATTTAAATTCATGATATGTGAATAATCTTTAAAATTATACTAAATGATATTTGATGTTATAAAATTATTTTTAAATCTGAATCAATTAAAAAAAATCCTATATTGAAAAATATATACGATATATTTTTGATAATATCATTCATGGTAAATTTATTTTCCATGATCATTTTTTAAAATTACATTAAAGACCCTTAAAGAGTGAAAACAAGTTACTTCGGTTAAGTTTACAAAGGTTCACTGTGGCCCTAAGACCAAAATTTAAGGTTTTAAATAACACCTAAACTTATATGTATTTGATTGGTTGATTCTATTTATACCCTATACTTCTTATATTTGAATATATTTCACTTTTATCTATTTAAAAATTGGTTTACACATATAATATATTAATATTTCATGTATTTACAATATTTTCACTCACCTCGCTGATAAAAGCGCATTTCCTCTCCTCTCTTACTAACACTTCTGGAACAGTTTATATTGTCCAATAAATGGTTAAATACTTTCCAAATCATCCTATAATTTTATTATAGTTTTTGGTCTCACCAAAATACTAACCTAAGAAGTTATAAGGTGTATACCAAAGGAGGTTCTCAAATGAAGTGGAATAATTCTTAACTGAGTGTTTTCATTTTTATTTCTTCTCACACGCACGTAAAATATTATATAACCCTTTTTATATAACAATATAAAAATATAAATTATAATTAAATTATATTAATTTTATGTTACGACCCATTTTAATTTCATTTATATCCAATGAGACATAAAAATATCACTCATCTGTACATGTCGATTACCAAATCCACATAGCGATATTATTCATTTTCTATCACCCCCTCAAAAGTGTGTCTATTATGATGGATTTAATAAATATATGATATTAATGAAATTATTATTATTATGAAAATATAATATATTACTTACATTCTTAACCTTCCATTTATTAGAAAATGATAATGTCTCTCTAGTGTACATGTTGGGTACCAATTCCACAAAGTGATGTGATTTGTTTATCATGTCTATAATTCATGAATGATTATAAAATTTATTAAATTCATATTAATTAAAAAAATCATTTTTAATATTCTATAAATTATGTATCAATGACCCATTTTAGCATGACCAACATATCAAAGTTGTTATGGGATTATAAATGAATGTCGTCAAAACCTCCCATATAAAAATAACCATTTTAGTATCTAAAAAACAAGGTAACAAAACAAAAAATATTAAATTATGATGATTTAACTAACATTAAAATCATTATTTGGATAATAAAAAATTTATATAAGTTTCTTATATTGGTGTTTAATAACATACGTTGTGTGTTGGACCCAATGTAATGATATTATTTATCTTAATTACTTTTCGTTGAGACTTATTCCATTTGCACCACATGTGATATTTTATGAGGTTTATCTAATCCAATATGGATGCAGATTACCATTAATTTAGAAAAATTCAAGGGGTTTAAAAATCCTTCCAAAATAAACTTTTTAAATGAAATTTTTATTTAAAAGTTAATAATGTAGTGACGGAATTTATTTAAAAACTATTTTTTAAAATTCTCTTATCAAATATTTTATCTTCCATAACTATGTTCTAGAAAATGTTCCAAGAGTTTACTTAAAATAATCTAAATGTAAATTTGTAACTATCCATGCCTATTTATAAAATATTTAAAAAATAATCTTTTCAACTCTGTATGTAGGGGTCACTTTTGAGTCTTTTTATCAAAGTGAAAATGAATGTTTTCTTAACATACAAGGAATTAATTGTATTTACAACCACAATGTATTTTCTTCATTATCTACATACCTCTTCATATTTTTATGATATTTCAAATAATTTACTTTTCCCATTTTTTTATTTTTTTTATTTTTTTTAAAAAATCAAATGAAAAGGATATTTATTCTCATTTTAATGAGAAAAATGATAGTGTATTTTCTTAAGGTGTAGAATGAAACATTTATGGTTTTTATGATGTAGTTGGTAATGTTATTAAATTATTATAGTTTAAAACACAAAATAAGGGTGTTATTGATAAAATTTATCGTATGGAGTGAACCTAGACCCTTATGATACTATTTCCATTATATTATGTGTGGGTTCATTAAATCACTCCAATGAAATAGGAAAAGTGAATATGTTAACTAATTTGTGTTCATACTAAGATAATTTATATATATGTAATTATTTATATGAGGTGGTGGATTAAGCTGTGGTTTTTTTCTCTTAATGAAATGTCAGAAATATCATGTTAGGTGATTCTATTATGAAATTGTGATGCCCCTAGTTTCATAAATAATTTATTTATGATAGAAAAATGGTATTTAATGGAAATATTTTGATTTAAAAAGGTAAAAAATGAATTTATATTTTAAATGATTATTTTTTATCTTCTCAATGATAGAGGGTTGTTTTCATGGTAATGATTCAATGAATTATAACTTATCCTTTATGATTTCATACAATATATTTTATGAAAAATTAGTACAATAATGATTTTTTCATGAGTAGTTAAATTATTATATAGAGATCAGAATATTAATATGTAAAAAAGAAATCATCTTTAAAGGATTTTAGTAATTTAAAATTTAATAATGGGGTTCCTTTATTTTTATATCCCTTGCAATGATTTTTATTCTAATAATTTTTTTAAATTTTTTTCATAGATATTAAGGATATATAGATAGTATAGAAAAGTCAATAGTGGCATGTTTTGAAGTAAGAAAAAGTGTTATGAATGAAATTGGAGTATAACCATAATAAAATATTTTTCAGGGAATTAGAATTTGAGTGGAATTGATGATTGTTTTAGAAGGGTTTGATATGTGATTGATTTTTCAAATTTCATAAAACTCTAAACATAGAATATCCTAAAAATGAATGAAATTGAAACCCATATTATAAATCTTTTCATTATGGTTTTTTTATATTACATGATGTTTTAGTTGGAATAAAATGAGAGGTTTAGAAAATTTTAGAGATTAAGATGATTTATATGATCATATTTGAAGAGTAAAATATAACATAATGGGTTAATAAGTTTATAGTTTATCATAAGTTTAAGGGTGTTGATTCCATTTTCAGATTTTATATTATTGAACAATTTTTTAGAATGTTATTGAATTTTAATAAACCATTGAGGTATATATAACACTTATTTTTTACATCTGTTTTAGTGAAAATGTTATTTTAAGAATTATTCATTTATATTTTTTGGACATTAGTATAAAGGTATAGATAACCTTGAGGATTATGATAATATTTAATTTTAAGTTCATTATGGTTAATTGTGGAATAATGGTAATTAAATTTTGGTAACATATGATTTATTTTATAGATAACCATGGGATTGAATAGTGATGGGGGGAATTTTGATTAAATTTATTTTTAAAAATGTTTAGTATATTTGGAATATTATATGATTAAAGTAAATAGAATTATTATTGTGTAAAATAGGATTGAATTAGTGTAATAATGGTTGGATTATATTTGGGAAGCATATGTGTTTGAAGAATGTAATTACAGTAATCTAGGTTATTTATGGAAAATATTATCATATTTTAGAGATTATATGATTAGGGAATATAAATTTTCAATATTTGACTTTAAGACTGATTTATGTTATTTAGTGTTAATTGTTAAGTCAGTCTCAGAAGAATATGTGACAAAATATTTATAATTTCGTAGGTTAGAATTTGTTGAGGAATATTTTGAAGATAATTAGACATCATTATTTATGAAATTATTATACTTGTTCTTTTAGTCTTATTTTTTATGTACATGGATATTGATATATTATTTCCTCAATATAGGATATTATCCTAAATTTTTCTAAGCATTGTGTTTTTTTAATAAATTAATATTAGGGTAATAACTTATTTTTCATTTTTTAGGTGTTCCCTTATAATTTTATTCTAGTACTTCAAACATAAAAAAAATCTCCTTGAATAATCATTTCAAATTGTGAGATATGAGATAGAAGTGGAAACTTCTTGAATCCCAACCAAAGGATGATATTCTCTTTATGGAATGGAAAGAAATTAAGTTTGTATATTTTTACAAATTCTCTATCTATATAGTGAAATAATTCCTCAAATCAAGGAACATAATGATAAATCTATCAAGCTTTATCAATCAACTATTAAGTTATGCTTATATTAACAAATTCACATGTAAGAGTCTCATAATCATTAAAGATAACTTTATAAACTAATAAGTTTTATTGTATTGAGATAGAAAATATAGTTATTTTAAAAAGGAAATGTTATCAATGTGGATTAAAGGATAATTATTCAACATTATATGTATATATATATACATACATATATATATATATATATATATTTCCACTCAATGGATTTGATTATAGAAATGTTTAAAATGAGTTTTATTAATCATGATATATAATTAAGAGGCCAATAATTCTTGAATGGTTTATTATCTTTCACTCCAAAATTTTAGAATTTATTATATATATATAATATAATCTGTATTCTGTCACATATGCAACACCAGGCTTAAATGAACGACAATATATAAGTATTTAAATATAAACATTTAGAACTAACTGTTTCTTTGGAAAGTATAAATAGGAATAACTTTATTATGAAATATATGTAGAATTATTTTTCATAATAAAATGAATAATAAATCATAAATTGATTACAAATTTGTTTGAAATCAAGGTAAAAATTTTGAAAGTAAAAAAAATATTTTTTCATAAATTTCTTCCATGCAAATAATTTTTATACTGATATATTATATCAGTCACCATTGATAAATTATTATAAAAAAATAATTATTTTATATATCCAACTAAATTAATTAATATTCATATAATTATGGTTATTAGGAATAAAATGAGAATTTATACCTCAAAAATACTTTTTCTTCATAAATAAATTTTATTGAAATTTTTGAATGAATATTATAATTAATTTCAACCACTTTTAGAAATTGTATTTTAAAGGATTGAAATAATTTTCAAAATAATCATGTTATAATAGTTGTAGTATGTTTTTTGATTTTTTGGAAAATATTTATTTTTATGTTAATATTGAAAATTATCAATTTTTTCAAAACATTTATTTTTTATTTAAATATTTTTATTTAAAAATACAATTCTATTTTGTAATTTATTTTAATTGAAAATAATTTCCAATTTATTAAAAATTAGATAATTATTTCCATAATAATCAACATTATATTTAATTTTTTTATGTGTTCATTTGTATGCTTAAAAAGACAGTTTTATAAAAAACAATATTGCATGTAGTGAACTTATATTAAAATTAATTTTTGAAACATATATAAATAGAATATTTAATAACTTATTCCATGTTTTTAATCTACTTTTTCATATTTATTAATGAGATAAATTTCAATTCTAGGTCATTATGAATAGTAAACATTGTGAAAATATGTCACCACAATAAAAGGTAAATAGGGTTAATTAAGTTAAAAAAATTGATTAGGAAAGAATAAAATTCACCACAAATACTACTATATGGTTTATTTGGAACCTTATCACCTTATATTTTATATTTTATATTTTTTCACATGGCTTTGATTATGACCTCTATATTATTTTATGTTAAGAAACACTACAAAATTCCACTCTCTTTCATTTAATATTATTAATGTCTCTCTATAAGCATAAAAAGAATATAATAATGATTTAAAATCATAATTTTAAATATGAATAAATTATTTCGATTATTGTATTTTTTATTTTTTATTGATAGTATAATTTCCATAAACACTTACGCAACCCCAACGTATCAATTGTGTAATCAATAGAAAAAAAAATAAATGTTTTTAAAACATTAGAAGTAATATATTTTAGATGAATAATGGGTTACCATGAATTTTATTGATATCTATAATTCATGTTTAATGTATAAATATTTTATATTCTAATTCTTCTATTATCTTGATTCCTTCAAATTCAAGATATTTGAATACTAATTAAATTATCCTTAAATCATAGCTATTGTTTGAAATTATGGATAAATTATTAGAAAATTATAAAAATAAATTTAAAAAAGAGGATGGGAAATTTTTTGGTCAATCCCCCATGATTCATTTATATAAAAATTTTCATTTCTTAAATTACTATCATGACCCTTTAGGAATGAATAATATTTTTTTCAATAAAGGTTAAACAGAGTTTGAGAGGGGTTCGTACCAAATGATAAATTTTAAAATTAAATTGTTGCAAATAAAAATTTGAATGGTTAGTTATATATATACTATGGAATCCTTATATAAGAATATATTTTTCTTTATATCTATTTCATATGAGTTATACTCAAATAATATCATAACATTTCAAGTATTTACATGATTATCACTCACCTAGCTTATTGAAGGGAATCTCATCTCCTCTATTCCTGAAACTTACTAAGCCACTTCCCTTGACCAAGGCCTACCAAAATACCTTCTCTAAATTATAAAATACATACTTGGTGTTATGGGATCACAAAAATACCATCATATTTAGGCTTAAGGGTTAATCCTAGGGATGTTTTCTAAATAATTGGTATAATTCATAAGTGAGTGTTTTCAGTTCTATTTCTACTTTTACCCACTTAAAATATTTTATAACAATGTAGATATGATAATATTGGATCTAAAATATAAATAATTTTTATGTTACAAACATTTTTTATTTCTTTTTTCATAGCATTGTAAAAAAATATTGATCACCTATACATGTGGACTACTACACCCATATAGATTTGTGTCTAGTTTTTCAGCATCACATCACAATGTTGGTTATTATTATATATTTAATGAATATATATGATATTCAAGAGATAATTATGATTCCTTAACTATATGATATTACTTATCCTCTTACCCTTCCATTAATTGAGAAATCATAATGTCATTAATGCATACATGTGAATTACCACCCCCATGAATCAACGTGAATCGTTTTTCATGTTGTTCCTTTATGATTGGTCACAAAATTTTATTTATTTTATAAAAATTATAATTATTTCCTAATTAATATTTTTTAATGATGTAAAAATGACATTATTCACTATGGTCAACCCACGAATGTTGTTTTGAGATTATGAAATGAAGATCTTCAAAACAACCAAAGTAAACTTAACTATTTTTTGAAGATGAATAAAACATGGTAAAAATGAAATAAACAGAATTTTTATGAGGTAATTTTTATTTTAGGGTTGATTTATTAATTTGATGATTAAATTATTTTAATAATATATGATCTAATGAACGTATGTGGTGATTCAGACTCGAGGTAAGGGAACTTCCCCACTCAATTATATTTCTTTAAAAACTACACCATTTTTACAACATGATTTATTTTATTTAATGTGTCTATTGAATTATGGATTAAATTTATCAATCATTTAATGAAATAAAATTTCATTATAAATCATTTTAAATTAATCTTATTCAATGTTATATCTATTTAAAATTTGAAAAAATGGAAAGGGATTTTCATTAAAACATTATTCTAAAATTATATTGTTAAAATATTTCTCTTCCATATCCATGTTATTTAAAATGAACAAATATTTTTATTAAAACATTTTTAAATATAATATTTGAAAATATTTTAATTTTTTCAATGGTATTAAAAATGATTATTTAAAACGTTTTCTGTATGGGACACTATTGACTCTTTTTATCAAATGAAGAAGAATGGATTTTTTAACTTGGAAAACATAAATATATTTTTATACCGTCATGGCCTTTATTAATTATAAATATTCCTTTAAAAGTTTATATATTTTTTCAAATAAGATACCATTTTCAATGATTTGGTAATTCATAGTTTTTAAATATATTTATAAAAATGATATTTATTAATATATTTATGAGATCATTGAATTTTATTTTTCTTATGGGATGGAATTTCAATTTTATAGTTTCTATTTTCATATGGGAAATTTATAAAATGTTTTAATTTCATTATATAATAAACAGTCGATGTTATTAAATGATTTTATTTTGAAACATGACATATAGGTGTTATTGATTATTTTTTGAAAGCAGAGTAGTCCCATATACATATAGGATTATGCCCACTATATGACAGGTGGTATCATTAAATCCCACCAATGTATCAGGTAAATTTATATTTTTAAAATATGTAAGTTACTCATAATATATGAAATTTGGAGGTAATTAATTCAATGAAGTGATGGAGTTAACTAATGTAAAATAATCCTAAAATAATGTTTAAATTATCTAATTAGGTACTTTTATGATGAAAGATTGATGTTTCAAGTTTACTAAATTTTGTATTTGTGAATACAAATAAGTTTTCATAGAAACTTTTTTATTTAGAAAGGTATAAAATGAGTTATTTTGAATGAAATATTTTGATCTTCTGAGGGTGATATGTTTTTTTTCATAATTAAAAATTAATTAATTGTTATTTTTCTTTTATAATAACGAGAACATCGGGATTAAATGTTTATTTAATGAGTAAGTGAATGGTAATTTTGGTATCAAAATATTATTATATAAAAATTCAAACTTCCATATAGTTTTTCATGAATTTAAAATGGATAAATTACTTCCTTTTTTTAAATCTCTATCCAATATTTATGTGCTCTTCCATAATTTTACAATTTTTTCACCAGCTTAATGTTTTTATATGTATTATCATAAGATTAGTCATGACACATCTTGAACAAAGTAAAATTGTGTTTATTAATACCATATCATAAAAACAGGAACCTATTTTTTAGAAAAATGGACTTTGAGTGGATGTTTACACATTTTTGTAAGGGTTTTATATGTAATTTTTGTCATTAATTCTATAAAACTCTAAACTAAAAATATTTTTTAAAAATATTACATGGTAATAATTTTTATAAATCATCTAATTATGTTTTTTTTCTATTTTAGGGTTTTATACTTTCAAATACTTTGATATGTAGGCTATTAAATTGTAATTTTCTACCTGAGTATTACCAAATACCTTCATTGAGTCATCCTTTTATACAATTAAAAGATTCCCACGTGAGGGTATGGTGTGTACTTGTTTATAGATAAGACTATTTTTTAATTCATTGAATCTCTATTCATTTTAATAAGTTTACAAAAAGTTCAGTTACATTTGATTAATATTGGACCTTGGGTGTTAAAATCATGATAAGTTCTGCAAAAATAACTTATATTACGTAGCTATTCCAAGGAAACTGTGGATATTTTTCATAGATATTGGTATGGGCCACTCTTAAATCACTTTTACCTTAGAAGGAACCTCAATTTTCCCTTTTCTATGAATTATATTCTACCTGAGTGATACTTCTCCCATCCAAAACACAAATTTATTACACATTGTATATAACTTATCCTTTTCTAATTTCATTATCACGGTATTCAAATTCTCATCATTCCCCCACATTGGTTTCAGATTATATCAAAATATAAATAATAAATATTACCAAATTTTTTAAGGTATTATAAAAATATTTTATTCATCAAACCCCTCAATATTTAAAGAGTATTAATGAGTCTCAAGGGAATGAATATGAAATCATAATGTCCAAAACTTTTTTTTAAATGTGGCTTTGGGAATATCTTTTATCCTAACCATTAATTCATGAAATCCTGACCAAAGTTCTACCTTAGAGAAGTAATGGCCGCCATATAGCTGATAAAACAATTCATTAATATATGGTAGTAGATAATTTTTCTTTATCATAATCTTGTTATGTTCTTGATAATAAACCTTGAGGCTCATTGAAACATTCTTATTGATGAATAGAATCGATACAACACATGGTGAATCACTCAGGCATATAAAATCCTGGTCCATATTCCCTTGTAACTACTTTTTTAATTTTTTTAACTCAATGGTGGACATTCTATAGGTAGTATTATGTATTGATATATATCCAAGAATATTTTCAATTGATAAATCAACCACTCGATTAGGAATAATAACAAGAAAATCTTCCATGAAAACATTATTATAGTCTCCCATAAAGATACTTTCTTTAGGAATTATTCTCCCCTTCATCTAAATCATTTTATATAAATATTATAAATAGAATGAAAATAATATATAAGATTTAGAAAAATATTTCAAAGAATATTTATCCTCCTCCTTAATAATGTATAGAATATGAGGATATTTTGGTATATATAGAGTAATTTTCCTCTCCTAGTAGTTGATTTTGTCTTCAAATAAGGACAGTAAACCCCTTCCTAATATAGCATCAAAATCTAGTAAATAGAATATGTCAAGATTGTTTGGGAGGTTCATTCTAAAAACATTGATATGGGATGAGTATATACTTGGGATACAATAATTTCCTTATTTTCTATTCTCATTAATAACTCAACATTAATTCTATGAGGTGTTATTTGAATTGTTATAATAAAACTTCATGATAATAAATAATGTGTATTAAAATAATCATATAATATGGTATCTAATATTCAATAAATAACTAGGTTACCAATCACCACTTCAACAACAGGTTCAATTTCAAAAGCTGTGATAGAAAAAAACCTTAATTTCTCTTTTGGTCTAGGAGGTTATTGTCATTAATTATCTTTAAAAACACCAAGATTAGGAAATTTTATTATATAATTTTTCTATTCCTTGATGTTGAAATGCTGGAATACCATTTATAAGTTGAAGAGAAACATATTTTCATTCATAGAATTACTGGGATTATTTATCACCTGCAGACATTTATTAGTATGATCCCCCTTTTCCCTACACATAAACCATCACCTCTCTCTATTAATTTGGATTTCAATATAATTATTCTCATACTATTTACTTTTACTTAGCTATTGTTTCCTTTATCTATATAATTTATCCATTGATTCTCCTAAATTGTTCTCTATTTTCATATTTTTATCTCATTCCCCTTAAAACCATTAAGAATAATTGATCTATATCGACACCTAAATGGTACAACCAAAAATATCTCCACAGCTATCAATGTGTCAAAATTACAAAAAAACATAGTTCCATCATTAATTCATTAAATCATTAGTCTACCTAATACTCAGTTTCAATGACAATGCTGGAGGCTTACCATGAATGCCTATTGAATTTCTCTTCATAAGACCTGGAAAAACACATCTTCCATTTTAATCCATCCAAGGACTTCACTATATATATTAATATATAATTTTTGGTTAAAATAATTATTGAAGAAAATTTTCTATAACCCTTACTATTGGAAGAATTAAATTTCCTCAATGGATTTTTTTGTTCTAGCTCAATGTACACCACTGATCAAGTTATTCCTTTATATGAAAAACTCACATTGTGACATTAACCTGTTTTAAGTATTGGAGGAAAGTAATATCTTATCAATGTAGTAAGTTAAATTTTATTCTATGAGAGGATCATAATAAAACAACAATTAGGAGGCTTTTATCACATAATGGACTCAATCACAACTTTACCTTTCTTAATAGATTGTGGTAATTCAACACAGTTCAATTTATTATCCACAACATCAGTCAGTAGAGATAGTACGTAGAAGATATTATAAAATGACACTTACATAAAGTTAGACAACTCATTAGGGAAACCATAACAATATAATTTATTTTCATTCCTCTTATTTCACGCATTTTCTTGAAAATAATGTAAAAAATTAGGGATAAGAATACTTAAACTAATATCATATAAAAATGAAACTATAAAAAGATAATGAACATCTCATAAATGATATTTATATACTAAATTTTGAGTCTCTATGTTTAATTCTATGTTATCCATGTTTATTATTATATGAGGTTTTCTATCCTAATATTAAATTCTAGTCCATCATAATGGTTTAAAATGGACTGGTAAATTTACCAATCCATATCCCCAAGGAGTATAAAATGAGGTGCGTAGAATATCTTATTTTTCATTCAAGAGGAACAGTTTGATTAAATACCCAATGATCCAATTTTAGGTTATTACCTGTGGGATATTTTTTCAAGATCCACATCCAATTGTAATATATAAACAAGGGTTTCATTTCTTGGAAACCACTTTCATAATATTTCAAAAAAATCTAATTTTTTCCTATACATGGACTTATCCTTAGAGTTTTAACTAATTTATTATTATCATAATCACAAAAAAATACTAGTCCTTTATCTAATACAAAATATTGTGACCTAATCCTCCTACACAGATAATTAAAATATTTTAACAAAAATATCCAATAAACACATCCAATGGATACAAAGTCCTGGTGTATTTTGATTTCATGATACATAAAATATCAATATGAAACTAAAATTGAAAATATTTATTTTAATCTCTATAATGAGGTTCTAAATCCCATTGATCTTCCAAAAATTAATATGACAAACTATGAAATATATAAAAAAATAGTTTGGCTATAAATCATAGTAATTGAATAAACATGATTAATGTGAAAAAAATATGAGCCAAATGGAATAACATGATGTCATAATGGAAAAGTTACATGAATGATCACATAGAGTCTTGAAAAAATATGTTGGAATCTTATAATTATGGGAACATAGTGATGAAAAAATAATATAAAACCTAACATAAGCATAAGTAAAGGATCGCTTTCAAGACAACCTAACTTGGAGGACAAAATCTAAACATTGATTAGGTTAAATCCAAAATCCCATATATATCATCTCATGAGATATTTGTATTACCCAATGAATTAGGGAACTACTTGGGAGAACCCAATAAAACATGTACATTTATATGTGTGTCACAAAATCAAATTAAACATATTTAATAAACATAAGAGTTACCCATGGATTAAAATGAATTACATGATCATTACTTATATAATAACTAAATATATATCTTAATTGATTCCATAAAATATGAGATTCAATTAGTATTATAATTTCATTAGTGAAAATAATCATTTTCCTTGAAAAATGATGTCCTTGTAAAGTGACGATGTGAAAAATAGTGGAGAGGTAACGTTGGATATGAACCTCTTAAACGAGGTATTAGGGAAAAGGGTATAAAGTATTTAAAGAGGAAAAAGAGAATATTACATTCCATAAAACTGAAAATGAATTGTAACAGTGTATATGATAAAATGAGGAATTTCAGAAACTATGGATAGTTTAAAACATTTTTATCAAGTTGCACCTAAATGGGGTAATACATAGAGAATTTTCTTATAGCTGGGTTTTCCTGATGAATAAAATTCAGTGGGAAACCTTAAAAATGTAAATATCACCATAAAATAAAATAAATCATATCTAGGTATTCATGTGAGAGAAAAATATATATAATATTAATCCAATACATGAAAATAATACTGTGACAAAGTGAGTTTTATTCATAAAATTAATGACTCCATATAATGTTGGGTGTTTCAGATATTCCCTTACCATAGTTCCCTGACATTCCTGGTATGATCAACTAAATTCCTGAATATTCAAATTTAATTTATTAAATAATTGATTAAAAATCATCTATATTTTATTTATTACATATTCATTTATTTTAATTTGAAATCATTATATTGGGATATCATATTTATTATTATTATCCTAAGGGTTTTTATTTCACATCTCCAATGTCGTATTTCATTTTCAAAAATTATTGAAGTTATTATCAAATGGGAAAACAAATTCAATTTTGAAATGAAATTATATTTATTTGATTATAGAATTTTAAATCGTCATAATTTTCTATATTTGTTTAGGAAGATGGATTATTATTTCATTATAAAAATTATTGTTATATGATTAGATCATTTAGGTAGTTTTACTGACCATAATGAACAAGATTATTTTTATGTGATTCAATAATTATTAAATCACTATGGAAAAATAAATAATAAATAATATATTTTTTTCCATCATATTTAACCATAATATTATTTTCATAACCAACCATGAATTCAGTGGAGAAAAATAAAGTATATAGTTCATGAAGGTGGTGAACCCATCATAATGTCAATAAACATTTAAATTTTATAATTAACTTAAATGAGGAATGGGGATTGATATTACATTATCAAAATAACATTATACTATATTTATGATTCTAGATTCATTATTCCATTATCACAACCTAACCCACTAGGGCCCGCTAAGCCAGATATAAGCCAAGTGTGACACTCTAAACCCATCTCTAATTATCCTTGGGCTGGCAATCGACACTAAGTAGGTATATCACAAACATTGGAGGACTTGGACAAAACTACTTGTACACATAAGCACAACTCCAAATACCCATTAAATTTTTAAATTTTGAATATAGATGATGCAATAATTCGTGAATAATATTTACCAAACAAAGAGAGTAAGGAAAGAGTACTGGGAATCAAAAGGTCCAAATAAAAGCCAACCACAAAACCACAAAAAGAGTCCAACCTGCTAAGATTTAGGGGGATGTTATCAATCGAAACACCTGGAAAAACCATTGTATCTCACTATGATTTTCCAACTCTTGGTCATCATAGGACCCCATCAAATTTCATGTCAAATTCATAAGACATGTCATGTCCAGCCTAAGCCCAAAAGGGGTGAGAATAACAACACCCAGTTGGAAACCATAGAATCACCATGAATGAATCATCAATATACTATTCATCTCAACACAATGTAATATAAATGATTATATGGGATATTGAAATTATAATAATAACCCAACAATACATATATCAGAAACCAAGTCTCAAATGTGGTATCAACCATACTATTAGCCACAAGATTATATGTTAGAATACAAGGTAATTATTGTCTAGAAGAACTCCCTATATGATCCTTGTTTTAAATAATGGAACTCATATGGGATCTCATTATTGTTAGGACTTGGAAAATAAGTACCCACTGGAACATCAAATATCTCAATACAGAAATACGGGATAACACCCAGGACCACTATAACGCACCGAAAAACCTAATTAGAATAACCCACTAAGTTGGGGATCATACACCCACTTATTTTTTTCATAATGATTCCTTAAACCCTACTTTTATAAGATAAGGACGTGATAGAAGGTCCCACCCAGGTCTCAGATAGGGACACTAGAAACTTAACCAAAGACAAAACACATAAGAGAAACACAATCCTATTTTGAGGATTTAATGTGGTATTATACCCTTATAAGCATATAATAAGGAAAATACCAAATTGATACTAGTCTTAACTAATGAAATAGAGGGCCTCCAACTACCCTAGAGAAAGTGCATAACCTATACATGGATCACACTATGTGTCTTTTCTGCCTTGAGTGTACCCATGTCTCACTACCATGTGTGGCATGTATTTATCTAAATACATAGTGTTTCCTTTCAAAATACACAAATTATAGAGGTTATTCAGTAATTGTATCGTTCATATTACTTATGTATGTGTACATTGTCCCATAAAAATTTCCGTGGAGTCATGACCATGTAATTTAGGTCATCCCATGTACTTGACCCTATATGATTACCGAGTCGTGCCTGTGTACTCTATTTATGCATGTGTGTCTCATAATTTATGGTCCCAAATACCCCTAGGGTACATGTCGAACCTCCAAAACTGGGTCATGATACATTTCGTAGGGACAACATAGACTATGATATTTTATTTCACATGTAAACCCTAGACACCCAATTATGTTCCACACAATGTGTGTTCTTCTATAGTACACACCATGTAATGTAGAATTTATCAGAAACTTGAGAATTCTATGATGTTTCCACCTATACCGATTCCATTTTGATCTAGAAACAAATCATTCCTAGAAATCATGAATTTGGTATTTACCAAAAATTCCATAAATGGTGGATGAATTCAAGACACATCATCAACTTGAAAATCCCCTCCTCTTTTATTGCATCATATATTGCATGCCAAATAGAAAATGGGGAAATCTTTGATCTGGTCCTTATTCACATCTGATTTTTTATTGTTCTCATCACACCATTATTTCTCCATTGATTGAAAACACAAACCCATGTTGACGATCCTTTATGCCTAAGATCAATTATGCAATGATTTTCCATCAGGTGTTGATTAAATCCCCGACTAAGGAAATACCATGGATGAACATGTAAAGAATTGGGGATGAAATGCATAAAACACATAAGAGTATCAAACCTCATTCATTGTTCGGGTTGTCCTAGATTCATTTCCATTGTAATGATTAATTATGATACAAAATCAAATAATATCAATTCCCCATATCCAAATAAGTTAAACCAATACCCACATAACATTATTAACCCATGAATTAATATATTAGTAGTTTTAATGGATGCAATTCATTAGAAAATAAAATTTTAAAATAGAAAAAATATAAAAAATGATCTACCTATAAGAACATTGATCTTCTTTTCAAGTATGGATCTTGTTTTCTACTGTTTTTGAGATAAATAAGAGTTTTTGGAAATTTTTAGACTACACGCTGTGTACTTATAAGTACACATTACGTACCATGTTGCGACGGGTAGTTTTGTATTGGCCATGAAACGACCTAGTACATGGTCATGTGGCGTGACCTGGAGACCACCTAATGTGGGGCTCGATAAAGACATATACCCATCATATATCTATAAAGGACATGCCATGTATTTTTATTTATAATTGTTATATAAGACTGGGGTCGTGTCTAATTGACAAAACCTCCTTCTTCTAGAATCATCTCATCTAAGAGTGACTGAAGGACAGTGATTATTCTATGAGCCCCTAATCGACTGTCTATGCTCTGAATCAAACATCATCTATTATTTTGGAATCATCATGTTGTGATCTTCCTTTTTCTATATCCTTTTTACTTGATTTATACTTTTTCATAAGATATACTTGGTTGAACTTTCCTGACGTTTTTATGGATCTAATGTGTCCAAGGTTGATTCAAAGGCTGAGGTTTAACTATATTGATCGAACAATGCTGAGGTGGGTGTTTTATGCCTTTCTGTAGATGTCTTTAAGATATATGTACAAACATTTCCTAACCCCCTAGTTTAGTGTATTTCATGTTTAGGAAATTTAACCATATTAATGCTTGTTATGATATGTTTTCTTGAGTAGGGGTGTATAATTATGAATAGGGATGAAAAAAATTCTATGGATGTGTTTACCCATGTTTGTTTGATATTGTCCATTGGGTCTAGATTCTTCTGTTAGGCTATTTTACTTTCCATGCCTAGAGAAGTTAAGATGGAGTGATTATTATATTATATGATTGCGATATGCATTGGTAGCTATTTAGCCAAGTAGTATTTGATATTTACTTTGCAAACTGAATATTGTTTGTGCATTATTTTATTACCCAGGGTTCTGGGAACCGGGTGTAGTTAGACCATAGGGGGAATGGACGTTGAGGTCTTCCCCATAGTGTCTATTATACATTTCGCATTGCGAGAACATAGGGGGGATGAACATGAATTCTCCCTCACAGTGTCTGTAGTTGCACGTTACGAGACCACATGGGGAATTGGACATTGAGTGCTTCCTTATAGAGTCTGTAGTTTACCTATATGAGACCACATGGGTTATTGACGGTGAGTTCTTCCTCAGAGAATCTTTGTATAAGATGAACTAGAACGGTTAGACTGTTAAAACATCCCATAGGGTTTCTTTTATATGTTGTTTTTCTATAATTGGTAAATGTAAATGAATATACTTGAAAAGGTATTATTGTTTATATTGAGTACTTCATTATTTATTACTTTATTGTGTATATTTCTTGCTATATATATTCACAGAAAGTTAGGAACAGATATTTGGGTGGTTGCCTTCTACGATTCATCTCACACCCTGTTTGGGTAATTCTTTTAGGTGAAAATAGATTATATTATTGTGGGAATATATAAGGACAAGCAACCTTCAACTTTAGTTACTTGACTGCTATAGAGATGGAGAGAATGAGACCAAGCTGAGGCTTGGGATGGTGTTAGAGTTGTTTATTTTTTTTCCTTTGTACTCTGGTTTAGTATTGTATTCCAACATTGTTAATTGTTTAGATTCTTTCCTAGATACTTGTGACATGCATAATAATTTATAGATAAGTTGTAGTTGTTTATTTATTTTTTGTCATCCATTGTTTACTTATTGTATGGTATTACTGCTTCTTCTATTATTATCTATTTTCTTACACTGTGTTACTCTACCAATAAAGGAATTGTTTCCACACTATCACACCCAAGTCCCTCGCTACTGGATGGAAGCCTCTGGAGTCAGAGGAAATGTGCTTAAGGCCATGTGACTAACCAGTTATGGGGAACCTCTAGGCTGCACCCAGAGTCGTGACGTTACAAAGCGGTATCAGAGGAGTTATTTTCTTCTTGATTTAATATTTGGAGACTATTGAGAGGGATAGGAATGAATAGGTGGTTGGTAATAATCTCTTCCCAGAAATATCTAACTTGTGTACAGGGAAAATCGAATATACATCGATTATTTCAATTTTCTAGTCTTTAAATTATTAAAGTTGAATTTCAATCACCATTGGGTGGTTCACAAGTTTTGTATTGTTATAATTGATATTATTGAGGTTCTATTTCTGTTGCAACATAATGAGATGAGGGTATTACATCTCATTCATTATATAGGCACTTTATAGATATCATATGTCATGCATTCCTGCCATTCAATTAAGGTTGTATTTTTTATTTCATGTTGTGGTGATAGATTTTGTGCTAGATATGCATGATGTTATGATATATGTATAGATAGAATGCATGCTATTTGATAGGGTATTGCTGATATGAAAAGTTTCTTATGGATGCGCACCACACTTTGGTCCCTAAGGTGTTATAGGCCCTCATGGATCATAATTTGGAGGATCATGTGATTGATTTCACTATTATACTATGTTATACATGAATAAGAGTCCATGATTTGATTTTCAGGGACTATGGGCCCCCACAGATCGGAACAAGGAACTTTAAAGTTTGGTTCCATGTTTTTACGGGGTTACTTAGTATTTTATGAGCCATAATGTTCAGAACAACCCTAAATACACTGTGTGTAATGATGAATACATGCCATGTATCCTACTATTCAAGAAGGAAAAAAGTTTCTTAAGTACATGTTGTATACTATATGTACATTCCATATAGTCCTTAACTGTGTGACTGGTTGTGTGGGAAGAGACAAGAGGTTGGGTTTTGTAGGGTGGAACACGATTTGTACTGGTAGTACACACTATGTTATAGTAAGCATGTATCAGGTCGTGTGACTAATGACACAGGTCAGTCAAATCATTCTAGTACACACTGTGTTTGGCATAAACATGTTGTATTGAATCGACCATGTCACTGACCATGTGATAAACGACGTAGATGGTTATAACTGAAGGGGTACACATCGTGTCCAAGACACACACGCTGTGTACAGTTACCCAGGTAGGATCCATGTGTATAGTCGTGTAGAGGATCTCAGGAAGGGGGAAAATATTCAAGTACATGTTGTCTCTAAGGATGAACACATCGTGTGTATGGGGTGTTACATGAATAGGGTGGAAAAAATTACACTCCCATGTAAAGACTTAAGGGAACATGTAGTGTAGGGGTTATACACGTTGTGTATCCCTATTTGGAAAAACTGGAATATTTTCTTTCTCATGATCCCTTTTTTCACTTCTATCTTTCATTCCGTGATAATATTAAACTATGGTGTGCAGTTGACCATGCAGAGTCATTCACCGAGACGTCCTCTGGTTGTATTCTAGATATAGGGAAATGATCAGATACTGGACATGGAAGATTAGGGACTACCATTAGATCGTCTCATCGTTCATGTTTTGGCACAATCCACCATTCCGGATATAGGTGCCGATGAATAGTTAGTGGTTTATGCATACCTTTAGGGGAGCACTGCATCCTACCCCGTCTATTCCAGAGTACACCAGATTTTTTCAGCAGCAGCATCCTCCAACTTTTTCAAGGGATGGAGGACCTCAGGCTACAGATTCATGGTTAGAATCCATGATGTCAATCCTCGAGCATCTGGAGACACCTCTAGAGAAAAGGTTGAATCTCAATACATAAATACTTTAGGATTCTTCCAAGATATGGATGCATGTGATATCACTGGCAGAGCGCCAGCAGGTCATGGCTTGGGATGAGTTCTAGCTTGCCTTGTATGATTACTTCTACCCAGAGACATTGAGGACCGACCGAGCCAAATATTTCATGAGTTTGGAGTATGGTACTCTCTCAGTAATATAGTATTCTTCTGAATTTAATGATCTATAGAGTTTCACAGCAATTCTAGGGGGTTATGAGTTATTCCTAGAGTGGAAGTTTGAGGATGGACCCAGGAAATCCATCTGATCTTAGTTGAACATATTCTGGTGGACTACCATAACATTAATAGTAAACTTGGCACTGATCAAAAAGCATAACCTGAGGTATTCTGGAGCTGTGATCCAGGGAGGATTAGCATCCATAGTTGGTATCCCTCGGACTGACAACAAGAAGTGTTATAGGGTGTCTATGCATGGAGATCCTAGTAGGAAAAATACTACTTCAAGTAGCCAGGTGGAATGATACCAGTGTGGGAAGAGCGGGAATACGAGACCACATTGACCAAGAGACCCAGTTGAGTGGCGATATTTCAGGAAGACGGTAATCTTCCACATTTTTATTAGATTTTCTCACCAACAGATGGTGATAAGGGTTCAGTTTTAACTCCTCATGCCGAATAAAGACTACCAATCCCACATCAGTCAGGGAACTAGAGTTCTCCGGGCCATTCAGGCTGAGCTGTAGGTCGTGGTTGTGGTGGTCATAAATAGAGTTTTTGATATTCATTGGGTGGATTAGCTCCATGATTGATGACATCATTATAGGGCTATAGCATAGGTCAATATTTTTTGATTGAGCAAACCTATCAGAAGAAGGATCTCAAACCCTCTATAGTTAGTGGTACGATTCTAGTTTTCTGGGTTTTAGCTTCTGTACTTTTCTATTCATGGGATTCCAATAATTTTATATATGTTGTTTTTGTGGAGAGCCTCGGGCTCTATATCTTTACCTATGCTGATATCTTGGAACTGGACACACTGTTGGGAACTACAATGGGTAGTGTACGTCAATGCAAGGACTACACTTTTGAGGTTGTTGGGTGTCACTTTTTATGGAACCTTTATTCCCTAGATATGACGGGCTATGATTTCATTTCTCAAAATGGATTGGTTGGTTCCCTTGTAGATTTTTAACAACTACTATCATCGTAGGGTGAGTTTCACAACACCAGGGTGTGGTTTGTTTCTACATAAAGAAGAATGGGATGTCCAAGAAAGTGTAGCGGTACCCAAGCATTATGGGTTTGGAGGAGTTACCACCCAGATTGATAGTATGTATCTGGAAGACCAAGGGACTTCATAGAAGGACTTTCCCCCAGTGGTGGATCGTTTTAAAGATGTCTTCCCATAAGACTTTTCAAGTTTTCCCCTAGAGTGAGAGGTGGACTTTTCTATTGATATTGTGTAAGGAGAGACACTGGTGTCAATTCCTATTAATAGGGTGGCTACACCAGAGTTATAGGAGCTAAAGAAGCAATTGGAAAAGTTGCATGAAAATGGTTTCATACAACCCAGTACATCTCTCTCGGGTTCGCATGTCCTGTTTGCAAATAAGTCAAACGATCCCCTCAGACATTACGAGGATTATCGGAAGCTGAACTAGTTGATGGTCAAGAACTGATATCCCTTTCCCAGGATTGATTATCTCTTTGATAAGATTCGAGGACCCCAGGATTTCTAAAAGATTTAATTGAGGTCCGGTTATCATCAGTTGTCTGTTATACCATTATATATACCTCTAATAGTATTTCGGGGTAGGTATGATCTATAAAAGTATGTGGTTATGTCGTTCGGTCTCACAAATGTGCCTGTAGTTTTTATGGCACTGATGAACCGAGTGTTCCATCCATACATGGATTCATTTGTGGTGGTTAATGTGGAATATATCTTGATTTACTCTCACACTCAACATGACCATTCTACACATCTTGAGATCATTTTGAGTACAGTGAGGTAGCATGAGTTACATACTATGCTCTCAAAATACCACATTTGGATGGACCAGATCCACTTATTGGGTTATGTTGTCTCAGAGAAATGAGTGTTAGTAGACCCATTGTAACACCCCGATCCTAGTTACCCAGATTCAGTTCATTATTACATAACATTTTCATGATCACAAGAGATCAAGTCTTGAAATATCGATCGGTACAGTATCCTTGGAAGTACTAGATATATACATAAGTTTTACATTACATTGTAAAATGAAAAAAAAACAACATTGTGTCTCCTTTGGACACAATAATATACCTTATCCTACCCATACATGTCAATCATAATATACTTATTCACATCCTAGGAAAGGTAAAACATAAGAAAGGAGTGATATCATATAGTCAGTAAGGTTAACATTATAACAGAATCTATCATAAATAAGAATAAACAATTAATTCAATTTATAACACTAAAAAACAAGCCTCTTAAACATAACCTTCATCATAACATAGAAAATATAAATCAAATAATGGGATTTAATTATTCACATGGATATTCTACTAGTCGAAAAATCACTTGTAATATCAATAGCTAATTTTATAACAAGGGAATTCATAATGGCGGACATCACAACGACATATTCAAGGCCTCGTGCCGATACTACAAATAAAAATATTCTCAAGAACTTGTTCCAAAACACTAGTTTGTATAATGAGACCTACCAGTTCAATGAGGGGCTATAGGGGGCCCCTCCCGTCACTTACTAAGTTTTATGCCTTCTACATTTGAAAAAGGGTGAAACATAACATAAACATTCGTATTAAAAATATCATATGAAATGTTAATAGTTTAACCATAGAAAATGAATGGTATAAAAATAGTACATCCATAGTCAAACAAATCACTAAACCTTCAATAAAATATGGGGGATTTTATTATAATAAGTCAACTTCAAATTAGCATAAAATCCAACAAAAGAGGTTGACATAAATGAAATCAATTCAAAAACTACTTGGGAGAAACATCTCTTTCAACATTGAAATCCTTTAAATTTTTCACAATTATAAAATAAAAAATTATTTTGAAAATAATCATATAAGATTATAAGAGAATATTTGAAGGTGTTATAGTGGTGGAACGTTTCCGCACCTACTGTATATGTTAAAAAACATTTTTTCCTTAATTTGTCGAAAAGGTAATAAAGTACCTTGTTTGGACAAAATGGATAGATTCCTTTCAAAACATTTTATTAAAAGTAAAAAAAAGGGAATAAATGAATTTAACCCATATTCCAGGAAATAGAAAAATAAATTGAAATACATTTTTAAGAAATACAGATCTGGATGATAAAGAAGTCCCATAAGATACTTACATATAAACAACCTCGGATAATAAAACGATTGTAAAATTGACCCTTACCTTGTACTTTAACATAGTTGAGGGTATGTTAAAATCATGTATAATGGATAATTAATTTTTATTAAATTATAAAAGAACCACATA
Source organism: Viscum album (assembly GCA_963277665.1). NCBI lineage: Eukaryota > Viridiplantae > Streptophyta > Magnoliopsida > Santalales > Viscaceae > Viscum > Viscum album. The sequence continues at coordinate 769,987,615 of OY728135.1, read as the reverse complement.
CATAAATATGATATCATATATGATCCTCTTATATTTCTTTGTTAACAATATTTCAGTAGTATTATTGTTTCAGGTGTTAACTGATTCATTTTCCATTATATGTTCTGTTATGTTAGTCATGTTTATTGTGGATAAGATTTATTTTATTCATATACTGAATTATATTAAGTTCTTAAACATTATTTTTAATCATCAAATGAAAATTATTCTTTAAGGGTTATGAAGGGGAATAAAATCTCATCGTGTCGTGGAGATGGTAAGTCGTACATACGCACGAGCGTCAATATCATTTTATTGATGGTGATATAATATGTAGTTGGATGGTATATTGTATATAAATAATCATTAATATGTTATATTTATTATTTAGATCAATTATAAAACTTATTATACACACCAAAATAATTAAGTGTTGAATAACAAACTACACCACGATGTGGTGATGGTAAGTTATACGTACACATATTTGGTGACTTTGTCATTCATATGATGGATAGAATAATTAATATGGTTGTACCATATTTATAATAACCTAGAAATATGTATATGTTACTGGATTTATTATTTTGTTATGGAAACCACAAAGAAAGAGTAATTGGAGAAGAAAAGAACATTGAAATAGGTCATGAACTAATTACTTCTTCTTCTGGTGCCTCCTTTTTATTTGAAAAAAATAGGTCCTTAAGATATATTTATGATCAAATTAAGGCCTATAAGATGAATTAAGGGTATTTTGGAGGATATTTGATTAGGTTTTGGCCTACCCAAATGGATTTGGAGGTGTGAATTTGAGAGAAGGGGAAGAACCCTTTTATAAGAGAGATGAGGAGCAATTTAAGAAGAGCTTGAAATATTAATTTATTATAAAATCATTTTCAATTTCTAATCACTTCAAATGGATTTATTTATAGGATAATATGGGGATGGGTCGAAATTCTCTCAATAAATATTTTTTATACAAGTTAGGTCACCATTTTAACCTGATATTTTAGATTTAACTCTTTGTTAAACAGTTCAACATTTACCATGTCTTCTTGTATTTTTATATTACATGGTTCATAAACATACTATAAAATTGCAAGAGAACATAAAGTAGTTCATTAATGAAATTTTTTACCTTATATATTTCCATTTTCTGAATATTGAAATTTTATGGGTATTATATCTTTTAATAATATAGTTTTTTTTACTCATTTGTCTCAATTTTGACATTATTTAGTATTTGGTTTTTTTAAAATTCATAACAATCTGATTTCTCCGAAAACAAATACATTGAATTAACTATAACATTTCACATTCACCTATAAAATTTTTTGTATGGAATAAAAAATTTTCAATTTAAATTTATTTTAATATTTATAATATCTAATATTTTAATCTATCATTAATAAGATAATTACTTCATTATCATCGTGTCATAAATAAATTTAATTATTTAAGGTCTAAAAATTATATATAATATATGATGATATAGGAAATATTCTTATCTTTATAATTAATATTTATATTCGAATTTATCTTATTCATAACCCTATATTAAAAAAATGTTTTATTTATTAAAATTTGAATTTAACACATTTAACTATTATTTAAATAAAATATAACAAATGTCCTAATATAGCCAAAATGGATCAAAAAGGATCTTAATTTTGTCCTTTGGATTATTTTGGTAAAAAAACATATCCAATAGAATTAGGACATGTGTTAGGGTAATTATAACATTAATTTTACCTTTAATTACCCTATTTAATTTAAACAGTGGCAAATAAAATTCAACAGTTAATATTCACCAAAAATTATTTTCATCCTATTAAACCAAATTTTACATACTAATATAAACCATGTCTCTTGTATTTCTGGAAATTTAATTCACAAAAGTGGTAAAATTATGTATCAATCCAAATTTACAAATGTGCCTAGAAGGTTAGTAAAAGAATTTAAAAAGTTCAATAAAATTTTATATATCTAATCATACTATAAGATTACTCCATTGAATTACATTGAACTAATATAGATATAATGTATCTATTTTGAATTTAAAATAAATTTAAATAATAATAATAATTATTTAAATAAAAAAAGTCAGTTTTAAATAATAACGCATTGTTTTCCACTATTCCTCAAAAATTGAAAGTTTTAAAAAAATACCAAAAAATAACCCTATGATAATTTTCATATTCTGACTCCAAATATGAATTCCAATTTAAAAAATATAATTAACTAAATTTTAAAATGATGTTATTACTATTCATAACTACTTTTATAAACCGCTAGTTTGATTGGTTGTGGTGTGCTGGAACTAAAAGTTGCGTACAATGCAAGATATTGTATTAGAAAAAGTGAAGCATATTGTAGAAGCTTGGGGAGTAACATTCGTCACTCAATCAAATAATTGCATCCTCAACATTTCTAGAATATTACTACATAAAAATATTCGGGTGGTTCTTCATCATAAGTTCCTCAGGTTCCCATGTTACCTCTTCATTTTATGGTTTCTCCAATGAACTTTAAACGGATGAGTGGTCTGGTTTTTCAACACATATTCTATGGTATCTAAAATCGTGATAGGCTCTTCACATTTAGATAGGTCTGGTTTTAGTTCTATTTCTTCATAGGTGAGTACATGCATTGGGTCGGGCATGTATTTTATTAATAATGATACATGGAACACATCATGAACATTGGAGAGACTTGGCAGCATTTTCAAATGGTAAGTTACATCTCCAATTCGTTATATAATTTTTAAAGTTCTGATGTGCCTGGGACTTAATTTACCCTTCTTAGAGAATCTTATAACACCCTTCCATGGAGATACCTTCAAGAAGACATAATATCCTACTTAAAATTACAAATCATTCCATCACTTATCAACATAGCTCTTTTTCCAACTTTGAGCTGCTTTGATGTAGGTTTGGATAATCTTCACCTTTTCCACTATTTCCTCAATAATTTCAGGGCCTATAAGTTTTCTTTCACCAACTTCATCCCCAAAATTTGGTGTGCGAAAACTCTTTACCTTTAACAATTCATATGGTTCCATCTGAATACATTATTGGAAGCTATTGTAATAGGAAAATTCTACCATAGGTAAATAATGATCCCACATTCATTAAAAGTCATGTGAGAAATATATCAACATGTATTCTATGGTTTTAATAGTCCTTTCTGATTTTCCATCAGTTTGAGGGTGGTAGGTCGTGCTCAAACGAAGTTCATTATCTAGGTATTTCTGAAGAAATTTCTAGAATCTTGATGTAAAATGGGGATAACTATCAAAAAAAATCGATAGGGGTGCACTATTAAATGTTAAAACTTCATTAATATATTGGTTTTCTAACCGCTAAATTGGTAAATCTTCTCTTATAGAATAAAAAGGTGCTAAATTTGTAAGAAGATCAATAATGACTCATATTTTATCATTCCATATAGGAGTCTTTAGTGGAACCATGACGCAGTCCATAGTAATATCATCCCATTTAAACTCAGTTATGGTAAGAGGTTTCAAAACTCTTCCATGATGTTGTCTTCTATCCATAACCTATTGAAAAACCATACATATTGACGTAGAATCAGTAATCTATTTCTTCATGTGGTCCCACCTAAAATGTTCCTTTAAATCTCTATACATCTTAGTGCTACCAGGGTGTATAGAGAAAGTGTATCTACGAGCATCATCCAACAATTACATATTTAGATCAGGTATATCGAGAAAACAAAGCCTCTTCCCAAATTTCAAAATTCCTTCTTCATATATGAAGTCGATCAATATCCCATCATTCACAGCTTTAATTCTCTTTTAAAACTACTTATCATCTGCCTCAAAAAAATTATTCTTTCTAGTAAAGATGCTTTGGAAACCATTTGAATAATTATTGATGTTTCTCCATCCATGATTATTTCCATATCCATACTTACTAGATCCATGAACAAAGGATCCCTTCCAACTCTCATCTTGTTCGGAACTCCATGACCCTTTCTGCTCAAAGTAGATTCCACCTTATTTTCCTTCCCCGGGTGTTAGTGTATAGTGAAATCATAATCCTTGAGTTGTTTATGCCATTTCCTTTTCCTCATGTTGACTTCATTTTGTGAGATAATATACTTCAAAATATTTTAATCAGTATATATCTCGCATTTTTCAACATAGAGACAGTGTCCCCATATATTCAGAGAAAATATTACAGCAGCTAACTTAAGATCATGGGTGGGATAGTTTTGTTCATGAATTTTTAGCTGTCTTGACACACAGGTAATAACTCTATTATTCTGCATAAGGAAACAACCAAGTCCTTTCTTTGAAGCATGACTATAAATAACAAACCCATTATTTCCTGATGGTAGAGTCATGATAGGATCATTGACTAATTGTCTCTTCAATTATTCAAAAAAAAATTCACACTTTTTTTCAAACAAATTTAACCATTTCTGTGTGAGCTTGGTTAATGGGTTATCCAATTGGAAAATATTCTAGAAGCAACGCCGATAGTAACTATCTAAATAAATTAAACTGCATAAGTCAGTTATAATCATTGTTTCTGACCATTCTTGTATTTCCCTTTTCTTTGAAGGATCAACAGATAGTTCATCCTCAAGTAAAATATTTCCCAGAAAAAAGAAATATATTGAAGCCAAAATTCACACTTCTAAACATCCCATATAATTCATTTCTTCAAAAATTTATTAGAATAGTGTGCATGGGATTTTCATGATCTTTATATATTTTTGAGTATACTAATATATCATCAATAAATACCACTACAAAGTCATCAAGATATTATTTTAAAAGTATATTTATTAGATCCATGAAAATAGATGGTGTATTAGTCAGTCCAAAAGGCCTTACTTTAAACTCATAATGCCCATACCTGGATTAAAATAGTGTCTTTTGAATGCCTTCCTTCTTCATGCATAAGTGATGATATCCAGATTGAAGGTTAATCTTTGAAAAATATTGAGCTCCATAATGTTGATCAAATAAATCATCAATGCAAGGTAGGGGATACTTTTTCTTTATTGTTATAGTATTGATCTCCCTATAGTCAATGCAAAACCACATAGATCCTTATTTATTCTTTAAAAAATAAAAGGGGCCTCCCATAGAGAAACACTAGAGATAATAACCCCTTTATTACTCAATTCCTCTAGTTTTTTCTTTATTTTCTATAATTCCATAGTGTCCATTCTATAATGGGTATTCAATATGGGTCCTAAACCAGGAATTAAATCAATGGAAAACACAATTTCCCATTTTGGAGGATGTCCAGGTAGATCCTCTGGAAACACATCAACATATTCATCCACAATAGTCACGTTCTATATTTTTACATTAATTTCCCTGCTAATAGTTATTTCACTCACTTCCTCACTTAGTAGAGCTAATGGGGGAGGATCTAGATGAGAATCAGATAGTGATGTTTTTAGTCTAAAGATTAGATATTCCTTATCATCATAAAAAATTAAAACCTCTTTCATAATATAAACATTAACATCATGGTCTGGAATCCAATACATACCAAGTATTATATCAAATTTAATCATTGGTATAAAAATGAGATCAGAATATAAAGAAATTTTATATTCCATAATGGTAACTGATTTACAAAATGTTATTGCAGTGATACTTCCCTTAAGAGTATTGAATGATAAATCCCTTGTAAATTTAAATTAGAAATATCTAATTTTATTTTAAAACAAGAAAGATATGAAATAATGCGATGATCTAGAATCAAATAAATCATTGGATAATTTTTAGGAAATGATTAAAGCGCATGCTACCATGTCATTCAAAAATTCGACCTCAGTAGTTATGATAGCGTAAGCTTCTCCTTTCTCCCTTGGATTTTTCTGAGGTATGTTTACTTGATTCATAGGAAATTAAATTTCATAATTCCCCATTTATTTACAATTGTATCATTGAACATTGTCAGTCTCCTTCTTCCCCTTGCAATAACGAGCTTGGTGGCCTTTTTCTCCACACTTTTAACAAAATCACTTCCCATTTAGGCATGCACTAGGATGTTTCTTCCCAAAATTACTGCAGGATGGAAATTAAACTTTTCCTATCTTCCCCTTATTTCCTTTTTTAGAGTGTTCAGTAGATCTCTACTCCTCTTGCTTCTCTTTAAATTCATAAGACTTATAGAATTCCTTTTCTATCTTGATAACACGTGATACTATATCTTCGTATGTTGATAAGGATTGTGAGACTAATGCTCGATAGAGAAATGGTTTTAACCAATATATGAATCAATCAATCTTACTTTTGGGGTACGTATATAATCTATAGCATGCCTTTCTATCCATGTAATGTTAGCCTCATAATTTGTGACATTCTCATGCTCTTTTTACCTCAGACTCAGAAATTGGCATTCCATATCGGTTCGATGTTCATGAGGAATGTATTTTCAAAAGAGAAGATCATTAAAATCCTTCCATTCCATATTTGATAATTCTTCATCCTCCTTGGTGTTTTTAATTAATGACCACCATTGATGTGCATCTCATATGAGGAAATAAACTACCATGATAACTTTTTCCCTTTCGCTACTCCCTAAAGAATGAAATATCTTCTCTAATGAACATATCCATTGCTCAACTATAAATGGATTTGTATTCCCATTGAATGTTGGTGGTTTTTACATCGTGAAGCTATCTAACATAGATCCTCCACGTTGTGGATCCGGGTGCTCCATGCGGGTAAGGTTATTATTCATAACCTTAGTGAGTTATACCATTATAGTTATAATATTTTCAGCACCAGTTTCATCACCAGCTCCACTTTAATTTTCCTGATTAGGAGGGAAATCCCTACGAGGATTACATGCATTGATATGGTTTCCATTCCTTATACTAGGTGCCACTTCTATAAAATGGAATACACTAGGATAGTTTATGAATCCAAATACATAATTCCAAACCTATAAAATAATTAACATAATTGGAATAGTTATTGCATTTAATCCAAATTAAAAAAAATATTTGGGGAATTATTTACTCATAAATCCTTTATAATAGTTTTTAAATAAAATGTAAATTATCCTAATAATATCTCCCAGGAGTGTCAAATCAGGTGCCCAATAAAGCTCATTGTTGTGTACTAGGATACCCCGGTTCAAGCCCGAAACTCCTTGTCAGAGTGTTCACTCATTGGTACATATATTCCAGAACCATGACCACTTATATGATCCATATAGGGATTTATTTCTTGAAAACCCCACATAATATCTCCATTTCCAAAAAAATTGGTTTTTCTTCTATAATAATCTTCAATGTCTATTTTAGGGTAATGTTATCTAATCAGAGTTTTTCAGAATCTAGTTTCCAATGATTGTACTAAACTTATACTAATACCAACTATAACGCCATGACCCTAGTTACCCAGATTTGGTGAATTATTAAATAACATTGTCATGACCACAAGAGACCATTTCCCGAATGACCGATCAGTTTAGTAGACTGGGATGTACAAGATATATACATAAGTTTTTCATTAAAATATGAAATGAAAAAAAAATTGTTTATCCTTTGGACACACTCATATCCCTTACCTTATCCCTTCAGGTCAATCATAATATACTTCTTCACGTCAAGGGGAAAATAAAACATAATAAATGGGTGTGATCAGATTCTCAGTAAGGATAAAAATATATCAGAATCTATCATAAATAAGAATAAATGTTTTTGGGAATATATAAGAATAAACCACAAGCCTTTTGATATTAAACATTGTCATTATATTGAAAAGATAAATCAAATAATTCCATTTAATTATTCAAGGCCTCATGCCAAGACTACATATAAAAATATTCTGAAGGAATTTTCTAACACACTATTTTTTCTCATGAGACCTACCGATGCATCGATGGGATATAGTGGGGCCCACATATCACTTACTAAATCCAATTCATTGCTCATATAAAATGGTTGATACAAAACATAAAAATTCGTATTAAAACTAGAATACGAAATGATAATATTTAACTATAAACCATGAATGGTATAAAAATAGCACATCCAAGGTCAAACATATTAAAAAATCTTCAATACATTCTAGGTGATTTTATTATAATAAATTAACATCAAACTAGCGTAAAATTCAACAAAGGATGTTGAAAAAGATGAAATCAATCCAAAAACTACTTGAGAGAAATATACCTTTCTACTTTGAAATCATTTAAATGTTTCAAAATTATAAAAGAAAACATTTATTTTTAAAATATTCATATAATATTGTAACTTAATCTTCGATGGTGTTATAACGGAGGAAAATAGCCTCACCCGTTGTATAATTTAAAAAAACATTATTTCCATAATTTTACGAAAAGTTCATAATGTATCTTGTTTGGACAATGACAGAAATATTTCTTTAAAAAAATCATAAAAAGTCAACCAAAATTAGAAAAAACATTAACTCGTAGTCTATGAAATAGTAAAAATGTTTTGAAATATATTTTTAAGAAACACAGATGTGGATGGTAAAGAAGTCAGAGAAGATACTTATGTATACACAACCTCGGATAATAAAGATATTGTAAAATTAACCCTTAAATGTACATTTCCTTATTCAATGGTACATTGACCTCCTATATAATGGTTAAATAATTGTTATTGAATTATACAAGAACCAAATACATAAATATGATATTATATATGATCCTCTAATATTTCATTGTTAATAATATTTCAGTAGTTTCACTGTGTCGGGTGTTAACAGATTCATTTTCCTTTATATGTTTTGTTTTGTAAGTCATATTTGTTATAGATAGAATGTATTTTATTCATATCCAGAATTATATTATGTTCTTAAAAATTATTTTTAATCATCAAATGAAAATTTTTCTTGAATGGTTACGATGGGGAATGAATTCTCATCGCGTCAAGGAGACGGTAAGCCGTAGGTACGCATGAGAAACAATATCATTATATTTATTGTGAAATCATATATAGGTGGATGGTATATTATATATACATAATAATTAACATGTTATATTTTTTTATTTACATAAATTAAACTCATTGTTATACCTATTCAAATAATGAAGTGTTGAATAACAAACTACACCACGACGTTGAGACGATAAGTCGTATGTATGCACATATGGTGGCTTTGTAATTCATAGGATGGATAGAATAGGTAATATGGTTGTAACATATTTATAATATCATCATAGTATGTATAAGGTACTATTTTTACTATTTTTTGGAAGCAATAAAGAAAGAGGAAGCGGAAGAAGAAAATAACTTTGAAATAGGTGATGAAATAATTACATCTTCTTTGGGTATTTCCTTTTGATTTGAACAAAAGGGATCCATAAGTTGTATTTATGATCAAAGGAAGGAATCTAGGATACATTTAGGGTCGTTGGGAGGATATTTGAGTAAGTTTAAGCCGAGCCAAATGGCTATGGAGGTTTGAATTTGAGATAAGAGGAAGTACCCTTTTATAAGATAGGTGAGGGACACTTTAGGAAGAGCTTGAAATATTAATTTTTTATAAAATTATTTTCAGTTTATAATAGATCCAAATGTGTTTATTTCGAGACTAAGGTGATGTTGGGACGAAATAATCTCAAAAAATAAGTTTTAGACAAGTTTGGGTCACCATATTAACCTCATCTTTTAGATTTAACTCTTGGCTAAATATTTTAACATTTAGCATGTCTTCTTGAATTTTTATATTACATGGTTAATAAACATACTATAAAATTCCATGAGAACCACAAGTGATTCATTAATGAAATATATAACCTTATCTATGTACTTTTTCAAAATCATATATTTTTATGAATATAATATCATTTAATGAAATAGTATTTGTTTTAAAAACACATATTTGTCATCTTTGACATTATTTAGTATTTGGTTTTTTTGAAAGTCATTACAATTGTATTTATTAGAAAAAAATAAATTGAATTAACCCTTACCTATCATATTCACCTGTAAAATTCATTGATAGCATAAAAAGGTTCAATTTACATTTATTTATAAATTTATAATATCAATTATTTTAATCTTTCATTAATAAGGTAATTACTGTATTATTATTATGTCATAGATAAATTTAATTATTTAATGTAAACAAATTATAAATAAAATATTATGATGTATGAAATAGTTTTGTCTTTCTAATGAATATTTATAGTTGAATTTATCTTATGTATTACCCAATATTAAAAAATGATTTAGTTATTAAATTTTGAATTTGACACATTTAACTCTTCTTTAAATAAAATATAATAAATGACTTAATCTAACCCAAATGGATCAAAAAGGATTTTATTTTGGTCCTAATGATGGTTTTGGTAGAAAAATAATTATCCATTAGAATTAGGACATGTTTTGGGGTAATTATAAAATTAATTTTACCTTTAATTTCCATATTTATTTTTAATCGTGGTGAATAAAATTCAACAGTTACTATTCACCAAAAATTATTTTTATAATATTGAACCACATTTTACTTACTAATTTCAACCATTTCTCTTGGATTTTTGAAGTTCAATTCATAGAAGAGGTAAAATTACTTTTTATGAAAATTTGTAAATGTACCAAGAAGGTGGGTAAAAGACGTTAAAAAGTTCAATACAATTTTATATATCAATTCATATTAAAAAATGACTCCAATTAATTACACTGGACTAATATAGGTATAATGTGTCTATTTTAACTTTAAAATAAATTTAAATAAAAATAATAATTATTTAAATAAAAAAGATGGTTTTAAATAATAACGTAGTGTTTTTCACTATTAATCAAAAAATAGAATGTTTTCAAAAAAATACCAAAAAATCACCCTAAGATAATTTTGATATTATAAACCCAAAAATGATTTCCATTTTCAAAAATTAAATTAAATAAATTTTAAACAGTGGGTATTACTATTCATACCTGTTTTTCAAACGACTATATTGATTGGTCGTGGTGTGATAGAATTCAAAGTTGTGTACAAGGCAAGCTGTTGAATTATTCAAAGAGAAGTGTACCATTTAAGACATGGGTGTTACAAATATATAAGTCTAGAGATGTTTCTTCCTAGGAGAAACAAAAAAACAACTTTGAGGTATAGAGTTTTATCAGGCTGGCTAGTTACTATAGACATTTCATACAGGACTTTTCTTGCTTAGCAGCACCACTGACAGACATGACTAAGAAGGCTGCGAAGTACTTGTGGATAGATTCGTGAGATTCATACTTTTTGGAGATGAATATGATATTGACTTCTATAACGATACTTGTTTTTTCCGGGCTAGGAAAGAGCTTAATTTTTTACTATGGTGCTTAGGTTATCGGGCTGGGAGGAGTGCTTAAGCAGGGGGGAAGAGTCGTTGCATACGGGTCTCATCAGTTGAGGCCACATGAGAGGAATTATATGACGCACGATCTTGAGTTGTCTAGATTTCTTTATTCTTTACGTTGTTAGAGACATTATCTATTGGGAGAGCATTTTGTGGTGTCCACTGACTAAAAAAGTATCAAATACATCTTTACACATCATGATCTGAATTTGAGACAACGAAGGTGGGTTGAGTAACTTCATTAGTTTCATTTCGAGCTTTCCTAAATGCACGAGAAAGGCAATGCAGTGGATGATGCATTGAGTAAAAGGACTCAGGTACAGGTAGTTCAGAAGGCCAGTAGTTAGTGGAAGCTTATGGCCTTGTTTTCTGAGATGCATTAGGAGATGAATGATAGACAGGTTAAGATGTTACATTCTTATATAGTTATTCCCCATACTCTACTTGATCGACTGAAAATGAGTCAGCTATCAGATGATTAAGGCCTAGTTCTATGAGAGAGTGTGTCGAGAGATTACCCTATTACTAGATGGAAAGTAGGCAAGGATGGGATCATTTGTTTTTATGGGTGAGTATGGGTGTCATCAGACATACGCGAGGAGCTTATGTAGGTTTTCCATTCATCAGTTTGGTCATTTATTTTATTGTCACTAGGATGTATCTAGATCTACACTATTTGTATTGGGGGTCCATCATGTAGAGAGATGTGGTAGGTTTTGTCGTGAGTTTTCCACATGTCAACAGGTGGCGACAGAGCATCTGTGACCAACGTGGAATTTTGATGACTTTCCCATTTCCACGTGGAAGTGGAATGTTGTCACGATGGATTTTGTGATGGGGTTGCCAAGGTCACCTCGAGGGAATGATATTATTTGGTTTGTCATTTACAGACTCACAAAGGTATCACACTTCTTGAAAATCAAGGATACCTTCAGTGTTGATGAGATGGAAATATTTTACATCAGGGATATTGTACGTTTGGGTGGGGATACACACTCAATCTTTTCAGAAAGGGATTCCCATTTTACTTCTCAAGACTATCAGGGACTATAGAGGGATTTCGGTAGATAGGTACTTTTGAGTACAACTTACCATCCCCAGACATATGTCAAATCTGAGAGTACGATTGATGTTATGGGGGACATTCTTCGAGTATACATCCATGATTTTTGAGGTTTTGGGAAATGAACTGACCTATGGTGGTGTTTTCCTAAAATAATAGTATTCTATCAACTAGTCTGATGGAACCTTATGGAGATTTTTACGATAGGCCATGATAATCACCCATATGTTGGCTAGAAGCAAGAGATGCATCTATTCTAGGACCTCATATTGTCTAGGGGACTATAGAGAAGGTGGAGCTAATTCGGAAGAGAGGACTACTATACAGTCATGAAAGAAGTCTTATGCTGATCAATAGAGATGACCTCTAGATTTTGATTTTGTAGATTAGGTTTTCCTATGTGTCAAATCATCGTTAGGAAAGATGAGGATAATGAGGAAAGGAAAGATTTCATCGAGATACTTTGGGACGTTTGAGGTTATGGAGAGAGCCAGGTAGGTTGGACATCGATTGCAGTTATCTCAGAGGTATCGGGCTTTGCACAAAGTCTTCCTTGTTTCTTAGCTACAATTTTACTTCTTAGACATGTTTCATGTTTTCAAACTAGTGTAGGTTGAGTTAGAGGTGGAATCATCATTCAACGAGCATTTTATCTGGATTATTGATCGTAGCACGAAGGTCATTAATGGTTAGTTTGTTCCTCTAGTACCAGTTCTCTGGCAGAACGGGTGAGTACAGGATAAGACTTGGGAGAGGGAGGCTAATGTGAAATCACAGGGTACAGAGTTGTTTGAGGTTTCTTCATCACCACCTTCTTTGGGAAATTCACTGACAAATTTCTTTAAGGGGGAAAGTTAGTAAGAAACCAGATCATCTCTTTAGGTATGGATCTTGATTTATGGTGTTTTTGAGATAAATATGAGTTTTTTGAAATTTTAGGAGTACACGTCATGTACTTAAGAGTACATGTTGTGTACTTAAGAGTACTGTTGATGTATTGGGTTTCCTTAGTGGTCGTGTAACAGTCGAGTACATGGTCGTGTGGGGTGACCGAGAGACCTCCTAAAGCGGGGCGTGGTAAAGTCATATACATTCCATGTATATTTAAATAAAATGTCATGTATTTTTATTTGTAATTGTTATATCAGAAAAGGGTCACGTCTAATTGATAGAACCTGCTTCTTCTAGCGTCACCCCATCCAGGAGAGACTACAGATCATCGATTCTTTTCTGAGCCCTCGATCAACCTCGTGTCCTTCAAATCAAACACCATCAATTGTGTTGGAATCTCCGGGGTGTGTTCTTCCTTTTTCTAGTGACACTTCTCTTGATTTTTCCTTTTTTGTGAGATATCCTTGGTTGAGAATTCTTGACGTTTTGTTAGATCTACTACTTTCTAGATCGATTCAAAGGATGATGTTTAACTATAACGATTGTACAACGCAGAGGTAGGTGGTTTGAGACTTTCTATAGATTTCTTGGAGATATATTTTAAATCATTTCCCAACACGCAAATTTAGGGTATTTGGGTGTTTATAGAATTTGACCCTATTAATTCCTACTGTGCTTTGTTTTATTGAGTTGGGTGTATGATTATGAATGGGGTTTATTACTTTTCTAGGGATGTGTTTTCCCATGTTTGTTTGATATTGGCCGTTGGGTCAATATTTTCATGTTAGGTTGTTTTTATTTTCATGCCTAGTGTTTTTTGGATGAAGTGATTATTATATGAGATGCTTCTAATATGTATTGTAGTTGTTTATCCAAATAGTAATTGAGATATACATTGGATGTTGGATATCATTTGTGCATCAATGAATTTCATAGGGTTATGGGAACCTCATTTAGTTACACCATAGGGGTAATGGATATTGAGGGCTTCCCTGTAGTGTTTGTTATAATTTTCATGTTGCAAGACCATGGGGGTGGATGTTAGTTCTCCCTCAGAGTGTTTTTGGTACCAAGTTACGAGACCATAGGGGGAATTGGACGTTGACTAATTTGTCATAGAGTCTATTGTTTACTGTTACGAGACTACATGGGAAATTGGCGGTGAGTGCATCCTCATAGAGTCTTTGTCTTTGTTGAACCAGAAGGATTAGATTGTGAGAACTTCCCTAAGGGTTGATTGTGTTAGTTTTGTTGAAAAATTGGTATTTGTAAATGAATGTAGTTGAAACTATAGGATTTTTTACATAATTTACTTCCTTGTTTGTTACATCATTTTTCATATTTCCTGCTATATATATTCACTGATAGATAGGCACAGATATTTGGTTGGTTGCCTATAGGGATTCGGCTCACACCATGTTTAGGTCATGATTTTAGGCCCAAACATGTGATATTGTTGAAGTAATAGATAAGGGAAAGCACCCTTAAACTTATGTACTTGACTGATGTGAAGCTGGAGAGCATGGGACCAAGATGAGGCTTGCGATGTTTTTGGAGTTGTTTGCTTGTTTTCCTTTGTACTCAAGTTTTGTACTGTATTCCAGAACTGTGACTTGTTTGGATACTTTCCTAGATCCTTTTGACATGCATCATTATTTATAGATATGATGCAGTTTTTTATTTATTTTAATTGTTCTGTTGTTTACTTATTGTATGGTATTTCTTATTCTTCTACTATTATCCTTTTGTTTCCACTATGTTACTCTGACAATGAGGGCATCATTTCCCCATTATCACACCCAAGGCCCTCGTTGCAAGTCCGTAGCCTCTGGAATTCGGGCAAATTCACTTAAGGTCATGTGACCAACTAGGTACGAGTCACCAGTTGGTAGCACCTTGAACCTGGACGATACATTACCTCATGTTTGGATAGATCTATGACATACAATGGTCCTACATCATCATCATTGTTGATATCCACAAACTCTTTTGGAAAAGACAACTATTTGGAAATCAATCATGATCCTCGATCCTTGGTCATTTGTAAATATCTCCACCAAGACCTCCCCTCATATTCATAGGCCTATGTTCATAAACTTATGAATTTACCATAAGAATGATTATATAATAGGGGGAAAGTAATGAAAAATAAATAAATTAATCAATTAATTAATTTGAAAAATCAACCCTGATGAATTTTTTTCCAGGAACCTAATGTTGGAAAACGTTATGTCATACCTAGGCTAGAAGCCACACTTTGGACTGAAAATTTCTCAGATTTCCCATCTGAGATCCGATTTGGAAGATATTAAATTATTATAGAAAAGAACATATGTGTGAAATAATATAATTAATATTTTTTTATTTCAATATCAGACCTCCCCTACCCTTTAAATCATGTGCTAACTCAGTTTCTATATCAGAATAAAATTATTTAAAATATTCAAAATATTTACAAGGAAAATAAAGAGTCGTAAAATTCTCCCTAACTCTGGGATTTTAATCATAAGAAGAATAAATACTAAGAAAAATCAGGGTATTGGGCTCTCATCTCAGTCTGCTAATCCCAAATTTTCTCCTTAATATTTACATGCTTCCACTAGACACACACAAAGGTAATATCTCTCCCATAAAGGATCTTATCCTACCAATCCTTGTTCTCTATTGGGTAATTGGAAAATTTAGCTCCATATCCAATTTTTATATCACCCAAGTAGATAACGTGTAATGGTTCATTCAAATACCTCCTCATTTTTGACACATGGAATAAATAGTCTACCCGTTATGAATTTGGAAGTAAGACTAAGCGGTATCTCACCTCACCAACCCTATGTATTATATGGAAAGGGAAAATAAACCCAAGATGTAACATTTTTTACTGTATAAATCTAGTAATTCCTTGTTGGTTTGAGATATTTAGAAACACATAGAATCCCTATCCAAACTCCAATGGAATCGTTCTTCATTCTTCATAAGTCTTATGATTTCTCTAGGAAGTCCTTATCTTCTCCTAGATAATCTGCACCTTCTATTTTGTCATCCACAAAAACTCTTTTCCCATTACTATTGACGCACTGAAATCAGCCTAATATATTGATGGTTAATAGGTTCTCCTATAAAAGGCCTTGAAAATATTGATACAAATAGTGTAATGGTAGTTATTATTTTATTTAATCTCACCAAAGTGTAGTTGATTCTCCCAACTATTTCAAAATTCCATTATGTATACTCTGATCATGTCTTCAAGAACCTGAATGGCTTGTATAGTATGGATGTTAGGCCATATTTGAAACACCATGCTCAAACTCAATTGAGTCCCAAATTCCCCCAATGTAATAATATATATAATCTTGGTGTTAAGTGTGAATCACGGTTTGAAATGATCATTCTTGTAACTCCATGAAGTTGGAATATATTATTCATATAAATGTGCAACAATCTCTTTAATATAATCTTCTATCAGAGATCCAGGAATTGTTAAATTTGGTGAGTCAGTCTATGATAACCAATATTCTATTGTGTCTTATAGAAATTCAGGCGATTCATATCATTATGTCTACAGATATACCATCCCACTTCCACTCTATCACCTCAAGAAGTTAAATTAATCCCATTTTCACCAGGTGTTTATCCTTCACCTGTTGAAAATTGAGGAATTGAGAGGAAAACTCTAATATACCATTCTTTATCCCTAGTCACTAGACATGACGTTGAAGGTACTGTCACATCTTCACCACAATATTTGTATATACAAGATGAATGTATGGTACTCCCTGAGAACCCCCGCATGAAAAAATAAATGTTACTATCATTTATCACTTGAGAAGGATAATGTCTTCCCCACCTTCAAAAAAATAGATCGGTATCACATCCAGTGGATATTTTAACATTCAAGGTATCAAATTTGGTATCTCTATGTTGATCCTCCCTAACACACTATAGAATCAGTGGGGTAATAACCATTGATTGGAGGTAAAATGCACCATCCTCATCCACAGAGGACAATAGCAATGAGGGTAAACACTCTTAATCCTTGATGAACAACAATAAACTAGAGCTAATTCTAAATGCATCTCCCACTAAGTTCCCATTCATGGGAGTATATACTTACTTGATGTCGTAAACCTATAGTATCTATACCCATATAATATATCATAGGATCAGATCTTTCTATGAGAAGATATAATTGAGGGACTTTTATCAGAATAGATGATAAACCAAACACCCATAATATAGTGCTTCCTTGTCTTCAAGGTGAATATTATCACTGCCAACTTTAGATCAGGGGTGCTTTATTTTTTCTCATGCGGTATCAAATTTTTGGAACCATCAAAAATCATTTCCTTCCTCAAAATATAAATACAAACAAGTTGGGTCCAATAGGAGTCACAAAATAATATGTACTCAACACCCTCCTCTTGAAATTTCAAGATGGGAGGCCTTCTCAACCTCTGAATCATCTCCAAAAAAAACATGATATCACCTCTTCTGCAAGAAAAAAATTCCCTTTTTGGGTCAAATAAATCAATGGTGCTCATATAGTTTAGAAATTGTTCATGAATCTTTTGTGGTAGCTTACCAACCCAAGGAATCTATGCACCTTATTCACCCTCATTGGTGGCTCCCAAGCAAGAACTACTTCAACCTTCACCAGGTCCACTATCATAACATATACTGAGATTACATGTACCATAATGTGGAAATATAGAATAAAAAACATACACTTAGAGAGATTCCCATAAAATTAGTCCTCTCAGAGTATGTTGTGGACCATCTTCAAGTGTCTCATGTGATCTTCCATGGATGTCGAGTATATTAGGATTTCATTGATGAAGATTACTACAAACCCATCTATGAAATTATGAAATAGATTTTTCATGAGTACCATGAATACATCTAGGGTGTTCATCACACAAAAATGCATCACTATGTACTCATACTGACTTTAGCGACATCAGAATGTCATATTTGTATATCCACATTTCGTAGATGAAGATGCTGATAACTTTATCTAAAGTTACTATTTGTGAACCATTTCACCCCTCACAACTGGATTAAAAGGTTATAGATCCTTGTTAGTGGATTCTTATTCTTCATAATCTCCTTATTTAGGTGATAATAATATAAAAATAACCTCAATATCCAATCTACCTTTATGGATAACAACATTGGGGATGCCCAGGGTGACACAATGGGTGAGATAAAGATCATCATTTGTAATTCCTCCAATTATGCATTTGGATTGTGATGCTCCATGGAGGATAAATTATTTTTTGTATCAGATATCATTCTATTCGTTGTGTGTAATTATATGAGTCATTTTATTTCTTAGTTGGGAGGTAGTCCCGACAGGTCATCGAGAAAGATTTCAACATATTCTACCACCACTGTAGGAATCTGAAAGCCCATAGTGTATGCTACTCGATGGGTAATATTTGTAAAATAATTATTAATCAAGTGTATACTTATATATATAATCCAATAATGGTCTTATAGGGTTTCCTTCTCACCCACAAAGGAAAATGTCATCTGATCATTGTAGACACCCCGCGCCCTTTCCTTGAAATAGTCAATATATGCATAAACTATTGATATCCAGTGAATACCTTTGATTACATAATAAGGATTTATTACTACTAAAAATATATCCTATAATATTAATCTCTTTTAAAAATATCATATCACACTATTAGAAGATGTTTATGATCATTAAATTTCCTTTTATTGGGGTCCCCAACTTCAGGGGTTGAGCCAAGGGCTCAACCAAAATCTCTAACTCTCAAACAAGAGAAGTGGTAAGAAAGGAGTGGCTCAATACAATATATATTAGTACTATAGATAAATTATATAAGACATATCTTATGCCTATAATAATCCTTAGAGCCTCTAGGTGATATGACACCACTTCATGTAGTTGTTCTCATCTCATACCACTAGCTCCTTGAGTCTGGCGTGGACAACCTGGGGGTGGTGGTCGCAACAGGTCAGGCCTTCTTCCACATCCAACTACTCTCCCACATTCTCTACTAATTTAACTACTAGAAGAACCTCCACAGTCCAATCATTTTATATTCCTTGGTATTATATCAACTATCTCTCAATTATCTTCACAATATGTCAAAGAATCCTGAACAAGATATCCTAAACTGTCATAAGAGAAACACCTCCTATATATAGGATGAATAGAACTATCTTGAGATACCTAAACCTTCGATCCCATATCTTGATATCATATCCTGAAGTGTATCTCATGTCCATATCTCTATTCTTATCATATGTTACCATTTAATGAGGTCTTCTCTCCCATGTTCCTACTTCCAACACAAATTGTCAGCGTCTTCTTACATAGAAAGAAATCCACTACCAAATCCTAATCAAGAACTCTAGAATTGGTGGGAATGAAAAAAGATATCACTTCAGCCTTGATAAATTTTCATAATCCCCACTTAAAGATATGTTATTAGAATAACGGATCTTGAACCATATCCATATAGTGTCATGAGAGGCTAGTGAACCTCAATGAATACTCTTTTACATTCATGCTACCATTTTGAAGCTACAAAAGCTCCTAGATATGAATTTTTTGTAGCATGGATGGATAGAAATACAACCTAAATAGGACAATGATCAACTTCTTTAGAGATTTCTCTCATCATGCATTTGATTCATCAGACTCCACAATATACCTATAAGGATCTAAATAATACTCACCACATGGACCACCATCAGATCTGTAGGTATCCCCATAAGGGGGAAAACTCGAAAAAACTGCCTCTAGGTAGTCCTCAACTACCTAGGGATATAGATCAACCGGAAACTAAGAAGGTATACTAAAAAGAATCTCATTAAATTTCTCTCATTCTACAAACATAGTCAACTAGTAATGTCAGCACAACCTATTTCTCAACAAGTTGTCGAATGATTAAACAATGACCTGGATGTACCACCTCTTATGTAGGATAGTACAATGAAGCCTCTTCACTAATAAGATCATCCCCAAAATCCTAGTATGGATTCCTAGCTTGGAATCATTCTCGATTCATCCTAAAATCGATACATTCTTTGGTCAGAGAGTATTTTGTGGGAGCTGAATTAGGAATGACATGGAAACCAAAACACCATTCCGATAAAAATCATGTAACAATTCAATTACATATCATTGGAGAAGGCTGGTTTCAAATGAAACACCTGGTACAATCATGTAACAAGATTTTGAAAAAAGTGCTAAAAGGAATAAGGTTCAAATTAAAGCCTAATAAAAAATTATAGAAATAATCCAACATGAAAAAAAGGACAAGGCTGGTTTCAAATGAAACACCCGGTACAACCATGATCTATCTATATCACTATTCTCCACCTTCTCCTAAACCTCCTAGGTCTCTATAAAATGGAATATCATATTCATAAGACCTATCAGGTATGGGTACAATCCATGCTAGGGTAAGTATAAAAATAAATAGTTGGTCAACCCAAAATCACTGAACCTAAAGCATCAAGAGATTAGTTAGATTAATAAAAAGGGTTTTCAATTAGGATATGAGACATAGAAATAAGAAAAACCCCAGATATTCTCATAATAGACCTTATGTCTCAAAATTGGTATTAACCATACTACTGGACATAATATTCTACATGAGGGTTTAAGGTAATACTTTTCAATGAGAACTCACTTTGTGAGAAATTTTTTCTTGGGGGGAGCTCATTTTAGAGTACATTATCATCAAGCCTCAACAAATAATTACAAATTAGAAATTTGAAGGTCCTAATAAATAGATAGGGTAACACACCTTGGAACACTAGGGGAAACAAAAACTCTTAACTAGAATAATTCAAAATGAAAAAAAATTATACACCCGCATAAATTAGTCCTGATGATTCTGCAAACCCCATCATGGGAAGATGAATAAATTTTATAAGATCCAACCCCAGTCTCATGGAGGGAAATCACAAACTATATCTTAGAAAAAACATAGAGGGGATCAAAATCCTAAATGGAGGATGTAATTTCACAATTTACCCTCATAGGCATAGACCATGGGAAATATCACAAATGATACTATTATAAACCATATAAATTGAGGGCTTTAACCTACCCTATATAAATTACATGGTTTGTAATAGGTGTACACGATGTTTCTTATCTTCATAAGGTATACTCATATATTTACTTCTCATACAGCATGTCTTTATCCATATTCATATCATGTCCTTTTAGGATTCATGGAATGAAGAGGTCGACTAGCACTCAATGTTTGTTGCCTCCGTGAGAACATGTACATTGGCCTATGACCATGTACTTTTGGTCAGTCCCATATACCTCATGTCATATCCATGTACTAGATAGTGTCTAAGTACCGAGTTGTACCTATGTACTATGGTCATGCCCGTGTGTCTAAATGTGTATTTTCTTATGTACCACTGGTGTACACACCGAGATTCCTGCATGGAGTCACATGGCATATAGTAGAGTCGACATGTAATGTGATATTATGTTTTATACCTAAACCTTACCTCTATACTATGGTGTACACAACATGTTATCTTCCAGATTATAATGTATGTAATGCGGAATATTTGAGAAATTACTGAACCCTCACACATTTTCACCCACTTCATTATCATTTTAATCAACCTTTAAATCATTCTTTAGAATTGTGGATCTAGGATTGATTGATCATTTCCTTTCTTTTGGCCAGATTTTGGCTATATCCTCTACTCAGGAATCAACTCTCATCACATTGGGTCACACGGCGAATGCCAAACCACAAATTTAAAAAAATCTAATACATCCCTGATCCACCTCGAATCATCCACGTTTAAATTCAAACTTTAATCACTCCACTTATCACAGACCCTATACCGTATTGATGATCTATTGTGAAAAATATTGACTATGCAGTGAACATTCATCATGTATTCATTGAATCATCTGCCAAGAAAATATCATCAAGGAATATGTGAAGAGTGATAGAATAAATGAACAAAATTCACAATGGGGACGAACCTCTGTTATTGTTTACTCTATCAGGGATTCATTTTAATTAGAATTACTAATTGAGAAACAAAATAGAATAATATCGATTAACCAATTCCCAAGAAGATAAACCCATACCCATAAAGCATGGTCGACCCATTAATCAAGATGTTTATGGAGTTGATTTTTGTTAATCATGGGATAGTCTAACATGGAAATAAAAAAACAAAAATCCAAAATCCTAACTTAGGTTTGGATGGATAACTTCTGAACAGTTGACATGTGTCATCATTTTTGGTGGCATCCATGTACTCTGTCAGAGAAGATGACCCTTTGGAAATTGGTCATGATCTTCAATCTATTTCCATTCTCTAAGATCTCCACCATGCCCACATCTAAAATCTATACGGTTATGCAGCTAACCATATAGATTGTCCATTAGATATATTAAATAAGATGAGTCCAGTTCATGAGAAATAGATTATCTAATTAACTAATTATTTTACCAATTATCCCATGATCACTATTTAACCAAACAGCTAACAATGAATAATTCTATGTCATTCCAAGGGAAAACTGAAATTTTGGATTCAATGTGGTATCAAATTTCCCATATGATTCCAAATTTAGTATTTATTCCATTATTCTATAAAAATTATGCATGTCAAATATAATATATTTAATATTTTTATTATATCAGTACTGAGCCACCCCGAGCCTCACAATCCAACAATAAATCAGAACCTAGGTCTGAAAATATTACTTAACTTTTTCCAAAAGTTAACAAGAAAAAAACATAGTCATTAAATTCAATTTATATGGATTTTTTTAGAATATAAATATGGAAAAAAGATAAAAAAATCATTGTAGAGAGTATTACCTACTCTTTTGGGTGTCTCCTCTTAGGACACCCCTCAAGGCTCCTTGGAATTGTATATTGGTAATACCAAAACTCATTTGATATTTGGAGGAGGGTTTGTGATATAAATTAGTATATTTTTGGATATCTCAAAGGTATATATGGTGTGACAAGAAAAGATGGTAAATATATTCTGGGAGAGTGGTGTTTTGAATATAATATTGATTAGTGTACTATTTTTCCTCAAGAAGAAGAATAATTTTTATTCTTATGACTGTGTAAATTGAGTAGGGTATGTGAGTTCAAAATAATGGTTTCTTACATCATAAATTACTCATAAATTTGCATATTTAGCTTAATTTTAAATACCATATTCAGTTTTATTTCATTTTTCAATAAAAATGCATCTATTTTAGGAAAGATTGAAAAAAAAAATCACCCATTAAATTTTTTGATGTAAAAATTCCAAAAATAAAATCTATATTATGAAATTAATTTTATAAATGTGATAAAATTGTTTCTAAAATAAAATTTATTAGAAAAAATATCAATTTTAATATTCTGATCAATTTTTTGACACTTTAAAAAATTACTTATTGTCTCATAAAATTATATTCTCATTTTAATAAGACAAGATATTTTTTTATAAAATAATTTTATAAAAAAACAACCTTTTAAATTTTTTACAATTATCATTGAACTATAAATAAAATATTTATAGTTTAAAAAAATCCAAAATACTTATTTTATTATTTTGAAAACATTTACTTATTTATCCAGGATATATATGGAATATTTTAGTTATATTTCATAACCAAATATTATTTTACAAATACTTAGGTGTGGTTACTATTCTAATGATCATGTTATTATTCTTAATGGTCAGATTATTATTTCAATACTCATACTATTATTCCAATTGTTAGATTCCTGACGACCATATGGGTTTCATACCCTCTATAAATACCGCATATTTATTTATTTATTCATTCACCTATATTTTATATTAGTTTTATATATAATTTGATTTTTAAAATTAATATTTCATTAAAAAAATATTTAGTATCATTTTTATAGCATTGTTCATGAGTAAGACCACTCTATGGGATCAAGCATTTAAAAATATTCATATTATTAATATATTATTTTTAATCTTCTGTCCTTTATAATACATTCAATCATTATGTTCCTATATATTTTCAAAATGTAATGTTAAATTCAATATAATAAAAAAATTTGTTCTATCATGTGGTATATGATATTTATATAATTAAAAATTTTTAAATATGAAAAATATATATAATAATATGGGAAATAAAATTGATAAAATTATCCATCATTATTGGATTACCTTGGCTATTCCACCGAAAATCATGAACAATACCTATAATCCACCATGTGAATGATAGTAAAAAAATTAAAGGATGAAGAAGGGGAGGAATTTCTGTAAAAAATCGAAGAGGGTCAAAGTGATAATTTTCACTTTTAATAATCTGGGCACTATTCATGATTTAGAAAGATGTTTTCAGAAACAATTCAATAATACTTAAATAACATCAATTAAAAATATAAGTTACCCATATGGTTGGCTCATAATTTCTCCAAACTATGCAAATCTCATGGGTATGAAAAGTTATATTAACGGGTAACAGGTATGGTCTCTTCTAAATTGTTCCATACACAAAAAAACTTATCATGCATGTTAAAAATGAACTGAGAATGTCATATGCAATGATTTCATGAACTCTTTTCACTTGTTAAACTGTGCTCTCTCAAAATTATTCAAAAGATCCATCCACAGGACTTGTCAAAACATATAGTGAACATGAAAGAAATCTATGGATAGTGAAGAAAATATTCAAAACCATATAATATCAGAATGATCCAACTCATATCTAAAGGAATGTCCAAGGAAAAATAAATAAAATAACAATAAATAAAATCAAGGTTTGGGTGTGACAATTCTCTCGACCATAGATATTTTCTTCCTAAAAATCACTAGAATGGCCTATTGATCCTAACAATGATGTAAGGTTCTAGATTCTTATGAGAAAAGAGTTAAAGAGACACAAAATTTTTCAAACCAATTAAATTGTACTCAAAGAACTATAAAATCATCAAAAAAAATTAATTAGACTATATGAATCCAATTTTTGACAAAGAAGTCACCTCAAATATTTTTGGACTAAAACACTAAATGGTTACATAGAATGAAGTATCTCATAAAAGAGAAATAGTGATTTAATAAAAATGGATTCCAAAAAAAGAACCACTTTAAACTAGTATTAGAAAACAAATTATCCAAATGACAAGAATGGGATCAAGTCTATGAGTTAAAAAACAATCCCATCATCTAGAAACCACATCTCAAAAATGATGAATGTGGGAAAATATCATAGGTTTTGGTGAGGTTTTCTCTTATCATGGTATCACTACCATAGAAAATTTTCAATTTTTCACTAAAATTTGATAGTATATTGGGATTATTAATCTTAATGAATCACATGAACTTAAAATAATAGAGTCAGAATAAAGTTTTTTCTTTATAATTCCAAAATAAAGACTTTTAAATAACCACCATAAAAATATAGAATAATTACATGAAAATTTCATTAAGATCTGACACCCTAATTTAAAAAAACATTACCCCAAAAATTACATTGAAAAAATGAATAATATGATTAAATGGTGGGAAATGTGGGATATCTTAAATATACACTTCATAGAAATTAGGTTTATTATTTTGTCCCTAGAGGTATTTTGATGGGGAAGATCTAGATCCACATCTATTGAAATTAACTCTACTAAAGAACATTTAAAAAACACTTATATGGCCCCATTTATTACCGATCTTAGGTAATTCCAGGAATGAATACTTTTTGTCTCAAAAACTTCCTCACTAGTTTCACACCCATGATTTTCCTCCCAAAGAATCTGGCGTGTAGAAACAAGATGGCATGTTAAAAGAACTTCAAGAATTCCTAGAAATATATTGTTAGAATTTCCTTTTACTATAGATTCCCTCACCACTCCCATTAATAGGTGGAGCATCAATTACTTCTCAAATCACTACCAATCCATATTTAATACTTATAGTCTACTTCATCACATCATTAAAAGTGTTGAGTCTAATATGAGTCTCAATTGATATGAGGTCAAATTGAAGACTTCATTGGAAATATTTAGATTTTTAGGGTTCATCTATGGATTGGTCATAAAGGAAGGGTTACAGCTCTAATATATAACATATATAGTAAAATAACTCTATATCAAATTTCTTAAGAAAATAAAACTCTATTTCCTTTAGTATCTTTACCTCTTCTATAAGGTATTTCTCGTTGAGAACCTATTTCAAACTATCAGTGGAAAGGTCCCTGTATGGTTTTTTCTGGATTTTTTGAATCACCTGTAGTTAACTTGGACCCTATAACATAAATGTTATGACCTTGAATTTTCAAGGAACAAGAGGATTATGTCTGGATAAGATCTCCTAAATTCCCCAAAGTTATTCTACTTCTTTCAAAGAATCTATTTTCCTAAGGAAAAAAATAATGATTCATGTATTAAAAAATTATAATTATATCATGATGTTATTTTTGAAAAGTAATACCACAATTCACAATAACAATAGAAAATATAGAAAATGACTTCGACAGATCTTGGTCAAGTAGTGGGTTTTATTATAGTGAAACACCCGCTGCTCTCTATTGTGAATCTAGGACGAATGAATTGTGGTTAAATCAAAAATAATGAAACAGAAAAAGATTAAAATAAAACATTAATTTAAACTACACAAATTCAAACTCTTATTTATTATTCAATCTCAAAACATCACTCAAAATAACTCTAAAACCTTATAATAATTTAAAACCAAATACAACAAAATAGGATAAACCTATAAACATTAGAAGAAACATCACACTAATACACATCCATAAAAACATAAAGGCTCATGAAAACCCCTTAGCATTCTAATAAAAATTATATAAATTAGGAAAATCCAGTTTCAAAACATTCTAAAAACATCTCGAAATTGAAATCATTTCCAATCCTAAATCATTTCTAATTCAAAAACATTTTTCAAGCATTGTATGTTATTATGTTAATATTAGAAAAAAAACACACATAAAATGTCTTAAACAATTTCAAAATAAATTTTATCTATAAAATAAAAATATTATAGATCTTAATTTGATTTTAAATTCTAACTGTTAATGGGATCTTTTAAATTCAATTAAAAATCCCATTTTATTTTAAAAACAACAAAAGGTTTTATTTAAGAAATAGAATTTAATGAACTAAAATATTATTTATAATCCATAATAAACATCAAAAGTCATTATAATATAAGAAAATGAAATAACAAAAATTAATATTACATACCAAGAATCAGAAATATAAAAAACTGAAGGAAATGCTAGTTTCACATGGTTTGGCCACACAGCTTGATAGACTGTGCACCAACCCTGTAAAGATCAATAGATGGAGTCTAGAGTGGTTTACACTATTTTTCAAACTGCACATAAAAAACATGTTCCCCTTCAATTAAATTTATATTTTACTCAAATTAATATAAATTTCAAACATAACTCATGAGTTATCAATAACATAATGAAGATATCATGAAATTTGTTTAAAAAATAGAGAACTATGATCTGATCCAAGACATACCCATCCCTGACTACCCTACTAACACTAGCATAATTCCAAGATTTCATGATAAATAAAGTTACTTATGACTAAATACTTGAATTAAAATGATCTTACATCCCATATAGTAAACACCCAATGATTCTAGAACTGATACCTTATAAGATCTTAAAATTGGAAACTATTTTTTCATGAAGAAACCCACAAAACATGAGATCTTGGCACCAGAGTCAGACCATGAAATGGGATGAGTAGAATTCCCAATCCTCTCAAACTTCTGAGAAGTTCCAAGGGAATCATTAATATAAAATTGGAATGATTTTTCCCAAGGAATAAATATAATACAAATTGTTCTGACCTAAAATCCCAATTGGAAAAATTAGAATTTTGGATGGATGCATTTCTATACAAAATAGTTACAATACAAATACAAAAAACAATCTTGGAATGAAAATTAAGGAAAATAATAATCCTCAATATTGGGAATAAAAAAACCAAATATAATCTATTGGAAACTTAAATACAGTAATTGAACCTATATAAGGTCCAAATTTTAAAGGGAAAATTCAAAAAGTTCAATACAACTAATTTACTAAAATAAATAAAAATAAGTGGCCTAAAACACAATCTACATGAGTTGAGTGAAATGTGTTAACTAGTCACCATCCAATATAGAATCCATATGAAAAGGTCATTCTATATGACTCTGTGTAACTAGATAAGCTAGTAACGATGATAAACATGAGTTATACAGCTCAATTGGAAACCACCCACTAGTCTATGCATACTCTTTGAGGATAAATTAATTTTATTATATTATATGTATATATATATGATTTTTCTATTTATTTAAAAAATATGTAACATGTCATTATATTTCAAAACATTTTTCCATTATTATTTAAATTTACCATTTTTAAGAGAATTCTTATTATAATACGTTTTTCATGGATAGAATATATAATATAAAAAAACATTTTCAATCCAAGGGATATGGAAGAGTATAATATAAGGTACCATTTTGAAAATAAATCTATATGTTAAGTAAAATTATAACAAACATAAAATAGTTATCATGGGAACCTAGGAGTTACAGGGAAAATCTAGGAAATGACTATACATCCACTAATCAAGACTATTGTTGAATA
The DNA here is from genome assembly GCA_963277665.1 of Viscum album. Classification (NCBI taxonomy): domain Eukaryota; kingdom Viridiplantae; phylum Streptophyta; class Magnoliopsida; order Santalales; family Viscaceae; genus Viscum; species Viscum album. Next base: position 769,958,736 of record OY728135.1, on the reverse strand, counting down.
ACAAACCACCATCCCTAACACTCAGTATTTACCTTAATATACTAAACTAGGTGAAAATACTATAAATATAACATATATTATCTTAAGGATTCTAAATAGAGTCTGAATATTACTAGTTATGTATGTATACCATGAATTCAACCTTTAACACTCGTTGTCACTCAGAAATTAAAACAGAGGTGAGTCAGGCAATCATTTCAACACCATATACCTATATATATACACCATATAATTTAAAAAATAATACACACAAAAATTTAGATAGAAAAATAGGAAACCACCTCAAATCCATCAAGCCTATAAATAAAATCACTGTATCCCCTTCAGTGGGTATTGTATCCTACATAAACTTCAAAAATATATTTTTCATAATATAATGGGGTATATTTCATAAGGTTTTAATTTTAGTAATTTTTTATTAATGTGTTGGTCCCATGAAACATACATATAAACTTGACTCACAAAAACCATTTCAAAAACAAAAAACATCCTTCATAAATCAATTACCAATTTAATATATCAAATTGGATAGTTTATTCATCAATTCGTTAATAATGGTATTCTAAAAATGCATTACACTTTAAAACAAAGGGAACTATCACACTAATTTGATGAAATTGAAAATTGGAAACCTTATATTAATAAATTAAAATATTTATACATGTCATATTTTCTAAAAGACAAAAATGTGCATTTATAACTATAATAAATCATAGTTATAGATTTAATGATCTATACTAGGGACTATCTTCCCTGAATCCTTCTGCTTTTCCAAATGGTGGTGTTGATCCCACTAAACCAAGATTAAAGAGTTATAAAAGATAATGCGGCGATCAAAACACAATTAATACCTAATTAAAATGAACATACAAAAAACCCTAGGTTATTGAGGAATCACAAAGCAAGAACAAAAGAATAAAATACAAGAATCAAATGAAAGGAAGATACTATAAAGAGCTTACCTTGAGAATTCCACCCGGAATCATCAAGAATACCATGAACACACTAAGGCAATGAGATGAAGTCAATAAGGAGAAGACCTAAGGTTCACATGAGATATGGAAATTTTCTCTTTTTAATGACTTGGGAAACATGAACGATTTGGCCACACTATTTCGCAAATCATGCACATACGTTAAAATAACCACCATTAAAAAATACATGTGCTCATATTATTTTCATACGGTTTCTTATAAACAATTTAAAGGAAAGAATCATGTAAGGTTAAACAACACAGTCTCTCTCATAACATGATTTCCCAGGTAGACTAATTGTTCACAAGAAAAATGAACAGATAAAGTCCTACATAAGAATATCTTTATTAATTTAAATAGTTAATCTATGTGCCCCAAAAATTCTATAAAATATTAATTTCTATCTTTATTAAACCATGTGGTGACCATGAAAGAAAACCATGAAAATTGATGAAAAACATTAAAAATCGAAAAACTCAAAGGGGTTCACCATAGAAGTAAAATACTATGAGAACCAAAAATAAATATAATAATAATTAAAATTAACGTTAATATGTGAAATATCACTTTTATGCAGGATTTTATGAAAAAAACATTAATAAGGTGTGCTTATCTGGTATAATGGACCCTTTGAAGGATCAAATAATTCTATTTGTGTCTTTCTTATTTAGGTATCTACAATATAAATATATATTCATACAATTACCCATCATGGATATTTAGTTTCCATTTCAATTTTGGAAACAACCTAAATCTTTGATAGATGTGATATTCTTTTTTGAGTCTAATTCAGAATATATGGTCAAATGTTACATCTAAATATCCTAATGTATCAAGTTATTTCCTTTCAAATTCTCTAAAAAATCCACTTTAATAAATTCATAAAACAATTTTGTCCATATAGGCATGTATTTATGCTTTATTCATATGTGATCCCTTTTTCTATAGTGTGGATATTATCTTAGTGTTCATCTTTTCCATAATATGGATCTCCTTATATCATGGCTAGAACCCTAATAATTTGGTTTGTCAAAATATTTGAATTTCATTAATATTACTTCAAAATCATCATCTGAATTTGTATATGAATATTATCTATTTATTTAGAAAAATGATTATCAATTTTTTAAAAATTAATTAACCATATATAGGTTTATTTATACAAAGATGATTTTTTTAAATACCCAATTCATGATTACACAATGAATGATTTTTATATAGTGAAAGGATCATCTTCATTGAAAAGTTTCGGAATCATAATTAGAGAATTCATAACATTTTTTCAACAGAAAAAGGACATATACGCAACAACTATATTATGTTTACATAGAACCTTCATGATGTTTATATATCATGAATTATAGTTTACATTGAAATTATCTATAATATTTTCCCTTATCTAGTTTCTCATCAATTCACAGACATCTCAACTAACTCACACACCATTTGGAAATGTAGTAGACAATGTTCCTTCATCTACTAATAATTTTATTTTTTCAATATTATTAGTAAAAAATAACCATGGATAGTTGTGAGGATATAGGTCATAATAATTCTATAAGAAAAACCATTTTTGATTAACAAACTAATATTGGCATATTATTACCATGCTTAATAACAACACATATAACTCAAATCCCTCTTTGTGTTTTTTTTTTCAATACAACCAAAACAATGTAATTCAATATGTGTCATCTAATTTCCTTTTATTCTACCAATAATTCAAAATAAAAATAATGTATAATTTAGGGTAATTTTTACCTCATATTATCATTTCCCCTTTCTCTAACCAACTTACCCTTCTACTTTTCAAATCTACATAATAGCCATTATCCACTAGAGAGGAGAATGGTACAAAATGGTTGTCCTAGAAATAACCATTATTTTGACATAACAATGTCTATTTGGGATAACCTGGTGTAGAAAATAAAAAGGTTATAACCAAGGATATTAATTTTTTCCCTCAAAATACCATGAATGTTATATCGTGATCAAAACTCATTATTGGGGAAGTTGAAGAACACATTTTTTATAAAAAATATGTATTATAGACACAAATCAATAAAAAATCAAATAACATCATGTGATTGTCATAAAACTAATATTTTCTCATATATTTTCATTAAAAAAGAATTCATATTGTTAAAATCATTCAATATAATTAATAATAAGGGTTTTATGTTTTATTAGAAAACCCAATCCTCGCTATTTATTTTTTATACTCTTTCTCTAGATGGATTGAGATTATTTCAAAGAGTTTATTATGTAACCTATTTCTCTTCCATGGGTTAATCATGTTTAAAAGTGATTTTTATAAAACCTATTTCTTTTTTACAGGTTAACCATGTTTTAGAATAATTGTTATGGAACATGTTTCTTTTTTATCATTTAATCATGTTTCAAATAGATTGAAATGAAACCCATTTCTATTACATTGGTTAATCAAGTTATAAAAAGAATAATGAGTGATTCTAGGATTTTTATGATGATTTTAATGCTATGTATGATTTTTTCATATTGGGGTTCTTAGATATTATATATGATCGGTGAACCCATCTAGTGTTATTTGAGACCGGTATACATTATATGATTAGTGCACCCAAATAGAATTCGGTCATCCGGATATAGCATATATGATGGGTGTACCCATATAGTAATCTAATCCATTGGCTAATTATTTTGTTTTTGAAGAATTTTATTCGATTTAAAACGTATATTTATTCTATTTATAAGAGTTCTATAAGGGTTCTGTAATGGTTCTATTAAGATTATGTCCCAAGATAGCAACACGTTTTCTATACTTTTTATGGGCTTATAATTTTTCCTTCGATCGATATTGACATCACATGACTAAGGATTATTTCTTTTTATGACTCTTTCCTTTTTAAAATCCCAATTTCATGCTTCATGATTTATTTTTCATGTATTTTTGGGTATGATTTATTTTATTATTCCCTCATTCACTCTTATTATTTCATTTTACTCTAATGAAATTATAATTTTAATTAATTACATTCAATTTTTAAATCTTTTATTTACCCTTTATAATCATTTTAACTCACACTTATTATGTTTCCTCTAAACATGGTTATAAAAAAACAGGTTGAAAAAATTATTTATAGAATGGATTTCATATTGATAATGATAAAAACATAATGTGAAATAATAAAATCTCAGTTAAGTGGTCTAAATTCTCATTTATTTTCTTGTATATTGTTTATGTATAATTTTTTATAAATTAGATAAAGAATTAAACCTATAAAGACCTTGATAATATAATTGGTCCAATTTTAACCTTTTGATATTGTTTTTTAAGGTGAAAATCGGGTCACCTTCATCAGTATCAAATTTGGAAATGTAATGTTTACAATTTCAACACCAGATCTAGGAGTGTAGATTTGGGGCTGTAATTATTTCACATCCCAAACATCCTAGATTTCCATTGTAGAATTGTATGTATGAGAAGAGATATTATATCATGTTGTACATGGTTTAATCAATTTAGAGTTCATATCACCTTCCTATTTCATTCTAGGGATGTTCTCTATAAATGGTTTCATTTCAACATCGTCACATTTCATATAAAGTAGTCATAAAGACACTATATGATATTAGGAAAGGGAAGAGTCCAAATATGATATTTATATGGATTTTGGGTTTTGAATTATACATACGAAATTTTAATTCTACAAACTCGATAATAATTCTTCCAAATTATTAATTATCAATCACCATATGAAAAAATGAAAAATTATTTGTATAATCATACTATAATAATTTTTTATGGCTTGAACTAGTTTTTTCCTTGAGATCAATCAAATTAATATAGGATTTCATGGAATTAATATTGAAATAAATGAATTTCAATATCAATAAATATGAAGTGTTCTTGATATGGAAGATGATATGATTACATAAAGAGTTAGAGAAGAAAAACATACAAAAGTGACAAAATAACCTCAATGTTGTGATAGGATTTCTGAAGATCCTAAGAGGAGTAAATTTATTATGGAAAATAATTATAAATTAATATTAAAATATGATAGACCTACTACCTACCATGGGGTCATATATATGAAAAAACATGCATTTAGTACACTTTAATATATTATTTATTACATAAAGGTTTACATAATATAGTCCCCAAAAATCATGAGGCATAGAGTATTTTGGAAATTAGGAACTTAGTATATCATATTGAAAAATATGTACAATGACATTATTTAAAACAACCATAACATGTTCTTAAATTTTCATCACTCTTCTAAAATTGTATGGGATAACCTAGGGATTTATAAAAGAAATGGGTGATCTATAAAGCCCAGAAGGAAAATAAACATAGAACAATATATGTAAAAATACTACATGTTGTCTAATAGTCATATAAATGTAACATAATAGGGGTGAGAATCATAATAATGTAAAATAAGTAATAATATAACATAATAACATAGAGACAATATAAGAATATAGAAATACCTTAAAACATGACATCATAAATATAATCCTAGCTTAACCACTAAGACATAAAAACATAGTGTTCTTAGGATAACCTAATTTACACCAAAAATTAAGTATCATGATATTAAAAAATTACCCAGTAAAATAGAGGGACATATAATTCTAATTCCACCTTTCACATACATATTATGTACATTAATAAGTGTACAATATAGATCATTCAAAAGAGGATCTTATTTCATCACATTTAATCCCATTATTAAGGATTGTATAATACCTACATGGAATTCCACAATAATAAAAGTATAGGTGTATCTATGTGAACTCCCTTGAGTGGGAATGGCGATTAGTATTCAAAACATAAATTTATGGCACGAAAAATCATGGGATAAATTCGACAGTATAACAGGGGTACTTAATGAATAATAGGAGGGATTAATGGGAGTGAAATTTGTATCAAGTCACATAAAAATCATAAAAAAAATTAATAGAGATGTATGGAAATATAACACAACTAGAAAAAGTGGAAAAAAATATGCATTATATAAAGTATTTTCTTGAATAAATGGGATAAAGAGAGGATCCCTTGCCGGGAGAGGTTACATCAAAAAATTTGGAAGAACATTATTAAGAGATAGATTCACCTTTAGAGTACTCTGGATAGGTAACTAAAGATGAATGTTCGGATCCACAAGATTTTAGTGAATAGAATGGGAGTTTGGGAGGGATTATATAGTAAAAGTGAGGAGATTTATTTATTATCTTCCAAACATTTGTTTTTCACATTGTATTTTAAAGTGTTCCAAATAAAGAACCTTCCCATGATTTTTCCCATGGTTTCTACCATAGTGAATTGGTTTTCATTGTTTTAAAATTTTAATAACTTCTCTGATTTAAATATTACCATTGGTTATGTGGGAGTCATGTTTACGAAGAATTAATTTCATGTCCATTAAATATAACATAGGTTTTAGAGGATTCATTAAGGGGGTATATGGTTAATAAAATAACCATATAGACACATTATTTTAAATGGGAAATATATATTAGTATATTGATAACTTTTATGGTATATATTACATCACTTTTGGGTCATTATGATTTTGTAATACCCACAATATATTTATATTTTATTTAATTTTGAACCAAAAAAACGACTCTCTGTGAAAATTATAAATAATTCAGGGTTGGATAATTTGGATATGCTTGTTTTAAAAAAAATCTTATATCAAAATAATTATATAGGAACGATAAATTATATATTTAAACCAAAAACCACATTTATTCAGAAATATTTCTTTTTTGACAATAACTATATTATAACCGTTATAAATTTATTTTTGACCTAATAAAATTATATCTTCATTTATATTTAACGAATTTATTTAATAAACATTATTTTATGTTAATATTTTATAAAAATTTCATTTATTTCAATAATTCTTGAATTCATTAAAATAGAGTTTCATGATTAAAAGTATTTATTTCACAAAAAACACAATTTGTGTTTCATTGTATCAAAATCTAATTTTCATCAAACTAAACGTATAAAAATTAAAAAAAATATAATAATAAAGGATAAATTTATTTTTTAATTTATTAAAAATAAAATATACAATTTATACTTGTATGTTCTAGATACATATCCCTTTATTATTCTAACAAATCCCCTTTCGGTAAGGTGTGTGATTGAGAGATTTTAATGGTGTGGTTAAGTGAACATGGTTAAGGTTATGATCTCTGTGATCAATAATTTCTCCTCTAAATTTTTTATCTCATTCTTTAGTTATTGAATCTTTGATTGGTCTTGGTCAAGGGAAAATCACATAGATGATATCTCCCTCAGAAGCTAAAATGAATGGGATTTATAGGGTACTATCAAACGGCTTGAGGCCATCATTTCCTTTATATACATCAAATGGAATTTATCATAACCCTTACTATAATAATCTTAAGGGTCACTATACAATGGATATATTATCATCTTTAATGATTCTTAATGGACTTTTAAATACGACTAACAATATAAAAGTCCTTAATAACCAAATTAATTCTTGTTTGTTCTATAATTCTGCTTCATAATAGGTAATTAACTCATTTAAAAAGTTAAATTCATTTATAAAAGTTATTTAAATTATATTTATCCCCCCTTTAAAATTTTATCCCCCAAAATTTTCATTGGAAACAAAAAAAAAGAGGAGGGGTATTCTATTACATCACCTCTTCTAATTCCCCTGTTTCTTCTTCAAATATATAATTTTTTCACAAAACACTTAACAAGTGAGTGTTATTTTTTTGAATAATCTTGTCCTTGTGATCTAAGATATTTACCGGATACTACTCATATGAAATATTAATCTAAAATGATACCACCACTGGATTTAGTACATGTGAGGGGTTTGGTATATACTTCCCCAAGAGGGATACATTAAACATATCAAGTACTTGTGATTGGTTAGGTGGGATTTCTAGTCGATCGGCCACTACTCCAACATGAAAAAGGATCTAAAAGGATCCAATGTATCTATGAATAAGCATTCCCTTATTCCCAAACCTAATTAATTAATCCCATTATGATATATATTGGAGAATTTTACCACTAAATTTAAATTATATGTATCATCAATGAAGTTTTACATATATTTTATAACATATTTCTAGGGATTTCATATGGCGTTGAATGGTATGACCCTTATCTAGCATCTCCTATATAAGACCAGGTCTCATCAGTATCCACTCTCCAACGTCATCCCATCATATTGTATTCTAAAACCTCTTCCCATATAAATCTGTATAAGGTGATATTTAAATTATTGAATGGTAAATAATTGGAAATCCATTTGACATGACCCCATTATATATTTCAGATTTTGAATGGTCCTTTCAAACAGCACATCTATCTATGGGTGATAAGAAATGAAGAATCTATATTATGTATCCAATTATTGTTAAAGGAATCTCTAAAAACTAGAGTTAAACCTTGGATATCAATCAGATACAACAAATACTATAAATCCATGAAGCCTTACCACTTCCCTTTTTATATCATGGTAGGTTTGTTAAGAGGGATTATTTTTATAATAGTGAAATTTTCTGACTTTTAGAGCAATCGACTACTACCAAATTTGTGTTAATTTATTTAGTTGTCATATAGAGTCCAATGAAGAAATAAATTGTTATATTTTTCCCATTTCCATACTAGTAAAGTAAATGGTTTTATCATACCATTATAATTATTTCATTACACCTTAACATTTTTGTAAACTGATTAATGGGATAAAAACTCTGTAAACTATCGATTTTGGTTATCCCACCATAGGTTTTTATCAAATATCGATAAATATTTGTGATTATTTGATTAATGGAAATGGATATGATATGTAAATCATCCAAAAGTTCCCTCTTTAGTTATATTTTTAATGGGACATATATCTAGGTTTCAATCGTTATAACTCCATCTTTAGCAATGTGGATCTCTAGAATATTCTATATCTTCAACTGTAGAAACTCATCATCTTTAAAGCCTTTATTCATCCTCTAAATAATATTGGGTTGAGAGTTTATTTCAAAAAATTGGGATAAATATCCTTTTATTATTCTCTTATCCATCCTTTTCGTGTCTAATAATATTGGATCCCTTCCAAATCCTCATCGTGGATAGTGTTGTGGGATCCTTTCTTCTCAAAGAATCTTACACTTTTTTTTCATCATAGGATGCTAATAGACAGAATAATCATAATACATGATCAGATATGACCACCATCATTAGGAAATATTATTATCATTTTGTGTGAATATATGATTTTTGTTTTTCGAATCAATATTTATGTCACACATTTCTCTATAAATAATGTTTCTCAAAATTTTCAATGTGAATATTACTCTTTCCAATTCTAGAACATCTTTTCAGTAGTTCTTCACATGCATATTTAATTGGTGTGGAGCATAGGCTATCAATTTTCCATTCTTCATGAGTACACAACCTAATACCTTTTTGGATGCGCCACTAAAGATAAAAAATACCTTAACACTAATGATTGTTGTGAGGATGGGTGAAATGCTTAAACACTTCTTCATCTCTTTAAATCATCCTTCATAGACATCAATCCTGAAAAACAAGACTCCCCTCCAAGTAATATTAGTTTGTTGGATTCATAATAATGATAACTTTTTCACAAATCAATAATAATACATATATAATCCAAGTAAACTAGATATTTCTATCAGATATATTGGTCTTATTCATCCTCTAATTTCATTATTTTTTGAGGGATCTATAGATATCACTTTACTAGTGATAACATGACCAAAACAAGTTACTTTATCTAACATAAAATCACATATACTATACTTTTTATATAACTTTCTATTCAAAGTGGTTATTGTAAATTATTTATATTCTCTTCATGTTCCTAATTGATTTTGAAGTAGATGAGAATATCATCTATAAATATTACCCAAAATTTGTCAAGTTAAAACAAAAATACACTATTCATCAAGTCCATGAAGATAGTTAGATCATTAGAGAACCTAATGGAATCACTATGAACTCATAGTGACCATATATTGTATGAAAATTAGCTTTGGAGATATACTACTTCTTTAAATTTACTTAATAATATCCCAATTAATGATCCTCCCTACAAAAGTATTAGGCTCCCCATAGTTTATCAAACAAGTCATAAATACAAGGAATAAGGATACATATTCTTTATTTTGATCTTATTGAACTCATTATAATCAATGAAAAGGCACATTGACACATCCTTCTTCATGATGAAGAGGAAAAGTTCACACCATGGTGAAGAACTTGGGCATATAAACCCTTTATCTAGATTCTCATGTAATTTTTTCTTTGGATCCTAAAGTTAAAAAATAACTATTATATATGGATTTTTATATTTTCACAAACCTCCAAATACAAGTTCAATTGAGAAATTAACTTCACATATTAGAGTGATAACTATGAAATATTTCATATATACATTAGTGATTTCCCTTACAATTGGAATTTCTTCAAGGATGATCATTTTTTTATCCTCAATAACTTCATCGAGATATTATTTATAACAAGGAAATAATATCTAACATAAAATATTTGTTTTTATTAATATAAAACCCTTTAAGGAAAAGTGGGAAACCATTCATGTACTCAAATATAGTTAATCAGTATAATACGTTAGAGTTGAATCTATTATTTTTAGTATAAGACTTTTAGAAACCTTACCTCAAAGGAGACTCCATTGAAGGATGATTACCTACTCATCCGGATCATCTTTGAGAAGGTTTTCAAAATTATAGACCATCTAGTCCCAGGTTTGGATGAGCTCTTCCACATTGAGCTATTTCCCATTGAATCCACGTGCTAGTATTCCATGTCATTTGGGTCCAGTCACACTGCTCCTTAGAAATGTTTTCCTTAATGCGCCTCCCTTTCAGCCTATCAAATTCCTTCTATGTAGTAATGACCTCTAGACCCTTGTCCGAGAATTCCTCATTGACATCAATGATGACTTACCACTCATCACACTCCATCAATTCCATCCCGCTCTGGAGGATATCAGATTCAGAAAGCTACTTCTCAACATTCATCAAGTTGATGATAAATGATTCCCTTTTTGGGGGTTCTATTTCCTTATTATAATTTGCCTCCACCTACTTCAGAGCCCTCATAGTGAGGTTGTCTTTTCTTGAGGATCTTGTAATGGGAGGTCCTGGAAAGAAATAATAGTATTTTCTTTTTTACTGCCTCTGAGAGTGCTGAATAAACCCATCTACATCGGTGATGGTGTTCTTTCCCTTCCTATAAAAGGATCTTATGTATTAATCCTCAATGTCCACTTCCCTGGATTCCAAAAGGGAATCTGAATCAGTATTCATATCCTCTTGATAAGCCTCCATCGCATCCCCTTCCTCTACTGCATGACACTCTTTGTTCCCCAACACTGCAAATCACTTTTAGACTGGATAACCATTTTTCCATATTTCAGCGTATCAGCATAGGATAACTTAGTCAGCAAGATCTTCATAGTAAAATTTGTACCTCTGAGCTATACAATATTGTTCCCTATAAATTAGGGATGCTTATTAGTGTCCTACCAAAGCATAATTTTATGTTGTGTGCCCATACCTGGATCATTATAGACTTCTATGCATGCACTAAATTTGTTGAAAAAATTAGAAGATACCTGCTGGATGGTCAAAGCAGTATCCATGGGGGGTTCCTCACCTCATTCCCAACTTCTATAACCTCACTGACCTGCACATCCTCCCCGAATCTTAATGAAAAAGCATTGGCACCCAAAACACACCTCAGATGTGAAACAAAATTAGTAACCCTTGTCTTTGATAACATATAATTTACTACCTTCATAGTGGTTGAAGATATCCCCAGCTCCAAAACCAACTGAGCCTCCACAGGTGGACCCAACTCCAATGATCTAGCCCATCCCACCTCCTCAACCCTACTCGAATCGACTAAAACATGGGCAATCAGATTTACATCGGGGTCTTCATTAGGCTATGTCCCAAATGGTTGTCTTGGGATAGGAACCATCCATTGCCATGCCCTATGACAAAGACGAAAAGTTAAAAAAAAGTGTCCAAACCATTGGTAGATCAAGAAAAATGCAGTCCATGATTCAAACCCACCAACTACTTCCATCTAAATTCATATACAACCAAAATCCAAATCCAGCTCACTGGAGGCTTTGAAACATCAACTTTGACCCAAATTCAAGGGGATGTCGGGTGGAAAACACTAGTTTTTCTATTTTCAGAACACAAATATCGGTTTACCGTATTCCCTAAAATAAAAATAATCAATGGATTTTTGAATGAAAAAGGAAAATCAATAAATATTACCCATATGGGCATAATAGGAACATCACGGTTCATGTTAAACTCGAAAAACCTCTAAAGGAGGTAGAAGAATCATCCATTGAGGGAGTGTGGAGCACTAGACCAGTCAGAGATCAGGTCATCCCCAAAGAAAATTGGATCATCATGTGTCGCCTATCAAGAATTACAACCACTGCCTGTTCTTGAAGTCCCCAATTCTCAGACATGTATCGATCAAATGTTTCAACCAAAGATTGATGGTTCTTGAAGCTCATGATGAAAATCAGCCTGTGAAGACCTGATGCTTTAGTGAAATCTTTCATCGAAATCACCAGCTGCGGTGATCCATTGAAGAGGTCAAGAAATTTAGGACCAAGGGGAATCACCGGAAAAAAAGGGATGGAATAAGGGTTAGTGAACAGAAAAAAAGGGCAATGCATTGAAGAAGAAGGATGAAGGGGATTGGCATCCCCTCCCTCCTCCAGGGAGGGAGAGTCCAGAACATTGGACATCCCCAATTAGGCCATCGCTATCGAAGAATCTTCTCCAATGACACTAGTCTCTCATACTACACCTTTAGTAAACAATATCCATTCTTGAAATATTTTTATGAAATAATATTCTACCTCATCCTTGAACATTTATATAACTATAGGATGATTTGTGATCTGAAGGTTGATTTCCTTCTCTCATCTATTCATGCTTTCTCTATATAGTAAAGTGCAATACATGTCCAAATAGATTCAAATTATGATAAAGGGTGTATCATAGGATTTTATAGGATGTTTGTCCCACATATACGGATAGGGGAGATGTTATATACATTGTATGAAGCAATTGATAGATTTTTCAACTTCACTGATAACTCGACTTCCATGTTTTGAGGTGGTGTTTGAAGAGTAATAATAAACTTACATTATATGAAAGAATGTATAAAACCATGGATGATAAGCCTTCCATTCATTATTTGACTCTGATTCTAGTCATTTACTTCATTCAAAATAGAATTAGGGATGTGTATTTTTAAACAAATAATGACATAGAGGGGAAATAGTGAAAATTTAATTCATACCTCGTATATTCTTTAACCTATGAATTTATATGTTTCAATCCATGTTATATATAAACTATTTCCTAACAAAAACACTTACGGGAAATTTTTCTTACCTTAATAATGGTTCAAAAGGAGTTGTGAATTTACCAAATGATATCCTTTAAGAGTGTCAAACTATATGATCATAAAGGCCCATTATCACGCACCAAGTAATGAACAAGTCCATTTCAGTCCAAACATTTTAGATTTATTACCCCTGTATACATCTATTCAAAAGCCAAATCCACTTGTAGTATTTTGATAGCGATTTGTTTTCTTAGAAAAAACATAATCAATAACTCCATAAATTTAGGGATATCCTATTATGTGTAGTTATATCCATAAGTGTTCTAGTAGAGTTTTAAAATCCTAATATCTAAAATAAATATAGTTTCCTCCCATAACAACTATGAAAACAAATAAATTTAATAAAATTTAATTCATTATTTATTGCATAAATGTACACATAGTATAACCTAAAAAATCAGGAGGAAAAGTTTCTATTTTAAATTAGATACATATAAAAACCACATTAAACAAAATTAAAATGACATTCTTGAAATCTCCTTTAACATTCTTTTAAAATTTCATTACACTTTTAAACTACATGGGATAACATAGTGATATACATAATAATGGGGTGACCTATAAAGACTAGGAAGGGAATAAAAAATAATATAATAATTTAATGTATTACTTGTGATCTAAGAGGCATATCATGGTAACATAAGACTGTTTAGAATTATAATCTTATAGAGTGGTGCATGATATAACATGATAACATAAATGACCCATAGGAATGTGTCAACATCTTAAAACATGACATCATAAACATATGTCAAGGATCACTAGCCATAAAAATACCATAGTGTGATTTCGATAAAATCCTATACACCATAAATGGAATATCATGATATTAAAATATTACCCAATGTAATGTATGGCTATATAATTTTGATCATATCCATCACATTCATATTAGAAACATGCATAAGTGTTTCACATAGATCATTCGACATATGATCAAATTCCATCACATTTAATCCTAGGATTAATGAGTCTAAGATAAAATCATGTAATTCAAAAATATATGAGGGATAGGTAAATCTATTTTAATAACCTTGAGTGGAAATGGGGATGAGTATTCATGACAAAAAATTTATCATGGAAAATTTTAGGATAATTTCAGTAGTGTAACAGTGATATATAAAGATTAAAGGAATAGATTAATGAGAGGGAAAGGAGTCTCCAAATACTTTTACATAATAAGGTATGTAATATGGATAAATGGAAACATATGACAACATTAATAGGTGGAAATTAGAAGTCATAATATAAAATAGGTGCTTTAATAAAGAGTAGGAGAAGATGATAACTTACCTTGAGAGGGTACATATAAAATGTACAGATGAGCTTTTTGATAGATTATTAGAACGTTGGTAGGACTATATAAATGGAATGGAGGAGTAATTGTATTCTGAAATGGTTTTTTTAAGAGTAATCGGATTTTGGGTGGGTTTATATTACAAAAGAGAAGACTATTTTTTATTAATTTCCAAACATCAGTTTTGGACTCTATGAAATAGTAATAAAAACGAAAAACCTTCCCAAGGATTCTAAAAACATTAAGTTGTTTTAATTTTTTACATGGTAAGTAATCAATATATTTAAAATTTTAAACCATTTTATGTGGAATTATGTCAAGATTACAAATAATAGATTTTAAAACCATTAAATATAATATGGGTATTATAGGATTCATTAAGGGTTTATAAAATAAATAAAATAAGATAAAAATGAAATTTTATAATGTTTAAACATATAGTTTTCCGTGCATACCTTTTATGGTGTGTATAACATCACTTTTGGGTCATTATGATTTCATAATACAGCATGTATTTATATGATATTTACTTTTGACCAAAAAAATAGTTTCACTTAAAAATATGAAAAATATAAAATTCAGAAATTTAAACATATTGATTTCAAAAAAAAATTATTTTATTCAAATAAATATCTAAGTATGAGAACATATTATTTTAAATTAAAAATCCACATTCATTTATAAATAAGGGTTATTTGATAATAATTGCTTTTCTACCCTTACAAAAATTATTTTCAACTTCATAAAATTGTATTATCCGTTAAATATAATAATTATTATATAATAATAATATTTTATCAAAAATATTATTAATTTTAAAAATTATTTAATTCATTAAAATAGATTTTATTGATTGAAACTATATATTTCTCAAGAACATATTTTGTTTTTCAACATATCAAATTCTAATTTTTATGAAACTCATTATCTAGTCATTTAAAAATTAATAATAATAAAGGATAAATATAGTCATTTTTTTATTTAATGTAAAATATAAAAGGTCACATTGTTATGGTCTTGAGACATATCCCTTTATTACACAAGAAAATAATCTCAGGGTATGGTGTGGTATCATGATATTTTTAAGGGGTGGTTTAGCGTACATGGTTTGGATCGTGATCTCTATGAGCTTTAATTTCTCCCATAAATAGTTTTTCTAGTGCATCAATAATGGAATCTTGTCTTGGGTTTGGTCTAAGTAAAGTCCAAGTGATGTTATCTTCCTCTCAATCTCTGAAAAATATTCTTTATAGGGTATGATTCAACTAGATGAGGATAGTTCTTACTATTCCTTTTCAATTGGACTTCACCATAACCCTTAATATTCTTATATTAACAGTCATTTCACAATGGATATATTTTCAATCGTTATGATTTTAATGATATTTTGTATCTGACAAACCATATAATAGTGAAAAATACCTAAATTAGTTCATGTGTTTTCTATAATTCCATTTCTTAATAAGGAATTCACACATTTAAAAATGGAATTTCATTTACAAAATTTAGGTTGTTACAATGGATATTTTTAACTCCATTAAATGGATAATTTACTTGAATTTTGAGATATATCCCATATATAAAAACCAAATTTTCAACTGGTTAGACACCCCTGAAGGGGTGATATCCATAAGGTGAAAGATATTTTTCTAAAATAAACCCTACATTTATGGTTTCATCTAGATATAAAACTCACATGGTTATAAAGAGTTAAAAAATCATTTTATTGACTATGAAGAAACCTTTTCTCTAGTTATGACACTAAATTTAATTGAAATATTTATCTCCATATCTACTCATTATTAATTTTTGATATATATATATATAATAGATGTTGAATCTTTTTAATTTACTAAAATTTTATTCTAGGATTTGTATATGATATTGACTGGAGTTTTTAATGTTCTTAATGAGTTAGTTATTGTTTGAAATTTGTACTAGTATATTTATGGATTAATTCATGATTCTTGGTGTTAGACCATCCTATTTTATGATGTAATAAAATATTTCTGTTTCATCATGAATGTGGATTATTTTTATATATGTGAAATGGGTTTGAGGTAGTGCTGTGATAATTATGATTTGTTAATTGGATTGTACACTACTTGTCAAAAACTATATCTGGACATTACATTAAAGAATGGTGTGGTGAGGAGATAACATCTGAATGAAATATGAAGTTGGAGTAGCTTATATACTTGTTGTAATAATATATATAGATTTATCAGAGAGGTTTATTTTTTTGAGAGAAGATATGTGATGATAAAATTCATAAGCGATTTAGCATAGAGAACATAACGAAGGGGTATTTAACATTTTTTCATGGCAGAAGTATTAGTATGTTTTAGGGTCTCTTTAAGGAATTAGAGAGGATTGAAATGATTAATTATGTATTTAATATAGGATATATCATGTATTCCTTGTTATATACTAGAAATAATATTGGTTATACCATGAGAATGATAAGTAGGTAAAATCCGATCCTAGTGATAATCACTAGATTGCTATCAAAAAACATTTTTAAGTAAATAAGGGGAAGTAGGGATCAATCTTCACCTTCAGAGGTGAGTATGAGATCATTATATGGGGTTATATTGATTTTATTTTCCAATTTTTATAATTATAATATGAGATCCAAATCTATTATTTTTCCCCTTTAATAGTGGAGTCATATTTTAAAAAATTCCCAAACATTCCATCATAGTGGACATGACAACAAAAGTAGCGTACATTACAGCCTTAAATACTATGAAGGAGGATATTTGGATCAATAATTTATTCACTAAATTTGGTTTGGATCCTACAATTAACGGATATATTGATATTTTCAACGATAAAATTGTTTTATTTATTAGGATAAGGAACCCTACCCGCACTAAATGACTAAATAAACCCTTTGAATGTACCATTTCATAATAGGGGTCCTTGAGAGGGATAATGTAAATATCTGTTGGGTGGATATAGATGATAATATATAAAATACACTGAAAATAATATTAACATAGAAAAATTAAAATTGTCATGCAGAGTCTCTTGGTATTAGATAAAGAAGAGATATATTTGTGATGGTTTTAAAATATATTAGGGTTCTATATAAAAAATATATTTATTTATTATTTATTTAGGTTTGATTCATTTGTATTACATGAATATTGAAATGATAATAACCACTCAAAGTAAAACAAAGAATTGTCCTTAATTAATTACCACTATTAATTAACATTGTGTTTTGATGATACATTAAGATTAGAGTGAGTATAATCCTTAATACGATAAAAAATTTATATATGGTATGAAAAATACACCCATGAAATAATATGTCTAGAATTATTATCCAAACATACCAACTATATTATATCCCATGGAATGTTATATGATCATTGATATAGAGAGGTTTGTGTGCTAATTGGGAATTTAATTTGACTAATTTTTTAAATAAATATATATATATATACAAATGTTTTACTTTGATACCTTTATTATGAAAGCCTTGATGCTTATCAAAGTAGGGGGTTCTTGGGTGTGTTACTGATCCGCTAATTTTTTAGAGCATAACCTAAATGTTAATTTTACTCTTTTATATCATGAAAATTAATTTTTCCCCATGATTAAACTGGACAGAGGTAACATATTTCCATCCCTACCAAGGTAACATTTGATGTTCATGGTTACATGGATAAGTGATGTGTGATTTATTTATTCAAAATGGTCTATTTATTTCAACGAATCATGAATGTATGAGTTCTCATATACAATTTTGATATGTTCGATGTCGATTTTTCACTCAATGAAATCGGAGATGTTATTATATTATCATATATATGATTATATGATACTTATTAGCCACTAAATGAGGCTAATATTCATTTTTAATATATATAATATTCATGTGCGTTATTATTCATAAAAACCATTTTAGAGCATTCTACACTTTGAACATCATTTCACATTATGATTGTAATTCCTTCTTAAAATTCAATACTACGTGGTACATTTTTTAACATCATTTAAAGTACCCAATGATCTTTATTTTATTTTCATATTTAATTTTTATGTTTCTAATTATATTGGAAAAAATTCATACTTGTGGAGTATTGGAAGATTCACATTAGAATACCACCAAAATGGGATTTCATGCAAACAATTTTGGAGAAGGCAGATTGGACACCCACCCACTGATGAGACTGTGGGGCCCAACATAAAGGCCCAATGAAGCCAAATTGGTGGGATGCTATAAAACATATATAGGAACAAATAATTCTCCAGAATCCAGTGCTAATTCAACCTCCATCGTGGTCATTGTGGCGGCCCAATTTAGAGATAAAATTTTGGGACAGATTCTGCAGCCCAGAAAAACAGCCCACATGTATGTTCGGTGGATGAAAGTTGGCTGCCAAATTGGGTCGAGGGTGGAAAAATTAACTCACCCTCAACTTTCCAACCACCTTTTGCCTACCATAATTAATTAAGGTTTCTTTGTACTGTTGGAGGCTTGAACCAAGGATCCCAAAATTCCTATTTATGGAAGTGGTGGTGGAGTAGTTGATAATATTTTGATCCTTCTTTCATTGTAATGTTATGATGCGATTTTGTTGTCCCAAGTTTGTATTAACCTTGTATGTTGTTTTAATTCATCCTAGTTTCTTAATACATTTTTTTCTTATTTTATTAATAAATTCTTTTCCATATCACTTTTCTATCATTGACTGAAGGTGTGAATTTATTCACCCCATACCTTGTGATATTCTTCACACAATGGTGGAGTGATTGCTTTATTTTTATTGTTTTTTTCTTCTATAATTTCTCCCTCATGAGTCTAATTTCCGCTTCCATTTCAACCATAGAATCAATTGAGGGCTAACTCTTTTATGGGTTGATCCAAGGGAGAAGCAAGGGGCTGGTTGGGATGTTATTTCTCACTCCATTAATTTCTAATCACTTATTTTAATTGAGATTTTTTTTGAAGATCTTTAAACTCCATCATCCTTTCTAAATTTAAGGCCGCACACTTCAAGTGATAAAGAGAACCTTTACCTTGAAGTTCTCAAAACATTGATCCTTCAAGTGTATATGTGATTAGTATTAAAGGGTGTAGGTATTAAACCAGTAAGTGATGCTGTTGTTTGATCTTCTTAAATGAAACCGACTCAAATATAAGAAATTGAAATCATTAAAAAATGGATTCATCAAATCCACCCCAAGTGATAAATTGAGATCAACTCATTATCTTAATTTTAATTAACTTAAATCTATTAGTGATATCTTAAAACCATCTAAAATCAACCCAATTTTTCCACTTCATATTCAAAAATAATCCATAGAATGTACATGTCTGTAGGACAGGTCATAGGTCTTTGAGGATTTGATAACCCAAGCTAAACAACAAAGACCGTTCTACCTTTATCTCTTGGGTAAATTTGAGCGTGAATCAAATTTTTGCGCTGTTGTCGAGGACCCAAGTAAGTCATCTCAACACCATTTCTATTCTCCCTCATTTCGTCTATTCTCACCCATGATATCTCATCTTTTCCATTTCTTATTTTTTTCCTTTTGGTGCATATCCGCCTACACTCGTGATCAATCAAACCGTCTAGTATGGGTGGGTAGTCCTGGGGTTGGGGTGTCAAGTACACCAAGGGAACTCTTTACCTTAAATACAAATTTTCCTAATACCCTTGAGTCAAATTTCAGCATATTTCAATGAAAGGTCTTCAAAGAAACTAACTCTAAACCCGAGTGGGAACCAAAATGGAAACCCAAAAGAGGCCACCCCAAAAATGGGGAATGCAGTTGATAAAACCATGAATGACTACCTCACACCTGCCTAGACCAATTACCCCCATGCATTATATACAACTCCCTATGAGATTATAACTTTATATTTAAACCCCATGTCCTAAACCATCTTCCCACATTCCATGTAATGGATTCCAAGATGCCCAACCTTCACATTAAGGAGTTCAATGACATTGTTGAAACAATGTATCCCCCACATCAACTAGAATCTCCTAATAGGAGGATATTTCATTTTTTTAATGGATCAAGATAAAAATTGGCTAAAAAAATTGAGTCCATCATCCATAAACTCTTGGGACCAATTACAAAGAGCATTCTACAAAAAAATAATTTCCCCACCACTAAAAAATTGCACTTAAAAAGATCATCCAAAATATTTTTGAAAACAAGGGAGAGTCATTCTATGAAACATGGTAGAGGTTTGAAGACAATCTAAACATGGTTCCACACCATGGTTTTTCTATTCCTGAACAAGTGATAATTTTCTATGAAGTTTTGGTCCTAGGGAACAAACAATTCCTTCACATGATGTGTAATGGAACCTTTAGAAACAAAGCCCCAAATGATGCTTACAAGTATCTAGAAAGCCTTGCTGAACAAAACCAAACATGGGGAACATCACCTTATTCTGAAAAGCCACAAAGAACTAATGGAATTAATACACTTAAAGAAAAGGATAGCCTTACGGATAAACTCACAGCACTCTCTAGGAAGGTTGAAGAGATAGACCATAGGAATGTCAATGAAATCCAAAATATAGACCTTGTTTGCACAATTTCTAACGAACATGAAAATAAGATAGAAAACTTTCAAACCATTCCATCCATTAAGGATGTTCTTTTAGGTGGACCTCCATTGAAAGTAAACACTTTGAACATTCAAAAGCATCAATACCAAAACACCTTCAACCAAAGGTATAATGACCACCCAGGCTTCTTCTGGAAAGATAACCAATAACCTAGACAACCACAGGGAAAAAATCCCTACCCCCATCCAAACTACCAAACCCATAACCAGTTACAAACCCAACATATCCAATACCAACATCCACCAGTCGATTTTCAACAAACCATCCCACATTAAAAATATCCCCTGGGATAAACCAATCCTCTCAAGCACCAACCCAAACCATTCCAGAAAGCCTACTAGAACAACAGTGCAAAAAATTGGAAAGGATGAACTAGGAAGTGTCTTACCTTAAACAAGAACTTATAACCATCAAAACTAGTAAGACACACATTCCTACTCCGGTGGTACCATCCTCAAATTTAAGGGGAGAGTCAAGTTTCATTCAAACAAATCATGAAAAACTAAAGGCTATGACTATTTTAAGAAGTGGTAAATCAATTGAGAAACATGAAAAACTATTTCGAAACCCATCTAAAGATTCAAACTTGGATGAAAATTCAAATGAACCAAATGATAAAACTGAAAAATAGGATAACATTGTCAAAGAGACAACTCTTCAAAAAACAACCCCACAACCTACACCATTTCCTCAATGCATGAGGGGGAAAACCGAGCTTGAATTGAGTGAAACATTAAGAGAAATATTCTCACAAGTCAAGTTGAACATTCCCCTTCTCGATGCAATACAAACCATACCTACATTCTAAAAGTACCTTAAGGACATTTTCACCTTTAAAAGAAATTTTTCACAAAAAACCAAGTCCTTTTTGCAGCTAATGTGAGTACCACCATTCAAGGGACCACTCCTCCTTTGTTGAAATACACGGGTTTCCCTTACATCAATGTTGAACTAGGAGAGAGAAAAGTTTTAAAGGCATTGTGTGACCTAGGTTCTAGTTTCAATCTCCTCCTATATGCTGTGTACTTCAAGTTAGGCCTAGAAAAGATCCAGCACACATCTGTCACACTTTAACTTGATGATCATAGCATTAGGGTTCTAAAGGGGATTTTAAAGGACATTCTGGTAATGGTTGAAAACTTCATCTACCCTGCAGGCTTCATTGTCTTTGAAAACCATCCAAACATAGGGAAAAAGGAACAAACCCCAATCCTCCTTGGTCGTCCCTTCCATGAAATAATCAACTCTATTATCCAAGTTCGAAATGGGAACATAAACATCACCTTTAAAAACATGAGTCTAGACTTGAACATATATAATGAAAGCTCATAAATAGAGGTTGAAGAAGATATTCATGAATTAAACATGATAGGAAGCATTGGTAATGAATTCATAGAACATTAAGTAATGTTTGATGGATATTTATGTCAGGAAGAGATTTATTTCCTCTGTTCACAGGAATGAAGTTTATCTCCTTGGCTTGAATCATTTTCAAATTACTCTTATGATGATGTATTAGGTCCAACAATCAGTGAAGCCTTTCAGGAAACCACTTTCATGGATACCACTCCATCTTCCTTCCCTAAATCCAATCACGCCAATCTAGAAGTTGAAACTTCTACATGTGGGGAATCAATCTTATCTAAAACTCTAGGAAACAAAATTGAACTTGATCTAATGTCCCAATATTCTGCTCAAATTATGAACCAACCTGATCTTGAATTGAAAGAACTTCATGCTGCACTCAAGTATTCCTTCCTAGGGGACAATCAAGCACATCATATTGTCATTTCTTCTTCTCTTGAAGCCAATCATGAGAGGATTCTTCTAGATGTCCTTAGGAAACATAAAAAAAATCCATTGGTTGGACCCTGTCTGATATTACCGGGATTATAACACTTATTAGGACTCATATAATTGTTCTAGAATTTGATTCAAAGCCATGTCGTCAACCAAAATGGCGAATCAATCCTAATCTGATGGAAGTAGTAAGAAATTAACATCTAAAATTGTTAAAATATGGTATCATCTATCCCATAGCTGAGAGTGAGTGGGTCATACAAATCCAAGTGGTTCCCAAGAAGATAGGAATCACACTGATAACCAATAAAGATTGAGAGACTCTTCCAACTATGGAGAGTACTAGCTGGAGAGTCAGCATCAACTATAGGAAGCTAAAATCATTTACCAAGAAGGACCATTTCCCATTACCATTCACTGACCATGTCCTTGATAAAGTGGCAGTTCATGGCTTCTACTATTTCTTAGATGGGTACTTGGGGAACAATAAGATTGAGGAATCCCTAGAGGATCAAGGGAAGACTACATTCACAGGTCCATTCGACACCTTTTCCTTCAAATACATGCCCTTCGTGTTATGAAATTCCCTTGGAACCATCCAATGATGCATGATTGGAATATTCTCAGACATGGTAGGGGATTTTTTTTTAGGCTTCATGGATGACTTCTCTATGTTTGGGGATACATTTGAGGGATGTCTGAGGAATGTGGATATAGTCTTGTCAAGATGTGAAGAAAATAATCTGGTCCTAAACTGGGAATGATTCCATTTCATGGTTAAAGGGGGACTAGTTCATAAGACATCTGGTCTCAGGTATGGGTATTGAAGTTGATAATGCCAAGGTTGACACCATTCGCCACCTTCCATCACCCAAAACTATCAAGGAAGTGATCTCTTTTTTAGTACATGCTATTTTCTATAGAAGATTCATCAAGAACATTAGTTCTATCTCCTGTCACCTTTGTACTATCCTAGTAAAGGATTCTCCATTTGTTTGAATAGAAAGCTTTGAGGGTTTATTCTCAACCCTCAAATCCTCTCTCACCTCTCCACCCATTATGAAATCTCCAAATTGGAACCTCCCTTTCCAACTAAGGTGTGATGACAGTGACTTTGTTGTAGGAGATTTGTCAGGAAAACATTGCAATGAAACTTCTTATGTCATTTCTTATGCAATAAAATCCTTAAATGATGCCCAAATCAACTACACCACCGCTTAAAAAGAGTTTCTTGTTTTTTGTCTTTTCCTTAGAGAAATTTTGGTCATATCTCTTAAGACCCCCCATCATTTTATTCACTAACCATTCAACCCTAAAATACATTATCCATAAAAAAGATTCCAAGCATATACAAATTAGGTGGTTCCTTCTCTTACAAGAATTTGACCTCGTAATCACGGATAAAAAGAGAGTTGAAAATGTTGTAGTTGATCACCTCTCTAAGATGGAATTAAAATAAAACTCAAATAAACTTTCTGTGTTTGATTCATTTCCTAATGAACACCTATACTCTATGAGTTATTACCCTAGGAATGCTAACATAGTCAATTTATTAGCTATAGGAGTCATTCCGAAATTCTTAGATACTCAAGCTCGAAGGAAACTCTTTTATGATGTTTGACACTATGTGTTTGATGATCCATACCTCAATAAGTTTTGCCCTGACTAAAACATTAGCATGTGTATCCCATAATCTAAACAAGAGTCCATCCTTAAATTCTGTCATAGTGAGGCATGTGGAGGTCACTTTTCCTCTAAGAAAACATCTGATAAGATTCATCAATGTGGTCTCTTATAGACTGCCCTCTAACAGGACTCATGTACATTTTTTCAGTGATTTCCTATGTGTCAACAAGTAGGGTCAATCACAAAAATTAATCAAATACCACTCACTCCCATCTTAGTGATTGAAATCTTTTACTATTGGGGAATCAATTTCATGGGTCCTTTCCCAAACTCTTGGGGATACCTCTACATACTCTTATCTGTTGATTATGTCTCAAAATAGGTTGAATCCATTCCCACCAAGTCTAATGACCATCATGTTCTGATCTGATTTATGAAAGAGCACATATTTTCCCAATTTGGAATTCCTAGGGCTATAATCAGTGACCGAGGAACCCATTTCTGCAACCGTCCATTCACTTCATTCATTTCAATGTATGGGATTTCTCATAAATATTCCATTGTGTACCATCCTAAAAACAATATTCAAGGTGAGTTAGAAAATAGGGTGATTTAGAATATTCTTGAAAAAAATATCAATGATTCTAGGAAAGATTGTTCCGAGAAACTCTTGGATGCTCTTTGGGCCTATCGAACCGCATATAAAACCATTTTCGGAATGTGCCCATATATGTTGGTTATGGTAAAGAATTCCATTTTCTAATGGATGTTGAACATAAGGACTTTTGGGAAATTAAGAAAATGAATTATGACCTCTCATTGGCTGAAAAAAAAAAGAAATTAGATTTCAATGTACATGAAAAACTAAGGATGGTGGATTATGAAAATTCAAGGATCAATAAAGATATAGTTAAAGACTACCAATATAGGAATATCAAGGTCAAACATTTTGAACCTGCAAAATTCATGCTATTGTGTAGTTCCAAACTTCATTTACACCTAAGAAATTTAAGGTCTAGATGGTCAGGTCCATACATAGTGCATAAGGTGCACCCCCATGGGGCTGTAGAAGTTCATGATCTCGCCCATGGTCGTACCTTTAAAGTTAATGGTCATAGAGCCAAACCATTCATTGAACCATTCCAAAAAAATGAAGTTTATGAAAACCTCTGTGAACCAACCATAGATGAGGAAAATACTTAAATAATTAAGGTTCTATATCGAGCTAGCGACATTAAATCAAAGCGCTGCACGGGAGGCAACCCGTGGTTTTCATCTTTGTGAATCAACTTTTTTCAAATAGGATTATTTAATCATTTAGATATTTAAAAATAAAAAAAAATATTGTCGATCTGTTCTTCTATTATGAGTATGGATGGGTATGAAAGGGGAGCACCGTATTCATTGGTGTCACGTGGTGTGATCCTTGAGTAATACCTTACCCATAAATTTAAAATGAAGATAATGTATCATCAGTTCATTTTTTTTATGTGTTTTTAGGTTAAAATAATATTAAATAAATTTGATAAATAAAAAATAAAGGACACGTCGTATGTCATGAGGCAAACCCCATCACAACCGGCGAAGCCACGGGGACTCGAACCTAGGTCCGAAGGGAGACAGGGCTGCGCACTTACCACTGACATATGGCTTATTGTGATTCCTTATTATATAATTATTATATATATAAATATATTTTACTTTCTTTATTATATATATATATATATTTTTTTACGTATTTTTCCTTTTTTCCCTACTATGGAATTCTCAGAGTGACATCGAGATCAATAGATTAAAAGGGAGCAACAGGAATTTCAACTTCAACCACCAGGTGACTTCATTCCATGATCCTCATTTTCAATTTCATTTTTGAACTCTCATTATCTACTTCTAACCTCTTCAAAATTTTCTTTTCTTTAAACACTGGGGACAGTGTTATTTTATGTTGGGGGAATTAAAATAAAAAATTCTTTTGTGTCAAAAAAATGAATGATATGAAAAAAAATGTGAGTAAATGGAAGGAAATTTTTCTTTAACTTTGAACATAGTAAAACACATTGCACACTTTGAAACTGAATATCAAATAATTTAGCATGCCACGATTATGATTTTAATCCTCTTATAATTTCATGAGCATTGATTTTGGAACGTGTGGTTATCCAATGTGATATTTCATCATTTATATTTTCATCCGAATTAAAAAAATATCACAATGCACATCTTTTGGATAGTGGGGTATTAGTTTGAGTTCATGGGGTCCCCCAAATAAATATCATAGGTTTGGTAATCATTTTAGTTCTAATATTAGTTTTTAATAAAAAAAAATTAACAAAACAACATATTTTTGCATAGAACAATGAAATGACCTAATTTGTTGCTTTCGACACTTGGGGATAATGACTTCATAGTTGTCTGACCTAGAGTTAGTAATTTTATCTCTATTTTTGGTAATTTGATTTTATGTTTGATTGAGTTAACTCAAGATGATTTCCAAGTATTTGGGCTTCACTTGGTTCCCTAAGGTCTTTGAGCCTAGGAGTCATCGGCAGAGTCTCGCTACAGGGGTTGACTCTTTTGAGTTCAATTTCAATTACCATGGAAAATTTGAAAAAACAAAATAATACAAAATAATAAGAATAAACAAATGCAATAAAAATTTTTGAATACTATCTTAATATTTAAATGTGATTCCACCTGGCGCTTCCATCATTTCCCTCTTGAATAAAGACGAACCGTCATGTCTAATGCGATGCACGACACATCATCACTCTTAATTAATATTGGATGAAATATGGCCATGAATTTAACAATGGAATGGGATTTGTATTGAGATCTCCTTATGAGATTATCTTGTATAAAAATATTTTGATGGGTTTCATGATTGTTTGGTATAAGGGTTTTTGGTGATCATTGTGTATTAAAATGTTTTTGGAAAAGGGAATTCGAATTTCATATTGTTGAGATACATTTTTCTTAGGACTATAAAAACTAATGTTGGGGGTGTGATTAGTCACTAAATGAGGCTCTTATTCATTGTTAATATATATAATATTCCTGTTATTTATTATTCATAAAAACCATTTTAATTTATTTTACACTGCGAACATCATTTCACATTATAATTGTAATTCCTTCTTAAAATGCACTATTATGTGGTACATTTATGAACATCATATAAAGTACCCAATGATATTGATTTTATTTTCATATTTAATTTTCATATTTCTAATTATACTGGAAACAATTCATACTTGTGGAGTGTTGGATGATTCGCATTGGAAGACCACCAAAATGGGATTTCATGCATACAATTCAGGTGAAGGAATATTGGACACCCACCGACTGATGAGAAAGTCAGGCCCAACATACAGTCCCCATGAAGCTGAAATTTTGTTGTATTATATCATACATATATAGGAACAAATAATTTTTTGGAATACAGTGCTAATTCAGCCTCCATGTTTTTTATTAAGTCGGCCCAATTTAGAGATAAAATTCTAGGACAGATTCTTTGTCCTAGAAAAACATCCCACCAATTTACTCTTATCATTGAAACCACATATCTATTTGGGATGATATTTTACAGAGAGCTAGGGGACATTGGGAGTTCACTTTGGTCTTCTATGTCCCCCTCCAATTTGGCCATATAGAAGGCCATTAAGATGTATCTATTAAGTAGATGAAGCTTGGCTTCCACCTCGGGTCAGGGGTGAAAAAATCAACTCTCCCTCAACTTTCCACCCACCTATGGCCTGCCACAATTAATTTAAGATTCATTGTACTATTTCAGGCTTTACCCAAGGATCCTGAAATTCCTATTTAAGGTAGTGGTGGTGGAGAATTTTATTATCTTTTTAGCTTTCTTTCATTGTGATGTTATGCTGCTATTTTGTTGTATCAAGTTTTTCTTTCACATGTAAGTTGTTTTAATTCATCCTAGTTTCTTAATAGAAGTTAATCTTATACTATTATCCTATTATTCTATATCTTAAATTGATATTTTTTCCTTGAGGTGTGAATTTATTCACACCATACCATTTGATATTCTTCACACAACGGTGGAGTAATTGCATTCTTTTTATTGTTTTTTTCTTCTCCAATTCCTCCCTCATGAGTCTACTTTCCGCTTCCATTTAAAACATTGAATAAATGGAGGGATAAATCATTTATGGGTTGATACAAGGGAGTATAAAGGGGATTTTTTGGATGTTATTTATTAATAAATTAATTGTTAATCACTTATTTTAATTGAGAATTTTGTTTGAAGATATTTAATCTCCTTCATCCTTGTTGAATTTAAGGCCACACACTTCAAGTGCTTAAACGAACTATTAACTTGAAGTGCTAAAAACATTGATACTTAAAGAGTATAGGTGATTAGTATTAAATTGTGTAGATATTAAACTAGTAAGTGATGATGTTGTTTTATCTTTTTAAATGAACCTGTCTCAAATATAATAAATTTAAATCATTAAAAAAGGATTCATCAAATCCACCCCAAGCGATAACCAAGGACCAACTCATTATCTTAATTTGAATTAACATAAATCTGTTTGTGATACCATAAACCCATCTAAAATAAACCCAATTTGGCCACTTAATATCCAAAAATAGTCTATCAAATGTATGTTTTTGTATGTTACTTCTTAGGTCTATGAGGATTTGATAACCAAAGCTAAACTACAAGGACCGTTCTACCTTCATCTCTTGGGTAAATTTGATCATGAATAAACATTTGTCACCATTGCTGGGGACCCAAGTAAGTTATATCAACACCCATTTTATTCTCCCCCATTTCTCCTATTCTCACCCCATATATCTTATCTTTTCCCTTTCTCATTTTTTTTTCTTTTGGTGCATGTCCGCCTACACTAGTGATCAATCAAACCATCTAGTTAGGGTGGATATTCTTGGGGTTGAGGAGTAAAGTACACCAAGGGAACTCTTTCCATTAAATCCAAATCTTCCTAATAACCCAGAGTCAAAAATTGATACCATTTCAATGGAATTAATTCAAAGAAACCAACACATAAACCATGGTGGGAACCAAAATGAAACCCCAAAAGAGGCAGCCCCAAACCTGGGGAATGCAGTTGATCAAACCATGAATGACGACCTCAAAACTGCCTGGACCAATGCCCCATGATGCATTAGACACAAATCCCTAGGATATTCCAACAATATCTTTAAACCACATGTCCAAAACCATCTACCCAGATTCCATGGAATGGAGTACGAGATTCCCTACCTTCACATTATGGAGTTTGATGACATTGTTGAAACCATGTGTCCCCCACATCAACTAGAATCTGCTAAGATGAGGCTATTTCATTTTTCTTTAAAGTATTGAGCTGAAAATCGGCTAACCAATTTGAGAAAATAATCCATATACTCTTAGAACCAATTACAAAGTGAATTCTACAAAAAAAACATTCCCCACCACGAAACAATTTCACTTAAAAAGATCATCCAAAACATTTTTGAAAAAGAGGGAGTGTCATTCTATGAAACATGGGAGAGGTTCAAAGACACTATAAACATGGTTCCACACCATGGTTTTTCTATTACTGAACAAGTGAGAATTTTTTATGAAGGGTTGGGTCTGGGGAACAAACAATTCATTAACATGATGTGTAATGTAACCATTAAAAACAAATCCCCAAATAATGCTTACTAGTATGTACAAATCCTTATTGAACAAAAACAAACATGGGGAAATTCACCTGATTCTGAAAAGACACAATGAACTACTAGAATTCGTACACTTAGAGAAGAGGAAATCCTTAGGGCTAAACTCGCAACACTCTCTATGAAGGTTGAAGAGATAGACCTTAGTAAAGTCCATGAAATCGAAACTATAGACCCTGTTTTCAAAATTTGTGACAAACATGACCATAAGAAACACAACTTCTCTTCCATTCCATCCATCAAGGATGTTCCTTTAGGTGGACCCCTATTGGAATTAAATGCTTTGAACTTTCAAAATCCTCAATACCAAAACACCTTCAACCCATGGTATAATGACCACCCAAGATTGCACAGGAAAGATAACCAATAACCTATCCAACCACAAGGACAAAATCCTTACCCCCATCAGAAAAACCAAACCCATAACGAGTTCCAAACCCAACCTATCAAATACCGACAGCCACTGGTCCATTTTCAACAAACCATCCCACCTCCTAAATATCCCCTTGGGAGAAAGAAATCTTCTTAAGCACCAACCCAAACCATTCCACAAAGCCTACTAGAACAATTGTGCAAAAAAATGGAAAGGATGAACTATGAAGTATCTTCTTTTAAACATGAACATGAAACCCTAAAAACTATAAGGTAACCCATCCCTACTCAGGCAGTACAATCCTCAAATTTACGGGGAGATTCAAGTTATACTCAAAAAATTCATAAAAAACTAAAGGTTGTGACAATTTTAAGAAGGGTTAAATCAATTGACAAACCTGAACAACTAATTTAGAAAACATCTGAATATTCAAACTTGGATGAAAATTCAAATGAACCAAATGATCAAACTGAAAAATACAATAACATTGTCAAAGAAACGACTCTTCAACAAACAACCATAAAACCTACACCATTTCTTCAAATCATGAGGGGGAAAACCAAGACTTAATTGAGTAAAACATTATGATAAATCTTCTCACAAGTCAAGTTGAAATTCCCCTTATAGATGCAATACAAACCATACCTGCCTACTCAAAGTACCTTAAGGACTTTAACACTTTTAAAAGAAAATTTTCACATAAAAAAAAGGTCCTTTTGGCAGCTAATGTGAGTACCACCATACAAGGGACCATTCCTCCTAAGTTGAAAGACCCGGTTTTCCCTTACATCAATGTTGAACTATGAGAGAGAGATGTTTTCAAGGCCTTTTGTGACCTAGGTGCTAGTGTCAATCTCATCCCATATGTTGTGTACTTCCAGTTAGGCCAAGATGAGATCCAACCAACATCTATCAGACTTCAACTTTTTTATCATTGCATTAGGGTTTCGAAGGGAATTTTAAAGGAAGTTCTAGTAAAGGTTGAAAACTTCATCTACCCAATATACTTCATTGTCCTTGACAACCATACAAACATAGGAAATAAGGAACAAGCCCCGATTATCCTAGTTCTTCCCATCCTTGCAACAATCAACTCTGTTGTCAAAGTTCGAAATGGGAACATAACCATCACCTTTGGAATCATGAGTCTAGGCTTGAACATCTATATTGCAAGCTCACAAATAGGGTATGTCAAATACATTCATGAAGTAAACATGATAGGAAGCATGAATAATGAATCCATAGAACATTAAGGAATATTTGATGAATGTTTAAGTCAGGATGAGATTTATTTCTTGTATTCACATGAAGGAAGTTTATCTCCTTGGATTGAATCATTTTCAACTTACGCTTATGATGACGTCTTAGGTCCAACAATCAGTGAAACCTTTCAGAAAACCACTTTTATGGATACCACTCCAACTTCCTTCCTTAAATATGATCAAGACAATATAGTAGCTGAAACTTCAACATGTGTGGAATCAATCCTATCTAAAACTCTAGGAAACAAAATTGAGCTTGATCCAATGTCCCAATATTCTGCTGAAATACTAAACCAACCTGATCTTGAATTGAAGGAACTCCCTGCTGCACTCAAGTATGCCATCCTGGGGGAAAATAAAACACATGCTATTGTCATTTATTCTTCTCTTGTAGCCAATCATGAGAGGATGATTCTAGATGTTCTTAGGAAACATAAAAAATCCATTGGTTGGACCCTGTCTGATATTCCTGGGATTATCCCACTTATTAGGACTCATAGGATTGTTCTAGAATCTAATTCAAAGCCATGTCATCAACCACAATGGCGACTCAATCCAAATCTCATGGAAGTAGTGAGAAATGAAATTATGAAATTGTTAAAAGCTGGTATCATCTATCCCATTGCTGAGAGTGAGTAGGTCATCCCAATCCAAGTGGTTCCCAAGAAGACAAGAATCACAGTGATAACCAATAAGGATGGAGAGATTCTTCCAACTAGGGGGAGTAGTGGCTGGGGAGTCTGCATCGACTATAGGAAGCTAAACTCATTTACGAAGAAGGACCATGCCCCATTACCATTCATTAACCAAGTCCTTGAGAGAGTGGCAGGTCTTGACTTATACTATTTCTTAGACGGGTAATTGGGGTACAATCAGATTGAGGTATCCCTAGAAGATCAAGGGAGGAATACATTCACCTATCCATTCAACACCTTTCTCTTCAAAAACAGGCCCTTTGGGTTTTCCAATGCCCCAAGAACCTTCCAGCGGTGCATGATGGGAATATTATCAGACATGGTAGGGGATTTTCTTGAGGTCTTCATGGATGACTTCTCTGTGTTTGGGGATACATTTGAGGGATGTATAAGGAATGTGGAGAGAGTCTTTTGAAGATGTGAAGGAAATAATCTGGTCCTAACTATGAAAAAATGACATTTCATGATTAAAAAAGGACTAGTTCTAGTCCATCTGGTCTCAGGTAGGGGGATTGATGTTCATAAATCCAAGGTTGACATCATTCGTCACCTTCCATCACCCAAAACTATCAAGGAAGTTCAGTCTTTCTTTTGACAGGCTTGTTTCTATAAAAGATTCATCAAGGACTTTAGTTCAATATCCTATCCCCTTTGTGATCTACTAGTATAGGATTCTCCATTTTTTTAGACAGAAAGCTGTGAGGGTTCATTCTCAACCCTCAAATCCTCTCTCACCTCTCCTCACATTATGAAATCTCTAAATTAGAACCTCCCTTTCGAACTTATGGGTGATTCCAGTGACTTTTCTGTAGGATCTGTGTTAGTAAAACGTTGTAATAAAACTCCTTATTTCATTTATTAGGCAAGAAAATCCTTAAATGATGCCCAAATGAACTACACCACCACTGAAAAAGAGTTTCTTGATGTTGTCATTTCTTTAGAAAAATTTAGGTCCTATCTCTTAGGATCTCCCATCATTGTCTTCACTGATCATCCAACCCTAAAATACTTTTTCCAAAAACAATATTCCAAGGTTAGACTAATTAGGTGGGTCCTTATCTTATAAGAATCGGACCTCAAAATCAAGGATAAAAAGGGACTTGAAAATCTTGTAGCTGATCACCTCTCTATGATGGAATTCAAAGACAACTCAAATCACCTTTCCGTTTTTGATTCATTTCCTGATGAACACCTATACTCTGTGAGTGATTTCCCTTGGTATGCTGACATAACTAATTTATTAGTTATAGGAGTCATTCCAAAATTCAGAGGGAATCAAGATCAAAAGAAATTCCTTTCTGATGTTAGACACTATGTGTTTGATGATCCATTCCTCTATATGTTCTGACCTGACCAAGTCATTAGGAGGTGTGTCCCAGAATCTGAACAAGAGTAAATCCTTAAATTCTGTCATAGTGAGGCATGTGGAGGTCAATTTTCCACTAGGAAAACATCTGTTATGATTCTTCTATGTGCTTTCTTCTATCCCACCCTCTCAAGGGACTCTTATACATTTTGTCAAAGTTTTCCTTAGTGTCAAAAAGTAGGTTCAATCACAAAAAGGAATCAAATGCCACTCACTCCCATCTTAGTTATTTAAATCTTTGACTGTTGGGGAATCAATTTCATGGGTCTATTCCGAAACTCTACGGGATACCTCTACATAATCTTAGATATTTATTATGTCTCAAAATGATTTGAAGCCATTCCCACCAAATCTATTGTACATCATGTTGTGATCTGATTTCTGAAATAGCACATATTTTCTCAATTCGAAATTCCTAGGGCTATAATCTGTGATTGAGGAACCCATTTTAGAAACTATCCATTCTCTTCACTCATGTCTAATTATGTGATTTCTCATAAATTTTCCACTATATATAATCCTTAAACCAATGGTCAAGCTGAGTTAGAAAATATGGAGATTAAAAATATTCTTTAAAAAACTGTCAATCCTTCTAGGAAAGATTGGTCTGAGAAACTCTTGGATGCTCTTTAGAACTATCGAACCACATATAAAACCATTTTAGGAATGTCCCCATATGGATTGGTTTATGATAAAGTATTCCATTTTCCAGTGGAGATTGAAAAAAAATGACTTTTGGGCAATTAAGAAAATGAATTATGACCTCTCTTTGGCCAAACCAAAAAGGAAATTAGTTCTCAATGAACTTGAGAAACTAAGGATGGAGGCTTAGGAAAATTCAAGGATCAATAAAGCTAGAGTTCATGCCTACCAATCTAGGAATATCAATGTTAGACATTTTGAACAGATAAAATTGGTGCTCTTGTATAGTTCAAAACTTCATTTACACCCAGGAAAGTCAAGGTCTAGATGGTCAGGTCCATACATAGTGCATAAGGTGTACCCCCATGGGGATGTAGAAATTCAAGATCCCACCAATGGTCAATCCTTTAAAGTTAATGTTCATAGAGTAAAACCATTCATTGAACCATTCCAAAAAAATAAAGTGTATGAAAACATCTGTGAACTAACCTTATATGAAGAAAATACATAAATAATTAAGGGTCTATGTCGAGCAAGAGACATTAAACCAAAGCGTTTCATGGGAGGCAACCCGTGGTTTTCATCTTTACGAATCATCTTTATTTTTCAAATAGGATTATTTAATCATTTAGTTATTTAAAAATTAAAAAAATTATTGTTGATTTGTTCTTCTATTATGAGTATAGATGGGTATGAAAGGGGAGCACCATATTTATCTGTGTCACATGGTGTGATCCTTGAGTAATACCTTACCCAAAAATTTAAAAACGAGACAATATATCATTAGTTCATTTTATTTTTATGTGTTTGTAGGTAACATAATATTAAAAAAAATATTGATAAATAAAAAATGGCACGTCGTAGGTCGTGGGGAAACCCTCGTCACAACCAGTGAAGTCGTAGGGACTCATACCTAGGACCGGAGGGAGACAGGGGTGCGCGATTACCACTATCCTATGACTTATTGTGCTTCCTTATTCTATAATTTATATATATATACTTATATTTTAATTTCTTTATTATATATATAAGTATAGTTTAATTTTTTTTGTTTTTTTTTCTTTTTTCATATTTTTTCCACTAGGGAATTATCAGAGTGACATCGAGATCAAGGCATTAAAAGGGAGCAGCAAGAATTTCAACTTCAAACAATAGGTGACTTCATTCCATGATCCTAATTTTCAATGACATTTTTGAACTCCCATTCTCTACCCCTATCATCTTCTATGTTTTCATTTCTTTAAACACTAGGGACAATGTTATTTTAAGTTGGGGGGGGATTAAACTAAAAAATTCTTTTGTGTCAAAAAAATGAATGATTTGAAAAAAAATCTGTATAAATGGAAATAAAAAATTCTTTACCTTTGAACATGGTAATACACATTGCACACTTTGAAAATTAATATCAAATAATTTAGCATGACATGATTCTAATTTTAATCATCGTATAATTTCATGATCATTGATTTTGGAAAGTGTTATTTTCCAATGTGATATTTCATCGTTTATATTTTCATCCAAATAAAAAAAAGATCACAATACATGTCCTTTGGATAGTGTGGAATTAGTTTGAGTTCATGGGGTACCCCAAATAAATAGCATAGGTTTGGTAATAATTTTAGTTTTAATATGAGTATTCAATAAAAAAATTAAAAAAACAATAAATTTTCCTGTAGAGTAACGATTTGACCTAATGTGTGGCTTTCGGCACTTGGGAATCCTGACTCCATAGTTTTTGGGCCGAGTGTTAGTAATTTTATCAATATTTTTGGTAATTTGATTTTGTTTTTTATTTATTTAACTCTATATGATTCCCGAGTATGTGGGATTCGCTTGGTTCCCTATGGTATTTGAGCCTAGGAGTCATCGACAAAGTCTCGCTACAGGGGTTGACACTTTTGAGTGCAATTTCAATTACCATGGAAAAAATGCAAAAACAAAAAAACAAAAAAAATAATAATAATAAAATACAATAAAAAATTTGAATACTCATATTAATATTGAAATGTGATTCCACCTAGCTCTTCCATCATTCCCTCTTGAATACAAATGAACCCCCATGTCTAATGCGATGCATGACACATCATCATTGTTAATTGATATTGGATGAAATATGGTGATGAATTTGAACAAAGGAATGGGATTGGGATTGGGATCTACTTATGAAACTATCTTGTATGAAAGTATTTTTATGGGTTTCATGATTTTTTGGTATAAGAGGTTTTTGTGATCATCGTTTATTAAAATGTTTTTGGAAAAGGGAATTTGAATTTCATATTGTTGAGATACATTTTTCTCAGGAATAGAAAGACTCAATTTTGGGGGTGTGATTAGCCACTAAATGAGGATATTATTAATTGTTAATATATATAATATTCTTCTAATTTATTATTCATAAAAACCATATTAGTTCATTTTACACTTTGAAAGTAATTTCACATTTTGATTGCAATTCCTTCTTAAAATGCACTATTATGTGGTACATTTTTTTACATAATTTAAAGTACCCAATTATCTTGATTTTATTTTCAAATTTAATTTTCAGGTTTCCAATTATATTTGAAACAATTCATACTTGTGGGTTGTTGGAATATTCACATTGGAAGACCACCAAAATGGGATTTCAAGCAAACAATTCTAGAGAAGTCAGATTGGACACCTGCCCACTGATGAAAATCTGGGTCCCAACATACAGGCCCAATGAAGCCCAAATTTGGTGGGATGCTATAAGAAATATATATTAACAAATCATTCTGCATAGGACAGTTTTAATTCAGATTCCATGGTGGTTATTAAGGTGGCCCAATTTAGAGATAATATTCTGGGCTAGATTCTACAGCCCAGAAAAACAGTCCACCAATTTAATATTATCTCAGAAAACACATATCTATTTGGGATGAATATTTTTATAGATCTAGGATACTTCTGGAGATTCACTGTTTGCTTCTATGGCCCACTCCAATTCGGCCATCTAGAAGGCCATTCAGATGCATCTGTTCGGTGGATGAATGTTGGATGCCACCTCGGGTCAAGGGTGGAAAAATAAACTCTCCCTCACCTTTCCACCCACATATGGACTACCACAATTAATTGAGGATGCCTTT
Organism: Viscum album; assembly: GCA_963277665.1. Lineage (NCBI taxonomy): Eukaryota > Viridiplantae > Streptophyta > Magnoliopsida > Santalales > Viscaceae > Viscum > Viscum album. The sequence goes on along the minus strand of OY728135.1, from coordinate 769,920,824 downwards.
TACTATTATAGGATCGACCCAGGGCTCCCAAAATTCCTTTTTAAGGTAGTGGTTATGGAGGAGTTGATGATATTTTGAGCTTTCTTTCATTGTAATGTTATGCTGTGATTTTGTGGTCTCAAGTTTGTCTTTCACATGTAAGTAGTTTTAATTAATCCTAGTTTCTTAATAAAAGTTCTTCTTCTACTATTATTCTATTAGTCTCCATATTAATTTGATATCGTTTCCTTAAGGTGTGAATTTATTCACACCATAACTTGTGATATTTTTCATACAATGGTGGAGTGATTGCTTTCTTTTTATTGTTTTTTTCTGCTACAATTCCTCCCTCATGAGTCTACTTTCTGCTTCCATTGAAACCATAGAATCAATAGAGGGATAAATATTTTATGGGTTGATCCAAGGGAGTATCAAGGGGCTGGTTTGGATGTCATTTCTCACTCCATTAATTTCTAATGACTTCTTTTAATTGAAAATTTTGTTTGAATATATTTAAAATCCTTCATCCTTGTTGAATTTAAGGCCACACACTTCAAGTAATAATATGAACCTTTACCTTGAAGTGCTCAAAAAATTGATCCTTCAAGTGTATAAATGATTAGTTTTAAAGGGTGTATATACTAAACCGGTAATTGATGATGTCATTGTATCATCTTAAATTAACCAATCTCAAATATAAGAAATTGAAATCATTAAAAAATGATTTATCCAATCGACCCCAAGTGATAACCTAGGATCAACTCATTATCTTAACTTGAATTACAATAAATCTATTAGTGATGCCTTAAACCCATCTAAAATCAACCCAATTTGGCCAATTCATAGCCAAAAACAATCTACAGAATATACGTGTCTATAGGTTACTTATTTGGTCTCTGAGGATTTGATAACCCAAGCTAAACTACAAGGACCGTTCTACCTTCATCTCTTGGGTAAATTTGAGCATGAATCAGATACATTTTTTGGTGAACATGTTAATATTGATATTTTAGTGTACTTGACCAAGATCACACAAAACCCCTTTGCATCTTGAGTAGCATTGCATTTTTTTAGAGGCCAATCTCTGCTTACATTTATAAATTATAGAAATCATATTTTACATCAATGATATAAAGAACTCTTGGGTCACAAAATTTTGGCCTTAGAATATGAATAGAACTTTTAGAAAAATTATTTTTTCTATAAATAAAGTGAAATTCATAAATCATGTCCAAAAGAAATAATATAGATACAAAAATAGTTGTGATGTTTTTTATAAATTCTTCATGGGATTTTACTTGAAGAGGGAAGTTTCATTATATGGGTTAAAAGTTTTAATCGAATAGTGGGATTCACCCATAGCGTAATACGTAATATGAAAATATTTCATATAAAATGGGACAACATAGATTAATTGTTAATGTTTTATAAAGGAATTATATTACTATATCAAATTAAATGATATTTCATATAATATGGGATACTAGAGTAATAGTTTCTACCATATCTTATAAAATGGTTTTCATCAATTTTGAATCATTATTTTTGTTCATTCATATGATGAGAAAAAATTAAAATCATTCAAAATATTCAAATAATTATGTACCAATTCTTATGTGTTATTTTCATGTATGTTAACTTCCATGAATTGGTAGCTAATGATTAACTTATATGATAAAATGATGTAATCCAATATAAATGCTGTAAATCTTTTTTAGGAAAAAATCTATCATGATAGTGCTTTTGGTTGATTGGTTTGACGTTATCGATGAAGGATGGTTATCAAAGAAGGCATGAAGAGTTAGCATGGATGTTTGATATTTAGAGAGCGTTAATTCTAAACTAAACATGTAGAGCATGAATTCTAAACTAAGATAATAGAGAGCGACTGGTGAACTAAAATCATGGAGCATGAATACAAAACTGAACTCACGCAAGCGAGAACTCATTGATCTTCCGAAAGAAAAAATGATGAATTAGGGTTCCTAGAGAATGAACAAGACTTATTATCAATAGGGAATTAAGTGAATTGTTCTCTTTGGTTATAATTATGGGATATCATGAAGTGATAATTATTTTCTTTGTATACTATGACCAGCTCTCATGTATAGAGTTTATAGGACTCACCACAATGGTTTGCGAGGACAGGACTCACATTAGGGACTCGTGCTAAGAGGTTCATGGAGCACAAATGGAAAATTGGACTCACAAAAAGGTCTTTGAAAAGTGATAATGACTCTCACTAGGGACTCACACCAATTGAAAATTTTGACTCTCATAAAGGACTCATGAAAAGTATGGATGCAGACTCATACTAGGGACTCATGAAAATTGAAAATTTGAACTCGCTCTAGGGACTTGTGCAAAGCATAAAATAGGACTCACTCTCAAATATTTCACTAAGAGCTTCATAGAGTGCATGATTTCAATGAGGTGTATTGTTGGACATTTTTTGTAGAGATGAGGTGGTGGGTTCAAGCTTATAAATTCCCCCCTAACCCTTATTTCAACGTTGATGAAGTTTATTTTAAAAATATATATGTGAAAAAAAGTATGAGATAGGTTTTGTGGGGAAGGTGGTTTCTTCCATGGTTTAAGGAGAAGAAGGTTAGTGAAAAGAGTTCTCGGTGAAGGAGGTGAACACTGGGGGTTCATGGAAAATATGTTTCACATTCAGTTTTCATGATGAATGACGTTAATTCTAGGGGTTTTCGGTGAAGGAGGTTCACACTAAGGGTTTGAGTCAAAGGATTTTGGGGCAAAGGACTTGTGAAAGACTTCTTATAGTATAAAGTGTTGTGAAAAAAATCTTATGAAAACCAAAAATGGGGATTGGTCTAGGAGCTCACAAAAAATGTGAATATCTTTTCCATTAGGGGTTCATTCCCGGAGATTCATGTTATGTTTGAACATGTATTGCACTAAGGTACTCGTGGGGGTATCACACTAGAATCTTGTGCAAGTAGATAAGTACCTACAATACCTTGTGAGTAGTACCATTTTCATATCTGAATTTAGAAGAAGAATAATAATATGTCAGAGGATTTGCACCATTTTACAACACACTCAAAAAAAAATATTCATTTCAACATTAAATGTAGTGAATGGAATGCCTGGATTCTATTGAAGACATTACCAAATTGGAGGTAATTTCTTTGTATATAGTAAAGAAAAATTTATTTTAGTTGACTCGAAAATGGAAGTGATGCACTTAGGTGTTTTCATAAAAGTAATAGAGCATCCCATAAATAAATTCAATAGAACATATGTATACAGTTGAGAATGCATTCTTGTTTTATAATCTAGTGACCTACCTATCTATATAATATGTGTGGATATTTTCCTGATCAGTGATAAATGTAAGAGGGAGAAAGTGATCCTTTCCACCTGTAGTGAGCCATCAAAAGAGAAGTAGGGAATAACCCTTTAGAAAGTAGTGAACAATCCCCAAACACAATAAAGGAATTGATCCTAGGCCTAGAAGTAATCTAGATCAAACCTTATTTTGGAAGTTATCCTCAATGAATTTGGTACATTGGAACATTATATTTTTATACTCCTTGTATTTAGCCCGGTGATGGTGAACCAAGTAAAATTTTTGTGTTTCAGGCGTGATTTATTTTCTATTTATACATCACTATAGGAAAGGGAGAGAATGATGTTTTTTTAAATGGAAAAACAAGATCTTAATGGGAATTTTAGTTAATATAACATACATTGATTCACCCCCACCCCCTCTCAGATTATTTAACCTTTTTTGGATATCAATTAGTATTAGAGCAACAAGTTAATCTCAATGTTTCTCTCTCAAGTGTTTCAATGAAGGCCATCAGTCATAAAGGGATTTTTATCTTCAATTGAAATAATTTTATGTTTTTTAATAATCAAATTAATTGCTACTTTAAATCTTTATGAATTTTTGTCTTTAAAAAATGATTCATGGAATTTTTTCCAATATCGACAGTATTGCTTTATGAGAAGCTAATAGCAAGGAATTAGATACTGACTCTAAAATAATCATTGCATTATGGGGATCATTATATAATGAATTCTATATAAATTTTATCTCATGTAAGTCATCACAATATATGTGGGAAAAGTATCTAAATATTTAGGAGGCTGATTCAGAAGTAAGAGAAGAAAATTTTAATGCTCTATGGAATTTGTATGAGGAGATAAGAATCTACCCTAATGAGTTTGTTGATTCATTATTTGATGGGGTGAATGTTATTTTGGATGAAATGAAATGACTTGGGGGAATTATTGAATATGTAAATATTTTCAAGTTCATCTTAATAACACTTTCAACTTGGTTCAATTATAATGCTTCTATATTGGATGATAAAGATCCAAAGGAGCTGACATTTGACAGTGTGTACATTACTATTTTTGTATATGAGATGAGAAATGACGATAATGAGTCTATAGAAAAGGGTAACTCTAGCTAGGTGGCATTAAATTACAAAAAAATAACTATATTAAATACATGAATTAATAAATATATATATATATAGACATTCATTCCTTTCATCAAATTTATGAATAGGAAAAAGAATGTTCAATTGAAAACTTCCACTTGAATGATTTCGATGTGGAAAGGATAGACATCTTACAATGAGGTTCCCTAAGATGTTCCAAGATGAGATGGGGATGAATTTAAAATTACTCATATGAATTATTCATCCAATGTGAATGGAAGAAAACTTTTATGAAAAATTTCATCAAAAAAGAATCTGCTTTCAAAAAACCCTTTAGAAGAATATGAGGTAGAATAGTTTTTGGACTACAAGTATAATGAATAGTTTTATATGATCGATGTTCTTGGTGTCTCCCAAAAAATTGAATAAAGTGATAGATGTGATGAATAATTCAATGGAATAGTTGATATGCAGGCTGAATAAGAATTTGTACTTAAGAAAATATATTTTTGGGGAGCCAAAACAAAGAAAGAAAAAAAGTGGTTCATGATGAAAAAAATTATATACACAACATAGAAGAATATATTTCAAATATGAATGATAAAATTGAAAATTTTAATGCTTAAATTAGAGAGATATAAGAAAATTTTTTTGAGTACATGATAAAAATGAAAGAATTGAAAACGAGAAATCGATATTTTACCTATGACCGAAAAAGATCAAATCAAACATATTGAAGAACATGAAGATTAATTCATTAGCATGCAATTATGTGTTATGGATTAGGGAAAACTATTGACTCAAAATATGAAATAGTGAATGAATAAAATTTTTACAATAGAAATATGAAAATGGATCATAGTGGACCGGTGGAATATATGAAAGAGTCAAATCCAAATTATAAGGCTAGCATATGGCTTGATTGAATTCAAAAATTAGTAATGGTTCAAATCATACCCAAATAAATGGCCCCAACATTAAATATTAATTTGAGTATGGATCACAAACAAAATATTCAATGAATTCAAGGAAAAATTAGTAGTTTAGTTTTGACACACAAGAATTCACACTACATTAGATGATTTTTTAAAAAATGAGGCACCCAAATTATTTTTGTTTCATAGGAAATAAGTACTGAAGGTAATGAGACCATGAAAGTAATCCATATAGAGCTCAATAATCTCATTCATCACTTGATTTTCACTATTTAAGATGAAGAGTATTTGGGAACTTGGAAATATATTGCTCATCAGTAATGAAAATAAATGTGTTGAAGCAGACTAAATGTGATTATGAGAAGAAGAAAAATGTATCATAAATTTAAAATCAAATTAAAAATCAATTTGTATCTCTTCAAGATGATGCATGTCCATAATAATCAAAGGAAGATCAATATTATCAAACCATATTGGGTATGAAGACAAAAAAATGGATCAAAAAGATGAGATATGAACATGTAGTGGATACAGAAATTGCTTTCAAAGCATTATATCTCACTAAAATATGGATCATTGATAGTGGATAAACCTCCCATATGATAGTAAATTCATAAATAGTGATAGGAATCAGATAATATAAGTAAGGTAATGTGGTATGTTTTAATGATGAAGGCTTAATAATTATTGGCTCGGGAAACGAAAATGTTTGGGGGAAAGACATGAGACATGTATATGTCTTGGTTGTTAATGGTCTCAGTCAAAACCAAATAAGTGTAATTTAATTTTATGCCTTAGTAAATTCCATAATATTTTTAAATAAATTTTGTGTCATCATGGAAAAAAATGGTGTAGTTTTTTAGGTAAATTTTATGAAAGGTAATCTCTACATTGTGAGTGGAGAATAAGATGTGTTCTTTATGTACAAGGAAGAAGAAAACAATATATGGAATAAACATACTGGCCACTTTATCCAAATGTAAATTGAAGATTTTTGTAAAATATGATGCTATAAAGACCTCCCTATGTTGTCATGTGATCATACTCATATATGTGATGCTTTCCAGCAAGGGAAGATCATCTGAAAGACCTATAATGAAAAATAGTAAAGTTCATAAAAATTGATTGAATTGGTTAATAATGACATGTGTGGTCCTATTTAACCATTATATATTTATGGAACGAAGTAATTTGTACTCTTCATAGATTATTTTAATAGAATGGAATGGGATTTATTTACCACTCAAAAATCTGAAGTGTTCAATTTCATAACAACTTATCGAATGAAAGTTGAAAATATGAGAGGTAAAAAATATATATAATATTCGAAAAAATAATTGAATAAAGTTAACAAATAACCAAGTGGAGTATTATCTTTAGAAACTTGGGATAAGGAACCAGTCATTATTAGTAATAACTTCATATAAAAATGGAGTAGTTGAGACAAGATATCGAATTATCAACAAGATGTCTAGAACAATTCTCATTGGGAAGTATCTTCTGGATATGTTTTGGAAAGAAGTAGGGATGAAATATGTCTACACATAATATAGTTAATTATTATGTGTAAAGGAATATAGAAATCAGTATGAGCTATGGTATGGAATTAATCCAACGTTGAATTACTTTTGAGACAATAGAAGTAAGTGTTTCATTCAAAATAAAGAGAAACACATGATGTTTTAATCCTATGGATATAAAGGGATACATCATGGATAATCCATGAAAAGAAAAAAAATATAGATTCTTTATGTAGAATTTGGTAAAGGTAATTGAAATAAATTACATAAGTATAGTATATAACAAGAATAATCTTCATTAAATACACTATCAGTCTCAAGATGACAGTGATGAAGAGATAATAAGACCAGGATATGTTTCATATTCATTATCAGATTTAGTGGAAGATTTATATAATGAAAAGGATTAAAATAAACTAGTATCTTCACAGATATTGAAGTTAATAGTAGATTTTTCTATATAGAAAATAACATGTGATCAAAAAGTTCCAGTGCAAACAAGGAGGATGAAGACTCTATACCAATCATCGTTCTTATTATAGGTAGAGCCTAATTTTTTTGGGGAAGTAGCTAAAGATGACAACTAGGATTAGTTTATGAATGTATATATTGACCAAATTGAGAAGAATCATATATATGGGATTGGTTCGAGATGAAAAGAAAAGAATTTTATTGGAACTATATGGGTATTTCATAATAATATGAATGAAAATAGCACAATGATTCAAAAAAAAAGATTAGTGTGAAAATGGTACTCCCATATACAGGGTATTGATATTGATAAAACATTTTCACCTATTTCAAGGAAAGATAAAATATGATTTTTATTTTCCATAGTAGTGAAAAGAATGTTCAAGGTTTTCCAGATGGATATCAGGTTATAATTTATGAATGCAGATCTGGAAGAACAAGATTATATTAAGCAGGTATATGGTTTTATAATTCTTGAAGATGAGAATATATTTTTTTAGTTAAAGATGGAATTATATGAGATGAAGAAAGTACCAAGATCATTGCATTTAAGACTATATTTTTTTTTGAAGAAGCTAGATTTTCATCTTGGAGTATTTTATTACAATATATATAAACAATTATAGTAATCAAAGGATGATGGTGCTGGTATATGTTGATGACATAGTACATGGGGATCGTAGAAGCATTATGCAATCAGTTCGCAGAATTTCACAAAAATTTAATTCAAGATGTCAATGATTGGTGAAATAAATTTTTCCCTTGGTGTATAGGTGACATAGGGAATGAATGGAACACTAATTTAAAATTATAAATATTACAAGGAGGTTTTGAAAACATTTTGATTGGATAATTCCAAGTAGATTATTACTTTAGTGGCTACCAAGATGAAACTATCATGGTATGAGGAATTAAATACAGTTAAGGTCATGGAATACAAGAATGTCATTAGTTTTTTATCATACTTGATAGTGGAATGACTTGATATTTTTTTTACACAATCCAATAATAATTATATTAATGAAATCCCAAGGAAACCCATTTTCTTGCAGTGAAACGAATACTTTGGTATGTTAATTTAATGGTGGATTTCTGTTTGTTGTGTAATGAAATAACTCAGCAAGAATTATTGGGATATAATGGAAATGATTGGGCAAGTTTAGTAGAGGATATAAAATCAATTCCACGTGTTTTATTATATATTAGAGGATTGTGTATTTATTGTATAAGTAAGAAACAATATTGTATTTATTTGAGCATCATAGATGATCAATATATTTCACCTACTCAAATGATCACGCAGTTATTGTAAATGAATAAACAACTTGATGATATGAGATTTGAATTGAAGTCCCCGACTAAAATCCATTTTAATAATTCAACGTCTATAAATCATAGAATAAATCCAATTCATCACTCGAGGAAAAATCAAAATCAAATCATTTATCATTTTATCAAGTAGATGGTGGAGCAAGGACTTTTTTTGTTTGAGTCTATGCCCACATAGCTACAGGTTGCATAAAATCTAACAATGGACTTACCTAAATAAGAACATGAATGGGATTGACTAGATCGTGGATTTCATGTTTGAGTTGGTTTCCTAGAGCCACCTTTTTTTACATTATTATAACTTTTATTCATAGTTTTTAATATTAATAAAATTCTTATCATGTCATGATTTTTCTTCTACATAACATAGTATGTGAAAATTCCCAAAGAGTAGTAGTCACTCTAAAATGTCATAGAAGATTCCCACTATGACGAGAACCCAAAACCTCTATGATACTATTCTTAAATATGTGTTCTATAGTTATATGATATCATTTGAGAGACACAAATGATAGATGATATCAGGATTGGAGACTCATAGGACTTTGAGGGACCTTCTCATAGTGTATGGTCGTAGTAATATCTAGTAGAATATTATGAGAACGAGACTTTCCAGTAGGAAATCTACATGACTTTGTGTCTGGATATTCTGATTTAAATGAATATTTATTGATACTTAACTTTAATATTAATATTAATGAATATTATGAGTCACATACTTTTATTTATTGACAAAAACCATGATTTCATATGTCTATGGTGAGATAGGATACATTGGGTGCATCATGAGTGATATTGCATTAATGAATAATGAGAGAGAGGATTTTTCACTTCTATTTTAACAGAAGTTTATATATCATCCCCTTTGATGAAAATGGTATTTCCTAAATAAAGCCACGACCATGGTTTTTGATATACTTGTTCATTTTTTGGAAAATCTAAGAAAGAAACGCTGAGCACTTTGGTTGAGGGAACTAGTATGCAACCTACTTGACTAGAGATATCATGATAAAGGAATTATATTACACATTAAGAATATATATGATGTAATATGTCATTGTGAAATTTACTACATTCTTCTATGGGTTCCATGGTGTGTTGATATACGTTATCCTCGGAATTAAGGCTATTTCACTTAATGCCACAGAGAAAAATGCCTAAAGAGACACACAATAACTGTATCTAGAATCTATGTTAAATAATATATTATTATTTAATATTTTAAAAGTTGAATAAATATTATTCCCACACATTGTTGAATAATTATTCATATTTTCTTGATCACACATTTTCTATCACTAGTTATTCGACATAATATAATCTGAGTGGAGTATTCGACAAATATTTATTTTCTACTTATTGAATATAATATTTAATTATTGTTGTTGAATAATGCAGTGGTATTTATTTAATAAATAAATAGTCATTATTCAAGGACAAATATATGTTATGGGGGAATGTCGGCACAATATTAAATGGTATAGTGAGAAAATAAAAAACATTGGAAATCATTTGATAAAATAATATTTAATTTTAATTCACAAGTTAAGCGCTTGTTGTGAAATAATATTATTATTATCATTATTTGAAATGGGGTTTCCTCTAGCATTAAATAAATAATTAAGGACACTTTTTAAATTATTGTTTTTTAACCCTATCGATATATAAACCCAGTTATGTTATTTTCTCAATTGAATAATTCATTTTTTTGGGTTGTGCAGAACAAAAATAGGAGAATTATTTCAATCCTTAGAGATCTCTCTTATCCAAGATCATTCACAAGAATACAGAGCCATATTCCTCCACAAAATCAAGGATAGCACAATAGAAGAGGTTCTTATAGAAAACATAGGTGGAAAACACAAGCACAACAATCTATTGTGATAGCAATCATAGATTCCTTTGGCAACATATGGAGATTTATGGAACACATGTGGATGGCCTCTAGAAAAAGTTTTCACTTGATTCCTACAATGTAACTATGAAACATTGTGGATCTATTTTCATATCCATAAATGTAAAAATAATTCCATCAAGGTAATTATCTAATTAGATAAATTAATTACAAATAATATATTATGATCCTCCTTCTAGTTCCAGCATGATTTCCATTTTCTATAGTCTTTGATTCAATTTCGAATATCACAACATTTATCATTGTGTAAATCTCGGATTGATCAACAACCACGGAAAAAAGAAAAGTTGGGCACCACCCATCGCACACTTAATATGTTCCCAAGAACCTTAACAAATTTTAAAATGGGATCATGTAATTATTTATAATTTTATAAATATTGTTGGTGATGTACGCATTTTAATATAGTTTTTCAATACAAGATTAATCATTCTTTTAATCAGAATCATGATATCTGATTATTCCTACTTCTTTTCTTGTATATCTTATCAATAAAATTAATTTTATGAATAAACTAAAATCGATGATCTCAACCAAAGGTGAAAATGATTCTATCCTCATAACATCGAAGTACACACCATGTAATTGGAATTACATTCATGTACTTTTGTTCAAGGGATTAGGAATTAATTATATAATTAATTAAAACCATGTGAATTGGTGGAAAATGGAGATTTTATTACTTACATCACATGTGGACCAGCCTAGGGTGTCCCACGTTCAACCAGAGTACCCAACGTGCAGCCCACATACACGGGATGTAGTCCCATTGAGTCACAGATGGGTTGTGTATTACCATACATGTATTTCCATACATGTGACCATGTAACATAGTGTCCACACTCATGTAGTCCCTTTTACATTTCTTGCACTCCATTTTTTCAAGGTAATTTTTCAACACCAAGTCCAAAGGCGTATAACTTGGATATACGGTGGGATATGTACACACAGCGTAACTCTCATGTACATGTTGTGTACATTTACCAAATTACATAGACTTAAGTTGTATTTATTATACTTTGTAAACCATGATACTTGTACTTTATTGTGGTCATAATGATTGGATACACCATGTGATAAGTTTTAATATATATATATATATATTGGTGTATTTGTGTGTGTTTAATTAATATCTATGAAATGTAAAGCTTTTCATATAATGTGTGACTCATAATACAAGTTGTTACTCTACGTGTATTGAAGCATAACATGTTACCGAAAAATCATGTAATTTGTGTAATTTTCCATGAAATTATGTCATAAATTATGTATTCCATTTTTCAAAAGAGTGAAACAACATACGATTATAATACATGTTGGGTTGAAACCAATGGGTATTCACTGTGTTGCCTCTAGGGTATCTCTATGTACACAGTTAATTTTAAATGAATGAACTTTTTTTCTTTTTAAATTATAATAGATATAAAAATCAAGGAAATTATAATGAGAATTAATATATAATAATCGACTAATTAAAGATAAGAATTAATTGATTCAAGCATTGTTTATCTTAAATAAGAATGATTAAAAATTGAGTGCATGTTTTATTAAATGCATAATTTCTTGCATGCATGTGGATGATCATGAGCATAGACCAGACCTTTTTATGAGATACATTGAATTTAATTTATTATTAATTTAAATTGTTAGAATGATTTCCTTATCTCATCTTGTTATATATGGGCCTACATGCCCATTGTTTCTCTAAGGTTAACCCTTTACCCTCACCTTTTTGTGAGTAAAAACATATGTAATGGATGGTGATCCAAGGATAGTGGAGGCGGTTAAAGTTTGAAAATGAGGAAAAAATCCAAGAGAGATACAAAGGTGGATATTTGGAAAGCTGCAACACGAACCTCAATTAGTTCAAGGTGTTTTCCCTAGGCCAATGGTTATCATATCAACTTCTAGATAAACAAACCATTAGTAAAATATCATGAACATACTACATTATTATTTTATTTCTGTCAAGATTCATTGTTATTTCGTTATGTATGTTATTTTATGATCACATGAATTAGTTAAGTTAACGAGCATATAGGATAGAACTAAATTAAACTAGCTTATGAGAAAATTATATCTACGACATGGTATATCACTTAATTAAATCAACTTGATATTAAAAAGCATGTGATAAATATAATAATTCAAAATTTGTGCATAAATCACAATATCCTTGAATTTTATATATTAAGTTAGTAAATCCCACCACTAATTCTGATAAAATTGATCAATAGTTCAAGGTTCTTAACTTGAAAAAATCGAGGTGCTTTCAATTATTGGGGAATTCTAACTTGAAGTTTTTGGTTGACTTAACATAGGTCATATCAAGTTTTGAATTCCAAATCAGGACATGGTGTAATTTATAGAAAAATGTAGAGAAAATATAAATTAATTATTCTAGGATTGGGGAGTCTACCCAACATATCATGTTAATGTGATGTAATGAAATTGAAATTTGGAATGCCTACCTAAAACCATTCGAGTTTCTTCACTAACCAAAGTTAGGGTAATGACAAGGGTAATATGGATCCTTTCCACTAGAATATCCAAGAAATAGAATACTCCAAATCCAAAGGTGAGGACTATTAGGTTTCGATAAAAATGTGGGAGGCTAATAAATATGATATTTATTTATATGTCAAAATTTTATCAGATAAAGTACTAAAATTTTTCTGATCATATTTTTTAGAAACATGATTAAAATTTCTTCAAATATATCACTGTGATCCATACAAGAGAAAAATAACCTTCTTGCTAGAAAAAATTCCCATGAGTGGAAAATGTGCTTACATGTTATACATCTCCTTGAATGAAAATTGTACGTGCTAGAAGAACCAATTTCTGCTACACCTGTTAATGAAGAAAGTGATCAAGAGAACTCTCTCTACGAAAAATAACTTAATGATGCTACATATGTTCACAGATTCATGTTATCAACTGTGTCTAATTATATTTTGAAGAAACATCAACACATGGATTCATATAGCATAATGTCTCGCCTTCTAGATCTTTATCAAGTAAAGTTGATACAATATATGTACGAGATATCCAATGCTTTTTTTACAGCTAAGTTGTAGATTTTGTGCTAGTTGGGCCTCATGTCGTCCACCTCATAGGAAACATTAAATGCTTTGACATCATTGGGAATAAATTACTAGATGAGTTGCATATAGATCTCATACTTTCAACACCGCCAAAAACTTTTTACAATTTTATTTTAAATATTAATGTGAGCGATAAGGAGAAAAGTCTTTCAGAAATTATTAAATTGATTCTACAAGTGGATAAGGACCTAGGGAATGAAAAACCTATTGTAATTATAGTGAAAAGTAAAAAAGAATAACAAGGAAAAGAGGTCCAACACCTATAAATAGTCTAAATCTCCCAAGCACCATCCCTCCAAGGAGAGAAATATCTGGAGATAGGGTAAAGAAAAGGAGGTTTTATGTTTTTCATGTGGAAAGTCAACCCACTTGAGAAAAAAATACACCCAAAATTAAGGAGATGCTATAGATGTGTTCGTTATTGTGTCCAATCTTTCAATATATACACATTGGGTATTAGATATAGCTTGTGGTTCTCACATCTATATCTAAATGTTTCAACTAAGTATATTTCGAAATATTTCTAGAGGAGAGGTGGATCTGAGAGTTGAAAAAAGAGTGAGGCTTTATTTTCTATCCATTGTTGACTACTACCTTTCATTGAAAATAGGTATGATTTTGGTTTTAAAGCATTTTTATTATATACCTATGATCACCAAGAACATTATTTCTGTATCATGCCAAGATGAAAATGGGTTTATTTTAATGTTTGGAAATCAATGTTATTTATTTTATATGGACAACATATGTTACGGTATGGAACATTTAAATAATGGTATTTAGGCATTAAATTATGAAAACAAAGAGTTGGAAATTGATAAGGAATCATGTTAACATGACTCGTATAAACCCTTCTTTGGCATCACTATAATGTTTATGAAAATGAGAAGTGTTTGACAAAGATATTCCAAGATGGTTATTTAAAATATTCTGAGCTAAACCTAGTTGAATGACGCCACTATGGGAAAAACAGGCTTTTGTGATAGGTTATTTGCGATGAGATTAATTCTCGTCGCAAATAATACATCCCAGAGGTTATTTGCAACGGGGGGTTTGGCCCGTCACAAAAAGTAATGCGCGGTTTGGTGCGGGATGCGCGCCAAAGCGCATGAAGGTTATTTGCTACAGGGGGATCTCCCCGTCGCAAATAGTGTGTCGGTCAGAGGGTATTTGCGACGGATCCCGTTGCAAATAACGTCGGCGTTAAATGGCTTTTTGCGACTGGATGTTATCTCGTCGCAAAAGGTGTGTTTGTAGGTGACTTTTTGAGATATGCCCCCATCACGAATACCCTTTTAACAACCGATAGCAATTAATGCGGGCAAAGGTATTTGCGACGGGGCCCGTCGCAAAAAGTACCTTTTGTGACCGTAACCCCATCGCAAATAGTCTCGTCGCAACTAATCTAACATATATATACCCCCCTCTGATTTTTTTCATATTCCTCTCATTTCTCACTTCCTCTCTCTCTCTCTCTAAACTCTATTTTAGGGCAAAAAAATTTATGAGTTAGTTTTTCTTACGGAGAAGTTGTGAAGTTGCTTACATCAATAGGAGATCAAGTTTAAAGGTATTTATATTTTATTTAATTTATAATTTATTTCATTTTTTTATGTTAATTTTAATTAATGTTTATTAGTAGTAATTATATTAGATTTAAATATTTTTGTAAACTGTATTTATTTGTAATAATAAATTGAAATTATTAATATTAATTATTAATAATTAATAATTAGTAATAGTTAATAATTATTAACGAAAATTCGTATTGTCTAAAAATAATTACTTGTAATTAGTAATTTGTAATTAGTAGTTGTAAATTGTAGTTATTAATATCAACAAAGGCCAATTAGTAATAGTTATGTTTAATTAGTAATAATTACAGGTAATTAGTAATAAATAGGAATAATTAGTAATAAATAGAATAATTAGTAATAAATAAGAATAATTAGAAATAAATATTAATAAATAGTAATAAATGGTAATAAATAAGAATCAATAGAAATAAATGGGTATCAATAGGAATCAATAAAAATCAATAGGAATAAATAGTAATAAATAAGAATCAATAGGAATAAATAGTAATAATTAGTAAAAATTAGTAATAATTAGTAATAATTAGTAATAATTAGTAATAATTAGTAATAATTAGTAATAAATGGCAATAAATAGTAATAAATAATAATTAGTAATAATTAGTATTATGGAAATATAGTAAAATAGTAATATAGTAATAATTAGTAATAAATAGTAATAATTAGTAATAATTAGTAGGAAATAGTAATAATTAGTAATAAATAGTAATAAGTAGTAATAAGTAGTAATAATTAAGAATAACTAGGAATAATTAGGATTAAATAGGAATAATTAGGTACAATTATGTATAATTTGGAATAATTAAGAATAATTACAAATAATTATTAATAATTATTAATAATTAGTAATAATTAGTAATAATTAGTAATATTTAGTAATAATTAGTAATAAATAGTAATAATTTGTAATAATTAGGAATAATTAGTAATAATTAGTAATAATTAGTAATAATTTGTAATAATTAGTAATAATTGGTAATAAATATTAATAATTAGTAATAATTAGTAATAATTAGTAATAATTAGTAATAATTAGTAATAAATAGTACTAAATAGTAATAAATAGAAATAATTAGTAATAATTATGAATAATTAGTAATAATTTGTAATAATTTGTAGTAATTAGAAATAATTAGTAATAATTTGTAATAAATAGTAATAAATAGTAATAAATAGTAATAAATAGGAATAAATATGAATAAATAGGAATAAATAGGTATAAATATGAATAAATAGTAATGAATCGTAATAATTAGTAATAAATAGTAATAATTAGAAATAATTAGTAATAAATAGTAATAAATTGTAATAAATTATAATAAATTGTAATAAATTGTAATAAATTGTAATAATTAGTAATAATTAGTCAAAATTAGTAATAAATGGTAATAATTAATAATAATTAGTAATAATTAGTAATAATTAGTAATAAATTGGAATAAATAGTAATAAATAGTAATAAATAGAAATAAATAGTAATAAATAGTAAAAATCAGAAATAATTATTAATAATTAGTAATGATTAGTTATAATTAGTAATAATTAGTGATAATTTGTAATAAATAGTAATAAATAGTAAAAAATAGTAAAAAATAGTAATAATTCGTAATAATTAGTAATAATTAGTAATAATTAGAAATAATTATTAATAATTATTAATAATCAGTAATAGTTTGTAATAGTTAATAATAATTAGTAATAATTAGTAATAATTAGTAATAAATAGTAATAATTTGAAGTAATTTTTGATAATTAGTAATAATTATTAATAATTATTAATAATTAGTAATCATCAGTAATAATTAGTAATAATTAGTAATAAATAGTAATAATTAGGAATAATTATAAATAATGAGGAGTAATTAGGAATAATTAGAAATAATTAGTAATAATTAAGAATAATTCAGAATAATTAGGAATAATTAGGAATAAATAACAATAAATAGGAATAAATAGAAATAAATAGGAATAAATGTGAATCAATAAGAATAAATAGGAATAAATAGGAATGAATAGAAATTAGTAGGAATCAATAGGAATAAATATGAATCAATAGGAACAATTAGTAACAATTATTAATAATTAGTAACAATTATTAACAATTAGTAACAATTATTAACAATTAGTAATAAAGAGAAACAATTTGGAAGAAAATAAATTGTCATAAATTGTAACAAATTGTAATAACTTATAATAACTTGGCCCAATTTCTACTAGATTGACGACAATCCTTTTCCTCGATGAATCTTCTCCTTTCAATTTTCACCGACACAAAACATTATGAAAAGTATGCATCAACATATGCATATCCAATCTTGTATGAATGAGTTTGAATATACATTCGTAGGACTACATTTTTTATAATGTGTTCAGACAGTGATAGTTGCCAGATAACGATTCATCGATGAAAAGGGGGCACTTTTGTATGACGGCTCATTTACTTGCAACTTTCTCACACAGAAATCACAATGAAGAATCTTCTTGGAGGTACGCATATTCATTACATGCATACGATAATGAATAGGTGTACCTCCGAATAGATTATTCATTGTAATTTATATGAGAAAAATTTGCAAGTTAATGAGTTATTGGATAAAAGAATAGATGTCAATCCACTAAAAATTGTGTCACTCATAAGTAATGATAATTATTTACAAGTATTTGAAATTATTTATCTTTTTTTATGATAGTGTTCATATAAATTCAAAATATTTAAAAATAGTAACGATTTATTATTTTGTAGAGAAATATGGAACAAGGAAGTCGACAACAATCATTATTAGACGATCGTGCTTGGGAAAATCAGTGTAAAAATCCAAATGGTCCTGGTTTAAGTTTTATATGTATTGAGGGTGTTGAAGCTGTCTTATAATTTGCATCATCCAAACAAGAATAGGTTTCAGAAGGGACCATAAATATTCCTTGTAAAAAATGTGCTCTAAGAATGTTTGACACATTTGACAAAGTTGGGATACATCTATTGCGATTTGGATTTCAACCAGATTATATTTTTTGGTATCAACACGGTGAACATAGTTCCATAGAAGATACTAATAAATTGATATTGGATCCATCACGGTTTCAAAATTTAGTACATGATGTTACAGGTCCATCTGTTCAACAAACTAAAACTCAAGATGATATTTATTTAACTCCCGAGTTTTCACCATCAGAATTTTATGAGTTGTTGAGGTATGCTGAGGATGCATTATATCCTGATTGCAAGATAATAGAATTACAAGTGGTTGAAAAACTTATGGCTATTAAATCAGATAATGCAATGTAAATAAATTGTTTTGATTAGATATTTATCTTGGTTAAAACACTGTTACTAGAAAGAAATGTGTTTCCTGTAAATTACTATATGAGCAAGAGGTCGGTTTGTAATATGGGCCTTAGTTATCGAAAGTTTCATGCATGTTCAAATCATTTCATCTTATATTGTGGTGAAAATTATTCATTGGATAGTTTTCCCACATGTGGAGAATAAGGGTATAAAGAAGCTCATCCAGGGAAGTCTGAATCGATTACAGTAAAATAGTTTAGATATTTCCCCTTACACCCAGGTTGTAGCGTTTATTTATGTCTCAGAACACAGCGTTAATGATGTCATGGCACAAAACAAATATTTCAACTGATAAAAGATTGAATCATCCATCTGATGGTGATTTATGAAAACATTTTGACCTTCTGCATCCGTCTTTTTCCTTAAAAGCCCGAAACGTGTGATTGGGTCTTTCTAATGACAGTTTCTGTTCGTTTGGTTCTTATCGTAGTCAATATTCATGTTGACCTGTCTTTATGACTCCATAAAATTTACCTCCATGGATGTTGATGAAGGATCCCTATATATTTTTTACCCTATTAATCCCAGGATATCTAAAAAAGAATATTGATTCTTATTTGAAACCATTGATTGATGAGTTAAATGAATTGTCGATTGGGGGTGTTAGTACATATGATGTTTTTGCGAAACAAAATTTTATATTAGAAGATGAACTATTGTGGATGATTAGTGACTTTTGTTCATATGGCATGTTATCTGGATGGAGTACACATGGTCTGAAATCATGTCCTTACTGTCTGAAAGACAACAAATCCTATAAGCTCATCAATAGAAAAAAAACCATGCTATTTTGACTGTCACCGTAGATTTCTTCCAACCGATCATCCATTTTGGAGGAAGAAATCTCATTTCAAAAAAGGTACAATTGATAGGGATGAATCTCTAAAATTAATCTCAAGTACAGAGTTAAAATAAGTTGTATTTTTATTACCTCCTATCACATTTGTGCCAATAGTAAACCAACAATAAATTTAATGGATTTGGGAAAGAACATAACTGGATAAAATGAAGAATTTTATGGGATCTTCAATATTGATCTAATTATTTGGTCCACCACATGCTGGATGTCATTCATATAGAGAAGAACTATTTTGATAATTTATTTCATAAAGTTTTGGATACAACAGGTAAGACCAATGATACTGTAAAGGCACAATTTGATCTTGCCCAAATTTACAAGAGACCAGAACTTGAACTATTTGAAAATGTCAGATCACAGAGGTTAATGATGCCAAAAGCAGCTTATACACTATCCAAAGAGATTTTATTACTATTTTGTTAGTGTATTTCAGATTTGAGACTTCCATACATCCATGATTCTAATTTGGGAAGATGTGTTAAGAATGGTTATATTACTAGATTAAAAAGTCATGATTGTCATGTTATAATGGAAAGATGTTTGCTGATTGGATTCCGAGGATTGTTGAATTCTATTATTTGGGATTCGATAAAAGACATATCATATTTTTTCGAGACATTTGTACAGTAACAACAGACTACGATGTGATAAGAAAACTGGAAGAAGATGTGGCTGTAATTATATGTAAACTGGAAAACATTTTTCTGTCAGATTTCTTTGACTCAATAGAACATATGATATTACATCTCCCACATGAATATGAATTCATAGGTCCACTACTATTTTGATGGATGTACCCATTCCAGAGATGCGTGTAGAAATTGAAGAAAAAAGTACGACACAAAGCATCTGTTAAAGGCTTAATTGCTTGAGCTTATTTGAAAGAGGGATTTTCTTTTTTCTGCCCTCATTATTTTGAATCTCAATATCCGTCAAAACCCAATCACATAACATGAAATGAGGGAAATGTTAATGAAGAAATAAAAAATAAATTATCAGTTTTTAATCAGAAAAATCTTGCTTTTGGTGGAGTTCATGAACGATGGTTTTTTGATGATGAACATCACAAAGCTCATACATATGTTCATATCAACTATGAAGAAATGACATCATTTGTACTATGAGTGATTCTATAAATTATTCTATAATTTATGTTACAGTATTTAAACTTATTTTATTTATAGGTTATATGATAATAATATCAATAAAAAACATCCACAAATTACAGCAGATGCTCTTGAAGAACGCAGATAAAAAGAAAATTTCTCAATGGTTTCAAAAACTGGTAATATAAATTATTGACAATTTAATATCAATTCTATTCATTTTTTATCATATTTATAACTATTTTAAAAATTCTCAGGTGTCTCAACATGATGATAAAATTGATAAGTGACTATGTATTTTGAGTAAACCACTATAAAAGATGGTTAAATCTTATAATGCATATGTGGTGAATGGTTTTTGATTTCATACACATGCATATGGGGAAATAAAAAACAATGAACAATAGAGTTTTCTTGAGAGGATCACATCAAAGAGAAACTGAAGTTGACTTTTATGGTATTCTGGATGAAATTATTGAGATGTGTTATCTAGGATAGAATTACATAATGATGTTTAAATGTCGATGGTTAGATACTGATAGAGGCTTGTGTGTTCATCCAACTCATGGAATCTTTGATATTAAATATAAAGGCTTATTTTAGTAAATGAACAATTTTTACTATCTCAACACTAAAATAAAATTTATTATGAAATGTCTTATGGTACTTCAAGAGACTTGAGTGATTGATGGAACATAATAGTTAATAAATCTCAGAAAAATCAATTTACTCAAACTGAATATGGTTCTGCTGAAGTGGAAGGAATTGAAATTTTTCAACAGACTACTCAAAATCAATCTTTTTCACAAAAAGACGTGAATATCATTGATGACACTCCACAATTAACGATCAATGATGAAAAAGATGTTAATGATGTTACAAATTAATTTGAATTGACAAGAGATGATGAAACTGCAACTCATATGGATATTGATGATACTGAGGAGGAAGATGAAGACATTGACATTGAAAATTATGGAGATGATGATGAAGATAGAAATTGGCACAGTTAAATGCCAGTTATAATCATAACTAATATATATCTATATATAATATTTATTTTCAACTATCTGCTCACAATAATCAATTTGTGTTTCAGATTGATCCTGATCTATTACGCGAGTTGCAGGAGGCTGATATACCTTTTAATGAGGGGGATTGTGGACCATCTGACCCTCATCATACTGACACTTCAGGGGGTATGTAGAGGGGGTGTGGTCTTGTGCAACTGATGATTCCTGACTCTCTCCCCGAGTGACGTCCACGTCTTGTATTAAATCCACACACATGGAGGTATGGTAACCTATATATTTTAGTTATATTTAATTAATTTATTTATAAATATACTTATTTTTTGATTATTTATTCCTTTTTAATAGTTTTGTGCATGTAGCTATTGGATAGGGGAGCACTATCTTGCACATTTAATTTTCTCAACCATGGTTCAAATGGGAACAGATTCCCGTTGATGTGTGGCTTGACATTTTCGATCATTGGCAGGTACATAAATAAAGAATATTTATTTTCATCTTTATTTTTTTAATAACTAGATATTATAAATTATTTATAAGGTTTATGGTATCCCATCGATGAGAAAATGCATGAAGCTATCCACGCGACATGGTAGGTGTCTATGCGTGACTGTTTCTGTTATTTTTTGCACAATTTGAGAAAAACAGCCATTAAGAAAGCAGGAGTGGCAGAATTTGATGAGTTGTGTAGAGCCCACTGACCAGAGTACATTTAATCTCACATTTGGGATGGACTATGTTTACACAGTTTGGGTGGTGTATTTCAAAGGAGATCTTCAGTGGGATGACCGAACCACGGGATAAGGAGGTGACGCATCGAGCTGGTAGTCATACATTCAGTACACATAGAGAGCATCTGGAAATTATATTTTTTTTAAATATTTTATATAACTTAATAGATAAATAGTTTATTTTATATTTTTGTAGGTAGTCGAGCATCCCGATATTACAAAGTTGGACATTTATCAGAGGATGTACGGTGATCCATCCATTAGAGAGATTAGAGGTGATCGCCAGCATCATATTGTGGTTAGTATTATTTTTTCAGTTTAACAATTAACTATATATAATATTTTCACAATTTTAATTTCAAATTGGAATTGAAGGATTCATATGGGGCTGCGACATCTTAGACACAGGCTGAGAGTCAGGAAGAGATGACTGAGCAGACCAGTGCCCACCATTTCAAAAAGGCATCATGGATTCAGGTGACTCAGTATGGCTCTGAGAAGGACCGAGTTGTTGGTATCGACTCTCATTTGACTCCTGGTACTTATTATGGTTCTGCTGCGATGTCGGCGTCCATCTCGAGAGGAGATCGTGGAGGGGAATCATATAATGCCTCATAGTATTAGGAGCAGTACCATAATCAGGGTGATCTTATAGAGAGTTTGAGGAAGTAGAATAAAGAGATGCGTCAGCAGAAGCAGCACGAGGAGGAGATGTGTTAATGGAAACAATAGTAGCATTAGCAACATCATGAGTAGATGGAGTACATGTGTCATCTGACTCATAGTTTAGGGATGGAGTTTCTTCCACCATCTCCTACAGCTCCTCCACATTCTCCAGAAGACAACCCCCAGTGATTTTTTTATTTTAAAAACATTTGAACTCAATATTTGTTGTAATATGAATTATTTACAGTTTCTGTCTCTTATATTGGCAAAAATATTGCATAATTTACTTTTTCTTATATTTTATTATTTATTATTAATATTATATTTTTTAATATTTTCTTACTTTTCTAATAATAATAACATTTTATATTTTTTATATTTTTTTTGCAAATATTGAGAATTGTCATAATTTTTTTTAATAAAATTAATATTAAGTTTTTTATTAATCGAAATTTTATTAAATATGTATTTTTTATTATTATATTTTTTAATTTTTTTTATTTTACTAATAAAAAGAGTTTTTATTATTTTATTATTTTAATAATATTTATATAATTTTAACTTTAATCATAATTTTATTATATATTTTTTTATCATGCTGAGTATTTGCGATGGAACCTTTTGCGATGGGTTCCTGTCGAAAATAATTTAAATTTTATATTTTATTAATAGTATTTGCAACGTGCTCATCGCCCATCGCAAATACTATTCACAATGGGCCCGTCGCAAAAGGTTTATTTATATATAATTTATATAATCAGAGGCTTATTTGAGATGGGGACTTTTTCGGTCATAAATACATCTAATTCCAGTAGTGTGTCAAGCTTGTTTATAAGAAAAAATAACCAAACCATTGTCTTATGGACAGAGTGAATAGACCATGGGGATTCTAGGATTGGTACACACTGATGTACGTGGACCATTCTAGTAGAATATATATGTGGATATTCTTAATTCATAACTTTTACTGATGGTTTGAGTAAATAAGGATATGTTTACTTGATGAGGTATAAGTCTGAGTCCATTTAGAAATTCATGGAATTCAAGAATGAAGTAATGTATAAAAATGGTAATAAGATAAAGATTATTTGATCAGATTGTGGTCGTGAATATCTTAACCAAATGTTCATCGACTTTTTATTGGAGTTTGGGATTCTATCTCAACACAATCAACCTTACACACCACAGTGGAATAGTGTTAGTGAAACGAGGAACTACAACTTTTTAGACATGGTGAGGTCGACGATGAGTCATGTAGATCTCCCATTATCCTTTTATTGATATGCTTTACAAACTATGGCAAACACATTAAATCGAGTTCCAACTAAAGTGGAAAATGAAATTACCTTCAAGTTATAAAGTGTAAAGAATCTTTTTTGTCTCATACACATGTATGGGGTTTTGATGCAACTGTTAAGGCCTTATCAAGCAACAAATTAGAACCCTAGGGAACAATGTCTATATTTATATGGTATCCTAAGGAAACAAAGGGATACCACCTGTACAATCCCCCATAAAAGAATGTGATTATCTCCAGAAAAGATATATTTATTATGAGGGGGGACATCCTTAAAAAGGATAGTGGGAGCAAGATTGAAATCAATGAAGTTAATGATCATGATACACAAGAGTAAGAGCATGATCAGGTTCTACATGTCCCCATCAAAGAAGTAGTTTATGAAACATAAGTAATGTGTGGTATCATAATAGAGATCAGAGAACCACATAAATATAGATTGCTAGTCACTAATGATGGTGATACATTATTGATTGACAATGATGAACCTATCTCCTATAAGGTGGTAGTAGTGATATCAGAAGATACAAGATGTCATGAATATATGAATTCTGAAATGGATTCCATGTATTAGAACCTCCCTTGTGTGTTTGATTGATACACCAATTGATGTAAATCCCATTGGGTGAAAATTGGCCTTTAGGAGAAAACTGGACATTGATGGTAAATTGAATACCTATAAATCAAGGCAAATGTCTAATGGTATTAAATAACATCGAGGAATTAACTATGATGAAACATTTTCACTAGATTCCATGTTTAAATCCATATTAATTCTACTTTCCATAATAGCTTATAATAACTATGATATTTGATACATGGATGTAAAAAATTTAATTCCATAATGGGAACCGTCAGGAAGATGTCTATAAGACACAAATAGAATGGTTTTTGACTCCAGGTGATGCCAAAAGGATTTAAAATTTGTAGAGACCCATTTATGGATTCAATCAAGATTCTAGGTCGTGGAACATTCGATTCGTTGAATCCATAAAATAATTTGGTTTCATTAATAATTAATTTGATCTATTAGTTCACAATAAATTTAGTGGGAATGCATTCACTATCCTAGTAGTATATAATGACAAAATATTAATAATTAAAAATGACATACCAATCTTATATCATGTTAAGGAGTGGTTGAACAAATTTTTCTGTAAGAAAAAACATTGTGAACCAACTAACGTTCTAGGGATCAAGATCATTAATGATTGGCCAATAGAATTCTTGTAACATATAAAAGTAGATATATTGTTCACATAGTAATAATATTTGGTTTAGAACAATCCAAGAAGGTATTGGTTCCAGTGTCACCGGGTTTCAATATTTCTATGAAAATTTATCCTCATACATAATAGGAGAAAAATGGAATGAGTAATATCTCGTAATCTTTAGTGATATTATCAATCATGTATGACAAGTAATGTACTAGACATGATGTTTCATATGTAATGAATGTGGAACACATATATAGTTAATATCTATGAGAACAGAATTGGACTGAAATTATGGTTATCCTTAATATCTGATAATAACTAAGGATATTTTTTTGTGTATGGAGGGGATAAGGATATGGCCATTAAACATTATACTGATACTAGATTTCAAATAGATCTGAATGATCTAAATTCATAGTTGAGATATTTTTTCTATCTCAATTGAGGATCAATAAGCTAAAAAATTTCAAATAATATAGTTTTCACTGATTATATAGTGAAGTCTAAGTATATAGAGACTTTTAATATATCTAAGGAAGCTGTTTGGATTTGGAACATTATCCCGGATCTGGTTGTGGTATGTAGCAGTGAAGACCATATCACATTTTATAGTGATAATTATGCAGTAGTGGCACTTGAAAAAGATCCATGGTCACATCAATGGATAAATAATGTACTCTGAAAGTATCATATCTTGATGTGTTTTTTATTAAATGAGAGAAGTTACAGTGATAAGAGTGACCCCTGAACAAAACACTTTAGACCCCTAGACTAAAGTCCTATCTCAGCAGAATCATGAGATTTATGTGATAGCTAGAGGACTGAAGGATGTTAGTTGTTAGATCTAGTCCAAGTGGGTTTCTATTGGAGTTGGTTCCCTATAAACAACTTATAATTACTTTATGATAACTTTTAATCATATTTATGGATACAAGTAAACTTTTTATCATACCATTATTGTTATTCTCTCTAACATATTATGTTATAATGTTATCATAGTAGTTTTCTCAATAAAAGGTCATAACAGTTCCCCACTATGATCAGAACCTGGATGTTCTCTGAAACAATTATTAAAAAATGTTCAATATTTAGATTATATAATTTTAAGTATATAAATGATATAGGCTATCAAGGATAAATACTCATAGGTATTGGAGGCACCATCTCATGGTGTACGGCTTTGGTAATGTCCATCAAGATATTATGAGAATGTGACCCACCAGAAGGAAATCCAAGTGTCTATGGGTTATTTGATATTCCTATATATGGACATGTGTGTTGATACTTATAATTTAAGATTATTATTAATTAATATTGTGTGTCTCATACTTCTGATTTATTTATGAAAACCATGGGACATATATTTGTGGTGAGGTAGGATATGTTGGTTCTGTCACGAGTTATATTGCATTAATAAATAATGCGCGAAAGGATTTTTCCCTTATGTATAAAAAAAATTGATATATCTAGGACTTTGATGGAAATGATATAGCATAAATTAATCCATGGCCATAGTTTTCAAAAGGCATGTTTATTTTCCAAGAAATCAACGAAAGACACATCAAGCAGTTTGGTTGATGGCACCGGCATGCAACATAGTTGATTAGAGATATCATGATAAAGGGATTATATTACACAGTAATCATGTGTATGAGGTAAATGTAATCATGAAATTAGCTTCATTATCTATGGGTTCCTTGGTCTGTTGTTAGACACTAACCTTATACGTTAGGAATCTTTACCTAATGACACTGAAAAAGAGGCCTAGAGGGTCACACAGTAAGTATATCCAGAATCTCAGTTAAACAATAAATTATTATTTATTATGTAAAAAGTTGAATAAATATCATTCCCACAAATTTTTTAATAAATATTCATTTGTACTCGATTACATATATTTTTTGACTAGTTATTCAAGAGAAAATATTGTGAGCAGAATATTTAAAAAATATTTATTTTCTATTTAGTGAATATAATATTTATTTATTTATTGGTGAATAATGTAGTGATATTTATTTAACAAATAAAGATTCATTATTCATGTACAAATAAATTTTTTAGAGGAATGGAGGAATGATTTTAAATGATCCAGTGAGAAAATAATAAATATTAAGTATTATTTGATTAAATAATATTTAATTTTAATTCCCAAGTTAGTGAATGTTGAGAAATAACAGTATTATTATTATTTTAAATGATGTTTTTACTAGGATTAAATAAATAATTAAGGGAACTTGTGTAATTGTTTTATTTTTACCCTAGAAATATATAAACACAGTTATATTATTTTCACAATATAATAATTCATTTGTTTGGGTTTTTCAAAATGGAATTGAAAATTTATATGAATACCTATAGATCTATATTCTATAATATTATTCCCAATAATGGAGATAAATATTACTCCCCCATATTAAAAATAATTCATTGGAAGTGGTTCTCATAGTGTTCACAAATAGACGATGCAAGCATAAGGATCTACCGTGCAAGCCCCCAAATATTTATTTGCCGATGTCTGGATATTCATGGAACACATGTGGATCACTGCTAGAGGGAATACAAACATGATTCTTATAAAGAAACAATTAAACAATATAGATCTATTGTAATATTCATCAAATAAAAAATAATTTCATCAAGGTAATCCTTTAATTAATTAAATTAATTTTTAATAATATGTAATGATCCTCCCTCTAGTTCGGGAATGATTTACCTTGTCTATATTATTTGATTCAATTTAGTAGATCATGATGTTTATCAATATGTAAATCCTTGATTGATCAATGATAATGGAAAAAAAAATTGGGCACAATCTATCACACACATCAACTATAACCAGAACCTTCAATTTAGTATACTCATCACACTTGAAAATGTGGGGATGTGGGAGCCCCTATCCTCAAGGTATGATGTGTTTTCCCTTTATATATTTATCTATGTTCATTACCTTAATGAAAACTATAATGAAGAAACATTCTATTTTGTTTACAGTGGGGGATAAATTGTGGACATAAAAGGAAAATATCTTAATCAATATAGGGGACAAGCTGACTGGGAGTGAAAAACATTTGGGGGGTTTTAAATATAAGGATGTTAAAGATGATCGATCAAGAGTAATATATCATTATAGATGATGTTTTCTATGAAATAAATTGAGTGGTTTGGAATGAAGTATTTTATTGATTAAATTTCCATGTTATTACTGTTTTTCACACTGACCATGGCTCATGTGGTCTTAGATTGTGTGTTCCATAAATCGTTGTTCACTATCAAAATCACAATAAAAAAATGTTGAATATTGAATAGGATTAAATGTGGTATCAAAATGTGAAGTGTTTTATACAAACCTAATGGGAAATGATGTTAGGTAAAAATCCATCATGATGGTACTTCTTTCATGATTGTGTTTATTAACAAGGTTTGACGTTTTTAATGTATGTTGGTTGTCAAATAAGTAATGATGAGTCAGCATTGTCGTTTGATCTTTCAAGATCATGAATGTTAAACTAGGCTCACAGATCATGAATTAAAAACTAAGCTCACTGATCACGAATGATGAAATGAGGTTGGGGAGCTCAAATGATGAACTAAAATCATGAAAACATGAACTCTTTAGTCTCACACATGCAAGAACTATTTGATCTCACATCAGTGCGAATTCTGAATTGAGATTTATGGAGAGAAAATAGGACTCACACTCGTAGGTTATGAAAGTATATGATTTTAATTATATCTCATGATGGGATCTCATGTCCTTCTTATAATGGTATTTGGAGCTGACACATGAATCTTGTGTAGAGTGTTAATAGTACTCGTTCGAAGTGTTCACACAAAGAGGAATCCAATCAAGAACTCACACTAGGAGGTTCGTGGAACATGAATGAAATATAGGACTCACACCAAGGACTCACACAACTCATGAATGACTAGAAATATGGACTCACACTAAACACATATGTATAATCACACTAGGGACATTCAGAAAGCAAGAATAGGAACTCACATCAGTGACACACACCAATTGCAAATGCAGACTATCACTATGGACTCATAAAAAGCATGGAAGAGGAATCATGCTTAGATAATGAACAAGGAGGTTTGTAGAGCATGTGAAATAATAAGATGGATGGTTTTCCATAATTTTGATACTTAAGGTGGTGGTTTTATTCCTACAAATACCCCCTAACCCATCCCTAAACATTTATGAACTTTCACATAAAATATTGATCGATAGGAATGTTTGAGAGAGGTTCACGATGAATGAGACTCACTCTTAGTTTTTTGGTGAAGTAGGTTTTCTTCATGGACTCATAGTGAAATAGTTTAACACTAATGTTCTTTAATGATAGAGTTTTTCACAATGGGTTAGTAGTGAAGGGGGTTCACACTAACGGTTTGCGAAGAAGGAGGTTTTTGCTAGGGGTTCACAGAAAATAAGGTTCATGGTGAGTCATTCTGAATGAATTTACATTGTATAATGTGTTGTAAACAAAGTATTGTGAAAATAAAAAATGGTGTTCAATCCAAGATATCGAGAAAACTGCAAACAATGATCGATTTTGGGGTTTTTACCAAGGTTTCACATTAGAAGACATGTGCAAAGTGCAAACAGGGTTCATTCTCAATGAATCACATGAGGGTATCATAGTAGAATCATGGGAAATGATATACCCACCTATATTACCCTTTGAGTGGTATCATTTTCATTTTTTTATTCTAAATAAGAAGAAGAATATATAGGATCTTCACAATTTGACAATACTTGCAGAAAGAGTCCATTCACTACTGCACTTAGGGCAGTGAAAGGAAGACAAGGAATCTCTTGAAGACCATACCAAAGTTGAGGTAATTTTAGTGTCTAAAGTAAAGAGAATTTTTTTCCAGTTAATTGTAAACTGTAATTTCTCTATCCAAGGGTTTTCACTAAAGTGAAGGATCATCCCATAAAGAACGTCCACAAATCAACGACATATAGTCGAGTATTCATTATGTATTGATTATTAAGGGAAGTTAATCTATATAAACTATGTGTGAATCCTTTATAGAGTAGTGTGAAACAGAAGAGGGATAAGTTGATCCTTTCCACCAGTATTGATCCATTTAAATAGAGGTAGGGAGTGGACCTTGGGAAAGATTTTAGATGACCCTAAACATTGTAAAGGCAGTGGGCTTGGGTATTGAAGTGAACTCGCCCCAAAATTATTTTGGTAGCGGGACTCATTGGATTTGGTTCAACACCAAATTATTGATGCATGATCCTTGGAAATATACTAGTGAGTTTAAAACATGTATCATTTTTTTGTATCACGCATGTATTGATTTCGATTCATGCATTACTATTGGAAATAGATAGAAGAGTTTTATGTTTAAAGGCGAAACAAGATCTGAACTGCTGGTAGTTTTAATCTGTCATACTCAAATTACCGAACTCCCCCTCATAGTGTTTAACCTAGTCGGTATAACAATATATTTATGTTAGTTTGTGATAATTTTTAGTAGAGGCTGAATCTATATTCCTAACTGGTACTCAATTAATATTTGAAAAAGAATATACTATAACACACTTATATTTAGTGTGGTCTTCATGTTTCATATAAGAATTATTTAGGTATATGTACTAATTATGGTATAAATAGTCCTAAGGATCTCACTAGGTGATCTAACTCAATAAAAACTATCGATGTGGAGTTTTATATACAATTTTTTTCATGTTATACTTCACAATCTTAATTTTATATTGATTCAGTGATGATATATTATATATTCAATTAGTTCTATTCACCTGTGTTAAATATAAGAAAATCCAACAAAACCCATCCATCACATGTTATGGTGTAATAAAATAAAATTCTTATTTTCATTACCTGAATTACATTAAATAATAATACACAATAGATTTGAAATATTTTAAATAAATTATATAGGATCTAGTTTGGTTGCCACGAATTATATAGAGGTAGTTGGAAAAGAGTTTGACTCCCATGAAGAACTCACTAACCACATTGTAAAAGTGTATTCACTCCCTACATATTAAAAATAAAATCTAATGAAAAAAATTTATCTGAAATATAATGAAGATATAGACCCACAACTAATTCCACACTGATTAAAAAAAATTCACTTGTCAGGGGGCACTATAATAGTGTTCAAGGAGAACTAAATATACATTACCTTTGGAATTTCATTGGAAGAAAAGAGATATGGTCATTAAAATCACACAATTCACATAAACCATAAAATCTGGGATGAACATTAGCACTTTTAAACTATATACTGTGAAAATATCACACATATTATGGAGTCAACTTGTCGCATTGTCATGACCCGACAAATTGATTTGTTAATTTTGACTAGAATTCCAATAGAAAAAAATCAGTCAAAGGTAATATCCAAATTATGTATTAGATTATTCAATATATAATTTTGTAATATCTTATAATGGAATGAAAATCAGTGATGACGGGGTCTTGGTATCAATAAACATAGCACACTAATGGGAAGAATGAACTAATGATTGAAATTAATTATAGAAATTCCATGAATGATCAACCTCTAGAGAATACCTTGATTTTCATAAAAACTAATAACAATAAATAGGGTTAGATATTTTAATACATGATTTATAAAAACCATAAAAATATTATTGTGGACTTAATAGAAGGATACATACATAGTTTTTTTCGGAAACTTAATGTCATTCCCAATCTATCAGTGATGATCAAGTGATTTATGTCTATAGTCATAACCAAAACTCATCAAGGAGACGCATGAAAAATTTTAGGTATTTTATAGGTTTTTGTAGATTTATTTATCATTATCCCATGAAAAAAAAGTTAAAGTTCACTGTTTTGATCATGTGAATTCAGTCTACTGATATGTACCATACAAACACCAAACATTAAAAGTGGAAAAAGAAATAGATAATGGTCTATGAAACATAACCTAAATGGGTACCCTCAAACATGATCATTCGAGTTTCAATGTGAAATTTTATTACACAAATCCAATAAATAAAAATTTATTATAGATAAAAACAACACTCAAATTAGGAATTAAAAATACCATTTAATAAATATAGATTTTAAGTGTGGGATGACAAAAAAATTTCACCACATGAGATCACAATATATTTAGAACTGTATAAAATTATAAGATTAAAACTATTAAAAAAAAGACACATGAAGAACTCATATTTTACCCCTTGTACAAGTTGCTATTTTTGAATAGTATTTGGGTGAATTTAATGAAATATTGTTCAATTTATTTCCAAGAATAAATTAATTTTCAATGTGGTAAAGTGATATATATTTTACTAATTTGTTCCCTATATTTGTATATGTTCAATGAAAATTTTAATGACTATAGAATGCACAAATAATTTATAGACACATTAATATTTGAGTTATATTACATTATCATCTATAATCAAAGAAATTATAGTTGTGTATACCACGTTTTGGCCCGTTTACTAATGGTATTATAACTTTATCTACCAAAACATCTTTCCAATTTGCATCCTTTATTGGGGATCTCTGTGTTTGGATTTAGTACTTGGTCTGATTGAATAACATGAATCCTAGAAACCAGGGAATCCTAAAAAATAGATTTTTTAATTAATTTATATAATGTTTTCATAAAAATATAATGTTGTTTGTAAATTAGTTCATTTACTTAAAAGATATAATATTGTGATGAAATCCTAAAACAATAAATCATCTAAATTTAATTATTCGTTGATAAAAAATGTAATTTGATATATTCTAAAAAGTATGAATAAATTTATCACTCCAAACCCCCTTTAATTAATTTTTTCACTCTACTAAAAAATAATATATCTAAATAATAATTCAAAGTTAAATCAAAAGTTATAAAATTTCTGATATTCATTTCAAAATGAAATAATTCATGTCTCATTTATGCAATCAAATTTCATTCCATTTTCTTCTCTCAAAATTAAATTCATTTAACTTCATTTATTCTTCCATGAAGGATCTATTAACCTACTTAACAAAGAATTTATATCTCTCACATCTTGAGTGTCAAATTTTATCAATGTTTTGATTATCTCAAAATCGTAAAAGTCAAACCATGTACTTCATTAAATAATAATCTCTCAAAAAAATATATAAATAATCGTGATCTAATCATGTGGATATTCAATGTTTACGTTGAGTCATATGTTGTTGGGTTTATAATGATTAACACAAGGTCCCAAAGGGGATTTTTTTTACCTAAAATATAATAAACAATCAATATTTTAAAAAATAATAATGATTCCTCACTCAAAGATCCTCTAAAATTATTCACCCAACTCAATTCCCCTTTTCCAAACTATTCCCTCAATTCACACTAAAGTCATTGAAATGAAATATTATTCCTCCAAATATTTTAATTTGTTTTTTATTTTCTTTAGAAAATGGAAAGAAAAATGAATATATTAAATGAACTATGAATCATTCATTTATCTTTGGATCAAGTTCATGATTCATATAAATGAGTATATTGAAGAAATAAATTCTCATTATCTATTTTTTCGTAATTTTTTTAAGGAGGAGAAAAATGAATTTTCAATAAAATACATGAAATTTTCTCATTCCCTTAAATTTTATATCCAGTCTAAAATACTATAAAATCTAGATATTCCCCAAGATAGAATATGAAGTAAAATGACTCCCATAAATTAATTTTTCATAATAATCATGAAATGAAAAAAAAAGTGGGGTAAGAAGGTTAAATGGGTCGTAATATAGATAAAATATAAGGTAATTCCTAGAAACTAATGTCTTAATTGGGGATAATGTAAAGGTAAGTCCCAAAGTTTACAAACGTAGTGTTGTTTCAAATAAATACCTCAATCATTATAGAAAATTTCATGGAACTCAAAGGCTTTGATAAAAAAATAAAATCAAGCACCATGTGAAAAACACAATATGATTTCACTCAATAATAAAGAGTATAATGAAAAAAGATTCAAAAATTACTTTATAGTAGATCTAAGTATTGTGAAAAATAGAATACGATAGTTTTTAATAATATAATGGTTTCTATAATACATTAAACTCCAAAGAATGTTTTTAAAATGAAGAATATAATGAAATAAAATCAATACTCATATGAATCAATTAATCAAAAACTAATTAATATTTATCAAAATTCACTCAAGTATTACAAATGATTTTCTCCATTAATTTAAGCTCAAAGTAAACTAAAAAAGTCCAAAATAATTTAATATTAAAACAAATCACACAGAGAAATTTAGAACGTAAAAAATTAGGTTGAAACAAGGAAACATAATTATTAATATCATTTGAATTGATCGAGAAAAATATATAGATTATGGTAGTATAAACCAATATGAAGGATATATATAACCTAATATTTATGATTGGTTACATAATGAGCTAATCTCCATTATTCTACATTTTAGAACCTAAAAAGAAAAAAAACTATTGATGATGTTTTATAAAAATAAAAGGTAAATGAATTAGTGGAATGGAATTAATCTGGGATCATCCAAAAAGAAGTGTTCTATTTGTACTACCTACATCCAAGAAGTACCAATGGTCACCCCAAATTCTAATGTGTGTAAGTATTATGTGATGTAAACCACCATATGTAACTCTTCTCAAGGTCTATAAGTGGACACCTAGAATATATAAACTCAAAATATATTAAATGTTACTTATCCTCTAAAATTGGAAGACAATTGATTTGTAAGGGTGAATTATATTTCCTCACAGTATTTGTAGTCTCTATATCTTTGTGATATTATTCCATTTACTAAGGAAGAAGTTGTTGCTTTATATTTGTCTTGGTTTTTTCTTCATCATCGTCAAAAGATTAGAATGGTTCATATCCTTCAAAGTAAACAAAATAATAGTGAATATGATTATTTAATAATTTAAAATCAAATACAAGTGAATCTATCATTTTTTCTACCCCATTTGAATTATTATCTTTTTGTGATTATTGTTCTTATAAAAACACTAGGATGAAATCTGGTAGTAATAGATGAGAAGTATTTATCAATTTATCTTTTATCACTATAATTTATTCATCAAATTTTGTAGGAAATTAAATTACTTATTTTTATTAACCATCCTGCTATTGATACAATTTTACAAAATATTGTGGGAACTCAGTGAGCCCTCACAGACAAGGATACAATAAATTAGTAATTAGATTCTAATATTTGGCTTATAATGAACTCCCTAAATCCATCCACCCTACATATGTATGTGTAAACCACTCTTGCTTTTTTTCAAGAAATGATATAGTTAATTATGATGTAGTTTATGTTTTTCCTGTAATGAATTCAACTTTTAAAATATTTCTTTTCAAAAATGAATATTTTATTTATATAAATGTAAAGGAAGATAAATTAATGTAATTTTGACTCCTTATCAATGATGTTATAATTTGGCCATGTTTTCTTAATGCATAAAATTGGATTATTTATTTTTACTATAATT
Organism: Viscum album; assembly: GCA_963277665.1. Taxonomy (NCBI): domain Eukaryota; kingdom Viridiplantae; phylum Streptophyta; class Magnoliopsida; order Santalales; family Viscaceae; genus Viscum; species Viscum album. The sequence goes on along the minus strand of OY728135.1, from coordinate 769,884,830 downwards.
TATAAAATTGAACACTAATCCTGGGATATATCATAATGAATCCTTTGATCATTTATTTAATAAAATTGTAAACAACTAGAAAAAATGGATATTAATTATAATGGTTGTTCTTGTATAAATAAATAAATCACACAAAATAGAAGAATATAAACTTTGAAATTTGATTTACAATATCAAGCATGATCAACCTTAGGAGAATCTTTTGATGTTCTTCTATAATCACATCAAGGAATAGTGATATATATTTTAATCCCTAATTTGTAACCTTGATAACCAGAGTTTTACTATGTTTATACTGGTTTACCTCCAAGGGTATTTTGTAATGTCTCTGACCTGAGATCCACTAAACTGGTGCCCCGAGTCGGGTAGTTACATGACCTCAAGTGCACCTCCTCATATGCTAGAGGTTTTCGTCTAGTAGTGAGGGTCCAATAGGATATGTGGGGAGACTATACCCTCAATACCATTGTAAGACACAACATGTAATAATTGAAATTGCAGAAACGTAATAGAACAATCCATAATATACATTAATAACCAAATACCAAAATTGGGTACAATCATAAAAAACAACGAAGATTCCATGCCATGACACATTGTCAAGTGAACATAATCCAAAATAAAGAAAATAATAGAATCCCCAAAAATGGCCTGATGTCCAAGTCTGGAACCACACCCAAACATGTCCCATGTCCAAATCATATCCCTCTCATAGGGACCTTGCCCTTGTCCTGACCTAAAAGCATGAAATCTGATCAGGTACCCAACGGTGGTCCAAGAAAGTTGTGATCATAACTCAGAAGTCCACCACCAACGGTGCCTACAAAATATCCATCAAAGGAAGATAGTGCATGCAAGTGATATGTAATGACAAGTAAAGACAAATAGTTCAAAGACCATATTTATTTAGGTTCCCTTAAATTAAACCACCAAATACCCCAAGTTCAATTCAAGACATTTAATTTATCATTTCACCCTTTATCAATGGTTCAATGGATTAGTCATGATTAACTTTCTCAGCATGTGGGAATTTAAACAATTCCAATCACACTAGGCACCATATCACAACAATAACCAATATCCTCACCTTGAAGCCTCAGTCCAGGTGGAATGAAACCATTAGGGGAATATAACTATGTCCCATTACCTAACCCATGCATTTAAGGGAGGATATAGAACCTCGGTCCAACTCAATCCATGGGTGTAGAACGACAAGTCAATAACCCACTCTACCAATCTATGTGCACATACTTATTTATCATTCACCACAAACATTATATCACAACAACATAGTTGACATCATTCAAAACATCAAAAATATCTCAACAAATGGGAAATTAACATTTTTCCTCAATCCTTTAACACATTATTTATTCATATTTCTTAACCCCTTTAACCCCATTCCCATTTTCCATGCCTATCTCACTAACCAAATTCAACTATAATGATAAACCATAGAGTTTTTCCATTTATCCTTTTTACCCTTTTTCATGCCAACCAAACAACTTCTTAGGTAATTAACCAACTTAGGTGTATTACTAAACAACAATTTTATATCATTTAATCATATTAACTTATTCTTCGCAGGATCTATGTTCTCTCACAATGGCCTACACATACTTAGCTAACTCTAAGTGTGGGGAAAATCGGCTCGCCCCTCAGGTGGACCTTATTTGGCCAAGTAATCCTCCTTTCATCCCATGGGGATCAAGAGGGGTTCAACTTATCATTTAGACATCACTACATCACATCATGTCAAAGGCACCAAGAACACTTAAAAATAGGGCAAGAATAAAAACCCTACATACAAAAATCTACACAAAACCCAAGGGATATAAGTTGTAGACCACCTACCTTGAATCTCTTGGCGAAAGCACTCTCAACCAAAGCCTTAAATCCCAATTCAACATCCCTTTGAAGCCTCAACGTGAATCTCACCTAAAAAGAGATGTTTGAGAGCTTTGGGTGAAAATCACCCAAAATAAAACACCTAAACAGAAAGAGAGAGAGGAGAAGAAGATTATAGTCACCTGGATCTTCAATTCTCGTCCAACGGTGCTTCAAATGGCCATTAATCAAAGACGTTTGATCCTTGGGAGATCTTGGTCCTTTTGGATCGTTCCTAGGGTTTCAAGGGAGGAGGAGGAGGAAAATACTGAGTGAGATATAAAATCATGGAGTGGAAATTTTGTAAATTTTGAAAGGTTTCTGGGCCACATGGTTTTCACACGGTTTGGAAAAACATGCCCAAACCTTGTGGAATCCACTATCCAAAAATATTCCTCTTGCATGGTATACCTGGGCTTCACGCACGGTTAGCACTAACCATATGAAGACCATGCAGTTAGCACAAAAAACTCAATTCCCCCCATTTTCATGTCCCGAACGCCCCTAACATCACTGATACTCCGTAAGGATTTGGATAGCACATAACTAACTAAAATAAAGGGTCTAAACTGAAACATAAAGAAATCACACCTTACGGAGAAATATAGGATCTTACAACCTCCCCACCTAATAACAGCTCATCCCCGAGACTCTCTTCCCGATAATGATTATGTTTCTAAAGAAACGAGATCGGGCCACTAGACATGTATATCAGATTCATACCCCCATGTTTTCTCTATGAAATTTCCAATATCCATTTAACAAGAACCAGGGGCATAACGTTTCCCCAAAAAAATTCTCACTATGATCCACAATATAAACCAGGTGCTCCTCAAAGGATGCATCAACCTTAAGCTCGACATCCTTATCATTTATAACCTGAGATTGATCTGGATGATACTATCAGAGTTGTGAAACATGGAAAACGTTATGCATCCCACTATACTATTGTGGAAGAGGCAATCGGTAAGCCACAGGTACGATCCTCTCCATAATCTCAAATGGCCCCATATATCTAGGCGCCAAATTGCCCTGTTTCCAAATTCGACGATGACCCAACCTTGGAGACATCTGATGAAACACACTATCACCCAACATAAACTCAATAGGTCTATTATCTTGATCTGCATATGACTTATGCCTACTTTGAGCTATTTCCATACGCTTTTGAATCAAATGAACCATCTTTAACATCTCTGGCATAAGACACTTCCCTAATAGCTCAGACTCTTTATCCTCTAACTAACACAACGGTAAACTGCACGGTCAACTGTAATGTGCCTCCAAAGGTGCCACATGAACTATATCCTAAAAAATGTTGTTATAAGAAAACTCAAAAAGTGACAATTGCTTTTCCCATGAAGCACCAAAATCCATAGCACATGCTCTCAACATGTCTTCTAATACCTGAATTTAATGCTCCAACTACCCATCAGTATGTGGGAAGTAATACATGCTCAGAAACACCTAGGTACCATGTGCCTCCTATAGTCCTTTCCAAAAGCGTGAGGTGAAACATGAATCACAATCTAAAACTATGACTCTCAGCATGCCAGGAAACCATAAAATTTCTCAAACATACAACTCCCCCAACCGGTCGACTTTATAGGTCCCCAAAATTGGCAAGAAATGGGCCACATTGGTCAGCCGATCTACTACCACCCAAATGGAATCATTTCTATGAGGTTTCCTTAGTAGACCCACCATAAATTCCATCATGATTTCATTCCAATTCCACACTGGAATAGGCTACAACTACAACAACCCACCTTGATGTTGATGTTAATCCTTTACCTATTGATAGGTAAGTCGTCGTGCCACAAAACTCATCACTTTTTTCTTCATTCTCAGCCACCAAAACTCCCTACGGAGGTCACATTACATCTTAATCAAGACCGGATGCACTTCCCACTTTGATTCATGGAACTCGCGCGTCAAATCTTCCCATACATCTGTTGGAACTACAACACGACCATCAAACAAGGAAAATACATTAGTTCTGAAGGTCTAACCGGAAGGTGACTCCCCACCTTTAGGACGTTCCTTCTTATACAAGATCTTCGAATCTACCAACTGCCATTCTTTACATCGGCTCAAAAGCATGGAATCAACTGTTATAGGTTCAAGGTTCATCTTCATGTGCCCCTCCTGTACCTCCAAATGCATCTCTGCAAATAGGGTTGTCATTACCCACTCCAAACTGATTTATTGAAATACTTGATTCTGATTCTTCTAGCTAAGGGAATCTATGACACTATTCCCTTTTCTCGGTGTGTAAACCAATTCAATGTAAAAATACTAGAAGAACTTGACCCACCGTTGCTTTCTCATATTAAAATGTCATTGATAGAAGATGTATTTGAGACATTTATGGTCGGTAAACACCCTAAAGGGATCTCCCAACAAGTAATTCCTACAACACTTTAAGTCATGTACCACATAAGCTAGCACAAGGTCATGAGTAGTATATTACCTTTCATGTGGACACAACTGCCTCAACCCATAAACAACATCCCAATCATACTAAATCAGCATTTCCCCAATTCCAACACCGGACGCATCGCAGAATAAGGTGTACCTCTTACCTGGTTCGAGTAAGATCAAAATCGGTGCGGCATTCAACAGCTTCTTCAGCTCCTAGAAAGCATTCTCTAATGAATCTGACCAATTAAATATAACCCCCTTATTTGTTAGGCCTATGAGTGGTGCTTCCAATCAAGAGAAATATCTAATAAACCTTCAGAAATTACAGGTCGAACCCTAAAAACTCTGAATATCATATACATTCTTGGGATGCTCCCAATACACCACAGTCTAAACCATTTCTGGATCCACTGATACGAAAAACTTAGATATGATATGTCCCAAAAAGTGCACCTCATCAATCCCAAACTGAAATTTTCATATATTGGCGTAAAGCCTATTCTCTCTTAGTGTACTCAGGACGATGTCAAGATATTGGACATGATCATCATGAGTTATTATGTACACCAAGATTTCATCAATGAAAAAAACTACAAATATATCTAAATATGGGTGGAATATCAAGGTCATCAAGGCCCTGAACATAGATAGTACATTGGTAAAACAAAACAGCATTACTAAGAATTCATACAACTCGTACCTACTTCGAAAAGTCTTATAGGGTATGTCAGAAGGTCTCACCCTTAACTGATGGTACCCCAATCTCAAATCAATCATGGAAGAAACTAAGGAACCTCTGAGTAGATCAAACAGGTCATCAATTCTAGGAGGAGGGTATCAGTTCTTAACATTCATCTGGTTTGGCATCCTATAATTGACATATATCCTTAGTGATCCATCATCATTCTTAGTAAATAGCCTATGATATCCCCATGGTGATGTACTAGGATGTATAAACCTATTACACTGTAATTCCTATAACTGAACCTTTAGTTCTTAGAGATCTGTTGGTGCCATTTGGTAAGGTTAAATAGATACTACCTCTACACCAGGAAACAATTTGATCGTAAAGTCAACATCACTATCAGGTGGTAACCCTGAGAAGTCCTCCAAAAACATGTCCTGAAATTAGTCCACAAAAAAAGTTAATACTGACTGTCCTTTCTCCCCACAGTCTATCATACGGCATGGAACTTGGGTTGTGAACTCCCCCATCTGATGGTGTAGTGGCCATGTGTGTCCCAGGCGAGTATCCCACTAACCACGAAGGATATGAGTGCTGCCATCGAGAGATGATAATGTTACCCAATGTGAGTAACAGTCGATATGGGCTTGATATGACAACAACCAATCCATTCCCAAGATTAGGTCAAAACCTAACATATCATGGACAAAACGATCCCACAGAAAACAATACCCACCAACCTCAAGAGTACAACACTTAAATTATATGATGTCCTCGACTCACATCCCTATCAGAGTATCAAGTGACATTTCCCCACATATAGTCTCCATGGCTAATCCTAACACAACTAAAACCTGTGAATAAATAAAGGAATGTGTATCACCTGTATCGAATAAATCACTATAAAACGTGGAATCTATAAGAATCATACCTCGAATAGTAGATGGTCCTACTTAACCACCCTCATGTGTAGACAAAAATGCATGGAGTTGACCTGACACTTTACCCTGGGCCCCAACCTGAGTACCCTGCACTACACTCCTCTATTGGTATGAGTGATCTTGCCCCGGAGTTACACATCCACCGCCCCTACCAGTACAGCCTATGGGTCTCCAACTTCTTAACTAATACGAGATTACCGAGCCCCTAACTACAATCAGAATCTCCATATATCCTCCATCATTCCACAACTTCCACAAATTCCTGCAAAATATTTGCACATGGTCTAGCCAGCTGCATGCTCAGCACTCAACTGGTGGGTGGGGACACTGGTCGCGCTTATTCCTCGGCCAACCACAATAAAAACAGAAGACCTGGTCACCACCCAGAAAAGAAGACCCCTCTTCTGACTACTTTCTATATTTCCGCCCTACTGAAATGTTCCAAAGTGGTGCTTCCTACTATCAGGAGCCACACCACATGATCGCACAGCCGGCACCACAAATTCACTACCTGAATCTCCCTTTAGGTTTCCTTCTAAAACGAGGGCTTGATCCACTACTTCAGAAATCCTTCTTAGAGGAAATATATTCACCCAAGATTTGATCTTCTGTCTCATCCTATCCTGGAATAATATTTCCACAGCTACCTCATCTCCCATCAATGTCAGAACGGAGCATCTAAAATCGGTGAAATAACTATCATAGTCCATCACTGACATTTTCTCCAAAGTCATCCTCATAAAATCTACAGCCTTCTTCGGACTCAAGTCTTCGGGAAATAATTTCTCATCAAACTTCTCCTGAAAAACCTTCTACATCATCCCTTCAACCTTATCTTTCTAAACCATAATACCCCACCAACATTTTTCATTCCCCCTCAGCATATAGGCCGCTAACTTGACTTGATTCTTGAGAGGAGTATCAAGATGGATGAGAATAGTTTGGATGGAATCTTTCTAGAACTCTGCTACTTCTAGACCACTATCTCTAGTAAAGGTTATAGGGCGTTGTAGATGAAAGTCCTGGGTCATCTCAAACATGCTCGGTGCAACCCGCCCTCGGTCTCGTTTCATCATCTACATAAAATGAGAATAGTTCTCACAGAACTGATCTTCCCTATCTCTGTGGACCACAACATTCTCATGCTCTACTACTGGAGGATATTTCTCATCAACATCTTCATGTCACCCAACTGGTGCACGTCTTCGAGGTGGCATTTCTATACAATGAAAAAATGATCTTTAGAACACAACCATAAATATTTTTTGAGAAGGAAGAGATATAGTTAGTCTCGTCACTTATAATAACCAAACGAGTTCTCATACATTACCCAAAATATCCCACTCGCAATCGGGTCACTACCCATAGCCATCCCCTTATACTATGGACAACACAATATCTAATTATCCTGGTTATATGCCTTATCATTTAATCCAATTCGAACCATTTTCATATTCTAATTTACCCTTACAAAAAGGTATTCTACTTTTACTACTTTATCAAGAACAATTTTCTAATTACTACTTGACATTTTTGCTTCCCCTTTTTAATCACTCATGCCATCTTATTAGGCATAGATCCATTGATTTTTAGAAAACAAACACATCCTATCCTTTATATGTTTCACACCCATCCTGTTTGTGTGTCTATCATGATTCACGTCACTCCCTACATTGGTTCCTAGAATGATGCATGAATGCACAACATCGTACCTTTCTGGACAAGATAGAAACATTAGAAAAACCATCAAATCACACAACAAGTGTGTCACCCAATGGTGAAATATCATCAAATATAACAATACAAAACAATAACAATAATCACATCCCAAGGTGACTTGGGTTTTCCCCCGTACATGGGTTAGCCACTCCCAAGCATGATCTCATTACCAAGGTCTGACACATTCCTAATCTCCTTTCTACCATCCCAAACTAGTAATAAATATGAAATTACTTCTTTGATACCACTTTGTAATGTCCCTGACCCGGGAGCCACTAAACCGTTGCCCCAAGCCGGGTAGCTACATGACTTCAAGCATGCCTCCTCATACTCTAGAGGTTGCCAACTAGTAGAGAGGGTCCAATAGGGAATGTGGGGAGACTATACCCTCTATAATAGAGTAATCCACATCAGGTAATAATTGAAATTTCAGAAACATAAAAGAACAATCAATAACATGCAGAAATAAAAAAATCCCAAAACTGGGTACAATCGTAAAGAAAAAAAAATATTCCATGACATGCCAAACTGTCAAGTGGAAAAAACCAAAAATAATTAAAATAATAGAATCCCCAAAATGGCTCGGACTCTAAGTCTGGAACCTCACCCAAACATGTCCCATGTCCAACTCATCTCCCTAGCATAGGGCCCTTTCCCTTTTCCTGACCCACATGCATGAAATCTACTCAGGTACCCCATAGTAGCCCGATTATGGTGTGATTAAAACTCAGTCGGCCACCACAAATGGTGTTTACAAAATATCAAGCAAAGGAAGATTGTTCATGCAAGTTATAGGTAATTAAAAGTAACTATAAATAGTTCAAAGTCCATCTTTATTTAGGTTTCCTTATGTTAAGCCACCAAATACCCCATGTTAACTACCAAGACATTTAATTTATCATTTCACTCTTTATGAAGTGTAAAATAGATTAGGAATGATTAACATTCTCAACATGTGGGAATTTAAAAAAGTCCTATCTCACTAGGAACTATATCAAAATAATTCCCAATATCGTCACCTCAAAGCCTCAGTCTGGGTGGAATGAAACTGTTAGGGGAATAGAACACCATCCCCTTCCCTAACCTATGCATTTAGGGGAGGAGCTATAACCTCGATCTAACTCAACCAGTGTGCATAGAACCTCAATTCAATACTCCACTATACCAAGCCATGTCCACATTCTAATTTATTATTTACCACAAAACACCATATCATAACAACATAACCAATATCATTTACAAAAACCCAAAAATATCAATAAATGGTAAATTAACATTTTTCTTCAATCCATTAATTCATTAATTATTCATATTACTTAACCCCTTTATCCTCATTCCCATTTTCCCTGACTATCTCACTAAGAATATTCAAGTATAAAGCTAATCCCTTGTATTTTTCCATTTATCCTTTTAACCATTTTTCATGCCAACCAAAAAACCACTTTAGTAATTACCCAACATAGGTGTATTACTAAAAACAATTGTACAACATTTTAGCATATTAACATATTCTTTTTTGGATATATGTTCTCGCACAATGGCCTATACTTAGCTAACTCTATGTCCATGGAAAATCAGCACGCCTCTCAGGTGTCCCTAATATGGTCGATTCGTCCTCCTTGAATCCCATGGTGATAACTAGGGGTTAAATTTATAATTTATAAATCCCTACATGACATCGAGCCAAAGACACCAAGAACTCTTCAAAAGAGGGAATGAATAAAAACCTGACATGCACAAATCTACAAAAAACCCAAGGGATATAAGTTGTAGACCACCAACCATGAATCTGTTGGTGAACACACCCTCAAACAAAGTCTTAGATCCCAATTCAACACCCCTTTAAACCCTTAACCTAATCTCACCAAAAAAGAGAGGTTTGAGAGATTCCAATGGAAATCACCCAAAATACAAGACCTAAACCAGAAAAGAGAGAGGAGGACTGACTGAAAATTATTTTTTTATTTTATCAAATCACTTTTAAGTAAAAGTGAGAATCCTCAAGTCCATCAAACAACCAAAATAACAGCAAATAGAACCCCAAAAAACTGCTCCTACCTCTTCCCAGCAACTTAGCATTAAAAGGCCTCCACCAAAGCATGTAAACTCGGCAAACAGTCTCGTACAAAGATGCACTGGAATGGAACCAATGGTCAAGCCATACCCTCTCAGTCTTCTGCTCCAAGTGACATGCAGTAGTGACGGCCTTGTTCTCTAAACCTCTTCTAAGGCAAGACAATAAAATTGATGGGATTCAAACACCCAAAATCACCTCGGGATACATAAACTGAAGAAGAACTTCCTCAAAACCAAACACCACAAGAAAAGGTGAGCACCTAAGCATTAATAAAAAACTATAAGAGAAGTATCGTTGAAAGACAATTTAACTCTTCCTGATACTATATCCCTAAACATTCTCCAGGATATAGAGGATACCTGAGTATGCGGATCTCCCCTTATTAAGACTTCAAGTGAAGAAGTCATCCTATCCCATAGTTAGATGTACTCCTCGAGTTTGATTATCCCTTTATTGAAGCCCCCAACCAGGATCGAGTCCTATTTGTCAATCCAAATATATTGTTCCTCATTAAGATTTACATTATGTCTTGTACCATCATCTTGGTCTCTTCCTCTTCCGAGGCATTGAGAAATAACACATGATCTGTCACCTCGTCATCCGAGCTTGAAATCAACTCCTTGGTTAGTTTAGATGACCAGGAGGTTCCCGTTGACATCTGACCTCACTGTCCAACATCTCCTCCATTTTCCTTTTTGTTGACCAAGTCTTCATGGGAGGTGGTAAGGATGAGTAATCCTTCCTACCCATTCTCCTCCTATTTCTCATATTTCTCTATGGATTGGACTCTTTTGCAGAAAAACTCTTACTGTCTTCAATGTATTCCTCCACCCCATTTCCAGTAGAGAAATCTGGAAAATCATGATCCATGTTCCCAACTTCAATGTTATGTCCGTCAAGGTTTTTCCTGGTAATCTGAGAGAGGATTAATAGATTAGACTAACCAATATCATCTATTTTCATCCAACAGTAGTCCAAATAGCCAATAATTTAAGGATTTTGATCCTTGGGAGCTCTTGGTCCCTATGGTTCATTCCTAGGGTTGAAAGCGTGGATAAGGGGGGAAATCTTGAGTGATATATAAAATCTCAGAGTGGAAATTTTGTAAATTTTTAAAAGTTTTGGGGCTACATGGTTTACCCACAAGGTTTTCCAAACCATGTGCAAACTGTGTCGAATCCACTGTCCAAATATCTTCCTCTTGCACAGTTTACCTGGGTTGCCCGCACGGTTGGCACTAATCATGTGCAAACCCTGCTGCTAGCCCAGAAAACTCATTTTCCCCCTTTCTTGTCACATACCTCTGGAAGACCCCTAATCCTCCATAAAGACTTTGGAAATCACTTAATTAACTAAAATAAAGGGCCCAGACTAAAACTTAAGCAAAACACACCTTATAGATAAATCGAGGATCTTATATATGGTTGGAAACACACATTCATTCTCCCATAAGTACTGATGATTGAGTGATTTCTATCCATCTTCATAACCAAAAAATCATCAAAAAACACATGAGAGAGTCGTTGTATTTTTTAAATTTGTATACCTTAGTTTTTCATGATACATTGAAATAAATGTAAAAGGTCATGGGTGTACCCATATGAATTAAATCTAACCATATTAACTAAATAAACATCATTCTTGAAAATAGTAAGAATAAATAGAGAATGGTGTGTGAATCATAGATATATAAATACCCCAAAAAATATAATTTGAGTTTGAGTGTGATATACCAAAATAGTACACACAAAAATAAAGAGAGATAGTGGAGAAAAAATCAATCTAAGAATTCCAAAAACTATGAAATGAGTATGTGTTTATTGTCTGGGATTATAAATTTACACAATTTATGATCATATAGATTTTAAAATATCAAATAAGTAAAATAAATATATGTTTAATAAAATATTCAACCCATGAACTCCACTTTTACCCCTTGGTTGAATATCTCTTTTATAATAGGATTACATTATATTTAAGAAGATTTTGTGCATTTTGGTTGCAAGAAATAAATAATTTTTTTGAGGTTGAAATGTGAGGTATTGTTTACTAATATGTTACCTCTATATGAAAATATCATCATACTATATTAACGAAAAAATATTTAATAATTTATAGAGAAATTTTTGATATATTTATCTTTAATTTTCCACTATAATCATACCATTTTGAGTTTTTATCCCATTTTATGAACCATTTACTGAAACTGATCCAATTTTTTCCACCAAAAAATTATTCAATTTATATTCTTGGTTATAACCCCACATGTTTGGATTAAACACTTATTATAGTCAATTGAAATTAATCCAAGTAAACATGGAATAATAAAAAATTCAAATTTTAATTTGGACCATCTTATTGAATGGAATGATCGAAATAAAAAATTGATATCAAATTGGGTGTTCAATGAATGTTTTAAATTCTATGAAAAAGTCTCAAACCACAAAAAAATAAAATTTTATTATAAAATGAAAACAATTATGATGTCATATATACCAAAAAACATGCATAAATTTCATATATCATTAACCTAACTTTTATATTCCCTTTCCATCCATTTCATTTAGTTTAATTTTTGATAAATTTATTATATAGTTTGATTTTATCATAGGATGTATAAACCCATCGTAGATTAAATATTAAATCATATTACCATTTGATAATAACCATGTTATACAAACCATTAATACTAATTTAATTCCACCTTATTCTTTTATATATATTGAAATGATATTTATTAAATATTAAAATGATTTATTAATGGATGATTATATATGGAGGGTACCAACCTGTGGAATAGAATTGTGTATTAATTCAAATTTGAATTTTTGGAGTTAAAAAAATAGAAATATAAAATATTGGTCTTAATCGAATGTCATAGTAAGATTTTTTTTATTTACTGAATTACGATGAATTGAATTGTTTTTAATATAAAAAGCTTATAGTATTTTATATATGGTTTTTAATTACCTGATTTAATATTTAAACATTCATTTAAATCCCACTAGATAAGGAAACTCATTCCAAAGACACTATTCAAGGATAAAATTTACAATATAGAAGGGTTTATAAAAAAAATACATGTTCATACATTTTCCGATCTCTTGAGAGCTTTAAGACATGTAATGATAACTGGGAATTTATTTCACTATATTTAATGGACTTTTAGAATTGGTAAATATTTATCAAAAATGTGTCACGACCCATCCCCTGGAGGCTGTGCCGTGAATACCCCAAGCCCGCCTTCTATAGGCCAGGGGCTAGCGACTAGCACTGAAGGCGTATTCCCTAAAACTGGGAATGCATTGCCTTTATAACCTGTAACACACACAACCAAGCACACAAAATGATATGAACTCAAGTAAACTAAATAGTAAACAGAGTGAGTAATGTAAGAAAAGGGAGCCAGAATACAAACCCAACTCAAAATTACAAGGAAAACTGTGTATTAAAAGACGGGTGATAGGTGAAAATCACCTACTGGATCGTTCATTACAAATCCTACCTAAAGGGTAGGTACAGATCATGAACGGATGTCTCTACGGTTCACCTCATCCGCATCCACCTCCGAGCTACCTCTATTCTTGGTACTCTATTCCTTAGTCAGTGCTATCCTTCATCTATAGTAAACACAACAGGGTGCAGTCATAGCCCGTGCATGGGTGAGTATAACGATACTCAGTAGGGACCCCGAGATGCTCAAGGTCTCACAAAATCTACCAAGGATAAACAACACAACATGAAATCAACTGAAAACCCTACTTAGGAATATACCCATACATATACATAAGTTATCAAGTAAACCCATCTCAATCATGAGGAAAACACAGAGAATAACTCAAAAGCCCAAAGCTCAACTGTTCCACAAAAGAAGGAATACTACGTAGGTATGTACCACACAGGTATGGAACACTGAATAATACCACCAAGGTATTACCACAAAGGAAAGTACCACACAGGTACGGAGTCAAATCACACCAGGCATAAATTAATTACAGTCGTAGAGATGATTATATGTAACTACTAATTAATCTCACACTATTAAGAGGCTCTACTGTTGACCCACACTGGATCGCTCGGTGCTGACCCACAAAGGATCCCTAGGTGATGACCCCAACAGGATCGATCGGTGCTGACCTACATAGGATCACTCTGTGTAGACCCACACAATATTGCTCAGTGATTTCACACATAGCATCAATAGGTTCTGACCCACACAATATCGCTATTCATTCTTCAAGTCACAGTTAGCTAATGGGTTCCCACACTAAGCTTTCTCGTCTCTGGGAGGGTCTGCTCCTCATGCCACTGTTCGATACTCCAACTTCCACGAAGTCCCATGAAGAAGTAACCCAAAGGACCGTTGCATCTTAGGGGTCTCAATGCAATAGACGGTGCGTCAATCAGACACCTGGTCTATATGTTATTATCCTTTTTGTATCGAGGGCCCAGTTAAATTTGTGCTCGATCCAAATTGACCATATCCGGAATTTATCCAAAACTCCAATGGTGTATACCAAAGGGACCATATCACTCTAAGGATTCCAGCGCGAGAGACAGTTCATCAAACGGAAGCCCGATGCCAAAGTTATGGCTAAAAGAGCATAAATGGGTCAAACTGGGTCCAGGTTCAGTCCGAAACGGTTGGACTGACCCCGTTTAAGTCGACCTAGCTCACGCTGGGGGGCCCGTCAGGTGCTGGGTGGCCCGGCCCGCATTGGGTTGTCTGTCTTGCGTTGGGAGGCCCATCGTGGTGGGTCGAATTGGGTGACATGGTGTGGCAGTGGGGCAGCGCGATGTGTTTGTGGGGCAGTGCAAGGCGAAGTGGAGGTCGCGGGCCGGTGAAGGCTTCGGGGGCCGTGGAGTCCACGGGGCGGTGCGAGGCTGCGTAGAGACCGCAGTCAGGCGGGGCGGACGTAGTGCGGTGGGGCCGCCGCGGTGAGGTGGGGCGGCCGCGGCACGGTGGTCTGTCGTGGCTAGATAGAGGGCATTTTGTCCTCTCCATGCGGTGCAGTCACATGTCGCGCCCTCACTGGTGGTCGGTTCAGCCGACTGCTCTTCGTTCTTTGTCGTGGCACAAAATCCTCCTTCTTCCATCACGAAGAACACACCAAAAATTAATAACGATGGAGGGATCGGGCCATATTTGTTTGGTCTTCACCCTCCGTGTTAGAGTGGAAGAAAGAAGCTCAAAAACATTGAATGAAGAACGTCAAACTCTACAACCCGCAGCAATGATTATTTCCAAAGCCGTAGAAAAAGAAATCATATGTGGATCGACTAGTTTTAGATTTGATCTGCACTCTTTGTTTATAAGGGAAGAACATTTGAATCCATAATCAAACATAATAAAAACCCTACCTCAGAGATTTGTTGATGGAGATCGTGAGGAAGGATACAATGTCGTTGGGGATTGACAGAAGTCAGTAGCGTCAGCGTTTCCTCGATCGCCGGTTCACTGTCATTGAAGACGTTCCAAGTTAGCGAGAGAGTTCTTCGTTGGGGAGCGCGTTATTCGTTGGAGAACGCATTCTTCATTAGAGAGAATAATTTCACCACGGTTCTCTACAAATTTTCCTTTGCCAACACTTCCCCCAATTCCACAAAAAATAAAAGGGATCCAATATGATATGTTTCCCCAGTTTAATTGTTGGCACAAATTAAATTGGCATCATAATTACATTGAGGATGGAATAATAAATTTTGGGGAAACCTAAATGTCACCACCCTCATTAAAGAGGGAGTTTAAGATGTTTCTCACATTAGGAGGGTTCAAGTTGTCCCCACCCTTAAATTCAAACTGGGGGTTTTAGGTTCGGTGGTCCCCACCTCCGTTACCTCACATGGGAGTTTAGTTCTGGTGTTCCCCACCTCTTAACATCCACATGGGAGTTTCAAATGAAAATAAAGTGTAAGATAATTTTATTTGATTTTATTCTTTCACGAATAAGTGAAGAACTAACTTCCACCCCCGACCTATTGTGGTCAAGGTGAAGGTCTACTTAAGTGACTAATGGCACTGCGAGTTCAATGGTTCCATCGGATTTTAATTCTGACCACCGGTTCAAAAGTCAGAAATACCATCTCGCACGTTTACTAAACGTACCCGAATGTAAAGTTCATAAATTCATTACGGGCACTCCAGGCCTCAGAATCACGCGCTGTCAATTTTCACGGACCTGTAAATTTCCTATTTATTAAAAAAATTACATGGAATTTATTGGTCGTTGCATTCTTCCCACCTCAGGGATTTATGTGCCTGTAAGCCACAACTCAAAACTAGGAAAACAAGTGGGGGTACTGACCACGAATCTAAGCCTCTCCCTCGCATGTGCTCTCCTGTAGGATCATGTGCTACCAATAAACGTGCACCAGAGGTATTGACCACCCACGAAGGACCTTCTCCTGTTGATCCTCAATCTCAATAGGAACCTCCGTAAAAGTCACCCCATCATGGACTTCCATCTCTCCATGGTCGATGATGTGGGAAAGGTCATGCACATATCTCCTCAGTGGAGATACGTGGATTCGTGTACCCGGTGCAACTGAGGTGGAAGAGCTAAGTGGTAATCCACCTTGCCAACTCTACTGAGGACCTGTAAGAGTTTGATGAACCTAGGAGATAACTTTCCGCCTTGGCCAAATATCCACAAACCTCATCGAGGTGAGAACCGTAGAAAGTCTTGGTCGCCATCCTAGAACTCCAAAAGTCTCTATATCTTGTCGGCATAGGACTTTTTTCCTACTCTGTGCAGTTTTCATCCGCTCCTAGATGATCTGTACGGTCAATGTGGTAGCCCGAACTATCTCTAGTCCCATGAGTGCTAACACCCTGGGTCAGAACAGCACAAAGATGATCTACATGGTCACTCATACGACATCTCAAAAGGTTCCATCCAAAAGGTGGAGTGATGGCTGTTTTGGTATGAAAAATCCACCAACGGTAAGTGATCCTCCCAACTGCGACTGAATTCGACGACTCAAGCACACAGTATGTCTTTGAGGGTCTGAATGGTCTGCTCAGTCTATCCATATGTCTGAGGATGGAAGGCGGTACTCAAATGATGCTGTGTCCCGAAATCCTCCTGAAACCCCTTCCATAGCGTGGAAGTAAAATGTGTATCACAATTGGAGACAATTGTCGAGGGTACTCCATGTAATCGCATAATCACTTGCACATAGAGGTGTCTCATTCTCTCAACTGAACCCTACTATCTGATTGGTAGGAAGTGGATAGACTTGGTGATTCGGTCGATGGTCACCCAGATAGAGTCATGACATCTGGATGTATGTGGATGTCCTGTCACGAATTCCATGGATATCTCATCCCACATCCACTATGGGACCTCCAAAGGCTGAACTAATCCTCCTGGTATCTAATGCTCCGCCTTCACTTGCTGACAGGTGAGGCAGCGAGGGACAAACTCTGTTACTGCTTTCTTCATTTCCTGCCACCAGTACTATTGTTGGAGATCCTGGTACATCTTCGCTACTCTTGTATGTACCCCTAGAAGGGATCTGTTGAACTCCCTCATCACTTCCTCTCGAAGAGACACCGGTACCATGGTGCGTCCTCTGATGTGGATGATGTGCTCCCCACCTTCAGAAAAACCATCAGGTGCCTGCCCTATTGATATCTGAGCACGTGGAGCCTCGCAGTTGGCATCCCCATGCTGCGCCTCCCGGAATCGCTGAAGAAGTGGGGGAGTGGCTATAAAAAACTGATGAAAAACTACTCCATCCTGATCCTAAAAAGATACCAACAAAGCATCCAGCTGCTCTATCACCACGCCTCGCAACAATATACCAGACCTCCTGCTAAGTGCATCTTCTACAATGTTCCCTTTCATATGAGTATAGACTATCTCGAAATCATAGTAGTAGAGGAACTCAAGACAACGTCGTTGTCTTAGGTTCAGGTCCTTCAGAGAGAAGATATACCTAAGACTCTTATGATTAGAGTAGACTGTAAAATATTCACCCATCAGATAGTGTCACCACATCTTCAAGGCTAAGACCACTCTTGATAACTCCAGGTCGTGGGTAGCATAGTTCTTCACATGCTGTCTCATCTATTGAGAAATGTATGAGATAACTACTTTCTCTTGCATCAGGACATATTCGAGTCTGGTCCATGATGTGTCGTAGTACACGTTGTACCCTCTGCCCTCCTCTGGAAGCCTCAAGATGGGGGAACTAGTCAACCTCAGCCTCAGATCCAAAAAACTCTAATGGCATATCTCCGACCACATGAAGGGTTTCCCCTTCATTGCCAATGTTTAACGTGGTACTGGACCTCTAAAGAAATCTGACGCAAATATCTGGTAGTATCCTGCCAAACCCACGAAACTTCATACCTTTGTCACACTCTTGGGTGGATCCCAGGCAAGTACTACCACAACATTCGTGGGATCTACTGAAAATACAGCCTCCAATATGACATGTCCTAGAAAGTGGACCTCTCAGATACAAAACTAGCACTTCGAGAGATTACCATAAAGATGGTCCTCTCGGAGTGTGTTCAGTACTACCGGCAAATGATAAGAATGCTCCTGCTCCATAGCTGAGTAGATCAGAATGTTGTCGATGAGGACTACTAAAAAGAGATCAAGGTATCACTGAAATATCCTATTCATGAGTCCCATGAACACTTCTAGAGTGTTGGTCATGCCGAATGGAATAACCGAGAACTCATGAGGTCTGTACCGACATTTGAATGTCATCTTCTGCACATCCTCGTCTCATACTCTTAGCTGGTAATATCCTGCTCTGTGGTTTATCTTAGAGAACCATTGTGCTCCCTTAAGCTGATCAATGAGGTCATCAATCATCGAGAGTGGGTAATTATTCTTCACAGTCACCTAATTTGAGCACCGATAGTCAACGAAAAGACTCAAGCTTCCATCCAACTTCTTGGAGAACAAAATCGGGGCTGCCCAAGGGGAAACACTAGGCCAGATGAACTCCTTCCCCTTACAAACCTCCAACTGTACCCGAATCTCACGAAGCTCCATGGGAGTCATCAGATACCCTGGTGTAGATATGGGTTTCGTCTTGGGGTACTAGTCAATTTAAAATTCCACCTCTCTGCAAGGAGGTAAACATGGGACATCATTAGTAAAGACATCCACATACTGGTCCACCACTACATGATAACTTGGACTCTCCACATCAACCACTCTGAGGGTAAGGCTAGCCAACTGATAAGTGATCAACTGCATCCTTCTCCATGTAATTCTATCATATGCAGTAAAGGCTCCCTTCAAGATGGTGAAGGTAAACCTGGTCCCATCCGTGCGAACACACCGCACTTTACGCCTAATACAGTATATTTGAGAATGGACTTTTGATAACCATTCCATACCCTAGATAACGTCATAAGGCCTCGAAGCTGCTACTGGAAGATCCCAACCAAAGCTCTCTCCTCCTAGTGTAAGCTCGCACTGCCGGCACCTGTGAGTAATCATCGAATGCACTCCCGAAGGAGTCTCTATCCATAAGGATTGGGCCCACGACTCTGTTAGAATCTCCGAGATCCGAATGAGGGCAGTGGAAATAAAATAATTACTGGAACTTGTGTATATAAGTATTGTATCTAATGAGGATTAGACATAGATCATACCTCGTATCATCTCTGAAGCGTCGTGATCATAGGCCTCATCTGCATAGAGCTGTGTTCGCCCCTTTTCTCCTGCTCCCTGTGGTCGGGGTGGACCACCTGGTGGTTGTGGCGATAAACATCCCTAATCTTCTCCCACTACCAGTTGCACGACTAGCTCTTCTGTCATGTCTTCCTACTCCTTGAAGACCTCCTAAATCGATCCACTGTCTCTTCCTGGGCGGTCCTTCGACCATCTTCTGATCATCTGTATGGTGGGTCGGACATTCAGAATCCATGTGACCCTACCCGCCGCATGCGTAACACATCCCACTCCTGGCATGACTGGATCGTCCTTGGGTACCCCACATTACCGACCCTGAATCCTGCGGTCGTCAACCTGTAAGTCTGGTCCTCTTAGACCACTATGACATCTGTCTACTGCCAGCTGCAAAAGACTCCGCTATGTGATGACTTGTGGTGGGTCTTGCTGCTAGTGACTGCTCAACTTGGAAACTATCCACTATGAGTTCTCTCTCTAACACCACCACCAGTGTAGGGATGCTAATAGAAATCATCGAAGCCGTGATCTCTCGCCTGAGTCCCTTCTCAAATGTCTAGGCCCTGAATAATGGGTCTCGCACCATATCTGTGAAGTAGCGTGAGATGTCGATGAACCTCGTTGTGTACTGATCCATAGTCAGGCTGTCGTACTACAGATGAAGAAGCTCTTGTATGAGCACTGCGTGAAGAGTCTCTGCGGAAAAATCTACCCGAAACGGGCTCTCAATGTCTGCCCATAGAAGCATCACCTCATCGTGAACTTGGAGCATCAATCCCCACCAGCTGTCTGTTGCTGCCTATAGAAGTCTAGCGGAAAGGATCACCATGAGATCAGCTGGTGTCCCTACCAGTTGGAAAACACTCACTACGGCCTCCAAACAATCCTCAGCCACATGTGGGTCCATTTCTCCCCTGAACCTGGGTGGTCTCTTGCACTGGAACTCATGCCACGCGCTCAAGAGGCGTGCACCCTCTAATACTAGGGCTGGTGTCATCGGTGACCCAACATGTAAGGGTACCATTGGTGCCTCCACTGGTGCCTCTACTAGAAGGGGGCCCTCTACCGAGGCCTTGTCGCTCGGTGGGCTGTTAGTGCATACTATATCCGGAACCCTGGCTAGCTGTCTTCGTGGAGGCATCCTCAAAAGAAACAAGTGCGTCGCAGTCAAAAATATATACCTGGTGAGATGACTCAAGGATGTCACAATGAAAATTCTTTATAACACACATGCAATATGTGTTTTCGTACACTGATTTAGAAATCAGAAGTCAAGGCCATGGTGTATAGATACGTCGGCTGCCGCACCAACACTGGATTCCCTAAACTGATAACTACACTCAGTACACATAACATTATTTCTATTAAAAATAAATATTTTATTCATATGTTTTACGGTAGAACCAACTCCTATGATACCAATTTGTCACGACCCATCCCCGGGGGCCCGTGCCGTGACTACCCCAAGCCCGCCTTCCATAGACCAGGGGCTGACGACTAGCACCGAAGGCGTATTCCCTAAAACTGGGAAGGCATTGCCTTTATATCCTATAACATGCACAACCAAGCACAGAGAAAAATACGAACTCAAGTAAAATAAATAGTAAACAGAGTGAGTATAGTAAGAAAAAGGGTCCATAATACAATCCCAACTAGAAAGTAATAGAAAAACTGGGAAGTACAATATGGTTGATATGTGAAAAGAATCTCCTAGATCATCCACCATGAATCCTACATGAAGGGTAGGTATAGCTCACGAATGTCCTTCTCTATGGTTCGACTCGTCTAAATTCCACCTCTGAGCTACCTCCTGACCTGGTACTCTCGTCCTCAGTCTACGTTGTCCGTCGTCTGCACCAAACACAACAGGGTGCAGGAATAGTTTGTATAGGGGTGAGTATAATGATACTCATTAGGGACCCGGGACCTTTAGGGTATCACAAAATCCACCAAGGGTAAACCACAGAGCATGGAATCAACTGAAAACCCTTCATAGGTATATGCCCATACATATACCTAAGTTATCAAGTAAACCCATCTCAATCATGATAAAAACATCGAGTCCAACTCAAAAGCCCAAAGATCAATTGTTCCACAAAGGAAGGAATACCACACAGGTAAGTACCACACAGGTACACCATAAAGAATAATACCACCAAGGTATTACCAAAAAAGAAAGTACCACACAGGTATGGAATCAGCTCACACTAGGTATAACTTAAGTACAATAGTAGAGATGATTATATGTAACTACTAATTAATATTAATCTGTTAAGTGGCTCTGCTTCTGACCCACACAGGTTCGACCAGGGATGACCTACATAAGATCACTTGGTGCTGACCCACACAAGATTGTTCGGTGCTAATCCACACAGGATCTCTCGGTGACCCACACATGATCGCTCAGTGATGACCCACACAGGATCGCAAGGTGCTAACCCACACATCATCGCTTTTCATTCTTCACGTCACAACCAGCTACCGGGTTCCCACAGTAAGCTTTCTCATCTCTGGGAGGGTCCGTTCCTCAATCCAATAGTCAATACTCCAACTTATAATAAGTCTCATGATGATGTAACCCAAAGGACCACAACGTCTTAGGGGTCTCAACGCAACAGATGGTGCGTCAATCAGATTCCAAATCTGTAAGTTATTATTATTTTAGTCCCGAGTTTTTGGTTGGATTCGTGCACGATAAAAATTAAACATACCCCAACATTATCCAAAACATCATTGGGGTATAACAAAGGAACCTTCTCGCTCCAAGGTTTCTGGCACCACAGACGTTTAGTCAAATGGACTCCCAGTGCCAAAGTTATGACTAAAGGTGCGTAAATTGATTGAAGTGGGTCTGGGTCCGGTCGGACCGACTCGGCTCGACCCTGCCTGGGATGACCCGGTTTGGGTCAACCCGACCCGCACCGGGCGGCCCCGCCTGCCTTGGGCGGTCCGGATCGCGCTGGGCAGCCCGGCTTGGGTGGTGCAGTATGGTCGCAGGGTGGTGCGGTAGGGCTGAAAGGTGGCCCGAGGTTGTGCGAAGGTTGCAAGGGCCACGGAGGCTGTGGGAGCCTTGGAGGCCGCGAGGGTGGTAGAGGTCGTGGGGGTCGTGGGGCCACAACGGTCCTGGGGCGGCGGAGGTCACGGGGGCGCGAAGCATCAGGGGTCGTGTGGAGGCTGAGGCCGCAGGGACTATGGAGGCCGTAGGGCGGCGGGTGTTGTGGGGGCTTTAGAGGCCACGATCCAGTGGGGTGGCCATGGTGCGGCGGGCCGGTCGTAGTGAGGCGGCCCGCCACGGCTTCCCGGATGGCCAACCGTCCTCTCCTCACAGCGCGGTCAAGCGTCGCGCATTCGTCGGAGGCCAGTTCGTCTTTCCGCTCTTCGTTTGTCATCGTGGCACAAAATATTCATTCTTTCATTGTGAATAACACACCAATAATGAAGAATGACAGAGTGTTCAGGCCATATTTTTTTGGCCCGCACCCTCCGTGTTGAAGCCGTAGCAAGCGACTCAACAAAAACCTTGATTGAAGAACGTCAAACTCTACAACCCCTGGAAATGATTATTCCCAAACCTGTAGAAAAATAAATAATCCAAGGATCAACTTGTTAGTGATTTGAACCACATTCTTTGTTTAGAAGAAAAGAACATGAAAATCCATAATCACAGATAATAAAAACCCTACCCTGGAGATTTTTTGACTGAGTTTTGAGGAAGGAGACGATGTCCTTGGGAATAGAAGGACGTCAGTGACGTCGGAATTTCCTCGATCGTTGGTTCATTGTCATTGAATACAATCTCCATTGGTGAGAGAGTTCTTCATTGGGGAGCACGTTCATTGTTGGAGAACGCATTCTTCATTGGAGAGAAGAATTCCTCTATGGTTCTCCCCCAATTTCCCTTTTCCAACACTTCCCCCAATTCCACCAAACAGAAAAGGGAGACAATATGATATGTTTCCCTAATTTAATTGTTGGCACAAAATAAATTGGCATCATAATTACATTAATTTGGGAATAATAAATTTTGGGGAAACCTGAAGTCACCTCCCTCATTGAAGAGGGATTTCAAGAGGTTTCTCACATTAGGAAGGTTCGAGTGGTCCCCACCCTTAAATTCAAATTGGATGTTTTAGGTTCGATGGTCCCACCTCCATAACATCACATGGGAGTTTAGTTCTGGTGGTCCCCACCTCTTAACATCCACATGGGAGTTTTAAATGAAAATAAAATGTTACACAATTTTATTTTATTTTATTCTTTCATGAATAAATGAAAAACTAACATTCTCCCTCGACCTACTGCGGTCGAGGTGAAGGTATCCTTATGCGACTACTGGCGCTGCGAGTTCAATAGTGCCCTCATATTTTAATTTCGAGCACCAGTTCAAAATATAGAATAACCCGCTCACACATTTATTGAATGTACCCGAATGTGAACTTTAGAAATTCATTCTGGGCACTCTAGGCCTCATAATCACGCACCATCAATTTTCACATACTCATAAAATTCCCATTTAATAAAAAAAATACATGGAATTTATGGGTCTTTATAAAACTATTGATTCACCACTTTTAAATGTATTTGAAATATAAATCCTTTAAATAATACCATACATCTTACATTCATTTAATGACCTTATAATCCATGAATAGCTTGGTAGGTTGTCACAATAAAAATCTCATATACTTTCCTAACCATTTTTATTCATCTTTCATTATTATCACTGAGAACAAGTATTGTTATAGGTTATTTACATGGCATCAAGGGATATTAGTTCACTTGATGGACGGTTGTGATGTTGATTACATCATTTTCTATATGGAAGGATCACAATTATAATTATAATTCATATACCCATCCATTTAAAAAATAATAATAGAATGACAATTGTATAAAATAAAAAAAGGATAATATAGAGAATATAGAATATATCATTTAATTTTTTCATTATTATGTGAACCACTATTACAAAAGAGAAGTTTTATAATGGGTCACTCATATATAAATGGGACTAAGTTAGGTTCTATCATGGAGATATCCATTTTTAAATAATGAATTGGGATTAAATACCCATTAAACCTTATTCAAACTCTATTTTTTACAATTAAGCCACACGCATTTACCACTGAACAACCTTGAAAAGACCTCATATTGACACAACCTATTAATTCCTTAGTAGAGACAAAAAAGAAACAATAAAACTATGGTGACAGAAGCAATAGACAAAGAACGACAAAAACTTTTCAAAATCAAACTAAAAGTGATTAGGGAAAAAATATCCAGGACATTCGGTGCAAGTGTGTATGGGTAGAAATTGAATGATAGGTTTACATTTATGTGTAAGAAGTAAATAAAACCATTTATGTTAAAAAAACATAGGTATATATTTCAGTTTTATATGTTTTTTAATTTTATTAATTAAATAAAAAACCATCCTAGATTAGTATGTTATTGATCATTCATCACTATATGATTTAATTATAAAATATAAACATTATTATCTATTTTTATAAATATGTGGAAGTGGGGATATCCAAGACATTGAATTAGTGAAAACGAGTAGGATGTGAGGTAAATATGTAAATTTCATGTCAAAAAATAAATAATATAACTAGTCACGTAACCAAAATAATAGAAGGACTTAGATATCATACGAACCGATAATGACATGTAGGTTCCCATTTCACAACAAAGGAATATGATTAAGATGAATAACCAGCTGTTATTCATATCACCCTAGGTGAGTGATTCATATTGAGTTTCATTGATTAAGGAGGGATTGGAGGCAAACATGCACCCCTTATAACATACTATGTATGTTCCAATGATTCCAACATATGAAATTTTATCTATCCATCATTGTCTGTGATCACATCCTAACATATAGTATCCATATTTCACTAAATATCAATGATAATATATTTTAGTAGGGGGAACAATAGTATTCATTTAGGATACTAGAGAATAGGATATGTGTTTATAATCACAAAATTATAATAAATAATGTCTATTGTTAGTTGAGACTACCTTTAAATACTAAAACAAGAAAACCATAATGATAATTTCATAAACAAGTTCTTATCATATATGATGATTGTCCAATGATAGAAACCGTGGTACATTAAACCAATGGTTATATATTATTATTAGACTCAATAATAGTAAAAAACATTATAATTAAACTATACAAATCCATGTTTTAAATATGATAGTGTTATGTTATAAAAGACATAAATCCATTATAAATCCAAAATAGATAAATTCTCATAATTCCAAGCAATCATATATGGAACACCACATACATGTGATAAATATTTGTAATATTAAAATAATAACCAAGATAGTGGGAAACCATATCCATTGAAATCTAATGATATCTATGTTTATCCCATAAATAATCCCTATAAACAATAATATGGTTTGTATGTACCTACCTAAATAAATTGAGAAAGGGGAGAAACAAACTATCAATATGAAACCAATTATAACAAAGAGAAGGTGGACAAGATCATTGAACCTATATCCTACACTTTCCAAAATAAATGTATAAAATAAAAGAGCCTGAAAGATTCAAAAACTTATAGAGTTGTATCAAACAAGAAGTATTATCCTTGTGGAAGTGATTCCCACATCGTTTTATGATGTTGGTTCATATATAATGGAGAAATGGGACGGGGAATATGGTTTCCCAACAAGGTATTGAATTTAAAAAATCCTTTGTATTTCTTGTTTTCATTTCTGATTTCATTATATATAGGTAATTGTGGAGTTATCACCCTTTGTTTTAAATTTCATTAATATATTGGGATAACTGTTGGTAGATAATATGTCGGGAATCTAGTATATTGTTGGAATTATATTTTATGTGTGTGTAGTGTGTTTTGTGATGGTGGTTAGTGATAGTTTTCCACCACTACACTATATATAGGTACATTACTAATATTAGTATATCTTTCATTATTTTCCCTTTTATATCTATCTAGTAAAGGGTTTAGGAACAGTGTGGTTATAGATGAATCAGTCAATAAAAGTGACCCTTTGAGCTAGGGTGCACCACATATGATTAGTTTCATGATAGTTATAAAAATAATTATAGTATATTTTCTAATTTAATAATACTTTGGTGCCATTATATATTCTTTGGGGTGTGTATACTAGCCTATGTAGGAAGAAAAGATCGGTGTTTTATTGGAAATAATGAATTGATCATCAAAAAATGATTGTGAAAATAGTTGACATAATATTAAAGCCATTGATAAAATATATATTAGGAATATAATTAAATATCTATGATAGAATGAAATATGAAACTCATAAATAATAATTCATATATTCTTGTATACTACATTTTATATTTTCATATATAGGAATTTTGGTTTACATTTTTTTAAGACAAACCAATAACCACTGTTTTATTTTATTTAGTAGAAAAACAATGATAAGAATATAATAAGTGATAGGAGTATCACTATATGATTTTTTATTCCTCTATATACAATCTTAATGTTAGACATTATGTTTCACTCTTTAGAGTGTGAAGGCCCTCAAAAATCACCCCATCATGGTTATTTAAAAATTGACTATATTTAACGGGGTCATTTCGTCATTGAATTAAATTAATAAAGACTATGAACTTATTTTTTTCTCTAAGTTTAAAATTAAATATTTACCATGAATATAACTATATATAATCATAGTTTCTTCAGATAGTGGATCTAAACTAGTTCGTTCATCATTGTGATTCAATATCTAGAGTTAATTAATTTTTCTATAATAATATGGAAATAAAGTTGTCCAAAATATTATATAAATGATTTTTAATGATAATTTTTCTTCATAATAATGTTTTAGTCAAGAAAAATAAAAATATATATATTTAATAAAACTTCTATTTTGGTAATATTTTCCCCATATAAATTTAATATTGAATTTTCTATGCCCTATTGGGTGTGTTAGAATTTAATGTCACTTATTCTAGAAATATAAGATAGAATGAATCCCTAAACCAAAATCTCTATAACAGTAAATCACTACCAAATATAATAAAAAGAATAAATAATATGGGTACATTACATCGAATATTTAAGAAACTCGTTTCTTTAAAAAAATGAAAAAGAACATTATGAAACAACCAAAAAACTTCTTCCTCCAAGGTGTATCCACGATTTGATTAATCACCCAGAAATTTGTTGTTATTATCCTTGTTTCCATGGTATGATAATACCTCTAAATGAAAATAAAGAAGGAGAAGAGCTCTTTAACATGGGAGAATCCAAAGAACCATGAATATTAGATACCATTTTCATGACCATTAGGACCTTTTAATTGACCTCAGGTACATTCATTAGTCCTTCCTTACATTTATTCAAACATTATATAATGTTTGGGTAATACATGTTATTAAAACAATTTTAATCCCATGTTATACAATTAATAATTAAATTAATTCTAGATTATCCCCTATATTTATCCATATGAAACATTAATATGTAATTATATCTTATAAGGATGATTACTTGTACATTTACTCTTAACATTTAGCTACATAATCATCCATATAATTCAATTTCAATCACACAATATGATTCATTTTTACATAAATATTTTTATATTTTCTTATAATATATTCAAATTATATGATATGATAGCTTTTTAGAATCACAATATCTCTATATAACGCCTTATAATTTATCTACCCAGAGAAATAGAATATGCCTTGAATTTATACTTTTCATACATTATTACATATGTTAATCATAAAATATTAAAATAATAAAAAAATCATATGATTTAAATTTTCATTAAGGAATATATCAATCAATATCATGATTTCACTATAGACATAAAATTATTTTGTTTTTTCATCATACATTGTATCATATAAAATGACATTTTAAACCATATCTATAATGTATCATATTTCTCATGTATTATTTTCGTTATTATATAGATAATTTTTTAGGCCATCTATTGACACGATGTGAAATTCAGAGGTCTGATGTGCCCAGAATAGATATTCTAAAAACATTAAATACCACATGCACATAATTTACCTGAAAAAAGTGAAATAACGCCAAAATAGAATCACAAATAAAAAATATATGGGAACCGTTGATTTTAAAATGTGGTTTTTACCCTAGGCATGAAATAATCATTATCAGTATGGGCTATTTGTGGAAACAATCATTGCTAACATAATTAAATGAAATAATAAATTTTTTCTGTTTTTGTTTTGACATGGAGACCAATTTTTCCTTCAATTATATATTCATATAAATTATTTAGGGTTTATCACTCAAACCCTAGATATTCCATAAAATCTATTTGAGATCTTTTCTTTGCAGAAGAAAATGGATCGTGATCAGATCATGGATCGTTGTGCCAACTGAGAGAGTGGATATCTTCAATGATAGAAATGCAATTGTTCTTCATCAATGATCAGTCCAAACTCCATGTAGGGAATTTTGTTTTTAGATTCATTCAAAGTTCTTGATTTCTTTGATAAACATGAATCAATCAACAACCATATGGATATGTGGATCGATCATCATGCAAGATAGGTTAGATTTAATCATCTTTGGGAAAATTATTTTTTGATGTTATTTATTTATTTATTTTTATTTATATGGAAATGAATCAAGATCGACATAACCATTGATCAATGTCCATTCCCCTATTTTCTCTTATAATTTTCTCCACCAGTTCTTCGTTTACCATGGGCATCCTGCGTCTGGTATGGGGTCCGACATATCTGGATCAATAAATAGTTAGTGCCTATTTCTTATTGTAAAAATCATAAATCATAAATAAATAATCATAACTTCATGATGGAGGTGCGACGATTGAATTGGCGGGAAATAGGATGATTATGAATACCTGATTTCTCATTCATTGGTGTTCTTTGGTATGAAATGAATAATGACATGTAGATCCATTTTCTTAAAAGATTCGAGTCCAGTTTTCTATATATCTGTGTTTTTATATATTTCAAAAATGGTGATCTATAAGTTTTGGTGAGGGATTCAACTCCGATGATGTGCAGGATGATGCAGAATAGATCCTAGAGGATCTAGAAAATACCAAGCAACATGAACTGTACTTCATGATTACAAACCATGTGGCTCCCCTGGCTATGGTTCTAGGGCTTCTACCCGAGTTAAGGATCACATGTTGTGTGATACCTATCACACGACATGTATCCAATTCCATGTGACTCATCATGTACCTTGAATATTGCACAGATACATGTTAAAGTACATGGCTATGTGGAATATTGTGTACTCTAACATGGACACGATCTGACATACATGGGTTGGTACATGGACACTACTTTGAAACATGGACACAACCAAGAGACATGTAAAGAACCCCATGTTTCACTACATACCATTTAATCCTTTTACAAACCATATATTTCCAGACTACATGTCATCTGAGGCTCTTCCACAAGGGCAGTCATGGGGATAGTCAGGCATGTCGTATACCCCCTAGTACACACCGTGTACCCCCTTCAATAGTGCTTATGGATCTTTATTTTCTTGGTTTGGAATAATATAGGTTTAGTGAGTTTCCCTTGGTTCTTTTCTTCAAGGGTACAGTGGGTCATTACATCCAAATCACAGGATTGTGATCCAATCTAGAGGTCTAGTCTCAGAAATAGTTGTGGTGTCCATTCATTAGATTGGAGTGTGATCCTCATTCATCGTTAGTTCCAAAGGATATGATGGTGGAATCAGTGAAACCTATATAAGTAATAATTGATCCATTGTCTTTCATGTTGTTTCAATAGGGTTAGTGTAATCGTTTTCATATGATCCCCAACATAGCGGGCTGATCCATATTGGGATTGTGGTGTCCCCAAATAGTCCTGGGCATGATCACCTTTCTAAGTATCAGTGTCTTCTTGGACTAGTAATATTTAATTTGGAGCGTCCAAATTAGATACACCTCTTTGTTGATAATATATATTGATAACATGGATCATGGAATGAATTCTCCCAGAACAAGAATTTATTTGAGTAGAATCATATGATTGGACGTTTGTTATGATCTCCTAGTGGAATGGTGTATTTCTTGAGTATATGTATGTTTTTCAATTATACATTTATTTTTATATCTTTTATTTAGCTAACTATACTTGGTACTTCATGTTTATTATTTTTGGGAAGTCCTTATGAGTGTTTTTAAGCTCACCCTTACATGGTATTTTCCTGAATCTGTCATGTCTTATACAGTCAAACACCCATTTGATGCTGTCATGGGAGTAAAAAGAGCAAGAATAACATTACTAGGGATTGATATACCAAGATATTTCACATAGATATTGAATTTGACTTTATTTTTCACCATTAGAGTGAGTTAAACTCTTTAATGTTTTTGGTTAGGCATGTATTTGGCTCCTTTTTTTGTTTTCATTACTTTAACGGCCATAATCTCTTTTGGCATACTAATTGTTTGCATGCATTATTTCTATTGTTTTAGATTTCAGGATTTTATTGTATGAAAGATTTCTGCATGTGTACAGGTACATTGGTCGAATGCCTCCCATTTGTGGGATATGCCTAAACCGCATTGGTCACTAACCCTTGGCCTATTGAAGGCGGGCATGGGGTAGTCATCGGACAGACCTTGATTTCTTAGTTCATGACAGAGTGGTATAAGAGTTTAGTTATACCTTCATACCAGAGTCAGTGATATTGGTTTTGGGAAAAACTATTTAGTGTTTTGAGTTCATCTTTCAGATTAAGGAATTTAGTGTTGTGTTAGTGGCCTATGTATCCATACACCATGAATCTAATCACCATCCTTTAGACTCGTTATATTTAAACATTAGTTGTAGGGAAACAATTGGTGCTTGAATCATAAAAGAATGGGTTTTTTCATTTTCATTCATGATTTAGATCCCCAGATGAACAATTTTAACCGTGGAATATCTTGCTTTATTTTAGGATGACTCCACACAGACAAACATCCAGGTTTCCACTACATGATACCGAGGATGATACACCTAGTGGTGAGGCATCAATATAATTGTAGGTACCAGATATAGCACCTCCATATGGTTTACTAGCTATATAACCACCCATTGAGCCACATATAGCACTAGCAGTACCAAGTGAGGTTTCATTTTTGCTGAGTTCATTGAATGAGTTTTTGAGTCAGTGACCTCCCAAGTTTTGGGGTGATCCAAACCATCAGGTGAAAGAGAAGTTTCTAGAGGAAGTCCTACACATTTTCCACTTAGTGAGGATGTTTATAGATTGTATTTAAGTCCTCATGTAGAGTAGTATTCTGGGAGATAGAAGAGATTGGTGCCTCAGTCACATGATGAAGCAACTCTCTCCTAGATGGGATTTGATATTCCTTTCAGGTAAGAGTAATATACAACCATTTGTGATGGGTATGCATACAAGATATTATACATCTTCATTGGGGAAGTGTGATCATGGAAGAGTAATCAACGAGGTTTACTGATCTCTCACATTACTCTATCGATATGGTACAGGACCAGTTCTACATAGATCAGACTTTTGAGTAGGGATTACGCCAGGATGTGAGGGATGTTGTGGTATCTCTTTGAATTTCCACCTATTCTGGGATGCTAGAGTTATCCTTCTTAGTGGAGATATTTATGGAAGAGCAAACACTGGTACTGAGAACTGGCAGTGGGCACCCACTAGCAGATACCTCAACAGAAGGTAGACAACAACATTCATAGGGATACAAGTGTGTCATATGCTTTATGATGTGATTATCCACTAAAATAGGATAATATTCATTGTTTTTATTATAATATTAAAGTCATTTTTTAATCATAAACAACATTTTTAGTGCATTTTACACTTTTGACATTATTTCATATTATAATTGTAATTCCTTCTTAAAATACACTATTACATGGTATCTTTTTAAACACCATATAAAATACCCTATGATCTTGATTTTATTTTCATATTTTATTTTTAGGTCTCCTATTATATAAAGAAAAATTCTTCTTTTTGGAGCACTTGAATATTCACATTAGATGACCACCAAAGTTGTCCTTGAAGCAACAACATTTTGGGTAAAGTAAACTGGAGAAAAACCCAATAATGATACCATATCGGACACAATACAACCCCAATATTTCTGAAACATTAACTGATGATAGAGGAATTCAAGTGGAACATTTCATACAACAGTGAAAAGAGCTAAATCAAAGTTTAAAAGGTAGTTTAATGCGTCCCAATTTGGAGATAAAATTCCGGGCCAGATTTTGCGAACTCAAAAACATCCCAACAATGTAATCATATATAGGAAAAGTGAAATTATTATGGGATGAAATTTTAAATAGAGTTATTAGACATCAGTATATTCATTTTTCTCTTCTATGGAACACTTCAATTCGGTTATATAGAGGGTCATATAGGCTCCCCTGTTCGGTGTATGAAAGTTGAATGCATCTTCGGGTCAAGGGTGGAAAAGTCTCCTCTCCCTTACTTTCCACCAACATAGGCCTACCATACTCAAGTGGGATGCTTTGTAATATTGGGATCTAGACTCAAGGCTTATGAATGCTTATTTAAGGCAGTGGTGGTGAATTAGTTGAGCATATTGTGTGCTTCATTTCATTTAAATGTTATGCTTCCCAATTGATGTTGTATTGTTCTTATTTATTTGTAAGTTGTTTTAATCACCTTGGTTTACAAAAAAAATTATTCAGATTCTCTTATTATATTATTATTATTAACACATTTATACCATTTCTTTATGGTTTGAATTTATTCACACCATACCTTTATCACACAATGGTGCAGTGTTTGTTACTCTATTTTTGTTTTTTTTCCTTCAATTCCTCCCTCATGAGTCTACTTCCCACTTCCATTATTATCATTGGATCTATGGAGGGATAACCCTTTTATGGTTTTATCCAAGGAAGTAGCAAGGGGATATATTGGATGTTTTTTGTCACCCCATTAATTTCTAATAATTCTTTTAATTGATATTTTTTTTGATGATTTTAAAACTTCTTGATACTTTTTTAATTTTAAGGCCACATACTTCAAGTGTTAATACAAACCTTTACCTTAGAGTGCTCATTAATTTGATCCTACAAGTGTATAGGTGACTATTATTAGGGTGTGTAGGAATTAAACTAGAAACTTATGATGTTTTTTGACCATGTTAAATGAACCCATCTTAAATATAAGAATTTTAAATAATTGAAAAATGAATGAATCCAATCCACCCCAAGTGATAACCTAGTATCAACTCATTATTTTAAATTAAATTCACTTAACACTCTTAGTGTTCACTTCATCCTATATAAAATCAACCTAAAGATAGAAACTCTATAGCCAAAAAAAATTCCATAGAATGTACATGTCTATAGGTTTCGTCTTAGGTATCTAAGGATTAGACAACCCAAGATAAATTAAAAGAGAATTCATAACCCTAAAACTTTTTTAAATTTGGGAGAGACCAAGAGGTGATCCTAGGAAACATGGTTAGTGGTGTAGGACACTCAGGGTGGATCGAATGAGCTGAGGTATTGGTGGTGATTGTCCTATGACCGTCTAAGAAATATGTCTCAATATTTTCAGACACACTGTATAGATAATCATGAGACTATTGAGTGACCACTGAATGATAGTCCGATGTAGTAAAATAGTGGTTAGTAGGGTGGTAGGCATGGTAGGGGGGCTGGAAGGGCTGCAGGAGGTTGTTGGCGGTTGGAACTATTCCCACCACCACCACCCTAGGTTTTCTATGAAGGGCTCAGGGAGTTGGTGGATAGGGATGGGGCCAGATATAGGGTATCGATTCCAATAAACCCGAGGATCCAAGACTGATACAATGTAAGCTATATATATTTTTTACTTTTTCTACAATATAGAAAGGCAGATATGAAAGTCATTCCTTTCTTTCCACTTCAATGGTTCAAGACATAGAGATTCCGGTTGATCCGTTGACTCGACCCTTTTGTAGAATTTGTCTGGTGGTGACTTAGGGATTACACACTTCTACCGATAGTGTGATATGACACTAGAAGGTGAGAGTTTTGTATGGAATCTATTTATTTCAGCAATGAGTCTTTACAACATCATCTTTGTTATAGACTGGCTATCAACATTTCATTTCCATATTAACTATTTTAGGTTGAGGATGTGGTGTGTTCACACTGGTGGAATTAGGTGTTCCTTTATGGGATGAAATGAGACCTTTTTAGAGAAGTATTAGCTCAAGAATAATAGAGTACAACTAATTACTCATCAATTAGATATAATGTATCTTGGAGAAATATATTATTTGGTCTATCATTTTCCTGTAGTGGTGGGGGAGTATGAGGATTCTTTTCCTGAGGACATACCTGGTTTACAACCCCACCAAGAGATGGAATTATGCATCAACTTTCATCTAGTTTTATCACTGATATATACACCAACATATCTTAAATATTAAATAGAGCTTTGAGAGTTGAGGATGCAGTTTTAGGACTTCCAGGAAAATGAATTTCTTGAGACCCAATGTTTCCCACTAGGCAGTCCCAATTTTGTCTTCCAAGAATTCAGGCATGATCCCAATGCTATGTGTGAATTAACCATTATAAAATAAGGTGAATATGAAGAATAAGTATCTACAACCAATGATATATGACCTACTTTATGTGTTGAGAAGTGTATGGTTGTTCTCTAAGATTGAACTTAGATCAGGCTATCCTCAACTATGAGAATAGGAAAGGATATAGCAATGATATAATTATGATGTTGATACAATCACTATGATTACTGAGTGATGTCATTTACTGGGTGATCACTATGATTACTGGGTGATGTCATTTGTTGATAATGTCTGCATCCATGTTGTGTTTTTTGACAAAGAAGACCATGATATCCAATTTTTTGAAAAAGGGGGTTTACATTGTGATTTCTCGAGTTTAAGAGTGGTTGTTGGATATCCATGATTGATAGAAGAACCTCGAAAAATTAATGGACGATCTCGATGCGGTACAAAAAGAGCATATATAAGGTGGCTTCATTTTGTAGTGTTTTCCAAATTTTTGGGACCCAAGATCGACAAATGGAGAAAAGTGTTTTTGGAAAAGGGGCTTGTGAGATAGTGTCTTGGAGTCTTGGAAAGTTGTGTGTGATATTTTTTTCAAGATTAGAACATCAAAATATAGAAAAGGAAATATGGTCTCCCATGTTTTTGTTTGGGCGTGCAAGTTGACTCGGGTGATAGAGACTAGGGCGGATGGACTTGCACGCCGAGACGAGAGTTGCGTTCTAGTGCTCAGGGTTTCCAAAATTCCTATAAATAGAGGGCTAAACATCATCATTTTTTAATGAGTTCAAAAATTAAATTATATCTCTAGTCGCGTAGGTGGTTTGGGCGCGCAAGTGGTGGTGTGAGTGCACAAGTATATGCTTATTTAGAAGTTCTGCGCTAGTTAATAGTTGTGCACCAATATTGGTTTGGGTGTAAAAGGGTGTGAGTTACCCAAGTTTGGAGTCGGAAAAGGGAGTGTTGCACAAGTGGTTAAGTGACACTTGCATGCCAGGATTGAAGAAGCACACCAGGCATTAGAGAAGCGTGCCAAACCTAGAGAAGCGCTCCAATCACTCTAGGACTCTGTGAAAGTTAGAATATTTCCTGGTACCTCCAGTGCAATGTGTGATTCATCTGTGGTTGATTTTTGGACATCAATAGAGCATCTACATATAGATAGAGATGCATTTATTTTTGATAATGGGGATACCTATAGTTCTATAAATTGTGAGTGGATCCTTTCAAGATCAGTGAGCAATGGAATAGGATACGGTGATCATTTCTATAGGTACTGACCCAGAGAGAGAGGAACAGGGAGTGACCCTTGGGAAAGGAGTGATCTAACCCTAAATATTTTAAAGGCAATGAGCTTGGGAATATAATTGATCTAGCCCAAACATTGTAAACTATCATTGAGCTTTAGTGGATTTGGTACAGTGGAAGATCGCCGTTGTTTGCTCCTTGGATGTATCCCAGTGAGGGTGAACCAAGTAAAAATCTATGTGTCTACCTTCTTGCTTCCCTACATTGCATCCAAAGCATCATTATATGAAAAATAAATAATGAACAAGATAAATGTTAACAACATAAGAGAAATAAATGTGACCCTTTTAATATAGAGGTCAAGATCCAATGGGGCAAGAAGAATTTTGGAATAGAATATTCATACCCAAATTCACCCCCCCCCCCTCAGGGTATCTATGACCCTTTTGGTCCTAACACCATTCAACCTGAATAATTCCTTATCAGTATTCATGGGAATTATTAACAAGATCTTATATACCTTATTAGACCATTTCATAGTAGTCTTCATTGATGACATCCAAGTGTATTCAGTGTCTGAGGAGGAGTATGCGAGACACATTAAAATGATATTTGACACACTTTGAGAGAACCACAATTACATTGAACTCTCAAAGTTTAAATTTTGGATTCCATAATTCTACTTTATTGGACACGTAATCTGAGAGGATAAAGTATATGTGGACCCAAATAATTTTGAAGCAGTTCTATCTTGGGAGCCACCCAGTAGTGTTACTAAGGTGAGGATTTTACTTTGGCTAGCAGGGAACAATTGGAGGTTTGTACCCAAATTCTCCAGAGTTATATAACCCTTTATAGCTTTGACTAGGAAGGGGATTCCTTTTGTGTGATTGAAAGGTTCCATCAATTATTTTAGGAGCTGAGACATAGGTTGACGAGGACTCCCATATTGAGATTTAAGGAGGAGGGTGTCGAGTACATATTGTTTTTTGATGCATCATGGAATAGAAATGGTTGTGTTATGATTTAGTGGAAAGAATTTATTACGAATTATTTATTCCAATTGACATCACATGAGCATAAATATGTAACCCATGATATAATGTTTGTAGTGGTAGTCTTGGAATTTAATATGTTGTGATTCGACCTACGGGGTGAGCGGTTTGCCATTTACTCTAACCACAAGAGTCTCAATTATATCTTCTCTCAGAAGGATCTTTACGTGAGATAGCATTGATGGCTAGATTTCCTCTAATAATATGACTTACAGATTGTCTATACTCTTGGGAAATGGATCATGGTATCAGATACTCTTAGTTGGAGATCTTTTTCTAAGTTGTAAGTCGAGGCATCGAAGCAGTCATCCTCATTGCAGTTTTCCTTCATGGACAAGGACATTTCCTCGTATCTTAAGACGATAGTTTTTACCCCACCATGTTTATATAATTTTAGAGATTTTACATATGTAGATACTGACTTTGAGACCTTACATACTCATATATCCACTGGACATGCAACTAATAGATATTTCGAAGGTGGGGATCACTTTATCCTTTTCAAAGGGCAGGAAATGGTGCCTTAGATGATTCAGGAGGAGGTGTTGTGGGGGTCTCATACATTCCATTTGCTGGAACATATAGATATGTAAAAGTTGTACGAAGACATATAATAACATTTTTGGTGGCCAGGTATGATGAAGGGTACTGTAGATTTTGTCTCTCAATGCCTTACTTGTAAGAAAGTGAAGGCAGACCACCAAGATCAAGTGGACTTATTTCAACCTCTTGAGGTTCCAGAGCAAAATTGATTTAGGATTTATTTGTACTTGTTGATGGTATCACCATGTACATCCAGGGTATAATATTGAATTTGGGATATCATGTACGAAATAGCCAAATCATCCCACTTACTAGCCATTTGAGGGAATAGTTTATTAGAGATCTTAGGATGTCTCTACAGGTGTTACATAGTCGGACTCCATTGTGCTCCCACAATAATTTTCTCTAACCATGGAGTTCACTTCAATACATAGTTACAGAGATGATTATAGGAGTCCTTTGGGACCCACTTTAATTTGAGCACAATGTTTCACCCCTAGAAAGAGTAGACCATCTAGGTCTTGGAGGACATGTTGTGAGATTTCTGGTTGGACTTTGGCCATAGTAATTAAGATCACCTTACCATGGTGGATATTGTTTTATAATAATAACTATCATTCCATACTATTATGACACCATTCGAGGCTTTTTTGAGGCTACCCTGTAGGTCACCACTTAGTTGGATTGGTCTAGGCGAGTCGATACTCATGGTCCTAGA
This sequence comes from Viscum album, assembly GCA_963277665.1. Taxonomy (NCBI): domain Eukaryota; kingdom Viridiplantae; phylum Streptophyta; class Magnoliopsida; order Santalales; family Viscaceae; genus Viscum; species Viscum album. The sequence continues at coordinate 769,846,331 of OY728135.1, read as the reverse complement.
TTTGGTGCAATCCACTACAAAGAAGGTGAATATCATCCAATAGTGGATGAAGACAATATATAGCTTTTAGAAGTATTATGAGGACCAATGATGAAGACCTCAAGAGTTCGAGGAAAGAGAACATGTGTTCTTGAGATTCTCACATAAACAAGGATTGAGGATAATTGAACATCATAGAAAGTTATCTCTAAGATTCATTGGTCACTTCCAAATACTACATAGAGTTGGTGAGGTGGAATAATGCTTAGATCTACCATAATAGTTAGATTGGTTACACACCATCTTCCACATGTCACAGCTGAGGATATTCATGCATGATCTATCGCACCTTATTGACTGGTGAGAGCTTGAAATTTCAGATGGACCTACCATTTGAGAGTATAACCAGTAGAGATTTAGGATTGGTAAAATGGGACAATTCAGGGAAGATCAATTCCCCTTTGGTTTTTCTAGTGGTAGAATGGGAATTTTTAGGAGAACACATGGGAGTGGGAGTCTCATATTCATGCTTAGTACAAACATATATTTTTCTAAACCTTGTTTTTTCTATTGGGACCTAAATCCTTAATTTCGTTAGTATGTAACATTTCATATTTTCTATGTAATATTTTGGATATTATATGGATTATTTATGAGACTATGAGATAATACGATGCACAATTTTGAGGCCTGATGTTCCCAAAATAAATGTTTGAATGATATAAAATATATTAAATATCATATGCACTAAATTTTCCATAAAGAGTTGAATAACTACTAAAAATGATCATATCATAAATCTAAGTGAACAGTTGAGTTCAGAACATGGGTTTTACCCTACGCATGACATAGTCTTTGTCTACATATGCCATTTTTAGAAGAAGTTTTCACATTTATAATTAAATGAGATAAATTATATAATTAATTAATTTTATTTAAGTTTTGTTGTAGTGAAATATTTATCATTTAATTATATTTTTTTAGAAATTACTCACGGTTTTCCACAAAAAAACCTAGTGATTTTAGACAATCCTTTATAGGGTTTTTAATGGAAGATGACAATCTATCGAGATCAGATCATGGATCGTCACTCCAACAGAGACTATGGATCACATCAATGATGGAAAAGAAACTGTTCTTCATAAATGATCGATACAGACTCTGGGAATAGAATTTTTTGTTTTTATTTACTCCCCATTCTTGGTTACATTGAGGAACATGAACTAAGAAATGATTAGATTGATCTGTTGTTCAATGATCTTGTGGGATGGATCGTATTTAATTGGGTTAGGGAGAATTTTTTTGAAGTTATTTATTTCTTAATTTTCATTCTTCTATTTGTTATTTTTATTTTCTCCCTTAGTTCTTTGTTCACCAAGACCATCCTTCGTTTGACCTGGGGCTGGACATATCCCGATCAATTGATCATTGTTCACTAGTTTCTGTGTATAATGATATAAAATCATAGACCTTGTATCAGGATGTAATCATGGTGGTTTAATTATATAATTGGTGGTGAATCTGATGGTTTTGGAAACTCGATTTCATGTTCTTTCGCCTTCTTCAATGTGTAATGAAGAACAACGTATAGATCTATTTGTTGAGTGGATTCATGTCTAGTTTTCTACATATTAGTGTTATAAAGGACCAGAAGAACCCTGATATAAAATTTAGAAAAATGGTGGTGGATATTGTGAGGTGGAGGAAGATGTGGATGAGATCCAAACAGATCTCTAAAATCCCTATAAACACGACTTGAACTTTGAGATTACATGCATTAGTGGTATCCCATGATGGGGATTTAGGGTTTCGTCCCGAGTTAAGGATCACAAGTGTATGGCCCAAATCACATAGAGTGTGACCCCTTCTATGTGACTCACTTGTATTTAGAATATCACAAAAGCATGGGTTAAAGTACACAAACAAATGGCACACTGTGTACTTATAGACGGACATGGACTAGCATACACATTCTAATACAAGAACACAGATTCGTGAAAAAACATCGAAAAGTGATATTTATAGGGCACAGTGTGTCTCTAAACTACATTTACTCCTTCTACATGTCATTTATTTGGATACAACATGTCGTTTGAGGCTCTTCCACACATGAATTCATGGGAATAGCTGGACCTGTTGTGTACACACATCAATAGTGATTGTGGATATTTTTTCATATTTTTAACCAGTATAGGTTGAGTGTGTTTCGGTTACTCCTTTACCTCAAGGTTTTAGTGAATCATTACATCCATATCACGGGATTGTGAACCCTTCTAGAGGGTGGTTCTTAGATATATTTTTGATGACCCTCCATGAGACTGGAGTGAGATCCTTTATCATACTTTTTTCTTAGATGAAGTTTATATAATATACATGACCTCACTAAGTAGGGAGTCGATCCTCTATCTAGAAGTTCGTATCAATAGGGTTGGTGGAATCATTGACATATAATCCCTTATTTAGTGGGATGGCCCAGGTTGGGTTCATGGTATCTCAGATCAGTTATGAAAGTGACCCCAAATTTGAGTATTTTGGTCTTCGAAGACCAATGATATTTCACTGGGTGAGGCCCAATGATCAATACCTCTTATTTGAGAGTCTCTGATGATAGTATGGCATGTGTAGTGAATTCTCTAGGAATTATTATTACTTCAAGCTGAATCCTATGGCTATAAGATGGTTTTGACTACTTGGTGGTGTGTTGTTTTTCTTGAGTATGTCTGGGTGTTTATGTTTTACATTGATTTTTATATCTTTCATTGATATTTCTATACACTGTTATTATTTTTTAGTGTTTTCATGGTGTCCTTCTGAGTATTTTTATACTCACCCCTGCATGGGTTTTGCCCGAACATTTCATGTCTTATGAAGATGAAATCCCATTCGATAGTGTTCTGGGAGGATAGGTAGTAGGTGGAGCATTGATTAAGCTTGAAACACCAAGATGTTTTATTGGGATATATCCTTTGACATTATTCCTCACCCTTTTAGTGGGTTAGACTCTTTATATTGTATGGTTGTGCTTGTATTTAGACCCTTTTTCATTTTTAGCACTTCTACAATCATACCCTCCTATGGGATCTTAGTTGATTGAATTCATTGTTTTAGTTGTTTTATATTTTAGCATTTTCTTGGAGTGAAGATGTGTCCTGGTGTATATGTACTTTAGGATCATGACTCACATTTGTAGGATATGACAACTTAGCGTTGATCACCAACCTCTGGCCTATTGTAGGTGGCCTTGGGGTAGTTACAGGTCTGACCTCAGCGGGTTGGGTCGTGAAAATATAAAAAAAAATACTTCGATAACAATTTTCTAAATATAACATTATTTTATCCATGTATCACATCATATATAATAAATTTTGAATATCCATCTAAATATTATTTTTAATAAACATAAAACCATTTTATAAAAAAACCTCTATGATTTATAAAACTAAATCCCTATTTAGTAAACCATAAATTGTGATCACAAGGACCTCTATAGCTTTGAGAAAAAATTTGAATTCATAAATTAATAAATATAAACACACAATGGTCTATAGAAAATTACAAATTATACTCATTCATTAAAAATATGTAGCATGATCTCTATCATGCACATGTATCTCCATTACAATGTCCACCAGCTGTGTCACATATATGAATTCGTAATAATATGACCCCATTGTTAAATACCTAAAGTAACCAGGGGATATTGAGTATTTCCATCCTTTATAGTTATTTATATATTCCATATTCTCTATGTGTAATCAAAATAAAAAAATATACATCACATTTCATTCACACTAATGGATGAGAACAACACATTCCCTTTATCAAATAGATAAGCATGCCACATGTCAATTATCTAGGTATATTCATATATTCTTTCATACTACCTAAATCCAGGTCCCAAAATTCCTAATCATCATGTTAGAGGAAAAATATTATCTTGATTAAACTCAACCAATGGAATGATATGAAATATACCTAACCCCCCACCCCAAATTAGCTCAGCCACAAGGTTCACATAATATAAGTATCAAAGCATGAAAGTCATGACTCTAGGTGTATTGTATGACCTCATTTAATAAATAAATAAAAATAAGAAATATACACCCTTGGTATACCAAAGACATAGCCCATGTATCTCTATATGGTATAATTTATGGGCAATCCATTACCAAAAAAATAGTTTCCTAGCTCAGGGTATTATTCTGTATCGATGCAGAATCCTACACTTGATAACCTTAACATTACATCCCTACTCATAATACTCCATGGAAAACAACCAATAGCGATAACATAGAGTTAAACATTGAGGGTATAATTAACATAACACACCATGTATATACGTGTCCAAAATTAAACCATAATAAAGTGGAGCATTTAATTGTTTAATAAGATAAATTTCATATTCTTAAAACTCTTAAAATAAATTATTATAAAACCAAACATAACTTCTAGACTCATATCCCATATGAAATATTGGTACAATTCCACATGTCTACAAAATTTTTTAAGTGTTTTTAAACTAATGACATCATAATGTAATTATTTTCATATCTATATATGACTATTGGATAAAACGATCCCTCTAAACTCCTTTAATGGGTAATATCTATGATGAAATCTAGTTTGAGTAATAGTAAGATTCTAAATGATATTCCTAATGTTTAAATTTTGAGAAAATGTTAAATTTATTTACTTGTAAAAATCGAATTTCATGATCTTAATAAATTATTATGTTCACATAGAACACTTTATATGTTTAACATTATCTTCTTTTAGAACTCATTCTTAGACTTTTCATTTAGATCATCACGGTAACAAAAAGTATTTATTTACATTATAATTATATTTTCCTTTATTCACTAAAATAATTTTGGATATAAAGTGATATTCAGTTGTATAATATTTTATTTCATAACCTTTGAACTTCCATAATACCAAAAATACTCTAACTAGTTTCGTAGAAACTATATTATTCATTGGAATGTCATTAAAAGATAAAATAACTCTCTTATTTGTAATAAATGTCACTTATTATACTTATTTTTAATTATGAAAGAATAAAATCTTAATAAAAATATCTTATATAGTATTTTTTACCATTATTTCCAGAATGCATCCTAAGAGCTAGATTAGTTTGGTTTTAAAAATATTCTTCATTTCAATCCGATCTTATTATCATATTGAAAGGAAAAAATAAATAGTGATCACAATCAAACAATAATCCAACGCATCTATATATGAAAAATAAATGTATAACTCTAGGGTTTTTACATGGTTCTCCATGAAGGTATACTTCATGTAGTATTAATTGATACTTTGTAGATGTAACTAGGAATATAACAACTAATTGGATGTAATTACAATGTTTTGGGAAGACTCTCTCAATATAAGGGGAGATTCTTAATTTTACCAATACAATCACTACTCAGTGAAATATTTCTAAGAAAATATTTTATATAATAGTCTATCACACTAATTCTTCATAATAATGTCAACATAAAATCTCTAGGGTTGTTATTATTATAATAAAATATCCTTTACTAAGACTAGATATAGAATAGAAATATTCATTACACCTATTTTACTAAGAATAAATGATTCAATAGTTATTCCTCCCTCAAAAAATATATTTTTATTATTTTAAATATCACCCATTTTAAATTACAAATGTTTATAACCATTATTTCCATATATTATCATATTATTTGTCATTAATTTCATACAATTTTAATCACTTTAAGTTAAAATTTAATTTCATTTAAATTAAAATATCTAATTTTTGTGTTTATCTACTTTTATAGAAATAAACTTACGCTACAATATTAAAAGTGGTCATCAAAAGATTGGTGAATTCCACCCCAGCTATCAGTATCTAAACAAAATGAAAATTTACACTCTGTATCCCTTAAATATTGATGATTTTAATTTTTACATATAACCAAACCTTGACTAACCAAAGAATAATAATCGTAATACCTTGGCATAAACAATCATTAGGTGAGGTAGTTTACTCTTGGGCTTGTACCACAATGAATTTCCCAAAAATCCAATTCATTACATCAAAACCTAATATAAAAAATGGAAAGAACCATTACATAACCAACTTATAATGTTTTTCTAATCATAAATATTCTTACTATAGATTATGAAATAATATTTTTATGCCTCTATGAGGAATGAACATCGGTACACTCATAGTCATGTTAAACACCCTTTTTTCATTTTCACCATGGTATAGATGAAACCTCTATTGTGTTGTCCAGTTATTTATACTATATTCTCTTCCATGATTCAATAATTTTGCACCATACTTCTCTAAGACTTCTACCATCCCAAATAACATAACAAAAATATAAATAAAATACATTATTGATAATAAAAGAACACTAAAATTTCTACATTCTCAAATGGTTCCATCAAACTCATCCATTTAAAATCTTGTTTCCAATATTACATAACTGTGAATTTTTTAGAAATATATAATATGTCTGGTAAAATTTTACATCTGAAAAACAAAAAAACATCAATAGAAAACTCATATATTACTTTAATCCAATTTGAACATTTATTGGGGTATAATTCATTAATTTCCCTATGGAACATACCTACAAATGAAAATTATAAATCTCTCTATTAAGGTAAATATTCAAGTACAATTTGTCCATGTTTTCATGTCTCTAAATTTCTAAACATTACCACTTCATTTTTCCCCTTTAAAAATAATCCCAAATGTAAATTCATTATTTAACACAATGATATAATTAAAACAAAATAGTATATTAATAGTAGGGATTCTCCGAGCATACTTAAATTAAAGGAGGTGGATGAAAAAAAAGGTTAAAGAGATGATTGACATAATTAAATATGGACAATGGTTTTATGAAAGTATCTTTCACTTGATAATATATTCCAATTTGTTCTATATTCATAACTTTTTACTCCACATTTTCTTTATTGACATGATACCTAACAATAATATACTTCAATTTAGAGGGATGCACAGGATTATTCATCAATTCAATCTTACCCATTTAATCATAATAGATAACCTTGGGAATCATCTCCAATTAATCAAAATCCACTAATTTTTTCTATATATATTAAAATTATACACATTCCTTACTAGTAAACATATTCTCTTCTTTTTTTATGTTAAAACAAGTGAACCATTTTTGCTTACGTATCCATCGAATGTACTTTATCATCCTGGAAAAAAAATCCATTGCTTATTAATATTATTTAGAGGTTTCTAACCTACCTTCCATGATACTTCTACAGGGTTTCTTCATGACCCTAATGGGTCATGTCAGTATATATGAGTTGTAATTCCCATATGTGGAGAGTAGAGTTTTATGAGAATTATTAATAATATATAGAAACACACCCCCTCTAAGTGTCCATTTCTAGAGATGAGAAACAATCCCAAGGGGAAAAATATGAAGCATTGATTTAGATCATAAAATATATTTTATGTAATGATGGAAGGTCTAGTTTGAATTTTGAAACCAATATATGTTTTTAATAGATTATTTATCCTGCAAAGAAAAATGAAAGATGAAAAAGTTATTTTTATATTAGGGAGAATGCTTAAACCGAAGGAAGTTTTGATAAAATATATTGTAAAATAAAATCCAGATAGAATTACATCACATAAATGGGGTAGAATAACTAGAAAATTGTCGGATATATTAAGTATGTTGGTTTTTATTTCTAATATATAAATTACACTAAATCTATAACACCCTGAGTTTTTATAAATTTTTATTTTTGAATAAAACAATTCATTGGATAGATTGTGTTGTGAGCTTTACTAAGTTAATATTGTGTTATATAAAACCCCAAGTTAAGCTTGAACTACAAAAAACACTATATTATCTTGGGTTACAGACAATATTGAATTTTAACAAAACTAAAATATATTAATTTATTTATTTAAAAACAATTGTTAAAACCTCTACATTAGACTTAGAAATATTAATAGTAATAAATCATTTTTATGTATAATTTATAATGTATAAGTTTTTTATATAATAAAAACATATTGATAATAAAAATATATATTTTTATATAAACACTAAATGTTTTTAAAATATTATTTTCCCAAAAAATAAATTTTATATCTTTTGTGAACAATAAAAAATTATTTTTTAAAAATTTTATAAAATTAATTTGATATAATAAAGTTCCCATTTTAAATATATATTTTGAAATTCTATTAGGTTGAATGTTTTGGATTATTCAGAAAGGTTTCCTTTTTTGATTATTAGTGAAAAATCAAAATCTTAACTGAAAACAATATTTTGACCGAAATTATTTATAAAATTAAATTATATTTATAATTCATTATAAAGAATAATGTTTTCAGTTATACATCCATTAATCAAATATAGTTAATTGGAATCAATTTCAAAATGGAATTGGATATAAAAACATTGTGAACTTTTGAACTTTTTTGCTTTAAAACCCCTCTTTCTCATTACATCTTCAAGATTAATTTTAACTTATTTTTTTCCACTTCTGTAAATTTAATTTATAAAAATTGATTAAAAAATTGAATCTAAATAATTTATAATGTCTAATAATTCAAAATTCATTTTTTACAAAAATTAAAGTTAAATGATGTAAAAATTAATTATCATGTTTAAGGTAAAAATGGGTATACCTAGGGGTAAAACTAAAAAGAAAAGTGTAAAATTTACCTACATAATTGAAAATATATACATATAATTAGACCTTGTTATGTAATGTTTTGTTATGATCCATGTTTTACCCTTTTTTCATATGAAAAATGTGGGATCACTTATTTCATTTAAAAAATTCCAAGTGTGTCCTCTCCCCCAAATATAAAATGGTCCCACCTATCCTCTATTAATTACACATTAACACTCATCTGGTTCAACCAATACCATCCATAATAACTTCCAATATATACTCCCAAATAATATAATCATTATTGTGTTCATAAATCTATCCAATAATGCCTTTAGTGCAAAGAGATGGAGGATACCTGAAGAAGTGGTAATGTTCTTCAACCATCATCTGTATTTTATATCTTCCTCCAACCCATTTAATTATTTTTATATCATGATTATATAATTAAATCATTATATTAAATATATATTTATTTTTATATGATTAATTAGTGACTTAAAATAATCTCCACTTTTATCAAATGGGTTACGAAATCATTGTTCATGTGTATGCAGAACTATCACCTCGCAAACCGATATAAATGGTTTTTCCATTACCACATATAAAGGGTGGTCATAATGATGGGTTTATTTTTAATATTTGATATATATTATTATTATTATGTTATTTTTTTTCTTAAATTCTTATATCACACAAACCTTCTTGTTTTCCATTTTGTGAGAATATGATAAAATCTTTCGTCTGTGTGGAGGACTAGTGCCTCGCAAAGTGGTGTGATTCATTCATGATTTAAATTTAATATCTTAAGGATTTTCTTAATAAAATTATGTGAATGATATGACATATAAATAATTTTTTTAATGATAATATATCATATAATTTTATTTGTTTCAATCCAACAAGAAAATGGAAACAATGTTCATGCGTACAAATGGCCTACTATTTCCAAGGGCGCTGAATTTTATTTACTATATCTATAGTGTATAGATTATTATAAATAAAAATATAATGATTATATATGGTATTTATTTAATTTTTATAATTATTTATATTATAAAAAAGGATTAAAGTGATAGGACCAAAAATAAAAAAAAATCAAAATATTTATGAAGAACAAAGCTGATATTTTCCAAATTGTAGATTTAGCATGGAATCATCAATAAATACATAATAGAATGTCATAATAAAATAATATATTGTATAATATATATGAATATTATTCTTTAATATATTTATAATAAACTTATATTTATTATACTATAGGTTTGAACAAGGACGAATGATTTCAAGACTTACGGTAAAGGATTTTTGTTTAAATTGTCTTTATTTGAAATGTATATTATGTTATGCACCTATAAAATTCATGATATGTATATAAAGACCCTTTGATATGTAATATCATGAAATTAAACATCATAATTATATTTTATATTTTATTTTATGTTATTCCTCCATTGTTATTGTGAATCAATATTAACAAAGTGGTAAAAAACTGACCTCATAATATCATCATTTATTGATATTTTAAAGATTAACCCTCTAATATTAAAATACCATGATCTAACTCTCAATAATTATCATTAATTTTCCTATCTTCTGGTTATTAATACTATATTCAAGTAATGGTGCAATTTTTTAATTCTTTTTTCATTAATTCAATTGCAAATGTTTTTTAAGAAAATCTTAATTTATTTCTCTTTCCAGTCAGAAATCAATTTTCTTCTAAAACCATATTTTCTAAAAATTGTATTGAAATAATTTCTATTACTCACTTTTCAGTTTTTTAAAAGAAATTGTACCCATGTTTTACTTTTTACAAAAAACATAATGGTATATTCATGTCTGTTTCCAAGAAAAATGCCCATATGTATTTTACAGAAAATGTGAAAGGAATATTCATTTTAACGTGTACGGAATAAAAGAACTTTTTTGAAAACATGAAAAATAGTTTCATATAAGATTCCATTATAATTTTTAAGGAATATTTTCAAATATAAATGTTTTAAAAAAAATTAATGTTTTAAAAATGGGGTTTCAAAGCGGAAATGATATTTTCCTCAAGAAATGTTTTAAATGATCTTTAAAAATATATTTTTAATCTAAGATTGAATATATTGATATTACCTATGCCTTATTGGTGATATGATCCATTGAATATCAGTATTATTATTTCTCTAATTTTTTTATGTTTTATTTCATGTGTTTTATGAAACCTAACTCTCTTCCATGGGTTATAACATGATAAAATACTTATGAAATCCACTTCTTTTTATAGTTTATTATATGATGAATTGATTATGAAACCTATATATTTTACACATGATATAATATGATGAAATATTAATACACCCACGTAAATTCATGGGTTATGATATGATAAATTTTAATGATCTTATGGAAAAAATAAATATTTTTTCATTATGTAATGGGTGGGAAGTATATTTCCCTCCAATGCATTGGGTAAGAACTTATATCTCATGATATAGACATGAATATAACATAGAGTAAATATCCTTTAGTAATTTTGGGATGAAATGCTGAGTGAACCTGGTTCAGTAACATAAAGATGGAATGGGCGGTGAACCCAGTTCAGTAAGACATGGCTGGAATGGGGAGTGAACCCAGTTCAGTAATAACATTTTTCCTCCATGATGGTATTAACAGAGAGACTTTACTAATATGGAAATTATTTTCAATTCTTATGTATATGCCAAAAATTCCTTTTATTATGCTGGCATAGATCATGTTATTTGGTTCTCTTATTACTCATGTCCTATGAACTACCAATATTTATGCCATGAATCATGACTACAATATTTGATTTGCAGGGTATGGTTTTCAAATGTTATACATGTGTTCTCATAACCTTATGTTCATGTAATTCTTATGTATCTAACTTTTTTATCCTCATTGAGCATCTGAGCTCACTCATTCATAGGTTTCATTTCCCTAGGTTATGAAGATATGTATTATGTATGATATGTCTAATAATAGTTCTAGGTATGAAGAATGTGGTGAGATATGACATAGATCACATTGGGACTAGTTTTTATGGTTCTATGTTTCCAAAGTCACTAAATTGTTATTGTTCTTGTTTTTATAATGTCATAAATATTCATAAAAAATTATGTAATATCTATGTATGAAAATCCAAGTTCATTATTGTTGGTTTCAAAAGAAGAGGATTAGTTAACCTTTGGAAACTAGGATGAGAAAACTTTTGTGAGATCCCTATGGATATTTCTTGGGATATGTATATGGATTTATTTGAAGATATTTCTAACGATTATTAAAAGGTTAGAAAAATGTCCTAGAATTTTGGTAATGGATAGCACATGTGATTTCCAAAAAATTACATCCTAATCAGAATACTACAAGTAGATGTTCTCTTGAACATATTTACCTAGGGGTAAAAACTATGAAAACACTTTATTTTCCAATACACAATCATAAATAGGTGCATGGAAACATGCCTTGTTTACCACCGCATTTTACACTCCCATGGGATATTCTTTGAGAATTAAAAAACTCATTCTGAACAATCATGATAGAATTAAACATAATATTACAATGAATGAACTAGAAAAAACCTGAGGTATCATACATTAAAGAAAGAGACATCCTTTAAGTTATTTTTCAGGATTATGTGGTTTCCCATCCTAATTATGTTTTCTTAAAATGTAATTTTTGGTTTTATTCAAAGGTTAGAACCTAAGGGAAAAATAATAAATTCTAAGTACGACACGTACTAAGAATCAAAATGGTATGGGAGTAACGATGAAGCATCTCAGAGATATTATCACACAAATTTCTTAAGATATGAATCATGGTGGACTTATAAACAAACAATAAAGATAACAACATTTTTTTGATCCCTTTAGGAGGAAAAATCCATCTTCATTTAGTTAATCAACTGGTCCACTAATTTTTTAGAAATGTATTAGGATAGCTAAAATATGTTTACCATCCACTAGTGTTCATATAATGAAGAAGTAATTTTGGTTATCTAGTATTTTAAAGGTGAAGTAGATCACCGGTGGAATCCTATCAATAATATGAGTCAATATGATGAAATTAAATCCATGGATTGGGATGATTTCATGAAATAATTTTTTAATATTTAATTTTCTCATATTATTTGTATGAATATGGATAAGTAGTTCCTTGAGTTAAATAAAAAAGATGATTAATCTTTTGGTACCTGTGATAAAAAAATTCAAGACTTCTGAAGTATTCTTTGGGTATTATCATCCAACCTGAAGGTAAGGTTAATTGATCATTTAATGGCATAAAACTAAGTATCTGAGGGGAAGTATCCATATAAGAATTTGGTAACTATGAATAGATCATTAAATTTGATATCAACGTAGATTTGGAGATTGGAGTTACATATCAATTTCATGGTTGACAAGAAATAGAATACTCAGTTTAAAAGAAAAATCTAAAAACCATGGAAAGAAGAATGTGATAATTCTTTTATGTGCAATGTGCGGGAAGATTCATGGATGAAATTTTGTTAGGGGACTATTAAATGTTTTAATTATAGAATTGAAGGTCATAAAAAATTGATTTCTAAAGTGATGGGTATAATTTAGCTACTGATGTGAGTATATTGAAATATACATGTAATTGTACTCCCACATTTTAGTGATTCATGTGTACAGAGAATGGGAATTATGATAACCAAGGTCCAAACCTGAGGGTTATTGATGATGATTGATTTCAACAACCTCTTAAGTAAATGGATATGGGAAATCTCAAGCGATCACTATTTCTGATGATGGGTTTGATAATCATGTGTTTATAGGTGCACTTACAACCCACATTAGAACTGCTAATATTTTATTTGAATATATAACAAACCATTTATTCATATCTGAAGAATTTAATATGGGTATAAAGATACCACCCAAGCAATTATATGTATAATTATTAGTAAAAACACCTAACATTATGATGATATCTATGAATTGTATGATTCCTCTTGGGTTGATGTTGGCGGGAATGTGCTTCTTGAAAATCTTTTCATTATTATTCGGGTGTACGTTGATGTCATCCTAGGCATGGATATGATTTCTCTTCATAAACCCCACATCAATTTTTGATTAAGGGAATTCATGTTTTATATTCCAAACCAACCTAAGATCATATATCCTTGTGATGAAAAGTAAAAACCTTCAATGGATATTATATCCACTATATGGGTCAAAATTCCCATTTAGAAGGGCTGTTTTTCTCAAATGGTTGGGGAGAATCTTGAAATTGATGATACATTGATTGTTCAAGAATTTGTTATATAATATTTGCAATAGTTTCTTAGACATCCACTAAAATGTGATGTTTTGTTCTCAATAGAACTCAAACATGGTGGTAAACCAATTTTTAAGAAACCCTATATAAAATCCATAACTAAGTAGCCGGAATTGAAGAAGAAACACTAAGAAAAAATTAACAAGGGAGTAATTTATCCAATTATGTAATTTCTGGGTGCACCTATTCTTATTTTTAAATATATATAATAATAAATTCAACACTATATTGATTATTGGTATCTAAAAATCACAATTAATAAAAATAATCATCTTCCCCGTATTGATAATTTGTTTGATCTATTATAAGGATGTAAATACTTTTACTAGATTGGCCGTTATTTTTGATATCATTAATTGAGTGTCAATAATGAGGATATACCCAAGGCATAATTTTTAACAATGTATAAAGACAATATATATATAGTAATGCCTTTCATCCCTACTAATTATCTTACTATCATCATGGATTTAATTAATATATTCCTTAGAGATTAACTTGATCAGTTTGTGGTAGTATTTATAGATTATATTCTAATCAATTCAAATATCAAGTAAGATCATGAATAAAACATGATAATTTTACTAAATAACATAAGGAAGTATAAAATATAAAAAAAATAAAAAGTGTGGATTTTGGATGCAAAATGTTTCATTATTTGGTTATATTATCTGAGGAGATAGTATATCAGTAGATCCATCAAAGTTGGAGTCTACTAAATATTGGTCCAGACCAACCATGATAAAGAAGATTTATAAATTTCTCAGTTTATAAAGATATTATCTATGGTATTTGGATAGTTCCTCATGCATATCTAATCCTCTAATGAATTTAACTAGGAAGGTAGAACAGTTCCTCTAGATAGATGATGTGATGAAAATTTCAAGGAACTAAAGATATGGTTAGTCAGAACACATGGTCATCTGTAACCCTGTAGTGGACAATAGTTTGTAATATATAGTGATACATCCATGATGGTGTTAGGATAAATCATTATTAAGAATAAAATGGTTATATCTTACGCCTCATGACAATTGAAGATTCATATTCCAAATTTCCCAACTCAATATTTGGAGTTAGCTATGGTAATTTTGGAATAAAATATATGGAGGAATTATATTTATAGAGAAAAGTGTTATATATATAAACTAATAAAAAAATTATATTTATATATTCACACAGAAGGATTTGAACATGCACCAAAGAAAATGTTTAGATATGATTAAAGATTATAATTACTCAACACATTACCACCCTAGGAAAGCAAACAAGGTGGTCAATGATTTGAGTTGAAAGGATCATGCTAACTTATCCATGATGAGGATCACAAAAGATCCAATTTTTATGGATTTCAAAAAGATTTATCTACAAGTCTTAATGAAAGGTGATAATATTATTTTTCTCAATTATATGTTCAACCATCTAACCAAGTGAATATTAAAGAGGCACAGAATGAAGTTATAGAGGTGTGAAAGAAGGTTAGAGATATTACTGGGTTAAAATTTGGTCATGATGGGACTATAAGGTTTTGTAATCATCTATGTGTTCCACCCATTACGCATTTTGATAAGTAGTTTTTAGGGTAATCGCATATTACATCATTCTTTATTCATCCATTTATGTGCAGTGATGTATAGTGATTTTATAGAATACTTCTAGTGGGGAGGAATAAAGAGAAATATTGTATAGTTTGTATCTTAGTGATTGGTATTACAACAAGTTAAGGATAAAAGAAAGAATTATAAGTGGATTATGCATAGATTACCCATACAAGAATGGAAATGGGAGAACATCACTCTAGATTTTGTTGTTAGACCTCCCAAAAAATCTAAAGGGAGTAATTTTATATGGGTGGTAGTACATCACCATACCAAGTCATCACAATTAATATCTATCAGGGAATAATTCTCTCTAGATCATATTAAAAACATATACATTATGTAAGTGGTATGATTACAGGGAGTACAACATTCTATTATTTCTTTTGAAGATTTTATGTTCACCTCAATGTTATGGTGAACTCTTCAAAAATCTCTTTATACAGAACTAAGTGTCAACATTGTGTATCATCCTCAAACAAATGGTCAATATAAAATACCAATTTAAACCTGAGAGGATATATAGAGATACAGTTCTTTGGATTTAAAAGTTGGTTGGTATCAATACCTACATCTGTTTGAGTTTTCTTAAAACAATAACATTCACTCAAGGAATTCAGATGGCTCCTAATGAATCCCACAATGGAATGAAATATAGAGATAAAATGTGCTAGAATGATGTTGGGGAAAGAAAGCTATTGGGACGTTATATAGCTGAAGAAATGGTTGAGAAGGTTAGAGCCATTCAGCAGAACCTAAAGGAAGCTCATAGTTAGAAAAAAAAGGTTATGTTGATAATCACAAGCATGATCTAGAATATGAAGTTAGTGATAAGTTATTTCTACAAATTTATCCATGGAATAACGTTAGAAGATTCTGAATGAAAGGTAAATGAAGGCATAGGTATATCGGTCCCTTTAAAATTATTGATCATATTGGGAGGGTATACTAACACTTGGAACTTCCACTAAACCTCTCTCAAGTTTATGATGTGTTCCATGTATCTCTTGTGAGGAAATACATTCTAGGCCCTTCACATGTACTAAAATCGAAGGTTACTATACTCGAGTAATATCTTTCTTATGAGGAACAACTACTGGATGTTATGAATAGTAAAGATAAAGTTCTGCAAAACAAAACCACTAAACTGGTAATGGTTTTGTGGGGAACCACTATTCTGAGGAAGGTACATGGGAAATGATTGTATGATGAGGAAGGTGTATCATCATATTTGTATTATAATGATTAATTTTGAAGGATAAATTCATTTTAAAGCGGGTAGAAAGTAACAACCAAAGTTTTTATGGAATATTTTTTTGAATAAATTAAATTACATTGATGGATTTTATTCAAATTACACCAAAATAATATTTATTTATATGAAATATCAAGATAATACTGAGTTACATGTATAATTGTTTTATGTTTCATTACATGTGACACTGAATTTTAAAAAAACCATGATATAATATTTTTTATTTAAATTCAACCATTAACAACTATATAATAAATTTATCAATATTAATAGTAAAAATTGATTTTTAAATATTATGTATAATTTTTTTTTAAATGAAAACATATTTGTAGTAAAATATATAATTTATGATTAAGTATTTACATGTTTTGAAAATAATATATCCTCAAAAAACTGTTTTTTTTTTCTTTTTTCAAAAATAATAAAATTATTTTTTATTAAAATTTGTTGAAATAAAAATAAATTTATAAATAAAAATTTATAAATTTTCTAAGGGTGATTTTTTTCTGAAATGATTTATTTTTTGATGTATGGAAAAAATACTAAATTTTAAATGAAAACTGTCCAGTAAAATAAATTATTTATAAAGTAAAAATATATTTTAAATTTATTTTAAAGTATAACTACTTAAATTAGACATCCATAAATCTAATTTAGGTAAATTTAATAAATTTAAACTTGAAATTTTATATACAATCTTTGTTAATTTTTAAACTTTTTCGCATTAAAAGCTCATTTTCTCATCATTTATGCAAGATAAATTTTAAATTAATTTTTCCACTTATATTAATGGAATTATGAAAATAGTTTTTTTAATATTTAGAATCATCATAATTTCTAATTTATAATCAGTCTAACTTTTTTTTTGATAAAATTAAAGAGATAATGCAGTAAAGATTAATTATTGTGGTTATTGTTAAAATGGGTTTATCATGGGATAAACTAAGTTGGTAAGGGTAAAATATAATTAGAGACTATTTAAAAAATATTTAATGGATATATTTATACCTTATCATGTATAATGCTTTAGTTTTATCCTTTTAGGACCATTTTCATTATGTAAAATGCGAGGTCACTTATTTCATTTCAAAAAGGCCAAGGGTGTCATATCCCCCACTTAAAAAATTCATCTGATATCCTATATTCTTCACACCTTCAAACCTCTTTGGTTTGTCCTATACCTGCCCAAATAACTTTTCAAATTCTCTCCCATCATCCTATCATCCTTATTTTGGGGACATATCTATCACAGGAAGGCCTTTAGTGCAAACCTAAGGAAGGTACCTGAAGAAGTAGTAACATTCATCAACGAGTCCCTTTGTTTTATTTCTTACTCCATCCATATTAATTACTTTAATATCTGACTTATATAATAAATTGATTACATTCAATATAATTATATATTTTGAGGATAATTTCATGACCTACAATCATTTCCACAATCATAAAATTGGTTACAAAATCATTATTCTTATGTATGGAGAACTTTCGCATCGCAAACTGATATCATTACTTTTTCCATTACCCTATATCATGGATGGTAATAATGAGGAATTTATTTTTTATATATGATATATATATATGATATTAATGATTTTATTTTGAATTTTTAATTTCAATACCACACATACCTTCATAATTTCCATTTTATAGGTATACGATAACATTTTTCAGGTGTAAGGAGGACTACCGCCTCGTGAAGGGATGTGATTTGATTAAGATTTACATGGAATATATTAATTATTATTTTAACAAATATATTTGATATATATTCCATTATAATTATTCTATAATAATAATATATCATATACTTTTTTCCTTCAATCCTACAATTAAATATTAATATTGTTCATGTGTACGTAAAACATACCCCTCAATGAATGGTATATTTAATTTCTTATTTATATATTTTTATAATATTAGAAATAAATATATACTGATTATATATAGTATTTATATAATTGTTTTAATTTTTTAGATTAATAAATCATGATTAATGTAATAAGAGAACAAATATAACAAAAAAACATTTACGAAAAACCATGCAGTTATTACCCGAAACATAACATTAACAAAGAATCATTAATAAACAGGTAAAAAAGGTGATAAGAAAATCATATATGGTTTTATATATATGAATATTATTTGGAAATATATGTATAAAAACTTATTTTTATTTTATAGAATGTTTAAATGAGTATGACAGAAGTCAATACAAAAGGTAATTGATTTTTTCCTCAATTTACCTTCTTTGAGATGTTTGTTATGTTATGAAACTATATTCTTTCATAAGGTGAATAAATATATCCTTTTCCTTTTAATAGCACAAAATTTTTCATCCTCGTGACATGAAAAGTTTTATTTTATGTTTTTCCTTCATAGGGATTCTGACTCATTGTTAGCAAAGTGGTGAACATTTTATGTTACAGTATTATCGTTTATCGGGATTGTTTATAAATTTGTCTATAATATTGAAATGTAATGAAATACCTCTCATATATTATAATTAATTTTATTACCCTTCAAAGTTTCATGATATATTCATGTAATGGTAACATTTTTCTACTTTTTTGGTACTTAAATAAAAAGATAAAATGTTTTTAATAAAATCCTATTTTATTTCACCCATCAGTTTGAAATATATTTTCTTATAAAACCATGTTTTTTAAAAAATAAAAAATGTTATTACTACCTTATGCTTTTTGAAAATTAAATATTTACACATTTTTTAATTTATCTTAAAAAAGTAAAAGAAACTTAATCACATTTTCCAAAATAGTGAATATTAGGAGTTTATGAAAAATATAAAAGGAATATTCAATTTATCATGTAAAACATAAATGAAATTTTCATTCATCCTGGCCAATAATTAGATAGAATCTTCCTTTGTATGTTTTCAAGGATATTTTCAATGAATAAGGTTTTTAAATTGTTTTATGTCTTAAAAATTAATTTTCAAAGCAGAAATGATATCTTCCTCAAGAAATCTACTAAATGATTTTAAAAATTATTTTCCATCTAAGATGACATCCATTGATAATCGATATCATTTATGAGGATATTATCCAAGGTTAAAAATTTTATTATTTTTCTGAGTGGTTTATATTTATGATGAATATTTTTTTCCCAAAACTCGTTTCTCTTCAACGGGTTATACTATGATTGAATTCTTAAGAAACCTTCTTGTTTTAATGGGATATTCTCTAATCAAATTATTTTGAAACTGAACTATTTTTCATAGGTTATGATAGTATTATGTTTTTATGATAGCCATTTTATTTCATGGATTATGATATGATGAATCATTTTGAACTTGTGGAACAAATTAATATAGTTTACATTATGTGATGGGTGAGACCAATATCTCCCTCCAATGCATTGTTTAAAGATTTATATATCAATAGATAGACATGAATGGAATGGAGAGTGAAGCTAGTTCAGTAATATAGGTATGGAATAGGGGGTGAACACATCTCATTAATATAGGGGTAGAACTATTAGTGAACCTTTTTCAGTATGACAGGGCTAGAACAGAGAGTGAACCCCATTTTTTAAAGGTATTTATCCCCTATTATGGTCATGGTAGTGAACCGTGACTAATATGGAAATGATTTTCTATTCTTATGTGTATTCCATTCATTCCATGTTATCCCCACTCATATACTATGTTCTTTTATTCTCCAATTACTCAGGTCTTATGAACTTCTAATCATTATTCCATGACTCGTGATTATGATCTTTGATATGCAAGGTATGGTTTTAAAATGTTATGATCAATTTCTCATACCCAAATGTTCATTTTATGATTATGTGTCTCCCTTGTTTACTCTTACTAATCATTTAAGCTCACCCATTCTTCCATTTACCTTTAATAGTTTTTGAAGATATGTATTATATATGATAGATCTAAGAATGGTTCAATTTATGAATAATGTAGTGAGAGATGGTGCAGCACACATATAGATGAGTTTTTATTTTTCTATGTTTCCAAAGTCACAAAAGTATTATGGTTACAAATATTGTTTTTATGTAATGTAATAAATAATCATCAATATGATATAATATATATTTATGAAAATCTTGGTTTGTTATAAAAACATGGATAAAATAATGATTATTGGCTATAGTAAAGGTTGCTAAGATTTTTTTAAAAATTTTTGAATAAATCATAATGAAGTTCAGAGTTGTTTTAAAGATTTGTTTTGGATTCATGAGGAAATTATTAAAATAAATAAAGTTAACAACATTACTCAATATATAATGTTTATATATATATATAGTTTTAAAATTGGAAAATTAATTCTTTTTAATGTAATATATAGGGATTATATGTGAAGTATTTGAAAAATAAGAAAACTCTAGAATATGTAATGTTTTTAACAGAAATATGTAACATATTTTTACTAGGATTATAAATGTATCATTGTCCTTAGGTGTTTTATAAATTGGTAATTAATATTCCTCAAAACACTAAAATATAGAAATAGATAAGTCTCGTTGAGATATGTAATATTTTGGTTGATATATTATTTTTTGTATATAAAAATAAAATATAAAAAGACCTCAAGAATGGGTTTTATAAATAAAATACTTAATATATTAATTTTTTTCTATCTGATTCATAAATATTTTCTTCATGTGTGTGTTTTTTACATTGAAAAAATATGATGTATTTGAAGTTAATATGGTCATTTTCCAAAATTTAAAAGGGATTTTAAATGAATATTTATAATTTGTCAGGAAGCTTTGTAAGAATGTTTTTATAATAATTAATGAGATATCTAAGTTTTTCAATATGGTGATGATAAAGATGATCTTATATAGGTTATATATTATAAAGGTAAATTTTTGTGTATTATACTGGAAAAAAGGTTATTTCCTTATGTTGATTTTCACGTCACAATTAAATTCATGGAAAATTAAATCTTATAGATTTGTTTTTATTTTTTGAGATGGGAATTCTATATTAATAAGGACATGTCATTGAAAATAATGAAGATTTTTTTTATTTATGGTGCCACACAATGACATAAAGCATTATGATATATGATTTCAGTTGTTTTAAGATCATTATGTCACACTTCAAAATTCAAAATTAGGTATGGAGCCTCTTTTTTCCTCATGAATTATAGGCCATGAATAAGTAGGGTGGAGGTTTTGGTTTTTTGGTGGTAGTAAGAGGCCACCGTCTTGTTGGTGAAGGTAACTAACTAACTAGTTGAATATGAGAAAACACTTATAGGTCTGTATGTACCATAGTCCTTCCAGTTGAAGTGCAACAGCTACTTAATGACGCTACTAGACTTGTGGTTGAGTGTGGGATTAAATGTCATTTTATCTCAAAATACACTCTTAACTCAAATAATACAAACCCCTTAACCCAAATAAGTATTTTTTTGATTTCAAGGCTCTTTGGTGAAGATTTTTCCCTCTCCGTTTTCTTGTTAGGGAATTTTTAATACTGATTGAAATCACGGATCTCTATTAATATTAAATTTGTAAGTTATATATTTTCTATTTCGTTTTCTTCTATTATTCTCCATGTGTTTGATTTCATATAAATAAATATTAATTGATTTATGATGGACATGGAAACTTTACCTTATTTCCATCGGATCTAGGTTCAACAGGGTATGCTTTATTCATCTCCATCATTGTTCAAGAAGATAATAAGGTTTTCATCATGTTTAATATAGGTGTTTGTATAAAATGTTCTATCCCTTTCTTTTACCTATGTTATTTTGATTTAATTTGGTTTAGATTAATGAAATTAATTATTTCATAACCATGAGAGGTGAATTTTATTTTTTATCACTATAGAAATGTTTTCTAAACAAATGATTTTATAAATAATTTGATACATGTGCCGCTTTGGCGGGGGCGTAGTGGTGGGTGGTCAAGTTCCATAACAACGGTTTTCGGTGAGGTCTGGGGTTCGATTCCTAGGGGCCCTCTCTTAGGATAATTTCCACCTCCCATATACCACTCATCTTTCCGGGTCACCCGTTGTCTCACTGGGTGGGCAGAAGTGTGCACTTCACCTAGCTGACAGATTGTTATGATGAACCATCGTTGATCGAGGTGTAACCCCGTGGGATGCTCTGTCATCTCAGCTAACAATATCTCTTTCCTATGTGAGTCTTCTCCAGATGATCCATTCATGGGGAAGGGTTTTTCTGGGAGTGGAGGGTTCTAAAAGTCCACTCTTGGGAATTCCCTTTTCTTAAAGAAGAAAGAAAAAATAATAATTTTATACATGTGATGTGTTTTGTAAAATGAGTTAGATTTAGTTTTTAAGGAATTTAGTTTTAAATCATGGAACTGGTGTGTAATTAAAATAAAAATGTTTTTTAAAATTATTATGGAAATGAAAATTATTTTCCTTGGAAATTGTTTATAATATATGGAATTTGTTTCTTGAATGTAATGGTGATGTAATGGAACATTGGGAAAACCATGGGGTATGGTGGAAAAATACATATATGAAACCCATAGTCAAGTTATCAATCACTAAGGGAGTTTCAAATGATGACATGGTATCTATTGATTACCCTTAATGACGAACTGATATTTACATATATTGTATTTTTTTATGCTTGATAGCTTTTTCTTTTTCTCTTAGTTTTGTACACCCTTATCTCATAGATTTCCTATTCGTTATCTATTTATACATTATATACGTATTTGTTTAATATGAAAATTTCCCATTTTAAATTTATATTAATGCATGAAAACCTAGTTTTTCTTTTTTCTTATGCCTCATGGATAATATTTATTTCATTTTGCCTTATTTATTATATTATTTCATGTTTTTTAATGAAAATACTGTGGATGATTTTTTATAAGGGAAAGTTATTTTTTATGAAATTTTATAGATATATATTTTAAATAAAAAATGATAGATTCATATGTGTAAGAAATGTATAGATTCTTGGGTTTTTCCTAGTATAACTTAATTATCAAACCATTAATTTTTTGTTGGTAATTTGTATCTTTGGTTTTAAAAGATACACGTAAAGTGAAGAGAATCATATAGAGGATCACCTGTTTGGAACACATTGTACTCTTATGGTTTGGGATGGTGGTATCATATGGTCATGTGGAGATATAATCATGGGTTTATTCAGTTTCTATATTAATATTCTTATATTTTTTTTCTATTTTTTGTTATCCACTTTTTGGATGTTACCGTAGGGTTTTTTTTGACATATGGTGTATCTTTTAATATATTATGTGATACTCTCTTTGTTTCTATCTCATTATATATTTCTTGATGTTGAAATCATTCCCAAGTTTTTTATATGATACCTTGGTGCTTTTTGTTATAATATTCTAATCAGAAACCTGATATGTACCATATGGTGGTTCAATTTGTGTATCATTATAGGGTGAATCAGGTCATTCAATTGCAAATATAAATATATCAAATGGGAAAATTATCACTGAGTTCTACACTCAGGATTTTTTATCACCCTCTTGGGTTTGAGGGTTCTTAATAGAATGGAGTTAGGACTATCGGAACTTGAGAAGTAGTGTGGGAGTCTAGCTGGATAAAGCGCTTTCATAATGAACCATGAGTTAACATGGGATGTATGGGATTTTATAGCATCATGGTTTGATGTTTTATCAAATTGGGATTTAGTTTTAAAAATTTTAATGATGATAAAGAAATAAAAAAAATTAAATAGTTTATGTAATCATATTTTATAGATTATGAATCCTTTAAGAAAACCATCTCTGAATGTTGGGGAGGAAGTGACAGTTTGATTCTCGTAGGAGATTCCCCCAACATACTTAGTTTTGGTAGAAACTATAGTCTAAACAATCTATTCCTTGGGAAGAGTATATGATGTTGAACAAGAATTGAGGGTGGACCATACATTCGAATTTACTAAGAATTATCCACCTATCTTTTGAGGTGACAAGGGGACCCATAAATTAGAAGAATAAATCTAGATGATCGAGAGAATTTTCTACTTCTTGAAAACTCTATAATACTACATTGTGGGATTCACCACTTATATGATTCAAAGGATAGAGAAGAGAATTTATAGAATCTATTATGTAATATAGATTACATGAATATCTCACTTTGATCACATTTAAGAAATCACCCAATCAGTAGGTCTATCATGAGAAACAGATAATGAAGGAGGCATAAGAGTTCTTTACTTTTAAGGAAATAGATCATTCTATCTTGCGTTATGATACATAGTTTTTTGAGTAGGTTCACTTGTTTCTAGAGCTTTTTTTTATTGGATATCTCAAGGTGTGGAGTTTTGAAATGGGTTTGAGGTATGATATTTAGTCTATGATGATTATTATATGCCTAACCAATTTAGAATAGGTTATCGAAATAGAATCTATTGATGAGGTGGATATAGTTAAGAATATAGGACTCATTAATGTGTATGTATAACATCCCAAAACCCACTATTAGGTATTCCCTGTCTCTTTCTTTTTTTCCCTCATTGACTGGGTATGTACTAGGGCTTTCAAGGATAGAGTGTGTTTTTTGGAAAAAATACCTACATTTTGGGGATTTATGTTTTTTGGAATTAATGGAGTATGGGTATAACCTAGTTAAAAGTATTTGTGGGGTTCTTCCTAAGTTCTAAGAAAACCAAAGAATTGTTTTGATTTTATTTTACATGATAATCAAGACTTTTCCTTGTCTACTATATAAATACTCATTGTGAACTATTTATAGGTAATGTATTGGTCATTGGGAAGATGTTGTGAGTTTGGTTGAGATCATGAAAATATTTCTTTTCGTGAAAAGTTCACATGTCATGAAATATTTAGGATCCATATTTTAATCCTAGGAGGTGTTTTTTTAAGGACTTTTTAATTTTTAATTTCATGATGTGAAGGGTTTATAGGGAGAGTATTGCAAGGTGTAGGTGAGTTTTAAATCACTACATGGCTGATTTTTTTATATTAAACTACAGCCTCTTCTCTTTCAACCTATAAGATCTTATAAAACATTTTGGGGACCCCTTGTCCTTTTTAATGACTTTTTTTTGTGATTTATTATTCAGTTTGTTGCAATGAATTTCTCTAGGATTGTGATCTTCGAGTTTCTTCATTTCCCTTGATTGTAGCACTTTCATTGTTCTATTTTTTTTTTGATTCATTGATATTGTGGTGTTTTTTCATCTAGATCCATTGTGTAATATTCTTATAAGGGTAAATCCTTTGTTGTTTGTGGTGTGGAGGGTACATTTACTTTATGTTTTTTATGGTATAACCATTCTATCATCTTCTTTTTGTGTGATATATGATTCTAAGACATGGAAATCAATCTCAAGGCCTCTATTTTTGACCTTTTTATCCTTTCTGGTTGGGGTATCCTACTGTAGGCATGTGCAACCCATGATTGAGGTAGGTTGTTTTTCCTCTAGCCTATGTTGGTTGAACTGTATTTATCTAGTTTTTATTAATTATTTTTTAAATGAATTTTCATGATTGAATGATTGATTTGTGTGTTTGGAAATGGGGTTTTGAGAAAACTTTATTTTCCAATAATTTTAGTAAAATAAAAGTTATTTTCAAATAATTGGACAATGGGTTTATAAAATTGTATAAAAATCATGGTTTTGATAAAATGGTTTGGAAAATTTAGCACATGGGAAGCCTCGGTTACTTAGGTAGAAGGTGTGGTAATATTCATCATCCTTTAATATTATCAAGGGTTAATAAATTGGGTGTTCTTATGCTTCCTAAGACTATTCTTCTATAGACTTAATAAAATTACCATGAGGTTCACTTTCTAGGATATTCTTATACTCACAAGATTGAACACATATTTCTAGAGCCTAGTGTGTGTGATTCTCTCTTTCTTGGGTATGAGTGTCCTAGAGAGACTAACTGGTATTAATATTTTGCATGATGTTATCTATGAATTGTCTTGTACTATTTTAGCTTGTACTTCCATGTTTTTTATGTGATATGTGATGCATGGTTTGATCTAAATTATTTTATGTATATGAAATTATTTGAAGTTATTTTACATAGAAGATTAAAAAATGTGGAAAAGGGGGAAACATTTTACCATTGTTTTGATATTAAGACATTTTAACTATTCATCCTGTCTTGTATTCTTTATATTTGAGAAGTGTTAATTTTATTTTATAGATACTTGATATAGAAACCCTAGGCGGGATCCTACTAAGCCTGATAGATCACACCATGCACACCCCTTCGGTAGTGGATAGACCTTTGTTTTTATTTTGAGGTAAGGAAAGGAAAGGCACTGCAATGAGGCATAGAGGTTTATATCAGCTGTTTCTGGGTAGCTAGTGGTGAGTGGTGGGAGTTTTCCCATGCTATAAAATGGAGTAAATATTTTGTTTTTTATTTTTACATTGTTATTGGAATTGTATCTTGGAGACTCTTTAGCTCATTTTGAATTTTGTTATTTTTGATATTTCCAATTGATATAAATTATATTTTTTTCACACCTCTATTGTTTCTTTCCATCCTAAATATATATATATATATATATGAGTGTAATGTTGTCTATATTAGGTTGGTAGAAATCATTCCCATTGTTTTTTGTTTATTATTACGTTCTATTCACCAGTCCATGTAGATAGATAATGCCCATCAGGTATGTTTTGGTTCTGATTAGATACCGGTTTGAGGCAGTATACCTATCAGGATCAATATTTTTTGGTATTAATAGAATTTTTTTATTCTTTAATACTTGTCTTGGATTGTTTTGTATACTAGATATTGGATTGTCAGAACATTAGAGGTCTTTTGTGGTGAGTTTATGGCCATCTATTTTCGTAACATGAATCAAGTTTCTATGGAATGTTGGAATTTGGGTCTCTTATATTGAGTTCATGATATTTAATCATATTTTTTTCCTTATGTTGTTTTGGTTTGAGATGATATTATTACTTTTTTATATCATTTATATTGTTTCAGGTTGTAGTGGTTTGACATCGAGATATCCTCCATGGGTTCCTCAAGAGGTTGTAACTATTGGTCCTCAAGGGAATATTCTTTTATATTATAATCTTATCGAGGCTATCATGTTGTAATTTCATGTTGTTGACTAAAATATACTAAAATTACAAAACACATTTTTTGAGGGCATACAACCTTTGTAGGAGATATGGCTCGATCATGGGATTTCCTACAAGAGAATCTACTGAACATTTAGGGTACTAATGAACCTCAAGATTAAAAGGATTGGCTGGAAAATATTAATCAGATCATTAAATTCCTAGATACACCTTAAAATATCAAGTTTAAGTACGAATTGTTCATAATGGAGGGTCTTAGTAATCGATGGTGATATTCTATGGTAAAAGAAGATAGAAAAATCTCCTATTGGACTAGATATGATTCAAGACCCTCTTCTTCTAGTAGTTTTTTTCAAATTCTATAATGATGGAGAAGTCTCTAGTGTACCTATCACTACAGTAGGGAGATTGTTCATTTTTGTTTTACACCAATAATCTTTTTAATCAGGTTCTCTTTGCTTTGAAGGAAGTAAAGAAATACCGTATAAAGTCTTAGAAGTACATAAAGTGTTTTTAATAAGATATCATGCCATAGTTATTTATGATTCATCATTAAACCTATATGAAGATGGTATCCTGGGAAATGATGGAATGTTTTGATATGTTAGGAATGGATAGACATACTTCCTTCTCTCTTCCACCCAGCGGTAGCTTCAGTGGAACGCAAGGAAAAAATAGGGTGTGGAAAGATCATCGTAGAAGTGGTGGAGGGGGTTATCAGGGTAAGGCCCTATCATCACCTTTAATTATATATAGTAGTATACTCCTAACTTTCTACATGTGTGTAATAGTTTGGCACACCTAGATTTATGGTTCTTCACCTGTGAAGATGTATGATGGTTGTGGACACTATGGCCATCTGCAAGATTTATGTATGTCCAAAACTCTGCCTTGTGATGGTCAGGAATCATTAATTCTGAAGTCTAATGTGACATAGTTAGATATTTTAATGTCTATAGGGATCACACCACACATTACTTGAGTGAATCAAATTTATGTGGTAGATGTGTTTCTAGTGTATCTAGATGTAGGTAGAGAGATAGTGAGAGGTACCATCCTTATTGCAACTTCAGTTGTGATTTCTTAATTTGATGTTGGTTCCTCACACTTATATATATATGGCCTTTATTTATATGATTAAACATCCAATGGATATCATTATCTTTGTTATATAGTTAGAGGCACCTCTTGGGAAGAGGAAAGATAAGGGGTTTCAATGTCTTGTTTTCTATCAGTAGGTGATGCAAAGTTAGTCTCGTATTTTTTCATCATTGATCTAGATTTGTTTGAAATCATCATCAAGATGGATTGTCTTGTTTATCATCATGGTGAGGTTTATTGGTATCACTAGTGTGTCTCGTTTCTTATAGATGATATGATCTCTAGGGTGTTTGAAGGATAGTGATATATGAGGTCTTGTCATATAGGACATTCCCACCCAAATATCAGGAGTTTTTTGTCTACTATAAACGATGAGCGCAATGAAGTTTATTTTATTTTTGGTATTCCAACTCTAGTTTGGGACATTTTTGATGTATTCCTAGAAGATTTATCTAGTATCCCTCTAAAGAATGAGGCACCTTTTATGATTGACTTGAATTTATGTACACAATCAATTTCGTTGCATTGTTATCATATAGAACCAGTAGAGCTGATCGAGGTCATGATTCAGTTTGATGAATTGATGGAGAAAGGTTTTGTTCATCCTAGTGCTTTTCCTTGGGCATCACCTATTCTCTTTTCTATGAAGGAGAATGATTTAATTCAATTTTTTGTTGACTATCGGAAGTTGATCCACATAACGATTAAGAATATGTATCATTTTCCTTGTTTGGATAATTTTTTGGATCATTTAAATTGGGAAAGTGGTTTTTGAAGATCAATATTCAGTTG
Organism: Viscum album; assembly: GCA_963277665.1. NCBI lineage: Eukaryota > Viridiplantae > Streptophyta > Magnoliopsida > Santalales > Viscaceae > Viscum > Viscum album. Next base: position 769,816,608 of record OY728135.1, on the reverse strand, counting down.
GGTTATCATCAGCTCATATTTTAGAAGTCTGATTTACCAAATAATAATTTTAGGAGAAGTTATGAACATTATGAATATCTTGTGATGTCATTTGGTCTAACTAACACTTTTGTAGTTTTTTTATATTTTATGAACTAAATATTCCATGCATGTATAAACAAATTTGTTTTTGGGTTCGTAGTGGATATTTTGGTATATTTAAAATCCATACACTAGAATTAACACCATTTGAGTAAGATTCTAGAAATCTTGATGAGTCAATGTTTGGGGTTTACTATGACTCTTCTGGTGTTGGTTTGGATTGTGTGCATATCTTGGATGATAATGTGGTGGATTAAGGATCTCATCATATTTTACCTCATTTGAAGAATTACCACACTCATAATTTATATATTTTCATGGTTATGCTTGTTCTTAAATGTTGGTGCCACTATATTTTTGTGGAGAGGTTCACTGTCTTTTCTGAACCTAAGATTCTAAGCCAAATCATTTATCATAAATACTTGAATATCATATATATGTTGTGGGTGGAATAACTTCATATGTTTGAATTCTATAACACTTACACTATTAGAAAGTGGAATTCCATTGCATACACTCATAGTACTAAATTGAAATCGCTAGATATTCTAAAATCTAACTAAGACTGGAAACTTATGAGAATATTTTCTCAATTGTAATTGGTTTCTCAAGAAGAAGTTTCTAGTTATGACAAGTGTTCAATTATCATTAACTCTCCTTGTGTATATCCTATAGGGTTATAAGGATGATAAATAGTTCATGAGAATTTGGGAAATCCGGTATGGTGGGGAAACCATTTCTTGTTGGTCTCTCCATTTAGATGGTATTATCCATTTTGGGAATTTTTTTACCATCCCAGCAACTATGCAGAGATAAGTTTTGTTTGAATGACATAGTTATTCATGGTTCATTAATTCAGGTACTATGAAATTATATTATTAAATGAGATGGTGATGCTGGTGGCAAGGTATAAAGTGTGATATTACATATTATACATCTCACAATTACACTATCAAATAGATAAAGGTAGGTCATTTGAAACCCTCTAGGTTGACCTAGCATCTTCCGATGTTGGTTTATAAAATGGATGAGGTTTCCATGGAAATTATTGTTAGATTACCATAGAATCCCTTTGGGAATAATGATATCTATTTTATGATTGATATTTTGATAAATTCATCTCACTTTATTCAAATAAGGGACACAAATAAAGTTGAATAAATGAGAACATTTTATGTATAGGAGTTTGTGAGGTTACATGTGGTTCCGTTTTCCATTATTATGGATAGTGATCCTTGGTTCTGGAAGATTCTTTAGAATATATAGGTAATTAGGTTAGTTTGGGTACAACATACCATCCATATACAAATAGTTGGATAGAGAATGCTTTTTAGATATTGGAGGTTATGATATGTGCCTGGATCTTGGGTTTTCATGGATCATGGGATAGCTATATGGGACTGGTTGCTTTTTCTTATAATAAATGTTCTTTTCCTTTGATTATAAAGTCTCATTATGAGGATTTTTATGGTCTCTTGGTCATATTACCTATTTGTTGGGAAAATGTGGGTGAGGCCTATTTGGCACGATTGAATCTCATTCATGAGATGTCAGTGGAGATTCAAGATATTCATCGACTTCTTGTAATAGATCAGAGTCATCAGAAATCATATGTGGATCATCAAAATCCTCCTTTTAGATTTTTCCAAAGGGGGTTATGTTTTCTTGAAATTTTCTCCTCAGTTGGGTCATTGTTTGATTGTGTGACAGTCAATGTAGGATCTATGATATGTTGGGACAATTGAGGTCACTGAGAAACTTGTGAAGGTTTCTTATCGAGAGGAATTTCTAGTTCAGTTGATGGGTATTCATGATGTTTTATATATATCACAGCTTAGGAAGTACCATCCGAATCTCTATCACATTTTGAGCAGGGAGATGATCGATTTGGTTCCAAAAAATTCTATTATTGAGAAATTAGTAGAGATCATTGACACTCAAGAAAAAAATTCTTTCATGGGAAGTCAATTCAGTTGTTCATAGTTGTATGGTTTCATGGATCAGACTCTCATAAGAATTTGGAGAATGTTCCTCTGATGAGGTAGTATATTCCTTGCCTTTTTGTGGACATCATTCTAACACATTAATTCCCAGGCATGAAAACTCTTATGGTGGGTATTTGGTAACATCCTGTTACACTATTTCAGGTTTTCCTCCAAACATTTTTTCATTTTGCACTTCATTTGGGTTCATTTTTGGGATTTCAATGATAGAGATCATTTTTAGGGAAAATTAACTAATGCTCAAAGATGTGTGTTTCTTAAAATTAAATTATTTTGGTAATAAATGTGTTAAATGTAATTTTGGAGTAATTAATGAGTTTAGAGAACACTGGATTATGGTTTGGTTTTAGTTTTTAGGATAATTTGGTCTTTTCATTCTTGGAAGGAGAAATACATATTGTGAACCATTTACATTATGTTTATTATTCATTGAGATGATGCTTTCAGTTTGGATAATATAATAAAATTATTATATGTTATGAAGATTTCACAAGTCATCAAATGGTAGGGATTGATATTTTAATCTAAGGTGACCCATTTTTCATTGAGACTTTTCAATTTGGAATTAAATTATGTGAATGGTTTACACACTATGTATTGATTGTGGTAGTAAACTTTTAAATATTTGTATATATGATTTTATTTCATATTCAGTCGAATCCACTACTATATCAATATAAGAGATCTCCCAAGTAATTTTGGGGACCACCACTCCTTCTATATCACTTATTTCGATGGTTGATCATCAGTTTTGGTGTGTTGTGTCTCTGGATAAGTGAACTTTGCAGCTCATCATTTCTCTTGATCTATGTAATTTTATTTAGCCATGTTTTAAAATCCTTGGATCTTGCCGTTTTGTTCCTTCTATATCCTCTATTGGATCATCTTATAAGGGATGATACATTGATGCTTTTGATGCGGAGGGTGCATTTCATTTGAGTTTTTTCATGATCTACACTTTTCTCCATCTACTTTGTTATTGGGATTTTATTTCAAGACAATATAATCGATCATTGGGCCTTGGTTGTTTACCTTGTGTTCCTTTCTGGTTATTGGATCCCATTGTAGGCATGGGTGGCCCAAGTTTGAGTTATATGTTTCTGTATCTATCCTATGTTAGATGAACAATATTTTTATGATTTTAAAAATAAAATAAATGAATTTCCATTATTGAATGATTTATTTGTGTCTATGAAAACAAGTTTTCACAAAAAATATAATTCCCCCTATTTTGGTAAAATAAAATGTATTTTTGAAGCACTATTAAATCAGTTTATGAAATGGTTTTAAAATCATAGTTTTGATTAAATGGTTTGGTTAATTTAGAACATGGGAAGCCTTGGGTACTTAGGTGGAATGTGTAATAATAGGCCTCATTTGTTGATACTATCAGGGGGTTCACTCAAGGGGTGTTCTTCTGCTCCCTATGCATATTATTCTAGGGAATTGATATACATGTTAGGAGGTCCACTTTATGGGGTTTTACTTTTCTCTCTAGATTCGATGAATATGCCTATAGAAATGATGTCTATGATTTTCTAGGTCTTGGGAATGAGTGTCCTAGCTAGTCAAACCTATTAAAATCATTGGCATGATGTTACTTCATCTTTGGCTTGTACTGTTTTGGCTTGTACTGCCATGATTTTGATATGATATTCCATTCATGCTTTGATCTAACTAATTCTATGTATATGAAATTCTTTGAAACAATTATACATAAATTATGTGGAAATACTGAAAACTGGGAAATGTTTTAACGTGATTTTGATATAAAAAATGTTTAACTATTTATCATTCCTTGTTTTCTTTAAAGTTGAGCCTTGATTATATTTTGGTGCAGTGAATTGATATGGAACACATGTGTGGGATCCTACTGATCCTATTAGCTCACACCCTACACATGCCTTTATTGGGGCATAGATATTTTTATATCTCTTGACATGGTTAAAGGAAAGGCACCGTAGAGATGCAGCAAGGTTTCTTTCATCTCTGTCTGGGTAGTTAGTGGTTAGATGGTGAGATTTTTCCCCTGCTACCACTTAGAGTAGATATTTATATTATTAATTTTCTTCTATTTTTTAACTTGTTTCTTGGATATTGTTTAGTTACTTTTTATTTGTATTTCTTTTACTAATTCATTACAAAATGACGTATTTATTTCTAATTTACTCTTTGTTTTTTCCAATCTTGTAAATATATTTATCATGTTTTCTCTTATTGGTTTGGTTAAATCATCCCCTCAATTGTTTTTTTGATAGTCAGGTGCTAGTCTCCAACCCATGGTGATTGTAAACACACTTCATGTAGATCATGGTTTGGGTAAAGTTCCATTTTTAGAATGTATACAGGTTGGGTTTCTCACAATATGTGATAGAAAAAGGTATCCATAATTTTCTTTCTAACAATAAATGAAATTATTGTGAGTGGATCAAAAAAAGGGGAATGGATCTATAGCAGATGCCTGGGTAGAGTCAAGTGTACTATTACTTGTGTGGGACAAAGGGACACCTCAAACCAAATTTTAAGTAAACACCCAAGGTGTTTCCTTAATGTGATTAATTTGGTCATCTTTAGCATTTCTATGAGATATCATCCCATGGAATTAGAGTTAGACCCATATTCACTAAGGGTTCTTAGATTACATATGATATGGAAGATGGGTTGGGATCTTAACCTCATTATAAGGGGGATTATCATGTTATGATAAAAGGATAGGATGAGGTTGGATGTATCTATGATGGAGAGTTCTAACTAGAGGAGTTAGATAAAAAACAGGAAACCCTTATAGGTGTGGTGTTTATTTCATATTTTATTGTTCATTCATCATTTGGTACAAGTAAAACTCATTTGTTTATATCATCCAAGATTATGGATGTTTTGCGTTTATGTTTGGATCTTATGCCTTTCATGAAGAATCATTCAACTCCTTTTGGAAAAAAAATGGAGTCTGGATTTAAAATCTCAAGTGTTAGTTGGTGATTGTTTACCATGAAACTATATGTGATTTTCATGTTATTGATCTTGACATCTTTTCTCAAATTATTATCATGGAGTGGATGATTATCTATTTAGTCTATATAAAATATTATCATCATCAGGTCTACTTCATCTCTTCCAATTTAATCACTCATGTATTTGAAGGTGAGTGGGATCATAGATCTGGGATATCAATTCATGTTTCACCTAGTACTGAGAGAATCTTATGCTAGTTGTTGGAGATGTTTCCTGATGTTGTTGAACCACATCTCAGTATCACTCTTCTTATAGTAGTGAGTATCTCGATGTTTTTCTAGATAATTTATCCAGGTTTCCACCTCATGGGGAAGTTTAATATTATATATAATTTATTTTGGTGATGAGTTCCATATATTTACCTTCAAGTCTTACAAAGCCTAATGAATTTAAGGAATTTAAAGTTTCGTTTAAGGATCTTGAGTAGAAGGGGTTTATTAATCCTACCATTTCGCCTTGGGAATTAGTAGTTCTCTTTACAAATAAGAAATATGGGTGTATTCAGCTATGAATTGATTACCAAAAACACAACCAAGTAACAATTATGAACGAATATATATTTCCTAATATTAATTAAATTTATAATCATCTTAATGGGGCTCAGTGGATTTAACTTTGAATCTGAAATCATGGCATCGTCAACTAAGGGTATAAGTGGATGATATTCCTAAGATGGTGTTTAAAATCTCGTATGGGCATTATCAATATATGGTTATACCATTTTTTTAATAATGATCTTATAGTGTTTATGGATTTAATTAATCAAATCTTACATCATTTCTTGGTATCATTTTTGGTTGTTTTCTGGATGATATCATTTTTTACCTCAGATCATATAAGGATCTTGATGATCATATAAATATCATTCTTGGGATCCTGATAGAGTTTTTACTATATTATAATATATCCAAATATCAGTTATAGATTCAAGAGGTAAAATTTATATGGCATGTGATTTATTATAGGGTTGTTTCAGTTGATAAAGAAAATATTTTGGTAGTGATGCCTTAGAAGCACCCTAAAATGTGATTGAGATCCTATGTTTCATGGGATTATCTAGTTATTATAGGAAATTTGTTCTGTTATTCTACAATATTTCATCTCCTATGTCAGAGTTAACAAATAAGGGTGTGAATGTTTTCTAGAGTGATGATTCCAAGAGAATAGTTGATGTGTTTAAAATGATATTCACTTAAAATATAGTTTAGATTATTCTTATGATTGGTTTGGGCTATAATAACTACTATGATTCCTTGGGTACAGATTTGGGTTTTGTTCTAATGTTGGTAAGATCGGGGGTAACTCATTTATCCCACCAATTATTCCCTCATTAAAATAACTACCCCATTCATGACATTGATATGGAAGTTGTGATACATGCGTATAACATCTGGTTCCACTACCTCTTAGGGAAGAGGTTTACACTGAATTCAGACCACATAAGTCTAAATTATATATTAAGTTAGTGTGATATTAACTTGAGACCAAGATACTAGGTAGAGTTCCAAAATAAATTATATTCTTATATTACATACACCTATGGAAAAGGGTACATGGTTGCAGACCCTTTGAGTATAAAATTTCCCACTCTAATAGTAAAGGAACCAGTGGAAGTGTAGTGTCTGATGGGATTGTTTACTGAAACAAACTTTCATGAAAGGATAGATGACAGGAATATATTTATATATTTTTCTTAAGATAGATCATTTATGGAGGATCAAAATAAATTTTTATATGATATGGCTATGGAGTATTAGTGATTTACCAAGAATAATAATGGTTGGGAGACAACCAAAAAGTGGTCTCAGTCTTCTGAAATAATTTTAAACTTCCAAGGCAGGATGGTTTTTATGATATACCAGATACATGGATTGATGGATAAACTACAACAAAATCAGACTTTAAGAGCACTAGAAATGCCTTTATCAGTTCTAAAAGGTGATGATAATCAAAGTGCGGTTAAAAGCCTAAACCTTTTAACTCCACTAAAAAATAACTGTTAAAGGTGTCAATTAACACCACTTTTTTAGTGTTGTTAAAAATACATTTTAATAGTGCCTTTTAGCATTGTTAAAAACTCCACTGATAAAGGGTGTTTAATTTTTCTTCAATTCACAACCACCCCCCTCCCCAGTGTAATTGATTCCCACCCACAAACCTTAATTGGAGCTTCCCCAGCCCCTTGAACAACACTTTATATTACCCCCACCCTCTCCCACATGCCCCTGCCTCAAGCGAGTTTCGAACCTAAAACCTCCAGTTTATACACCATCACCTTTACCACTCTGTTGTACTATTTTGTTTTAAATTTTACGATATATATATATATATTTATATATATTTTATCACATTTTTTATCCATATATTTATATATATGTTGATATATTAACATATATATTTTATTTGTAAATATGATTAATTTTCTATTCATAAAAATAACTTTTTATTTGTAAATATATAAAAAATACGTATATATTGTTATATATTTGATTATAAATAAAATTTTGGTATGAAAAAAAATTTATAACCCATAATATCAATATTAATGTACTCCCTGAGAATAATTTTTGTCCCTACTGAAAAAGGTTTAAAAGACCCCCAAAACGAGTCTTAGAATCCCTCAAAAGTTAAAAAAATGGGGCTACGTGACTGAAAACTCGGTTTTGGAGGCATTTTGGGCCTTTGTTCCCTAGAAAAATGTTACAAAGGTGTACATGTGTCACTAAGGGATTATATCTCATCATAGGATTTAATTTGATATGTGGTAGAGTCTAAACGGACACCAAGATCAAAATTTATGGCCGCTTGAAATTTGAGATATGTTTTCAACTTATTTTAGATATTTTTTTTATTTTTTTGATTTTTTTATCTTCAAATTGATATTAAATGACAATTAATCAGTAATAATAAGAAAATTATTTATTAAAAAAAATTTAAAGTATTTTATAAGCCATTCCTACTAAATATGTTATATATTAAGTGTAAATTCCTATTTAACTTATCTACAACACATTTCTAAAAATATTTATTATATTTATATCAATATAAATATATTAATATATTAATATATTATATTAATGTAAATATAACGTTTTTTTGAAGTATAGTTTTGTCAGCGATTTTTTTAGCACTGTTAAAGACCTCCTTTAACAGTGTTTTTTTTAAACTGACAAAGGGGTATTTAAGAGCATTTTTATCTAGCATTGTTAAATCCCTAGAACTAGATAAAACCAGTTCATTACTACTGATAATGGACATTGATCCAATTTTTCTATCCACCATGAGACTACCAAGATCTATCATGACTAGATACATCACTACAGGTGGCCGGTGATGAGACAATAGATTATTGATTTGGTGTCTTAGTGCCTTATAAGGGATAAAATTGAAGTGTAGCATCAAAGGATTTCTATTTTTCTACGATTGTTTCCCAATCCAGTGTTGAAGTGGGAAGAAATATCTATGGAGTTTATGATTATGACACATTGGGCTACTAGTAGTTAGAATTTTATATGGGTGATTATTGATTGACTTTGTAATGACTCATATTTTCCATGTATTATTTTTAGATATTTTAGGGATTATTTTTTATAACAATTTCTAAGACGATGTATGATTCTAAGTCCTAGGGTTCTTGGAATATATTTTTGGAATATATTAAATATATTAAATACCACACCAATATAGTTTTTCATAAAATGTGGAATAACTTATAAATGGATGCTTAAATAATAAGTATAAGGGAAGTGTTGAGTTCAGAATGCGAGTTTTACCCTAGGCGCATCAAAACCTTGGTCAACGTGGGACATTTGTAGAAATTTCATGGTGGGTTAAAAATAAATAAAATAGTAAATTTAATTATTTTATTTTCATTTCATTGATGTAGTGATTGATGAGTCTTTAAGTTGATTGTTATGATAAAATCATACGGTTATACACATAACCCAAGAGCCGTTGGAGAGAGCATTGGTGGATCACTCTTAGAAAAACGATGATGGTAGTATATATCGACGATCAACACCCAAAACAATTGAAGCATATTCACAAAAATCACAACAAAACACTATTCATTGTTAGAAATCAATACTTTTTGAGGTAGTATGTTTGTTTTATTTGGATTATTTCCCCATTATTAATTTATACAATGAATTTTAATCAATCAACCACCTGATTGATTCATGGATCGTTCATCTTCCAGGGTGGGTTAACTTAATCGAGTATTGGGATAATTATTTTTTTATTTTTTATTCTTCATTTTCATTATCATGGAAACAGATTGGAGTTGACACAAACATCAATCAAGGTTCATTCATCTTAATTTTTCTGTTGATTTTATCTCTAGGTTCTTCATTCATTGCTGGTGTTCTTTATGTGGCCTGGGTTCTGACATCCATAGATGAAATAAATTATTTTATAACTGATAATTGGTGTGATGATTTTATATTGTTGATTTGGGATCAGAATGACATGATGGTTGTACGATGGCAGAAGCGGTGGAAGATTAGATAATTCTTGATACCTGACATTGTGTTCTACTACATTCAATGAAGAAAGACAAACAAGGACATTTTCTGAATGAATTGAAGGCCATGTAGTTTTTGTTTGATGATTTCAACATTAATTGGAAACTATTTCACAATTTTATAGAAATCTATTTTTTGTATTCAAGATCAGAAGAATGAATACAAACACAAAAACTAGATCTAGGAATCTTAAGAAGTCTTTTATACATGGCATGTAGTGTGGTGCCACGCATTGTATGGGACACCCTATATTGTGGCTAGGGTTTGGGGATATTGTTAAGTATCATATGGAATATGAAACCTATCACACGATTTTTGGTCTCTCCCCAGTGGATCGATGCATACCTATGAGGGTATACATACAGGAGTTAGAGTACATGGGTTGGAGAATATCGTGTACTACCCCACACAAACCTGGCCTAGACAAGTACATCAGCTATTACTTGTACCTGTACATATATAGAGTGCACGGGCAGCTAACATGTTGTGTACTTCTACATAGATACAAACACAACATGAGACATGAGTCATTTACCCGAGCATGACTTAGAGTCAAGGGACACAACATGTAACCCTAATACATATTGTGTACCACTTAAATGTTGGCTTGTATCATTTTTCTATGTATCTAGGAAATATTTTAGTTATGGTGTATTCCCCTTATCCTTTCCCTAAGGTTTTATAGAGAATCACCTCCTAATCCTCAGACTATGATACCTTCACCAGGACTTCCTAGACAGAGTTTTTGAAATCCATATGTGAGTCCTGAATTGAGATCCTATATTTATCTATTTCCATACGTGGACTTCTTGGTATCATCAAGACCAACACTAAGTGGGAGTTGATCCTATACATTTTAGGTTAGTATAGATTGAGTTTTTGGTATATCCCATGTCCATGGTAGTGATTCTCATATGTGTATCATATATATTCAGATCTTTGGAGTGTGCTTCTAATGGTAAGACCAGACGAGAACTACCTATCATACATACATCATCAATACTATCAGACTTAGGAGGTTTTTCTCCCAGATGAGTGCTTTGTGGTACATTAGAGTAGGAATCATTGACTATTATACCATTTTTATAGGAGTCCTAGACTAGTATACCATGTTTGTGACTTACCTTTAAACTGTGTGTATTTAATGAGTGTATTATTTTTATATGTGTTATAGACATATACCAATATAAATATGACTTTATTTCCTTTTTAGTATAATTTTTGGTTTCGGGGTGTCCTACTGTGTATTTTTATACTCACCCCTACATTGTATTTTCCTTCATGGGTCATGTCTTGAGCAGATGATGGTCCTTTTAACAGAATCTTTGACGAACTATGACTAGTGGGTACTTAGGTAGACTAGAAAGACTGAGGTCCATTCCAGCGTAACCTCGACAGAAGTACCTTCACATTCCTGTTGGACTTATCGTCATAATTTTGTGGTGGACTTGTATTTGACCCTGTTTAAATTCATTTTAATCTAGTGATAATTTGGTTACAGGATTTAAAGGTATGCAGGCACGGTTGTTTAGTTGTTTTTACATTTCATCATTATATAGCCTTCGAGATTTATGCTTGTGTATAGGTATTTAGGCTAAGGCCTCCCATGTTAGTGAAATTCCTACTCGGTGCTAGCCTCTAGCCCCTGGCCTTTTAGAGGTGGGATTGGGGAGTCGTGGCATAGGCCCCACTAGGATGGTTTATGACAGATTTGTATTATAAAATTCAGTTCTTCTATAGGACTGGAGTCTGTGAGATTACATTTGTTAAACAGTATAGAGTGTTTCGAGTATGGTTTGTAGGACAAAGACTCTGGTGTTGGTGCGGTGGATGACATATCGATATATCGGGACTCTGGTCACCTAATTTTTGACTCGGTACATAAGAATATTGGCTTCAGGTAAATGTATGCCAACTAAACTCATTGACTATTGAACTTATTGTTTCCTTTAAGGATACCTTTTTTATGTATGCCAGCTAATATTTAGCATCATGATCATGAGGTTGATCCCCTTAGTGATGAGGGTTTGATAAAGGGACCAGTTCTAGAGGTGCTACCTCCAAGTGGTTCCCCAACTATACCACCACCTGTTGAGATGAAATGTGTACCCACAGTACCAGAAGAGGTGGTGCCTAGTTATAGCACACTACATTAGTTTCAGTGATAGAGACCCATCAGGTTATGAGGAGAGCCTAACCCAGATGCGGTTGAGGATAGGATCATGGTGTTGACCTGAGTTTTTCATCTGTTCAAGACACCAACAAATCAGATGGTGGTCCTCACGATAATCCTTATTCATGGATCAGCAGGATAATAGTGTGGTCTAGTAACCTAGACATGTGACAAGGAGACTCTACCATGGTCAAAGATAGATCACATTATTAGAAAATAGTTCTCTCCAGCTACACTGAGGTATTTATGTATATAGAAGATTTTGTATCCTTATCATCAAAGCATTAAAGTAGGTGAGTATTCATCATGGTTTACCAACCTCCCAAGGTACTAGGTGGATATTGTTTGTGACCAATTATTCTGGGATCAGACCTTTGAGAAAGTGTTGTGTAGAGACATATGATCTAGTTTTATATCTCTATGAATTCTTAACTATATTGGGGTGATAGAGATTGATTTTAGAATAGATTTTTTATTAGAATAATAAATACAGTCATTGGTTTCTAGTAGAGGGCATATAGTTGTAGATACCTCAGAAAGAATGGATCTGAAATCAGTCACAACAATCCACATGCTAGATGTTTTAGGATGAGATCCTAGGATATAAGGTATATGGTCTAGGGCTAATGGTATAGGTTTAGTTATCTTGGGTAGAAGCACTGCAACTTATGTGATGATAGGGGTAATCTGACTCGAGATTGTCTGACCCATATAATAGCAGATGAAGAAACCATTGACAGACTGTTGAGGCAGAGATAGAGGCAGGATCAGGCAGGTTCGTAGGGTGTCATATGTGGAAAAGGAGCATGGATATCACCATGAGGTGGTTGATTATATGACTTATTACCACCAACACCCTTAGGTAGTTCACTCTATGCTCAAGGAGCTGAAGGACATGGGTGGGGACAGATGTAGGCGGTCGAATCTTATGACCTAGAGACTATAGGAATGGTATGTGGTATGATTTTTGTCTTTTCTACCATAGTTGGAACACTAATAGACACAACTTTTATTAATTCCTTTCATTCCACATATCTTTCTTGACAATCAGAGATTCTAGTTGAAGCCTTGGATCCACCCTTATGTTTAGAGACTCTTACTAGAAAAGAATCAGTGTTCACACACTTGTGCTGAGAATTTGACCAAACTCTTGGAGGTGATAGTTTTTGTTGGGATCTATTTACTACAGTATTGAGGACTTTAGATGTAATCTTATTTATAGACTATTTATCCACATTTCATTCCTAGATTGAATATTTTTGGAGAACAATGCAGTGTTTTCATACTAAAGGAAATAGGGTCTCGTTTTTCAGTGAAATGGAAACAAAGGAAACATAAGACGGACTCATGTATGGGAGGGTGCAACTGATTACTCATTAGTTGGATATCATAACCCTTAGTGTAGGGGATTTTATGAGTTTCTAGTTTCCTAAAATAGTGGAGGGGCTTGAATATGTCTTCCCTAAGGATGTTCCAGACTTACATCCCCACCGAGAGATAGACTTCTTCATTGATATACCCCAAAGGAAACAACATATATTTTTGACAACATATCGGAGGGATCAATTAGAGCTATGTGAAAAGAAGGTAGTGTCAGAGGAATTGTAGAGGAAGGGATTTACTATAACCAGTATTTTACATTGGGAATCCCTAGTTTTATTCCCCAAGAAGGAGGATGTGAGCATTAGGTTATGTGTGGACCATCAGTGCTTGAACCAGGTGATCCTGGAAAATGAGTATCCACTACCAAGGATTGATGACCTCTTTGATTAGTCGAGAGGGGAATGATGGTTCTAAAAGGTTGATCTTAGGTCAGGATCCACCATATACAAGTATGGGATGAGGATATACCAAATATGGAATTTAAATGTCACTAGGGTCACATTAAGTACTTCATTATTCCATTTTCCATGATGAATTACTCGGTAGTGTTTAAGGGACTCAAGAATCGGATCTTTCATCTTTTCCTCGACCGGTTCATGGTGGTCTTCATCAATGATATCCTACTGTACTGTGAATCCAAGGAGGAGTACATGAGACACTTTATGATGGTTTAGGAAATACTCTTTGAGCACCAGAATTATATTAATCTCTCAAAGTGTCATTTTTGGATGCAGGTGGTCCGCTTTTTAGAAAACATTATCTCGGTAGATGGAGTGTTAGTGGTCCTGGCTAAGGTTGAGGTACAGTAAGATTGGGAGACAAACAAGTTAAAGATTAAAGTGTAGAGAATCATTGTGTTGGTAGGATATATTAGGGGATTCATACCAGATTTATCAAGGTTATCAGCACCCATGACGATTTTGACTCAAATGTAGAGACTATATACTTTTACACATATTATTACATTATTTGGAGTATAATTAACCAACAAATACATTCATGTATCATAAAGTCCAATGTATTTTGATGATTATGTACATAATTAAACATAATGAAAATATAATCCAGGAATCATATAATATGAACAAAATATGAGTCAAGGCTATCTTCCAAGACGATATCACATTGTAGAAAAAGTTCCAAAAAGGAATTACGGTCACCCCATGTCCCAAAATGACACCTCATGAGAGTAAACATTATCAAATTCATTGGATAAGTACATAGGTGCACCTATCATAACATGTTCATGCATATAAGTTCCACAAGAAGAATAAAACTTGAGGTATAAATATAAAGGAAACCCAATGAATGAATTTGGTATCATAAACATGTCATAAGACATAACCAAAGGGTGTAACATAAAAGATCTAATGACATAATGTATCATAAATGGACATTAATTAAATAAAATAGTCATATATAATGATAAACAATGTTTAAATGCTGTGAAACCAATTAATAAGAGTGTCAATTAAACTTTATAAGTTAACCACTTTAGTGTGGTTTAGGGGAAAAATTAAAGAGTCTTTAAAATTGAAAGGTTTTAATTTTTTATATAAAACCATAAATGAACCTATATTTTATTTCATGATAAAATGATTGATTTTATAAAAATAATTGTGGATTTAAATAGATTATGGATTTCAATTTAAAATGGATAAGAAATTTGGAGGTTCCCTTTATTCAGGCTTGGTTGTCAGGAGGAATTGAGAATGGAACTTTATAAAACATGTATTTCTACATAAAAAGGAAGAACTAATATGGATACAAGATTTTGGACCATATAAAAAAATTTGAAATAAGTATAAAAAAATAAATAAGAATTACATTTCGGCAAAGAGAGAGAAGTCGTAGCCTGAATGAAAAATGGAGGTTTAGAAAGAAATATTTACCTTATGTCTTAAATGACTTTTTACTTGTACATAATGTCCTGAATAATAAAATTAGAATAATTAATTAATAATTAAAGAACCTATTATAAATTTAATTTATTTATTATAGTTTATTAAGATCATTTTTGGATTTTTTATTTGTTATAATATTCAATTTCATCGTTTAGGAGTGCTCGTTTTCTTAGTCTCCATGATCGGTTCACTTGTATAAGAGTATTGAAGTTCATGTAAAATGGGAATTGATATCCAGAATTGAAGTTATAAATTATTATTTAATATCCAAAATGTTAAATGGTTATATAATTCATTTTTTGTTTTATGGTAGGATGAATCACTAAATAAGATGTTAGTGATAACTGTTTGGATTATTTTGGGCAGTTTTCGCTCACAATGAACTTGTTTTCTTTTATTTTTTATATTATGTGTGTATGTTAGTTTCAAAAATTAAAAATGTTAAAAAATAAATTTTAAAATATATTTAAATCATTATAATTGTTCTAATAACATCATTTGTGTTTGTAAGAAAAATTGAAAATTTTTCTTCCTTGATGGTGATATTTTAACACCTCAGGGACGACGTTTTAATTTTTAGAAAAAGGAAGAGATAAAGAGAATTGATGGTGTATTTTCCACTAAAATAAAAAATGACGTTATATATAAGATATTGGAGCTATAATTCATGTATTGAAATAGTAAGTGATGAGATAATGACAAAAATAATGTAAATTGAAAATAAATTAAAATAAAAAGGAAGAGGGGTTTACCTCATGAATTTCATCTCTTTGAGAACCTCCTTAGGGAAAAGGTTTTGGACTTTTAATGAGACCAGAGGCCCATGGATGTGGCTGAAGGGATTGAGAATAGTATTAAGTATGAATTGGATAATTATCAAATATTTTAAGGTGTGTTTAGAAGTTGTGGTGAGGGGTGGTATTTATAGTGGGGGAGATGAGTGTTTTCTCATTAATTTATCCAATGGTGTATTATTTTCTATAAAGACTATGAATAGTATGATAATTATCCCTAAATATATTAAAATTATGAATTTTGGTTTGATATTATGGGCTTATATAATCCATAAATCACTAATGACTCAATAGTTCAATAATTTGAATAATATCATAAATTATCATATTCCACTATTCACCAAAAAATCAACTATTTTAGAAAAATATCAAAAATTCACCGTGACAATTTTTTGAAATGTAGATTTAAAAAATGAACTCCATTTTATGAAAATAATTTTCTAAATATTAGAAATATAATTTATAATCAAAATCATCATTTACGTAGAAAATACAAATTTTAAAATTATAACTCATTTTATCACCTTTTAAAAAATTAATTAAGGTACTGTAAAATAATATTTTAATCATGAGACAAAAAAAAATATTAACGTATGAATAATTTTTTTAAAAATAATTTTTATTTTAAATTATTAAATTATACATCGAATTTTAATTAAATATTTATGACTTAAATAAATACCAATAGTTTATTTTAAATTTTTATATAATTTATTTACTTATGTCATGAAATAAATACATCATATTTTCATTCATAAGATAACTAAATTTTTTTATACATTTCTAGATGAGTTTACTATTCTATTGGTTGAATTACTGTTCCCTAGGGTCATATTACAATTCCAAAGGTCAAGTTACTATTTCATCATAATATGTTCCTTAGCTTCTACAAATACCACTTATTTCAGTCATTATTCATTTATAATGTTCGTATTGTGTTTTAAATGTGATTTTATATTATTATACTATGTGAAATAATTATAAGAAGGAAATTTACATTGATAAAAATGTGGGTAATTACATCTTTCCCCCTTATTATATTTCACCATCAAATTTTTATTTTACATTCTAAGTTGAAAACAGATGTGGGTACACATCCTTGATCACTTTGAATAGGTACCATGTTTCATATTCATACATATAGTTTTGACATAGTACTTTCACCAGGTGATTTGTCTTGATGTGTAGAAAATTATCTCTACAATCCAAGATATTCACTAGATTCTCCTCTCAAGAGAGATCATTTTCCAACTATGCCACCATTTTATTTAGTACAATTGTGGGTTCCAGTTTGTACTACCTCAAGAGGGATACATGGAATACATCATGTACTTGATAAATTATAGGTGGAAGTGCTAGTCAATAAGCCACAACTCTGAAATGATAAAGGATCTTGAGGGGACCTATATACCTGGGACTCATATTTCTTTTCTTCCCAACCCTCATGATCCTCTTCCATGGAGATATACAGATGAATTCCGCGTCTCCAACCATAATCTCCATGTCCTATAGATGATTGTTTTCATATCTATTCTATCAAATTCGGGAATACTTGATATGATACAGAATGGATTTCACCATTTCTACCATTTATTTAACCGTTTTAGGTTCTATCAGATTACCTTGGTCATCTTCATCCCAACATGATGGTGGTCTGCATCTATTTTCATATAGATATTTATATAGAGCCATTTTGATGCTCGAGAGAAAAATATTATTGTAGGAGAACTTGAACAAAGGTATCTATTATTCCCATACTCTGTTAAGGTCTACAGAACATGCTCTCAACATTTCTTCTAGTGTCTGAATAGTCATTTCAAATTTTTTATTAGTTTGAGGATGATAATTTTTACTAAATATTAACTCCGTGTATAGATCATTTTGGAGACTTCCAAAACAAGGAGTTGAATCTCATATCACAATTGGAAATAATTAATAGGTGTATTTCATGCGGCCTTTCCAATTCTATGATGTACATCTATACAAGTTTCTCTAGTGATAAGTCCTCTAAAATTGTGATAAAGTGAGATGTATTTGTGAGAGGATCCACAAAAACCCATATAGCATTATTTCCTCTGGATGTCTTTAGGAAGTTCAGTGACAAATTCCATGGTGATTTTTTCCCATTTCGATGATGGTATGGGTAATGGTTGCATCATCCCCTTAGACGTTTTTCTTTCATCCTTCACTTATTGACATACTATGAACATTGACGTATATTCAAGAACCTCCTTTGTCATATTTTCCCAACAATAGTGCTCTTGGAGATCTTGATACATATTTGTGGTCCCTGAGTGAATAGAGAAGGTTATGATATGTGCCTCATTAAGAAGCTCTTTATTTATCATTATATGGAATGATACACATAGTTTGGACCCAAATCTCATGAATTCTTCTACATCTATTTGGAACTTTGAAGATTTTTATTTTATCATATCTTCCACCTTCTTCTGGATTTCCCCATCATATCATTGAACGTCCTTTATTTTCTCCTTGAGAGATCATTGAGAAATCATTTGATAAAGGATTGATGATGTTCCTTCCATGATGATTCCAATTTATATCTTTTTATGGTCTAAAAATATTGGATCCTTATCAATTCTCATCATTGATAATGATACAGTATCCTTTCTACTTCGATCATCCTACACATTATTTTACCTCCCACGATGGTGGGGGATTGAGTAGTCATAATCTTTGAAGAGATGTAACCACATTAATTGGTTCATATAAAAATCCCTCCCTGTAAATATATATTTGATTCTCTTATGATCAGTATATATCTTACACTCATCCACATAGAGAAAATACCGCAAGTTTTTCAACACAAAGATCAGAGCCACAAACTCCAAAACATGTGTTGGATATTTTTACTCATGAATTTTCACATTCTATAAGGATTTGGAAATCACTTAATCATTTTTCATCAAGACATGTCTTAATCCCTTCTTTGAAGCCTCATTTTAAACTAAAAACAGTTACCCGGTTGTTTTAAGAGTAATTACTAGTGTGGTGATAAGCTTAGTTTCACCTCTTTGAAGTAGTATTCAGATTAACTTGTCTAGAAAAACATCTCTCCTTTCCAATTCAGTCTGGTTAGTGAGTATGAAAATCACAAGAATTTCCTCAAAAACTGTCGAGACTACTTAGCTAGATAATGAAATATATGGATCTACATTACTTATTTTTTTCGTGGGGGCACTTTGATTGACTTTTTCTTAGAAGGGTAAATAGATATTCCTCTACTGTTAATTATATGTCCCAATAATGATAATTCCTTCATCTAGATCTCAGATTTACCAAAATTTTCATATAGTTTCTCCCTTTACAAAGCCTCTATCATAGTATCTAAATTATCCTCATGTTCCTCCTTGCTCGTGTATTATATCATAATATCATCAATAAAGACTACCAAAAATATTTTAAGGTAATTTCTAAAGAATTTATCCATTAAGTACATTAATATTGATGGGGCATTAGTGAGTCTGAAGGGCATCACTATGAACTCATAGTTTCCATACCTCATTCGAAACTCAATATTTAGAATATCTTCCTTATTTACATTTAATTGGTGATATTCTGGCTGAATTTCCACCTTAAGGAAATAATTGGACCCTTGTAGCTGATCGAACACGTCATTTATCCATGGCATGGGATAGATGTTCTTTATCGTCATTTTATTGAGATTGTTTGAATCAATGTAAAGGTGCATTGATCCATCCTTCTTCTTGAAGAAGACGACCGGAACACCACATGGTGAAGCAATAAGGCGTATAAAACCCTTGTACGGATTCTCCTATAACTTCTTCTTTAGTTCCTCTAGATCAATGGTGAAAATTCTATAAGGTGTATTTTATATATTCGGAGATATAGGAATAATTTTAATTTATAACTCAACCTATCGGTCAGGAGGAAGACTAAGTAGTTCATCAGGGAATAAATCAAGGTAATCTCTCATTATGTGCATGTCTATGAGCATGATTCTCTCTTCTGTCTCAATTATTTTAGCTATATATGCTTTCTCATATGGAAACAATATCCACAATTTATATGATGATTTAAAATGAGATTCATCTTCCTCCTTACACTTCTATAGAATTGTACAACGCCTCGGGATGTGAAGAGTGATCTACCTTTTCAGACAGTCAAAGTTAGATCTATATAAATATAGCCAAAACATGAAAATATAACATCAAACACCACCAAATGAAGTAATACTATATTTTTTGGTAGGATCAATCCATAAACATTAACTAAAGAGGAGTTATATACATTGGATAGAATAATTTCCCTATTTTCTATTTTCATAGTTAATATAACCTCCATATTTTTATGGGGTTTTTAATAGTTCTAACTTATATGATATGAAATAATGAATAGAAATAGAATCAAATAGGATGTTTTTTGTTCTCGAATTAATAACTAGCATACCTATCACCACATCATTGTGGGGTTCCACCTCAATGGTAGTGATAGCATATTCCCTTCATTATTTCCACGGAGATTGTTGTTGTTGATTGCCTCCAACATATTCCCTTCCTTATTTCCATGGAGTCTGTTGTTGTTCATTGCCTCTAAAACCCCTTTTTGGGTAATGGCTTGTCTAATTCACATGTTTCATGTAGTTGAAACATTACACAACTAGTTGAGTGTTGATATGAACCTTACTTTCTTCTTATTAATTAGTGGAATTATTCATATCCCTTCATTAGTTATTATCCATATTCCCCTCTCTTCAAAATTTTAAGAATATCTTGGATCCCTTTAAGTATTTATAGGATGCTTCTTTCATAATTTTGACATGTGGGATGTTGGGTCATTTTCTATCATGGGATTTATTTTTTGATCCACCCATACTAAACTCTATTTTCCTCTTTTTGTCACCAACCCACGAGAAACTAAGTGTCTCCAATATCTATTCCAACATTAAGGAAATAATAGAAAATATCATCATATCTTTAAAAGTATTGAATCAAAAACTATTTTCATATACACTACATTAGTCCTCAAAATAATTGATCCACATTTGATTTGGTGTTCAATGAAAAATTCGTAGATGTATCTTTAAAGCCTCTCGAATTTTTACTCATACACCATGATAAAATCTTCTTCCTTTTGCTTCAGTCAACGAAACTCCCTTGTCATCTTAAGATAGAGGTTCAGGGAAAATATTTATTCCAAAATATTATCTTGAAATATTCCCATTCCATGGAATCAATTTCCTCTATGGACTTGGTGTTCTTGATTAGTGTCCACCACTAATCAGATTCCCTATTAAAGCGATAGACCACACGCAAAAATTTCTCTTCTTCTCAGCACTGAAGGATATACATTATATTCTCGATGGAGTTAATCTACTATTTTTTGGGGAGGGTATCCAAATATAAACTAAAAAATGGAGGCCTTTGTTGCATAAATTATTCAATGGAAAATTATATTTATTAGGATAATGAGAGAGTTCCATGCGATTGAAGTTATTATTCATAAACATAGCCAATTGATCAAGTAATTTCATTATGTTTTGAGCACCTGTTCCCATCATATTTTTTATATCATGAGGTAAATCATCACATTTCTTATCACATTTATTATTGTAATGGGTTATTTTATTTCTATTTATTAACTAAGAAAAATAAATTACAATTAGGTGTCTTTAATACTTAGAAAATAAGAATATAAAAATATATATTGAAAATAGAGTGATAAAATTGTAAATGAAAAGTTTATCCAAACTTGTGATAACCTAAATTTCAATCTAGGTTATCCATAGAGACAATAAAATTTTCCCAAGGGTTTTTATTATATTTCTCTATTCCTAATTTCCAAAAATAACAAGACCTTTATTTGATACTAAATATAGAAACATATCCTTATAAACATATTATTACAATATTTTGAGCATAATTAACCAAAAATACTACCAAGGATCATAAAGATTAGTGTATTAAAAAGATTTGGTACCTAATAAAACATCACGAAACCAAAATAAAAACATATTTTTTTATCTTTATAATGAGCTTCTAACACCCTTTGATCCTTTATATCTACATAGGACAACCTAGAGAATACATGAGAAAAATGGATGAGTTAAAAATTCCATTTAGGTAATAACCATAAGAACACACATAGCACAAGTGTTAGAAGACATAACATGTTAACATAAAAGCTATGGAAAAGGAATAAAAAAAAGGAAGTATGACATGTATAACATGGGAAAATATAATAGTGGAATCATATAACATGACAAAAACATGATTCAAGACTAACTGCCAAGACTCTCACACTTGGTGGGCAATGTCCCATAATGTAATCAGGTCCACTCCCTATCCCAAATGACGTCTCATGAGACTAAACATTACCAAATTTATTTGAGTTAAATCTGGTTTCACCCATAATAATATGTTCCTGAATATTTTTTCCACAATAAGAATCAAACATGGGGTATATTCCTAAATATTATCTAAGGAAAGAATTGGGTATCATAAACACGTCATAAGGCATAAGAAAAGGGTGTATCAAATAAAGAGTTCATGAAAGAAACGATCATAAATTTAAATTAATTAAATAAAATAGGCATTGATAATGATATATTATATCTAAATGGTGTGAAAAAATTTTAAATGATGACTTAAGAAACTTTATAAGTGATCCACTTTGGTGTGGTTCAATGGAAAATGTTAAGGAGACTTTAAAACGGAAAGGTAATAATTATTTTAATAAAACCAAAAAATAACCAAGATATTATTTAATGATAAAATGAATGATTCCGTAAAAATTAGGGTTTCTTTAAACATATTATGGAGTTCACATGAATGTGTTTAAGAGAATGGGAAGTTCCCTTTATTCAAGCTTGCTTACCGGGGAGAATTGAGAATGGAACTTATAAAACATGTATTTCCCTATAAAAGAAAGAATAACTATTATGAATACAAGATTTTGGAACATATACATATAATTTATAATACTCTTATAAAAATAAATAAAAATTTCATTTTTTTGAAGAGGGATAAAGTGTAACTGAAGAAAAAATAGAGGTTCGGAAAGAATCTCTTACTTTATGTATGAAGCGGCTTTGTACTTGTACTTAATGTCTAGAATAATTTAATTATATTCATTAATTAATAATTACATAACCTATTCCACATGTACTTGATTTATTAATGTTTATTAATTTCATTTATGGCCTTTTTATGGGATATAGTTTTCAATTTCATTATTTAGAGATGTTTGTTTTCTTGGTTTTCACAATCGGTTCTCTTTTATAAGAGAATAGAAGTTCATATAAAATCAAAGTAGATATCTAGAATTGAATTTTTATGATATTAATGAACATAAATAAGATTAAATGGTTGTATAATTAATTTGGTTATTTTTTTATGATGAATAATTAGATTAGATGTTGGTGATAATCATTTGAATTATTTTGGGTTCTTTTCACTCACAATGAACTTGTTTTCTTTTATTATTTAATATTATGTGTATATGTAGTTAAAATAACATAAAAAGGTTATAAAATTTATTTTAAATTTTTTTCAACCATTATAGTGGTTATAAGACCATCATTCAAGTAGGCATGGGGAAATTAAAATTTTTCTTCCTTGAAGGTGATAAATTTACACCTCACAAACAACGTTTTCATTTTTAGAAGAAAATTAAGAGGAGAAGATAATGGATGGTGGATTTTCTATTAAAAAAAACAAAATAGTATATATAGTAGGTGAGGGGAAGATTATAATAGAAATGAAATCGAAAAGAAATTAAAAGAAAAATAAAGAGGGTTTTACCTCTTGAATTTCTCCTTCTTGAGAATCTCATTTGACTAATGGTTCTGCTATTTTAATGGGAAAAAGGCTCCTAGAAATAGGGGAGTGTGTTGGGAAGAGTATTGGGTAGAACCTAAACAAGGATCAATGACTGGAATGTGTGAGGAGAAGAGGTGGTGAGGGTTGGTGTGTATAGTGGAGAAGAGCGGTGCTTTCTCATTATTTTATTCATTGGTTTTTTATTTTTGAAGAACCTTATGAATAGTTTGACCATTATCATTAAAAATATTAAAATAATGAATTATGGTTTAATATTATTGTATTAAATTATCTATAAATAAATTATGACTCAATAATTAAAGTATTTGGATAATATCATAAAATATTACATATCACTATTCACAGTAAAGTAAACTATTTAAGAAAAATCTAAAAAAATCACCTGAACCATTTATAAACATGAATAATTCAAAATATACTACATTTTATAAAAAGAATTTTCTAAAGATGAAAATTTTAATTTCTAATTGAAAGCATCATTTACTTAGAAAATACCAATTTTAAAATTAAAACTGATTTTATAACACATTGAAAATTAATTAAGGTCCCATAAAGTTATCTTATAATCATACAACAAAAATAATAATTTTTTAATAATTTTTTTAAAATATATTTTCTTTAAATTATTAAATCAATCATAAAATTGTAATTAAAAATTTATGACACAAATATTCCGACCCCTAATTTTTTATTTTCAAAACATTTATTTACTTATTCCAGGAAATAAATATATCATAATTTCATTAAAAAGATCCCTAAATTTAATTTATACATTAATAGGTGCGCTTACTATTCAATTGGTCGAATTACTATTCTTAAGGGTCATATTATTATTCCAAAGCTCAAGTTACTATTTCATCAGTATAGGTTCATTAAATTCTAGAAATACCTCATATTTTATTCATTATTCATTTATAGAGTTTTATTATCTTCTTAATGTTATTTTATGATATTATAATATATGATGTAACGATAATAATGGAATTTCCATTGATATTTTTTTTTCATTCCATAAAATTGGGAAGCCTTTCGAGTGTATGGAGAGGTTCTAGCAGGATTTTCAAAAGTAGATTTAGATTTTGAAAACCACTGTTATCTTCACATTTTCAGATGTGGGTGTCAACTATGTAGTGTTATAAATTGCATCAGGAATTGATCTTTGTTGTGTTATGATGCAGAGGGAGGTAGTTATTTCCCATGGTTCATGTCAGTTGACACCACATGAGGGGAACTATGTGACCCATGATCTTGAGTTATCAGTGATAGTCTTCACACTAAAGAAGTGGTGACATAGCCTGCTAGGTGAGTTGTTTATTTTCTTTTACAATCACAAAAGTCTCCAGTATGTCACCCCTCATAAGGATCTTAACTTCAGACAAAGGAGATCATTATAGTTCCTCTAGCATTATGACATTGAAATTATCTATACTCCTGATAATGGGACATGGTAGAATATGCTATCAGCATGGTATCTTATTCATAGTTATTGACAGAGACATCATAGAAATTGTACTTATAGTAGTTATCCTTTGTGGATGAAGTTGTAGGAGATTACCTCCAGTATATGGTTGTTTTCCCTCTTCTATTATAGTAATTTAGAGAGGCATGTCTAGGGTATATCAAATATTAGAACCTACATACTTAGATATCCACTGGATATGAAACTAAGAAAAAATGCTCATATAGCGGCAGTTTTTTTACCTGGTGGAAGTTTAAACCGCCACTAGTTGGTCCTTCGACGGTTTCAGAAAACCACTAATAAAATTGGTGTCAGCAATCAACACACCGAAGTTCCATCCATTTAGCTGTGGTTTCTATAATGTTTTGAAGAATGTTAATTATTTGTTAATTTTTTAATTTTACTATCGGTTTTTTCATTAAAAATTTAACTTCAATCTAGTTTTGGTTAAAACCACCACTAAAGTATGAACCTTTTCCAAAAAACACCACTAATATAGATTAAACAGATTCTAAGTCAAATTTCTTCATATTTAGTGGTTTTTTAACTACCACCCAAAAAACACTATCATATTTCTATGGTTTAAACCACCGCAAAAAATATATATCTAGTGGTAGTTTAAACTGCTGTTATATCATAAATGACAAAAAAACAAGCTGCTAGTTTTGCATCCCCAGAACCTATAGCTAGAATAGCACAACAATGACACTGAATGGAATCATGGTGTTACTGAAATAATAAATATAGAACTAAGGGGAGTGGAAATAACAAATTTATGAAAAAAATTCAAATGACTGGAATCTTGGTGTTATTGAAATAATAATGACATGAAGTTTTAGAATAGAACACATTTTTTAGGATCATGGGGAAATCCCCTTAACAATTACCCCTTAAAACTTAGTGAACTATCATAATTTCAGTATAAATAAGGATGTTCATGATGTAATGACTACCACTATTCCACCACAATCGAATTCCAAGAATCATTTTTCAGATCATGATTATCTACCTTATTCCTGATCCACCCCACACAACAACCGCCACTTAACCCCAAGGGTTCATGACATTTCACTAAAGACCAACAAAATACAACATATGAATCGTGATGTAAGGAGCATGGTCATGATGCAACAGACTGCATATTCCCAAACCTAAGGGAACTCAACAATCCTATCTTAACCTCCATTCCATAATTTAACTCCTCATGCCAAAAATAATTTACCACTAGATAAACAGAACAACATCGAAACCCATAGACATAATACTCACAAAACATCATATCATTATATGTCATTTCATTATTGTCCAGGGATAAAAAAAACTCGATCATAACATAAATAAATTAGTTATAATGTATCCATAATTATTAAGAAATACTTTTAAAATATAATATTCTATTTTGAGTTTACTGGTTTGTTAATTAACACACATTAAACAGAAATTATAAATCAAAATAAGTAATTTTCTTTAAATAAAATAAATCATAATATTAATTAAAGAATTATTAATAATATAAGTTTAATATAACATAAATAAATTAGTTATAATGTATCCATAATTATCAAGAAAATATTATAATAAATAATACACTATAAATATATTTGTTACCATAACAAACACACTAAAAACAAAATTTAAAATTTAATAAGTTTCACTCAAAATCCGGGGATGATCGCCTTGATGGGAGGTTCAAACATTCCGATCGGTTTCTAATGGGTTTGTTCGTAGAACCAGAAACATCCAATGATTCCACATCCTTTCAGACCTACTTTCCAAAGGTAGGTGCTCATTAGTTTGTGGACTGATGAGGCTTAGGAATTTGCATTGGCCGAGAGGATGGGAGGTCGGACTCATCGCACCATTTTTAGGGGAATTATTGTCTATTCTGGGACTCTCTTTATAGATTTAAGTTATGTTCGTGAATCCTTATTACATTACCAAGTATAAAATGAGCTTTCCTTCATATCTGACAATCAATGATTAAATATGTAAGAAATTTAGAGAATATTTTCTATGTATTCAAGGTTCTTCATCGATAGAGAGTCATCTGTATTTATTAGAGATTCTTGGTCAATGGTACCCTTCGACACATTTATACAGAAGTATCTTGGTCATTATGATGACCATGCTAGTTTTAAAGCCACTAAGTGGGGCACTTGTAGTTTATTTTCATTCAGAAGGACATGGATTATTTTAGAGTTGGGATCAACCCCGTAGATGGGATACCTACGTATCCTTTGTTTAGAAAAGGAATCAGAACCCACGTAGTTCGAGTAAGGGAATATGATGTTTATGATTGATGGCTCAAAGAAGGATGTCACAATTACTTTTACACTCTAAACTCATGTGAGTCATGCTCGGTGTGAGAAACAAGAGGTATTGGTAAAATTTAGACAATTGTGCCATGAAATATGCAATCATAATAAATAATGTGGGGATTATGTATGTATGACTGCCTAGATAAATGAAGGTTAGGATTTACTTTAGGGAAGAAATCTAGGAACAGGGTCCATAAAGGTATATGTGCTTCATGGAGATTTTGAATACTCTAACTTGGGGATTACTATTGAAAAGGAGGCACAAATTAAGAGAAGACTTATGATTGGGTTTTACTCCTTTAAAGTAATCCCAGATCAAAGGTAAATTATGACTGGTTAAGAGAAATTAAGATTGCAGCTTATTCTTGAAAAGGATGCCCAGGTTAAGATATTTGAAAAATTAAGGGACTTGGGGTTTACTCTTGAAGAGGATTCCCATATTTGAAACTGGGGATTACTCCTGAAAAGGAGGCCCATGTTAAAGGAATTAAGGTTTGGGACTTACTCCTGAGGAGGATGCCCAAATTAGGGGACTGGGGCTTACTCCTAAGAAGGATGCCCAGATTTGGGAGCTTTTAAGAATTGGGGCTTACTCATAAGATGGATGCCCAGATTTGGGAACTTTTAAGGATTGGGGCTTACTCCTAAGGAGGATGCCCAAATTAGAGGACTTATGACTGGGGATTATTCCTGAAAAGGAGCCCAGGTTAAGGATTCTCTCATCTTAAAGGATGAGGTTGAATGAATGAAATCTCAATCTTTAGTGACATAAAGATGTGTAAATCATTAGGTTTTGAGAGATATTCCACAAAATTCGTTTCAGATAAGGAATTCAAATCAAGAAATCTTTCCATAAATGGATTTGAAGAGTGTCTTGAAGACTTAATATTAAATATGAAAGGTGGAATGGCTTAAGAGGGGTGAAATGGGCAAGAAGGGCACCCAAAAAGGCAGGGGCTCGCAAGTCCTGGCAGGCGCACAGGTACTACTTGGGCGCACAAGTCCTGGTCGCGCAGGTATGCCTACGCGACACATGGTGTACTTGAGCGACAGTTAACCAGTAGGGTAATACTTGATAGACTCTTCATTAAAGCCTTTATAATCCTCTTGAGGTTCTTCCATAAGAAGGGTGCGCAATATATATTGAAGGAGTAAGGCGGCACGCAAGTGTGGCCCTTTTCCCTTAAGGGATGGCCACTCAGGCGCGCAAGTGTTGATGAGTTTCAACACTTAGGCCTTCCTCCCCCTCTTTAGATCTTCCATTCTAGGTAAGAAATTACCTTAGAAGTGTTTCGGAAGCTTTGAGAAGAGAATAGGGAGCCGGGGGATTAAATCTCAGTTTCTGGAAAAGAATCCTCCCTGAATGGGGGGCCCACAGGGTATATTTATAGGCAGGATAAGATACTGGGTGGTTATCACTTAGGTCGAGCAAGTGGACTTGCGCGACTATGAGGAAACTTGCGCGACTTATGGGCAATCTTCTCATTGTTCATCCCTTTTTCGATTTTTGATATTTTCTTCAAAGGATTAATCAATTTGTGCTAAGTCATTTCCCTTTTTCAATTTTTAGATTTTGTGAAGAAAGGAGCGTCAACAAAAGTCCCCCCTCAGAGTTGGATCTGAAAGAAATGAGGATTTGACTCTGAGTAAATCGAAGACATCCAAAGGAAAGGTGGCGCGCAAGTCTTGATGGTGCAGAGGGCGGCGCGCAAGTGCGTATTGCGCAGCTCCTGGGTGCACTGGGTGTAGTAGTGTAGATACAGCCCTTGATCGCGCATGGTACGGTGCGCAGGGTCTCTGCCACGTCTATAAATAGAGGGCCTCACTTCCGTACAAGCATATGGATTTGCGGATTTCAAACCTTCGAGCTCTCGCCGCGCAGGTCACCTTAGCCGCGCAGGTTGCTCTGTTTTCTGATGTTTCTTTGTTGTTGCACTGCTGTATATGTATTTGTACATGCACGGTTTATACTTGCACGTCAAAATATAGCGCGGCACACGAACACTTGTGCGTCATGTTTAGACTTGCGCGCCTAAATGCCTTAGCCATTTTTTCCAAATTCTTTTCAATAATTTTATGAAAAATAAACCCATTTAAGAGTTAGTTTATTCAACTTTTGTGCAGATTCAATGGCTCCCAAGGGAATTAAAATGGTTGATGAACTGGCTAGAAAGCGATTTGATGACATGATGAACATCATTGGCCAGGATTATTATGATATCTGCGACAGCACTCTCCCAGATTTGGCTAAGTACTTGAAGAAATATCATCTTAATTTCCCACAGAGCATCTACCTGCCTCTATAGGGTCATGGTCATCTGCAAGGAATCAATGTTCCAGATGCAAAGAACTATACACCTGAAATGCGGCTTCACTGCTACTCCTTCATTTTGGTTATGTTGTGCATTAAGAGCAACAACAATGGTGTGAACTTTCAAATTCTTCCTCCATGTCGTTTCCTTGCATATATGAAAATGGAAAAACCCATGGGCTGAAATGTTTTCCACTACCGGTTGGTGGAGAGAAGAAAAACATGGTATTAGAGCAATATCTGAAAAGAGTACTCTCTCCAAATGGCTCTTTACTTCCAATGCTCCATTCTCAAATCCATGTATCCATCTTTCAAGTCTCATGGACAGAAACAGAGTCACTGTTTGATCAGCAGAAAAATTTTCTCAAACCGCACTCAAGAACATCCTTTTACAATTGTTCCAAGAAGAGCTGGTATCACTGCATCTCTTATTGAATCCAATTGAATGTATGAATTCCAGTTGGTTGCTGATGAAGCTCGAGATGTGGTTCATCAATTGAAGACTTATGTTGAAAGCCTCTTGTAATTCTTGAAAAAGAGAAGAGACTCCAGTCTGTGGATGTCCTTCTAACTCTAGTGCATCAATGAAAAACACTTTCACCTTCACTCATTTGTACCTGCATTCTCTTTTGCTACATGCTTTAGATTTTACCTAAGACAATGGGCCTAGTACGCATAGTTTTATTTTTACTAGGATTAATGTAAATAACCCTACAATCTTCGAACCTTTTAATTTCTCAATGTTACCTAAATCATACAAAAAATGTATGTTTAGTGAGATGGGAACTTGAATTTTATTCAGAGTTCCCTTGTCTTTTGTGGGCATTTTAAAGTCATGCACGTCGGACATAAAAAATGCTAATGTTTAAGGTCAAAATAGCTTTGACCGAAATGGATTAGAATTGACTCAATTCCTTGAAAATTCATCTGAAAACATATTACCATACTCAAGTATGTGGTAAAATATGTAAGTTATGACTTAATAATATTTGAATCTGAGGAATTGTATGAAAAAGAGCTAAAAGGCATTAGAAGAAATAGTTTCCAAGAATAAAGTTACCATTATTTAGTTAACCCGTTAGGGGGTTGAATTATGCAGGGCCACCTAAGGGCATTGGCTGCATAGTTAAATAAAATAGTATCTTTTGGCTAACAAGTCTATTATATAGACTGTTTATCCAAGGCGGGCACGTGCTGCATAGTCAGGCAAAAGAACTCTCAGAAATTTACTTTCCTAGTGCTAAAAGCCAGTGAAAGTTTATGGAGATTCAAATCTTCCAAAGTATAGAGTTTACTGTATGGAAAGAGGTACTTGAATATGGAGAAAGTATTTCCAGACAAAATTATCGAAGAACTGGATGAATAACACTCCTACGAAGGTCTAACCCAAACGTAGGGAAGGAGAATATAAACCATATTCTTGAATACTTTCAGATCATGAAAAAAGGATATGGGACAAATATGTTAAGGATGGCTATTTTTGCGGATCCCTACATACTGTCATTTAAGACAAATAAGAACAAAAGAGGTATTCTTCCCAATAATGAAGTTACCACTATCCGACAAACCCGTTAGGGGGTTGAATTATGCAGGGCCTCCTAAGGGCATTGGCTGCATAGTCAAATAATATTATCTTTTGGCTAACAAGTCTGTTATGTAGACTGTTTATACAAGGCCACCTATGGGCACGTGCTGCATAGTCAGACAAAAGAACTCTCAGAAGTTTTACATTTTTGTGACTAGAAGTCATGAAAAGGGTTATGATGAAATGAAAATATTTAAGGATAGGATTATGACACATAAATATGGGTATTGTTCAATGTATACA
Organism: Viscum album; assembly: GCA_963277665.1. Taxonomy (NCBI): domain Eukaryota; kingdom Viridiplantae; phylum Streptophyta; class Magnoliopsida; order Santalales; family Viscaceae; genus Viscum; species Viscum album. The sequence goes on along the minus strand of OY728135.1, from coordinate 769,784,996 downwards.
GAGATACATAGATCAATGCTAACCATAATCATGTTGTGGCTAGGTCCTAAATTGAAATGTTGGACATCACTACGTATCCCATAAGGATGAGAATCAAGCCATACGTAGTTCTTAAACTACATTTTAACATCATGTGGGATAAAAGGATTAGAGATCTTACATTAGGGTCATAGATCTTGGACCATTGTATGAAATACATAGTGTGTGTTTTCATAGAGACTTTTTAACCAAGGGACTGAAAAATGGAATTTGGGGTTAGTCCCAAAGACTTGGACTGGATTCGAGGGACACTCGAACGTTCCTATGTATCCCATAAGGATGGGAATCAAGCCCACGTAGTTCTAGAAATACCCTCTGTACAAATTTTGTTCGTACATGTGAAGGGTGAAAGGGGACTTTAGTGTAATGATGGTTTAACCCAAGATAAAAGGTTCGTTCATTGCCATGTATGCTCGTAGTCTTTGAAATGAAACATGATTAAAAAATCAATGAAAATAATGGTTCCCTCTCAGGTGAGGGTATCAAAGAAATTTGTAGATTATTGTCATACTGGACAAAAGTGTTTTATAGTTTAACGTCGTATAACATGGAAGATAGTGAACCAATGTAATGATATTGATTCTAAGAGCGGTTTCATGAATTATCATTGTATGAGATGGAGATGAACCAACGTGAAGAGTTGGTTTTAGGCTTGAACCTCGGGAGGTTGCCTACATACCCAGCCTAGAAGGCAAGGATCAAATTCCGTGTAGTTCAATTAAAGAATTAATTAATGATCAAGTTGTTCTTGGGGACAATGACCTAAAAAAATTAGGACTTACACATGGTTAGCGGCCCAGAGAGAGTGTTATGGTTGAGGTTTTCTCTAAGATCACGTGAGTCATACTCGGTGTGAGAAACAAGAAGTAACAACAACCTTAATGATGCATAGTTTGATGTCATGTAGGACATATAAAGGGACTATGATGTTTAAATATTTGCAGTTAGGACTATTGGTGCTACACAGTTTAGTGTCATGTAGCAGGGACAAAATATAGTTTAATGTCATGTAGGATGTATCATGGACTTTCTGTATAGTTTAGCATCATGTAGTTAGGATGATGGGGACAATAGAGTTTAACATCATGTTGGACGAAAGGGGGGGGACTGTGCAGTTTAATGTCATGCAGTGAAGACAAAAGAGTGCACCATTTTAACATCATGTTGGACGCATTGGGGATTTTTTTCCACAGTTTAACGTCTTACTGGACGAAATTGTGAATAGTTTAAGGTCATATGCATGGACCGTGGATGGTGCAGTTTAATGTCATTCTAGAAAAAAAGTGTAGTTTAAGGTCATAGATGACCTTTGATGATTATGTAGTTTAACGTCTTTCCAAATGTAAGGGACTTTTATACAGTTTAGCGTCATGCAGTTAGGACGTCACAGTTTAATGTCTTGCTGGACGTAAGGGATTTTTATACAGTTTAGCGTCATGTACTTAGGACATCATAGTTTGACATCCTGTTAGACGTAAGGGACTTGGAAATAGTTTAGGGTCATATGCATGGACCGTTGATGATGCAGTTTATGGTCATACAGGACCTAGTTGCAGTTTAAGGTCATACTGGACCATTTAGGGAACTTTTTCACAGTTTAACGTCGTGTGGGATGAAAGTAAAAATAGTTTAAGGTCATATGTATGGACCGTTGCTGTATAGTTCAACATCATATAGCAAGGACAAAAAAAGTTTTTTCATAGTTTAACGTCGTGTGGGACGAATGTACAAATAGTTTAAGGTCATATGTATGGACCGTTTCTGTATAGTTTAACGTCATATAGCAAGGGCGAAAAAAAGGTACTTTACAGTTTATACAAAATACTTCTTCAAAAATTTGTCATTGGTTGGAGTAGTGATGAGTTCTCCATCCATTGAGATTAATGAATAAGCTCCATTGGAGTAGAACCTATGTATTGAATAAGGTCCTTCCCATTTTGGCCCAAGCTTGGGAGGTTTCTTTCCTGGTATCATTGGAGTTCTGAGAACTAATACCAATTCTCCCTGAGGGAATGAACGAAGACGAAATTTTTTGTTAAAATCTCGTGCTATTCGATTCTGATAGACTTACAAGTGGTGCAAAGTGCACAATCTTTTCTCATCTAACCGTTCCAATTCATTCAATCTCTTTTGAGATTTTTCATCTGTAGATGATTGATCACAAATGGTAACTCTGAACGAGGGTAGTTGAACTTCAATGGGAAAGATGGCTTCCGTTCCATAAACCAATGAATATGGAGTTGACCGAGTAGCAGTTCAGGTGGTAGTCCGATAAGCCCATAAATCATGAAAGAGTTTATCAGGCCATGACCTATTATCTTTATCCAACATCTTTTACAATATATTTGAATGAGTCTTGTTAAAGGCTTCTATCTGGCCATTGGCCACTGCATGATACCGAGATGAATGGTTGGATTTGATGTTTTATTCTTGATACAACTTCTTCATCTCAGATGAACAGAAATTGGTGCCATTTTCCATCAATATGGTATGAGGGACACCAAATTTGGTAATGATGTTAGACTTGATGAAGCTAGCAATGCATTCAGAACTGAATTCCTTGAGAGGTATTTCCTCTCCCCATTTGGAAAAGAAGTCAGTAGTAGTAAGAATGTACTTAAACTGCTTGGCCATAGCCGAAGGGTAAGGTCACACCACATCCATTCCCCATGTGGCAAATGGACATGACTATTTAGCTATATGAAGCAACTCTGGAGACTGATGAATGAAGTTTGCAGGTACTTGGCATGAATGAAACTTCTTTGTGAAATCGACACAATCTCGTATCATTGAAGGCCAATAGTATCCAAGCCTTTGAATCTGATCAGACAGTCTATGTCCAGACTGGTGGGCACCACAGACTCCTGCATGCACTTCTTTCATGACAGCAATTGTCTCTTCACCATCAATGCATCTGAAGAGAACTCCATCAAAATCATGTTTGTAGAGAATTTTCTCTAGGTGATCTGGGCTATCATAAAGAGTAAAATTAACCATAGATCACCAGATTTGTTCGTTCTCAGCTCTATCAGGTGGAAGTCTACCATTTTGAAGGTATTCCCTGATAGGTGACATCTATCCTGTAGTATGACCATACGATTCAGGAATGGGACAAATTTCATTAATTTCCTCTGTTCTTATTCAAACATAAGGTGAAATTGCACGAAGGTGGGTAATACTAATGGTTGTCTCATCCCGATTTGGATCTGCCAGAGCTGAGGCTATATTAGCCAATGCATTAGCTTGAGAATTTTGTGATCTTGGGACATAAGAAAATTTCGGTTCCAAAGGGAATTCCGCCATTAACTCTCTAATGTAATCATACAAAGGGATTAGTTCTCCTTTTCTGATGGCATAATCCCCATTGACTTGTTTGATTACCCGGTCTGAATCACCTTTTACATTTAAGTGATTCACATGTGCTTGAAGTGCTAATTCCAAACCTATGATGAGAGCTTGGTATTCTGCTTAATTATTGGTATCACCTTCCCACAATAAGAAGGAATAAGGTAACACAACCTTTTCTGGATAAATGAGCACAATTCCTAACCCAACTTTGTTGAATTTATGATTTTCCATTTTCCTCCCTGTTGGACTTCTGGAAGCACCATCAAAATACATTTCCCATGCCTGAGGACTTTCTTGAATAGAGAAGACTTCTTCATCGGGGATTTCAATATCTAAAGATGTGTCTTCCACTGAAGGGTGTTCAGCTAGGAAATCAGCCAGAGCTTGGCCCTTTATCGCCTTTTGAGACACATACTGAATGTCTAATTGCTGTAAAATAACTTCCCACCTTTCTAGACGTTCTGTAAGCATTGGACGACTTAGGATAAATTTGAGTGGGTTATTGCGAGATACCAATTGGACCTCGTGATGTTACAGGTAGTGTCTCAACTTCTGAACTGCAAAGATTAATGCCAGGCAGCACTTCTCAATACTTGAATACCTGGTTTCTGCTTCAAGCATGGTTCGACTGAGATAGTAGAGACTGTTTTCATTCCCAAAATCATTCTTTTGAGCAAGAAAGGCACTCAATGATCGCTCTAGAGCTGTCACATAGAGGATAAGTGGTCTTCCTTCAATAGGTGGCATGAGTACCGGTGGACTCAAGAGGTATTTCTGGAGAATATCAAATACTTCTTGAAATTCTTCAGTCCACTGGTAAGTGACTCCCTTCTTCATCAATTTGGTGAAGGGTAACATTTTTCCTGCTAAATTGGCGATGAAACGCCGAATATAGGATAATTTTACTTGAAGTCCTCTTAATTCTTTCAAATTTTGAGGAGGTGACATACCAAGGATTGACTTTGTCTTCCCAGGATCGACTCCAATACCACGATGACGTACAACAAAGCTGAGAAATTTTCCTGAGGTTACCCCAAAAGCACATTTTAAGGGGTTCATCTTCAAATTATGTTGTCGAATCTTGCAGAATATGACATCCAAATCAGCCAAGTGATTAGAAAGTTGTTTGGATTTAACTACCAAATCATCTACATAGCATTCAACAAACCTCCCTAAGAAGAGTTTGAAGATACGATGCATGGCATGCTAATAAGTTTCACCTGCATTCTTTAAGCCAAAGGGAATTACCCGGTAGCAAAACACACCCTGAGGGACTATGAAGGCTATATATTCCTCGTCTTCTGGGGCCATTCGGATCTGATTATATCCAGAATATCCATCCATGAAGGAAAGTGCTTCATAGCCTGTTATTTCATCAATTAGAAGTTCTGTAATCGGAACTGGGAAATCATCCTTAGGACAATGCCAATTAAGATCTCTGAAATCGATGCAAACTCTAATTTTTCCATTCTTTTTCTTTATAGGGACAATATTAGCCAACCATTTGGGATATTGAACTTCTATGACGAAGTTAGATTTGATATGATTATCCACTTCAGCTTCAATTTTTGAAGCATAAGTTGGGTGTGTTCTTCTCACGGCTTGCTTAAATCCTCGATGTTCTTCTGGTAAACCCAAATGATGAGTAGCAACATCAGGATCAAGCTCGGGCATTTCTATATAGTTTCAGGCAAATATATCTTTATTTTTCTTTAGAAAAGAAATATACATCTCTTGCTCTTCAAGATTCATGGCCGCACTGATTAAAGTGGGGCGTGGATCTCCTTTTGTACCCAGATTTATTTCTCTGAGTTCATCCACAGTGGTAGAGATACCGTCTTCAAATGCTAGAGGAGCATCTCTGAGATCTTCCTCTTCTTCTTCTTCATGTGTTATTTCTTCCGTTTCTACTTGCATAGTAGATGATAAAGTAGAGTTTTCATGATCTGAAGAGATGTCAAAATTTGCATATTTTGAAGAAGAAGCTTCCATTTCCATCCCGATTGATGATGAAGGGTATTCTTTGGGTAATAAAAAGGAGATTATGGATTGAGAATCGACATCATTGTTCACCTCCGATGTTGTTATAACTTCTTCTGGCCAAATTGGCGAAGCATAGACTTGTTGGATTTCAGCAGATGAAATGAAGACGTCACCATTTTTTCTTTCATCACTGCTTGGTAGATTACCAATTTCTCCCATGTTGTCTAGCTCGATTGTCGTAATTGAAATTATGGATATTTCGATAAAAGTATTTTGATTTGGGTCTATCTTGTCAATTTGACTGATAGGCAACACATAATCTGTACTCACATGTGTAAATGGATTTACTGGAATTTTTTCCAAACCATATGGAGAATTAACTTTGGTAATCTACTTTCTTATGGATTTCTCCCTTTGCTTCATGTGATAGAATTCCGCCTCAATGTATTGAGACTCACATGTCTTGAACGGGGCCTTATCACCATACAATGTCCCAACTTGACAATCGAAAAAATATTTGAGACATTGATGGAATGATGAAGGGATAGCCGCATGTTGATGTATCCAGGGTCTTCCAAGCAAAATGTTGAAGGCTGAGTCTTGATCAATAACCATGAAATCTGAATTGGATACAAGATCTCCAAACTGAGTTCTGAGTGTAACATCACCTAGTGGTTCTTGTTCATTTCTATCATATCCATGTAGCATCATGGTGGAATGAGATAAATCAGATTCTGTGAGGCCCAATCGACGAAGTGTACGAATGGGCATGAGGTTGAATCCTGAACCATTGTCAATGAAAGCTCTTCGAACATCCACACCATTGACCTTGCCAGACAAGTACAATGGTCTAATATGTCCATGCACAACATCATCTTCATCTTCATCAGTAAAGGATATTATTGCCTGGAATTCTGCAGGATTATTCTCTATGTGATAGACTTCAGCTACAGCAATTTCAATTTCAAACTCCTAAGGAATTGATAAAGCTTTGATGAGTGCTTCCCGAATATCTTTGGACAAATTCAGAGCATCCAGAATTGATAACTTGGCTGGTACTTGGGCCAAGTGTTTCAATATATCATATTTTTTATCTAGAGGTCTATGTTTCCCAATAGGATTATGTGGTTTAGCAGGTACCTTGGAAGCAGATGCTTTGGAAGTGGATGCATCTTGTATTGGGATAGGAGTTGGCAATATTCTAGGTTTTGGAAGATTAGACCGATTAGATCCATTTACTTGCTAAGAGGAAGAATATGGAACCTTCAACCGGTCTTCTAAAATAACTGTGCCAGGACTGAATTTGATATTGGTAGAAGAACTTTCTTGTTCTTGCTGATCTCGCTGAAGGGCTCTACCACGAGTTTCTACTGCGTACACAGTTCTAGCAGGGGTAGAATTGGAATAGTGGCTTCTGAAAGATCCACGTCTTCCCCTGTATCCTGAGCCACTGGAACTTCCTCTGATTCCTCTGTTTGATACAGGGAATTCAGGCTCATTGAAATTGAAACTGCGACTGGCATATGGATCTGTTAATTGAATCATATTAACATAGCCAATGATTAACTCTTCATCTGATGAAGACTCTGCCTGATTAGCCTGTTTAGGCTGTGTCGTTTGGTGGGGCGGTGCCCTTGGTTTTGAAGTAGATGGCATGAAGTCCGCCAAAGTCAAAGACAACTTAGGCTTTGACACATACTTATCTTCTTCTCATTCTTTTTCTTTCTTTGAACCATGTCGTTTCTTTGAGGACTTTTTCTCTGATGAAGAGGGTTTTTCCACAAAATTCATGGCAGAAGACACAATTGGTTTCCTTAATTGTGTTTGCAAAATAGCATGAGTTTGATTGATTGTCTTTCTGACCATCCAATCATCATACTTTTGTGCATTTTTGCTATTGAATTCCTGCCATTCATCTTCCTCTTCTGGAATTGTAGCAGTGACACATGCTACCTGGGCTGATGAGCCTTTCAATGTGACCTGTCCCGAGTCGACCATCTTTTTCAGGAGGTCTTTGAAGACAAAACACTCCTGGATGGGATGCCCCAACATTTGATGAAAAGGGAAATAATTAGGATGGTCTTCATCTCCTTTCTTGTTTGGCCTCTTGGGTATTGGAAATTGAACCAAATTGTTTTCCAGAGACGAAATGAAATAACCAGGAACATGTTCATTTCGGAAAGAGTATGTTTTTCACTTCAGATCCTCAAAAAAATTTCGTCTTTGATCTTTTTGATCATCTGGATTAAAAGGCCTTTGTTGTTGGCACTCAGAAGGTGGAGTCCTTCGAGAAGATGAAGGTTTTGGGGTAGAAATAGGTACAGGTGCTTGTTTAAGCATAACTGTAGTAGTTTCTTCTTTACCCATTCTCTTTCCTGGAGCTGATGGAATTACATGATATTTAGCCTTAGCTTGTATAAGGGAATCTTAAATCTTCTGAGCGATTGAAGTAAGGTCTCGAAACCCTCCTGTGTATTTCACAGGGATTAACGACATGCGTAATTCGTCACGCATATTTTCCACACAGATTGGCAACAATTCTCCTTCAGAGAGTGCTAGACTCAAGGAATATGTTAATCCCTTCCATCGAGAAAATGAAATCAGATACCCTTTCATTCTCCCATTGCTTAAAGTTTGTAGGATCGAAAACTGTTTTCTTCGGAAAAGTTGAGCTGAACTGAAGGAGGAATTTTTGGTGAAGATCCTCCCATCCGGTAATTGACTGGGATTGCAAGCTTGTATACCAAACAAATGCTGGCCCTTGCAAGGTTCGCACGAAGCATCTGAGTTTCACTTCTTCTTGCTGCTCCGGAGTTCCCATCATTGGATCGCAACAAGACACATAATGTGTCAAATGTTGTTCAGGATCGCCTGATCCATTGAAAATATGGAATAAAGGGTTCCCAAAACTGGATGGAGGAGAAATTGAATCTACCCATTCAGGGTAAACATTCATTTCTGGTTGAACTTGCGCACGCTTCCCTTCCATTGTTTCTAACCGAGTTGTTAATGACTCAATAGTAGTTATTAACTTTTGAGAAGCATCCGGTTGAACTTGGACTTGGGTAGGTGCAATGACTGGAGCATGGACAGATGTGGCGATTGGTGCTACAACTGATGGTAGCACTGCCAACTGTTATTGCACTTGACCCGTAGGATTAGACCTATGAGGGTGTACTGATAGAGGAGTATATTCTTGATCCATCTCAGTAGATGCAACAAATTCCTTTGGCTGACTGGCTCCAGCATGCTTAAGAAGAATACTACTCTGAAGTAGTTCTGCATTAAAACTTCTTAATTCCTTCATTTATTCCTCTTGTTTTGCAAACCTCTGATCTAGTGAGAGCGATTGACCTTCTCCAGAGGAAGGATATGTAACCTAGTTCTTTCCCTTCCCTTTGTTGGATCCTTTTCGGAGAGGGGTAAGTGGGTTACTTGAAGGATTGCCTAGGTTCTGAGTAATCCTTTGATTTCGTTTACACACACCTTCTTCATTTCTGTCGGTGCGTACATCTTCTTGAGCAGGAACCTCTTCATCTGAGTCCCCTGAGTGAGCCTCATCTGGTGGATCAGCAACAACGGCATTGATAACATTTATTGATGCATAAATCATTGCATCCCTTTTATCATCATTTCTGTGATATTTTCTTCTTCCATGTCTTTGATGAGACATTGCCTTTTGTTGATTCAATCCCTCAGGAACTTCTTGATGAACCCTAATTTGGAGGGAATATCCTGATAATTTGGCTCTTCGTTTCTCTTGAGGTTTCTTCCCCAATTAAGAAAAGACCGACTTTCTCTGAGGAGGGGATTGATGATTTGAAAAATTCCCCAGTCCAGTGGACTGGGGTTGTTCCTGCTATTCTCTCTCAACTCCCCAAATCCTTTTTGTTGATTCTGAGGGTTGGTTTAAAAGAGTCCCCAGTCTGGTGAGATGGGGTGGTTCTTGACATGATATGTCTGAGACTTTCTTGAAAGTCCTCCTGATCTTGTGAACCTTAGTCCGGAAATTAGCTGGATGCATTAATCTGTATCCACATTTTTCACCCGGTTCAAAAGACTGTTGGATGAGTTCCGACACTTATGTCACTTGGTGACGTGCTTGCTTCAAACGAGAGTCATGTTCAATATTCTCGTTTGCTTGATGCAAGAGTAATTTGACAACGTGTTCTCTGTATTCTTGATTTTGAGAGGAACTAGTTGAAGCCTGTTCTTGGGAAAGCTTTTGATTACAAACAAAGCCCATTGACTGTGGCCGGCCATGGGCAATAACATTGCGTGAGACCATTTTCGGTGGGGTTTGCTGACTGGAGAGCACCGTGAAATGCAGCGCTCCATGAACACCCCATCCTCTGACACGAATACCATATGGGGCATTGGAAATTAACTGACGCAATCTTATTAGTGCGCCAAAGCATGAACTTTTAAGGGATCTCTACTGCTTTTCAGCCTTCGGATATCGAGAGACTGATAGAGATTCCAAATCAATCTGACGTTGTAACCCTTCTATTATCTTAAGATGATTTTCATATTCTTCATAAGATAATACTTTCTTTTTCAACTAACAAAGAGTTTTCAATATATTGAGACGAATATCGTGAATTTCATCTTCTGTCAACATTTCTGGAATATTATACTAAGAGTTCTCCAGAGGCCAAAACATGACTGGCACTTCACCTTTCGCCAGTTGTTTTCTCATATTCATCATTTCCTATTTATCATTTGATGAAGATTATTCTACCTGATTTGACCAGAGTTGGTGTTTCCTTGTTGCTTCATTGGATTCAACAGGATTGGTAGAGAAATCATTGATCAAACTAGAAGATGCATGACTTAGGGGTGGTTCGGAGAATGACCTACACCCTGGGCTATCTTTTGATTGAGAAAGTATTTCACCTGCTAGAGATGATGCTTCAGGAATGACTAGTTTCGCATTTGCAAGTGCCTCAAGATAAGAGGGCTTTCTCGGCACTACATTTTCCACTGGAGAATTTTCCGGGCAATGTGCATCACTACTGTGGAGAGGACTTTCGCAACGAAATTCATTATCATGAGGAGGACCACCATAATGGGTTACAACAAAAGATGAGATCTCTTTCTCCTTGGTCTTCTGACCACACAGAGGGTTTTTTTGGATCTCATCTGAAGATGAAACTTCGAGATCAACCGAATTTTCATGAAGCAAGCCTTCATGAGGAAGTGTATGTTGAAGACCTTCGGAATTAATGTTCCCACTTTTGGGAACTGAGGGAGTAGAATCTTGAATTCCAACAGATAGTTGTTTGAGGGCTTCAAGAACTCCAGCATCGAGAAAGGCCTTGTTACAGATTGGCTCTTGATCTCCTGACTGTGTTGGGCGGGTCATTTTCTAAGATGCCTTCTTACTCGCCTTGGAAACCACTTGATGACGAAATTGGTTGCTCTGAGAAGGTGTATGTGCCTGATCAGAAAATATGGTCAGGTTAGGCTGACGATCTCCTCCCAAATCAGGTGTATGTGCCTCACTTGGTCGTCTGTATGATATAGGAGAGTATGCTCCATAACCTTCTTGTACTGGAACAGATGTGTGTGTCTGTTCCAGAGTGAATTGTTGATGTATCACTCCACTGGTAGGGATAAATTTATGTGTCTTTCCCTGAGATGCCGCTGAAGTTGTTATAATATCCTGGCAGGCATCCAGAATATGAGCAGGGATTTGCTTCTACTCTTTCACCATTGATAGAATATTCTTGGTGACTTCAGCTGCTGGAACGGGAATATACGTCCATTTTGGGCTTGGAGCAGGTGTATGTGCCTGCTCATGTACTCCTTTTCCAGTCAGTGAATCCTGACAGTACTCAAGTGTGGGGGCAGAGAGTTGAGTCTGCCTCCTATTTGTTGTTGGGGCTTTCCGACTAACTTCTTTGAATGCTACCAAGCGAGACTGTTGGTAGGATTGATTAATACTAGCAGGTGTATGTGTCTGCTGATTGCACTTCACCAAACATGGTTGACGAGATCCATCATATGTAGTCAGATGAGCCTGCTGACTAGCTGATGATGTATAAACAGGTGTATGTTCCTGCCTATAGTACTCTGCCGGAATTGCCAGGCAGGATTGGCGTGATGCTGCCAGACGAGTCTGCTGTATAGCAGGTTTAAAACGGGCAGGTGTATGTGCCTGCTCATTTCTTTCCACCAAGTTAGGTTGGTGGACTTCTCCGGAGATGGCAGAGATGAGAACCTGCTCACTGTTGATCAGATTCCACCTCTGGTGGTTCGTCTTGCTTGCTCGGGTTCGAGGAACCTGAGTCGAACGCCTGGAGTCGGTACCCTCATCATGTTGAGGGCGCACTGTCGCACGAGTCTGGAAGAGATTGTTGGTGGGAGCCCTCGGGAAGGACTCCTGTCTGTTTGAATTAAGGTCCTGAGGGACCTGGTCATTCACCTCCCCATAATAAGGGAGTGAATGGTGATTGTGTTCCAGGGATAACGACCCGAAACGGTTGTATACGGTAGTCAGCACCGCCTGCTTCTTGATCATTGGTCGTCGTTGTCTGAATGACCGATGTGAGTTGTTTACTTGGAGGGATTGCCGGGCAGCCTCCAGAGTTGGGATAGTACCGTGTTGACGGTACTCCTTAACCAGTGTGTTTGATACCCAACGTTGAAGACACAGAGTAGGTGATATCATCCTAAGAGAGGATGACGATCCAACAGGAGTAGCAGCAGTGGCATTTGCAGCAGCAGTATTCACAGGTGTGAACTTGAGAGAAGCCATTCTAGAAATGCAGAAGATCATGGGAAAAGAGTTCTTGTTTGATATAAGATACGTAATCAATATAAATTTATCCAATACATATTTTGGATGAACACATATGTCAATGATTGTTTTTGTTGGCCCTCTCATTGTGTTTTAAATAGGGGCCTAACAAATAGGTAAAACATCATTTTAACTTGGTTAAGGATTCACGTCGGGTTCACCATTTTCGTTTCCCTCGGAATCCAGGGATGACCGCCTTGATGGGAGGTTCAAACATTCCAATCGGTTTCTAACAGGTTTTTTTGTAGAACCAGAAACATCCAATGATTCCACAACCATTCAGACCTACTTTTCAAAGGTAGGTTCTCATTAGTTTGTGGACTGATGAGGCTTATGAATTTTCATTGGTTGAGAGGATGGGAGGTTGGAATCATCACACCTTTTTGAGGGGAATTATTGTCTATTCTGGGACACTCTTTATAGATTTAAGTTATGTTCGTGAATCCTTATTACATTACCAAGTATAAAATGAGCTTTCCTTCAGATCTGACAATCAATGATTAAATATGTAGGAAATTTAGAGAATCTTTTATAGGTATTCGAGGTTCTTCATCGATAGAGAATCATCTTTATTTATTAGAGATTCTTGGTCAATGGTACCCTTAGACACATTTATACGGAATTCTCTTGGTCATTATGATGATCATGCTGGTTTTAAAGCCACTTAGTGGGGCACTTGAAGTTTATTGTCATTCAGAAGGACATGTATTATTTTAGAGTTGGGATCGAACCCGTAGACGGGCTACCTACGTATCCTTTGTTTAGAAAAGGAATCAAAACCCATGTAGTTAGAGTAAGGTAATATAATGTTTATGATTCATGGCTCAAAGAAGGATGTCACAATTACTTTTACACTCTAAGCTCATGTGAGTCATGCTCGGTGTGAGAAACAAGAGGTATTGGTAAAAATTAGACAATTGTTCCATGAAAGATGCAATCATAAGAAATAATGTGGGGCTTATGTATGTATGACTGCCCAGATAAATGAAGGTTAGGATTTACTTTAGGGAATAAATCCAGGAACAGGGTCCATAAAGGTATATGTGCTTCATGGAGATTTTGAATACTCTAACTTGAGGATTACTCCTAAAAAGGAGGCCCAAATTAGGAGAAGACTTATGATTGGGTTTTACTCCTGAAAAGGAATACCATATCAAAGGTAAATTAGGGCTGGTTAAGAGAAATTAAGACTGCAGCTTATTCTTGAAAAGGAGGCCCAGGTTAAGAGATTTGAAAAATTAAGGGAATTAGGGTTTACTCCTGAAGAGGATGCCCATCTTTGAGATTGGGGATTACTCCTGAAAAGGATGCCCAGGTTAAGGGAATTAAGTTTTGGGGCTTACTCCTTAGGAGGATTCCCAAATTAGGGGACTGGGGCTTACTTTTAAGGAGGATGCCCAGATTTGGGAAATTTTAATAATTGGGTCTTACTCCTAAATAGGATTCCCAGATTCGGGAACTTTTAAGGATTGGGGCTTACTCCTAAAGAGGATTCCCAAATTAGAGGACTTATGACTGGGTATTATTCCTTAAAAGGATCCCAGGTTAAGGATTATCTCATCTTAAAGGATTATGTTGAATGAATGAAATCTCAATATTTAGTGACATAAAGATGTGTAAATCAGTAAATTTTGAGAGATATTCTGCAGAATTCCTTTCAGATAAGGAATTCAAATCAAGAAATCATGCCATAAATGGCTTTGAAGAGTGTCTTGAAGACTGAATCTTGAATAGGAATGGTGGAATGGCTTAAGAGGGGTGAAATGGGCAAGAAGGGAACCCAAAAAGGCAGGGGCACACAAGTCCTGGTAGGCGTGCAGGTACTGTGTGGGCGCACAAGTCCTGGTCGCGCAGGTATGCCTTCGCGACACATGGTGTACTTACGCGACGGTTAACCAGCAGGGTAATACTTGAGAGACTCTTCATTAAACCCTTTATAATCCTCTTGAGGTTCTTCCAGAAGAAGGGTGCGCATGATCTATTGAAGGAGTAAGGTGGCGCGCAAGTATGGCCCTTTTCCCTTAAGGGCCGGCCACTCAGGCGCGCAAGTGTTGATGAGTTTAAACACTTAGGCCTTCCTACCCCTCTTTGGATCTTCCGTTCTAGGTAAGAAATTACCTTAGAAGTGTTTCGGAAGCTTTGGGAAGAGACTAGGGCGCTGGGAGCTCAAATCTGAGTTTCTGGAAAAAACTCCTCCCCGAATGGGGGGCCCACAGGGTCTATTTATAGGCAGGAGAAGACCCCGGGCGGTTATCACTTAGGTCACGCAAGTCACTTGCGCGACCATAATGCGTCGCGCAAGTGTTCTTGCGCGATTATGAGGAAACTTGCGCAACTTATGGGCAATCTTCTCCTTGTTCATCCCTTTATCAGTTTTCGATATTTTCTTCAAAGGATGAATCAATTTGTGCTAAGTAATTTCCCTTTTCCAATTTTTAGATTCTGTGACGAAAGGAGAATCAAAATAATATAAATATAATCCTATGACAATGATGAGTGAACCTTTCATAAAATTTTACCGTGAAATTAGGTCATTTTTACCTAGACGTGCTCAGTTGGCTGTCAATGTCTATGTATTGAATCAAAGAGGGCCAGCTAATAAATGGTTCCTGGATAGTAAGGAACTATAAAAAACAAGTGGTAAATAGTGGAATATAATATTTTGATCAACCTATATGTAATAGAGATACAAGAAACTAAACATCCTAAATGATCGTAAATAAATTTCAATTCCCATAGATAGTTTAAACAAAACATATAGACACATGGTTATACAATACGTACATATGACACCCATTGTCCTAGTCCCATCTAAAATATGAGAAAAAGATATAAAATACCAACATTGGATGTACTAATACTTGACCAAACCCACACCTGCTAATCATTTCCCAATAACAAACTCTACTCGTCACCCTCTCCAACTCCATCTCTACTTATTGTCTCCATCACCTATATGAAAATTATATTGAAAATTAAACAATGTTGTATATTTATATTAAAACGTAAAATCAATAAAAAATTTTGAACTACATGATTTTGAAGTTGTGTGATTTACCTGCTCCCCACCATTCATCACTTTCAATCCCCATTTTCTTGCCAAATACCTTAGATGGTAAGGGCCCCAAACCCATCCTGTGCACTCGGCCAGGATGCTCCTTCCCAAGGACTTTGCAAACTGAGTCATCCTGAAAGACTGTGTAAGACTAGGTGGGATTGACATTCCATAGTTATTTTCTTTTTACCTATAAGTAAAATATTATTCATATTATAAGAAATATATATTAACATAGTTACAACTCATAATAAGTTTTTATAATGAAAAATCAATTCATACCCCAACATCTTTGGCAGACTCACTAATAAAACTCCAATTATGTTTTTATGAACATTTAAGAACTCTTCTATTTGGGATGCCTGGTGGCCTAAACTCTATGACTACATTAAAAAAAGGTAAATAAAAAAATTAATATATTAAATAGATAACATTGTATAATAAATATTTAAACTAGTGAAAGTATTACCATAGTCGATCAGATTCTATAAAAACATTCTGACCCCACAATGTTAGTATAATTCTTCCTCTTTGAAATTCCTATCATTTAATCAAATAAAATTATGTTTATAATATATATTTCTAAAATCTCATGTAGAGAAAAAAAATAAAAAAGATTAACGATGCACAACACTAAAAAAACAACATTCAAAAAAATGATAATGAATGACTTCACTAATGTCAAAAGTGGTTCATAAATGAATGGATAACTGTACATACAATAGTTTTCTTCTTCAATCATTTCAGTTTCCTACTCCATCAATAATTCATCTACTTAATCCACTCTTTCAAGACGAATATTTTTAATATCTTGTTGGAAAAAGAAGTACTCTTATTGCTGTTGATGGGATTAAATGTTAGATGTCAAATCTTCCACTTCATTACCCATATCATACAAGTATCTTTGTTTTATATGAGAAAATACACTCCAAACTTCATCCACAACATCTTTCACATAATATACCATTTTCAATTGTGATATTAATATATACAGATCATGTAGTTCATGGTCACCAACATTCATCAAGAAAGATAATTTCACATAATCAAATTGCAATGAATCTCATTTAACACCACTGACAATATCCACCCAATTTTATTTGAATAAAACAACTAAAAATTCTGATAGTATTTTAATTAGATAATACCATTCATCTTTCCATATAACTCCACTTTAGAAAACTGAAATATTCCACTATTATGTGTTTTCAAACCCTTTTCATGATCGACTGTACGAAATCTAAATCCATTCACATTGTAAGAATCGAACATTATAGCTTTTTTTAGAGGACCTCGAGCAAGAAACTTCAAATCTTCTGACAATGGATCTTGAGTACCGACATTAATGATATGAAAAAAGTAATATAAATTGTTAGATTTACAAAATATATGGTTAAACCTAATAAATGTATTGATTTCAAAATTTATGAACTTACAAGTCGTGCAGACCATTCTACAAGCTCTTTATTAACAGTTTTTGTTATATCTTTCTCATTTTGTGTACTTACTATCATTCATCTATTTATTTTTATCCTCAAATATTCAATAAATGGATCTACAATTTTACTATTTAGCATCACATATCTATTTTCCTGTAATAATTCCATTTCTTTTAAGGTAACATTTGAACTCCTCGCAACTGATCCTCCAATAGTGGGAAATATTTTTGATTTCCCATGTATTTCAGATTGAGTTGATGATTCATGAACATGTCCAACTCGATTGAATCTTGCCTCAATATCATCCAAGTATATATAACAAAAGTTAAGACACTCCTCTTCTAAATAGCCTTCTAAAATAGTGCCTTTATGTTGAGATTTATTTTTCACGTAAGATTTCAAATACCCAAGATATATGTGAAATAAAATAAAATAAACATAATTATGTATTTAATGAAGTTACAAGAATTATTTAATAAAATGAAAAACATATAAATAAAGTTATTATAAACTAGATACATCAATAGATAATATACGGGGTCTCCTAAATTAGCTTGCTCGACCAAATTCACAATTAAATGCATCATGAAAGTAAAAAATGTCTGAGGAAATATCATCTCAATTTAACAAAGTGTTAATAATAATATATCCATAAGGTTTTCAAGATGAAATGGATGTATAGTTTTCATATATAATTTTCTAATAAATGTGCAGAATTGGAGTACAACATCAGTAACTATTTCAAGTAATAATGTACGCAGTACCATTGTAAGTATCTATTGTAACAAAATATGTGAATAATAGATTTTCAATCCATGTAACCTATGATAATTCAAGTCAACACACCTTGATATGTCACTTTAATACCCATAATATACCTTCAGAAGTTTTAAAATTCGATGGAATGTTTCTTTATCCCTATTTTTCATTGAAGAAATTGTCAGAGCATACCTTCCATTTTCATCTGACTAGAGTTCACACTTTATGATCATTTCTTATAAGTCTCTTCAAGCATTGAGATGATCCTTATAATTTCAATGTTCATTAAGAAATGTGAAGATAAAATTATCAAAAACATTTTTCTCAATATGAATCACATCAAAATTATGGCGTAACAAATTAAATTCCAAATACATAATTTTAAATAATATAATTTTTTCATCCATTGTTGCATTCCTATTTAACTTTATGACGCACTTCGAACTCATTTCCCACTATCATTCAAATAAATAACCTTCACAAATTCTATTTCAACATTTCCAAGTTGTGCCAATATTTCAGAACCTATTAAAAACTTTGGAGGTTGTCTAGGATCAATGAAAACATTGATTTTTAACTTGTTTACTGAAATCTATGAGATACATTGAGAAATATTTGATGACACAAGAAGCACATTTTTTTACACTGAGGTGTCCCTTCAGGATCAAAATCAATGTTACAAATAGGAAAATCCAAACCCATGTAATTGTTCCAACTAGATAAATTCCCAAGTCTAGGGAAGTCACTAATCGTCCACATTATAGGAGCTTGTATTTTGAACATTGTTCTAGAAGAAGAACTATATGTCGCAACACCGTTTCTCTATAACTCTGGTAATTATTCAATTAAAGGCTACAAGTATACATAAATATCATTTCCATGCATTTTTTTCTAGGAATAATCATCGAAATGTTAAAATAAGTTTTTGGTATACACATATAGAGGCAGATTGTAAGGGATCAAAATGAACTTTCAAATGCTATAATCGGTACTCAATGTCCAAAATGGGTAGAATCTCTTAGCAGCTAATCCAAATAGAAAATTCCTAGGATCATATGAAAAGTCAGGATGTAATGAATCAAATTTCTTCCACTATTGGGAATCTCTTGGATTTCGTATTAACCCATCATTTTTATTATCTATAGAATGCAACTTCATGTGATCGATGGTTTTTGATGACCTGAATAATCATTGAAATCGAGGATTTAAAGTAATGTAATTCAAAACCTCTTTATGTCTGTTACTTTTCTCCTTATTCATGGTAGTATGTTGATTTAGACTTCCAATATCACCCATAGACTTCCATCTAGAATAATTACATTTTTTCAATCCTATCTACATGAATCCTCTCACCAATAAAGAAAACAATCATTGGGATGCAAATTCATTTTTTAAAAATTCAGACCAAGCTTGTTAAAAAAATTCATATCATGAAAAGACTCAGGGATCTTGTATTCATGAAATAAATCATGCAACAATTCAAATATCATGGACATCACCTTATTTTTTATTCCAAAAAGGAATTTGATATGGTACAACTTCAAAAAAAATGTTTTGAATATTTCAAACATCCACTATAAAAATCTTTATTTACACCAGTAACTGGATCACGAAACTCATATTTTTACTCAGTGAAGTTTTCTCTAACATTAATCTCTACAAAATAAAGAAGAGGATCCAATTATATGTTATAATCTTCTTCAGGTTGTCCTACAGTCTCAAAAACATCACGTGTCACAATATTATTTATATCACCCTCAAATGGTTTTTCTAATATGATTTTATGTTGATCTTGGTGTCTTGCAATTCCGAATGCGTCATTGAAATGTTTTTTCATTTCATTTTCCATTGTTGAAGATATTGGGAGATCTTTATAGAGATTGAAATCAGTGATCAACCTTTTTGTAATTTTCAATTCTCTATGCTAAATTAAACTCAAATATTGAGCAGGGAATTACTTCAATATCAAGTGTTCATAATCTTCATCTCTCTTTAACCATCTTCTAAATTTACATTTCAAACATGGAAATCTTATTATCCCATCAACAGATCAATTGGAAATTAAAAAATATAAAAACTACTCAAAACCCTCAACATACTAAGGTATGTTCTTCAATAATGTGATCTGAATTTAATCCATATATATCACAATGTTCCTACCCATTATGAAAAAAATAAAACACATATCTATTAATAAATAAGAAAATATATTCATATATACTAGTTGAAAAAATATGAATATATTAAATAACCATACACAGCCTTTAAAATGTATGTATAACCATCTATGAAACAATAACTAGAGACACTTCTAAGAAATAAAAAAAATTGGTATATTATAATATGTCAATGAAGAAACTAGTGTAGAGTAGTTAAATTCGACCCTTCTTCAATTAATAAAATAAAGAAATGCAGGGAAACTAGAAATGCCTCATCAAATCAACATAATGAATCCATGATGTTCTAAATGTATTTCTTATTCTTTATATAATACTTACCTTAGATTCTTTTAATATACAAAACACAAATGGATAAAATTTTATTGAAATCCATTGAATCTTCTACACATGGGTTTTTCATAATTCTTTACCATACATTTCAAAAACAGAAGATAGAAATTAAAATAAAAACATATTGTTGTCTAAATTATCATGCATAAATTAAAAAAACTCAATGTATTTCATTCCTAGTATTTTTCCCACTGACAGAGGCCTTTTACCATTCAAACTGATGATATATTCTACTACATAAATATAATAAGAAAATTATATACCTATACAGCCCACGTAAGGATGAAATAATTTTTTCACAGGCTACAAAAATGTACCTCATAATTTTTATAATTTTCTTAAATGTAACCTTTAAAATATAAATCTCACATAAAGATAAGATTCATTTTACACATGTTGGTTATAGGTGAATTATAATTCTATATAAGCGTAAGAACAAATTATAAGCATTGCGTGAGGGTAACTAGTAAAGTTGTGTAATGGTAAGCTTTTACTTAAACTGGTCATGTAAAGGTAACTAGAAAAGCTGTATAGAGGCACTCAAAATTTACATAAGGGTAATAAAAAATTTCTAAATCAAGCATAAAAGGAATACATAAATTTCATACACTATTTAAAGGTAGTTAGTTCGCTACATAAGTGAAACTTATATTTTTTGTACACCGCTTAAGGGTATCATAACACTTGCATAGAGGTAAGAAGAACTTGTGTAAAGGTAAGAAACACTTGTGTGAAGGTAATAATATCTTTCATAAAGGTAAAAACACTTGTGTAAATGTTAGTAGAGATTATTTAAGGGAAAAAACAACAATAAAAAGAATGCTTAAGGGTAAAAATGTACATATGTAATGGTGAAATACAAACTATAAATTCCATGTAATGGTAATAAAAACAGTTATGTAAGGAATATAAAAATACAATATAAACAATAAATATTCCATAATGAAGAAATCATGGAAAATGATATAATATATCACTAGATAAAAATCCCATAATTCACTATGTAACCATATAATATAATATAGACAAGAAAGATTCCATAATGACGAAATCGTGGGAAATGATATAATATAGAACTAGATTAAACTCCAAAAAATCACTAAGTAACTATATAATTGAATGTGTCCAAGGATCTAACCTGGGAATACAAATGTTATAAGTAGTTAATCATATAATGGTATAACCACCTAAACTATCTATCTATTGTCTTTTGCTACATATATAACTGAAAACCAAGTTTCCTACACAATACTCATGATGAAAACCCCCCACCATGACCTTCTTCCTGTAATTAATAGTTTGAAACTAGAAACATGTGAACCAACTAGAGAAACTAGGTAGGTCGTCCAATTAGTACCTAGTTTCTCATTACCAATAGTGGAACTGAGGCATAGTAAAAATGAGATGTGTTCAACATGTGAGGAATAACCAAACAACACTCAACCCTAACACCCAATGATGTAGTACCCCATACATACATAACATACACTCAAAGAATAAGTATCCCATTATCAAGAATGGGGAGAAACTAAAATCGCATATTTATCACAAAACCACACAAGTGGTAAATGAGAAAGGGGGAATCAAGAGTTTCCTTCCATATACACCATTTAAAACCAATGTTCTAAACTATACTCTGACACCAAAACATGTCTTGGTATTTAAAAAAACATTTTATTGTTTATAAAATAATTACCAAACACAATACAGAAAATTATGGAAAACACAAAAGCATTTAAAACATTTCAATGTCACCCTTAAATAGGAGTTCTCCTCTTTGAAGAAACAAATCATGTCCAATGACCCTCATTTCCCTCAAAACTCACATTAAAACAACATGGAACATTTTAATAGGTACAAAAAATAAACAATCTATTTTAAAATGTTTCAAAGATACACTTCAACGAGGTTCTATCTCATTGAAAGTAAAAACAAGGAAAATGGATAACCATATCCATCAAAACATTTAAAAAAATCTAACAAGACATTTTGGAAGTTTTCAACCCTGTACAAATTTAAAATACCAATTTTAAATACATTAAAACAACCTTTTTAAAAATATTTAGAGGTAAAGATCTCAATTCCAAATCAAATCCTATTTAAAACCAAGTTTTCACACATTAAAAATAATAATCAGGTCAAACCCCATTTCAAAACATGATAAAAATTTCAAAAGTAAATACGATATTTCATAAGAATATTAGAATAATAAAACATTCTATTTAAAAAATTAAAACTTGGTATTCATGTGAATACCCATTATACCAACCTCAAAACACTAAGAAATATTTTCAAAAAACCATTGGTGTATCAAGAATATTCCTAATTTCATAAAAATGAAATTTAGAAATTCAAATCATGATTATAATTCTAAAATGAAACGATTTCAGAGTAATGTCTACCTCTAAGAAGTAGAAACTAATCAGAAACACTGTGAAAAGCATCCCCATCAATGTTGACCACACCCATAGTCGGGATTGTTGGTGAGGCTTCGAGGGGTTGGGTAGGGCATAGGGGACTCAGGGGGTTGAGGGTGAAGCATCTAGGGGGTGAACCGTCCGTAATATCGACAAGGGTCAGAAGAGCGACGATAGGTGTCAATGGACGGAGAGCATCAGAATCAGAGGTGAGGGATGATATCCGCGACGATGAGGGTTCATAAGGATTCAAGGGGTTGGTGGTGAAGTATTGAGGGGTCAGGAGATAAGTGTTGAGTTTTTAGAAAAAAATTTAATATTTTGAGGTGGTTTTTAATAAACATACACTAAATTATCTAAAAAAATTAGTTGTGGTTTCATAAACTGCCACTAATGTAATATTTTGGGGTAGTGTGATCTTTATGGATTTTCTATATGTTGGAAGTATGTTATTCTTTTCAGAGGACACAGGATGGTACTAGTGACATTGTGGGAGGAGGATCAGATAAATTTTCATACATCTCCTTTGGAGGTACATCTTGGTGTGTCAAAGAAGTACAAGGACCTCCGACGTCAGTTTTGGTGTTAGGGTTCTAGAAGGGAGTTTCTATTTTTTATCTCAAAGCCTTAATTGTCATCCAGTGAAGGTTGAGAACCAATTTGTAGCGGGTTTACCTCAACCCCATGATCTTACAAAGTGGAAGTGGGATGAGATATCCATAGACTTCATGATGGGACTACCATGTATGTCTATGGGACACAATTCCCTCTGGGTGATTGTAGACTGACTCACCAAGTCAGCCCACTTCATAGCTATCTGAAAGTCATGTTCAGTAGAGATCAAGGGACACCTCTATATTTAATAGATTCTTTGAATCCATGTAGTTTCATAAACAAACATTTCTAGCCATGATTCTCGCTTCACGTCCATGTTTTTGAAGGGATTGGATGATGATTTTGGGGCTTAGTTACACTTGACCAAAGCATTCCACCTCTAAACTAACTGCCAGACTCAGATTCTAGAGGACATGCTGTAATATTTCATGGTAGAATTTATTAATAGTTGGGAGGATCACTTATAACCGGTAGAGTTTTCATAGTACAATATCTACCATTCAACCATCACTATAGTGCCATTTGAGGCTTTTAAGGGGAGACCCTACAGGTCACCACTTTTCTGGACTAACCCAGGAGGTTTTACACTTATGAGCAAGAATTTGGTGTGTAATACTACCAAGAAGGAGAAAATTATCTAGGAAAAGATGAGTAATACACAAATCCATCATAAGTATTATATAGTAAAATGAAGGAGTCCTTTGGATTTTGAAGAAGGATGCCATTTTTTCCACATGTTTTTACCTCAACATCGATTAGAATCCTTCTTCGTGGCCACAAGCTGTCTCTGAGATTCAATGGAACTTTCTAGATACTATGTAGAGTTGGTGAGGTGGTGTATCACTTAGCTCTACCTCCACAATTATACCAAGTACACGACATCTTCCATGTGTCACAGTTGAGGAGTTATGTGCATGAACCATCACATGGGAGTCTCTATGAGAGAAAATGGTAGAGGGAGGGTCAGATTTGTGCTCAGAATCCCCATATCTTTGTGTCACCTTTGTTTTGGATTTTTAGGGACATAAATTCCCAATGTGGGGAGAATGTAATGACTCAGATTTATCATGAATTATTTTTTATATTGCATGGATTATTTTTGAGACCATGCATTGAGACGACATGCGATTTCAATGCCCAGTGTGCCTGGAATAAATGTTTGAAATATATAAAATATATGAAATAACATGTGAACATAGTTTTCCTAAAAAAGTATAATAACTTCTAAATTGTGTCTCTTATTAGAAATATTATGAGACCATTGAGTTTGGAATTCGGGTTTTACCCTATGAACAACATAACATTGGTCGGTGTGGGTTGTTTGTGGAAATATAATCACGGGCATGGGATGAATAAAATAATTAATTAAGTTTTTTTATTTTCATTTCATTGACACAATGACTGATGAATCTTAAGATATACTATTATGATATAATCCTAGGGTATCTGTATAACCTTGTATCCATTGGAGAGATTTTGAAGAGTGCATAGGCAGATCTATTTCAGGTGAATGATGTCTGGATCATGGATCAATGAACAACGCACAATAGAATCGAAGGATGTCACCAATGATCATGGTGTATCTCTATTCGTCATCATCAATTAATTCAAATCAAGGTAGTACATTTGTTTGATTTGGATTATTTCTCCGTTCTTAATTTTTATAATGAACCTAAATTAATCAACCACTGTATAGATTCACAGATCGGTCATCTTGTGGGATGGGTTAGATTAATATTTTTTTTCGTAGAATTACATTGTGATTATTGATTCATCATTGATATTATCATGGAAGTGGATCAAGGTTGAGACAAACATCGATTGAGGTTTATTTAGATTTATTTTTCTTGTTCTTTTATCCATTTTTTCTTCATTCATTGTGGGTGTTCTTCGTTTGACCCTCAGTTTGACATACACCAATGAAATAAATCCTTTCAAAACCAATTCTTGGTTCTAATAATTCATATTGTAGATATGCGACCAGCATGACCTGAAGGTGGTGCAATGATGGTAGTGGTGGTAGATTTCACGGTTTTTGTTTCTGGATTTCGTGTTTTTCATCATGAAATCAATAATGAAGGTTGAGGATTATTTATGAACAAATACAAGGCTCGGGATTTGTTTTTTACATATGGAAATGTTCTTTAGGAACTTAATTGATGATTTTATGGTGAGATGATTTTCGGATCGAGTATGAGACGACTAAATGACAACATGGAAAACAAATCTAGGAATCTAGAAAAATATGTGACACATTGCATGTAATGTAGATCCACACACTGTGTGCCCCCTCCTCATATGTTGTGTCTAGGGTTTCATGAGATACTTATGTATAAAATGGAATGTCAACCTCGCCACATGGTGTGTGGTCTCCCCCTAGTGGATCAATTTGTACCTCAGGGGGTACACAGACATGGGATGTAGAGTACACAGGTTGGAGCACACCATGTAATCCCCTACATGGTCATGACCTGGACATGTACATGGTATAATTCATGTACTATAACACATGTATAGTACATGGGCAGTCGACATGCTATTCACTTCAACATAGAACCTGACACGACATGTGACATAGGCCGTTTACACGAGAAGGTCCTAGGGTTAAGTGACACGGCGTACAACCCCACTAAAATCCATGTACTTTTTAAATGATGATATGGATCTATTTTCCTTTGTATCTTGAAAAAGTTTAGTTAGGGTTTGTCACCTTATTATTTGCCTAAGGGTATTTATGGAATAACTTTCTTTTCCTAGGAAATTTATCCCTTCGACAGGACTTCTTAGATAGAGTTGATGGAATCCTTCAAGGAGGACTAAAGTGAGATCGTTTACTTATCTTCATACTCTTGGTGCGGTTATTGGTACCATCATTAAAAACACTATGTAGTCACCAATCCTCTACCTAAAAGGTTAATCCATATTGAGTTTTTGTATACCCCATGTCCTTGGGAGTGATCCTCATCTGTGTATTGTATCTCCTTATAACTTCAGTGTGTTCCTATAATGGAAAAAACCAAAGATCACTACTTCCAAAATGGTCATCATTGATATGATCAAACTTAGGAGTTTTTTCATTTGGTTAATTTCTTTGTGGAACCATTGAGTTGTAATCCTAGGCTAGCATTATATGGTTGTGACTTACCTTTATACTGTGATTATTTTTTGAGTATATCTAGATATTCTTATTATATGGGTTGTATAAGTATACCTCTATAGAGCTAAGTGTATTACCTTTGTTGTATACTTTTTGGTTACTGGGTTTCCTACTGGTTATTTTTATACTCAACCATGTACGGGATTTTCGAAACATGTCATGTCTTGCGCAGATGATAGAACTTTTGATAGATTCCTTAATGGAACATGACCAAACAATTCTATGTGATACCAGACAGACTATAGTGTGTTCTGGTTGTACCTCGACAACAATCCCTTTTCATCCATGTTGGAATTGTTTTCTGAATTTTGTGGTGGTATAATATTTGGACATGTTTACTTTTCTTTACTTCTTGGAGTACTCTATTTGTGATATATAGATGTATGCAGGCATGGTTGTAAAGTTGTTTTTACATTTTATCATTTTAAATTCATAGATATGTGTGGGGGTTCTTAGGATAAGGCATCCCTTGTCAGTGATATGACTACTTGGTGCTATTTTATAACCCCTATCCTATTTGTTGTGTCTTGAGGAGTCATGACATCAGTCCCAGTGGTATTGGTTGTGACAGACTCACAAAATGAGCACATTTACTACCTATAAATGTGTTATTGAAGGTGGAGGATCATGAGCATTTTTTGTGTGAGAGACTATAATATATAATGGTGTTTCATCAGCTATCATTTCAGATAGTGACCCTCGCTTCACATCCAACGTTTGTAGTGGATTACATATAGTGATGGGATCTCAGTTGAAGTTGAATGTGTCATATCAAACATAGTTGAATGTCTAGTCTAAGAGATCCATCCAAATTCTTAAAGTCATATTTTTTAATCTGTTTTTAACATCAATGGATCATTAGAGAAAAATTTTCCCTCATTAGAGTTTTCTTATAACAATATTTATTTGTCTTTGGTCAGTATTGGACCATTCGAGTCATTGTATTAGAGTGATTATAGATAACCACTTTGTTGGAATGAATTTGGATAATGGTCCTTTGTTGGACCAAGTATCATTTAGGAAAAGAAAAAAAACTATGAAATTGATTAGGATAATTTTAGAGAATGATTAGATTCACCAAAAATCATATATTTTTTAGTATCCTCATCCATCAGAGTTTGTGGTAGGTGACAAGGTATTCTTCATAGTTTCACCACATTTTGGTAAAATGTATTTGGAATATAATGGAATTAATAAACACATTTTATAGACTTGTCTGAGATTATAGTGTGACTTATGGAGGTGAATTAACTATTAGACTCACTTGCTTGATTTGATTATATCTAGGATGTGTTCCGAATTTCCCAATAGAATAAGTACCATCCAGATCTGTCCAACATCATTGAGTGGTATGATATTGAAATAGAATAAAAAAATTCAGTGACTGAAAAGCTTGTTTAAATAGTGGACCAGCAGGATAAGGTGTTTTATTGAAAGATGATCTCATTGGTTCAAGTGTTGTAGAATTTGGTTGGGATATCAATGATACAAGGGTGGGTGAGGCCTTGATTATATAACAATGGCCTTATCACTTTTTGGATTCATGATAATATGCCTTTACGGGTGAAGAAAGCTTTTATATATGATCAAATTATCACACCATGGTATATAAAATCAAGAATGGAGCCTATTTTGCTTTAATCACATTTAATTTCAGGTCATGTGTAAGTAAGGAGGAGTTTTTTGGCTTATGTGTGGTTGCAAGAGGCCTTTATCTAGCCGGTGAAGGGTGCTGGATAGTCGGTCAGGAGTTATGACTAGCCAGTGTGGGTTGAAAGAACCCCACTAGGTTGGTATGTTCCATCAACTAGATAGTGAACTCCCTCCAACTAGTAGGTGGAAGGCCTAAAGGTGAAGTCTTACTACATGCACACACCTACCCACCGGATGGTCACCGTTTCTTGGTCAATGGACCACCATCCCTCTAATTGATTTCACGCGGCTCTCTAGTGACACCAATGGACATACGGTTGGGTGGGGGATGAAACTGAATTTTTCCCTGGAATTTATATTTAACTCCTCTCATTTTTCACTCTCATCATTAATATTTATCTCTTTAATTAATAATCTCCTTGGTGATGATTTTGGAACCCCACCTCTTCTTGTTTATGGATCATTATACTAATTGAATGCCTTTATATTGGTAGATTGTAACCCATTAAGTTAGATCCTTTCTAGTTTTATCTCTTCATCCCAATGTGTTTGATTTATTATGAGGGTAGTTCTCTAGATATATCATGGACATGGAAAATTAACAATTTTTCATTGGATCTAGGTTATATCACTATGGGAAAAATGGGTATTTGCGACGGGGGTACTTACCCGTCGCAAATAAATAGGCTTTTGCGACGGGATTGCTTTCCCCGTCGCAAATAGTTTTCCCGCGATGCGCGCCAAATCGCGGGAAAACTATTAGCGACGGGAAAATTTTCCCGTCGCAAATAACCGGCGGCGGTAAAAGGTATTTGCGACGGGAAAGTATTCCCGTCGCTAATAGTATGTTATTTGCGACGGGACCCGTCGCAAATAACTATTTACTCGTTGACCGTAATTAATGCGGGCTAATGTATTTGCGACGGCACCCGTCGCAAATAATCTAACCTATAAATACCCCCATCCGTTTTTTTCAAATCATTCTCATTCTCTACCATCTCCTGCTCTCAAACTTCTGTTTCTAAAGTTGAGTTTTTTTTCAGTTTAATTTTTTTCTTCGGAGCTGATATTAAAGTTTTAAAGAACGATCAGAGCAGATAAATTTTCAAGGTATTTATGTTCATTTTAATTTAATATTTATTCTTAATTTTTTATTAGTTTCAATTATTCTTAATTAGTTGTAATTTAATTTTGTTTACATTGTTTTCTTACTTAATAAATTTAAATTATTAGTATTGATCATAGTTAATGGTAATTAGGAATAATTAGTAATAATTTTTAATAATTAAGAATAAATATTAATAATTAGTAATAAATACCAATAATTAGGAATAATAACATTATTACATTATTAGTATATTTTATTATTATTATTAAAATAATATAATTTTTTATATATATACAATTCTCTTTTCATCTGTGTGTTTACTGTCTTCACATGTATTATTTGTATGTGGAGATAGAAAACGCACAGATGAAAGGAGAATTGTATATAAATCAGAAAATTATATTATTTTAATATTAATAATAAAATATACTAATAATGTTATTATTTGTAATTATTGGTAATTATTCCTAATTATTGGTAATTATTCATTTAATTACTAATAATTAGGAACAATTATCAATAATTATCAATAATTAAGAATATTTAGTAATAATTAGTAATAATTACCAATAATTAGTAATAATTAGTAATAATTACCAATAATTAGTAATAATTAGTAATAATTAGTAATAATTACCAATAAGTAGTAATAATTATCTATAATTTGGAATAATTAACAATAATTAACAATAATTAACAATAATTAGTAATAATTAGTAATAATTACCAATAATTACCAATAATTAGTAATAATTAGTAATAATTACCAATAATTGCCAATAATTGCCAATAATTGCCAATAATTACCAATAATTACAAATAATTAGGAATATTTAGGAATAATTAGAAATAATTAGGAATAATTAGGAATAATTAGGAATAATTACCAATAATTAGGAATAATTAGGAATAATTACCAATAATTAGGAATAATTAGGAATAATTAGGAATAATTAGGAATAATTAGGAATAATTACCAATAATTACCAATAATTAGGAATAATTACCAATAATTACCAATAATTACCAATAATTACCAATAATTACCTATAATTACCAATAATTACCAATAATTACCAATAATTACCAATAATTACCAATAATTACCAATAATTACCAATAATTACCAATAATTAGTAATAAATACCTAAAATTAGGAAAAATTAGGAAAAATTAGGAAAAATTCTCAATAATTAGTAATAATTCTCAATAATTAGTAATAATTACCAATAATTAATAATAATTACCTATAATTAGTAATAATTTCCTATAATTAGTATTAATTACCAATAATTAGTATTAATTACCAATAATTAGTAATAATTAGGAATAATTACCAATAATTAGTAATAATTACCAATAATTAACAATAATTAGTAATAATTAACAATAATTAGTAATAATTACCAATAATTACCAATATTTAGTAATAATTGCCAATAATTACCAATAATTGCCAATAATTACCAATAATTAGTAATAATTACCAATAATTAGTAATAATTACGAATAATTAGTAATAATTACGAATAATTACGAATAATTAGTAATAATTACGAATAATTGGTAATAATTACCAATAATTAGTAATAATTACCAATAATTAGTAATAATTACCAATAATTAGTAATAATTACCAATAATTATCAATAATTACTAATAATTATCAATAATTACTAATAATTATCACTAATTACTAATAATTAGTAATAATTAATAATAAATAGCAATAATTCGTAATAATTAGCAATAATTACTAATAATTAGCAATAATTACTAATAATTAGTAATAATTAGGAATAATTAGTAATAATTAGGAATAATTAGTAATAATTAACAATAATTAGTAATAATTAGTATTAATTAGGAATAATTAGTATTAATTAGGAATAATTAGTAATAATTAGGAATAGTTAGTAATAATTATTATTAATTACCAATAATTAGTATTAATTACCAATAATTAGTATTAATTACCAATAATTAGTATTAATTACCAATAATTAGTAATAATTACCAATAATTAGTAATAATTACCAATAATTAGTAATAATTACCAATAATTAGTATTAATTACCAATAATTAGTATTAATTACCAATAATTAGTATTAATTACCAATAATTAGTAATAATTACCTATAATTAGTAATAATTACCAATAATTACCAATATTTACTAATAATTAGTAATAATTAGTAATAATTAGCAATAATTAGTAATAATTAGCAATAATTACTAATAATTAGCAATAATTACTAATAATTAGTAATAATTAGTAATAATTAGGAATAATTATGAATAATTAGGAATAATTAGGAATAATTAGTAATAATTAGGAATAATTAGTAATAATTACCAATAATTAGTAATAATTATTATTAATTACCAATAATTATTATTAATTACCAATAATTAGTATTAATTACCAATAATTAGTATTAATTACCAATAATTAGTATTAATTACCAATAATTAGTATTAATTACCAATAATTAGTATTAATTACCAATAATTAGTATTAATTACCAATAATTAGTATTAATTACCAATAATTAGTATTAATTACTAATAATTAGTATTAATTACCAATAATTAGTATTAATTACCAATAATTAGTATTAATTACCAATAATTAGTATTAATTACCAATAATTAGTATTAATTACCAATAATTAGTATTAATTACCAATAATCACCGATAATTACCAATAATCACCGATAATTAACAATAATCACCGATAATTACCAATAATCACCAATAATTACCAATAATCACCAATAATTACCAATAATCACCAATATTTTCAAATATTTTCCAATAATTACCAATAATTACCAATATTTTCCAATAATTACCAATATTTACCAATAATTACCAATATTTACCAATAATTACCAATATTTACCAATAATTATGAATAACTACAAATAATTTGGATTAATTACCAATAATTTGGAATAATTACCAATAATTTGGAATAATTACCAATAATTTGACATAATTACCAATAATTAGGAATAATTACCTTATTACATTATTTGTATATTTTATTATTAATATTAAAATAATATAATTTTCTATATTATATACAATTCTCTTTTCTTCTGTGTTTTTTCTGTCTCCACATGTAATATTGGCATTCTTTTTCAAAATTATCAACCTACTCGCCAATGGAGAGGTGAAAGTGAATGCCAATATTACATGTGGAGACAGAATGTGAAACACACAGATGAAAAGAGAATTGTATATAATATAGAAAATTATATTATTTTAATATTAATAATAAAATATACTAATAATGTAATGATGTTATTATTATATAATTAATATTTATGAAAAACTTATAATGCATGTGTGGTGAATGGATTTTGATTCCACACACATGCATATGGGGAATCGAAAAAAACAATGAACAGTGGAGTTAACTTGAGAGGATCTCATCATCGAGAAAATGAAGTTGACTTTTATGGAAAACTTGATGAAATCATTGAACTCTGTTATCTTGGACAACATTACATAACCATTTTCAAATGTCGGTGGTTGGATACAGAGAGAGGCGTGCGTGTTCATCCGACTCATGGAATCATCGATATTAAATGTAAAAGTGTTCTCGTAGTAAATGAACCATTCTTATTGGCTCAACAGGCATATCATGTTTATTATGAAATTTGTGAAATCAAAATATTTTTTTTTCTATTCGTAGTTTCTGTCTCATTAAAAAATATTAATAATATTATATTTTTAAATAACAATATTAATATGAATAATAATATTATTTATATTTTATAATATTAAATTTTATATATATATTAAAATTTTATATATATATTAAAATTTTATAATATTAAAATTTAATTATTTTTTTTGTAATACTTGAATTATTTTAATATTTGAATGTAAAATAATTCTATTATTTTTATATTAATTAAAATAACTTATTAATATTTTTTTTATTTATAAATTATAATTGTAATATTATTATATTAATTAAATCATTTATTAATATTCTATTATTTTTTATTTTTGAATTATAATTCTACTATTATTTTAGTAATTAAAATAATTTATTATTTTCATTTCTAAATTATAATTCTATTATTATATTAATTAAAATAATTTATTAATAATTTATTTTTTTTATTTTTTTTATAGTATTTGCGACGGGATACTAGGCCTGTCGCAAATACTAGTATTATTAATAGTTTTTTATTTTTTTTTAAAAATAGTATTTGCGACGGGATACTACTCCCGTCGCAAATACTAGTATTATTAATTTTTTTATTTTTTAAAAAAATTGTTTTTGCGACGGAACCGTCGCAAAAGCGATTGCGACGGGTCCCATCGCAAAAGGTATTTGCGACGGGTCCCGTCGCAAAAACTATTTTAAAAGTTTTTTACAAAAATACGGAATACTATTTGCGACGGGGAGAATGTCCATCGCAAAAAAAGGCTTTAGCGATGGGCCCGTCGCAAATAAGTGTAGTTGCGACGGCGTTTTCAGCAACGGGCTATTTGCGACGGGATCCCGTCGCAAATAGCCCGTCGCAAATAGCTGTTTTTCTAGTAGTGTATTGTTTATGATCCCTCCTTCCCCCATCACTAGTTGAGAAGATAGTGAGGTTTTCATCATCATTAAGGTATGAATATCTTTCCAATAGTCTATCCCTTAGCATGACTTATGTTTTTATGATTTCCTTTAGTTTTGATTTATGAAATTGATTATTTGAAACCTTTGAGAGTTAAATATGATATTTGATGTCTTGGAAGACATTTCTAAAAAATGGTTTTTAAAAACAATTGATACACATGATTGGTTTTTTAAAATGACTCGAATATTGTTTTTAAAATGAAAATAGTTTTTCTAGATTGGAAGCAGTGTGGCATCACAAAAATAATTTAAATATTGGAAAAGAAATGAAATTTATTTTCCATGTAAAATTTTTATGAAATATGGAATTCCTTTCTTGAATGTTTTAGTGATGTAATATCAATTTGGGAAGACCAAGGGGTATGGGTAAAACTAGATATATCTATTACCTAGTGGATTTATCTATCACTAGTGGATTTTCTTTTGATTCCATGGTTTCTAGTTGGTAGCCTTTTTAGGGAAATGAGTCTCTTGGACTTTAGAGTTCACTTATGCATGATATTTTTTCTATTTATCTTAGTTACATACATTGTTGTGTCATGGATTTCCCTTTAGTACTTTGTGGTAACATTATATTCATGCTTATTTGACATGATTATTTCCTATTTTATAGTAAACCAATCCTTTTAAAAAATTTCTTAAATTATTTTTAGCATATCTATCCATGACATACAAACAAAGGATCGTTAATTTTAGTGTATTTGGAAGACTTGGAAAATACAATTTAAAAAATGTAACCATAATAAAACATCTCTTTATTAATCTTTAATAATGAGATCCTTTTTCCATTTCGTATTCTACAACTTCATGGTAAAACTTAGGGAATACATTGATAAAAGGGATAAGCTAAAAAACCCAGTAAGTAAATTAAAATAGGAATAAAGCATAGTGCAAGGGTTAAAAGGCATAATATGATGACATAAAATGTAATAGAACATGAAAAAACATATGGAATCATAACATATACAACATCAGATCATGTGATCATGGAAACATATGGATGCTACAGAAATATATAACATGACATAAACATGAGTCTAGGCTAACTATGAAAACAATATCACATGGTAGAAAACTCCCATAATGGATTAGGTTTTCTCTCTAATCTCATACATGAATTTTTATAAGAATAAGAATTATACAATTCATTGGATTGATATATAGGTGATACCATCATAACATGTTCATGAATATGTTTTCTACATAAACAATCAAACATAAGGAATAAACATAATGGTTACTCAAAAAAAGAAAACGGTATCATAAATATGTCATAAAGAATAACCAAAGGGTGTATCATAAGGATATATTAAGTCATTTATGGAAAATAATAAAGTAAAAATAATAATATATCATGAATAATTATGTCCAACTAATTTGAATTCATGAAGAAGAGTGTATAATAAACTTTCTAAATGAGCACTTACGTGTGGTATAAGGGAAAATATTAAAGAGTCTTTAAAATTAATAAATGAATAATTGTTTTTATAAAACAAGAAATGAAATAATATTGTTATTTATAATAAAATAAATAATTTTAGAAAAATATTTGTGGATTGAAACAGTTTATGGATTCTACTTGATTATGGGTAGGAAATTGGGAATTTCCCTTTAATCGGGCTTGCATATCGGGAGGAATTGAGGTGGGGACCTTATAAAGAATATACTTACCCAGAAAAGAAAAATTAAATGAGATATATGCATATGTTTGGATCATATAAACTTAATTTATGAGAATTATAGAATAATAATGACGAAATATACTGGGTAAAGTGAGATAAAGCGTAACCCAAAGGAAAAAATTGAGGTTTGGAGTGATCCCTTACCTTGTGTTCAAATGCGTTATGCACTTGCAATTAATATCCTAGATAATAAAATTACAATTATTTATAATTTAATTAATAAACACTTCAAAAAAATTATTTATTATTATTTTATTATGTTCCTTTATGTTCATTTCGATGAGTTATATTTTTGAATTGTGTTGTCCCATGAACGTTCATTTAATGGTTTTATAATCGGTTCCATTGAGTATAATTATGGTAGATCTTGTCAAATGGAACAAAAACTCAAGAAGTATAATGAAATAGTATTAATATAATATCATAATTTTAAATTGTCTCATATATCAATTTTCTTTCTTATTTTAGAATGATTAATTTGATAAAACTTAATGGAATACTTTTATTTTATTTTGAAAGTTTTTTGAACATCCTGAACCAGCTTTGTTTTATTATTTAATATTATATATAAATATTATTTACATAATACTAAAATAATTAAAATATAAATTTTAAAATATCATTAAATCATTATAACGGTTGTATGGCTAGCCATGATTGTGGTAATGAAAAAATAAAAAAAACGTTTTCCAAAATGGTGGTGAATCAACATATCATGGATGATGTTTTCCTTTTCAAGATAAATATGGAATAGAATAGATTTTATGATGGATATTATATTAAAAAAATAAAATTTAATTATATATATGACACTTTATTTATCATGATATTGTTTATGGGGTAGGTGAGGATAACATAGAAGAAAGAAAGAATTTAAAAGAGAAAGAAGGAGGATATTACCTCATGAATATTAGCTCCTTGAGAAACTCTTTAAGGAACTCAGGTTTGGTAATTTATTAATACCATATTCTATTGTATGTATGGAAGTGAATTTGGAAGGTAATATGGTATAATTTATACAAGCTAAAAATAGTTAGAGGTGTGATGAGAAGGGGTGGTGAGGGATAGTATTTCTAGGGGGTGGGTGGTTCTTGATTATTTTATTCATTTATTTATTCATTTGGATAATTAATATCAATAGTATTTATTCTTATAACTAAATAAATTAAATGGTTCATTAATTTTTTAACTAATGGGTGCTAATATCATTCATACATCAATCATGACTCTAAAATTCATGTATTTGTAAAATACAATAAATTACTACATTTCTCTATTCATAAGAAAATCAACAATTTTAAACAAAATCCTAACAATAAGAAACTTAATTTTTTTATGTTTTGATTTAAAAAATGAACTCATTTTGTGTAAATTATTTTTATAAATATGGGAAAGTTAATTTTTAATTGAAATCATCATTTATTCGAAAAACACTACTTTTAATATTACAACAGATTTTATGGAACTTTGAAAAAATAATTAAGGTCTTGTAAAATTAGTATATAATTGTAATAAAATAAAATATTAATTTATGAATATATTTTATTAAAATTAATTTTCTTTTAAATAATTATATTAATTATAAAACTATAAATAATAATTTACATTTAACAAAAATAGCAACACTTAATTTATCTTTTTTGAAATATTTATTTACTTATTCCATAATATAAATATATAATATGTTAAATTATAAGATACATAATTTTTTTTATAATTTCATAGGTTAGGTTACTATACTAATTGTAATATGACTATTCATAATGGAAATATTACTATTCGAAAAGTCGGGTTATTATTCCAACTTTTAGATTTCTAACGGTCATAAAGTTTCACTACTTCCTATAAAAACTTCTTATTACATTCATGAGTCACTTCTATTTTCTCCCATTGGTATATATATACTTTCATATTTTAAATTAATATTTTCCTATTAACATTATTTTTTATTTCTATAGCTTTGTTTGTGTGTGTGTTCATTCTAGTGGATTAAGCATATAAAAATTTCTTTTTTTTTATCATATTTCTCTGTTTATTATCAAGCTATAATATTTGGAATTATTATTGGTTTGTTTGGAGAATAAAATATTATTACTAATTTACAAGAATAATGTTTTTATTTTGTTATCTATGTGATGCATGTGTTTTATTACATAATTAATAGAAGAAAATTCCATCGATAAAATTTAGGGTTATTACATTCTTCCCGCCTTAAAAAATATCATAGTCAATATTTCACTCTATATACATAGTTGAAAATAGGTGATGGTACTTCTCCATCATCACTTACACATGTTACCATGTTTACTTCATATTTATGTTTCCTCCATAGTACTTTTACCAAGCGAGTTGTCTTATTTGAGATAATATTACCTCTATGATCGAAGATCCTCATCGGATGCTCCTCATAAGATAGAAAATTTTACAGTTGTACCACCTCTGAATTTAGTACATGTGAGGGGTCTATTATATACCACCTTTAGAGGGATATTTAGAATATATCATTTACTTAGGACATTGTTGGTGGAAGTTTTAGTCAATAGGCACAACTCCAACATGATCAATAATCTTGAAGGGTTCAATGTACATGAGATTTAGCTTTCCTTTCTTCCCAAATCTCATGAATCTCTTCTAAAACGTTTTTTGGAGGAATACCTTGTCACCAACCATGAACTATAAATCTCATCAATTGTAATTTTTATATATCTTCAGTCTACTTTAGGATGACCTGATGTTTTTCTAAATGGTTCTCACCATTTCTACCATTTCTTCACCCATTTCATATCTCAATAACTTAAATTCACTGAGTTCAACCCAGCATGCAACTTTTCTTCATTTTTTACCACAAAGGGATTCATATGGATCCATTTTGATATCTTAGTGGAAACTATTGTCATAATATAACTCTGATATAGGTATATGCAGGTATCATCCTCTTTTAAAGTCCATAGAACATGCTCTCAGCCTTTCCAATAATGTTTAAATATTCCGCTCATTTTATCCATTAATATGAGGATGATAAGATGTAGTGAAGTTTAGCTTAGTGTTTAGATACTACATGTGACTTTACCATACCATTGAGGTAAATCCTAGTTCTATATAAGATATAATCGATAATGGTTCTCCATACAACCTCGCAAATTATCTAATGTATGTCCAGGCAAGATGATGGAGTTAGAAGTCCTATTTCATTATGATAAAGTGATTTGTCTTTGTAAGACAATCTACAACAATACATATAGTATCATTTCCTTTGGATGTCTTTGGAAGTCCAATTACAAATTACAGGGAGATGTTTTCCCATTTACATGTTGGTATGGGTAATGGTTGCATCATATCCTCAGAATTTTTCCTTTCATACTTTACTTGTTGATATACTAGGCACTTTGATGTATATTCAGTGATCTCCTTCTTCATATTGTCCCACCAACAGTGATACAAGATTTCTTGATACATATTTTTTCTCCCTAGGAGGATGGAGAAGGAAAGCTATGTGCGTCATTCAAAATATCTTTCTTTATATCCATATATGATGGCATGCATAGTTGTGACCAAAATATTACAGCTCCTTCCTCATCAATTTTGAACATTGAGGATTTCACTTTTATGATAACTTCTACCTTCTTCTAAATTTCCAAATCATCACTTTGAGAATCGATTATATTATCACATATGGATGGTTGAAAAATCATTTTAGAAGGTATTTATGATGTTCCTTAATTAATTATTACCATGTCCATCCATTCCATGTCTAATAATATTGAAACCTTTTCAATTATAATCATTGATAAAGTTACAGGACCATTTTGACTTAGAGAGTCTGCTAATTTATTTTCATTACCAGGATGTAAGTAGATTCAGAAATCATTATACTTGATGAGATCTGACTATATTAGTTGGTTCATATTAATCTCCATCAATGTGAATATATTTTTTAGGATCTCATGATCAGTATATATCTCGTACTTCTCCCCATGAAGATAATGTCTCCAGATTTTTAACATGAAGATTATAACTACCAACTACATATCATTCATGGGATAGTATTACTCATGAACTTTTAACTACCCTAAGGAATAGGCTATAACATTATCATATTTCATCAGCATATAGCCTAATTAATTCTTTGAAGCATTGAAGTACACCACAAATCATTCACCACATGTTGATAGTGTAAGTACTAAAGTAGTGGTAAGCATCTTCTTTAACTAATTTAAGTTATCTTCACATTCATTGGTCCAAAATAAGTTACTCCCTTCCAAGTCATCTGGGTTAATGAGTTTCACAATATTGATAAGTTTCTTACAAATCTATGATAATACCTAGATAGACCAAGGAAATTGTGGTTCACAATTATAGATATTGGTTTATTCCACACTTTAATTACCTTTTTTATTAAAAGGGTATATAGATATTCTTTTGTTGGTGATATCATTCTCTAAGAATGATACCTCCTCTATACAAAACTCATATTTATTGTTATTTTTATATAGTTTCTCCCTCAATAAGTTATTTAGAATAGTTATCAAATTCTATTTTTGTTCCTCCTTTTTCTTAAAGTATTTCATAATATCATTTGTAAATACTACCAAAAAAATCAAGGAAATCTATAAAGAAACTATTCATAATTTTCATGAAAGTTTATTAAACATTAGTGAGTCTGAAGGGCTTCACTATGAAATAATTATGTCAATGCCTTGTTCAAATGGTAGTAATGATAATATTTTCCTTCTTCAACAATAAATTTTTGATATCCCATCAAAGGTACACCATAGAGAAATACTTGGACCCTCATAATTGATTGAACAAGTCACATGTCTATATATGTAGAATCTTGTTCTTTATTGTTATATTATTAATTTCATAATAATCAATGCAGAGGAACATTAATCCATCCTTCTTCTTAATTAAGGGGACTGGCTCACCCCATGGTGAATCACTCGGGCATATAAAACCCTTTTCCATATTCTATTGTAACTAATTTTTAGTTAATATAACTCAATATTGTCTATCCTATAAGGATTATTTGATATAGGCCATGATCTAGGTATAAGATCAACTAAAAAATCAACCTCTCAGTCAAGTGGAATACAATTAAATTATTTAGGGAACAAATTGGTGTAGTCCCTCACAATTAAAATGTATTCGACAATAATCCTATCCTTTGTATCAATAATTTGACCTAGATATTCTTGATCATAAATAAATAATTCCCACATTTGAGACAATGGTTCTAATGGAGATTAATCATCCTCCTCACACTTGTATAGATTTGTTGTATGGCTTTGGGATGTGGAGATTAATCTCCCTTTCAAAATAGTTGATTTTGGATCTATATAAAGATTGAAAATCCATTTCCAATAATGAATCAAAATCCACTAAACTAAGTAAGATGAGATTTTATGGGTGGTTTAGTCCAAAAACATTAACTTATGAGTAGTTATAAACTTTCTAGGTAAAATTTTCCTCATTATCTATTCTCATAGATAACTCAACCATCATATTTTGAGGGGGTGTTTGAATCATTTCACAAAACCTGTAACATATTTAAGAATGTATAGAAATGAAATCAAATAGTATGTTTTCTATTATTGAATGAATAAGTGGAATACCTGTCACCGTATAATTTTTATCCACCACCTCAGCAGTAGTGATAATATATTCCTTGACTTGCTTCCTTGGAATTTTTTTATTGATTTCCTCAAACAACCCTTGGCATAGGAAATTTTCTCACAGAATTCACATGTTCTTTCCATCTAAATAATGGCACAATTGGCATAGTTTTCTTCTAAAACTTTTTTTTTGAATTCCCCATTAGTGGGTTTCTTCATTTCTCTTCAGCATTTATTAACTCATTTCCCCTATTTTTCCACTATTAAATCACCTTATGGTTCCCCTTAGGTAGTTTACAAAATGCTTCTTCCTATTATTTTGAAAAGTGGGTTTCTGGGTTCTCATTCCTCCATAATATTTTTCTATTTCACCTCCTGAAGATAATTACATATTATGTTATTTTTTTCAATCCCCATGATACCACTATGAATCACTGAGCTCCATCAAAACAGAAAGGGGAAGAAGAATAATCTCTTAATAACTGTCAAAGTCCTGAAATTCTAATGTTTTTTGTAGACCCAATTTAAACCCACTAAAAAATTAGTCCACAAAATTTTCAATTCTAATGACAAGGAAAGAAGAATACCGTGAAAACCTTTTGAAGTTTTCCACATATTCTTTGACAAACTCATTAACATTTTTCTTCAGAATAAGTAACTCCCTCCCTATTTTATGATAGATTGTTTAGTGAAAAATAGTTTTTTGAAAATAATTGAATGCATACCATTCCATGGAATATGTTTCTTATTTTTAAATTTTTTAGTATTAGTGTCCACCACAGATCTGCTTCCCTATCAAAATGATAAACCATCATCATGGATTCATCTTTTTTATAATCATTATAGTACAGAGAAAATATTCTCAATGGAGTTAATCCTTTTTTCTATAATGAGGGGATCATAAGTTCCAGAAAATATAGGAGGAATTTGGATTATAAAGCATTCGGTATCAACATGATATTTCTTAGGAAAAGGATTGTGTTCCAAATTATTCAAGTTATTATTCATCAATTGATCTAGTTTTTCTAGAACATCCATGAGGTTTTGATTTCTCATTCCCATTAGATTCGGCATTTAATTAGATAAATCACCACATTTTCTATAACTTTAATTATTGGAATGGGTTCTCCTATGTCACATCATTAACTAAGAAACTGAAAAAAAAAATTAGGGGGCTTGAATAATTAGATAATAAATATAAAAAAATGAAACATTGAGTATATAAGGATAAACTTTTAAAAAAAGTATATCATAACTTGTGATTACCTAAGTTAAAATCAAGGCTATCTATGGTCATAGAATTATACCAAGGGTTATTAGTAAAGTTTTCTAGTTATAGTCTCCAAAAATAACTACACCGTGATTTGATACCAACTATAGTGAAACTATAATTTTACATATATTATAACTTGATTTGAAGCATATTTATTCGTGGAATAAAAACCATGGATTGTAATGTGTAGTGTCTTTAGAAGATTATGTAAATAATATTTTAAACATGGAACTAGAATGAAACATCTCAATATTAATCTTTCATAATTAACTAACAACTTCCGTGGAGATCCTACATCTGTATAAGACAACGTAGAGAATTCATAGACAAATTGAATGAGCTAAAAAACCTAGTAAGGGAATAAACATAAAAATAAGGCATAGCACATGGGATTGAAGGCATAACATGATAAAATAAAAATTATTGAAACATGAATAAAGATATATATAATCATGAAATATAGAACATGGGATCATGTGATCATGGAAATATAGGAATGTGACAAAAACATATAACTTAATAAATACATGAGTTGAGGCTAACTTTCAATACTGTATCGCAGGGTGTAAGAAATCCCATAATGGATTAGTTTTACTCTCTAATCCCATAAATGACATCTCATGAGACTAAACAATACCAAATACATTAGAAAAATATTTAGGTATTCAAATTATAAAATTTTCATTTATATGTGTCCCGAACTATGATTCAAACATATAGAAGAAACATAAGGGTTACCCAAGGAAAGAAAGGTATCGTAAACATGTCATAAGGCATAACCAAAGGATGTATCATAATGGGATTTATGAAAGGAGGGATTAAATAATTTTTTGTAAATTCTTAAAAAAAATACATCATAATTAATGATGTCCCTCTAAAGTGAATGTATGAAGAATAGTGTATATTAAACTTTAGAAATGATCTACATAGGTGTGGTATAAGAAAAAGTTTTAAAGATTATTTAAAGAGGAAAAAAGGAATAATTGTTTTTATAAAACCAGAAAAGAACTAAAATATTTTTTCATGATAAAATGAGTGGTTTTAGAAAAATATTGGTGGATTTAAATGTTTAATGGAGTGTACGTGAAAATAGGTATGAAATTGCGAAGTTCCTTTATACATGCTTTATTATCGGGAGAAACAGAGAAGGAAAAATTATAAAAAATGTATTTACCAATAAAAGAAATATTAATTGAGATATATACACATTTTTGGAACATATAAACCTCAATAAGATAATTATATAAGAATAAGTAAGAAATAAATTGGGCTAAAGAGAGATAAAGCAAAGCCTACATGAAAAAATGGAGGTTATGAGAGATCCCTTACCTTATATATGAATGTGTTATACACTCACAATTAATGTCCTGTATAATAAAATTAAATTATTTAATAATTCAATTAAGATCTTATTCAATATATATTTTACTTTTTATAATTTTACTATGTTCATTTATGGATATTTTGATTAGTTGTACTGTTTAATTTTGTTTGTTATGTGAGTGTTTGTTTCATGGTTTTATGGTGAGTTCCCTTGCTTATAATTATGGTTGTTCTTTTAAAATGGAATAAATACTCTAGAAGTGGAATGAAATGGTATTAATATAATTCAAAAATTTTAAATGGACCCATATTTAATTTTTTTCTGATATTATGATGATTCATTTGATAAAATTTTAATGATAAATGTTTAGTTTATTTTAGAGGTTTCTCAATCACCATGAATAAGTTTTTTGTTTATTTAATATTATGTATATATATTAGTTTGAGAACATAAAAAAAGTTGTAATACACATTTAAAAATATATTTTAAAAATTATAATGGTTTTATGACCATCCTTGAAGGTTGTAATGGAGAACAAAAAATCATATCCCATGAAGGTGGTGAATAGACATATCATGGATGATGTTTTCCTTTTAAAGATAAAAGTGGAAGAGAATATATTTTTTATGGATATTACAGTAAAATAATAAAGTTATAGTATATATATGATACTATATTAATAATTTTATTTTTTATAGAGGATTTGAGTATTAGGTAGAAGAAAGAAAGAATTAAAAAATAGAATGGAGGATTTTACCTCTCGAATATCGTCAACTTGAGAACCACTTTAAGGTACTTGGGTTTGGTCTTTTGTTGAGACAAGAAGATCTTGGATGTGGGGAAGATGATTTTAAACTAAATTGGTTATAATTTAGACAAGATATAGGGCTTTGGATGTGTGAGGAGAAAGTTGGTATTTATAGGGGACAAGAGGGGTGTTTTTTATTATTTTATTCATTTGTTTATTATTCTGGGTCAAGAATATAAATATTGTCAACTAATAAAACTAAAAACTATAAATGGTTTGATATTATTCAAAACAATGAGTTCTTAAGTCATCCATACAT
This sequence comes from Viscum album, assembly GCA_963277665.1. NCBI lineage: Eukaryota > Viridiplantae > Streptophyta > Magnoliopsida > Santalales > Viscaceae > Viscum > Viscum album. The sequence continues at coordinate 769,740,503 of OY728135.1, read as the reverse complement.
AATCCAAGAATCAAAAAATTCTGTATTTGTTTAATATCGTAAATTAAGGTATTTCGCTATTCACTAAAATATCAACTATTTAATAAAAAAATCCCAAAAATTCACCCAGACAATTTTTAAAAATTTATATTTAAAAAATGGAATCTATTTTACCAAACTAATTTTATTAATATGTCATATTTAATTTTCAATTAAAGTCATCATATATTTGAAAAATATTGATTTTAATATTATAACTTATTTTATGACTCGTTGAAAAATTAATTAAGGTCTTGTAAAATTAACTTATAATTATAATAAACCAAAATACTAATTTATGATACTATTTTATTAAATTAAATTTTATTTTAAATCATTATATTAATTATAAAATTCTAAATAAACATCTACATTTTAGAGAAATACTAACACTAATTTATCATTTTTAAAACACTTATTCACTTAAAACATGACATAAATATATTATATTTTAATTTACAATATACTTAAATTTTATTTATACTTTCATATGTATGGTTACTTTTCTAACAGCCAGATTGTTATTCCTAATTGTAACATTACTAATGATCTGGTTACTATTCCAATGTTTTAATTTCTAAGGGTACTAAGGGTTTACGACTTCTTATAAATAACTATTATTTCATTAATCAATCAATTATATTTCTAACAATGTTATATATAATTTTATAATTTAAATTAATATTTTATTATTAATATTATGTTTTATTTATACAGTTTTTTCCATGAGTGCGGTCATTCTTGTGGATCGAATAGATCCAAATATTCCTATTCTTATTATCTTATTTTCTATTTATTTTCCCACTATAATATATAGAATTCATATTTATTTTTTTCATGAATAAAGTATCATTCTTCATTATTTGATTATAATATTTTCATTGGGTTCTTGAAGTGATGAATTTATTTTATGAACAAATTATAAGTAAATTCCACTGACAAAATTCTTTCTCATTATACATTTGATATTTATATTGAGGAATGAAACCCTGGTTATTCATTAGTTTATTCCACATGGATATTTTTTATGGAATATTTCCTTGTTTATTATATTGTGGAATGTTTCTGAAATGAAAAAAGGTAAATTTTATAAGGTCATGTGATTTATTTTGGAAATATTTGAGAAATATTTTTTAAACAAGAACTTTCATACTAGTAGAAATTTTATAGATTCTTTGTTGGTGTCCTACCGAGGTTTAGTTCTCACACCATACTTTTTCCATTGGTAATTACTAGTTTTTTTATAGGATATATGTACTAAGAATAGTGGGACAAGGAGGAAGAATCTATGGGATTGTGTTTTATTATGTGGTTTGGGATAGGGGTGACATATGATCACATGGATATGGACCTATGGTTTGCTTTAGGATCCATGTTGATGGTCTTGTAGTTTTTTTGTCTAGACCATATTATCCACATGTTGGATGTTACCTTATGGTTTGTTTGTTTTTTGACATATGATCTGTCATGGGATACATAATTTGATACTCAATTTTCTATATATTATCATATGTATTTTAAATTTTAAATCGTTACAATGTTAATTTTTATGATACCTAGGTGCTTGTCCACATCCCATGGTGATAGGGAACGCACATTATGGCTTATGGTAGGTCAATTCGAGTGACATTGTGGGATTAATTTGGTTTTTTTGTTATATATTAAACATATCATGCCATATTTCATGGTTTCATACCATGACATGAAGACCATGAGAAGATGAATAAATGAGTTATGTCATACAAAATATTTATCATGTTGTAAAATGAAGTAGTAATTTAAGAGGACATTCTTAAAAAATAATTTTCACATCATGGAGATCATTGTAATTCTGTGAATATTTACCATAAAACACATGGACAGTTCCTATGACTAAAGAAGAAGTGGATGAAATAGATTATGTAGTTGAAATCAGTTAAAGTAATTTATTAATTGGAATTTCAATTTATAATCCAAATTAGATCCGTAAAAATAGTTATTGTAAGTAATAAATTTGTTACTATTATGGAAATATATGATATTAATTGAAAGAAATATAAACAACTTATTTAAGAGGGTGTGTTTTTTAGAAGAAGAAGATAATATTTTTTTAATGAAAGTTGAAGAGGACATATAGTTTAATTACTTTTGTTCTAGAAGAAGGGGAAGAAGAAGAAGAAGAAAGATCACTAAAAAAAGGAATAAATTTTTGATTGAAGACTCTTATTATTAAAAATAGATCATATATATATTTATTAATATTAAATAAATTTAATTAACTGGGAGAAGTTTTTTTATAAGGAGTACAATGATAAAACATTTTCATTTTTAATCCACTAAGATGTTATTACTAGATTGTATGATCTAAGGTAATTTTTTATCACATCTATTATTAGAAACCAATTTTTATTAGTGGTCCTTATAAAAATATATTATCTATTTTATATTGTTTTTTGGTGTGTGTTATAGTTTCCTTTTCCATCACATTAATATGTAATGAATGTTGTATCTACAGTAAACTTAAAAAGAAATTTAATTCACTAAATCCCCCCCCCCCTCCTCAATGAATTCCGAAAGATATTTTTGGTCCTTTTCAAGTGGTTTTAAAGATATATTTCAATAGACTATATTTGTTTTGAAGTTTAAAGAAAAAAATTCCCCATTATTTGAATATTTTTTTCCCTAAATTTCTACTGAGAGGATTAAAAAATTAATTCAGTGAAACGAGGTTGATTCCCACTTTTGAGGGGAAGATTTATCATATATCTAAACATAATATGTCAACTTATTTTTTATAAATTATTTTAATGTTATGGAAATTTAAATAGATGAATTTTTTATTTGTGATAAACGTTCCACTAGGAAATCAGTAGATAGGAAGAATTTTGAAAGTGATGGTCAGGCTTGAAATATCATCTTTTCATCTCAGTTAGAGAATTATTTTCTCAAAATAAAAGTGATCTATATAGAAAAATGCATATAGTATAAGTTACAAAATATCTATGAAGGTAACTCAAATATGAAGTTATCCAAGTTTTAGTTTTAGATATTGAAGTATAAGGATCTCAATATATATGATTCTGAAACTATGGATGGATTCTTCACTATTGTTAATGAAATTGTGATCGCCATCAGAGGTTTTGGTGGAAAGTTAGAGTAGTTTATGATTATGAACTGGATATTTTACATTCTACTAGTCAAGTTTGATGCAAAAGACTCAACACTTAAATACCATAATCTGTGTACCCTTCCATTATAGGATTTTCATAGCATCCTTATTTTATATGAAAAGTGTAATAGAAGTTTCATATGGAATAAGACAAATTATTATTGGGATGTTTCTTTTAAATATTCTCAAAAAAATAGACTAATAAAGAATTAGTTTTGAAATATGAATAAACTATTGAATAAGAATATGTCGAAGTTATGTTTTATAATCTCTTATCACTCATTTCTTGAAGTGTGATATGAGGAAAGGGAAATTTTTATTAAAATATACCAAAAAAATTATTCACATGTAGATCCAATGGAAATGTTACTTAAAATTTTCCAAAATTTAAATAACAAGAACTTTGTGAAGATAAAGATGAGTGTATAAGTATTTTCTCAAATAATAAAGCTAAAAAATATTATAAATAGGTGTTTTAATAAAAAGGGAAAACGAAAAAATTCATTTAAACCCAAGTATATAAATTTCTTAACAATGATTTATGTTTATAATAGTAGTGATAATGAAGATAAATTTGAGACTTACATCGGAGATAATGAAGAGTTTTTTATTACAAAAGTGAATGGGGAATCGATCATTGGTGATTGAAGCAACAATGTTAAAATTGAGAAATAAACCAAAATCGATTCTATGTTTAATAAATATATCCAAAATTTCCTTTCAATGATCAAAAATATGGATAATTAGATCAAAATTTAATTAAATATAATTAATATTTAAGTAACATTGATCTCATTCTTGCTAAAAAGTAGTTAAATCGTAAGAATTAGATTGATAGATTAAAAACACTTCTTATTTAAGATAGTAATTTAAATTTTTAAATGAAAGGGATAGTTAAATCAGAAAGATATTTATATTTTATAATAAAAAATGATATATGCTAAAAGGGGTTTGGACAAGTAAAAACCCAACTGTCAAAAAAGTAATTCAAGAAGTTGAATAAATCTCAGAGGAGAAGGGTATTCAAAGAATCTATGTTTTGAATAATGATAATAATTGTTTTGTATAAAATATATCACATTCAACAGTACAGAAATAAATTGAAATTGTTGCTGAAAAATTTTATTTAATTTCATAAGTGATCAAAGTCTATTTTTTTAATAGAAAACTCTTTCTCCAAAATCAATAAATTATGAGAAAGTTGATTTTAAAGTGATGAAAAATATAGATAGTTACTTTAAAAACTCCATAAAAATGTATAGATTTAATAGGAATGTTTTTGGTAGTTTATCAAAATTTTGGTTCCCAAAAAGGTTCCAAAATAGATGGTCAAAATTACAATAAGATAAGTTTAAAAATTTTAGACAGTAAACTATTTTACAAGGATATTATTGATTTTTTGGATTTTATTGTCACAATGGATGATTTCACATTATAGAAATGACATTTTATCTTTATTAATAATATTTATATGAGTTTAAAATATTTAGGACATACATTTGTAGATGTATTCATCCTACTAAAAGAAAAAAAATTATACGAAGCCAAAAAATTATAGACAGAAGGCTCAGAATAAGTTTCAACCACTAGAAGTGGTTTAGAGAATATTGGACCAACTAGGTAACTCTACTAAATATTTTCTCAAACTTTTTACAACCAAGTTGATTATGAATTACAACTCTCTAATATATAAAATCCATAAAGTCATAATTAAAAAAAATATTACATTATTAAAGTATCACTAAAATAATTAAAAGGGAATATCCATGGATTATAGATAGTTTATGTTCTTTACACTTGATAGGATATTTAAATATAGTATAGGATTATAAAAAGTTAAACTAAGGCTTATAAATATTTAAAAATAATGGGTCACTTAAAATTAAAGGGTTTTGATCAGTAATGATTGGAAAATATGACTAAAAGAGCAACAAAATTTTATATGTTCATGTGTTTGAGCAAAATTTGATAAGTGTATCTTAGCTTTACACTAAAGAAAAATATTTGTTTTGGTAAAGATATGTTCTTGGTTAATTGGTTGAAATATGGATATGTATTGATAAGAGGATATCAAAAAAGGGGTGACTTGTTTCAAGACAGTGATGTTGAAAACTCTTACTACCTAATATTGAAGTGGAAAAATATTTTGTGGCATTGAAGACTTAGTCTTCTAATCCAAAATAAATTGAGAAATAATTCCCAATGATAGAATATTCTAGATGTTCCAATTTTGAAAATAAAGAAAAACTACATGTTCTCCATAAGTAAAAAATTTTATATTATTAACTAACTATATAATGTAATGGCCCAGACCTCCCCAACAAATTCCTTTGTCAAAAATAAGGTCGTCACATGTTCTGGAGGGTAAACTGGACTTCTCCCACACTTTCCAAAATTTTGTAAGTACACGTCGTGTAGTGTGACTACACATCGTGTACCCCCTCTCCAGGTATACCCCGTGTTGAAGTCGTGTCCTTGCCATGTAAAATAAATGGGTACACGCCGTTTACCCCATACTACACGTCATGTAGTCCCTCCCCGCGTACGCGTTACCCTCAACCCATGGGTTGACCAGTCAACGGCCACGTGCCTCATTGAAGTCCATGTTGGAATTCGTGTGGTGACCGTGTGAAATGGCCGAATACATTCCATGAACTAGAAAGTACATGCCTTGTACTTTTGTTTTTCTCGCCTATAAAAGGAGGAGTCCTATCCTCATTTTCAAATCACTTATCTCCTCCCCTTTCCTTTGAGCAGAGCTCTCCCAAGAGACTTGAAGGCTCTTTTCTTCCATAACTTCTTCATCCGATCTCCGATTTAAGATCCGTCAGCGGCCAGAGGATCGTAACAACAAGGTGGAACATCTGATCTTGAATTTATTGTCTTCCTTTCAGGCTTTCCTTCCCACCTTCCACCTAAGGAGGTTTTGACGGGATTTGACAGAAGCGACGGACACCGACAAACGTCTTCTAAAGTTGATCCAGGGGAGCATTGTGATCAGAACCTATGGAGGTAGGGATCTTATCTTCGTCTCTCTAAATTTTTCATCATGTGGGGTGGGTGTCCTCTTGTTTACGTGAAACACTTTTGAACCAGTTTAATAAATATAATAACCGGCTTATATAACGGGGAGGGGAAGTTGTGAATGCAGTTACATTATTTATATCCTATGATATTATGTTTTGTGTTGAATAGGATTATGCCTAATGAAAATCACGGTCGTTGGGGGACTTTGCTTGCACAATTAAATGCTTCCATATCTTTCTAGATTGTTCATGGATGGAAACTTTGTGAAATTTGGAATTTGGTTAATCACGTAAAGTTGGATGATTAAATACCTATAACCCTTGGGTGATCACCCCGGTTGAACAAACTGAAATAATAAACATGTGGGTGCTGGTTAGGGTTTATTTATGTGAAAGGGGTGTTTTGTGGGTGGTTATGGATCGGGTGAGCAGCGGGGCTATGGTTGGCTTGGTTGTGGGTTGGTATGAATTCTATGTTGGTGATGGGAAGCGAGGCTACGAGAAATGGTATCAAGGGATGATGATGTACAAGTTTTGGTGTGTTGTGGTTATGGTGGTTGGCAGCGGGGCTGTAGGGATGGGTTTGAATGTGAACGAACTATGGGTTGTTAATAATAAATAAAAGGGGAATAGTTAATGAATGGTGGGGCATGGTAATGGAAAGGGAATAATAATCAATGGGGTTGGTTGGTTAATAAGAAGGGACTTGTTTTTGTTGCTTGTGTTTTCCTAACTTGATTTGTGGATGGCCGGGTTATGTTTTATGAACGATTGATGTGGTTAGTTAATGGATAATTTCCCAGTAGTTAAGTAACTAATAAACTAATTCTATTGAAATGTGAAAACATAAATAGGGTTGGGGTTGTTTGTTTTATGCATGCTTCGTAGTAGCATTGTCAAGGCACGTGCTCATTTTCTCTATTTAGAAGCCATAGGTTCGGCTGTGTGTTTGGTATACATATATAAATATATCTGTATCTTTGTGTTTTGTCGCACCCCACCCATGTTGAGAACATAGTTTCGAACACTCCCATTTCATGGGAGAGGGTGTTTTCCCCTTAGTTACTCGCTCCTTCGTGCTGCTCCTTCCATAGGTTGTGATGGCTTAAGGTGACCTTACACCTAAGACCCTTCAGGTAGGTTTCGATTGGGGTGGTTTTAGCCCAAGACTATTCGGGCATATTTACGTTTTCCCAGGAATCTTTGGGATGAGGCCCAGGTGTGTGCGGGCGGGATATGCAGTTGTGAGGCCCAAGTTTGTGCGGGTGGGATATGTGGTTGTGAGGCCCAAGTGTCTATGGGAGGGATTTGTGGTTGTGAGGCCTAGGTGTGTGCGGGCGGTATGTGCGGTTTTTGATTCCCATGTGTGTGCGGGTGGGATGTGCGGTTGTGAGGCCTAGTTGTGTACGGGCGGGATCTGTGGTTCTTGAGGCCCAGGTGTGTGCGGGTGGGAAGATTGTGGTAGCGCCAGGATTTTCGCCGTTAGGAAGAGCAGCTAACTAGTGTGAAATGGTGCTGGGTACCCAATAATATTGTTCTTATATACTACTACTACCTGTTGTTTTGTGATTTGGTGAGCGTGGATTGTGAGGTTGGGTGGATAGAATTCATTGATAGGTTTTGGTTTCTTCTGTTTTTCTCACTGGACATTAGGATGTCTCCCCACTTATGAACGAGATCTTTTGGTTTCCCTATTGAGTATACTTGTATGCTCACGCTGCGTTTACTTTCAGGTTTCCAAGAGGACTACCAGTGTCGTGCGGGACCCTACTAGTCGGGACAGTTGGAGTTGTTGCAGTTGTTGTACTCTTGTTTCTTTTGGTTTTTTACTTTTGAGCTTTCTTGTAATTGTACTTTGTTTCATAACTATTTAAACATGCATGTGGTATTGGTTTGGGTTTATTTACTTGTTCCTTTTTCTTTGGCGGTTGACTAGTCCTATTTCCTGATCTTAAATAATAAAAAGGGTAATGCCTCAGATATTTGTGGAATCTCATACCATTAGTGCTAGTCGCCACTTTGGGGCCTACTGAAGGCGGGGCTGGGGGTCATTATCTCACTTGAACCATTTCCAGCTCAGGAGGGGCATCTTTGGTGGGAGAGGGTCGTGACAGAATGGTATCAGAGATGATGGTTGAGAGATAGGATGGAGTTTGTAGTTAGGCACAGTGAGGATTGCATGGGATGGTAGGGCAACAGTGTTGGATGATCTTGGTGTGTGACATAGGCCAGGGAAGACCGGCTAGGACACGGGATTTTAGGGGCCCCCATGATCTGATGCAAGGACTCTGAGCCTACCGAACGACCAAGGGAGAATACATTGATTGCAGGGTAGAGACCCTAGGGAATTTACATGCATCATCATGATTGTGTTTTACTTGATTTGGGTGTTATGGGAAAGAAATTGAAATAAAATGATAAAATAAAACCTTGAGAAAATTTCCCTACTACTTGGGATTAGGCGATCTTTATTTACAGTATAGCTATGGCACCTGTAAGTCGTCCCCAGGTGACTCAGATAGCCGAGGCTCAGCATATTCAGGCGGTCGATCAGTTGAGGATTGACCGAGAGGAGGAAGATAGCCAGTGGAAAAAAAACTCTCTGTTCATTCCAGCGGAAAACCCTCAAGAAGTACGTGGGTAGTACTTAGGATATGGAGATGTAGGGGTGGATCGAGGAGCTAGGGATCGCTTTTACTTTTATCCGTGCTCCGAGAGAGTACTGGGTTCCTCTAGCAGTCAGTCAGCTGAGAGGTGCAGCGCAACAGCGGTGGACGCCCTACCACGGAGAGGGGACAGAGGCAGAGGTTCTGTGGGCTGACTTTGAGAAGGAATTACTTTCTTCCATGAGCAAGGCAGAGAAGCTGCATGAGTTACTCTCTCTCTAGCAGGGGAGTATTTCAGTATGAGAGTTGGGGATTATGTTCAAGGATTTCCTATGCTTTGCTCCGGATCTCTTTTCGGATGAGGAGTCTCGGGCGAGACGTTTGGAGGAGGCGCTTTGTCCTTCGCTCCAGTATGCTATCACCCCCTTCACCCTTTTGACATAATTGGCAGTACATAAGAAGGAAGAGGTTGTAGAGAGGATGCACTCGTAGAGAGGTGCACCACGAGAAGGGATCCAGCCGGGTTCGTCGAAGGGGATGGCAGTCAGCAGCAGGTCTCCTATTACAGGACCTTCCAGATTCAGGCCAGTAGGGAGCAGGCCCCAGCAGTTTCAGTTCAGATTATCAGGTCCTCATCCATTTTTCATGATCCCAAGACCAAAGTATTTCTCTTGTGGAGGTTTCGGGCACATTAAAATTCGGTGCCCGACCCGAGCTCAGTACGGTGGAGGGGGCAGGTTCAGCGCCCACCTCAGCAGCACCAGTTGCCGGCAAGGCCCTTCCAGCAGCAACAGGATCGTGATCCTCCGAGGTTAGACTGTGCAGGAGGATGCCAACCTTAGGGTGCTCCTCAGGGACCACAACATGGTCGAGGAGGTGTTCGAAATCATAGAGGTAGAGGAGCTGGGCGTGGACAGTTTCACACAGCAAATTTCGCAGCTCCGGTAGGACCAGAGGTGGTGCGAGGTACGATTTGTATTTTCAGCACTCTTTTTTCTGCATTTTTTGATTCAGGAGATTTGCACTCCTTTTTTTCACCCGTTCTATCCCATACTTTGGGTCTAGATGTAGAGAGACATTTCATACCCCTAGTGCTGAGTACACCAGTTGGAGGCCAGACCAGCGTATCTTGTGTTTGCCGGGGATGTGGGCTGACGTTTGGACTGCATCGATCTAGTGGGGACCTTCTTTTGCTACAGATGCAGCCATACGATGTCATCCTAGGCATCGAATGCACTAGCTGTGTTCATGGGACTTATGAAAATTGTCTTCAGAGAGTTTCTGGACCGGTTCGTCGTTGTTTTTGTCGATGAAATTTTGATCTTATCAAGATCAGAGGAGGATCATGTTGATCATCTCCGATCAGTCTTGGAAGTCCTTCGACACCACCATCTTTATGGGAAATTGTCGAAGTGTAAGTTCTTTACACAAGAAGTACACTTCCTTGGGCATGTAGTGTCTCAGCATAAAGTGTCAGTGGACCCGTCGAGGGTAGAGGCAGTTCTTTCTTGGGCAGCACCCAAGAGCGTGGCAGAAGTTCGTAGTTTCCTGGGGTTGGCAGGTTATTATCGGAGGTTCGTTTCGGACTTTTCTTGACATGATGCTCCATTGACAGCTTTGACTAGGAAGAACTCGATCTTCCTATAGAGCGAGCTGTTCCAGAAAGCTTTCAAATACCTGAAGGAGAAGTTGGTTAGTGCTCCAGTATTCAGTTTTCCAGAGGAAGGGTTGTTTTCTGAGTTTTTTTTTATGCTTCTGGACTTGGTTTCTGGTGTGTAATGATGTAAAAGAAGGGTGTGATCTGTTATGGGTCTAGGAAGTTGCACCCTCACGAGCATAACTATGCCACCCATGACCTAGAGCTCGAAGTAGTATTGTTCGCACAGAAGTTGTGGCAACATTACCTCTTTGGGGATCTCTTTGTGGTCTTCTCAGATCACAAGAGCTTACGTTATATCTTCTCTTAGAGTGACCTGAAAATACGGAAATGGAGATGGGTCGAGTTTCTCCCAGACTATGACTTTGAGATCTCTTACACTGAAGCTAAGGGCAACGTTGTGGCTGATGCCCTGAAAAGGAAGTCGCATAAGGATGTGGTTTAGGAATCCTCTGATTCTTGGAAAGCGATGGGAGAGTTGGCTGGGTTTCCCTTGGATGCAAGGGTAGAAGTTGTTAGAGGTTATTTGTTTCAAATTATGGTGCAGTCCTCCTTGTTGCAGTAGGTGGAAGAGTCTCAGTGGGGGGACTCCATGGAGGAGGTAATGCGGGATCGTGTGGATCAGGGAAATGCTCTAGAAGGATGGTCAGAGGACAGCCGACATTGAATGATTTTCCATGGAAGGTTGTTTGTTCCAGAGGCGATGCGTGAGGGACTTCTCAGTGAGTTCCATAGCTCAGCCTTGGCGGTACATCCGAGAGTTTCAAAAATGTACTGACGCCTGAGGGAACAGTTTTGGTGGCCCGGGGTGAAATGGGAAGTGGTAGAGTTTGTGGTTAAGTGCCTAGTGTGTCAGCAAGTAAAATTTGAACATCGTGTTCCCTGTGGTTTGTTGAATCCTTTAGATATTCCCGAGTGGAAGTGGTATGACATCTCGATGGACTTAATCACAGGACTACCTAAATCTCAGGGTGGTTATGATGCTATTTGGGTGGTGGTGGATTGACTGATGAAATCAGCTCACTTTTTAGAAATTAAGGAGTCGGGCCTGGTGAATACATAGCACAGAGGTACGTAGACAAGGTTGTTCATTTGCATGGAGTTCCGAAGACTATCGTCACAGATTGGGATACTTGGTTTACCTCACGAGTCTGGAGGGGATTACAACATGCTTTTGTCACCCAGCTACGCCTTAGAACTACTTTCCACCCCCAGACCGACAGCCAGACAGAGCGGACTATCCAGACGTTGGAGGAAATGCTATGAGCATGCGTTCTAGATTTCGGAGGATCATGGGTGCGACACTTGCCTTTAGTAGAGTTTTCCAACAACAACAGCTTCCACTCTACTATTACCGTGGCACCATTTGAGGTTTTGTATGGAAGACCATGTCATTCACCCATTTGCTGGGCAGAGGTTGGTGAGACAGGTTCTCTTGGTCCAGAGGTAGTACAGAGCACCATAGAGAAAGTTCAGCTTGTGCGTGAGAGGATGAAAGTGGCTCAGGACCGACATAAGTCTTCTGTTGATCACCGGAGGAGGCCCTTGGTGTTCAAGGTGGGAGATCATGTGTTCTTGAATGTTTCCCCTCGATGGGGGAGGCGGAGGTTTGGGAAGGGGATTAAGCTCTCCCCTAGGTTCATTGGACCTTTCGAGGTGCTGAGGCAAGTCGGCGAGGTGGCATATCAGCTAGCCCTGTCACCTCAATTGGAGAAGGTTCATTAGGTCTTCCACGTCTCCCAGCTTCGTCGGTACTTACATGAAGATTCTCACATTATCGACTGGGGAGATTTATATATGGGAGACGATGGGACCCTATAGGAACAACCATTTAGAATCGAGGATCATAAAGAGAAGGTGCTCCGTGGACAAACCATCTCCTTGGTTCATGTGTTGTGGAGGCATGGCAGCCTCGAGGAGAGAACTTGGGAACGGGAGGCTCAGATGCACGCTCAGTACCCGGAGTTGTTTTGACTTGTGGTTTTCTTTGTTCTTCTGAGATTTTTTTTGATGTTATACTTTGTACCTTTGATATATGGAATTCTTGGATTGTCAGTTGTGAGACCTTTTGTTTCCTTGTTCTATAGAAGTGTGTATCATGTCCGGATGTGTGGGGAAAGGGAAAAACCTGATCATTAATCGAGACGCATTATTGCGGATGTGATTGAACCTGTGCAGGTGAGTCAGTGCCGCCTAAAGCGGATAATATCTTGACATAGTAGAAGAAATTTCCCCAAACCACGTGTTTGGGAAGTGGGTTGGTTGTGTGGTGTTGTGGGTTGTGAAAGATGAAAAATCTTAATGTATGAAAGTGGGAAGACCCAATTCTTAATCGAGATTCATTAATGAGGATGTGATTAAACCCATGCAGCCGAGTTATTGCCGCATAAAGTGGATAATATATCGATATAGGAGAAGGAATTCCTAACACACGTGATTAGGGTTGTTGGATGGGTTCCAGTTATAACGAGATCCCTAAGAGGTATCTTGTTGGGTTCTTCTTGGTTGGGTTTTGAATTCTTGGGGACGAGAATGTTTTAAGAGTTATCTGATGTAATGGCTCGGACCTCTCCGGCTCATTCCTTTGTCAAAAATAAGTTCATGAAGTGTTCTGGAGGGTAATATGGACTTTTCCAACACTTTCCAGAATTATGTAAGTACACGCCGTGTAGTGTGAGTACATGCTGTGTACCCCCCTCGCTGGGTATACCCCGTGTTGAAGTTATGTCCTTGCCATGTAAAATAAATGGGTACACTCCTTGTACCCCATACTACATGTCGTGTAGTCCCTCCCCACATAAATGTTACCTTCAAACCATGTGTTGACCAGTCAACGGCCGCGTGCCGCATTGAAGGCCGTGTTGGAAGCCGCGTGGTGACTGTGTGAAATGGATGACTACATTTCGTGTACTAGAAAGTACACGCCATGTAATTTTGTTTTTCGTGCCTATAAAAGGAGGGGTCCTCTCCTCCTTTTCAAATCACACCTCTCGTCTCCTTTCCTTTGAGTATAGCTCTCCCAAGAGACTCGAAGGCTCTTTTCTTCCATAACTTCTTCGTCCGAGCTCCGATTTACGATCTGTCAACGGCCACGGGATCGTAACGATGAGTTAGAACTCTTGAGCTTTGATATGTTGTCTTCCCTTTGGCATTTACTTCCCATCATCCACCTGAGGTGGTTTTTCTGGGATTTTACAGAAGCGATGGATGCCGACAAACGTCTCCTAAAGTTGATCTGGGGGAGCGTTGTGATCTGAACCTTTTGTGGTAGGGATCTTATCTTCTTCTCTCTAAATTGTGCATCATGGGGGGTGGGTGTCTTCTTGTTTACGTGAAACACTTTTGAACTGGTTTACTAAAGATAATAACTGGCTTATATAATGGGGAGGGGAAGTTTTTAATGTAGTTACATTATTTATATCCTGTGTTATTATGTTGTGAGTTGAATAGGCTTATGCCTACTAAAAATCATGGTCGTTGGGGGACTTTGCTGGTGCAATTAAATGTTTCCCGATCTGTATAGACCTTTTATGGATGGAAACTTTGTGAAATGTGGAATTTGGTTAATCACATAATGTTATCTAATTAAATACCTGGAACCCTTGTGTGATCAACCCTATTGAACAAACTAAAATAATAAACATATGGGTGCCAGTTAGTGTTTATTTATGTGAAGGGGTGGTTTGTGGGTAGTTGTGGATCGGGTGAGCAGCGGGGCTGTGGTTTTCTTGGTTGTGGGTTGGTATGAATTCTATGTTGGTGATAGGCAGTGGGGCTATGATAAATAGTATCAAGGGATGATGATGTATGAGTTTCGGTGTGTTGTGGTTATGGTGGTTGGAAGCGGGGCTGCAGGGATGGGTTTGAATGTGAATGAACTATGGGTTGTGAATAATAAATAAAAGGGGAAGAGTTAATGAATGGTGGGGCCTGGTAATGGAACGGGAATAATAATCAATGGGGTTGGTTGGTTAATAAGAAGGGACTTGTTTGTGTTGCTTGTGTTTTCCTAACTTGATTTTTGGATGGTAGGGATATGTTTTACGAACGATCGATGTGGTTGGTTAATGGATAATTTCCCAGTATTTAAGGAACTAATAAACTAATTCTGTTGAAACGTGAAAACATAAATTGGGATGGGGTTGTTTGTTGTATGCATGCTTTGTAGTACCAGTGCCGAGGCAGGTGCTCAGTTTCTCTGTTTAGAAGCCACAGGTTGGGTTGTGTGTTCATATGAATATATATATATATATATATATATATATATATATATCTGTATCTTTGTGTTTTTTCGCACCCCACCCATGTTCAGCACTTAGTGTCGAACACCCCCATTTCATGGGAGACGGTGTTTCCCCTTAGTTACTAGCTCCTTCCTTCTCCTTATTCTATAGGCTATGATGGCTTGTGGTGACCTTACACCAAAGACCCTTCAGGTAGGTTTCAATTAGGGTGGTTTTAGCCCAAGACTCTTTGGGTAGGTTTAATTTTTCCCAAGAATCTTCGGGATGAGGCCCAGGTGTGTGCGGGTGGGATATGGGGTTGTGAGGCCCAGGTGTTTGCGGGCGGGATATGAGGTTGTGAGGCCCAGGTTTTTGTGGGAGAGATATGCGGTTGTGAGGCCCAGGTGTGTGCGGGTGGGATGTGTGGTTTGCGAGGCCCAGGTGTGTGTGAGTGAGATGTGTAGTTGTGAGGACCAGGTGTGTGCGGGCGGGAAGAGTGTGGTAGTTCCGAGATGTTCTCCGTTAGGAAGAGAAACTAACTAGTGGGAAATGTTGTGGGGTACCCAATACTCTTGTTCTTATATACTACTAGTACCTATTGTTTTGTGTTTTGGTGAGTGTGGCTGGTGAGGTCGGGTGGATAGAATTTCATTAATAGGTTTTGGTTTCTTCTGTTGTTCTCACGGGACATTGGGATGTTTCCCCACTTGTGCACGAGAGATTTAGGTTTCCCTACTGAGTATACTTGTATGATCACCCTACATTTACTTTCAGGTTTCCAGGAGGTCTACCAGGGCCGTGCGGGACCCTACTAGTCGGGACAGTTAGAGTTGTTGCAGTTGTAGTACTCTTGTTTCTTTTGGTATTGTACTTTTGAGCTTTCTTGTACTTTTACTTTGTTTCAGAACTATTTAAACAGTCATGTGGGATTTGTTTGGGTTTATTTACTTGTTCCTTTTTCTTTGGCGGTTGACTCATCATATTTCCCGATCTTAAATAACAAAAAGGGTAATGCCTCCCATATTTGTGAAAAATCGTACCCTTGGTGCTAGTCTCCACTCTAGGGCCTATTGGAGGCGGGACTCGGGGGGTCATTATCTCCCATTCATCGTTGCTAGCTCAGGAGGGGAATCTTTGGTGGGAGGGGGTCGTGACACATAAGAAATTTGAGAATCAAACATCTCATTCATTTGATATCGTTCATTTAAAAATTTGTGGGATTATGAGTAATAAGTATGAAAATAGAGATAATTATTTAATTTCTTATATATATTAGATTAATAATATATTTTTAATAATTTTCATGAAGCATAACATAGAGATTCTGAAAATGTTTTAGATATTTTGAAGAAGAGTTGATATGGAGTGTGATTTCTATTTAAAGAAGATTCAATCAAACAATGGTATTAAATATACTAATAGAATATTTATAAATTATCAGGAAAATCATGGTATTAAATATGAAATATAAACTCCATAAATACCAAAAAATAGTTCTTTTTACTAAAATAATAAATTTTGGTGGGGATCACTTGTACAACGTAAATTGAGCATGATACTTCTTGTTATTTCTGGAGACAAACAATTTCTACATAAATTCAAATTAAGAAAAATTTTGTTGAAAAAATAAGATATTCCATTATATGAGATGCATTATTAGAATTTTAATGGTTTAAAACTTTTAAAGGGTTTTGGAAGATCTTTTATTTCGATATGAATTGTGAAAATTAGGGGAAATTTGAGTGGAGAAGAGTTGATGGAATTTTCCTTGGTTATCCATAAAATAGAAGAGGACACAGTTTTTGTAATAAAGATAAAAATAATATTGTAGATATTATTGGTGTAATTTTTCTATAACACTCAAGTAATAAAATCACACATCAAGAAGAAACTTCTATAAGTGTTTATGATGAAGCGATTTTTATTGAGAAGTCGGGTGACGATTAGGAAAATAATGAGAATTCAATTGTAGTAAAGATTAAAGAAGACGATTTATCTATTTCATGTGATCAAGAATTACTTTTTTAAAATCATACCAATTTTAAAAGGTAATTTAAGGTCCCAAATATCATTAAAGAATAAGGATAGGTGGACCATAGTCTTATAATGTTGAGTACACAGCCACATACATTGCTACTTTCTCATGTTTAACAAAGATATATAAAAGTGTAATTAGAGTGTCGACAGTAGATTGATGTTATGAATGAATAATAATATCATATCAATAACAATTAAACTTTTTATTTACTACCCATTCTAGAAAATATAAATTTTATAAGAATAAATTGTGTGTTTTAAAACAATAAAATTGAAAGAGTTTATGTTTTAAGAAACAATAAAAGACTTTTGTGAAAAGGTTACTTATAAGTGTAAGTAATTGACTTTGAGGAGACTTTTGAAAAAAAATTCAAGATTCAATATATTAGGATAATTATTACTATTTTGATACAAAGGTGATACAATATTTTCTAAATGGATGTTAATTCACCCATACAAAATGGAGATTTAGAATAATAAGTGTACATTGAAAAACTAGAAACTTTTGTTCTTAGTGGAGAGGAATGATATAATTTCAGGTTAACTAAGTATTTATATGGGATAAAAAATATCAAGGATAATGATACTTCAATTTATAAATTTTCTTGAAGATACAAAAATTTAATAATAATAGATTGAGCAAGAATCTATACATCAATGAAAATAAAGACGTATCATTGATTTTTATTATTCATGTTGATGGTGTTATTTTTTTTGGAAATGAAGAATGTTTTCTTGTAAAAAAATATAAATTAGGTATCTATTTTAAATGTGAATTCTTAGAAATTTAATGTAATTTATGGTCTTAATATTCTCTTAAGAAGAATATCATATGTTTTTCTCAACCGAAGCATACTCAATAACATCTAAAGAATCTTATAATGGAGGATTAAAAGCTAGTTTTTACCCAATTTTTTAGGGAATCAATATATTATAAATTGTAAAAGTAAAGGGAGTTTATTCAAGGAAATTTAGGAAGCATATTTTTAGATTTTTATACTTGAAATCTTCAAGAATGGGAATATTTTTTATTTTACATTATGTGTTAGGTATCAAAATGTTCCAAAGAAGCATAATTTCATTGATAGTAATATAATTACTAAGAATATTAAAATCATAATGGAATATATATTTAAATATAATTGTAAAATTAATATTGATCATTTTGGAAATACAGATGGATATTAAGCTAGAAATGTAGATAATTAAAGTCTAATATTCATGGTAGTTATCTTTTTAGGAGAAAGTTGTGTATGTTGGGACAAAAATAAATAACTTTTACTGTCCATGAGTAGTTTTGATGAAGGATATGTGGTTTCAACTCATTATATAACACAATTTATATGGATAGGGACTCAATTTAAATATCTCATCGTGGATATGACTTTTCCAGTTCTCAGTATCTATGATAATGAAAATGATATCAATTTTTCATGATATTTGGTTAAACATTCTTGATCAATACATATTTATATGAGAGATAAATTCATCAATTTGATTATAAAGAAATATTTATTTAATATGGAAGTTTTTCAAATAAAGGAGAAAATATAACATGTGTTTACTATACTTCTACAAAAGGATACATTTCAAAGATTGACGATGATAATGGGAGTTCTGCCCCATTTGTCTCAAGGATAATGTATGGTGCATAAATACCCTCCCTCATTTTTTATTTGGAGTTATTTTAGAAAAGGGGTATAAATAAAAAAATTCCTTTTATTTTTATTCCTTGATGTATTTTGAAGCGTCCTAGTTCTGGAAGCAACCCAGAGGCGCCCAATACCCGGTGGGTCAAATGGCCTTGAGAGCATTTCCCCGAACGTCAGAGGATGCCGACTTGGAGCGAGGCCCTTGGGCGTGATAGTGGGGAAACTATGTCCACGTTGACAGAGTAACACAGAAAAAACAAAACAGATAATAATAATGGAAGCAGCAATAATATCAGACAATAGTAAACAGCGGAATACTGGAAATAATAACCAACTGGATCACATATAAAAATATGATACGTGATACATATTTCTAGGAAAGAAGCAAAAAAATCACAATGCTTTAGTACAGTACTAAACCAAAGTGTGAAAGAAGACAGATAAACTCCTTAGCATCCCAAGCCTCGGCTTGGTCTCATTCTCTCCAGCTCCACAACAATTAGGTACCTGAAGTTGAAGGGTGATTTCCCTTATCTATACCTGCATCAATATAATCTATTGGGTCCCTAAATCATGAACCAAACAGGGTGTGAGAATGATCCTAGTAGGAACCCACTAAAAGATTGGTGCCTAACAGACAGTGAATATATATGGCAGGTAGTAGTAAAAAAGAATCATTAAACAAGGAAGTACTGAAAATAAACCATCCTATAGTTTCAAAGCATTAAATTTCATATATCAATTAAGTAGATAAAACCAAACAGGTAACCCTTTGGGAATTACACACAACCTATCCCCTCTGGTTTAATTTACAAGGATATAACAAAGACTCTATGAGGAAGCACTCGTAGTTAATCCCCCTTATAGTAAAAATTGATTAATGACTATCTAAGGAAGCACTCACCATCAATACCCCCTATAGTCTTTTAATGGTAACCTACAGGCGCTCCGAGGAAGCACTCAACGTCAATTCCTCCTATGGCCTCATAACATATCTATAGACACTCTGAGGTAGCAATAAATTTCAATCCCCCCAATTTTCTACCATTGTGATTAATAGAAAAAACACTATGGGAAAGCCCCCAACATCAATTTTTCCTATGGTCTCACTACACGAGGTTCCCATAGCCCAATGTAAAGAAATTGGGAAAAAAAGATAATCACTAGCCAAAGTAAACCTCTAGAAGTACTTATCTAAACAATCTGTAGCAAATCATCCCATGTTGAATAAAAAAACACTCCATCCTACAAATACTAGGAATGGGGAAAACAAGGCAGCCTAAAAGGATAAGCATAACCGAATGGTCATAACCAAAATATGCATGGGAAATAACTTCCAAAACATATAAATTAACCCTATTCACATTCAATTAACCACTTTTCAAGAATACAATCATGGAAGGCAATTAACAAGGATAAAATCGTAAACACGAAATACCCCGATCAAGGGTATTGGGCACTTTTGCACATATAACTAAAAAATGACCTAAGGAAAGGCACAAACCACCTACCTCGGTGTTGTAGGATCGTTATATGTAAACCTCAATCCTTGAATCTCCCAGGAACATCGTATATCAACAAAAATGCTAAAAATTCTCAACCGATGTCAACTATTGAAAGAGGAGAAATAAAAAAGACGAGTCTCTATAATAAGGAAGATCTTACTGTAGATATCCCAACATAATCAACCGCGGTCAATTCGGAGAATGGATGCACGATCAGGGTCTTGGAGACGGATCGTGGTCCTACAGACGCTCCTAGACAAACTAGGTCGAGATGAGATGTGTTATGTCTGTCAGACGCGACCTTGGTCCGTTTAATGATAAAAACATAAATTACATGGTGTGAAATTAATAAGTACATGATGTTTACTTTCCCTTACCAACCCCAGCATTAGGCGGTCTGCAGGTCACCATACACGACCATGTACACAGCCGCTACACGGCCAGCACACAGCAACCTGCGGTAACCGAATGCACGGCGTGTACTTAAGAAATTTAAAAAAAACTCCTATTTTTCTCAAAAACCTTATAAAGAAGAAAAAAATTCCGAAAAAAACATCTGGGTTCTTCCAAACTTTCCCCTTAAAGAAATTCATCCACAAATTTTCCTAGTATGGCGGCATAGAAGAAGAATCCTCAAAAAGCATTGTCCACTCCAATCGTACATCGGTCTCCCCCTCCATAGTCTCATCATGTACTCGCCCGTTCTACCATAGCACTCATACTAGAGAACAATACCAACCATAGATAACCTTATCACTTCGATCAACATTCCAGATAGGACGCTCCTCGAAAGATGCATCCACTTCGAGCTCAACCTACCTGGTTTGGAAAACATAAGACTGATCTGAAAAGTAATGTTGAAGATGAGAAACTTGAAAGATGTCGTGCATATCCCAATACCTCTGAGGTAACTACAACCAATAGGAAACTGGCCCAAATCTCTCCAGCACCTCAAACGGACCGATGTACCTCAACAAAATCTTACCTTGACTCATATTCCTCCTATGTCCCAACCTCGGTGTGACATGCTTGAAAACCTGATCTCTGACCCAGAACTCCAGAGGTCGTCTCCGTCGATCAGCATAAGACTTCTGTGGAGACTTTGTAGTAGCCATACTCTTCTGAGTCAACTCTATCTACTCGGTGGTCTCCTGGACAAGACAAGGTCTTAGCATAGTTGCCTCTCCTTCCTCCAGCCAACATAAGGGTGATCGGCATGGCCTACCGTACAAAGCCTCATAAGGTTCCATCTGAATAGTTTCTTGAAAACTATTATTGTAGGAAAACTCCAAAAAAGGTATGTGATTCTACCAAGATCCTCAAAAATCAAGGATGTATGCTCGAATCATGTCCTCAAGCACCTAAATCATACACTCGGACAGGCCATCTGTCTAGGGATAGTAATCTGCACTCAAAAGAACCTGTAAACCCAAATCCTTCTAAAGTCCCTACCAGACCCAAGAAGTAAAATGTGAATCCCTATTTGAAAAAATGGAGTGTGGAAACCCATGTAGACGTACAATCTCTCGGATGTACAACCTTTCAAGCTCATCAACGTTGAAGGTCTCCTTGATCGGCAAGAAGTGAGAAACCTTTGTGAGTCTATCAATGACAACCCAAACTACATCATTCCCACGAGGCGACCTTGTAAAACCTATCACGAAGTCCATCGCGACATCGTTCCACTTCCACTCGGGAATGGGAAACCTCTAAAAAAGCCATGTTGGTCATTGGTGCTCAACCTTTTCTTGCTGACTGGTGGAAGACCTCATGATGAAACCAGCAACATCTCTCTTCATACTTGGCCACCAATATAGATGGTGTAGATCACGATACATCTTGGTGATACCAGGATGAACTAGCCAAACTGAGGAATGAAAGTCCAGCATCATCTCCTCGTGTATATCTGATGACACCCATACGTTCCCATGAAAACACAAGATCTCATCCTCGCTTATAGTCCATCCAATAATAGGTTCCTCTCCTGACATGCTTTCCAGTAAGACTAGGCCTTCATAATCTGATAGCTGCTTTATTCTCACTTTATCAAAAATATTAGAGGTAACGGTCATAGAAGAAAGAAAATTCTGCCCCTTTCTATAATACACTTCCAAATGCATCTCATAGAATAGATCCATAAGCTTCCACTCACTACTGGCCTCCTAAACTACATGTATCAGAGTCCTCCTGCTCAACGCATCAGCCACAACATTGTCTTTCCCAAGTGTATAGGCAAGCTCAAAGTCAAAGTACAAAAGTTACTCGACCCACATTCTTTGTCTCAAATTCATATCACGCTGAGTGAAGATATACTTGAGACTTTTTTGTTTGGTGATGAACATAAAATTCTCTCCCAACAGGTAGTGTCTCCAAAAACGTAAATCATGAACAACAGCAGCAAACTCGAGATCTTGTGTTGGGTAATTCCCCTCATGTGGCCTCAACTGCCAAGACCCGTACACAATGACTCTTTTCCCCTATGTAAGCACAACTCCTAGCCGATACCTAATGTATCACAGTACATTGTATAGCTCTTTCTCTATTATAGAAATACTAGTATCGATGTTGAAGTTTACCTCTCTTTTAGCTCCAGAACGGCTGACTCGCAAGAATCTGACCACAAGTACCTTGCACCCTTCTTAGTCAGACCCGTCAGCGGTGCTGCTAAGAATGAAAAGTCTTGTATAAAACTCTTGTAGTATCCATCCAGACCTAGAAAACTCCATACCCCAAAGACATTATTCAGTTGGTACAGGGAAATTATTGCTCTTACTTTCTCTAGATCTACTGATACTCCTATATCTGAGATAACATGACCCAAGAAGTGAATTTGGTCCATCCAAAAGTGTCATTTTGAGAGCATAGAATAAAATGGATGCCCTATCAGTGTACTCATAATGATCTCAAGATGTGTAGCATGATAGTTTCGAGTTTGATAGTACACCAAGATATCATCCACGAATGAATCCAAGTATTGATGGAACACTCGATTTATCATTGCCATGAAAACTGCAGGTGTGTTCGTGAGACCGAACTACATAACCACATACTCGTATAGACCTTACCAACTTCAGAAGGCTGTCATAGGTACATCACATTCTCTAAAATGCAAATGATGGTAATTAGAAATCAAGCCAGTCTTTGAGAACACCTGGGCTCCTCGAGGTTGATCAAATAGATCATCAATCCCTGGAAAGAGATATCAGTTTTTGATCGTCTACCAGTTAAACTTACGATAATCCACACAAAGTCTGAGGGTACTATCCCCCTTCTTCTTGAATAGGACAGGAGAACCCCAAGGAGAAGTGTCAGGTCAGATGAAACCCTTTTTCTGCAACTCCTCCAACTACTTCTTGTTCTCCTCTAACTCCAGTGTATCCATACTTTAAGTAGGAATGGACACTATTGTTGCTCCTAGCACAAGCACAATAGAAAAATCCACCTCATTCTCTAGAGGAAACCCTGAAAAGTTCTCTAGAAAGAAGTCATTGAAACGATCCATGACTAGAGGAAAGTACAATAGTGAAGTCCCCTGGTCATCCAGATATAGACTAGAAATATGGGTTTTAACTCCTCCCAACCCATGATGCTCGGGTACCGCTCTTCTCGCCTAGACATCCCATTCACCCTTATGAAGAAATGATCTTCCCTATGGTGATATGAAACTCACCCTACGATGATATTAGTCGACAAAAACCTAGAAGGTAATTAAACAGTCTATACTCGGAATGACATCATAACCTGTCATCTCTAAGAAATAGAGGTCCCATAAGAATTGAAACCCACCAAGCCTAAGATATAACTCCCTGCACTGATGTAAACTGGTCGTTCTAGTCCCTAACGAAGTGTCTAGAGTCAAGATATCAGTATAAGAAAATATATAGCACCCAAGGTTCTCCACAACTGCAATAGATATAAAACTATGGGAAACCCATATATCGAAAAGTATAGAAGATAACACTGGGGCAACTTGTATCATACCTTGACTTTAGAGGGCCTGGGATCCTGCTTCTACTGGGTCTGCTCCACTATAAAAGGTTGGCATGTACCGTGGCCCTATGACCCTACCTAACCACTTTGAGGTGACCCACCTTGCTGTCACTTAAATCCTAGTGACTGGCTACCATGACCACGACCTCCACCTCGGCCTGAATGGCTAGAAGAACTCCAGTTCCCAGACTGATGAGAAACTGGTGGTGCTACTCCTGAACGAGGAGTCATCGAAGAACCCTTGTAACCCACTTGTGGTGAGAAGATCTGATAGAAGCGATGAATATTCCCCATCTTTCTGCAATATCGGAACTCCACTAGGTCTCTTGGGAAATGTTTCATTGTATGCCTGACCATTCCACACTTGTAGCATACCACATGGCTACCTGAAGGTGCATCCCGCCTACTCGGATCTCCATGTGTAGTATCCCTGTGGTGCTTCCTGCTATAGGCTGTAGAATCACAAACTATAGATACAGAATCGCCCGGGCACATAGCTCCAGAATCCCTAAGATTACATTCCATAATCAACGCCTGGTTGACTATAGATGTTTTGGATGTCAACCTGAAAATGTTCACCTGAGATCGGATATCCTACCTGAAACCATCCTCAATCTTCCATATAAGGAACAAATCATCTCCCCCTAGAAAGGTTTTAAAGCACTGAAGATCTGTGAAGTGAGAATAATACTTCATAACAGAAAGACTACTCGGCTCCAGACTCATGAACACTCAAGCTCGATCAGCCCTCAAGGTCTCCAGGAAGAAGTAAGCATAGAAGGTGCACTGAAACTCCTCCAAAGCCATATTCTGCTGGCTACCCACCTGTGAGACAACATCCCACCACCTCTTGGGTAAATTCCAAATCATATACGTAGAGAGATTGACCCTCCTCTCTGGAAGTGTCTCTAGATACTCTAATATCATTAACATTGCTTCTAGCCATGACTCTGTAGCCTGGGGACCTCCATCCTTTGAAAATGTGGGAGTATTATACTACTGAAAACCCCAAATCAATTCTACTATCGGTGGGGCAGGAGGCAGTTCTCCCTAGAAGGTCAAGATCATCCTCATAAAACCCTCTTGGAATAGTGCATCATCACCTATATCCGTGATAAAGGATGGTTTCATGAATGGCACAACTGGAGGATCTGCTGGTAGTTTGTGATCAGCTATGTCTGGTGTCTGATCACTGCCCTGTAACTGGTGGACAACTGGAGGATGTCTTGGTGGAATGAATCTTCAAGTTTAAGTGCACACCTTAGATCAATATTATCAAGGACTGAAAACTATAATTGTAAGAAGGGTACAAGGGAAAGAAAGCTTCCCTTAACCCTTCACATGGGTGTGTACTCCTGCCAACCCAGGTCATGTAACACCCTATACACACGGAGTGTTGTCCTAACACACGCCGTTTACTTGAATCCTCTTCCCCTACCCAAGTTCTCTTATATGGATAAGCCACATGACTCTCCTAGAACAAGACTACACGGTGTGTTCGTGACAAACATGGCGTGTACTAGAAGAGCTTCACCGACTCATGTAGTTATTAACACGACCGGATACACAGCTCACACGACACGGTGTGCTCTAGTTGGACAGGGTTTGTACTGCTTAGGTTTCAACTATTCGTGTTGTCAGTCACATGGGTGGACACACAGCTGACTACACACAGTGTTTTTATGCTAGACACAACTTGTACAAAGAGATTTTACTGACCCGTGTTGTTCGTTACATGGACGGATCTTAGGTTACACTTCATGACATGTTCCCTATGGACACAACATGTATTATTAAAGACTCAATCGACCCATTTTGTTAGCCACATGGTTGGTTATATGGTCTTATAACATGGTGTGTGCCTCGGGTACAAGGCGTGTCCAACCAAGGATTTCCCAAACCCCATGTCTCTTCCCACACAGTATGAGACACATTTAAAGACTACACAGCATGTAAATACAGTACACATAGCATACTTAAGAAAAATAGTTTCTTCCCAAAAAGAAGATCACACGGCATGTATTTTTCATTACACGCCATGTATTCTGGGTTTTTCTGGATATTAAGCCTCTGAAACCTCTCCATAAACTTGTAAAACACTGAAACAAACATTAAAGTGAAAAATTATGATCCATGGGGGGGCATACTCCCCACGAATCCAAGCTTGGAATCTTATACATGTCATAAAAAAGGATAATATTCTAGTGATCCACAAACTTCTGGTCTATGAGGGCCCATGACACCTCAAGAACCAGAGTTTTGTGTTCATTCAAACAAAACCTTACACAATTAATACCCTATCAAGTAGCAGGTATTCTATCAAGGCATCTATCACAACATCATGCATATCTAGAACAACATCTATCACAACAACATGAAATTGCTAATGCACCCTAAATGGCATGGAAAGTATACAAGACATGGGATTTCTAGCAAGTTCATATATGATGCTTGAGATGGAATACCCTCATCTCATTGGGTTGTAACATAAATAGAACCTCAAGAAAATCAACAATAATAGCACAAAGCATGTGAATCACCCAATAGTGAAATCAAATCAACCATAAAATTTTAAAACAATAAAAAATTGTAATAATGAGGTTGATTGACTTTTCCATGTACACGGGTTAGCTACTCCCGGGCACAACTTATTACCAAGTACCTATTCAGTCCTATCCCTAGATATATGCATTAATAGTAAGTTAAGAAGAGAAGAAATCTTCTGATACCACTTTGTAATGTCTCGCTTCATGAAGCCACCTGGAGACGCCCCGTACCCGGTTGGTCACATGGTCGCAAGCACATTTCCCCAAATGTCAGTGATCAAGCAATTACATTACATCACGACTTAACTAACCACAATCACCGTAGTTGATAAAACATTAAGTGAGCATAACATGATCACATGGTTTAACACACCCTTTTATCCTTTAATATATTTTGGTCAAATACAAAGTATATATTCTTTTTAATCATTAAACACAACATAGTCAATCATATAATACCATTGAAAAATGAAATTATAGAAAGGATAATATCATTAAAAGTTCTTTAACAAAAACAAGTTTGACATACTTTATGGATTTGGACATACATATTTACATAAATACCTATTGGTTTGGTTTACACAAAGACTGATATTAATTAAAGTCTTACAAGTTCTAATCACATCAAAATATTAATTAAATTCCAATAATTCATACATGAAATTAGGGTTTTGGAAACTATAACCATATATACACAAAGTGTATATATGAGTTTTTATAGGTTTTATAATTTCTCATAAGTAAAAAATAAATTAAAACATATTTAATACACCATTATCACTTGATTAAAAACCAAACCATGTTAGTTTTATAACATGTGTGACCATATGTATATATATATGTGTTTAAAAATTAGGGATTTTCTTACTAAATATAAATCCAATAAAATAAAAAGCACATTTCGCATCCAACCCAATATTTAAATATTGCTATTCACCTTTTAATGAAAATCATAAAAAGATTTGTAATTAATTACCCATGTATATTTGAATATACAAAATTGTATATTTGGATTCGGTTCAACAGAACCATTCAAAATAAAACCCCTACATCATTTAAACATTAAAAATAATTTTAAACACAACATCTATCCGTTGAAAGTATACATGTTTGGATTTGAAATTCATGTAAATATATATGTATATACCTTAATGTGAACATAACTATATATTGGGTGTTTCATAATATGTACAAATAAAATTGAACCCAAAACATAATTTGCATCAAAAACATTATTTCAGAGTTGGAAATCATCATCTAAAATTTAAAAAACTGATTTGGTTTGAGTCACAAAAATTTATTTATATATATATATGTATATTATTATATACAAAGTGTCTAATCGGTTTTGTGGATATAAAAACACTTGAAAATAAATCCTTACAACATTATAAAATCTTGAACACGAATGTCCAACATTTGAAAAACATGAACTACCTTGGATTTTAAATACAAATAAATATACCTATTTATATCTGATTATATGAAAAACCTGTATGATCAGTTTTATATAATAAAAAATATTAAAAAGTCCCCTTACCTTAGCTTGAAGAGGAAGAGGGGGCTCAAGAGAAGCTCAGAGGTTCTTAAAGAAGGTGGTAGAGGTAGAACAGAAAACTGAGGGATTCATGGGGGTGAAATCAGGTTTCTTATATGTTATAACAACTTTTACAGAAAATTTTAAGAACTCAAGCATAGAATCTGAGGATTAAATGGAATATAAAAAAATACAAGGGGTCAGTCTTTTTGGAAACCACGTGAAATGATGGGGGGTCCAGTGGTTGTCACTGGAGAAGAAAATGGTGCCAATAGGTAGTAGGGATACTAGTTCAAATTAGGTGGAGAAGAAGAACACATCGTGGGGAGAGAAACCAGTAATAAAAGAATGGCGAGGAGATGTTCTGGCCTTGATCTGATGGTCAAGGTGCGTCCATAGATTTAAAAGTGATGGACGGCTCGAATTAAATCTATAGCTTGATCTGATGGAAAAGGTTCAATGGGGTCTTTTAAAAATTTCAGATGACTGAGATTAGATCTTCGTCAGATCGAACAATGCACAAAACACGTGATCATAACTGCGGCCACTGAGAATCGATCATTGGATCGAAATTAACAGCCCAGAATGCACGTGACGTGATCCAAGGGCCGAGATTATTTTTCTCCTGAAAAAACTCAACCCACATCGAATCGGTGAGAATTTCTGTGGCTCTTTATAAGCCTGAGGCTCTGGTGGATGTTCAGAAATCACAGCACATGCATAAGGAGCCTTATACATAGGCTCTCTCCCCCATAGGCCCCAGCCTACCCCTTCCTCACTATGACCTCGCACCCACGGTGGCATGCTCTAAACCCCCACGTGCTCTTGTGAGCCCTTTGGGTAACCTATGCCCATGCTCTGTCCGGCCTAGGCTGGGGCTGAGGTCTAGGCTCAGTCACCTAACGTGAGCTGCCTCCCTCGGCCTGGTTTATGGGCTGGCCATAGTGGGATTAATTTTTATAAAAACCAACTTCCAAAATTATGTAAAATCATAAGGAAATTAATAAATACTTTTTAACTATATAGAAAATATTTTTCAAAACATGATTTTTATTTAAGCTTTGAAAGGTTAAAGAACACAAATGTATTAACAAAGAGTATTACTAAAATTATTTATAAACTCTAAAGTTTTAAAGCATAGTTATAACTTTATTACATCCATATGAAAACGTTTAACAGTTTAAAGGTAATCTGACCATATTCCAACAAGAAATTGAGCATATTTTGATTAAAACATTTTTTAAGCTTTAGCAATGAAATCATTAACAATATATTTGAAATATTTTTAAGGCATTTGATTTTTTCATTATATTTCAAAATCACTTAAGTTTAATTCAAAATATTATACCATGCCCCTTTAAAGTTCATAATTATTGGTGGTTTTATAATTTTTACTCCATAACTTAATTATTTGGAAAACTAAATTACACTCACATGTTTTTAATTAATTCACCAAAAGGCCAATGACTATAATTATAACCGTTGGAATTCAACGGTCGCCCAAGGAAATGGTTAAGTTGTTGCCTTATATTAAACCTTGTCTTGGGGTGTCCTAAACAAAAGATAATTGAATAAGATGGTTCTTGTTATACCACTGATGCTCAGTACGATTTTCATGATCACGGTGGTGATGTTTTTCGTTTTGACTGACCCGTAGGGTCTCCTTTATTTATCAGGACTCATTATTGTGTTTGGGGGTATTCTAGTAGTTCTGATAGGGTTTTTAATAGGTATTTTTGGGAATATTGATTTCTTGTGATCTTGGTACATTTTAAACACTTCAGTGTACTCTTTTAAAAAAAGACTTGTGTTTATCTTATAAATTTTGTTCAGTTAAAAAGCTATTTTCAGCATAATATTATCATTATATGTGACATAAGTTTTGGGGTGTAACATTATTCCCCCTAAAAAGAATTGAATCCTAGAAATTCATTTATCGTAACCACATTAAAAGACTCTCCACCAAACATCAACAAATCCTACATTGTGGTGGGTCATCCGGTGTGGCCAGGTGAATTGCCAAGTTGATGTTCAAATTTTCTGCTTCCTTGGCCTAGAAACATTTTGAGAAGAAAGGGTTGAACTCTTTAATAGTGCATTTGAGCTTCTAGAGTGAGGCTCAAATGGTGGAAAGTTTGGATACGTCGAAATGGACCAACACTCGAACAACTCGCCAGACTATTTCTTGATTGGGAACATTTAAGTTGTAGTCCTTGTCTTATAAGCTGAAACCAAGGAGTTGGTACGTGTAGGTTGAACAAATTATTCCCTCCAAAGCAGCCTCTTGAAATCATTCTCTACCTGTAATGTTCTGTCCTATAGTAAAGCATAGAAAAATCCCTTCGTGATATTTTCCCCCCCACCTGTACTTAACCAGTTGGATTATGGCTAAGTTGTGTTATATATAAACATTATCCAGACGGGAGCGATGAATTTCTAGACTATTTGACACTTTGTAAAGTTTCTTGCATGTTTTTCTCATGTTTGGGAAATGTAGTTACTCATCCTCAAAGGTTTTTACCATAATAACCTCCAGTATCTCAATGGGAAGGGATAAAATGTGGGTTCATCCTTCCATCTGAAAATTAATTAGGAAAGTTCAATCAGTGAAACCCATCCAAAAGTATAAACAAAGAAAAGAGAGATGAAAAAAATAAGAGGAAATCAGATATATTCTCATATAACAACTGGTACATAAAAAGAGAATGTCTAATGGTTTCCCTAGTTCCCGGCTACACGAATCCCCAGAACATGATCGCATGGTTTAACACACCCTTTTATGATTTAATATATTTTGGTCAAATCAAAAGTATATATTCTTTTTAATCATAAAAAAAACAAGGTAAATCATATAATACCTTTGAAACATGAAATTATAACAAGGCTAATGTCATTAAAAGTTATTTAACTAAAACAAGTTTGACATACTTTATGGATTAGGACATACAAATTTACATAAATACCTATTGGTTTGGTTTACATAGGGACTAATATTCATTAATGTCTTTTAAGTATTAATCACATCAATATATTAATTAAATTTTAAAAATCCATGCATGAAATTAGGGTTTTGGAAACTATAACCATATATACCCAAAGTGTATATATGAATTTTCATAATTAAACTAGGTTTGATAATTTCTCAAAAGTAATAAATAATTTAAAACATATTTAATACACCAATATCACTTAATTAAAAACCAAAAAATGTTAGGTTTATAACATACTAGTATAGCTCTTGCTCAGTTCTGGAAATACTAGTATAAATGTTGAAGTCAACCTCCCTTTCAGCTCCAAAAAGGCTGACTCACAAGAATCTGACCACAAGTACTTCACACCCTTCTTAGACAGACCCGTCAGTGGTGATGTTAAGAATGAAAAGTCTTGTATAAAACTTTTGTACTATCCATCCATCCTGAGAAAACATCATACCCCAAAGACATTCTTCAGTTGGTCCCAGGAAACTATTTCTCTTACCTTCTCTAGGTCTACTGATACTTATGTATCTGAGATAACATGACCCAATAAGTAAATTTGGTCCATCCAAAAGTGTCATTTTGAGTGCTTAGCATAAAATGGATTCCCTATTAGTGTACTCAGAATGATCTCAAGATGTGTAGCATGATCGTTTCGAGTGTGAGAGTAAACCAAGATATCATCCACGAAGACAACCACGAAAGAATCCATGTATGGATGGAACACTCAGTTCATCAGTGCCATGAAAACTGCAGGCATGTTCGTGAGACCGAACAGCATAACCACATACTCCTATAGACGATACCAACTTCAGAAGGCTGTCAGAGGTATATCTCATTGTCTAACTTGCAACTGATGGTAATAAGATCTCAAGTCAGTCTTCAAGAAAACCCGGGCTCCTTGAAGTTGATCAAAGAGATCATCAATCCTTGGAAAGGGATATCGGGTTTTCATCATATACCAGTTCAACTTATGATAATCCACCCAAATTTTGAGGGTACCGTTCTCCTTATTCAAAAACAGGATAGGTGAACCCCAATAAGAAGTACTAGGTCGGATGAAACCCTTTTTCTACAACTCCTCCAACTTCTTCTTGAGCTCCTGTAACACCGGTGTAGCCATACTATAAAGAGAAATGGACATCGGTGTTCCTCCTAGAACAAGCTCAATAGAAAATTCCACCTCACGCTTTGGAGGAAAACTGGAAAAGTAATCTAGAAATACGTCATTGAAATGATCCACGACTAGAGGAAAGTACAAAAGTGAAGTACCTGGTCATCCAGATATAGAATAGAAATATGGGTTGTAACTCCTCCCAACCCATGATGCTCGGTTCCCACTCTTCTCACCTGGACATCCCATTCTCCCTTATGAAGAAATGATCCTCCCTATGGTGATATGAAACTCACCCTACGATGATAGTAATCGAAAAAAGACCTAGAAGGTAATTAAACAGTATATTCTAGAAATGACATCATAACCCATCATCTCTAAGACATAGAGGTCCCATAATAAGTGACACCCACCAACCTCAAGATAAAACTCCTTGCAATGATGTACACTGGTCGTTCTAGTCACTAACGGAGTGTCTAGAGTCAAGATATTAGTAGACGAAAAGATATAGAGCCCAGGGTTCTCCATAACTGCAATAGATATAAAACTATGGGAAACCCCTGTATCGAAAAGAATAGAAGATAACATTGAGGAAAATAGTATCATACCTCGAACTGTAGAGGTTCTAGGATCTTGCTCTTACTGGGTCTGCTCCACTGTAAAAGGTTTCCATGTACCATGGCCCTGTGACCCTGCCTGACCACTTTGAGTTGACCCACCTTGCTGTCACTTAAATCCTAGTGGCTGGTTACCACGACCATGACCTCCACCTCAGCCCGAATGTCCAGAAGAACTCCAGTTCCCAGACTGATGAGAAACTAGTGGTGCTACTCCTGAATGAGGAGTCATCGAAGAACCCTTGTCACTAGCTGGTGGTGAGAAGATCTGATATAAGCGCTTAAGATTCCCTATCTTTCTGCAAGATCGACACTCCACTGGATATCTCGGGAAATGTGGCATTGTATGCCTGACATTTCCACACTTGTAGCATACCACCTGGATACCTGAAGGTACATCCCGCCTACTCGGATCTCCATGTGTAGTCTCCATGTGTCGCATCCTGCTGTTGGCTAGAGAAGCACAAACTCTAGATACAAAAACGCACTGGAACACAGCTTCAGAATGCCTCAGATTACATTCCATAATCTGGGCCTGGTTGACTATAGATGTTTTGGAAGTTAACCTGAAAATTTTCACCTCATATGAGATATCCTGCCTGAGACCATCCACAAACTTCCATGCAAGGAACAAATCATCTCCCCCTATAAAGTTTTTAAAGCACTGAAGCTCTGTGAAGTGAGAAGAATACTCCATAACAGAAAGAGTACTCAGCTCCAGACTCATTAAAACTATAGCTCGATTGGCCCTCAAGGTCTCTAGGAAGAATTAATCATAGAAGGTGCGCTGAAACTCCTCTCAAGCCATATTATGCTGGTGAGATAATATTCCACCACCTCATAGAGAAATTCCAAAGCATATACGTAGCGAGATTAACCCTCCTATCTAAACGTGTATCTAGATACTCTAAGATCATTAAAATCATTTCTAGCCATGACTCTGCAGCCAGGGGTCCTCCATCCCCTGAAAATGTTGGAGCATGTTACTACTGAAAGAACCACATAAATTCTTCCATCGATGGGGTAGGAGTTATTTCTCTATGGAAGGTCTGGATCATACTTATAAAACCCTCTAGGCATAATTCATCATCACCTATATCTGAGAAAAAGGCTAGTTCCAAGACTGGAACAACTGGAGGATTTGTTGGTTGTCTGTGATCAGCTATGTCCGGTGTCTGATCACTGCCATGTAACTGGATGACAACTGGAGGATGTCTTAGTGGCATGAATCTTGAAGGTTAAGTGCAAACCTTAGGTCAAGATTGTCAAGGACTGAAAAGTATAAGTGTAAGAAGGGTACAGGAGAAAGAAATCTTCCCTTAAGCCTTCACATGGGTGTGTACTCCTACCAACCCAGGTCGTGTAACACCCCATACACATGGAGTGTTGTCCTAACACACGACGTGTACATGAATCCTCTTCCCCTACCCGAGTTCTCTTTCATGGATACACCACAAAGATCTCCTAGAACAAGACTACATGGCGGGTTCGTGCCAAACACGGTGTGTACTAGATGAGCCTCACCGACCTGTGTAGTTAGTGACACGACCAGATACACGGCTCACACTACATGGAACTCTCTATTTTGATAGGGTGTGTACTGCTTAGGTTTCAACAGCTTGTGTTGTTAGTCACATGGGTGAACACACAGCTTACTATACACAGTGTGATTATGCTAGACACGGCTAGTACAAGAATATTTTATTGACCCGTGTTGTTCATTCCATGGCTGGATCTTAGGTTTCACATCACGACATGTTCCCTATAGACACAGCGTGTATTAGAAAAGACTCAACCAACCAATTTTGTTAGCCACACGGGCGGTCATATGGTCATATAACATGGTGTGTGCCTCAGGTACATGGTGTGTCCTACCAATGATTTCCCAAACCTCATGTCTCTGCCCACACAGTATGAGACGCAGTTAAAGGCTACACATCATGTACATATAGTACAAGGAGTTTACTTAAGAAAAATAGTTTCTTCCCAAAATTAAGAGCACACGACGTGTATTTTTTATTACATGCCGTGTATTATGGGTTTTTTGGGATATTAAGCCTCAAAAACTTCTCTGAAACCTTGTAAAACAATGAAACGAATATTAATGTGAAAAAATTTGATCCATGGGGTCCCATACTCCCCATGAATCAAAACATGGCATCTTATATTTGTCATACAAAAAGATAACAGTGCAATGATCCAAAATATTCCGGTTCATGAGTGACCATGACACCTCAAGAACCAAAGTTTTGTGTTAATTCAAAAAAAACCTTACACAATTAATACCCTATCAAGCAGCAGGTATTCTATCAAGGAAACTATCACAACAGCATGGATATCTAGCACAACATCTATCACAACAACATGAAATTAATAATGCACCCTAAAAGGCTTGGAAAGTATGCATGACATGTGATTTATAGAAAGTGCATATATGATGCTTGAGATAGAATACCCTCATTTCATTGGGTTGCAACAGAAATAGAACCTCAATAACATCAAAAATAACAGCACAAAGTGTGTGAATCACCCAATCGTGAAATCAAATCAACCGTAAAATTGAAAAACCATAAAAAAATTGTAATAACGAGGTTGATTGGATTTTACCTGTACACGGGTCAGCTACTCTCAGGCAAAACTTATTACCAAGTACCTATTCTGTCCTATCCCTAGATATAGACACCAAATATTAAGTTAAGAAGAGAAGAAAATCACTGATACCACTTTGTAATGTCTCGGTTCCGGAAGCCACCCAGAGACGCCCCATACCCGGTTAGTCACATGGCCGCAAGCGCATTTCCCCAAATGCCAGTGATCAATAAATTAGATTACATCACGACTTAACTAACAACAATAACCGCAGTTGATAAAACATTATGTGAGCATAACATGATCGCATGATTTAACACACCCTTTTATCCTTTAATATATTTTGGTCAAATCCAAAGTATATATTATTTTTAATCATAAAACACAACATGGTCAATCATATAATACCTTTGAAACATGAAATTATAACTAGGATAATATCATTAAAAGTTCCTTAACAAAAAAAAGTATGACATACTTTATGGATTAGGACATACATATTTACATAAATACCTATTGGTTTGGCTTACACAGATAGTGATATTAATTAAAGTATTACAAGTTCTAATCACATCAAAATATTAATTAAATTCTAATAATCCATACATGAAATTAGGGTTTTGGAAACTATAACTATATATACACAAAGTGTATATATGAATTTTCATAGGTCTGATAATTTCTCATAATTAATAAATACTTTAAAACACATTTAATACACCATTATCACTTGATTAAAAACCAAACCATGTTAGTTTTATAACATGTGTGACCAAATGTGTATATATATGTGTGTAAAAGTTAGGGTTTTGCTTATTAAATATAAATCAAATATAATCCAAAGCACATTTCTCATCCAAACCAATATTTAAATATTATTATTCCCCTTTTAAATAAAATCATAAATATATTTGTAAGTAATTACCCATGTATATCTGAAAATACAAAATGTATATTTGGCTTCGGTTTAACAAAACCATTCAAAATAAAACCCTTGCATTATTTATACATTAAAAATAATTTTAAACACAACATCTAGCCTATGAAAGTATACATAGGTTTGTATTTGAAATACATGTAAATATATATGTATATACCTGAATATGAATATAACTATATATTGGGTTTTTTATAAGAAGTACAAATCTAATTGAACCCAAAACATAATTTGCATCAAAAACATTATTTAAGAGTTGGAAATCATCATCAAAAATTCATAAAACAGATTTGGTTTGAGTCACATAAATTTGTTTATATATATATATGTATATTATTTTATACAAAGTGTGTAATCAGGTTTGCGGATATCAAAACACTTGAAAATAAATCCTTATAACATTATAAAATCTTGAATACAAATGTCCAGCATTTGAAAACAAGAACTTGCTTGGATTTAAAATACAAATAAATATACCTATATATATCATATTATATACAAAAAACTGTATGATCGGTTTTATATAATAAAAATAATAACAAATACCCCTTACCTTAGCTCGAGGAGGAAGAGGGGGCTCAGGAGAAGCTCAGAGGTTCTTGAAGAAGGTGGTAGAGGTAGAAGATAAACTGGGGGATTCTTAGGGGTGCAATTGGGTTTCTTATATGTTATACCAAACTAAACTTTTACGGAATATTTTAAGAACTCAAGCATAGGATCTGAGGATTAAATGGAATATAGATAAATACTAGGGGTCTGTCTTTGTGGAAACCACGTGAAAGGATGGGGGTCCAGCAGTTGCCATTGGAGATGAAAATGGTTCCAATAGGTAGTAGGGATACTGGTTCTAAGTAGGTGGAGAAGAAGAAGACGTCGTGGGGAGAGAAACCATCAATAAAAGAATGGTGAGGAGTTGTTCTGGCCTTGATCTGATGGTCAACATGCGTCCACAAATTTAAAAGTGATGGATGGCTCGAATTAAATCTGCAGCTTGATTCGGTGGCTAAGGTTCAATGGGGTGTTTTAAAAATTTCAGATGACTGAGATTAGATCCGTGTCGGAACGAACGGCGCACAAAACACGCGATGATAACTACGGCCATTGAGAATCGATCGTTGGATCGAAATTAACGGCCCATATCACGCGCAACGTGATCCAACACTCGAGATTATGTTTCGCCCAAAAAAAAACTCATTCCACATCAAATCAGTGAGAATTTTTGTGGCACTTTATAAGCTGGATGCTCCAATGGATGTTCAGAAATCACAGCACACACATAGGTATCCTTATACACAGGCTATCTCCCCTACAGGCCTTAGCCTACCCCTACCTCTCTATGACCACGCACCCATGGTGGCATGCTCTAAACCCCCATGTGCTCTTGTGAGCCCTTCAGGGATCCTATGCCCACACTCGGTCCGGCCTGGGTTGGGCATGAGGGCTAGGCTCAACCACCTAGCATGAGCTGCCTCCCTCAGCCTAGTTTATAGGCTGGCCCTAGTGGGCTTAATTTTTATAAAAACCATCTTTCAAAATTATGTAAAATAATAAGAAAATTAATCAATCCATTTCAACTATATAGATAATATTTTACAAAACATGAATTTCATTTAAGCTTTGAATGGTTAAAGAACACAAATGTATTAAAAAAGAGTATTACTAAAATTATTTATAAACCCTAAAGTTTTAAAGCATAGTTATAACTTTATTATATCAATAAGAAAACGTTTATCAGTTTAAAGGGAATCAGAGCATATTCCAACAA
Organism: Viscum album; assembly: GCA_963277665.1. NCBI lineage: Eukaryota > Viridiplantae > Streptophyta > Magnoliopsida > Santalales > Viscaceae > Viscum > Viscum album. Next base: position 769,702,561 of record OY728135.1, on the reverse strand, counting down.
GAAATAGAACATAGTTTAATTAAAAAAATTAAGCTTTAGCAATGAAATCATTAACACTATATTTGAAATATTTTCAAGGCGTTTGATTTATTCATTATATTTCAAAATCACTTAAGTTTAATTAATACTATTATACAATTCCCCTTTAAAGTTCATAATTATGGTTTGTTTTATAATTTTTACTCTAGAACATAATTATTTGGAAAACTAAATTACACTCACATGTTTTTAATTAATTCGCCAAAAGGTCAATGACTATAATTATAACCATTGGAATTCCATGGTCACCCAAGGAAATGATCAAGTTTTTGCCTTATCTTAAACCACGTCTTGGGGTGTCATAAACACATGATAATTGAATAAGATGGTTCTTGATATACCACTGATGCTTAGTAAGATTTTCATGATCACGGTGGGGATGTTCTTTGTTTTGACTGACCCGTAGGATCTCCTTTATTTACCGGGCCTCGTTTTGGTGTTTGGGGGTATTCCAGTAGTTCTGATAGGGTTTTTAATAGGTATTTTTGGGTATATTGATTTCTTGTGATCTTGTTACATTGTAAACACTTCGGTGTATTGTTTTAAAAAAATCCTTGTGTTTATCTTATAAATTTTGTTTGGTTAAAAAGAAATTTTTAGAATAATATTATAATTATTTGAGACATAAGTTTTGGGGTGTTACATTATTCCCCCTACAAATAATTGCATCCTGGAAATTCATTTATCATAACCACATTAAAATACTCTCCCAAACGTCACCCAATCCTCCATTATGGTGGGTCAACCGATGTGGCCAGGTGAATTGCCAAGTTAATGTTCAACTCTTCTACTTCCCTGGCCCAGACACATTTTGAGAAGAAAGGGTTGAACTCTCACATAGTGCATTAGAGCTTCCAGAGTGAGGCTCCAATGGTGGAAAGTTTGGAGATGTTGAAATGGACCAGGACTCAAATAACTCGCCAGACTATTTCCTGATAGATAACATTTAAGTCGTAGTCCTTGACTTATTAGTTGAAACTAAGGAGTTGGTACATGTATGTTTCACAAAGGATTCCCTCTGAAGAAGCCTCTTGAAATCTTTCTCTAGCTATAAATTTATGGCCTATCGTAAATCATAAAAAAATCTCTTCGTGATATTTTCCCCTCCACTTGTACTTGGCCAGTTGGATCGTGGCTATGTGGTGGTATATGTAAGTATTCTCCTGACAGGAGAGGATAATTTCCAGACTATTTGATACTTCCTAAATTTTCTTGAATGTTTTTTGCATGTTTGGGAAATGTAGGTACTCATCCTCGAAAGTTTTGACCATAATAACCTGCAGTATCTCAATGGGAAGGAATAAAATGTGGGTTCATCCTTCCAACTAAAAATTAATTAGGAATGTTCAATCGGTGAAACCCATCCAAAAGTACAAACAAATAAATGATAGAAGAATAGAAGAATAGATAATAAGATATATTCTCATATAACCACTGGTACATCAAAAGAGAAAGGCTAATGGTTTCTATTGTTCTCGGGTACACGAATTCCCAGAACAAGTTCAAAACTCTCGATATCCCTAAACCATATACAACCTGAGGAGTATGGTTTTATCTCAATGGTACACTTATGGTGTCTCTAGAGTTTGGCATGCGGGGTATACAACTGAGATACATGAGTATATACTTGTTGTCTGTACACATAATGAGAGGCTTCAAATTCCAGAATTTCGAATTCCATTACTTGACCAAAATGACCATAAGACAAAACTTGGCACATGTATGCTGCATGGAGGTCTCCAACTACCGCAGCTTCTTGGAAGACCATGAAATAAGATATTCCTTCTTTTGTTGGGAGGCATCAAAAAAGACCCTCTTTTAATTTCCCATGACGTGCATAGGATGTAAATTGGTTCTGCATCAAAAAAAATTAGTCCAAACCCGCTCCTCGATGGAGTTGAAGTACACGGGGAGAGTTAGACACGTCATAGAGGTGTTATCATGTAATACGTATGTGTGCATAGTTTACAAAACTTTCCTGGATGGCTATAAAAATTATCGATTATAGGGATTCTATAGGAAGAGACAGAAAACTAGTGCCTTCATTTTCCATCTGAAAATTATGAAAACTCATATTTAGTAATGCTTAATTAAATTTCTCTTCTTTCAGTTCTAGTTTTCTAGAATTATCGTAACAGAATCCTCTGATACCAACTGTCATTAACCGACCCGCAGAATGCCAGGGGCCAGTGCCTGAGAACATGATGTGTGAATTTTAACAAAACATGCACTGAAAAATTACACATCATGTCCCATACAGAGGATCAAATTCGGTTCAGGTTCTAGGAAACTAGCTACTTCTGTCAGGCTTCTTCAGCTAAAACCCAGTACCTGAAAGAATTATTTCAAAAACATAGGGTGAGCATTCGAATGCCTAGTAATGGGTTTTAAAATAACATAATAAACCAATATAACCTTTGAAAACATTATTTAAAACTTTCCATAAAACATTTTTATTAAAGAAAATATTTACACATGTAACATATCATAATAAAAGTTCTTAATTAAAAACATGCTAACAGAATTACAAGTGTACATGTTTCAATTATAGGCATGCTCATTTAGAGTAATAAATAAAACACATTATAAACATGTATGAAATATGAATATGTATGTACAAATTAAACAACTAAGAGTAATGAATAATCATAGTTGCACATAAAGGTAATAAATTCAATTTCATAGACTGAATACTAATTCACTCAGTGCTAAAAATATTCCATGCCATAAGAATTTACTTTTCTGATACACATAAGTACTGGCTCTTAACCATGGATATTCTACTAGTCTAATACCCACTTGGTTAATTAATTATCATACACATAATGAAGAAATTTATAATGGTAGAATTTAATTTCTGTGTCAAGGCCTCATGACAATACCTAGGGGATAACTATAACTGAACTCTAACCAAGAGAGCCTTTGTAACCGAACTCTATCATGGAGAGCCTCTGTAATTGGTCTCTCACCTGGAGGGTGTGCTGTAACCATACCCCAACCCGGAGGGCTTATTTAACCAATCCCTAACTCAGAACATACTATTCCAATACATTCCTCATATGTCTAGTAAGTTCTGATATTAAAGGTGTCCAATACAACTATGAATATTTAAATTTCACGTCATATAACTCAAGGTGTCCCATACCACTTTGAGTAATTTTAATTCCTTATCTCATTATTATGATATTCCAATTTCTTGCAGCATTGAGTGAAACTATAAATAAAATTGAAAATGAAAAAATTTAATCCAAAAATACATGATATGACAGATAACATTGAAAATATGGAAGTAATAGTTTATCAAAGGCATACATGGTTTATTACACATTATTTTCATATGAGACAATTATTAAGCACATCAAATAATGGATGAGAAGGGGTTTTCCATATGAGATGTTAAAATGATAACTCGTTAATTTAAAATCCTTATTACATGAATGGAAATACATGTTATTTAATATGCTGATAAAAGTCTCAGTGATCAAGCAATTAGATTACATCATGCCTTAACTAACAACAATCACCACAGTTGATAAAACCTTAAGTGAGAATAACATGATCGCATGGTTTAACACGCCCTTTTATCTTTTAATATATTTTGGTCAAATCAAAAGTATATATTCTTTATAATCATAAAACAAAACAAGGTCAATCATATAATACCTTTGAAACCTGAAATTATAACAAGGCTAATTTCATTAAAATTTCTTTAACTAAAAAAAGTTTGACATACTTTATGGATTAGGGCATACAAATTTACATAAATACCTATTATTTTGGCTTACATAGAGACTAATATTAATTAATTTCTTACAAGTATTAATCACATCAATATATTAATTAAATTCTAAAAATCCATACATTAAATTAGGGTTTTGGAAACTATAACCATATATACACAAAGTGTATATATGAGTTTTCAAAATTAAACTAGGATTGATAATTTCTCAAAAGTAATCAATACTTCAAAACTTATTTAATACACCAATATCACTTAATTAAAAACCAAAAAAAATTAGGTTTATAACATATGTGATCATATGTATATATATATATACTTAATAGTTAGGGTTTTTCTTACTAAATAATATCCAATTAAAATCAAAGCACATTTTGCATCCAACCCCTCATTTAAATATTGGTATTCGACTTTTAAAAAAATCATAAACAAATTTGTAATTAAATACCCTTGTATATCCGAATATATAAAAGTGTATATTTGGATTTGGTTTATCAGAACCATTCAAAATAAAACCCTTGCATCATTTAAACCTTAAAAATAATTGTAAACACAATATCCAGCCTTTGAATATATAGATAGGTTTGGATTTGAAATACATGTAAATATTTATGTATATAGCTGAATATGCACATAACTATACATTCTGTTTTTCATAAGAAGTACAAATCTAATTGAACCCAAAACATAATTTGCATCAATAACATTATTTAAGTGTTGGAAATAATCTTCTAAAATTCATAAAATATATTTGGTTTGAGTCACATAAATTTGTTAATATATATATATATATATGATTATATACAAAGTGTATAATCGGGTTTGTGGATATAAAAAACGTGAAAATAAATACTTACAACATTATAAAATCTTGAACTCAAACTCCCATCATTTGAAAATATGAACTAGCCTGGATTTGAAATAAAAATAAATATACCTATTTATAACCAATTATATAAAAAACAGTATGATCGGTTTTATATAATAAAAACAATATAAAAAGGCCCATACCTTAGATCAAGGTGGAAGAGGGGGATCTGGAGAAGCTTGGAGGTTTTTGAAGAAGGTGTAGGAGGTAGAAGAGAAAATCAAGGGATTATTGGGGGTGAAATCGAGTTTGTTATATACTATACCATACTAAACTTTTACAGAATATTTTAAGAACTCAAGCATAGGATCCCAGGCTTAAATGGAATATAAAAAATACTAGGGTTCGGTCATTGTGGAAACTGTGTGAAAAGAGGGGGGGTTTAGCTGTTTTCACGGGAGAAGAAAATGATGCCAATAGGTAGTGGGGTTACTGGTTCAAAGAAGGTGGAGAAGAAGAAGACCATGCAGGGAGACAAATCGGGAATAAAAGGATGTCCAGGATCTATTCCGGACTTGATCCGATGGTCGAGGTGCGTCTGTGGACTTAAAAGAGATTGATGGCTCAGATTAAACACACGGCTTTATCATGTGGCAAAGGTTCAATGGGGCATTTTAAAAATTTTGGATAGCCGATATTAGATCTATGTCGTATCAAGTGGCGCAAAAAACATACGGTGATAACTATGGCCACTAAGAATTGATCGTTGGATCGAAATTAATATCCCAGATCACGCGCGACATGATTCAATGGCCAAGATTCTGCTTTTCCTGAAACAACCTGTCCCACAATGAATCGGCGAGAATTTTCACGGCTATTTATAAGCCTAAGCCTCCGATGTATGTTCAGAAGTCAAAGAACACACATAGGGAGCCTTCTACATGGCATGAGCTTCCTCCCTCATCGAGGATTATAGTCTAGACCTAGGGGGCTTTATTTTAAAAAAACCCAACTTCCAAAATTATATAAAATCATTAGGAAATTAATAAATCCATTTCAACTATATAGAAAATATTTTATAAAACATGAAATTTATTAAAACATTGAAAGGTTAAAGAAAACAAATGTCTTAACTAAGAGCAGTACAAAAATTATTTATAAACCCTAATGTTTTAAAGCATATTTATAACTTCATTATATCTGTATGAAAACTTTTATCAGTTTAACAGGAATCAGAGCATAGTCCAATAATAAATCAAACATAGTTTAATTAAAACATTGTTTAAGCTTTAACAATGAAAACATTAACAATATATTTGAAATATTTCAAAGGCGTTTGATTTACTTGTTACATTTCAAAATCATTTAAGTGTAATTCAAAATATTATACGATTCCCATTTAAAGTTCATAATTAGGGGTTGTTTTATAATTTTTATTCCATAACATAATTATTTGGAAAACTAAATTACACTCACATGTTATTAATTAATTAACCAAAAGTCCAATGACAATAATTATAGCCATTGGAATTAAACGGTCACCCAAGGAAATGGTAAAGTTGTTGCCTTATATAAAACCATGTATTTGGGTGTCCTAAAAACTAGGTAATTGATGAAGATGGTGCTTTCTATACCACTGATGCTCAGTACGGTCTTCATGATCACGGTGGTGATTTTCTTAGTTTTGACTAACCCGTAGGATTTCCTTTATTTATTGTGCCTCATTGTTGTGTTTCTGGGTCTTCGAGTAGTTATGATAGGGTTTTTAATAGGTATTTTTGGGTGGATTGATTTCAAGTGATCTTGGAACATTGTAAACACTTCAGTGTCTTATTTAAATAAAAATACTTGTGTTTATCTTATAAATTTTAATCGGTTAAAAAGAAATTTTAAGAATAATATTATCATTATATGAGACATATGTTTTGGTTTATTACATGATTTAAGTACCTTAGTTGAAAAAAATATGAAGGGAGGGATTATTGAGACAAATAGATGTTTTTGGGAGGTTATTGATCCCATTAAGATGAAGGTGAGATGAATATATTATTATGACCATGAAAATATTGTTGAGAGACAACCAAATTTTTCTAACATATAATATTGAATAAGAATCCCTTTATCATTATGTTACTTTTCTATGGAAGAATAATTAAAGGAGTGAAAATTTTTATTTTTTTGGATTTTTTTCAATACAATGAATCAATAAAAATCACATAAAATAAAATTAATCATATGAGGTGGATTATACATAATATATTTTTTCATGGTCATAAATGTTAAAAATTCTCTAAGAGTTTCATACTGGGATCCATAATATTCTATATAAAACTAAAATGTGGTAAATGAGATGAAACCATGAGATATGTATTATTTTTTATTATGTAATTTTTCCCCATTAGTATAAAATTGAAAAATTCCTCAAGAATAGGATTCAAACATAAAATTTTGAGATATGTAATTTTTTATAAATGTTTTGAAAGGACATTTCCTTAATGTGTAAGTTTTTATACATATATAGAATATGAATTTTTTGAAGTTAAAAAAGAATATTTAAAAAAACTAGAATTTTATAAGAAGATTTTTAAATTATCATGGAGTTATGAAATAATGTTTTTCAAACAATTAAGCATAGTAATTTGTTTTTAGGTATATCATTTTTAATGATGATATTTTATAGACTAAATATCGCAAAAGTGAAATTGTGATGTATGATATTTGCAAGGAAGGGTTATGTGGTAATGGTGACAGTCACATTACAATCTAACCCATGGATGAAACAAATCTTGTATATGTTTTTGTATTTTTAAATATTTTCATGCGTTATTAACAAGTCCATTTCAGGAAATAAAATGAAGTGAGGCTTTCAAGATAAAATCAAATATTTATGCGATTGTCTGTGCATTATGATTTCAGTTATTTTAATAAAATTAAACATATCATGCTTTATTTCATGGTTTCACACATTGAAAATAGGACTAACAGAAGAAGAAGAAATAGGTTGTTTTATGAAAAAGATGTATCATGCTTTAAAATAAATTAGCAGTTTAAGAAAAATGAATTTGAACTAACTTTTCACATCTTGGTGAAAATTAGTCACATCATGAACCTTCCAACTAGTACACTAAGAATGTTAATATGATTAAATAATAATTGGGTGAAAAAGAGAAACACGGTTAAATTAGGTGATAGAAGTTATTGGTTTGAATTTGAAATTAAAATTGACAAATAAACATGAACAAAATATTTATTTCGGGGAATATATTTTCATCAATTGTGAAAATGGATGATATATACTGAAAATAAATATATATAAATTTTTATAGAGTGTGAGTGTGATAAAAAAGATGATAATGCATACTAATAATACATTTTAAAAGGAAGTGTTGTATCCTTAATTTTTTTGAAAGTATAATGGGAAGTGTAAAAAGAGAAATAAGGAGAAAAATCACTACAACAACACAAAGGAAATAAATTTGTATTAAATAATCTTTTTGTTGAAAATTTGATCAAATATTTTAATTATTGTTAGTTAAATTTACACATTCAAGGGAAATTTTTTTATTATGAGTACATGGTTAAAAACTACACATATGTAAGCCAAAAATATGATACAAGTGGACTATATAGTCTTGGGTGATAGAATATCATTCCAAGGATTATCAGCTTGTTCTGAGTAGTAACCCATTTAAAAATCTGTTATACCTTATGTGTTGCTATTTTACTTGTTTAATAGTGAATAAATCATTAAAATTAGAAATTAAAAAAGTATTGTTCTAAAATAAACTTAAAAATAAATTTAATTCACTCATTCAATACCCCCTTAGTGAATTTCCACTAATCTTGAAGATCCTTTTCATCTCCCAATAAATAAGACACCAGAACTGGTATAATTTTATCTACAATATGTCTTGTACAATACATATCTAGATAATATATCAAAACATTATCTTTACCTTCATTAAACCCTAACCATATTTTATAGTGCCTTGAATGAACCCTGTGATCCCCTTCATAGTAGTGACATGTTATTTCCTTTGATTGATATAACTCTGAGAAACCAAATAAGTTTCAAAGATGATTTTAATCTATTCATTGTTAGATAAAATAAAATTGAAATCACATTTTGGTAATGTAAAAAATTAATCACCCCTCATTCATCATACTAACCAATTTTAGTTCCAACTATAATATGAGTTGAAATGATTTTATTTAATATATCTAAAACAATTTTAGTAAATCCATTACATATTTTCTTGGGAAATAAAATGGTATTCCTATTTTTTGTTTACTTATTTTCTTAGAATATAGATAAGTTCTTAGACCATTGATATCATGAATATTAATCTCATTAACCACTTAAATTCCTCCAACAATTTATTATTTTTCATACCAAAAATGATAACATCAACATAGATGATTATCATGAATTGGTCTTCCTTAGATATTCTCATATATTTGTTGTGATAAATAATTTATCTCTTAAATTTTATAATTCTAAAATACATTTCAAAAAATAGTACACTAAGCTTGTAGTTTTTTTTCAGCCAAAAAATTATTTTTTCAATTTTAACAATTTTGATTAATCATCAACAAATATAAAACACATCAGCCATTTAATTTATAATTTTTCCTTGAGAAATATATTTAATAATTTTAACTTTACGTCCATTTGATAAGCATTGAAGTATATATGAATTAAAACTCCATAAAATAAGTATATTTATTTTTGTCTATCCACAAAAAATAATGTTTCTTCCATATCAACTACGTCTATTTTTACATAGACCTTATACACCAATTATTCCTTGTTCTAGAATACCTTCCAAAGTTAATTATATTTATTCTTGAAAGAAAATTTCATTTTTATAACTTTAAAATCATGTTGTCTCTCCAAAATCTCTTATATTTAATTATTTTATAAAAATTCTATATCTTTATTCATGGACTTCCCATGACTCATACGTAGCAATTTATGACGGTTTTACTTCTGATAATAAAGAAATATGCTCTAAATGTCCCATCCACATGGTTTTTGTTGGAGTATTTTTATTAATAATGCTGTTTATTTACTCAACCTTAGACCTTTTATTTTTCATTTGGTTCATTTTTTGGAGTTCTTCGGTAGATTTATTACCCTTCTATTTTGCCTTGGAATCCAATCTATTGTTAACATGATGCAATATTTTAGAATTTTCATTTACCTCAATATCATCCACATAAATTTCATTTAAATATTTATTTTTATATTTTTATATGATATATTTATCATGATTTATCTCCAAGAATTTTATTAATCTTTTATTAAAAAAATTATAGGTTTAACTCTTAGTAGAGTAACCTAAAAAGATTACACCATAATCCAAATTGTCACAACCTGACCCAACGGGGCTCGAGCCATGACTCCCCAAGCACGCCTAAAATATGCCAAGGGCTGGAAACTAGCATTGAGTAGGCTATCACATCCATGGGAGGCATTATCCTAAGGTACCTGTACACACTCACCCACATACACCTCTATGAAATAGTGCAGATATAAGTATATGTAAAAACGTAAAAGGAAATGCATTTATACATTTATCCCAAACTAGAGTGAAATAGAATTAAAAAAGGAAAAAATAGGTCCCACTAAAGGAAAAATAAAAAAGCATCCATCCTACTTTGAAGGCGGAAAAACTCTGCCAAAAACACCCACTGATAAGCTCCTCGACACAGCTCTGGTAAACATCCTGGTCAGTCTCACTCACTAAGCTCTACCTACTCCGGGTCCTCCTGGAACTTCGTCGAAAGGCATGTTGTCTTCACAAGACACAAACACGTGCGGGCAAAGCCCGTGCAGGGGTGAGTATATAAAATACTCAATAGGCACCCCAAAAACCCCAAAATAAAAGGGAGCTACATAAAGACAACAATCAACTCATCTCAGCCGAAGGGAACCCAAACGAGGGAGAAACTTCATATTGAGACCATCCTTGTCTAACACGACCAGTCAAATCAACTCAGGTGTATTCCAATACTTACACCATGAACATCCACTTGGGTATATACCCATACATATACCATGAACAACCAGATATACTCATTTCACACACCAAGATTCATGAGGTTCTGACCTCATAACCTATGACAGGTACATAACTAGGAGAAGAGACTCCATGAGTTTTGTCATCCCAAATGCCACTTTTTTGAGAGATACACTCCACCGGGTCTCACACCAACATCCCAAACGCCCATCTGAGAGATCACGCTCGTCGGATATTGTCACTGACAACATCACGTAGAAATAGTGGAAACACCAAACACCCCGGATAGGGGGTCACTTCTAGGGTCTGCTAGGGGATACAAGAGCCCAGTCTGATAACTCATAGATCTCATAAATAGGGGATCACTCCCAGGAACCGCTAGGGGATACCACAACCCGATCTGGTGCTCCACAGATCACAACACTCAGATATAGGATCATCACCCATGCGAATATGGCTATGACGATGCCAGAAACCCCATCTGGTATAACCCGTGATGTAGGGGATAGAACCGATGATGCACTAACCCTACCGAAACCACCAACTGAGTAGGGGATCGTTTAACCAATGATTTTTCAACCCTACTGAATGGCCCACCATATAGGGGGTCATATTCCTGATGATGACTCCAACCCTACTGGGTTAACCTGCTAGATAGGGGATCGCTGCCTGTGGATAGGTAGTCACATCGATACCAAAAACCTGATCTAGGAAAGCGATGCTAGATGATCCCGCACCGAACCCACCGGAGGGATGCCACAACACTATCATAAAACCATCCAATCGAGGGGATCACAAACCTATACTGTGGTAGTAATTCCACACAGACTCTCATAGGAATGAACCAAGGGAGTACACTCAACAACTATTGGTCCAAATGCTGCTAACCTGAGCGACACACATCATCTCCACACTACACACCTCCTATGCCTATATCGGTTCCACCATCCCAAACTACGTGGAAAAGCATGCATGGTTGGATATTCATTTTCCCCGAATGGACTTATGAAGCATAAGTCGTAAAAACACAATGTACGCCTGGAGGCTGCCTCGTGGGTCCCATGCCCCAGCCCGAAATTTAGGTGGGAATATTGCACCATTGTCATCCTCTCGAGAAAACACATAGGAACTATTACTCAAACACTCCAAACTTATGTCGGGTCAAAAAGTGACATTTCACCGTAAAACATGAAAATAGGGCCCAGTCGGGCCGCACCATTTCTTTAGATCAGACACTAAAAAGAGAATCTAAAACGTTCCACATGAGGACTAGGGTCATGCAGCTGCTGACGGCATATCAATCGGACATCTGGTTCGTGAGGTAAGTCAATTGCAGGCTTTATTAATAATTTAATATTATTAAAATTAATGAGTTTCTGGTCACCCAACTTCGAGCGCAGAACTCAAAAACCTTGAAACCCACTTCAAAAATTATGTCTTGCTGAGATGAACCCATGGACACCGACATCACGTCAAATGGATGCGCCATCTAGAAGATACGCACCTTTGAACATAAGGGGATCAACAGGGCCAGTCCCGACCAGCCAGCTCAGTCCGGACCGCTGGCCCGCGGTCCAGCCGTGGGTCTAGCCTAGCTCGCCATGGCCTGCTGGCCACGGCCCATTCCAAAACAACTGGACCCTCGGGTCTGGTTCTTCCACTCAGACCTTCCACATTGTCGGTCTCTGTCCGCGTGCCCCACTAACAGGACATGCGGAATGCGGGTCCTTGTCCGCAGCTCCCCCCAAGGTGCTGACCTCTGGGCTTCCCTCTGACCGTGCTAGGCCGAGGCCGTCACTCCCGCTAGAAGAGTGAACCGCTATAACACCGGCTGCCCATATTGTGGCCGCCTGGGCTCCCCGCTCCTCTACCGGATGGCCCGCCCCACCTCCGTGCGTCCGCCCCTTCCTGCTACGCCGCACCAAAGCCCCGGCCTACCCTTCGCATGAGCGTCTCACTCCCAATTGCCCCGCCTGACTTCCAACCCCCCCCCCCCACCCCCACTCAGACTCCGGTAGTCCGAAAGTCATCGCAAACCCACGCTCCACTGCTAGGTTCTGCCGACACCGCACCTCTGAAGACGCTCCGCCGCGCGACATACCACGGCCGTTGCGTGCAGTCGTCGGCCGCTACTACTGGAGGTGATCCAGTGGTTCTTTGGGAGGACCACTATAACTCAAACGGATTCCCAATTTCATATCTGGAGACATCTTTGTGATCCCTACAACATGACCCTCACAATGCCTACCTCTTATCAACAATCCGACATTTGATTGGTGCATCCAAAAAAAATTAGGACAAAGAATGCGTCGAACGTGTGATTTAAAACGGGGCTCGGACGATAGATGTGTTCACGTGGCCATCGTCGTAATTCTAAAATTATATAATATAAATGATGGGTTTGTCGAAAACTCATGAAACCAATGAAGGAGCGAAAAACAAAAGAAAATCCTACCTCGATCTGGTCGTTTGTCATTGGTGACACGCCCGTTACGATCCCACTTCGATTCGTCAAAGTTCGCTCCAAAATCCGACGAAGAACGATGAAGAACGCCGGAGAATAGTAGATGGAAAGATATAGAGAGAGATAGAGAAGGGAAATTATGGCTTTCCCTTAATTCCAACACTTATGTGGATTTAGATAAACTCACTGAAACTCCACCGACGATTGCGGATTCCAAAACCTCCGCACCCACTTATTTTATATCACACCTAGGAAAAACACCCTATTTAGAACTCAATAGTTTTTTTGGATTTCCATTCTGAGACTTCATCTGAAAGTTATTCGACAAGAACTCTAGTGATAAAATCACTATGTAATTATTTCAAAAAGGCGATTTTGCCTGTGGGTGACTTCTCTCACAGAAGGCCCGCACCCGTAACTTTTACACCCCGCATAAGGTAAACGGCATGTTCTGGAAGCAATCATGCCCTCAGATTTTCGATCCAAGCTACTGTTTATGAGATAACTCATTCCCACCTCATGAATAGTATAAAAATATTTAATATTTTTATAAAATTAATTCCAGGCACACCGGGCCTCGGAATCATATGTCGTTTTCGTGCCTAGCTCTGGAATCAATCATATTAATATTCCATAGTCTAAAAGGTCCAAAACCCAAGTCACTAAATCCTTCCCACCGTAGAACTTTTTGTACCGAAAAATCCATAAGAATAAGGAAAGAAACTGAACACTCAACTGGGTCCCCCACACCAGCGAGTTTGCCAACATACACCCCTGTCTGAATGCATAAGTTAGTGGGACTCATCCACCACACCTTAACACTATCCGATTTGGGCAGCACTGAATCTCCCACACAGTTTTTAATCACATCACAAAAACACATATTGGTGGAGGACGAATCCCTCTTCCTCATGAATTTGAAGCACGCCGAACAACACCCACACAGGGTCTTACCAACACTCTGAACAAATCTCGAGCAAGAAAAGGAAAAAAAAATAGTACTGCCAAACAGTTTCAATTAAAACTACTGTAGAAAGTAGAAAGAACACAAGGCATACCTCTATCCATCCATGGAGCCTCTGGGTCAACAACCTATAAGGCCTACATTTTTCCTCTCCCTCTCCCTCCAGCTTATTGAGCTCGACGTGGACCACCTAGGGGTGGTCCTAAGGTACCTGTACACACACACACACACATACACCTCCATGCAACAGGGCATATATAAGTATATGTAAAAACTGAAAATGAAATTCATGCACACATCTATCCCAAACCAGAGTGCAACAAAAGTACAAAACGGAAGAATAGGGTCTACCAAAGGAAAACTACAAAAGCGTCCAACCTTCCCATAAGGAGGAAAAACTCTGCCAAAAACACATGCCGGTAAGCTCCTCATCATAGCTCCGGTAAACACCCCGGTCAGTCTAACTCACTAAGGTCCTCCTGCTCCAGGTCCACCTGGAACTTCATCGAAAGGCATGTCGTCTGCACAAGACAAAAACATGTGTGGGAAAATCCCATCCTGGGGTGAGTATATAAAATACTGACTAGGCACCCCAAAACCCCCAAAATAAAAGGGAGCAACTTAAAGAAAACAGCCAACTCATCATAGCCAGAGGGAGCCCAAATGAGAGAGAAACTCAATCTCGAGACCATCCTCGGCTAACACAACTAGTCAGCTCAGCTCAGGTGTATGCCCATCAATACACCATGAGCATCCGCTCAGTTTTATTCCCATACATATACCATGAACAACAAGATATACTCATTTCACGAACCAATACTCATGAGGTTCTGACCTCATAACATGTGACATGTAAATAACTAGGATAACACAATACACAGGCTCTATCTTCCCAAATTCCACTCGTCTGAGAGATACACTCCACCGGGTCTCACACCAACATCCTAGATTCACATCCAAGAGATCACGCTCATCAGATATCGTCACTTAGAACATCATGCTGAAAAGTGGAAACATCAAACACATCATTAGGGGATCACTCCTAGGGTCTTATAGGCGATACAAGAACCCAGTCTGGTAACTCGTAGATCTCACATATAGGGGATCACTTCAAGAAACCGCTGGGGGATACCACAACCCGATCTGGTGCTCCACAAATCACAACACTCAGATAGAGGATCGTTGCCCGTGCAAAGATGGCTATGATGATGCCGGAAACCCAATCTGGTATAACTTGTTATGTAAGTGATCAATCTAACGATGCACTAACCCTATCGAAACCACACGCTGAGTAGGGGATCGTTTAGCCAATGATTCTGTAACCTTACTGAATGGCCCACCATGTAGGGGATCATATTATCGATGATGAATCAAACCTTACGGGGTGAACCTTCTAGATATGGGATCACAGCCCATGGATAGGTCGTCATAGAGATACCAAGAACCCAATCTTGGGAGGTGAAGCTAGAGGATCCCACTCTGAACCCACCAGAGGGATGACACAACTCTATCAGATAACCACCCTTTCAAGGGAATCACAAACCTAGACTGAGGTATTAATGTCACATATACTCTCATAGGAATGAACCAAGGGAGTACACTCAACCACTATTGTTCCAGACACCACTAACCCGAGAGAGATGCATCATCTCCGCATTGAGCGCCTCTCAGGCCTATACCGGGGCCACCATCACAAACTATGTGAACAAACACACATACTGGGATATTCATTTTACTCGAACAGAATCATGAAGCATAAGTCATAAAAATGCAACATACTCCTGGAGGCGGCCTCATGGGTCCCATGCCACAACCCCAAATTTTTGTGGAAATATTGCACAGTTTCAATCCTCTCGAAAAAACACATAGAAACGAGTGCTCAAACACTCCAAACGGATGTAAGGTGAAAAGGTGACATTTCACTGTAAAACGTGAAAACTGGGCCCTACAGGGCCTACACCATTTCTTTAGCTCAAACACTAAAATTATCATCTCATAAACTCCGCACGAGGACTAGAGTCATGATGTCGCTGATGGCGTGTTAGTTGGACTTCCGGTTCGTGAGGTACGTCTGTTGCAAGCTTTAATAATAATTTAATATTATAAAAATTAAAGTGTTTCAGGTCACCCACCTTCGAGCGCAGAACTAAAAAACCCTGAAAAACACTTCAAATAGTCTGTATCACAAAGACGAACCCATGGCCACTGACGGCGCATCAAACAGACGTGTCGTCAAGAAGATACGCCCCTTTAAACATAAGGGGCTCAACCAGGCTGGTCCAGACCGTCGGCCCACAGTCCAGCCGCGGGTCCAGCCCAGCTCGCCGCAGCCCACTAGACGCAGTCCGTTCCAACACCACTAAACCCTTGGGTCTGGTTCTTCCACTTAGACCGGCCACACGACTGGTCTCAATCCGTACGCCCCACCATCAGGACCCGTGGAATGTGGGTCCTTGTCCGCAGCTCCCCCCGAGGTGCTGACCTCGGGGCTTCCCCAGACCGCGACTGGTCGAGGTCGTCGATCCTGCCATCTGAGCATGCCGCTGCAACACTGGCAACCTGGGATTCCCACTCGGCTTTCGAACAGCCCTCCGCACCTCCGTGTGTCCGCCCCTTCCTGCTACGTTGCACTAAAGCCCTGAACTACCCTTCACCTGAGCGCCGCACTCCTGGTTGCCCCACCTGCCTCCCGAACGCCCCCTGGAATTCGGTAGCTTGACGGTAATCGTGGACCCACACTCCGCCGATGGGTTCTATCAACACTGCACCTCCGATGACGCTCTATCGCATGACATAGGGCGGCCACCGCGTGTAGCCTCCAGCTACTTTTGTCGGTTGTGATCTGGTGGTTCTTTCGGCAGACCACTATAACTTGAATAGATGCCCGATTTCAGATTAGGAGACATCTTTGTTATCCCATCAATGAGACCCTCGCAACTCCTACCTCTTATCAATGACCCAACGGTCGATTGGCGCATCCAAAAAAAATCAGACAAAGAATGCATCAAACGTGAGATTTAGAACGGGGCTCGGACAATGGCTGTGTTCGCTTGGTCATTGTCCTAAATCTAAAATTATAGAATTTAAATGACGAGTTAGTTCAAAACTCATGAAATCTACAACGGAGCAAAAAACAATAGAAATACCTACATCGATCTATCCATTTGTCGTTGGCAACACACCTGCTGCGATCCCACTTCGATCTGTCGGAGTTCGCTCCTCAATACGGTGAAGAACGGGGAAGAACGCCAAAGAATGGTTGAGGGAGAGATCAAGAGAGAGATAGGGGAAATTATGGATTTCCCTTAATTCCAACACGTGGTGAATTTATATAAACTCAACAAAACTCCACTGACAGTCATGGATTCCCAAACCTCCGCACCCACTTATTTTATATCACTCCAAGGAAAAACACCCCATTTCAAACTCAACGAAAGTCTCGTATTTCCATTATGAGACTTCTTCCGAAATTTATTCGAAAATAAAACCAATGATAAAAATCACAAAGTCATTATTTCAAAAAGGTGATTTTTCCCATGGGTGAATTCTCTCACAGAAGGCCCACACCCATACCTTTTACACCCAGCCTAAGGTAAACGGCACACTACGAAAGCAACCGTGCCATCTGATTTCTAATCTGAGATATTGTTTAAGAGATAACTCATTCCCTCCTCACGCATAGTATAAAAATATTTAATATTTTTATAAAATTAATTTCGGGAACACAGGGCCTCAGAATCGCATATCGTCTTCGCGACTTGCTCTAAAATCATTTATAGGAATATTCCAAAGTATGAAAGGGCCAAAACCCAAGTCGCTACACACATCCCCATACTCTTCTAGATTTCATTCCTTATTCCAGATAGAAAATTTAGTCTCAAGAAATTAGAATTATTTTAATTCCAACTTCCTTCTATGCTATATCTCTAAGGGTTCCTCCTCCTCTCTAGAAAATAAAAAAATACTAGTTTTCTGTCTACGCAACCACTTTCATGGGTTTCTTATAGTAGTAATTAGAGATGGAATGGTCAAAAAGAAGTGCCACTTACAAGTTATTCATCATCTAGTTTCTTATTTATATGAAATTATTTTTTCAGGGCAACCCATTATACTCTATAATCACAAATAACCACGATATAGCTATTCTCAATTCAGGCTCTAGGATATGTTATAAAATCACACACATCAGTATAAATTACGTAAAATATATTTTATTACTATTTATTCTATTGATGATAATGATTTATCGCCATCTTCAATCCCATGAAAGAAT
Source organism: Viscum album (assembly GCA_963277665.1). NCBI lineage: Eukaryota > Viridiplantae > Streptophyta > Magnoliopsida > Santalales > Viscaceae > Viscum > Viscum album. The sequence continues at coordinate 769,684,251 of OY728135.1, read as the reverse complement.
CACATGTCCTCTGTATATCATTCTTCAAATTGGTAATGTCAATCATGACTTTTATCTTATATAAATGTTTCTTTCTTTTTCGATGTGTGTTCCCAAGTCGTTAATGATATAAATTGTTATACTTCTCCAACATATATGGGAAATTGTTTTCTTTATCATTCACTTGATGTGTATTGTCATTATTTATTTATCCTTTCATAATTGAATTTTATACCTTTACTTTGAGTAGAAAACACCAATGGGTGAATGTGACTAAAAGACTAAAACCCCATAGTTGGTTCACACAAAGATTTTTTCAAAGGGGGGAAGTCCTAAATAAAGAGTACAAGAAAAAATTATTGAAAAGTAAAAGTGTTACAAGGGTCTTAAAGAATGAATTTTTTTAATCTTTCTCAAAGAGGTAAAAAATATCAGACGGTAATTAATTTAACCAAGTTATCTCTTTTTCGATTCCATTTCTAGACATCCTATTTGCCACTATGTTAACTTTATGATAAGAATGGATGATAATAAATTTGAGATCAAAAAGGAATTATGGGAATTCCATCCACCTAGATGTAATTTTCCAAGATAGATAGATCACTTCATTTTGAATATCTTGGAAAATTATGATGGAGTATCTTTCGTACCAATGGTTATACCAATCCTAGAATCTATAAAAATAGACAGTATTTATAATAATATAAATTTCAGATTTAAGGGAGGTAGAGATACCTCAAACACCATAGTAACATACCATAACTCGTCTGTTGTGGTCATGAAATATGGAACCACAACCTGTGGGGCCTGGGTTACCATTAGATACCCCATCAACATTTATTTTAATGCATCCAAGGGATGGTGCTTTCTAGAAAACATCAAATAAGTTTGATGGCTAATTATAGTTTCTTGAAAATAAAATATTCTGCAAGACCATGAATTTATGGACATAATTATCAAAGTTTCCAACTTTGGTGATGTTGACCTCTTTATACTTTGATTTTTAATTCCATATTATTTCCAAAATTATCCATACCATCAACATAGCCTTTTATATTCATCAATTGATTCATGTTACTAGTTATATGGGATGATCTCCCACTATCAAAGATCAGCATGCAGTGGTTTTTTGTTGCATTAAGATTGATTTCAACTAATATTGATTTCCCTTTATGCATTTTTCCCTTCAATAAAATAATAAAATCCTTTGATATAGGCGTTGCTCACTAATTTTACTCCTTAGTATATGTATTAAAGTAAAATTACTCATGTTACAAAGAATAAAATCCCTTTCCTAATGGAATTTTATTCCTGGTCCTTATCTCTATTATCATTGTAGCGATATATAAAATATTTTTATTCAGTATTTTTCATAAAAGAAACAACTTTATAAAAAAAAATTAGAATGCTAAAAACCATATAGGTAAAAATAGTTTATTATCTGAGGAATAGGATATGTTCTTATTATCATCTAAAAACATCCAAGTGTTTCTCATTGCAAGTAGATTTACCCGACGTCACAAAATGTCGTCATGTGGCATGAGTAGAATAAAATATCACATTATCAAGGGAAATATTTTATCACCTAATTATCTCTACATATAAAAAACACCAAAATAGATCCTTGGTATTTGATAAGTTCTCTTAATTGAATAATATCAACAAACGTTTTATTTCCTTTCAAAATTTAAACAATTCCATTGTTTGTAGATGATTCAGAATAAAATAAAATTCTACTACTACCTAATTAGTTGTGTCTTTCATCACTCAACAACCTATTAACATGTATTATTCCCTATTCAACCATTTATTTGAGTTCTATTTCTAGGTAAATTTTTAGATTTTGTGACTTAATTGAATCACTTTATTTTAATTCAATTTCATGTTTTTTTCTAAAACTATATGCTTTCACTTCAATAGAATCAATCCACATTTTCAATCCCATGGTACAATAATTAAGGTATTTTTTCAAATTAGATTGTTCTTAAATATTTATTTGAAATCAACAATCCCTCTATTAGATTATTGATACGTATACTATTCCTCCAAAACCTTTTCTAATTGGGTGATATCATCTCTCACTCAGTTGATAAAATCAGATTATTCTTTCAACAACCTTTTGATCTTTATATTTCAATTGAATTGAGCATCCAACTTCTCAATATCTTCTTCAATTTCCATATTGATGAAAATGAATCCCTATGGTTCATTTATTATTTGGTTTCATTTTAATATTTCTCAACTATTTTCATAAATTCATTTTTTAAATCTAAATAAAATTATATTAAATATCCTTCAAATATTTCCACGTCATTAAATTTTTCAATTCCCATTAATAACTTCCATTAAAAAATCTTTCCAAGTGTGTTACCAATTTTAATGTTTTTTATTGGAAAAATAGCTTTCATATTGTTATGAGTATTCAATTTTTGTTTCATCACCTTTCTGTCTCCACATACATCTTGTTGTGAAATATCTAAACTTACAACATTAAAAGAAATATAATGGTAACTTTTTATAAGATATATATTTTTCTATCTTGAATTTCCTATCAAACTGGTGATAATAATTCATCACTAGCATCTTTTTCATATTTTACACCTTCATGTACATATTGCTTCCCAATAGTATATAATGGCATATAATTTGGAGAATGGATTGATATAATCACTTTCTTTAATCACATATTGTTGGCCAAAACATACTATATAGATTATCAACTGATAGTCTTATAGGGTAGCCTTATTGTATATTCAATACCTTTATATTCTAAAAATGTAGAAATAATCATAGGATATTCTTCATGATGTTAACATATTTTATCTCGACACCCACACCATGAATAGAACTGATAACATTAATGATTCAACTAAATAAACAATAAATTATTTCATTTAAACTTGTCTTAAATTCATGAAACATATTATGTAGTACAAGTAACTTATCCACATTTATCATGATGATTCCTTTATAGAGATTTTAAAGTTTATCCAAAATTGCTTTACAAGTCATACAACTCATCATCTTTATGTATATCTAATTTCAAAAACATAGATAAACAATTATGGAATTTTTCATTATTATTGATAAATATCCTATCCACTTCGATTATAAATAATTCATTAATTTCACTCATATGTATCCCATGTACAGAAGTTAAGTAAACAATAACTACAAGAGACTGTAATTGGTATCTCACTTGGTTCTTCCAAATATGATAATAAAAACCATCAAAAATATGATTCCTTTTATATTAATAGTTTTTTCCAAGATTATGAACTCTTGCTAATAGATTCACCTAGTGAAATATAGATCTGATATGACTTCTTCAATCATAGAGTCCTAAATACACCAAAAGATGGTGGTGAATTGAGGTGTAAAAATATTATTCAGTTTATTTAGATCTAGTTATCTTGTTGGAAATAACAATATGAACATATCATAATTAACCAATCGTATAACACATACATGTGTGAAACGTAAATGCAAGGATTCATAGGTTTTACTTGGTTCTATACAAATTAATAATCGAAGAATAATATATTGATATTTTCTCAATATACTATTACATTTTTTGGAAAGACTCGCTATAAATCCATAGGCCTCTCCATATTTCTCCCTTTTCACTCACTACTTTACTGAAGAGTTAAAAGAAAATATAAAACACCATAGTTACTCACAAAGACACTTCACAATTTAAACAATAAAAAAAATTTGAGGGTGTTCCATTATGATCATATAAACTCTACCAAATTCATAACATCAATATAAATATTCAAATTCCGTATTCCATCTATGAATACATGATGTATCAATTTTTCATCTCTTAAAAATCAACTATATTTCTTCAAATATCTCTTATTTAAACATAATATATTTATATAACCTCAAATGCCACATTGTATCATTTCACCGGTAATTAATTTTATTCATTATAAAGGAATTAAATTCATGATCAAAATCTATTTAAATTCAAAAACCAAATTAGGATGACTCTCTAATTTTCTATAAATAACCATACACCATACATAAATAGTGATAACCATAGGTTATTTGATGTATACCTTATCCCTTTTCCTATAAATAACATTTAATGTACAACTTTATATCCAATAGACATCATCCATTTTTAATTTTAAATTAAAAAAACCTTAACTGAATAAAACATCAACATTACAGGGCTAGTATATTAAAACTCTTTAGAAAAAACAGTATGATTCATGGATACCTATATGTTGGATTTTCCATTTTTAGACCATTCTATCAAAACACAATATGAAACATTGCATGAATAATATCATAAATGACTCTAACTCCTTAATCTATTTAATCATTCATGATTCAACTGTAACACCCTAAAGATTTTGAGAATTATTTTTTTCGAGTTAATTTAACTTTTGAAATTTTTTATTTCACATGACACTATAAATAGTTATATATATATTAAAACACTAATTTAAGCATTACTTTCACATGAAATACCGACTTGGCTTGCACTACACGCAATACCAACATGGCTTGCGCTACAAGCAACACAAATTTGGGTTATGATGAACGCAACACTGAGTTCCTAGGAAACAACTCTTCATATTATTTTAATTATCTAAACTAGTTAATTATAACCTAGCCATTAAACTTATTAATAAAAAATTTTCAAAACTTATTGTTTTATATGAATAAAACATATTGATAATAAAAGATAATATTTTTGGTAAAGTCCTTTTGTGTAAAAAATTATATTTTCTTGAGTGAATCACGTTTGATAATAAAATTAATTTTAGACACATTAATAAATTGAATTGAATAAAACAAAATAAATTCTTTAATTATTAATTTCTAAACTATCCTAGGGTAATGTTTTGGGATTTTTCTGAGAAACATCATTTTTTGATGAATAGTGAAAATACAGCTTTTTAGTTACAAACTTTAGTTTTTTTCTAATTAACTATTAATGATAAATAATATTATAAATATATTTTATGGTCACATTAGATGAATATTAAATCAATTCATACAATTAAATTCATTAGGATCAACTTCACTTGGAAACTGAACAAAAAATCATAAAAAACCTTTGAACTTTTACCTACATTAAAACCCTATTATTTTATCCCATCTGCGAGATTAACACTAATATTAATTTTTATTCTTTTATGATTGTAATTTTAAAAATATGACATTAAAAATTTTATTCAGTATAATATTTAGATTCTAATAAAACTATGTTAATATTTTACCAAAATGATTAGTAAAAGTGGAAAAACTTAATCTGAGCAGTTAAGACCAAATTAAGTTTCATTAGGGATTAAACCTAAAAATTAAGGGATCAATGACCAATAAACTTGTATAACACCCATTTAATAACCATATATTATCTATAAACCTCAAATTATTGAGTTGTTTTGGTTTTTAAGACTTTGTTTAGGTAAGAACATGTTTACACCTAATTATTTCTAAAACATCCATCTGAGTCTTTTCCCTTCCCTATAAAAGGCCACCAACTATACCTATTACTCAATCCTCTAAAGCCTCTTATGTTCGGCGAAGACCTACCAAAATTTCCTCTAAAAAACCCTCCCTTCTACCTTTAATCCTTCCTTTAATGATAAACTCTCTCATATAATCATTTTGGAAAAAACAAAAAGGAGTTACCCGATTAAGAGGTAACGTATTCTCTCAAGCTCATTTCCTTTATTTTTCTTCCCCACACCCTCAACTCTATTTATTCCCTTATTATGTAAAAACACAGTATCATTTATATACTAGTATGTTTTTATGCACGTTTTATGACCTACACAATCACACACATCCATCTAATGGATGTTAAATGTAATGTTTTTGTGTACGGAGAAATACTGCTTCACGAAATGATGATTGTTCATTTCTCTTTTACGACCAAACATAGTGGCCATTATAATGAAAACACTATTTATATGTGTCATATTTTATATTTTTTATTTCTTTAATTTTATGTATTAATTTTACAAAATATATATTTTTACCTTCCATTTGGTGTTAATTTGAATATCTTGTTTGAGGAAGTGTGGACTATCGCACCCTCAATGTGATGTGATTCGTTCACACACCACATAAAATGTATTAAGGATGGGTTTAATAAAATTATATTATATATATTATATATTAATGATAATTTAAAAATTATATATATTTACATACATATATATACACATTTCATTCACATAATTTCATTCAATACGACAATAAAAACAGAAAACAGCATTCATGTGTACGTACGACTAACTGTTTCCATAAATGGTGTATTCCATTATGCACTCCATTATTCTATATATTATTATAATATAATTATAATGTATATACCATATATTTATATTATGTTTACAATCGTTCATCATGATATAAATATAGGGATCAAGGATATAACAAATTAAGACACATGAGAAGAACAAATAAAATATTACACGAAGTGAAACCTTAATGTAGGATCATTAAAAAGTGGGTAATATAAGGTTATAAAAAACATAAATTGAAATAATATAGGAATTATATTTTATAAATGATTTATAATAAATTTTTTATTGTATAGGAATCGTGTATGAGTGTGGAGACAGTCAAGACACAAAGTAAGGGGATTTCATCTCACTTTTAATTTCTCCGAGATACAAGCTATGTTCCCCTCTCTTTCCTTTTGTTTGGTGTATGTACTGAACATGATTTTATCATATGTATATTGTAATTAAATTTATGTTTATTTCAATTCCCATTTGATTATCCCCCTTTCATAGGGTTTAAGTTTCACAATTTACCAAATTGGTAAAAATGTTTGTCTTAATTTGCCATCTTTGAGACTCATGTTTTATTATGCACATAAACTCTTTTTTTAGGGTGAATATACTTCCATTTTTTATGAAATATCAGGAAAATAAATTTTTTTGTGATATTATATTTTTCATTTAATTACCTTTTTTTACATGGAGAGCATGATCCCAAGATGCCATGTTATAAGAGTTTATTGAGTCAATCTCATTGATTTTCAAGATTGTTTATGTCTATGTTTAACTTGATAAAGTCGTATTATCCACCTCTCATGAATATTCATGATCTTTATTATCCTATGTTATTTAATGATATACTCATGTATTTTTACCATTTTCCACTCTTTGGTATATAATATAGTAAAGAAAGTGTTTTTTTTGCAACGCTCGACTTTACCATCTCTTCGGTCGGAAATCTATGTTTTCAAAAAAGAGTTTCCAAGAATATTATACCATTCCCAAATAATATCTAAAATAAATATTTACCTTTTTTGTATTTTACAAATATTTTAAATGGATTTTTTAGTCTCTTTATGAACAAGATACTTTTCTATCCTTTTTAACATGTAAAGGGAATATTCTTTTTACCTCGTACGGCATGTACGAATTTACCAATCATAAAATCTGTGAATCTCCATTTAGATTTTTTAAAATGAAAATCTTTAATAAATAATTTTTTAAAATAATTTTTCATTAATTTTTTTTTCAAAATGTTTTCAAGCCTTATTTAAATGTTTTCAAAGGTACTTCAAAGGAGTGGTTTTAAAAACGTTTTTATGTTTTAAAATAAAATTATTTTCATAATTTTTTCAATATTTCTTAATAATTTTTCAAAATATTTTAAAAGAATTAGTTTTTAGAACAATTTCAGGCTACTTATATAAGTTTTCAAGGAAAATGATTTTCCAAACGTTTTCAATATTTCTTTGTGTTCTTTCAATGTGTTTTAAAATAAATGGTCTTCAAAAAAATTTCAATACTCCTTTAAAAGTTTTCAACTATTTTAAAAAAATGTTTCTAGAATGTATTGAATATTATTTTAAAAAATTTCAAGGAAAAAGGTTTTCAAAATGATTTCATGTCTTCTTTATTAGTTTTCATAATATTTTCTAAGAAAATTATTTTCAAATGGTTTTATGTATTAAAAAGACTTTTTCAAACAAGAAAGAAGACTTTCCTCAAGAAATGTTTTTAGTGTATATTTCAAAATTATTTCCATCTAAGATGACATCTGTTTATGTTACTCAGGCCTTTCAATGAAATGATCTAAATGTTCCATTTATATCCTTTCTATGATGACTTACGTTTAATGGCATGGTCCTTATGAAACCCATTTATGCTACATGGGTGATAGTTTTAGGAAACCATTTTCTCCATCATGGGTTATATGCTTTTGAAACCCACTTCTTTTTGTAGTTTATGTTTATGATGAAATGATTATGAAATTGGTCCCTTTCCACATGTTATGATATGTTTACATATTTATGATGCCCATTTCATTTCATGGGTTTCGATATGATCATTTATGATCTTGTGGAACAGGTATGTATGGTTTTATTATGTGATAGGTGGGACCTATTTATTCCTCAAATGCTTTGGGTAAGATTTATATCTCATGAGATAGAAAGGGCTGGAATGAGGGTCTACTCGGTTCAGTAATACTGGGCTATAACAAGGGTTTACTAATTTTAGTAATACATGGATTGAGTGAGGGTTTACACGACTCTATAATACTAGAATAGAATGAGGGATTACTTGGTTTAGTATTACAGGGATAGAATGGGGGTTCAACATATTCAGTGAAGGACTTTTTCCCCTAAGATGGTATTGGAATTTAGGCCTTGGATGCTATGGAAATCAGTATATTCTTATGTGTTTCCACAATTCCATGTCTTACTCTTATGTAATGCTATCATGGATTATGTCATTTACTTCCTTATAATTCATGTCTTATGAAAATACAATATTTATTCCAGGATTCATGTATATGATCTTTCATGTGCTGAGTATGATCTTCCATTTTCATGTTCTTGTTCTCATACGCTTAAACTCATGTTTATGCTTACATGAATCCCTTGTTTTCCCTTACTGGGCATCTGAGATCACTCATTTTATGTTTCCTTTCCCCTATGTTATGATGGTATGTACTATGTTTGATATATCTAAGAAGGGTGCTAGTTAAGAAGAACCTAGTGGGAGATGATGTATCTCACATATGCACCAGTGTTTTTGTTTCAATATTTACAAAGGTACTATAACAACTATGATCTTCATGCGTCTTTTTGTATAATGTTTTATTATTCTGTAAAATTTATGTAGTGTCTATTTTTGTAAAGTGATGGTCTCTACAATTTGTATCGGATAAAATGGATAGTTAACCATTGGAAACTAGGATGATAAAACCATAGTGATATCCGTAATTTTATTTATAAGGATATGTGTAGGGATGTCTCTAATGATATGTATAAAGATGAGTTAATATTTAAGAAAATGTCCTGGTGTTTTGGAAAAGGATAAAGTGGGTGGTTTCATGGAAATTAATCCTTTTCTGGATACTACAAGTGCATGTGGATCTTACAAAGATGTACATAGGGGTAACAACTCTGAAAAGATGTTTCAGGCTTGACTCAGGGTAATCTGGTACATGACCATAAGACTTTCTACGCACCTAGTTTGGCACTCCTAGGGGTTAAGCTTTGGGAATTAAAAAACTATTCACAAGCCATAACAAAGGATTTAGATATAAGTTAGCTATGAATAGCCTAGGATAATCCCAAGGTGTCATAGATTATGGAAGGTTCTGTGATTTATACATTGTATAAGTAATTATTTTCATGATAATGTGATTTTATTCTATGATAAGTAATGCTAACACTATGCTTCTGGTTTCAATAAATGGTGAGAACCAAAAGAAACTAGATTAATGCTGAATGTGGTGGGAGATTTTTCAATGAGAAGTCAATTGGGATGATCGCTAGAGTGAAAGATGTTGTGATCATGCCTAATCAGTTTTCATGGAATATGATTAACAATATCTACCTTAACCAAATATGGATCTATCCATATAAAAGAGAGAAGGATTTTACAAAGAGTTCAGGTAATAGAGACCATGGAGGAAAGAATATTTGGTTTCCTTTGTGTCAAGAATGTAGAAAGAATCACCCACGGGAATGTATTAGTGGAAAAAGAAGGCGTTTTGACTATAGAAAAGAATGAAACAAAGTAAGTTACTACAGGGTAAAAATGAATATTTCATTTAGTGAAATGGATGGGAATTTTTCCCCCTTAAGTTTTCATAAAATATTAAGTGTTTTAAATGTGTATAAAATGGTTATTATGCAACCAAATTTCACGAGAAGAATGTTCCTGAAGAGAATCAGCAGGGTTCTGTGAGTAATGGTTATATCATGGATGATGATGAGACTAGGGAATAAATGTGAAAGGAAAGAGGTATTATTGTTAATGGATTAATTCTGAAGTAATTAAAGTATTATTGTATTTAGATTAAAATGTTTTGGATGATAAAATATAAAATCATTTTTCTACTTATGTTTTTCACTCATCATTTTCATGTCTATGTAGAATATTTCTTATATACTATTGAAGTGATTCAATGAAAAGATGATATTTTTACTAAGGTAAGTTAATGCTCACTATGTTATTTATGATAATATAATGTTGTATGGATAAAGATACAGGGTCTATGAATAAGTAAAATGGACTGTATTGATTACCTTAGAACTAAGTGACGACTTTTTTATAGGTGGTTTATACTACCGCTAATGAAGTTTACAACATTTTTGGATATAAGGAGTAAAACCAATTTACTTTGGAGAGAGGAAGAATGCATGTTTTCTATATTAATTTATGGTAATTCAAGTTGTTACCATGTTTAAAGAGAATATATGATGAGGCTATTCACATGCTTGGAATGTGAAAACTAAAAGATACTTTTTTCTATATAGGGTAATCAATGTTAAGATTATTTCAAGACTATCTTTTTAATGTTTTGGATTCTTACCTTTAATAATGGTTATAAGGTTAACTGTTCATGAAAACATTAAGTTAAGCTCTGAGGGAAGTATTTTTGCATTGATTTTGTGTTGAAAACCTTGGTTAAATAGCTAAATAGGGAATAATCTTAATTCAAGAATGTACATCTTAAATATTATATTAGTTTAGTTTAAAAAAACATCATGTATGTTGGGTGACAACCAATCATGTCGGGAAAGGTTGCGGTTCCACAACACATGACTGAAAGTTGATAAGGGTATTATGCCTACCACGAGCCTACATGATGGTCTAGTTAATGTATATATATTTGTAATGAATAAATATTTATGATGAACTATTAGTTTTAATTTTTATAGATTAATTCATGTTTTTAAGAGACAAATTGTTATAATTTTTATTCTATTTGGGGACTTAAAATCTGTTAAATTATATTTTAGTGCATTAATCATAAAAACTAATTTTTAGACATTGATTCCACGAGGTAATATATGTATTACAAATTTATTCAAAGTGTAACCTAAGAATGAAATTTTGTTTATAGAAATTTATCAAGAATCACTCAATGTTCTGAAAGTGATAAAAAATTTGTCCTAATACATTAATTTTTGTTGAGATGATGGCCTTTTAAATCATCATAGATTTATGAATTTGAGGCCCTCAAATTTCCTTTAATAATTCACTAGTTTGTGATTTATGAACTCAATCACTCCCAATAAATATTTATTGTTTTCCTCTATGACCAATATTCACTGCCAACCTATGTTCTCCTTTGTGGAAACTCAGTTATGTGTTACTTTGGGTAACCAATATGGTTCCAAATTTTCCTTTTTAAGGGAAGTTTTAGTATCCATTTTTAAGATGTGGATTTCTATGAATGAAACTTTAAAGTATTAAACCATTAATAACCTAGATGAATATCTAAGAAAAAATCATTTTAAGGGGGGTTGAATGTAACTCCCCAAGATTATGAGATTTATTTTTCTCGAATTAATTTATCTTTTAAATATATTTCATTTCAAAAAAAACTAGAAATAGTTCTATATATATATATATATTAAAACACTAAGTCAAAAATTACTTTAACACACAATACCCACTTGGCTTGAACTACATGTAATACCAACTTGTCTTCCGCAATAAGAAAACCTAATTGGCGTACAAGGCACGCCTCACTAATTTTTTAAGAAACATCATTTTTTATTATTTTTATTATTTAAATAATATATTTATAACATTTTCTTTAACCATAGTAAAAAATAATTTTCAAATATTTTTTTATATAAATAAGACATATTGATAATGAAACATAATATTTTAGGTAAAGTATTGTTAGGTTAAAAATTGTGTTTTCTTGAATAAAGCGCTTTTAACAATAAAAGTAATTTAACACAGATTTGGAAATTTAATTGGATAAAATAAAATTCATTTTTTAATTAATAATATCTAAACTATACTAGTGTTAATATTTGGGATTTTTCTGAGAAACTCCATTTTTTGATTAATACTGAAAAATACTGCTTTTTAGTTTAAAACTAACGATTTTCTAATTAACTATTAATTATAAATTATATTAAAAATAATTTTTAAGTTAAATTAGATTAATATTACATATAATTATACAATTATATTCAGGAGGATCAACTTAACTTTGAAAATGAATAAAAATATTAACAGACTTTTGAACTTTTTTCTACTTTAAAACCCCGTTATTTTGCCTCATCTCTAGGATTAGCACTAATCATAATTTTTTCGGATCTATGAAAAGAATTTAAAAATCCTACATACACCATTTTATTAAGTATAATATTTAGTTTCTAATAATAACATGTTAATTTTTTACCAAAATGATTAGTAAAATTGATTAAAATTATTCACAGCGGTTAAGCTCAAATTATGCTTAATTAGGGGCTAAACCTTAAAATTAAGGGCCCAAATGACCAAGAATATTTTCTAAAATCCATTTTATGTCCGTATTTAGGATATAAGACTTATATTATTTATTTTTATTGGTTTTTTAAGACTTTTTTTGGGTTAAAAACATGGACACCTAATTTGTTTTCTTAAAATTGTATGTGAGTCCTTTTCCTTCCCTATAAATGGATGCAAACTCTACCCATTCCTCACACCTATCAATCCTCTTATGTTCTAAAAATACCTCCCAAAATTTCCCCCCAAAATTTTTTTATTATACATTGAATCCTTACTTATGGAATAAACCCTCCCAAGAAATAATTTTGGCACAAACCGAAATGAGTTACCTAATTAAGAGGTAACATCTTCTCTCAGACACATTTCCTTTACATTCCTTATACACCTTTTACACTATATTTATTCCATTGTTGTCTGAAAAATATGTTCCCTCCATATACTATGATGTTTTTATAAAAAAGGTATAACCTACACTTACACATACCTCCATCTAATGGATGTTGAAGATACTATTTCTGTGTACATCGAACTACCGCCTCACGAAACGATGATTGTTCATTTCTCCTTTACCACCAATCAAGGTGGACATTATAATGAAAACTCTATTTATATATATATATTATATTATATTTATTATTTCTTTAATCTTATTTATTAATTTTAAGGAACACATATTTTTACCTTCCATTTGGTGTTAATATGATAATCTCATTTGAGGAAGTGTGGACTACCACCCCCTCAAAGAGATGTGATTCGTTCACACACCACATAGAATGAATTAAATAAGGGTATAATGAAAATATATTATATATATAATATATTAATGTTAATTTAATAATGATATATATATATATATATTTGACATTTATATACTTTCTTTCAATGTGACAATAAAAATGGAAAATAATGTTCATGCGTTCATACGACTTATTGTCTCTATGAACAGTGTATTCCATTACACACTCCATTATGATATAAATTATTATAATATAATTATAATGTATATACCTGATATTTATATCATTTTTTACATTATGTAATCCTGATATTAGTATAAGGATCAACAATATATAAAATTAAGGCACCAACGAAAAACAAAGACAATATTACACGAAGTGAAACATTAAAGCAGGATCGTTAAAAAGCTGGTAATATAAGGTTATAAAACAACAATATATAGAAATAATATAATAATATTATTCTGTAAAATATTTATAATAAACTTATATTTATTATAAAGTAATATGGTATGATTACGGAGAGAGTCAAGACACATGGTAAGGGGATTTCATCTCACATTTAATTTCTGTGAGATACATGCTATGTTCACCACTCTTTCCTTTTGTGTAGTGTATGTAATATTTTTTATTATATCATATGTATCTTGTAATTAAATTTATAGGTATTCACATTCCTATTGGATAATCCTTCCTTTATTGGTTTTATGTTTCAAAACATACCAAAATGGTAAAAATGTTTTTGTCTCAAATTGTCTTCTTTGAAACTCATATTTTTTTATGCACCGAAACTCTATTTCAGGGTGCATATACTTCAGTTTTACATTTCATATCATTAATATAAATATTTTCATGATATTATATGATTTATTAAATTAACTTTCCTTACATGTATTGGTACCATTTTCTACTCTTTGGTACATAATATACTTAAGAAAGTGTTTTTTGGAATGCTCGACTTTACCCTCTCTTTAGTCAGAAATCTATGTTTTCCAAAAAGAGTTTCCAAGAATATTATACCATTACCATATAATATCTAAAATCAATTTTTACCATTTTTTTATTTTATTAATATCTTCAATTGAATCTTCTTGTCACTTTTTGAATAGGACACTTTTCTATCCTTTTTACCATGATAAAGCAATATTCTTTTGACCTCAAATGACATATACTAATTTACATGTTTTCATTTCTATGAATATACCTTTTAATTTTTTTAAATGGTTAGTCATTGGGAAATTTTTTTAAGTATTTTTCAAAAAAAATGTTTTCAAAATGTTTTCAAACTTCTTTTAAATGTTTTCAAGGAAAATGGTCCTCAAAACGATTTCAAGCCTTATTGAACATTTTGGAAAGTGTTTTCAAAGAAATGGTTTTCAAAACTATTTTTTCTTTTAAAGGAAAATAATTTTCAAAATGTTTTGAAGACTTATTTTTATGTTTTCAAAATATTTTCAAAGAAGTTTTTTCAAAAAAAATTCAAGATTTTTTAAACATTTTCAAGTAAAATTAGTTTCAAAACGTTTTCAATGTATCTTTATATGTTATCAAAGTATTTTCAAATAAGTGGTTTTCAAAAAAATGTCAAGATTTCTTTAGAAGTAAACATGTTTTTAAAAAACTATTTTTAAATTGTTTTGAATCTTATTTTAAATGTTTTCAAAGAAAAAGGTTTTCAAAATGATTTCATGTCTTCTTTTTAATTTTTCCAGTAATTTTCTATGAAAATGATATTAAAATGGTTTTATGTATGAAATATACTTTTTCAAGAAAGAAAGGATATTTTTATCAAGAAATATATTTAGATTATATTTCAAAATTATTTTCCATATAAGATTACATCTATTTATGTTACTCATGTATTTGTAGGAAATGATATATTGGTTCAATTCATATCCTTTATATGATGACTTATTCTTAATACCATGGTCTTTATGGAACTCATATCTTATTAATGGGTAATATGTTTATGAAACATGTTTCTCTTTCATGGGATATATGATTTTTAAACCCAGTTCATTGAATACTTTTTGTTTTTGATTAAATGATTATGAAACCAGTGTCTTTCGACATGTTATGAAATGTTTACATGATTATGATACCCATTTCATTTCATGGGTTGTGATATGTTCATTTATAAACTTTTGGAACATTTTTGTATTATTTTATTATGTGTTGGGTGGGACCAATATCTCCCTCTAATGAATTGGGTAATGATTTTTATCTCATGACATAGAAAGGGTTGGAACAAGGGCTTACTCGGTTCAATAATACATGGTTGAAATAAGGGTTTACTCAGTTCAGTAATACAGGACTGGAATGAGGTTTTACTCAGTTTAGTAATACAGGGCAGGAATGTTGGTTTACTTAGTTCAGTAATACATGTCTTTAATAGAGGTTCACCTAGTTTAGTAATGGATTTTGTCCACTAATATGGTGTTGGCATTAATGCCTTGGATACTATGAAAATCAGTATGTGCTTATCTATTGCCAAAATTCCATGTATTACTCCGCCAATTTATGATGTTATGTACTATGTTTGACATTTATAATAAGGGTTATAGTCAAAAAGAACCTTGTAGTAGATGATGTAGCTCACATATGTACTAGTATTTATGTGTCCATATTCTCAAATGATTTGTACCAACTATGATCGTTGGGATTCTTTTTGTATAATGTTTAAGCACTTCAAAAAATTTATATAGTTTATATGTTTATAAAGATAGGGCCTCTACCTCAACTATATCTTATAAGATACCAATTTTGGGCCTCTCTATGGAATATAACATAATTTTCAATTCAATACCACAAACACAGTGGTTTTCTCCATGATAATCATCTTATTTCAGTATAGTCTCTAATACAACGGCCGTAAAAATAATCATAACCATGAAAAAATCTCCAATTTTTCAGATCCACCATAGCATAAACCACCTCAATATAAAATTTTAAAATCATTCCTACCATATTTTCTTTAAATATATTATAGTATTGCTCAAAAATTCTACAATCCCTGTACTATTTCAAATAAGATCGGAAATATAAGGGCATAGATTTTTTAATCTATTCCTTTGAATTTTTTCAGGTATTGGATGTATCTTTATGGATATTAGAGATGTTTTGAATGTTAAAGACAATTTTCAGCCATTCATGGGTTAATAATTCCAAATTGGAGGGTGTAATGGGGGCCTTTTTGAAGCATGGTGCACCAAAAGGTCTAAAACACTGGTAGTTGCCAAGGTTTTGGAGTTTTGATCAAGGAGTTAACTATTTTGGGTTGATAATTTTTTATATTGGTTGTTCCAAGTTGACTTTTTTGGTGCATGGTTCACCATCAGGATTGAAATGGTTAGGGTAACTATTTAGGATGGAATTTTGTCTAAGAGTCTTCTTTTGTGGGGAATAGAGAAGGAAACCATGCTATATTAAGTGGTTGTGGTGTTGTATGGTATCGAGTTTGGTCTTTTATTTGAGTGAGGAACACCCTAACTATGACTATGAATGTTTTGTTGTGTGTGGTGTGTCAATAGGTAACCTATTTGAAATGTTCACCACTAAATGAAAAGGTTTTTCCATCATGGTGGGGAGTCCATATTGAAATGAAATATTCATTGATTGTCCTGTGAGTAGGAAGGAAACAATTATTTGAATCTCTTTATGACATAGTTTTTGGAATGGTGAGATGAAATGGTGTGGAATTTTACTCTATTCCATAGTAAATATCAACAGTGGTTACCTAGGTTCTTAAAATATAATATACCAATCCAAGGTGTAAGTCATGGTAATGGTTAAAGGGTATTTAATTCTGATATTAAAACATGTGGAATTTAGTTATTCAAATTTTTGAAAATCAGATCTCTCCTTGTTCAAATAAACCATGGGCATAGTGGGGTCACTTCATTAGGGTGGAGGACTTTCAGTAGTTCACTATAAATAGAGTGTCCATAATTCCTTGGTTCAATTTTTATTCATTTACCTTGAGCCCCAACTAATCCCTAGCCACCCCACCACCATTTGGTGACTTGTATTGATAGTATAAACACCTTGATTTTTTTGATCAATGTCATGTAATACACAGTACTCACTCATCTACACTTCTACTCTTTTTTTATTTCTCTCTTTATTTTTGTGGTTTATGTGGTGATTTTATTCCATTTTTCACTCACATTCAAGCCTATTTTGATGGTCGATTCAAGTTATTAACCACTTGTGTTGTTTCCATAGAATTTTTGGGTGATTGATTCCTCGACTATTCCATTTTTTAGTGATCATTTATTAAATATTTATATCGAGGTAGGGGTTTGTAATGTATACCTATTTTATGTGTTGATGTGATAGTATCACGTTTTAGTTTATTTGGTTAAATAATGGAATCAAGATAATAAAGATAATAATTTGAAACATTAAGGAAGAATGAAATATAAAAAGGGGGTACAATGATCACATATATAATATTAAATAATGGATACCTCTTAATATTTTATAGATAGTTTGAAATTCATTATTATTATTATTTCTGTTCCTTATCATGGTTAATAGTTAAAATCATATTGAATAATGAAAGATATATGTGATATTAATTACAGTTCTTCCTTGAAAACTACTAAAAAGAAAAGTATTTCTTGAGTCTTGTTTATAGTTGATCTATAGGCATTAATAGTTTTTTTATAGGTCTCTTGTTGTTGAAACCTACGCATAGTGTATCAATTAATTCAATATAGTAATGAAAAAGTTTGTTTTCTAAAATTAAATGTGTGGTGTTGTTGTAAACCCACCCTTGTTTGTTATAGGATTGTATTACTAGGTGTTATGGACTTACATTCCCTTTATAGTATGTACTGATATATATATATATATATATATATATATTATCTTATTCCAAGTTAATGTAATTAATAGTGGTTAAACCCCTCCTATAATGTATTGTAATCCTAGTATTGTCACACCCCGACTGCATATGTCCTTTTTTTCACTCCTTTTTCGGTCCCAGTTTGAAATTTTTATGCTTTAGTCGTGTTGGCGGGTTTTGCGCCGGTGCGCGGTCACTGCATCACTAGCGGTGACCGTGCGTTCGCCCAACGTTTTAAATATTAGAACCGTCTTGTAGAAATTTTATTATTTTGTTTGTTAAAGTCGTTATTATTATTATTATTATTATTATTATTACTAATAGTATTATTATTATTATAAATTTTACAATTTTTATTATTACAAATTTTATTATTAATAATATAGTTATTATTATTATAAAAGGAAATGAAAAAAAACTGTCTAAACCCTAGTTTTCCCGGCGCCCCCCTCCTTCCCTTTTTGCGTCACCCGCCCCTTTCCCTTTTTTCTGTGTGTCGCCCATTTCCCCTCCGCCCCTCCTCTCCCTGTCCCGGCCTCGCCGTCCCCTTCGCCGCCCACCGACCTCCTTCGCTGTGCGACCGGCCTCCCCGTCCCGACCTTGCTTTGACAGCCCGGCCTCCGCAGCTCCCATCTCGTGTCACCTGCTCACTGCACTTTACATCCTTTTTGTATTTCCATTTTCGTTTGTCTGCTTTCGTGAAATTGCATGATTTCTCTGTGAATCTATGAAATTCCGGAGTTCTAATCTGTGGTCGAACTCAAAAATAATAATAACTCCAGTTGCATTTTGACGCCCTTCAGGCCATCCTTTTCCACCCCCTGGTTCACTAGTGATGTTTTGATCGTTTCAGACATGGAAGATCTATTATTGTATTCGAGTTTGTGTTTAGCTTTTCCCCTTATTAATTATCTTTGTGCTGCTGTACTTCTTAGGCGAGGTTTTGATTACTGTAAACCTAGGGGATTTAGGGTTCCCCAGTGGTCTACGGTGTGTTTTTAGTTATTTGTAAACCAAGTATGATCCATGCCCTGCCGTGAACACAAAACTACTTCAGACATTGATCTACCGTCGAATACGAGAGGCTGTTTGGTTTTTAACATATGAACTCCAAACGTTTGATATTGAAATTAGGAAACCCTTGAATAAAATTGTTGAGTTCATGGCTCCACAAGTCTGATCACCCCGCAACCCCCCTTTTCTTCTCCCAACCACACAACCCTCCTCCAATCGGTGTGAACCTCACTGACGCCACACGTCTGCCTCGCACCGGATCTGTCGCAACCCTGCTTGACCGGCGCAACCTTTCCTCCACGGATGTTTCCCCCTTTCGGTAAGATCCTCTCCTCTTTTTCCTTGTGTTTTGGTTCTTACTTTTGGGATTTTAGTTTTTCAGCGGGTATGGGGTTTATGTTATGGTTTAATCTAGTCATTTTTGGATGAATCATGGTTTCTTAGGGTTCGATGGTGATGCGTTTGGTGTTCGATTGAAGTTTCACCTATGGTGTTGGAGTTTTCGACACTTGGTAGGTGAATTCACCTGTTTCCTTTTTGAAGCACTCTGTTGGTGCTTGAATTATTTTAAATTAATTTTATTCCATGATTCGCATGTTTATTATAGCCTTGCGTGACTTATTTTGGTGTTTTAAAATCTATAGTTTTTGTTCGAAAGTTAGGTTTGAAGCAATTATATTTTATGCCAAGGTAGATGTGCACTAGATATTGTCCTGCACTTTTTATTGTTTATATAGTGCATCTGTTTAGGTGTTGCCAACTAAGGTGGAACTAAATGCTTATGCTCTCTTATGTTATCATTGGTTGTCTTGAGCGGTGTTTTCTTTTTGTAAAGAAAGAATCATTCTTGGATCTTATTATCCTGTGCTGGTTAGTTTTATGAAATTTAGTATCAGTTGGAAATGTTTTCGTGCCCCGTTGCAGGTTTGACGCACCATTGGATGTTGACACATCCATGGGTGCACCAGGTGCACACATGGATGTGCCCTCAAATGAAGATGGTGTTTGAAATTGTAAACATTTATTTTTATTTATTTTTATTTTCTCGAAATCTCGACTTTTCTAAATGGTTCTTGGTTTCAAAATGTTTTCGCCTCTTCATGAGACAAATTGAACTTGTTTAAAAAGAAATCTACGAAAATATTCCCGTTTGGCCTTTTATTTAATGCAAAAGCAGCGCTTGAGTTTTTGAAGAAGATATTGTGAAATGCTCGTGTAAAGTCATTTGATTTTGTAAAAATTGAGTGCTCACTTGGCGACTTCAGGTATTTTTATAAAGTGGTTTTGATAATTAAATGACGTGAAGGCCCGGTTGGCACCCTATTAATTGTGAAGTGATTATATATATATATACGTACTTGTGAGGGCATCTCTACAGGGGGACTTCCCTTCGAGGGTTGTCGTGTAGCGATGTCTGTGTAAGGGGTTGGCAAGTGCGGTGAGATGAGTCACGCGTGCGAGGGTCTCCCACTTACACAGTGTTACTAAAACCACCATGGGTTCCTGGGCGTCTTGTAGATTATCGAGTGACGGTTGCTTGCTAACCCTGATTAGACGGGTTAGTACCCCCTGGAGTTGTGGACAGGCCAGGAGGGATGTGCCACTGGTTGGCTATTAGGGCGGCCAGTTGGTTATTGACTATGGAGTACCACGCCGGCAGGTAGTCTGAACCCGAGTACGTCCAGGGGTTTTCTAGGGATGTTTAGGATAACCCATGGTTACTTGCTTCCTTGATTGTTTACTTACAGTTATTCTTTACAGCTCATATTGTTACTTGTGTCCTTTTTCACCACTTGCATCATGCATTTCTTGTTTACTTCCTATTTCATTGGTTTGTTTTTAGCTTGTACTGTTTACCTATTCCTTTTTAGCACAGTCGTAGTATTATCTGTATTTGGTTTTGTTTATAAAAACAGGAAATGGTTTTGAAAGTGATTTATAGTGTGTGTTGGGTTTTCAAATGGGGAAAACATGTTGTTTATTATTAAATGTGGAAAAATCTATTTTTATAATTGTATTTTTCAAACCTGTGTCAACGGATTGCTTGGGAAAGGAAACATTTGGATTCAGTGGTATACTTTGGCTTACCTACTGGGCATTTTTAATGCTCATGCCTATATTTTCATTTCATTTGCAGGCTTTCCCTTGCTCAGGTCTTCTATTTTGAGTCGCACAGTGTTGGAGTGAGGTTGCTCTCTGGTTGGGTGGTTACCTGAGAGGTCACATGGAGGTACGTGGTCGTGTGGCTTTAATTTCTTTTCCGCTGTTAGTGTTTATTTGTTCTATTTTATTTACTTTTGTTTGGGCTGAAATCGTTCCCAACAATCACATTTTAATGACCGGCACTTTTTTCCATCCCGGGGGGATCGGGAACGCCCCTCGGGACGTGCCGCGGACCGGCTCGGGTGACCGGTTCCGGGTCGACCCGGGCTGGTTCGTGACAAAATGGTATCAAAGGGGAGGTTCCTGTTATTTTGGGTTGTCCGGTAGAAGGATATTAGGACTGTCGGAACTCGAGGGGTAAGTACGAGAAGAGCGTCGCGAACTCTTGCTCGCAATGATCTTCGAGTTACCAGGGGTAGTTCGGGAATTGTGTCCTTGTCTTTTCCGGTTTGTCTTGGATTGAGGGATGACAATGGAGGCAAGCAGACGTTACATCATGATTTCACATGGAGTAGTGACCCATGTGGAGTCCGAGTACATGGTTTGAATTCCTCCTAGTGGTCGACGCTGACTTGGGACATGGCCCACTACCATGTCGTCAGGTTGAGCGTGACTACTAGTCCCTCATTTCAGTGATTGATGCAAATTTGGATGCTGCTTTTGTTTTGGTCTGTGTAAGTACGTTGTTGGAAATGAAAAAGGTTTTTGAAAAAAAAATTTGGACTGGTTTAATTTAAAGGACTTTAAATATATGAAATGGGTTTTAAAACTGAAATCTCTTGATTTGGAAATCTGTTGTTTTCTTGGAATTGGATAAGAATGATTTGGGTCGAAACCTCAGTTCCTCTTTATGAACGTTTTCACATGTGTGAGAATGCATGGAAAGTGTGTGTTGATGAACGTATGAATGGAATGTGGATGAAGACATGTGCAACGGTTCATGAGATTACCTGGGTGTGTATTTGAAGATAAAGGCTTGACTTTGTTTTTTTTAATTGATTTTTAAAGGGGGAATAGTTTTGGAATGTTTTGATTTGAAAGGGGATTGGTATTTGGAAAGCAGTCTTGAAAGAGGGTGGTTTTAAAGTCTAAAATAAAAAGGGGATTTTAAAAAGGAGATTTTGTTTTAGGTTGTGTTTGTATTTGTTTGGTCCTTGTGCTGACTGTTTTTGATGAAGGCGCTTTTATTGATGTTGCTTCGATTTGATGTTGATTTTGGATTTGTGTTTTATATATCGCTCATGAAACGCCGCCCAGAAAGGTATCTAAGGATTCGGATATGTCGTGCCCAGTTTTTAGTCCTCCTCAGACTCTGCCTATTCTCCATGGTGATCAGGGTCCGTTAGAGGCAGTGAAATGGTTCGAGGAAGTGGAGTGTGTCTTTAGAATGTTGGGAACTCCTGATAATGTTAAGGTTCGTGCAATTATGGAGTTGATTGAGGGTCCAGCTCTGGACCAATAGAAGAGGGTTACCCCATCATCAATGCAAGGGGAAATGACGTGGGATGTCTTCAGAATCGTTTTCATCCAATGGTTTGTACCTGAGGAAGTGAAGCTGGAGAAAAAGGGAGAGCTTGTGCATATTCAACAAGGCCAACAGACGGTGAAGGGATATGTTGACCATTTCAAGGAACTGATTCCCTTTTATCCAGAGGTAGCGTCGCATGAGCTCATGAAGGTCTCTCTTTTCACTAGGGGTCTTCGTCCAGAGATCAAGGAGCGAGTCCTCCCTTATAAAGACCTTTGTTTCGAGAAGCTGGTGGAGGAAGCATTCTTGGCTGAGTTGGTTTCCGGTGTGCGGGTGGTTAATACTTCAGCATCCCCGGTTGTTCGTAAGAGTTCCCCCTCTGGTGAGGAAAAGGCGCCCGAGATACCTGTTCTTAAGGAGTTATCCCCTTTGGTCCCAGCTTCCAGTTCATCAGATCGTTCGATGGTATGATTTCAGTGTGGTCGTTTCGGGCATTTAAAGCTGTCTTGCTGCAACCCTCCGAAGACGTGTCGTCGATACAGCTGTCTGGGTCATCTGGAAAAGTTTTGCCAGAAGCGTCGCTTAAAGAGGACGTCGTGATGGGATAACGTCAGTACCTGACTGTGAGGCAGAAGATGCTTCAGCCATCAGAGCCCCAGCCACAAGTCTCGGGGTGAAGCTCGCGCACAGTCAGAAGATCCGAGGGTTGTGAAGCCTTGGTCCTGGTTCTGTTTTCCGAATTGATGGAGGAACAATTAGAAACCTCTTTCATACTTGTTTTCCTACTACAAAAGTTTCAACAGCATTGTAAATGCGTTGTTTTTCTATAAAGAGACGATGGACTTGCTCAATGATAATCTGAGCGGACTTGTCGTGTGAATGTAATATTCTGAATCGTGTGTCCTTAAAAGTGTGTTTGACTCTCGTGTGGGTTGACCTCGTTTTAGTTATGTTGTCGGATGTGGTTATGTTTTGTGGACTTCAATGGTTCATGTCTCCAATTTGATGTTGGTTAAATGTTTTCCATGGGTTTTCCCCCTAGTGTTGAAGGTCGTTGACTTTGGTTGAGAGTTCAACGTTTCAGCGGAGGTGTTGTTTTTCACTCGTGCTATAAGAGTTGGTTTAAACCGGTTGGGAGTTTCGGCGTAGACCCCCCCCCCTTTTCTTTCCTAGGGTTTTCTATTTAGATGGTCAACTTTTCTGCACAAGTTGAGCTCTTGTGGTGGGGAGAACCCATTCGTGTTCTCCCCTCAACCTCAGACTTCAGTTTTCTCTTGAATCGGTCGGGTGTGACCTGTGTAGAGTAAGACCATTCGGAGTTTCTCAGTCCTTTTTGGTTCTTCTAGTTCCGTTTGGGCTTAAACTTAGATCTTGACCGACTTCTTCTTGGTGACTTTCTGGGGGCAGAAAGTGTCTGTGGTGGGGAGAATTGTCACACCCCGACCGCAGATGTCCTTTTTTTCACTCCTTTTTCGGTCCCAGTTTGAAATTTTTATGCTTTAGTCGTGTTGGCGGGTTTTGCGCCAGTGCGCGGTCACTGCATCGCTAGCGGTGACCGTGCATTCGCCCAACGTTTTAAATATTAGAACCGTCTTGTAGAAATTTTATTATTTTGTTTGTTAAAGTCGTTATTATTATTATTATTATTATTACTAATAGTATTATTATTATTATAAATTTTACAATTTTTATTATTACAAATTTTATTATTAATAATATAGTTATTATTATTATAAAAGGAAATGAAAAAAAATTGTCTAAACCCTAGTTGTCCCGGCGCCCCCCTCCTTCCCTTTTTGCGTCACCCACCCCTTTCCCTTTTTTCTGTGTGTCGCCTATTTCCCCTCCGCCCCTCCTCTCCCTGTCCCGGCCTCGCCGTCCCCTTCGCCGCCCGCCGACCTCCCCGTCCCGACACCACCCACCCGACCCTGCCGGCCTCTCGCCGTTCCAGCTTCCCCGCGCGACCCGACCCTGTCGCCGGCTCCCCCGTGCGACCTACTCCCCGTCACTAGCTTCGCCCCGGCGTCCCTGGCCTCCCTCCCCTTCAGCGGTCCCGACCCCCTTCGTTGTGCGACCGGCCTCCCCGTCCCGACCTTGCTTCGACAGCCCGGCCTCCGCAGCTCCCATCTCGTGTCGCCTGCTCGCTGCACTTTACATCCTTTTTGTATTTCCATTTTCGTTTTTCTGCTTTCGTGAAATTGCATGATTTCTCTGTGAATCTATGAAATCCCGGAGTTCTAATCTGTGGTCGAACTCAAAAATAATAATAACTCCAGTTGCATTTTGACGCCCTTCAGGCCATCCTTTTCCACCCCCTGGTTCACTGGTGATGTTTTGATTGTTTCAGACAGGGCAGATCTATTATTGTATTCGAGTTTGTGTTTAGCTTTTCCCCTTATTAATTATCTTTGTGTTGCTGTACTTCTTAGGCGACGTTTTGATTACTGTAAACCTAGGGGATTTAGGGTTCAACAGTGGTCTACAGTGTGTTTTTAGTTATTTGTAAACCAAGTATGATCCATGCCCTGCCGTGAACACAAAACTACTTCAGACATTGATCTACCGTCGAATACGAGAGGCTGTTTGGTTTTTAACATATGAACTCCGAACGTTTGATATTGAAATTAGGAAACCCTTGAATAAAATTGTTGAGTTCATGGCTCCACAAGTCTGATCACCCCGTAACCCCCCTTTTCTTCTCCCAACCACACAACCCTCCTCCAACCGGCCTGAACCGCACTGACGCCATCCGTCCACCTCGCACCGGATCCGTCGCAACCCTGCTTGACCGGCGCAACCTTTCCTCCATGAATGTTTCCACCTTTCGGTAAGCTCCTCTCCTCTTTTTCCTTGTGTTTTGGTTCTTACTTTTGGGATTTTAGTTTTTCAGCGGGTATGGGGTTCATGTTATGGTTTAATCTAGTCATCTTTGGATGAATCATGGTTTATTAGGGTTCGCTGGTGATGCGTTTGGTGTTCGATTGAAGTTTCACCTATGGTGTTGGAGTTTTCGACACTTGGTAGGTGAATTCGCCTGTTTCCTTTTTGAAGCACTTTGTTGGTGCTTGAATTATTTTAAATTAATTTTATTCCATGATTCGCATTTTTATTATAGCCTTGCGTGACTTATTTTGGTGTTTTAAAATATATAGTTTTTGTTCGAAAGTTAGGTTTGAAGCAATTATATTTTATGCCAAGGTAGTTGTGCACTAGATATTGTCCAGCACTTTTTATTGTTTATATAGTGCATCTGTTTAGGTGTTGCCAACTAAGGTGGAACTAAATGCTTATGTTCTCTTATGTTATCATTGGTTGTCTTGAGCAGTGTTTTCTTTTTGTAAAGAAAGAATCATTCTTGGATCTTATTATCCTGTGCTGGTTAGTTTTATGAAATTTAGTATTAGTTGGAAATGTTGTCATGCCCCGTTGCAGGTTTGACGCACCATTGGATGTTGACACATCCATGGGTGCACCAAGTTCACACATGGATGTGCCCTCAAATGAAGATGGTGTTTGAAATTGTAAACATTTATTTTTATTTATTTTTATTTTCTCGAAATCTCGACTTTTCTAAATGGTTCTTGGTTTCAAAATGTTTTCGCCTCTTCATGAGACACATTGAACTTGTTTAAAAAGAAATCTACGAAAATATGCCCATTTGGCCTTTTATTTAATGCAAAAGCAGCGCTTGAGTTTTTGAAGAAGATATTGTAAAATGCTCATGTAAAGTCATTTTATTTTGTAAAAATTGAGTGCTCGCTTGGCGACTTCAGGTATTTTTATAAAGTGGTTTTGATAATTAAATGACGTGAAGGCCCGGTTGGCACCCTATTAATTGTGAAGTGATTATATATATATACGTACTTGTGAGGGCATCTCTACAGGGGGAATTCCCTTCGAGGGTTGTCGTGTAGCGATGTCCGTGTAAGGGGTTGGCAAGTGCGGTGAGATGAGTCACGCGTGCGAGGGTCTCCCACTTACACAGTGTTACTAAAACCACCATGGGTTCCTGGGCGTCTTGTAGATTATCGAGTGACGGTTGCTTGCTAACCCTGATTAGACGGGTTAGTACCCCCTGGAGTTGTGGACAGGCCAGGAGGGATGTGCCACTGGTTGGCTATTAGGGCGGCCAGTTGGTTATTGACTATGGAGTACCACGCCGGCAGGTAGTCTGAACCCGAGTACATCCAGGGGTTTTCTAGGGATGTTTAGGATCACCCATGGTTACTTTCTTCCTTGATTGTTTACTTACAGTTATTCTTTACAGCTCATATTGTTACTTGTGTCCTTTTTCACCACTTGCATCATGCATTGCCTGTTTACTTCCTATTTCATTGGTTTGTTTTTAGCCTGTACTGTTTACCTATTCTTTTTTAGCGCAGTCGTAGTATTATCTGTATTTGGTTTTGTTTATAAAAACAGGAAATGGTTTTGAAAGTGATTTATAGTGTGCGTTGGGTTTTCAAATGGGGAAAACATGTTGTTTATTATTAAATATGGAAAAATCTATTTTTATAATTGTATTTTTCAAACCTCTGTCAATGGATTGCTTGGGAAAGGAAACATTTGGATTCAGTGGTTTACTTTGGCTTACCTACTGGGCATTTTTAATGCTCACGCCTATATTTTCATTTCAGTTGCAGGCTTTCCCTTGCTCAGGTCTTCTGTTTTAAGTCGCACAGTGTTGGAGTGAGGTTTCTCTCTAGTTGGGTGGTGACCTGAGAGGTCACATGGAGGTACGTGGTCGTGTGGCTTTTATTTCTTTTCCACTATTAGTGTTTATTTGTTCTATTTTATTTACTTTTTTTTGGGCTGAAATCGTTCCCAACGATCACATTTTAATGCCCGGCACTTGTTGCCATCCCGGGGGGATCGGGAACGCCCCTCGGGACTTGCCGCGGACCGGCTCGGGTGACCGGTTCAGGGTCGACTCGGGCTGGTTCGTGACAAGTATGGTTAGGATATTGTGAAAGGGGTGGGCTGGTTTGATGTGGTTATGGTAGTGGATTGATATATAAAATTTTATAATGTAATGAATAGTCTAAAAATGTTATGGGGATTACACTGGGATAGTTGGAATGGGTTGAGAGATGGGATTACCTATTTTTTTGTCTCTAAAGGGATGTTTTTTTTGATGGTTGGGGCATTGATATTCTTACACATAAATAATATGGTTCTGTACACATTGATTGTATCTTCATTATGTTATCATAAGATGATTCATATAATACATAAGAATATAAAATATTAAATGGAGTTTTAAATGAACCCATTGGGAAGGTGTTGATGTTGATATTATTGAAAAAGTAAACCATGGGATAGTTGGAATGAAAACTCTAGAGGCATGGAATAAAATCTTGGAATTTATATTTAAAATTTGAATGTCTGATGGATAGTGGTGAAATTGAATGATTAAACTAGAAATGATGTGATTGGATTATGAATGAATTGAAATTACTAAATTAGAAAGTGATTTGGTCTATGTTGGTTATGGTGCTTTTATGTTTGTATGAAATCTAGTCTCCAAGAAATCAGTAGTCACAATTGGGGGTTAATGTGGTGTGATATCTCCAATTTATTCTAAGGGTTGGTAGTTTCCCTTATCTTGGTTTTGTGATATTATATCATTATGTTTGATGAGTTCATATGCTCCACCGCATTATGTTTCATCCAACTGATGCATAATGGTTTTGGATTCTAGGTATTTTCCCTTATTTTTTAGTTTGTGAGGGAGCGTATAATTGATTTTCCCATCTGTTTCACCAACCCTTAAATAGTAGCATAAGGTATATTCATATATGGTCTATAATGACTTAATTTATAGGGTAAGTATCTATATGGTATGTTATGTATGTCAATTTACCATACATGTGTGTGAAGGATAATGAGACTTTAGGTTGTATAACATACATGCATTTAATCTATAGTGACTATCGTTCCCTATAGGTATAGATGAATGGGATATATTTTCTTAAGGTATAGTGCACAATACAGGGATTCAATGGCTTTTTGACTCTCTACTTGGTTATGAAACATGATAATGATGTGGTTGTGATGAGTTTCAGGGGATGAAAAATGAGAAGATGATATGGTTATGATATTAATGCATGAGGCGTGGGATGATATATATAAGGGATTATATCATAGAGAATGTGGAATTAGGTCATGAGATAAAAAAATTACTAGGGAAGTGGATGCAGGGTACCATATATATATATATATATATATATATATATATATATAATTTTGATCATAAGTTACATGTTTCTTTTAATTGGTGAGTGAGCCTTGTTGACGATGGGATATAGTTTTACTTAATTTAGGTAATGACTTGGATTTATTTATTTTTTATTCAATAGGATATATTATAATTATTTCACATTTTCATATGATTTTTAAAGGAGGATCTGACTCAGTATACATGTATTGTCATCCCATGTGTACATATATATATACATATATATATGATCTGCATTTTAGGTCAGTATGAGCAAGATGGTGATCAAAAAGGGAATTACTATATCAATGATTTGTTTAGGAGTTATGGAATTTTATGGCCTCTGTATTGGTTTTTTTGGTATTTCCATTTGTTTCTATTTTCATTAAATTTCATCTAGGTATTATGATTTCATTTTAATTATTATATGAAGTTGATTAGTGGATCTCATATTATCTATTTTCCATAAAATTATATATTTGGGGTAATGCCTCCCATTCATGTGTATTTATAACCATAGTGATAGTAACTAATACATGGACTATTAGTGGAAGACTTTAGGGGTCACTCGTTCTCTTCACTATTGGCCTAGGAGGTGTACCAAGAAAGGGGGTCATAATAGAGCAGTATTCGAACTACTCTAAGAGATGGAGTAGATATTGGAGTTAGGTATTGGTGAATATTGCATGGTTTGTTTTTCAAATTGTGTTATTTGAGAATAAATGTGATCTAATCAAGGAGAAAAGTTTGCAAACGAGATTTCAGAACCCCTTGTGATCCAATAAAAATGATATCCAAGCATATTGAACATACTGAGAAAAAAGATGTCATGTTTAAGGAAAAGATCCTAGGTTTGGATCATACATCTTGATTGGATGTGTTATTTCTTGAATTAGGTAGACTGAGAGAGTCAGATTGACCATAAATTAATTAATAGAACTTACATATTACATGTTCTAGATTTAGGGACACCCTAACCATTTATTCTTTTAGAGGAATAGTTTCAGGTTGATTTTCCTATCACGTTCATGTTTAATATGTTCAAAAATATGTTCAAGTAGATCACTATAAGGTTAAATAAAAAATCAATGATACTAGGAGGAGGAAACTCTAAGAGTTTCAACATCAAGGACCATGTAAATATAGGGGCTCTATTTTAGAACATGAAATCAATGTTTGGTTAGAATAAGTGGATATTTCATTCAGTTCAATCTATTCTCACTAAGAGAACTGGGTTTCATTGGTTTTTATTGTGATATATGGGGTAGCTTGGTAGTCGTGATTCTATTCTTCAAGGGTTAGATAGATTTATCTATTTTTTGGGAGGAGTTTCTTGATCATTTATAGGTCTAGTTTCATTCGTTGGATGTAAAGGAGACTTTTATGTATGAGATTATTAATCTCTACTTTGAGATTTCTAATATAATGTTGTTCAATATCTAACAAAATAAACTTTTATGTTAGGAATTAAACCTTATTCTAGATAAGGATTATAGGTTGAGGCATTTTGAGGAGGATTTTCATCTAGAGATCCAATTTTAGGTCACTCCAATCATATTGCCAATAAATCACAAGGTACTAGAATAGGAAAGGGTTATTGAGAGGGAGATGGATAAGGATAGATCTTTATGGTGTGGGTGTCTCCGTGACACTATATGGAGTAAATCTAGGTATAGATGTTCTCAATTTCTAGGTTTTCTAACATAAAAAATGTTAGGTAGTCAATTTTTTCCCTCTTCATGTCATTTCACTAGAATTGGCATTTCTCATGACCCTACCATAGGATCAGATGTAGTTTCCTTTTTATACAGATTTTATAGACATTAAAATTGTGATTTTTTGAGCTTCCATGGTAGTCAGCATATAGTTAGATAACCTCTTTAGGCTTGTTAATTGTATTAGTATCCTTTGAGTCAAAATCAGCCATAGGGTTCTCCATTTTTTAATCAATAGAGACGGGATGGAGTAGGCAGAGGATAGGCTTTTGATTTCTTCATCCTTATAGATGATGAATATAGTTTTGTTGACTATGTGTTCACCTTCAGGTATAAAGGTTTCATAGAGATGATCATGGTAATATACATTCCTTGGAGGTTCTTTCACCCACAATGCCATATGTCATGTGAGGTATTGTCGAATTAGATTCTACTTATCTGTTCACCATATTTGATTGTGGAGCTATTAACCCCTTCATTTATCCCTCTCAATATAACAATTTGAAACAGGAATTAGAGAGGCTTATATTTACCTTTGAGTTGAATAAACTAGTTAATGGTTGAGCTTGAAATCAGGACCTGTTAAAATATTATGAACTGATGTTGGGGTTGCATCACTCTTGTTAAGATTTTATATGTTTTCAAATATATCCATATGAAATTATAGTCTATATGTACTAGCTATATTTATGACCTATTTCATAAAATGGAATGAATTTTTATGGAAAAGGGATTAGAAATAGAAAATAAATTATAAATGTAATAGGAAAGCAGTAAAAATAATGTTTGATATGGGTTGAAATTTTATAATTCAATAGATATGTGAAATTTAAAAATAAAACCATTATCTCCATCGCCTTCTCCTACATGTATACATACCTAGTATTCCTTATCTTAAACTATAGTTGTGTCTCCCCCTTTACCCAATCTTAGTCTCCCACAACTTTCCTATTCTATAACTTTGTCACCCCGACCTTGGAGGCCCATTTAAGTGTTGGACCCAAGAGTTTTATTTTCTATAATTGAAGTATGTCTTGTGTTTGTTATAAATCAACATTGGGTTAATCAAGGAGTTTTTAAGACGAGTGATCTTACAGTATATGCTAAAGTAGGTGTTTAAAATGCACAGTTTAGCAGTGTTTTCCAAATTTTTGGGCCTCAAAATTAGGAGTTTCCCGTTTTAGAAAAGGATAGTTTTATGAAAATAAGTCCTCAGAGCATGGTTCGAGGACCAAAAGGGACATATTTTGGACTGCATATGAGGTACATGGAATGAAAAGGAAAAATGTAAAAGGAAGGATTTCCACGTAGCGGTTCTATAAAGACCATGAAAAAATAATAGTTTTCTTGACATATATGGTTTGTGGGAAGGTTCACAGTTTGAGGAAGGGAAATGATTCACAAGATGGATCATTATTTTAAAAAAAGAGTTGGTGATTTTTGAAGCCGTGAAGGGAGGGAAACAGTACACGGAACACATTGGGAAAATGTTTTGTAGAAGGTTCAGTACACGGTGAAGGTTGTAACAAATAGGATGTATATGTAAAATAGATTAGTGAGTTTTTCAGATCTATTTACCTGTATAAAATTCACTAATCTCTTCATTAAAGAGATATTTTTATTTGAAATCTTGGAGTAATTCCATGGAGTCCAAAGTGGATTGTAGGAAGACAATCTCGCGAAGGATAAGAGGTTCGTGAGGAAGATTTGGTGAAAGGATAAGTAGTGCATGGATACCATCCATAGAAGGGGGTTTTCAGGGAACTATAGCCCGCAAAGGAAAACAGTTCATGAAGTAAGGATGATTCTTGGAAGACATCTCGCAAAAGACAGTTTGTGGAAGACAGTTCATGGAGGAGGAGCCATTCTATAGATATTAAGAGGTATGTGAATGTGGTAAGTAGAGGTGTTACACTGAAGTGGTTTTCAGAGGTGGTGCATGGAGGTGCTATGTAAATAAGTGCAGTTCACGAAGAAAGCTGGCTAGTTCATAGAGGAATGGTTCACAAACTTTCAATACATAGAAAATTGGATTACATCTATGTATAAAAAAGGGATTTCAACATAACATATATATATAGTTTCGGATGTATAATTTCATGTAAATTAAGGGACCTAAATTTCCATAGACAATGTGTCGATCCTTTGCAACATAGTGAGCAAGGGGGTCGACAGAAGTGTTCTGAGGGATGCAGTGAGATATCCTTAAAATATTGTAAAGTTAGTGTTCCTGGTACAAATTTATTGTTCTTACTCTATTTTACTCCCCAAATAGTGGTTTTTAGTGGATTTAGGTACGACCGACACACTCTCGGTGTATTCTACTTGGACTTTCCCTTAGTGGTAAACCAAATAAAATTGTTATGTTGGCTCTTTTTACGTGATTGTTTATTTATGGATAATTCTCATCAGATAGGTTTAACAGGTTCCTATGAATGTGAGAACATGATCTATCACTTTTGAAGAAAAAATGTGACACCCTGATTCACCCCTCCCCTCTTAAGATGTTCTAGTGTCCTTCAAGTGGTATTACAGGAAGGTTTTTGGTGTTAAATGCGTCCTTCATTATTGTCATAGAGAATACCGTTAATGTTAATGGAGTTCACCATTTTGATAAAAGTAACTTTCAGCTATTGAAGAATAGGATGATATCTCATATAATATATCTTGGAATGTAAGTACTCTTTTCCACCACAAAAGGAATACAGGTCATTGATCCAACATTTCTATCTATGACTGATACAGACGGGGTAATTCATGATGCAGATGATAAAGCATAGAATTCCCTCACTAAATATATTTCTGATCAGATCTATCTAAAAGTGATTATATATACTTTAGAAAAGTCTATGTGGGAAAACTATAGAATATTTATAAAGGAGACAAAAAAGTAAAGGAGTAAAAACATCAAATTTTTCACAATAGATTTGATTATCTAAATATGCATCCTGATGAAAATACAGATACCATTTTTACTCAAATTTCAAAAGTTTTAGGAGTAATTTGAGGGCTTTTAGAAGAAATAAAAGGCATTTAAATTGTAAATAAATTCTGGATAATACTTCCACCACTTTAAAACCCACAATTTTCACACCCAAAGGAAAGAGATATTTCAAAACATTCCTTGTATGATCTAATGAGAAGTTTGGTAAAATATGAAATGTGTGTTAAACTAGAGGATTCAACAAGTCAAGTTTAAAAAGATATGGAATTCCAATCAATGTAAAAAACTAGATATTTCTGGAGGCTTTTTTAATGATGCTAATGAGGAAGATGAACTTCCTTCTCTATTTACCAAGAAATTCAAGAGAATAAAAGGGATATTTAAATAAAAGATATCATTGGAAAGCTTTCATTGTGGTAGAGTATGGAAAATTGCCTCTATGTTCTCAACAATGGTTGATGATGAAGATATTAAGGCTCGAAACTCACAGAAGACCTAGAATAAGTTTTCCCAAAAGGTTGACTTCATGTCCAGAAAGAAACTACAAAGAAAGAGTTTTTTCTATGGAGAAGATGATTAAGATAATGACTTATTTGATGAAGAAGAAACATATACTATATCTAAAACTCAACACTATATGATGGATACAGTTAAAAAGTAAGAACCATCAAAATATAGATCTATTGGTGATTGAACATGAGCCTTAGCCCAGTTGGTGAGGTATCCTTAAGTGCATCCATAAGAACCATGTTCAAAACAAGGTAGAGGCATATTTCTTTGTACTGTAGCAGTACTGTAGCATGCACAGTAGCATCACTATAGTAGAGATGTACATTTTACGGGTACTATAGCAGACTGTACACTGTGCAGGGATTGTGCAGAGCTATACACTATGCAGGTATTGTGGCATCACTGTAGCAACACTGCAGCAGTTACTATAGCAGGAACTGTTCGGTATAGTAGCTGCTAGAACTATTCACCCTGGACCATCGGTTTGGGCTTGGAGTCCTTAATGATTTTGGGACACCCATACCTTTGGATCAGTAGGGATTTTGGGCAACTTATAAGGCCTTCAGGCCAGCTCAAGGCCTTCGAGTGACAGGAAGTTTCCCCAGGCAGACTCTACAAAAAAGAAGCATCCTAAGAAGAGGATTTAGAGCAGGTACACTCACCAGAGTATAACCAAATGGATTGTCTGAATGAGAGGTTATGGATTTTCCATCGGGACTAGCATGTGCCTTCATGGGGAGCCTATCCAGACAACCATTCAAATGTGAAGAGATAATATCACTATGCAGATGCTAGGGAGGGGAAGTTCCTTATAGATTGTCTGGATGATTTCCCTAAGACCATTGGCTCATGTAATCTCTTAAGCCTATGGGCCTTGTAATATCTAAACCTACGAGCCTTGTAAGTGTTTCCCCACATCCCTTGAATGGAGGGTTATCAAAAATCAATAAAAAAGAAGGCCTTCGGGCCATTCAGGGACAGATATATTAGTGATCATT
Source organism: Viscum album (assembly GCA_963277665.1). Taxonomy (NCBI): domain Eukaryota; kingdom Viridiplantae; phylum Streptophyta; class Magnoliopsida; order Santalales; family Viscaceae; genus Viscum; species Viscum album. Next base: position 769,648,920 of record OY728135.1, on the reverse strand, counting down.
CTATTGATGATGTTGATCTCAAGTTACAACATATGGATTATCATGCTAAAATTGAGAATCAAAACAATGTATAAAAAAAATAGAGATAAGTTGTGGAGGAATCACCCAAATATGTTGATCAGATTGAAGCTGAAATTGAATGACTGGAAGAAGTACTGAAACAACAGTCAACAACCCTTGAAATCATATAAGTTGTAGTGGAACTAAAGCCCAAAATTGAAGAATATGCATAGTTAATTAATGACCTTACATATAGACTAAAGGATATGTTCAATACTATTAAGGTCCTTGAATAAGAACCTGTTACTCTTAGGAGTAAACCAGAAAGTGAATTAAATTAAAAAGAAATGTAGAAGAAACACATTTTAGAAGATTATTAGATGTTGATTTGATAAAGATATCCAAGCATGGTTCTGAAGGAGTAGAGAAAAAATTGAGATGATCAAAGATCTGTATGAATGGGAAAAGTGGAATTAGTTGTGATGCTAAAACATTGAAGGTGGGAAACATGATAGACCAAAAGAAAGGGAACCTGAAAGTTGGAAATATATTAAATTCACTTTTAAGTCTAAATAAATAAATACCAAAAAAAACTAAAAGGAGAACTAGAAACTATCCACATGTTTCCAGAAATGATCATCAGTCAAACTATTTTTCTAAGGAAAGCGATATGGAGAGAAATAGAAGTGAGAAAACATTTCCTCTTATAAAATGTGAATAATGTGGCTATCTGGGTCATACTATGTCATATTGTGAAGGGTAAAGGAGCTATGTGAATGGGGAATAGTTGGGAATTCAACAAAGGAGAACGTATTCATATCCAAATTTTGATCGAAGAAATAATTTCTATGTATATTTTTCTCATTGTTCTAACTTTTCCATGAAGTGGTTTACTGCAGTTAGTGGAAAGGCATGACTAACTCGTACAGAACTCAGAGACAAACCAATACTCATCAATTAGATGGTGTTTCTATTAAAAATATATTTTCTCCTATGGAAGAAGAGTTTGATTTTTATGAACCTATGAACATGGAAAATATATTTGAAAGTTCATCATCATCCTTCACTCAATCTAATATTTCATGGAAGGAAAGGAATAAGACTGAGAAATCTAATCATGATGAAGTATCCCTCAAAGCTGAAAATATAAAATGCACCTGGATTCTTGATAGCAGATTATCATACCAAATGATGGGTAATACAGACCTGTTAATGGATGTTAAGAAAATGGTATATAGAATAGTATGGTTCAGTAATAATGGTTCTTTGAAGATCAAAGGTAGTGTAAGTATTGAACTGGCTAATGGTGAGCTGAAGAAAACTGAATTTTTCTATGTAGATGGTTTACATCACAATATCTTGAGTGTTATTCAACTATTTGACTTAGGGATAATGATTATTTTTTATCAAAATGGGTTCACTATCAGAAGAATGATAAGGATTTCACTTATGAAAGGATGCATAATAGATGGAAACTTATATCAAGTTGATAGAAAAGAGAACATTATCTATATGACAGTAGAAGAATAAAATAATTCTCGGTACCAAATATTGGTTCACATTAATCAAAAATACATAAAAAGATATCTAGGTTAAACGAAGTCATGAATATCCCCATTCTAAAGCGTGAATGGGAAAATAATTTTGATACATACATATGTGGTAGGTTAGTCTGCAGCTCTTATCGACAGAAGAAGAAAAGGGCATCAACTATTCTTGATATCATTTATACAGATGTATGTTGTCTGATAAATTTTTTTGAATCATGTGGAGGAATGTAATTTGTTCTTTTCATTCATGATTATAGTATAATGGATTGTGTGATGGTTATACATAGGAAATGACAAGTTCTTGATTTCATGAAAATGTATCACCGAATATATTATAATGATACTAGTCGGACAATCAATGTTTTGCGGTATGACAATGGAGGAGAATACACATCCATCAAGTTTGAAATTTACCTCTAGAAATATGGAATACAACATAAGGTGGATGTTGTAATAACCCCACAGAAAAATGTATTTGTTGAGAATAGGAATCGATATGTGAACAATATGGTCAGAACTATGCTAATTGAGAGTTGTATACCTATCCATTACTGGAAAGAGGGTATAAAATATGTAGTGTATACTCAAAATCGAACAAGTATTTATATGGGAGAAACCAAGACACCATATGAGTTATATCATGGGAGGAATCCCACATTGAATTATTTTCTTGTTTTCGAAAGTAAATGATTCATTCAAGAAAAAAAAAGGAAATCAAGGGAAGTATGGTGATTTTGAAGATGAAGGAATATTCAATAAATATTCAATGAATAGAAAATATAAAAATGTTTCAAAAATAATCTTGTAATAATTGTGGAAATTAGTGATGTTATTATCATGGAAGATAAGACCACAAATACCATAATTGGATCCTATGAGGATATTATTAAAGATGTAGAAGGCAATGGACGTGAAACTAATTCAAACGAAGAAGTAAGGGAAGTATTGAAAATAATTTAGAGGAAACAAAATTATTTTCATTCAAAAGAAAAATAAAATGAGGAAACCATGGATAAAGAAAAAATTTCTAAACCTCACATATGAAATTGAAGATTAAAAATTGATCAATCCAACATCATTAGGGATTGGAAAGCACCCACGCAAACAAGGAGAGTTAGGAATAGTTCATAATAAACCTTTCTATAAATTGTGGAACTATCCTCATTTGGCAAAGCTACAAAATATGAATCATGTGTTCAATCCATGAATGCAAATTTAGATCAGATTGATTAGAACTAATCACAGGATCTAGTGAAGAGACCCATAAATTATATTGTGATGGGTACAAATTTTATGTTAAAAAATAAATTCGATGAGAGTTTAAATGTGATTAGAAATAATGTATGATTGGTTTGTAAAATATTTTCACATATTGAAGGTGTTGATGTTGAGGTAATGTTTTCTCTGATGGCTAGACTGGAGTCAATCATAATTTTTCTTACTATGGAAATTTAAAGATGATACAAAGTGTATCAAATGAATGTTAAAAAAACTTCCCTAAATATTGTTCTTGAAGAAGAATTATACATAGAATAACTAATGGTTTTTTGATTGGTAATGATGAAATGAATGTTTTTTAGATTAAAGAAGGCATTATGAGGTCTGAAACAGGAACCACATGCATGGTACTCTTGGCTAAAATCCTATATAAATAAGATCGAATTTAAAAGATAATGTGTGGATCATTATCTCTATGTGAAGAATTCTCAGAAAGACCAGTTCATGGTACCAGTGTATGTTGAATATATTATATTTTGTGGAAGTGGGCAGGAATTAATGGATAAATTTTCCAATCACATGAAATTATAATTTTAAATGTCGATGATTGGTGAACTCACATATTTCATAGAGATATAAGTGATTCAGAGGAAAGACTACACTATCATTTCTCTGGAAAATTATGCAAGAGAGTTTCTAAAGAAATTCATTATGAATGAATCAAAACAAATATAGACACTGATTATAGTTGGAACTAAACTTAGAAAGCATGAGGATATGACTTATGTAGATCCCACTATGTACAAGATAATGATCTAAAGCCTACTATTTTTAATTGCAATATGGTCAGGTATTGTCTTTACAACACACATTGTGACCCGATTTCAAAGTAATATAAAGGAAGAACATATGGTGAAAGATAAATGAATCATGAGGTACATTCAAGGTACTCAAAAGTATGGGTTATACTTTTCTAGACTAAAATATAATGTACTATCTATATTTTCTAATGATGACTAGTCTAGGGAAAGAATATCCATAAGTGGGGGATCATTTTTCATTGGAAATAAATGTGTGGTCCAGCTGAGTAATAAATAAGAAAGCACATATCTTAGTACTGATGAAGCTGATTATATCACTACTACAAAGGCTTTCACTCAACTGATTGGGATGAAGTAACAAATGAATGATAATGGTGATGAGATGAAATAGCTAATGTTCATTCACAATAATAATAAGAGTGAAATTGAACTTTTAAATAATCTTTTTCATCATTATTGTAAAAAACACATTGAAATCAGATATCACTTCATCAAGGAAAATGTGGAACAAGGCATGATTAAAATGGATAATGTTAGAATTGATCATAAAGTGGCTGACATACTAACCAACCCATTTTCAGAACATGTGTTCGATAAAAATTGTCTGAACCTTAGTGTCAAAACTACCTCTTAGTGTGTGAGGAGGTTACGATTAATCCAATCTCCTATTATGTTTTAACTACTTTAATCTGTTTTCCGAATTGATCCGGGTTTATAAGGGAGATACGATCTAGAAGGAGGGTGTTTTAAAATCTCCAATAAATAAATACTAGTTTTTTGAGTTTATTTACAATGTGGGATAATGAATTAAATCAATACTTTGATGATGGATGAGGCATGATAATCTACAAGAGATTTGAGAAATAAATATTGAAAATATTTAAACATTATGAGGCCTGAATACCCAATTAATGTTTATCCTAGAGTTTTCTACAATGATCATTTCTCTCATAGACTTAGAGTGTCAACTGAGTTGTTTCTTGCATATCAGGTTTTGATAGTTGTAGGTGATTCATTGAATTTATCTACTGATTGACAACAAACCCAACGGGGGAGATTGTTGCACCCATGAGTGTTCTTTGTTGAAAATGGTGTATAGTTTGTGATTTTTGTCATTCCACATTGGATTGATCAAGGATTTTTCAAGATAAGTGATTTTATAGTATAGACTAAAGTAGATGTTTAAGTAGAACTGTTTCCCAGTGTATTCCAATTATTTGGGCCTCAAAATCATGAGTTTATCTTTTTCTCAATGGAAGGATTTGTTCAAAGGATTCCACATAGATTGGATCACATATCAAGAAGGTAATTTCACCGACCACATTGGAGGTACGTTGAATGATGAGGGAAAATGGTAATGGAAGGATTTCCACGTAGCGGTGCTATGAGGACCACGAAGCATGGCATGAATATTGTAAACAATGAACATATCATAGGACAGATATGGTTCATTAGAAGGTTCATAGTACATAGAAGTAAAATGGATTTTATTATGTCTTATAATTTGTAGAAACATGGTAGTGATTTGTAAAACTACGAAGGGAGAGAGGTGGTACACAGACTGCATAGGGGAAATGGTTTATGGAAGATACAGTATGCGGTGAAGGCTTTATCACATTGAATGTATAAAGGAAATTTATTAGAGAGTTTTTTTGATCTATTTTTTTATATAAGGAGAAATAATACCCTCATTAAATAGAGTTTTTGATTAGAAATTTGGGAGGAATTCGGTGAAGTTCAAAGAGGTTCACAGGAAGACAATCCCATGAAGGAGAAGAGGTTCACGAGGAGGATTCAGTGAAAGGAGAAGTACTCCACAAAGACAGTATGTGAAAGGGGTTTTGCGGGGCATTGTAGCTCCAAAAGGAAAATGGTTCACAAAGTAATGACGGTTCATATAATATGGTTCAAAAAAGATGGTTTGGGGAAGATTTTTTTAGGAGGATTTGTTCTAGACATAAGAATAGGTACACGAAAGTGGTATGTGAAGGTAGTAAATGGATGAGTTTTGTGGAGATGATACGCAGAAATGGAATGTGGATCAATAGGGTTCATGAAGGAATCATTCCAGATTTCAAAGGAATGGTTCATGAACTATATATACATCCAAAAGTGGATTAAATCTATGGATAAAATTAGGAACTCAATAGATCATCTATAAATATTTGGGGATAAATAATTTAATGCAAAATAAGGTACCTATAATGACATAAACTTTTATTGGACCCTTCCCAAAACAGTAAGTAAGGGGGGTCAACGGAAGTGTTTTGAGGGATAAAGTGATCAATCACTAAAATATTTTAAAGTTGATGTTCCTAGAATAGAGTGATTATCCAAATAGTTTATAATCTACAAATAATGATGCTTAGTTGATTTAGGTATTACAGACACACTATCGTAGTATGCTCCTTAGACTATCCCTTAGTGATTAACCAAGTAAAATTGTTGTGTTGTCTTTTTGCATGTGATTGTTTCTTCACTTCTCATTCTCATCAAGTAGGTTCAAAAATTTCATACCAATGTGGGTACAATATCTGTCACTTTTGAAAAAACATTTGACACCCTGATTCGCACCTCACCACTCAGGGTGTTATGGGGTCCTTCATGAATCCCTAGTCTCCCATGGGAGTTTTTTTCCCTAAAATCATCCATTCACAACAACCCATGATCACCCATCACAAATCCATATCTGATTGGCTTTCTATTAATGGAAATATAGGGTATCCCGAGTAATTATATGTAAAATCTTGTGTGGTGATGGAAAATTTAATTTGAAAATAATAGGTCATGGGTATTAGCGGTAGGTAGTGAGATGATGAGGAGAAGGATGATATGAATGGGGGATAGTGAAATTATGTAGGCAACGATGATTTCAAAGTCAAAGGAATTGATAGTGGTGTGATTATAGGTGTCAGCAGTAGTGTGGTCATATGATAGGAGAATCATGGTGGGGGTAATGATTTTGTCCAAATTTTTGGTTTCCATAGAAATTTATTCATGTCTAACTATTTTAGAAAGTAAAATAAATTCCACCATTGAATGGAATTTCCAATTCCAATGGAAACCAGTTCTTATATACCAAATATTCAAAAACCATTTTCCTTTTCCTTTATATTTTCTTGGATTACTCTTCCCCCATACTAGATAGGGCCTTAGTATAGGCTATTATGGATTACATTTGGTAGTGGATCATATTTTATAATTATGATTATGAGCATGTCAAGTTCATTGGTAAGAAATATCCTTATATGGATCAGAGGTGTGTTTAGTTCTCTCCTTCCTTGATGTTTAAGTTAATTATGAGCTTATTAAATGATAATTTAGTGATAATTCGTAATGTTATTGAAAATTAACCCTAATGTAATTTAATAAGAGGTTGTGACATTACCCCCTCCATGTGAGATATGTTTTAGTATATTCTTGTGACAATGTGTTTCTCTGATATTGATTTTCTTGTATAAAATATAATATTATTACATTTAGGAGTTATTGACTTAGATTGATGATCTTCGACAATCAGTATTTATCAATCATAGTGTGTTTCGTTAAAGTGATATGATTCTATTCTTGAATATGGTTAATATAAGTCTACATCTGTGTATCAACTATAATTATATCAATTAGATAATAGTGAAGAACCATTATCCTTATCCACATATTTATGATTTATTTCATTCTCTATAGGTTGATAAATGCTTCTAAAATATCAAATTTTGGTTGGGATATCATAAAATGTGGGTGAAGTATGAATATATTCCAAATAATTATTTTAAATGATTTCATGGGCATTATGAGTTCAATGCAATGTCATTAAAAATTACTAAGGCTGCATTCATTTTCATAAGATTCATGAACTTTGTGTTCTATGAATATATGGATCTGATTGTGGTGGTTTTCATAAAATAAATCATTCAGTATTTCAATTATGAATAGGATCATTTCGAGAATCTATTAGTTGTTTTGAGAGTTCTTCATAGTCAACACTTATTCAAGATGTTTTATAAGTGTAGGTTCTTTAACTAATAGGTTCTTTTCATTAGATTTTTTGTGTCTTGTCATGGGGTAGTTGAGGATACCTTGAATTTTGAGGTGGTTGTTTCTTGGTTATACCCCAAGGATGTTGTGGAGGTGCATATTTTCCTTATTCACATAGGCTATTATAGTAGATTAGTACAAGAATACAATTGGATTAACTCTCCTCTGAAATATTTGTCCAGAAAGGATCATGATTTTGTGTGCTCTGACCAGTTTCTAAAATATTTTAATTATTTAATGGAGAATATGGTAAATGGTCTTATTCCTCATCTATCGATGGAATGTGTAGTGTATTAGGTTTATTATAATTCTTCACATCTTGGATTAGTTTATTTCTTGATAAATAATAGTATTTTTACCATCTATAAGTATCTATAGTTATGACCTTATAAACATAACTATGAAACCAATGATAAATATTTTGAAACAGTTGTGTTTTCAGTGAATTCATGGGAGAATTACCTCATTATTTAACCATTTGTGGTATTCATATATCAAAATAGTTTTCGGTATAGCTATATCTTCCATCAGTGTGATTTGAACTTGTTAAAATTATGGTGGATGGAATTATTAGAATATTATGACTTTGATATTTCTTTTACACTAGGGAAAGGGAAAGTATTTATTGATAAACTGAACATGAATATGAATAGTGATTTTGTCTATTGGTTAATTTTTGTTTAGAGAGTCATAGGATAACTCTCTTTGATACACCTTGATTTGGGAGAAGTTGATGGTAGATAGTGTATTTATTAGATAATGGTGTAATTTTATTTGATGTAGCTGTTGGAGGAGTCCTATATAGGGTATTATGAGGTATAATTTTGGTGAAATTGAGTTATTTGTGATGATTCCCCTAAGGGATAGTATGAGGATGGATAGAAGCAGTTGTTGTTCCATGGAAGGTTCTTCATTCCCTCAGTAATGAATAAGCTGGTTCACTGTGAGTTCCATAGTTCACCCTTGGTAGTAAATCATGGTGGTAAAAAGATGTATTGTTCCTTGAGAGTTCAGTTTTTCTAGCCTAGGATGAACTAACTTTTCATTGAGTTTGTGCAATGATTTTTAGTATAAGAAAATTTCAAGGCTAGGAATCATTCCCATAGTGATTAGTTTCATCACCTTGATATACCCCTGTAGAATATAGATGACATCTAGATAGACTTCATCACATTATTTCCTCGATTTCTATGTGGATATAATGTTATATGGTTCATTATTGACAACTTAAGGAAATAAAATCACTTTCTAGTGATTAGGGAGTTAATCTGAGTGGTTGTTATACTGGCATGGTATTTGAAGTAGGTGGTGATAATTCATGGGGTTCCAAGGATGATCATCACTGATCATGATCCTCATTTTACCTCTTGGGTCTAAAAATTTCTCCAACATGCTTTTGGATATTATTTATATGTTAGAATATATTTTCATCTGTATATAAAAGGTTAATTAGGGTGTACTATTCATAATCTATAAGATATGATGAGCACATGCATTCTAGATTATGGGGGTTCATGGATAATGAAACTACCCTTATTAGAGTTCTATTACAATAATAGATATCACTCTTCCATTAGGATAAACTCATTTTAATTGATGTATGTAGGACCTTTATGATCTTCATTGTGTTGGATAGATATTGGTAGTTAGCTATTCTTGGATATAAATTTGTACATAGTGCAAAAAATAAGGTGTGGGTAGTTTTCAAATGGTTAAAGGTATCAAAAGATCATAAAAATCTAATATTGATCATATGAGGAGGCCTAGGGAATTAAATTTTGGCGACCATGTTATCTGGAATGTATCTCCCCACTTTGGGAAGTGAAGGTTTGAACATGGGGTAAGCTTTCAGATTTATTTTTTATACATTTCATGGTGTTGATGTGTATTAGAATTATTGCATATTGAATATAACTTCCCCCACATATGGTATAAATTCATGGACTATTTATTGTGTTGAAGATTCACCGAAATCTTCATGATGATTCCCATATCATTGATTGGGGTGATTCAGAAGTTGACGATGATGATACTTTATAGGAATGGTCTTTTGAAATTCAAGATCATCAAGGTGTTTCATGGATATATTATTACTTTGGTTCATGTATTGTGGTGACACATTTATTTTTAGGAGTTCATGTGGGAACATGAGATATATACGTGTGATAAATATACACATTAGTTCACTAATTAATTATATAGAGATGCTTTGTTGATATATGGCCAGATTATTGTGGATTGATGTGATTTTTTATCATCCTTGAGTGAACTTTTTATTGATGGAATTTTCTTGTTCTCTGAGATATCTACCTTGAGAATATATATTTGGGTGTAAATTTTTTAGGATTATTCACTCTTGTCTTTTGATTTGTTTTTAGTGTTATTTTATAGTGATATCTTTGAGAGTCATCCTGTGAGGTGGTTGTTCGGACCCATTTTCTTATTTCCTTCTGGGTTTTTGTTTTAATACTTGAGGAATAAAATTTTTAAGATGTATCTAATGTAATCGAACATTTTTTAGATTCCACCCATTTTATTTTGTGGATACTCAGAGGTGTCATGAGGGAGTTGAGAGGTGTTATAGAGATGAGGTATGTGTTTTTGCAATTCAAAATCCCATTACATAAAATTATTAGGTATGGTGGTGGTTATTTTAAATCATGGTTCAATATAGGGATAGAAATATTTGGGTCACTATTTTGGATTTTTATTTATATAGATGTCCATTTTGGGTTATTAATTTTATACCTTAGGTGTCTTGAGTTAATCATTTTGTTCTTGGTGAACCAAGGGGAGTTAAATGAATAGGGTATTCATTTTAGATAGAGTTTTTTCTGGGATTATTCTTTTGTATAAAATGGGGAAAGAAACCATGCCATAAGAAGTAGGTTTGGTGTGGCATGGATATTAGTGTAGTATTCCTTTAACATAAGGTACACCATGCCTAGGCATGTCGGTAGTTTGTTGGGTCTAGTTTATAAAAGCTCACATGTGAGAAACAAACATCACTAAACTTCAAGGATGGTTGGGAATGGTGTCAAGTCACGGTGCCTATTAAAGAGATACCATGTTTCACATGAGGAGGAAGGAAACAGTGACATGGAACTTTGCGTGTCACTAGGTTACATGTGGTGAGATGAAATGGTGAGGTTTTATCCTATACCCTATGGTGAGAGGCTGTAGTGGCTACACGGGATGTTGAAATGGAACACATAATGTTATGGTTTAAGGAATGGTGTTAGCCAAAGGACATTGAACAAGGTTTTTAAAACATGTGTAATTATTGGATTTAAATGCCAAAAATTCTAATCTCCCTTTTAACAGTGTCTCTAAAGATGTAGTGGGAGTCACTATTTTGTGGTGTAGGCCTTTCAGGATTCATCTATAAATTGAGGGTTTGATATTCCTTGGTTTTATTTTTATTCTTTTGCCTTGAAAATTAGTTAACCACAATCCTCTAAACACCCTCCATCCACATCCTTTGAGAGTCTATAAACCTTCTATATTCGAATCAAAGTCTCATAATTTAAGATACTCACCCTTATCCTCTCCCCCTTATCATATGACAACAGGAACTATAGATATAGTGGGAGTCACTATATTATGGTGGAGGCATTTCAGTGTTCCTCTATAAATAAGTGTTTTAAATTCCTTGGTTTTATTTTTATTATTTTCACTTGAACCCTTTCTAACCACTATCCTCTAAACACCCTCTAGTTACTTCCTTTGAGAGTATATACACCTTGGATCTTTGAATCAATGACTTGTAATTTAAGATACTCTCACTTATCCTCTATCCACATAATAATTCATATCTTTCTTTATGGAGGATTTTATAGTGAAGATTGAGTAGTTTTTTATTGATATTTTAGCCTAGTTTGATGGTAGATGCATGTCATTAGTCTCTGGTATTAATTCCTTTGAATTTGGTGGTTATTTATTCCTTGATTACTCTATTTCTAAGAAGTTATTTCTTGAGTATTCCTATCATGTTAGGTAATCCATAAGTTCTCCTTATTTTATGTGTCAATGTGAATGTATCTTGATTTAGTTTCTTTGTGTTAATGTGGAATCAAACAAATTAATATGATAATTTTAAACTCAAAGGATGAATAAAATATTGAAATGGGATGTAGTGATCACATGTGGATTATTTTATTATGAATTACTCTTCAAATTTTTTATATTTACTAAATTGTTTATTGTGATTATTGTATTTCATTATCATGGTTAACATTCATGAAATTAGATAAACAAATTAAATATGATAATATGAGGTGAATAATGAATAAAGAAAGTGATTTGACTTATTTTAATTCCTTGAAAACTATTGAATATGATACTATCTCTTAAGGCATGTCTATGGTTGATGAAAAGTCATTGAATGTTGTTATTTATAGGTCTCTTGATATAGAAACTTATGCCTCACAAATTAGTTAATTCAAAATGGTATTAAAAAAGTTAGTTTACTGAAATTAAATGATTTTGGTATTGTGATACCATCTCTATTTGTTATAGTATTTTATGCATGGATATTATAGCCTTAGTCTCCCCCTGAAAATATTTGTGTTGAAATATATATGTTTTTTTATGTTAATGTATAATATATTGGTAGATCCCTTGCTATGATTTTTTGTAAACCTGGTATAATTGGTATATTTGGATAGGTATGGCCTGGTTTCCCTGAGTTATAGTTGTAGATTGATATCAATGATAGTGGAATGAAATGGATATTGTTTAATGGTGTTGAGGATGACTCTAGGATGGTTGGAATGGGTTGAGAACTAGGATTTACCACCAGTTGTTTTTTATGGTTATTTTATTCAATGGTTGATTTCTTTGATATTATTTTTCCCATTATTGATGGTTCCATATATTATGAGTAAATATTCTTTGTGGTTGTTTAAAATGATTCATTAAATACCTAGTATTATGGAATGGTAAATAGATTTATTAATATACTCCTGGGATAGGTGCTGATGTTAGTAATTTCGGTAAAGGAAACCATGGGATGGTTCGAATAAATTCCATGAGATCATTGGATGATTACTCAAGTGGACAACAACAATGTCCATTATTAATGTTGTAAAAGGGAAACAATACAGAGTTAAGGATTATGGGGGCCTAAAAAATGAAGACCATTAGCATCCCCAATAATAATATCAACACAACTTGGGGTATGAGAACTAGTTGTAAAAAAATCCATAAAAGGACCCTCATTGGAAGCCCTTGATTCTAGGAAGTTAACTACATGATACTTTATCACCACGTGTGAAGAAGCTCAATACCATTGTCCACAAAGGATTTGAATTTACGGATTGTATAGAATATAGGCTTGGAAGTGTAAGTGATCCCATTGAGAGAATGGAATTCAAGAATAAATACTAACCAGTAAATTCCTAAATTATTTATTTTTTGTGGGTTATGGTGCTCATATGATTTCATTAATTCAATTTTATTATACCTTATTAATGGAATCTGGGTTTTATATGGGACAATAGTTGTAGTTGAGTCTAATGTGTAGTACTTTTCCTTAGTTTGGTTATGTGATATTATATCATTGTGATTTATGATTTCATACACTCCATAAAATAAGTTTAGAGGGAAATAGATGCACAAAGGTTTTAGGTTTTAAATGTTTTCATAAATATTTAGTTTCCTGAGGGAACTAATGGATAACTTCTCCCTCTCACTTACTCTCCCTATAGTAGTAGCATAAGGTGTGGGCATATCTGGGATATGGTGGAATAAGGTATAATGAATGTGTCTACATGGGAAAATATTGATCTCAATTTCCCATACATGTGTGTGAGGGATGTTGTTGTTTGAAGTTATACCACACACATATACACTTAATGTGGTGATTTTGGTCAATTATAATTGTAAAATCATGTGTTTTAGTTCCTTGAATCATAGTTTATGATATATGGGTTGTAATAGAATTCAAACTCTCTACTTGGTTTTGGGATGTGGTGTTGATGTGGCTGTAAAGAGCTACATGGGATGTTGAATAAGATGATGATATGGATATTATAATTATACATGAGGTGAATGATGATATATAGAATGGATTATAGTATAGTACTTGTTATGTTAGTTCATGACAGAAAAAATCATGGGGTAAGTAGATGTGGGGTATGTTTAATTTATTTCTGGTTTTGAAATAATGTTACCTATTTCTATGTGTTACTCGGTGAGAAATACTTAATGAGGATGAGATATGGTTTTACCTAAATTAGTTAATAAGTTAGCTTAATTTTTTTATTCAATGGGATTTAGTATGATTCTATTACTCTTTCACAAGAGGATTCTAGGAGGATTACACTTAGTATAAATGTATTCTCACTCCATATGTGTGTGTGTTTGATATATAGTTATCTTATATAGGATCTAGATGGTGATTAAGCTATCTATTACTAACTCATAAATGTATTAAATAGCTATGGGATTTCATGGTCACTACATGGAATTTGTTTAGTTGTATCATGTTTTTTCAATTTTTATGATATTACATTCAACTATTAGGATTTATTTTTATTTATGGTATGTATTTGAATAGTTGATCTCATATTATTTTTATCCCTAACTTTATATATTGAGGTTATTTCCTCCAAGTCATGCATATTTATACCCTATATTCTAGTACCCAACACATGACCTATTGGAGAAGATATTTAGGTGTCACTTATGATATTTACTATTGACCAAGGTGGGGTACCAATGGAGGGGTTCATGATAACAAATAACTACATCCTATACATAATTGTGTCCAAATACAAAGAAACACATCCAAAATTCTCTAATAGTTTCATCAATCTCAACCATTTGAAACCATAGTTAAAATAAGTGTTCTAAGTGTTTAGAGTAATATTTATAAAATAAGATTTTATTATCTAAAATATTTTTTTATGTTTTTTCAGAACTATTCCTTCATATAAGATAAAAACAAAATGAAAATACACAATCTTAATATTTTATCCTTCAGAGAAGTAAAGGAATCCTCTATATCTAACTCTTTGATATAGAAACACCTTTATCTGTAAATTTAATGTGTACTTTAAGCTCTATACACAAACTATAGATCAATATTGAGATATTATATAATCATAACACATATAAAATAAATAGTTGGAATCATATACCATTCCAAATCTAAAAATTTATTTATATAAAATTATATATAATATGCACTCTGTATTGGGTTTATTTTAACACTTCAATTATTCTGAGAAATTATTTATCTAATGACTAGGATTTCCACAATGGAAGATTGTTCCTCATTCCAAACTTTTTCATTTGGTTTCAAATAATTTCATTATCTACTGTAGGAAATAGTTTTAGACATTCAAATAAAATATTTCTTCTTTTAATTTAAAAGATTACCATCTTGTACTATTAATATAGACATATATCCTAGACCACTCAATCCCTACTAATATATGTAGAAAATGTTGAGGATATTGGTTAAAATACTATTAAACTCATTCATATTTCAATTTAAATTAAATTATAAAAACATTTTCAGTAGCGATTGTAGGATAAATCCCACAGTAAAATCAAACCTCAAGGAAGACTCATGTCTCTTTTAACCACTAATGAACTCAATCACATTGAGTGCATGAATAGATACTAAAGTTCTAGAAAACATATTGTTTTTAAACAATTCCTTTCAATAATCATAACTCCAATGCCTATCATGTCCCGAAAATCAAATTTTCTTGTTTTCTATCATCTTAAATTTATCTATATTCTCATGTTTCTTTTGTGACTTAGGTTCCATAGACATTATCATGAGGGTGGAGAAATCTAATAAATATTTTGAAATGATTATCATAAATATTCAGATCCATTTAATGAATTAATTTACCTATTTTTAGTTCAAAAAGTGTTTGGAATAACACATATAATTTTACTTATTTCTTAAGAAAAAACCTATAGTTTTTTTTGCCAATTTATAAAATTTCATCTATTGAGATTTTTCTTATTAATAACTGATCTAAAATTCATATTTAATGAAAATGATTCCATTTTTTTAAACTATAATATTTTATCTAAATTGTATCATGTTATACATTCATTTAATAATAACTTTTAATAATTATTCATCCTTAAAAATAATGACCCATTTTAAATTTAACTTCATATAAATTAGTGGGATAGATCCAAATTTTACTAGGATTTGGGTAATTTTAGTGTTTCTCTAGTAACTTAGATATATAGGTCGACAATCATGGAAATAAAATCACATATGACTCTTGGATAGTTGAAAAATAACTCCATATTTTGGTCTATTATATGAATTTAGTTAGCAATAATTCTCTATTATCATAACCTGGTTAGGGTTTACATTGTATTTTTGGGCCAAATATCATGATAGATATGGGAAGGTAGTCTTATTAGGCTCACATGTAACTTTCTCTTCTTACATGAGATAATAAATGGGAACTAATATTTTGATTTAGTTACCTGTTTGGGGGATTAAGATCTTAATAAGTTTTTTCAATTGAATAAATCTAAAACATAGTATTTTATTGGGGATTTTAATTATTTCACCATATTATCTTATAAATTCCCTTCATGTATATGAATGCATTTAATTATTTAATTTTGAATTCATATTACTTCCACCATATCAACATGCTCAATAAATATTTATGTATAACTTTTTACACAAACCATAGTTTGTGTTACTAATATAAATTTAAATACATACGTAAAAACATATATATAAATATATATCCAAATTCACACCATGTATAAGGGATATAAAACTATTTCAGGTAAAAGATTAAAATAATATTATGTCAATAATATCTATAAGAGTAATCGTGGTTTGATTGGTTTCTACGCACGACCTCCACCTTACACACACTTTTTAGATAGAGGCTAAGTACTTAGGCGTGTATGAAATCTAACCAAAATTCCCACTACCCACGGTTCTCTACTCAAGACTCTTCAAGTTCATCACAATTTGACCACCTAATATGTATAAACTATAAGTAACATTAAAATTCAATCTTATTGCCTAATACAATTCAAAATTCAACGTATAAGAAAACTAATTCAACTATCATACCTAGCATGTAACACTTTTAAATAAACATCTGTATTTATATATAAGGTTGATTAAATTTCCCATCATGGAAGAAAATGCAAGCAAGAAAGAAATATGTAACCATTTAAATCATAAATAATGTATATTTTGGATAAAATCAAAGAAAATGTACAATTCATAAATTTATTCAAAATATATACATTTATGAACAATTCATAAATAAATAAATTTTAAACACTTTATAATATGTCCATACATTATGTACGTTCCATAATTAAATAAATATGAATACTTTTATATTTATTACCCATATGTACTCCTTAATATTATCATTTATATTGAATTAACTTATATATATGATAATTGAAATGGAAAAATTTTATAATTCTTATCAATTATATAGAAATTTTATATAATCAAAATATCATATATTATATAATATAGGAACCATGTTCATATCAATTATCAAAACTCATTTTTATATGGTTTTAAAAAATCTCAAATAATGAATTATAATTTAAACATTTCAAATTAAAAATTATAAACAATTCATAATTTAATATAAATTAAAGTTATTTAATATTACAAATTAATAATAAGGTTATTTATTTATCAAACATTTCATAATCATTTAATGATTAATTATAAGGAATATATAATTAATTAATTTATAAACAATTTAAAAATTAAATAAATATCCAAAAAATTATTTCTATATAATTTATTAAAAACTTTATATTATATAATTCTATTCAAAAATTGAAAAATAAAAGATCATATTGTTTTATAATTTCATATTTTATGATATGTCGATAATGTATGTCATTATTCAATTTAAAACATATATTCAATCTTATCATTAATTTCCAAATTCCTATAATAGATAAGTCTAGAAATAAATAATAATTTATGATATCCTCGATATGATAATCCATGATTTAGTTAGAAACCAATATTTCACTTTAGGATTAGAGTTCAACGGCTTCTGATATCATATTATACCCTTCAAAATCATACTTTATGATATAAATTATATAGTATAAGTGATATATTTCTCTTTTATAGCATTGTATGGATAGTTTAAAATAATTATTTTATAGCTTATGATTCTCTATATCACATATTACAATATATCAAAACCAAAATATTTATATGGGATCTTATGTTGAAATATTGAATATCATATGAGATGGTCAAATAATAGATTATCTTATCCCATATCATAGTCCATGTCACATTAAAAAATCTATATCATAATTAATTATATTAAATATGATATCCGTTTTTCTTTATTTTCAACAAGATTTCATGAACCAAATAGCTTGGTATTAATCCAAAACCAAATTTCAGTTTTTTAGTATCTAATTACACTTATTATATCAATGGAAGACAATAATAAACCTTAATCAAAGATTTTCGTGATATAAATCCAAAATCATGTATAAAAATGAAGAACATGTATACCTTTCACTAAAGTTATTTGAGTCTCATATCATTATATATGATTTTAAAATAGATCACTAATAGATAGAGAATGGAATCCTTCCTACTTTTTATATTAATGGATTGAGGAACCACCCAATTTTTGGGTGGGATCCTCTTTGTTTTCATGGTATGCTAGTACCTCTCATAGTAAATGAAAAGGGATAAGATATATTTTGATTTGGAGAATCCACTAGAACCTAAAATGTTGATATTCCATTTTATGGACGTCTACATCTATATATAAGCCTAGGGGAAACTTCTCAATCCTTTCATGAATTTACTTGAATGTTATATAAATTTCAATTAGTGTATGAAATTACAATGTTTGTAATCCCAAGATATCCATTTAACACTTAAATTTATTCATGATTCTCCAATATGTTTCATCATATAAAACATTAATGATTCATTATTTCATATATTGGGGGTAAAAAATACAATAATAATGAACATCTGACTACCAAATCAATCATAGTCTTCCATGAAAATCATACAACATGATTCATTATATTATAAATCTTACGAATAGTCTTATGATATAGACATATCATATAATATGATAGGCTAGATATAATCATGATATCCTAATATAATGTTTTATAATGTACCCACATGATGGCCTGATATGACTTGGATACATAAATGGCATTCACTATTACATGATCATATCATACAATATGATAATGCCAAAATATCATATGATTAATATTTGACTTATGGAATATCTATTTCATTGAAACAATAAAATTATACGTCATTACTAACCTGAAATCATTGAATCTCAATTGACTCCAATTATAATGCAATTTTACTAAAATTACAAGAAAAGTGGTTATACAGCTTCTTGGGATATTTTAACATTATTAGTGGAACTTTCACCGTAAAATATTTTCCTTCAAGTACTTATAGATATTTTTATTGAGGAATATTAGGACGTAGTAGACTCTTTCAATAAAAAATTATTACCCATATTGATTGACTCATTGAGGCCATTTGTATCTAGATACATATCAATATCTAGAATATATGAAAAATAGTTCTTTCTAGTGATTTCAATAAGGAGGAAACAAATATAGAAATGTTTAAAATAAAAATTAGAACTTTCTGTGTAAAGAATATTTTTATTCGAGTAGGGATCGTTTTTATAACATGTAAAAAAATTGGCATCACAATGCTAATTGACAACATGAGTTATTTTAAAATAAAAAAAATTGTATCAATTAAACATAAAGCATAAAAAAGATGGTGAAAAATAAGGAAAAAAAATAAAAGTAAACCTGAACATGATGGGGAGATAAAATTTAGAGTTCTCAAATATTCATTTGTATTATCATATATATATATATATATACTACAGGAAAATATAATAAACATTATAGATTTTTTAAAACCCAGAAAGTAAAATCCAATGACTAATATGATATTCTATGGATATAGAGTGGTGTTGTTGCGAAATTTATATCATAGTAATCTCTTATTTGGGTAACCCTGACAACTATTAAATAATAATATTTATAACAGGTTTTATATACATTTTTATTTATGATAAAGGGACACTCAAATGTGTATAGTTATTTTCATAACCAAGTGGTAATGATTTTTCACCCCCCCCCCAATCCAGATATAAATCATAATTATAATAACAATAATATTTTCATGCGTATGTATAATGCCCCTAACCTAAATGCCACTAAACTAGTGCACCGAGCTGGGTCACAACATAACCTCAAGTGCGCCTACCAGTATTCCAGAGGCTGTTTACTTGTAGCGAGGGGCTAAACAAATATATGGGGAGACTATTTCATATTTATCAACATATTTTACAATAAATAATACTAATATATAAAGTAAAAAATAAACAATAACCTATAAATATGAATTACCACCATTTCCCAAAATTGGGTATAAACCACAACAAAATAATAAATATTCCAATTAATGGTAATGTTTCTAAAAGTGAAGAAAACACAAAATAAAAACTACTGGAAGCATCTCCAAAACTGTTCTTAACTCTAAGTCTATATCCCCATCCATCTACATCCCAATCCCAACTCAACTCCTTATAATAACGCTCGTTCCCTTGTACTGGCCTAGAACTATGAAATCTGCTCAGGTACCCAATGGATGCCTAAGAAGGATGGGAGTACAACTCAATAGGCCACTATCAATGGTGTTTACAGAATATCCAGTCTAAATAGATAGTTCCTGAAATTACAAAGTAAATGAAAAGATAAAACATATATAACTCAAGTTCTATTAGTAAAAAATATTCACTTTAGTCACTTAATCATTTTTTCATGGGTTAGGCATTTACATCATTTAGACATTGGCCTAAGTTGGCCAATTATCATTCATAGAGGTATAAGTCAAGTTCCCTAACCCCCGAGGGATAATAATTTCATAAATATTCATAACAAACTTACCTTGGAGCCTCAATCTTGGTATTCTCATCCAATGTAACCATTGAGGTCCTAGAGAATAATTCCACATACCAAAGTCTTACATTCTTGTGTGGGGTTTAGAGCCTCAGTCCAACCTGACCACTGGGATGTGCCTAAATCCATTATCACATAGCCCCAATCCCTATTTACATGCTTATTTATCCATTTTCCATATATAGAATGTCACAAAACATACTCAATAAATAAACACAAAATACACATCTCATAATTATTAAACATTTTAATTAACATTTGGCCTTAACCCATTAGCACACTTACCAAACACATTGCATAGCCCATTTAACCCAATTCCTTTTCTTATTCCTTAACCATTATAAATTTTCAAAAAATCACATACATTATACCAATTAACCCATTTATAAACTCACAAGCATTTACCCATTTAACATGTTCATTATTTCACAATATTTAAACCACATAATCATTTCAATTATAATTCCCAATTCAATTAGTAGAATCACTTTATTACATTTAACCCTTTTCCACATTTTACCCAACAATTCCTTATTCCATTTCCAATTAATTGACACAACTACCATTAGTGAATATTTATAATTCAAACTTACATGTCAACATATTTATCATGGTCACCATTTCAATATAGGGAAAATCTATACTTAACATTACAATTTTCTATGCTCAGCAATGTGGGTGCACCTCATGGGTGGCCCTAAACCAATATAATAAACTTCAATGAATCCCATAGGGATCATGAGGAGACCAAATTTCCATTTATCCTACCATTTTACAAAATACTACAAAATTAATCAAATGAACATCGAGAGGGAAGGAATATCATAACCACACATGCAAAAATCAACAAAAAGACTATTAGATATAACTTTTTGACCACCTACCTCGAATCCAAAGATGAACACATGATTAACCCTAGACTTAGATATGGATTCAAACAAAATTTGAAGCCCCAACCTAAAATATACTAAAAAAAGAGGGTTCTAGGGATTTAGAAGAAGAATAACTAAATCATATCCCATAATCTGGAAAATAGAATCTAGACGAGCATTAGAATTACCAAGAGATTTGATCTACAACCATAGGTGATCCAAATGACCAATAATCTAGGTATATTGATCCCTGGGAGGATTTAGAATCATTGGTTTCTTTATAGGGTTGTAGGAGTAAGAAATTGAGATAAAAATGGGTGAGGAACTTAAAATCTTAAGGGGGGAATGCTTATTTTTTACTTTTTAAGGGGGTTCATGGTTAGGCCACACGGTTTTCTAAACTGCGGGAAAACTATGTATTGTCCTCTACCTAGGACGGGTTATGTCAAATGGTTACTTGGGGATCACCACATGGTTTAAAAATCTATGTTCCAACCATGTGGAATGCCTCTATCCAAGGTCACAAGGTTTGGCTTCCCCCCTCACACAATTTCCCCAAACCATGTGAAAAGTATGCAACATGAAAAAAATGCATGATTTCCCCTTATTTCTTGTCCTAAACCCTTAGAAAACCCCTGAGCTTCGTCAACAACTATGTAAATATCCAATTAACGAAAATTAATAGATTTAAAGAAAAAATAACAATTTTATACCTCTAGGATGTCTGATATCTTACAACCTCCCCACCATATAAAATGTTTTCTTCAAGTTTCACTAAAAAAATCACTAATATACTATAGAAAATAGAGTGGTCTATTGGAACCACAAATTTGACTCTCTCTCCCAAATTTCTTCTTGAACACTATTCTTCCATCATATCTCCAAATCCAAAGGAATAGTCTCTCCCCGCAAGACATTATTTCTATGATCCAGAATAATAATAGGATGCTCCTCAAAAGATGCATCAGCCTTAAGCTCAACATCATTAACATCCATCACATGAGATAGGTCAGGATGATGCTACCAAATTTTTTGCACATAAAATACATCATACACTCCATTATACTACTATGTAAGATCCAATTAGTACACCACTATCCTTATCCTATCTACAATTTAAAATAGTCCCATGTACCTGGGTGATAACTTCCCTATTTATGAATCTGATGGTGAACCAACCTTGGTGTAACATAAAGAAACACATGATCAACCACTAGAAACTCAAGTGGTCTATGACACTAATATACATATGACTTCTTTATAAACTAAGATTTTTACATATGTTTATGGATCAACTAAATCTTTTCTAACATCGCCTAAATGAGACTCAACCCTAATAATTATAATTCTCCAACTTCCATCCAAGATAAATTTTATCTATATGGTATACTATAGAGAGCCTCATAAAGTGACATCTAAATTATACTCAAGTAACTATTATTGTAAGAAAAATCAACAAGAACTAGATTATTTTCCAAAGGTCCAACAAATTCAAAAATGCATGCCCATATTATGTCTTCTAGTACCTAAATAGTATGATTTTATTACTCATTCGTCTGTGGGTGGAAAGTCATACTCAAAAATAGTTGGGTACCAATAACCTTCTGTAATCTCTACCAAAATTGAAATGTGAAATGTATATCATGATCTGAAACAATTGTTTTTGGTACTGCATGAAGCTGCACTACCTCTCAAAAATACAACTCTCCCAACTTATCCATTGTGAGAGTCACCTGAATTGGTAAGAAATAAACCACTTTAGTCAACTATCCCACTACTACCTAGATTGTATCATTTTTTTAGGCATCCATAAATTCCCACAACCAAACCCATTTCATCTAATTCAATTTCCATTCCATAATGGGAAACGACTTCAACAAACCACTCAGTCGTCTATTCTCATACATCACCAGCTAGTAGTTAAGGCATTGTGCCACGAAACCCACAACCTATTTCTTCTTCCCTACCCACCAATAATTCCTATGGATATTTTGATACATCTTTTTCAATCCATGATGCACTATCCACTTTGTTGCATGAAACTCAAAAATCAACTCTTCTCGCATTAATTCTAAAACAACAACATGGCCATGAACATAAACTATTACATCATCTCCAATGACTCAATCAGAGGGTGTCTCCCCACCTTTAAGATGTTCCCTCAAAGATAATTATTCAGAATTCTCATATTGCTTCTCTTTGATCTAAATCAGAAGAACAAAATCAATAACCAAGGATGTGAGGGTATTATTTTCTTGTCCATCATACACCTCCAAATAAATCTCTGTGAACTATGCCATCATTCCCCACTCGAAACTATATTCCTGAACTTCCTAGTTTTGAGCCTTTCTACTCAAATAATCTGCAACGTTGTTTCCCTTTCTTGTCACGTAAACCAACTCAAAATCTAAGGACTACATGTACTAAACTCATATTCACTACCAATGATTCAAATAACATTGGGAAAAAATATGCATAAGGCTCTTATGATTCATATACACCATAATTCATTCTCCAAACAGTTAGTGATAACAACACATTATGTCAAACACCACTACAATCAATCCAAGATCATGTGTAGGGTAGTTTCTCGCATGCAGCCTCAACTTACATGAACTATACATAACAACTCAAAAATCCTACACCAACACTACCCCAATCCCAACACCATCACGCCACAAATATAAGTATACCACTTACTCGTCTTAGGTAGGATCACAATGAGTGCGATAGTTAACCACTTATTCAAATCTTTGAGAGAAATCTAACATGACACAAACCATTCAAACTTAATCCCCTTCTTAGTTAAACCTGAATGTGGTGCTACTAAATGGGATAAATATTTGACGAACCTTCGTTAAGAATCCTCCAATTCAAGAAAAGTTTAGAGATATGAATCATTATTGGGCTTCTACCAAGAAACAAATGTCTTCATTTTCTCTAGGTCCACCGATACACCTTCCTCGGAGATGATTACCCCCAATAAATTCACTTTATTGAGCTAGAAATGATATTTTGATATCCTAGTATATAACCTATG
This sequence comes from Viscum album, assembly GCA_963277665.1. Lineage (NCBI taxonomy): Eukaryota > Viridiplantae > Streptophyta > Magnoliopsida > Santalales > Viscaceae > Viscum > Viscum album. The sequence goes on along the minus strand of OY728135.1, from coordinate 769,624,409 downwards.
ATTTCTCAGTGTACTTAAGATTATTTCAATATATTTTTCATGATCATCATGAGTCTTATAGTACACCAAGGTAGTTTTTGGTACATCAGAAGATCTCACCCTTAAATGATTATACCCTTATGTCAAATAAATCTTGGAGAACACTAAAGCACCTATCAGTTGGTAAAAAATATCATCGATTTTAGGAAGTGGGTTTCTATTCTTCCATGTCATCTGATTCATCTTCTTATAATCAATACATAACTGCAATGATATATTTTAATTCTTACCAAACAGAACTAAAGATCCCAAGGTGATGGCCTTGCATGAAAAACCCTTTATTCTACAACTACTCTAAAAAAAATTTTAAATCCCAGACTTCTTCTACTTATATTCTATATGGGGGAAAGGAAACTCATTCTACTCCAGGAAGCAACTCCATTGTGAAATCAACATCCCTCTTAGGTGATAGTATCGATAATTCCTCAAGAAAAAAATCTGAAAACTAATCCACAATAATAATAAACACAAGATTCTCTCTCCCTCCATCATCATGCATAAGAAAAGCCACTTGGGCTATGAGTTCACGAAATTGATAACAAGTTAGCCATGCACTGTCTTCTCAGACATCCCGTTCACCACAATGAACATATGTGTCCCCCTTGAAAACATTCACCATTACACTATGAAAATTACATTCAATATGGTATTGGTAAAACACCAACCAATACATACCCAAAATCACAACAAAACTCGACATCTCAAGCACAAATAAGTCCCAAAGAAAAAGTCACCCACTAATTTCATGTGCACACCCCTTACATTGCCAGATTTTTTTTTCTCGCACTCCTAATGGTGTATCAATTGACATAACCTCACAAAAACATTCCACTACTTGGTCTAACACACTCACAAATGAATCAGATATAAAATAATGTGAAGTAGCTATATCAATAAAAGAAATAGGAAACATGGAATATATAATGATCGCACCTTGAACAATCAATGGCCCAACCTTGCTAAATCCAATTGTTGACTGAATTATATGAATATGAACTTACCATCTACCATGGGATCCAGTAAGTTCCCAGTGCTACAATACAATGCTGATATGAATTCTCTCTCCCCATAGTACCATGTCTACCATCGATACAAGTATGTACATTAGAGCTCTAACTACCTATCTAATATAGGGTAACTGACCCCCTTCTAGTACTCTGAACTTGCCTCTAGCCTCCCTCAATACCCACATGTCGAGGGTTCCAATAGAATCTATGCACATGCCCCAATATACAACATTCTTGGCACTCAACTAGTGTTCAGGGGCAATAACTTCATACATATCCCTTCCTACCACATTGATAGAAGGAAACTTTATCTCTTCCCTGTGAGTTTGGTTCCATTTTTTGACTATCATAACCAACATCACCCTAGTATAAACTCTCAAAACATAACTTCCTAAGATTGGAAGTTTCACCCCTAGATTGCCTAGCTGGAACTGCACACCCACCACTTGAATCCTCCTTGACATTCTCTTATGAAATAAGTTCATGATACCCTACCTCAGCAACCCTCTTTCGATGGAAGTTATTCACCAAAGACTTGATCTCATGTTAGATTCCATCCTATAAATGTCTTTTCATATCCGCCTCACCACCCAACAAAAGTGGAACAATGTGTCGAAAATTAATGAAGAGGCTAGCATAATCCATCCATAACATAGATCTCTAGGTTGACCTCATAAATTTTAAATCCTTTTCCTGACTCAAAGTCTCCAGATAGAAATGTTCCAAAAACCTTTCCAGGAAATCCTTCCATGTAATACCATCATCTTGATGAATATAGACAAAAATATACCCCCAACACTTTTCCAGACCCTGCAGCATGTAAGTTGCTAACTTGACTCCCCTGTTTGGAGGAGTCTCTAAGTGATAAAAAATAGTATAAATTGACACAATCCAAAATTCAGCAACATCAGGTCCACCCTCTCCATAAAAAGTCAGAGATTACTGCATTTGAAACTTCTTAGTCGACTCAAACATACTCAGCACCACCCACCCTAGGTCCAATTCCATCATCTACATAAAATGAGAGAAGTTCTCAGGGAATTGATATTCTTCTATGTTACCTAGAATCATTAGGTTTCCTATAACCATTTCTGGAAGATTATTCTCAGTGACAACATCAGGGAACCCAACCGACACATGATTTTATGTTTTCATCTTCCTAAAATTTCAAGTACACATCTCGAAACACATATCATGAAACATACACATTTTTTCACAAGAAAAAGCACTCAATCATCCTCAAACAACCCATTTCACGGAGTCCCCCCAAGCAACATGGCCGCCACAAAGCCAAGGAGGTGGGATGCTCCGAGAACGTTGCTGACGTTCGCGAGGCCACTACGAAGCCAAGGAGGCGAGGTGCTCTCCGAATGCCACTGATGTTCAGGAGCCCGCGGCGAAGCAAAAGAGGCAGTACCCTTCTCGAACGCCACTGAATTTTGTGAGATCGCCTCAAATAAAAGGAGGAGTTACCCTCCACGAACAATGCTAATGTTCATGATCCGGCCGCTAAACGAAGAAGGCAGTACCCTACGTGAACCCCCTAAAGTTCGCGACCCTCCACGAAGCAACCCAATCCCACTTCACGCCGAGTAAGCTCTGCTTCGCTGCACCTATTGCCTATAAATACCGGGCTCACCCTGATCCCAAAGGACGAACAATCAGACATTTCAACTTTCGAGGTCCCATATCGTGAAGCACCCATTTCTCTGCGAATCATGAGTGACATGAGGTACTATTGCTCTGCGAAGTGCCTCCCCCTTGTCTCGTTTTAATCCCCACTTCTGAGAGGTATGCCTTTCACAAAGCCAAAGGTCTTTCGCGAAGAAAGGGGATCCCCAAGGGGACCTGGGTCATCACAGAGCGTTTATTCTTCGTGAAACACCCCTCATGTACACGTGATCTCCATGCCAAGGTAGGGTCATTGTACTTCGCGAAGCACGTTGCTTCACGACACTTTGCTTCGCGAGGCGCCCATGCTCCATGAGGCAGTGCTCTGCGAATGCCTTTCCACTTCGCGAAGCACCTCCCATTTCCACCTCTTCCCCATGCTAAGGATAAGGCACCCCACTTCGCGAAGCACACCCCTTCGCAAGTGCCCTCCGCCACGTAGAGAAACTGAGCTCCACGAGCCCCCTACCTATAGACCCCTCTACTTGGAAAATCCCTTTCCCATGTGGCCCTCCAAGTTCGTGCGTTGTGATTTCAAAGTTCAATGGACGCTACCACCCGGTGTGTTGCTTCACCTAATGCTTCTTCGCATAAGCACACTAATGGCTATTTCTTCTTCTCATAGCCACGCTAATGTGGACCCCTCGATGGTTCGCTCTGCTACACCCCTCCCCAATGGCATTGCTGGTACCTTCCCTACCACAACGAGTAGTGGGTACCAGTTATGTAAGTCCTAGGGGTGCAGAGTAAACCCACGTCATCTAAGCTATAGAAAGTTAAACTATCAAGAACCCACGTCCTAAACACACGACGTTAAACTATGACATCATACCGTGCCTCTCACGTGGGGTGACCTCTCCTTGAACATTCTCAACGACCCCTGGTCTCCATAGGGGATGATATCCTCCTTCAGAGAGTGTTGTTTGTCCGCAGGGGAAGGGCAACCATCTTGGTGTAAGCCCATAGATTTTCTTGCAGAAGACAGCACCCCTCCTCCTCCTCACTTCCTCGGTGCCTAGGCCAGCGGAGGGCATGATAGGTAATGAGTCTCCTCCTTTCTTCATTCCCAAGTCCCTCTCACACTATGGTTTGTCATCCACAGGCCTCCATCCTAGAGTATGTCCCGACATCAGGGGCCGCTCAACGCATAATCCCCCATCCTCACATCCCATTGATGCACCTTTCACGATGTGATTGCCAGGTCCCAACTGCCTCTTGTTTCTCACACCGAGCTTGAGTCACATGGGCATGGAGTAAGCACCGACCATGACAACTTAACAAACTACAGGGACTTTGATCCATGTCAAGGTATGGTACGTAGGAAGCCTCCATGAGGTTCAATCCCACCACTCAATCATTCCGACCCCCTTCACATCGGTTCACCCCCATCCCGCATGACGTTACATTGTATTTCACCCCCGTCCCACATGACGTTAAACTGTACACCCGAACTACGAGGACTTTGATCCATGTCATGGAATGGTACGTAGGAAGCCTCCACGAGGTTCAAGCCCAAAAACCATTGGCCCCGACCATCTCTTTTTCGGCGTGCCAAGCCCCATTAACACTTTGGGAAGCCTAGAGTGTAAGCCCCACACCATCCAGAACTACGAGGACTTTGATCCATATCAATTAATGGTACGTAGGAAGCCTCCACGAGGTTCATTCCCACCACCCGGTTGTTCCGACCCCTTTCACGTTGGTTCCACCCATACCACATGACGTTAAACTGTATACTCAAACTATGAGGACTTTGATCCAAGTCAAGGCATGGTATGTAGGAAGCCACCACGAGGTTCAAGCCCACCTCGTTCGTTCTGACCTCCTTCATGTCGGTTCACCCCCGTCCCGCATGACGTTAAACTTCATTCCAATCTAGCGGTAAGCCATTGTGACTCCATTGTGACTCACCTGAACTACGAGGACTTTGATCCATTTCAAGGAATGGTATATAGGAAACCTCCACGAGGTTAAATCCCAACAACCATTGGACCTGAACATCTCTGTGTCGGTGCGCCAAGCCTCAAACACCCTAGGAAGCCAAGAGTATAAACCCCACACCATCCCAAACTATGAGGACTTTGATCCATGTTAAGGCATGGTACATAGAAGCCTCCATGAGGTTCAAGACCATCATCCACCGGGACCAAGGTCCTTATTCACGTCAGTTCTATGACGTGCTCCTTCCCAAACTACGAGGACTTTGATCCATGTCAAGGCATGGAACGTAGGAAGCCTCCACGAGGTTCAAGACCACCTCGGTCGTTCTGGCCTCCTTCACGTCGGTTGATGCCCATCTACGCTGGACGTTAAACTTGCGGCATACCCTTTGTTAAAAATGGGAAGCTGAGGAAAACCTAAGATACATGCCTATGGAATATGATTCCCCACGCTCAATGTGGGATGCCTCGGGCTTCTGCGCCCTTGAGAAGCCCTATAATAAGGGACAAAAGACAGACATGCCAATCCCCCATCCTTCAGACACGCCAGTGGTGCCTCAACATGACTACTCCCCAACTGAAGGTTGCTTCCTGGACCGGACCCCTTAGAATGTCCTGACAAAAGCAGTGTAATTAACCGGCATCCATGAAACCATGGCACCAGGAAGAGTTTCACGAACTACATCTTAATCTATGAGGGAGACCCAGACTAGGTGATGAATTTCGAGAAGGAATTCATGGAAGGAAGAAGTGAGATCCCATCATCCTGTTTCAATCAGGGAGAAAACATCCCCGAACAGTGATCGGAGGCTGCCAACCTTTGGAAAGGGGGAATGCGGGGCAACAGAATAGCACCGATGTCCCCCAAACATGACGGACGCATGCACCCCGATGAAAGAATCTGAAAAAAAAATGGTCAACACGATGTGAAATTCTTCTCCTCAAAATGGAGATTAGTAGCACTTGAGACATAATTAGAGTGATGTGTCACTGGATCCAGATATCTGGCGATGGGTGCCACCAAGAAAATAGCAGGCCTGGTGTGAAACTCACCAGAAGTTGGGGCAGTCAAAATGTTGGGCATCGAGGTCTGCGACATTGTCAGCATGGAACCATCTTACCAGTCACGGAAGACAGAATGGAAATGGGGCACTAGGCATCGATTTATTTTTCTATCAGTATTAATGAGCTTATCTTCTTACTTTCAGGATCCCAGTTGCTATATCCGGAACCCGATCAACTCCTGCCAACCGACACAGGGGCTGGGGCAATATCAACACGGCTACCCGACATGGTTCTGTCTCTTATGCAACGGCCTCGACTACCGTGACTACTGGGCACCCACTTCCCCTCTCCCCATCAGAAATTATCCAATGTAGGGTAATCAATGACCTTGTACATAGGTACAAGGAGGAGGGGGTCATCCCTACAAGAGACGTGGCCTTCCTGGATTTAGATTTGTCTGCGCTTCGCCATCAATTCCGCCCCCAAAGGCCGTGCAGGGATCCATTGCTCCCCATTCCAACCTTTATTCGTTTTGGGAGCCTATCCCCAGAACGCCTTGACAACTACATGCCCTATGCCGATGAGGTAGGGGCTGTTCAGGCCAGCCCGACTAGAGTTTCTTCCCAAGGGTTCCAATCAAGGGTCCCCATGGGGCCTCACCATCGCTGCCACCCGGTTCCCCGAGCTGAAGAGTAGGTAGACTACCTACCTGTACCACCGGTACCAGCCTGACTGACCCGACGCCAGTGTCAGGAATAGGCCGAGGGGGGCGCCCATCAAGGGGCGTCAACGTCAGTGGCTACTATGGCCTGAGCCACCACTAACATGTATCATCAACCCCCTGTATACGTTGAGCAGGGGCAGCTATATGCTTGACCTAGATCAAGGCTCCATCTACCCCACGGGTAGGCTAGGTTGACTCTCTTGGTTGCAGGAACAGGCGGTGGTCACCGCGGACTAATCCGCGACAATGCCACCTTGTACGGAGACCCTCCCCATGCAAGTACCATGGAGGACACAGACCCTTACCACTTCCTGGCCCGACATGGATGTATTCCCAATGCCAGCTTCCACCAGAATGAGGGTCTTCCCTGTGGTAACAACACCCCATCTGGGAGCCTCTCTCGTGCTCATTAGACTGGGTATGAAGCCATCCCTCCTGCCACGAACCGCTGGGGTGGGGACGTCGCACATCCAGTCACTCTACGATGTCAGAACCTTCCTCACATCCTAGTAGAAGCCAACTAAGGTACACCACGTCCTAGTAACCAGAGGGGAGGAGATCAACTTCACTTCACCAGCACCTAGCACAGAGGTCCTACCCGTGTTCGTTCCAATCATTACGGGGACCTGCCTCGCACTGACGTCACCAAGGGAACTAGGCATGGAGGTCCTACCCATGATCCCATCAGCTCCAGCGGGGGTCCTACCCGAACCATCACCCATCACAGAGGTCCTCCCCATGTCCCCTTTAACATCTTCCCCGGTGCTCCTCATACCCCGGCTTACTCAGGTAGAAGTGCCCCCTGCGACAAAAACCAGTGCGTCCGAAGGTCCTCCTCGTGTTGGGAATTTTTCCTTTCGCAAAGAGCCATTCAGGGGTAGGAAGGTGGGTCATCATCACCGCAAGAAGATCATGGAAAATCTTTAGACTAATATCAAACCGGTCTGTTTCTCGGATTCTGATGTAGAGTACGACTCAGCGGTGGAACCCTCCCCTCAGTCCTCTATGTCAAGGACCTGGGAAGGAACAAGGCGTATCATCCTCATCCTTCTGGAGTTTGAAGTCCACCGGATTCCAAGATCTCTTCGCAGGTACAACAAGGAGGAGTAAATTTGCAGAATCCCACGGGTTCTGACCATGAAGTCGCCACCATCATCACTAGAAACGCCCTCTACCTCGACCAGAGATCATAGAGAGCTATTTTGGGGACCGATGGTGGTTGAGAAACAGTGTGACCCATCGCTGGTAACTATGATCCCTACACCAGAAACTATGCCTATCAGCCTATTATAACATGACATCGTGGTCAGGTCACTGCACTCCTCGGAGGATGGCCCAAAATTTGGCGGCCAGTTAGCTCGTTCGCTGTATTCTCTGCCGCCCAGTCTACTGTCTCAGCGGTCTACCTCAGTACCGCTACTATTTCATCATCCACCTCCGGTTGAAGATTGGGGAAACACAGGGCCAGGCCCGGAATCCGAGCCCAAGATCTTATGGAACATTATTGTGGCGGATCACTTCCCGGAGAAGTTCTGGCCGGCGGTAGCATCAAACTTTTGCGCACTGGAATCCCTCACTCTGGAGGAAGTCGAGTGCTTCCATCAAACCCTATGGCCGACGCACTTCCTTCTTCTTTATCATCGGGTGGTGTACCCTAGGATCCAAGTTCACTTAGAGGAAATTGGTGAGCAATGTCGTCTGGTTTATTTGGCCACACTCCCCATGGCCCAGCGCCCTGAGTCACCAGGTCACCAGAGGACCCTCCAACAAAGTTGCGTTCAGAGTTTCAGGGTACTCCAAAAAATCATCATGGAGGCTACCCCCATGTGCAAGTCTTTGGCTAGGGGAAGTATGTTTCCCTCCTCTTGATCCCTATTTGACAGCAGCCCGACTCGCTATGCGATATTGAGGACATGCCCCCGGGAAGGGTCACGGTCCACATGGACGACGTTGTGGACAAGGAGGATGAGCTAGAGTTTCATGATGGAGATTTACCACCTGAGGGCACACCACCACTGTTGGACCCATCAGGGAGGATTACTCGTCAGCAGAGGAACCTCCTAGGTCTCCAAGCGCCTACCGAGTCGTTGGTACTCCATCAGAATGCCGGTAAGGGTAAAGAACATGTTGGAGATGTCAGGCACTCCGACCCGTCTGCCATAGTGCAGAAGACGGAGGAAGACCCTGAGAAGGCCGCGTTGAACCAAAAACTTGCTGAGCAGAAGATTTTGGTCGATGAACTCCAGGCCGAACATGCTGTAGAGAGACAACTAGACTATGGTTATCCTAGGACGGGGCAGCAGGGGCATGAACAACTTCCCCACAGTGAGATGCCTCCAGAAAACCCTGATCATACCTCTCCCGCGGACATGGTTGAATCCATAAATCATGGAAATATGGTGTGATACACATCACCAAACCCTCTCGAACAACGCGGAAATCCAAGGAATCCATCCTGGGTTCCCCCAGCAGCCCCGCAGGCCACCCCGCCTGTTGCTCCACGAGCCGTTGAACCCATCTACTATGTCGAAGAGCCCGGAAACGTACTTGTGGTTAGGGATCCCCATCAAGATAGGGACCCTCGTCCAGATGATCTAATGGCGACACTCATCACCTGCCTCGAGGCGTTGGGAAAATGGCAGGTGGCGGTCCCACCAGATGGAAAGCCTCATCCAGCATGGGTGGATGATATGCCTGCACCCCCGGGTTTTGTAAATCCCACTTTATCTCCCTTTAACGGGATAGGGGTCCCGCCACAACACCTGGACCAGTTCTCCTCTAGGTGTGGCCCCATGTTAGGGACTCGAGAATAGCAGGAAGCCGCCAAGCTCTAATGTTTTGTGCATACACTGGATGGCCCTGTGTTTTTCTGGTACAGTCAGCTCCCCATTAGATAGGTGACCGGCTGGGAGGGTCTTCGCTGACAATTCTTGTACCAGTTCAGCTCCACCACGTGGAACAACAACATCACAGACCTCTTCAGGTGTAAGAAAAGGCCCTATTAGCGAGTCGCATATTTCATCACCCGGTGGAAGGGGATCACATAATACCTCGACATGCCACTGACTCAATAAAAATTACTGACGATGTGAATTGTGACTGTCAAAATAGAACTGGTTCCTTCCTTAATCACTCATAACTGTCCTGGAGGATTCTGAGACTTCTCAGATAAGGCCCAGCGCCTCAAGGAAGCTCTGCAACATGCTAGTTAGGCTCGTCCGATGCCCCCTGTGATCCCAGCAAGGAGGGATTCCAGAGCCTATCCTACCGCGGTGGACCAAATAGAAGCCCCCGGGCAGCTAGAATTACTACCAATAGCACCGACTGTGCAAACCCATAGAGTTCCACTACCACCGGCGTAGCTTCCTGCCCAGCAGCGACCGCCTCAGATTCGGCAGGTTCCCCCGCGCAACGCTCCACGGCCGCCTAGGCGGGATAATCATGCTCCACCTTCTTATCAGGCTCCTCTGGCCCCTCGCCAGGGTCAGTCTCCCAGAGCCCCCTTCTCAGACAGAAGGAATCGGACCTACTCTTTCAACGAGGCTCAGGTCCCTAGTTATTCCCATAGCATCTTGGAGAAAGGGATCGTGCGACTTCCTGAGTGCAGAAGGACGGAAGAGGCGAATCTCACTGATCGCCCCAACTACTACCCCTACCATTGGATTATGGGGCACGCCCTCATGCAGTGCTATGTATTTAAGGACTGGATCTAAGAACAGGTCAATAACAACATAGTTAGGCTAGGCCCGGCCCCGACACAAGTGGCGGGTGTCTTTGTGAGGTCAGAAAATGGTAGCGACGATGAAGGTGAGTGGCAGCAGGTTCCCAGCCGCGGATCCCGGAAGTACGACGACTGGATGGATTGTAAAACAGTCGCTCGCACCCATGATATTATTCAGGAATGCCTAAATCAGTCGGAGCCTTCAGAAGATGCGGCCAGCACCTCTACATCATCATCTCAGTCGGCCTCTTCCTAGAAGAGCAAACATCGACGGCGCAAGAAGAAGCAATGCGCTCCGCCAATGTCATCGTCATCCCACACTCTCTGTGACTTCATGCCACCCAAAATGGGGATCCCTCCCATAATCCACCCCATGGTGGATGATTTGTCAAGTGATAGTCATGGGTACCCTTCTGTTAATACCGAAGAGTTGGTAAATCCCTATATGACTCCTGAAGAAGGGGAATGCCAGGCGGACCTCCCCAATGTCCCCAACCGATGCCAACGTCGGCAGAGCCGCGGCCAGGTGTGTCATCAAGACACATCATCTAACACTTTCATCCAAGCTGTGTATACAACTGAGACCATACAGCAGGCCCAGCGCAAATCTCAGCACCCGCAACCTCCTCCTATGGTGTCCTAAGATCTACCCCCACTGCCGTTTGAGATACTAGATCAGGCAGAACTACCTCTTCTGCACCGTGTCCAGTCTCGCCCTGCTACAGGCCAATCTCAGTCTTCCGGTCCTCATCCAGCAGCTACTCTTTAGGCCTTGACTAGTGAGCAACATGACATACCTAGCACTAGCCAGCCGATAGGGCCCTTCATGCCTCTAATTGCAGAGCGGCCTCCTATAAGTATAATTTCATGCCTGGCACGGAAGTACGACGTCCTCAAACAACTCTCCAGCATTCCAGTGAGTCTATCTATCCATGAGGCTATTCAACTGTCGTCAGACATGCGTGAGGTGCTCACCGAGGCTCTAAGGAGCCCACCTCCAGTTTCAGATGGATGTAGCAGTGGGAGAAGCCTTCCACACTGAGGCAATTGAGAATGCCGAATGTCAGGCAGTTATCTCATTCTCCAGTGAAGATGAAGATCCTCCCATACAGGGGAACATTAGTCCATTGTACATCACTGACCAGTTCAATGGTGTGGAAGTCTGCCACTGTCTTATTGACATGGGCTCTGGGATTAACCTAATCCTGACTCGGACACTGCGGATGTTGGGGTTATCTGAGGACGATTTAACTCCCTCCAAACTAATAATCTAAGGATACGACAGGACAAAGCACACCCCAGTCAGCAAGATCCATTTGAAGACCTAGTATAGTGGCCTAGTTTCTAGTACCGAATTCATGGCTATCTCCCAGGACACCGCCTACAACGCATTGATGGGCAGGCCATGGCTCTACCTGCATGTGGCAGTCCCTTCATCATATCACCAATGCCTCAAATACTCCCTTAACAGTCGAGTAGGCATCCTCCAAGGAGATGTGTCTCCTTTTTTCTCCTATGAATCCTGATATCTGGATGTTGACTATTACAAGAGCAAGGATAAGCAGATTTTGGATTGTAAGATTAAGCCTGCCACGGTCACAACTGACCCTTGGGCAGGTTTGGATGACACCTACGCCTTCCCGATCCATCGATTGGAGTCTACGACCCCCGACATGGGGAAATTCTTTGTTGTCTCTGGTACAACAGGAAGTTATATTCCCAAGTCCGAATGACTGTGGAAAATCACCTCATACTCATACACAAATCAGGATCAGGTGATCAAGGAACCTCCTATCCCTGTATGGTATCAAGACCTCTAGCTCATGGCAATGGAAGTACGTCATACGTGTCTATTCGGTCGGGCTGGAATTAACTGGATCAAGCCGATGCAGCACTATTATTTCGATATCATCAAGCATGGCCCTCTGGGCCAAAGGCCATATGGGATTGGATCAACTGCCTCCATCACCATGGTTTCAGCAGCACGTGAATCTCCTGATGCACTGTCCACTGTTGTCCAGGCTGGTACCAGCCTCCTGTCAGCTTCCTCTAACCGAGGGGAATCCTCATCCATATGGAATCCCTCTTTTGCAAGCAAAGAAGAGTATTTGTAGGATGCTCCCCCTGCCTTTGAAGAAGGCGTCTCTACCACGGTCGATGAACTAGTACAGGGGTACCTTGGTAGCGAAGCAGATCCAAGACCCACATTGATCTGTGTCGCCATGTCCCTCGAGGAGCAGTAGTGGTACTTGAACTTCCTTAAGAAGCAATGTGATGTATTTTCCTGGGGTTGCGGCGAGATTCTAGGACTAGATCCCCATGTAGTCATCCACTACTTTGGTCTCCTGACAAACCATCGCGGGTTCAAGCAACCTCCCAGAAAGAGGCACCTTTCTCATGGCGCCATGGTCGAGGCCGACGTTGACAAGCTCATTAGAGCCAAATTTTCCAAGGAGGTCCAGTACCCCATGTGGCTGGCCAACATTGTGCCAATCAGGAAGAAGAACGAGCAGATCATAGTCTGTATCTACTTCCGCGATCTCAACCGCCACTGTCCAAAGGATGACTTTCCCTTTATAGTGACAGAATTGTTGATTTATGCTACGACGGGGTTCCAATCCCTCTCCTCCATTGATGGGTATTCTGGGTACAACTAGATCCTGATGGCCCCCAAAGATGAGGATTCCACTGCATTCAAGGCCCCCCAAGGTACTTTATGTTACCAGTTTATTCCCTTCGGCCTGAAAAAATGCAGGTGCCACCTATCATCCGTCCATGCACAGCATATTCAAGACAATTCTTATAACATTGGTGGAGTGTTATGTGGATGATCTGGTGGTCAAATATCGCCAGTTCCAGGACCATCTTAAGGACCTTGAGAAAGTGTATGGTTTCCTCCATTCCCGCCATATGAAGATGAACCCGCTTAAATGTGCCTTAGGGGTCACATCCGGAAAGTTTCTCGGATTCGTTGTCAGATATCGAGGCATCGAGATCAACCCAAAGAAGATCAAGTCCACCAGCCAGATGCGCCCCCCCCCCCCAAGCAATATACGGGAGCTTCTAGGATTTCAAGGCCACTTAGCCTACATATGCAAATTCATTTCGAATTTGGATGGCAAGTGTAAGCCATTTTCATGGATCATGAAGAAGGGTACTGCCTATGAATGGGATGAAGAGTGTGAGACCGTGTTCGAGGAAGTCAAGCGGTATCTAATGCATCCTCCGGTCTTGATTCCACCCGTCTCCAGAAATCCATTGATCCTCTATGTCACTACTCTGGAATGACCTCTCAGTACCTTGCTTGCCTAGAAGAACAATGAAGGGATAGAAAATATCCTCTACTACCTTAGCTGCAGGCTCCTCGATACGGAGACCAGATACTCCCCCATCGAAAAGAGCTTCATGGCGCTCGTGTTCACCATACAGAAATTGCGACATTACCTGCAGCACCATGAGGTACAGTTTGTCTCTCGGGTAGACCCACTTAAATACATCCTGAACCACCCCTTGTTGATTGGCCGAATAGCGTGGTGGGCGGTGATCCTCCAGCAGTTTGAAACCAGGTTCGTGTCCCAGAAGGCTATCAAGGGATAGGTATTTTCAAATATTCTAGATGCCCATCCAACCTCTGCGAACCAGTCACTGGACCTAGATTTTGCTTATGAGGCGATCCTCTTGGTAGATCAAGTCGTCCCATGTTGGACGATGCATTTTTATGGTGCCTCCCGAAGTCCTACCAGTAGGAGGCTCAATGATTCTAGGCTCAACATAGTGGGCCTGGGTATTTTCTTCATCACCCCGGCATAAGCCGTTTGGCCGTACTCATTCCTGTTGTCAGAAGGCTGCACCAACAAAGAGGTAGAGTATCAGGCTCTCATCACTGGCCTTGAGTTGGCCCTTGAGATTGATGTTCACCATTTCCACATGAAAGGGGATTCTGAGCTAGTCATCAAGCAAGTCAATGGAGACTATGTTGTACGGAAGCCAGAGCTCATGCCATTTTTGGTGTGCACCCTCCATCTAATGGCATGGTTCCCTTCTCGACCAGAGGTTAACCATGTCCCTCGGTCACAGAATGGTCGAGCGGATGCTTTGGCCAGCTTAGCTGCATCACTTGAAGAACCTGAGAAGAATAATATGATTATACATGTGGGACACCGGAGAGTCATTTCCCCTGTCACCCCAGAGGATGATGACGGACTGCGAGTAAGACATCTTACTGCCAGATCCTCTGCCTCAGGAGCCCCAAGTTATTTAGATGCAGTGGTTTAGGAGACTCCCGAATGGAGATCCCCTTTTGTCGAGTATCTCCAAAATGGTTGCCTCCCAGATGGTCGGGCCGAGCGTGAGTGAATCCGACGCTGTGTGCAGCATTTTAACCTCCAGAGTGGTCCCAGTATTAAGAAGATCCTCTATAAGTGTGGTTTCGATGGTGTTATCTTCCGTTGTATTGAAGGAGTCTAGATTTCTCAGGTCATGCAGGAGGTTCATGTCGGTTCATACGGTGCCCACCAGGCTGGACCGAAGTTGTCCCATCAGATCCAGAGACTGGGGTACTTCTGGACCTCGCTGATCCATGATTGTATTGAGTTCGCCAAGAGATGTCACGCATGACAAGTTCATGATAATTTCCTGCATCGGCCTCCAGAACCTCTTTACTCTACCAAGTACTCTTGGCCTTTCGTAGTGTGGGGGCTCGATGTCGTGGGGTCGTACCCAACGGTGACAGCTCTCCAGTGCAGGTTCATCCTCACCGCTACATATTTCTTCTCCAAATGGACAGATGTAATCCCACTCATGGAAGTTAAGGCTTGATCCATTGTCGATTTTTTGAGATCCAACATCATCTACCGATTTGTAGTCCCTCATGTCGTGCTCACTGATAACGGCACCAACTTCCGAGCAGGTGAGCCGAAGAAACTGTATGCCAAGTACAATATCTGTTCGAACCATACCTCCCACTATCATGTATAGGAAAATGGGAAGATCTAGGCATTCAACAAAAAACTCACTAACATTTTGCAGAAAATGGTTGGCCAGAACAAGAAGAGTATGTCGAACAAGCTCCCCAACACCCTCTGGGCCTATCGGGCGGCGACTCGCAATTCCAACAAGGTAACCCCATATTCCCTGGTGTATGGGGCTGAGGCCATCCTACCAATCGAGATCCAGCTGCCTTCGTTACGCACTGCGGTCTATGATCAGCAGGCACTAGATAAGGTTGCCCAAGTCCATCTAGATGAATTGGAAGCACTTGACGAGAGTAGGCTTTGTGCCCTGCACAATCTGGAAATTCATCAGAATAAGATAGCTAGATCCTTAAACAAGAAGGTTCACCTCCACTCTTTTCTGAAAGGTGACCTTGTGTTGGCCCTCCGAGCGCCAATGATCCCCGGCAGGAAACCACCCATGTTTGAGCCCAAATGGGAAGTACCTTACATAGTCCACAGGGTTTACCCTAAATGAAGAATAATCCTTGGTGACCATGGATGGTGAGCGCACAACGCCTCCCACCAATGCCAAATTCCTTAAGAAATACTTTTTCTGAGCCCTGTAGTCCTACATGACCTTAAACTGGACAGTCCCGCATGACCCTAAACTACACGACGGTCATGCATGACCTTAAACTATCCAGTCCTGTATGACTTTAAACTACGCATTGTCCTTCATGATGTTAACTGCATCTTGAGAACTATGTATGTCTTGATTCCCTTCCTTATGGGATATGTAGGAACGCTCAGACGCTTCATTTTGAGCCCAGCCCCAAACTCTTTTCTTTCAGCTATCCCCCATGATATGGGATCCCTCAGCCCCACTCATACAAGGGTTATAATGGTCACACCATGTGCCCACACCCATTCTTCTATCATACCACGTCTTCACATCATGACATTAAACTTCATGGCTTTCAAGAACTATGTATGGCTTGATTCCCATCCGCATGGGATACGTAGGAACGCCCAGAAATTTCGCCCATTGGCCCATCCCAAACGTCAGAACCTTTCCCCTAGGTCAAGATGTATGGAAAGTGTTCAATTTTTCCCCAATTAATGTCAAGCTAATATCGATCTATCCGTACGTCCCTCTCCCTGGACACGTTCGCCTCTTTTAGAGGCTGGCGCAACTAGGAATCACCTACCCCTTGACTGGGATTCCATCACCTTCCCCGTCCGGAAGGGCCCCTGAATGGTATGGATGCTAGGCCTAAGGGTTATCTTACCACTTCGGGCCAACGCCCTTGAGGGTGTCGAGCAAAAGGCTGACACAAGTCCCGCATTGCGAATATGGTCAGCGGTTGATGCTCATTTGTTGCTCCCATTTCAGGCCAATATAGGGATGTTGTGTTTCGAATGTGGTCAACAGCTCTCCTAGATTGTTAGGTCCACCCCGAGATATCCCAAACATTGAGTGCAATGGTTTATGTTTCCCCGTTGTATCCCCAAGCGATGAAGTCCCTCCAGGGAGTGCCAACTGTCAAGCCCCTTGGCCTTCTCGGGCCCCGACCCAGGTTATCCCTTATGGGATTGTGCAGTGTGATATGGGATAATGCCCTCATCCACGTCGGGTTGTTCACCACGGTGTATACATCCCAGGATGAGACACCTTATCCCCTACTCTTCCTTACTGCAAGATGTTAAACTTCAAGTAAGTCAGGCCTTCTTAGCCGAGGCCCAGCCTCAGTCCTCGTGGCCTTTCGGGCCCCCAGACCAGGTTCTCTTATTGGATCGTATGGTGTGGTATGTGATTATGTCCTCATTCATGTGTTGTACACCCTCCTCGTTGGGGTATCTTCCCCTCGGGTGTCTTCAAGAACTACGTGTGGCTTGATTCCCATCCTTATGGGATACGTAGGACCATCTGAATGTCTAGACCTCGGGTCCAACCCCATCTCCCGAAAATCTCCATTTCACCTTGGCCCCTTGGACTACCCTTCCCCAGAGAGGGGAATATATGGCGTGGCACGGAATTTTTCCCTAGTTCACGTTAGGATTGTAATGACCACTCCATGTACCTCTCTCTCCTGAGCATCCACATGGACCCTCTACGGCGGTTCATCAATGTGCCTAAGGGTACTCTAGTTTAGTACCTGGAATGTTTGGATCTACTCTGACATGATTCCACCCATTTCCCAAGCTTCTTGTTCCCCTTAATTAGGGCTTCCATCACTCACAACTGAAGGGACCCCCAAAAACATCATGTATACTACGTCTAAGGGATCTCCTACCGTTACGGGCCAACATTCCTGAGGGTTTTAGACAACAAATTTATAAAAATCCTGCATTGTGAATATGGTTAGTTGTTGTTTCTCATTTGTTGTTCCCACTTCGGTCTAACACGATATGGATGCTTCATTTCCACCATGGTTAACAGTTATCCCCCATCACCATGCCAACCCCATTAAGCCCAAAATGTCAGTCACCAGATTCACATCCTTCTCCACCTCATCATGTCCAAGTAGAATTTCGAAACTCTTGGTACTATTCCTCAGTGCACATCTGTGCGTTAGGAGGACCAAAGCCGTGATAGGGGCTCCTCACTAGTTTTCCTTTGGTGTGTGTTCCAGGTATTGCAATAGACATCTTCTTCCCTTATTTCCCACACTGAGTTTGACTCATGTGGGCTTAGGAATTGGGTCAAGGTCTGCGCTTACTTGGAAAGCTTCCATCCCTCCATGGTCCGAGCTCTATGACCATAAAATAAGATCTCCCCATAACTACGTACGGATTGATTCCCATATTAATGGGATGCGTAGGAACTCCCAAACCTCTTGTCTATGGGTCCAACTTGAGTTCTACTAATTTGTCTTTTCTATCCCGTCTTCGAGACTTTGACTATGGGACCGCATGGTATGGTATGAAATTATGTCCTCATTCATGTTGGGTGTTTCAATAGTCGCACCACGCGCACCCTGTTCTAAGAATTATCCCTATCCAGTCCCGCACGACATTAAAAGGCACCCTCTATAACTACATATATCTTGATTCCCATCCTTATGGAATACATAGGACCACCCAGACATCTTGTTTTTGGGTCCATTTCAGTTGGGAGCTAGTTTCTCTAGCCACATTCACTCTTACATCTATTTAGGACCCTTGGCCTAAGGTCCCCCTCTCAGAATTGCGTACGGTGTGACATGGGACCATGTCCCCATTCACGACGGGAATGTTTTATTGCACCATACACATTCCCCACCTAGCACCGTCTCTGCTACGTCTGTGCTACACAACGTTAAAATTCATGCTTGGTCCTATCACATCACCCTAAACTGTGACATTATCGTCCTAGCCGCACGATGAAAAACGACACTGCATTGTGATGACCTCATCGTAGGGGACATCACGTTGGGTATTGGTTATATGCCATGCCATTTGTCAATGACTGTTACAGCTTGATTCTTGTGGCGATGCCAGGGCTTGCTACCCTAGGCCTGTCGCTTCAAAAAAAAACCATTCACCTTAAAGGACAAACAAGATTTACCAAATACCACTCCTCTTGGCGCGAGGGCCACTTCTGTATGCCCCTCTTTCCGTCGCACTAGTACCTTACCGTGCCACCTCAAGAACTATGTGCAACTTGATCCCCATCCTCATGGGGAACGTAGGAATGCATGTGCACTTTGCTTGAGGCCCAGCTCAATTCTCATTTAGGTCCCTCGACCTAAAACCTCTCTAGGGAACATGTGGTGGTCGAAACCCTAGCTCCCCATCCACGATGTTTTTTTTAAATTACTCGGCATGAGTCTCCCGGGTTTCCCCCCATCCATGGTCCGAATTCTATGACCCTAAAATAAGATCTCTATATGGTAAGGGGATCGACCCCCCTCTATCTAATACACCTCATTGTCGTATTTAGATGCATTTGAAAAAGATCCTGAAGTGCGGAATTTTCATGGGGAAATTCCCCTTGTTCCATGTCCAAGATTTTTGAGCTCGCTATTTGGATCCTCATACTATTCCATGTCCAAAAGGACCCTCAGACGACATGGATACTAGGCCTAAAGGCTCTCCATGTATGTTAGGCCAAAGGGATCTACTACTGATTCGAGTCAACGTCCCTAAGGATCTCGGATGACATTTATGACATGTCTCGTGTTTCGAACATAGTAAACGGTCAACCTTCATTTGTCTGTCCCCATTCCAGGCTAATGCAATATAGATGCTATGTTTCCACCATGATCAACAGTTATCTTCCATCTCCACGCTGCCATCACTGTGATCCAGATTGCGAGGATCATGATTCACACATTTCCACTTCCTCATGTTCAAGGGGAATCCCGACATACTCGGCTCTACCTCATTGTGCATCTAGGTGCGCTACATAGATGGTTTAGCATCATTGGGCCGACATTTACCAGGTATCCCTTCTCCCTAACATTCCCCTTCCTGTGTCGAGAAATTCCCCCATTACTTCTTGTTTCCCACATCGAGCATGACTCACATGGGCTTAGTAGTTTTGGAGGCATGCGTACCGACGCAACCAGGCTTCCCCTTGTCCCGCATGACGTTAAACTTTGCTTCCAAAACTACGCATAGCATGATTCCCATCCTCATGGGATACGTAGAGACACCCCGTTATGTTGCCTAGGGTCTAGCCCCAGGAATCATAAATCTTGTTCCTCCCTCTTTTCAGCCTCCTGTCCGGACCCCTCGTAGGGAACTAAGTAACTACAATTTTCCCACGAAAAAGTTCGGGATGCCCCAAGATTACATTGGGAAGTGACAGCTCCCTAGCCAGAGAGGCCCTGTCTAAATGAAATTATGATCCATGATCAGACCGATGCGCCATCTAGTGTGCTTCCACCACGACGACGTTACATCCAGAGTGTTGGATTCTGTTCGAACAAACCCTCAGTCCACGTTACACTCTTTGTGTTCCCCTTACTCGGACCCTTGTCCTCTTTCCCATCAGAAGGAACCCCCTAATAGTATGGATGCTCGCCCTATGGCCCGCCTATTGTCTTGGGCCGACGTTCCGGAAGACTAACGGATAGTATTTTGAGTTAGTCCTCGTGTTTTGAACATGGTCAATGGTCGGCCCTCATTTTTTATCCCCATTTCAGGCTAATGCAATAAGAATATTGTATTTTGAACGTGGTCAATAGTTATCCTTCATTGTCACGCCACCCCCCATAACGTTCCGGATTTTTGGGTATCGTGATTCACACCTTCCACTTCCCTATGTTCGGACTAATCCCAATTCCCCAAGCATTACCCCGCTCGTGCACTAGATCAAATCGGAAGAACGGATCGTCATTTGTTATGAGGTCCTAATCCTCCAATCAGGCCTCTCCCATGTCTTCTCAAATGATTCGGATTGTTTTCCTAAATCTCGGATACCCGAATCTTGGTCGACGCATTATGTTTAGGTGGATTAGCATGGGGATCACCCATTTTTCTCACATTGGGTTGGACCCGCGTGAGCTTAGGGACTGACCACTGGACATTTCATGAATATAACAGACGCATATGAAGCCAACCTCGATAACGAAACTTTTTTATGCTATGACATCAAATAAATCAAAACATGAAAGTGCGTTTCAGAGTTTGTGATCCTAACAGCACTCGAGGGTTTATCCCTCCCATGGACGGGTTGACCCCATCAAAAGAAAGTTACAGTTTCACTACCCTTCAGCTTGTGGCATCCAGGATTTGATGCCACTGTCTCAACTCCTGCTCCTCCTCAGCAGCGAAGGGGCATAGTTCATCAGCCTCAGTTTGGGCCTACTCTATGTCAGCTTGAATGACGGCCATTACATCAGAATCTTGCCTCATATGCTCTTCCGCCTCTCCCAGCTGGGCCTTCAATTGTAAGATCAGCTCCGATTAGGCATTAAGAGAGTACGAGTGCTCATCTTCCCTGATCTGTAACTGTTGGATCTCATATTCAGCCTCCATAAGCTTCTTCATGTTCATCGCCTTCCTCTGCTGCCAGCCCACGCTGAGGCTGCAATAATACTCCCAGATCTTCTCTGCCATAAGATCTCGGATGAGAAGGTGAGGGAGTTTGGCATCCAATCCCCCAACACACAATTTGCGCAGCCACAATTGAAGTATGTTCATCTCATCCAACCATAATTCCTAGGGGGTCTTTTTGATAAAGTACATTACCAACTTCCATGATCGGTGGTGGACTATATTACTTTCCTCTTTATCAGAGGCTGTTTCATCCCATTCCGCGTGGTTGGAAGGCTCGTATGCGGGGTACACCCTCAAGAAATATCCAATGGGATCTGCATCTGGCTTTGGATCAGGAGAGATATCTGGTGTTGTATCAGACATGGAAGGACTTGGGTTGACCGGTCGATCCTCATTTTCGGACTCCACCTCAATAACCTTGGGCATGACCCCGCTGGTGGTCCCGCCAATGATAGGGGCATTACAGCTCAGGTGGGCTGGGTAACTATCTCCATGATTACTGGTATTCCCCTGGTAGGGGCGCCGCCAGAAATCCCGACCGACCTTGCCGCAGTGGCCCATGGCATTTGAAGAACTGTACGAAACAGAGAAGGTCATGGGAGTTAGTTGGCATGATAACAGTGTGGCAGTAATGAATTCAGTAGAGAGGACTTACAGAGATCGAACTCCTGGTGCCACTCCTACGTTGATGTTGACGGGACCCCGAATTGTGTCCCTCCATATATTTTCAGAAGTTCTGGAGATTCTGGAGGAGCCACATCAGGTGCCCTAGCCCCGCCAGACACAGAAATGGACGTGGCCACAGGAGCGGGTTCCGAGGGTCCTGCATCAGCAACCACTGAGGGGTGAGAACGAGGTCTATGCACGAGGTCCTCCTGCACGATTAAGATATTGGTAAGAAGTCCATGAAGGCCTGAGAGCATACTCTTAGGAAAGAAGCTTGGAACGTTACCTCTAGAGCCTCCGTGAAATCGCCGAGACCTGATTCTTGATCGCCGACTTCTCCTTCCTTCAACGGGCTCCCTCCACCGGCCTTGTCCCCCCAAGAGGATTCGTCTAATTCATCTGGTAGGGGGAATCTCTCTCTTAGAACAGTAGTCGGCAGCTATGGGGGAACCGTCTAAACTAGTAGTACCCTCACCTAGTCCGTCATTGGACGCAGGGCACCCCTGGAATGCATGAAGTCCTCCCGCTCAGCCAAATATTGCTCCGCCTCCGTAGGGGATACCGAAAAACTGGACCGGACAGGGCCTATACTTAGTAAATACATCTAGAGATGGTTTAGGTGTCGCCACATCTCGGGCAGGCTGAAAATTTTCTAGTTGAAATCCCAAATGTCCCAGGCCTTCGGGAAAACAGCATCTTCTAACATGTCAATATGGCAGAGTTGTTTCCCTGGGGACTAAGTAGATATCCTGCAGAATCCCCTTGGTGGTCACCCCTCCGGATGGCCCTGCTCTCATGGGACCACCGAATCCACTTCCGCTATTGGATTCACCACCACTACCTCACCCTCACCTGGTGCAGGTCTCACCTCCATGGTAGCCCCGCCACCACGAGAGACCCTTGCCGCCTTCTGTCCCCGACCCCAAGATGGGGAAGTCCCTCCACCACTGGCTCAAACAATTAGCTTCTTTAGCATTTCCCCCCGGATAAGCTACCTCTCAGCTTATGGCATACTCCTTTACCAGTCTGAAGGTGGTAGTAGGTAGAGGCAATGCATTTCTCATTTTCCCATCTTCATGTGTGAACGTTAGCCAAAATTGCCACATCACACTCGGGTGCTCCTCATGGCGCACCTCCCAGTAAACCCGCAAAGTCAGTCTTTGAATGCACCCAAATTGCCTTGCAAACTGGTGTGGAGTGTATGGCTCACAGAGAGGCCCACGGTCCACCCTTTCCACCAAGACCCCACCTCGAAAGGCCAGGAGATAGGCCCAGTTCTCTTCCGTTAACCTACCGTCATCAGTGAGAACCCCCATCGGCAATGGAAATGAGTGAAAATTAAACTTGTCCACCTTCCACACCCAATTTAGTACCAGTGGTACAGTCAATTTCCCTGGAAAGCTCTCGAAATCATTCAGGACGGATGGGCAGAAGTTTGACCCTGGAGGTGAGATGGGGTTCGGATATTCGTAACCCCCCCCTGATGTGTGCCACGATCCACCCATATTCCCGGAGCCTTGCCTTGGTCTGCAAGTGCACGCTCGCGTAGCGCTATCATGGAGTTAGAGACTCATGGGCGCCGTGAATCCCGATTCGTAGGAAGCATTCACGGAGTACGTAGAGCTTCACGAATCAAGTGCGCAAAAGGAGAAATTTGCGTAGAAGGTAAAGGAAAAAAGAGAGGTCAGCCCCCCTATTTATAGTCATTACCCTTCAGCGATTCGCGGCGCATCCAGATAAGACCATGCTTCGTAGCGCGCTCTGCCGGCACGTCAGCTGTCCCCCTCACGAGCCATCTTTGTGATCCATCTCTGCGAACAGACGAATATTTTGGCGATCCACCCTTAGACTTTGACCCTTGATTTCTCCACCACTCCATGTCTGAGGGGAGGAATTTTTTGGTGAAAAAATTTTGTAAGAAAAGGAAGAAGATAAAGTGACCCCACGATTAGCCTCGCGAAGCCACTTCGCGGAGTCCCCCAAGAAAAGCGGCCACCGTGAAGCTGAGGAGGCTGGACGCACCACGAACTTCACTGACGTTCGTGAGGCCGCTGTGAATCCAAGGAGGAGGGACACTCTGCAAACACCACTGACGTTCGCGAGGCTGCCACGAAGCCAAGGAGGCGGGACGCTCCACGAACGCTGCTAACGTTTGCGAGCCCATCGTAAAGAAAAGGAGGTGGTACCCTCCCTGAAATCCATTGACGTTCGCAAGCCCGCCTCGAAGCAAAGATTTAAGTACCCTCCACGAATGTTGCTGACATTCACGAGCCTGCCATGAGGCGAAGGAGGCAGTACCCTATGAAAATTCCCCTAACGTTCGCGACCTATCGTGAAGAAACCCAATCCCTCTTTGCACCATGTAAGCTCTGCTTCACAGCGCCTCTTGCCTATAAATACCAGGCTCCCCCCCCCCCGAGCCCAAAGGATAGACAATATAACCTTTCAACTTCCGAATTCCATACCGCGAAGCACCCATTTCTCTACGAATCATTATCTACACGAGGTACTTTTTCCCTATGAAGTGCCTCCCCCTTGTCTCGTTTTAATCCCCTATTCTGAGGGGGATGCCTTTCGTGAAGCCTAAGGGCTTTTGTGAAGGAAGGGGATCCCCAAGGGGAACCAGGGCATCACTGAGTGTTTATGCTTCGTGAAACACCCCTCATGTACACGTGATCTCCATGCCAAGGTAGAGTCACTGTACTTCACGAAGAACATTTCTTCACAACACTTTGCTTCGCGAGGCGCTCGTGATCCGTGAGACAGTGCTCCAAGAAAGCCTTTCCACTTCGTGAAGTACCTCCCATTTTCACCACCACCCCATGATAAGGATAAGGCACCCCACTTCGTGAAGCACACCCCTCCTCAAGTGCCCTCTGCCATGCAGAGCAACCGAGCTCCATGAGCCCCCTGCCTATAGAACACTCTGCTTGGAAAATCCCTTTCCCGTGCGACCCTCTAGGTTCATGCAATGGTATTTTAAAGTTCCCTGGACGATACCACCCATTGTGTTGCTTCGCCTAATTCTTCTTCGAAAAGGCACGCTAACGTATATTGATTCTTCGTATAGTCATGCTAATGTGAACCCCTCGATGGTTCGCTCTACGACACCCCTCCACAATAGCATTGCCGGTACCTTCCCTCCCACAAGGAGTAGAGGGTACCGGTTATATAAGTCCTAGGGGTGCAGAGCAAACCCACCTCGTCCAAGCTACAAGACGTTAAACTGCCAAGCACCCTCATCCTCAACACACGATGTTAAACTGTGACATTGCCCCGTGGCTCTCACATGGGGTACCCTCACCTTGTACATTCTCCACGCCCCCTGGTCTATATAGGGGATGATATCCTCCTTCTGGGAGTGGCATTTGTCCGAGGGGGGAGGGAATCCATCTTAGTGTAATCCCCTATATTTTCTTGCAGGAGGTAGCACCCATGCTCCTCCTCACTTCCTCGGTGCCAAGGCCAGTGGAGGGCATGATAGGATATGAGACTCCTCCTTTCTTCAGCCCCAAGTCCATCTCCCGCTATGCTTTGTCGTCCATGAGCCTCCATCCTGGAGTGTGTCCTGGAACTGTGGGCCGCTCAGCACGTAAGTCCCCCTCCACACATCCCACAGATGCACCTTTTGTGACGTGATCGTCATGTCCCTGGTGCCTCTTATTTCTCACACTGAACATGACTCACATGGTCTTAGAGTAAGCACCGACAATGACAACTTAATGAACTACGGGGACTTTGATCCATGTCAAGGCATGGTACGTAGGAGGCCTCCATGAGGTTCAAGCCAACCACTCAGTCGTTCCGACCCCCTTCATGTCAGTTCTCCCCCGTCCCGTATGACATTAAACTGTATTTCGCCCCCGTGCCACATGACGTTAAATTGTACAACCAAACTACGAGGACTTTGATCCATGTCAAGGTATGGTACGTAGGAAGCCTCCACGAGGTTCAAGCCCAACAACCTTTGGCCCCGACCATCTCCATGTTGGCGTTCCAATCCCCATTAACACTTTGGGCAACCTATAGTGTAATCCCCACACCATCCGGAACTATGGGGACTTTGATCCATGTCAAGGCATGGTGCGTAGGAAGCCTCCACGAGTTTCATGCCCACCGCCTAGTCCTTCTGACCCCTTTCACGTCAGTTCACCCCCATCCCACATGACCTTAAACTGAATACCCAAACTACGGGGACTTTGATCCATTTCAAGGCATGGTACATAGGAAGCCTCCATGAGGTTCAATCCCACCTCGGTCATTCCGACATCCTTCACGTCGGTTTACCCCAGTCTTGCATGAAGTTAAACTACATTCCAATCCAACGGTAAGCTGTTGTGACCCACCCAAACTATGAGGACTTTGATCCATGTCAAGGAATGGTATGTAAGAAACCTCCACGAGGTTCAATCCCAACAACCATTGTCCCTGACCATCTATGTGTCGGTGCGCCAAGCCCCAAACACCCTGGGCAGCCTAGAGTGTAAGCCCCACACCATCCCAAACTACGAGGACTTTGCTCCATGTCAAGGCATGGTACGTAGGAAGCCTCCACAAGGTTCAATCCCATCATCCACCAGGACCAAGGTCCTTATTCACGTCAGTTCTCTACCACACCCCTTCCCGGACTACGGGGACTTTGATCCATGTCAAGGCATGGTACATAGGAAGCCTCCACGAGGTTCAAGCCCACCTTGGTCCTTCTGACATCCTTCACGTTAGTTCACCCCCGTCTCCGCTGGACGTTAAAAATGTGGCATTCCCTGTGTTAAACATGGGAAGCTGAGATAAACCTCAAATACATTCCTATGGAATACGATTCCCCACACTCGATGTGGGATTCCTCGGGCTTCCATGCCCTCTAGAAGCTGTATAATAAGGGAAAAAAGACAGACACACCAATCCCCAAGCGTCCAGACACACCAGTGAAGCCTCAATGTGACTACTCCGCCAACTGAAGGTTGCTGCCCTGATTGGACCCCTTGTAATGTCCTTCCAGAAGCAGTGTAATTAACCGATGTCCATGAAAACATGGCACCAGGAAGAGTTTCACAAACTACTTCTTAATATTTGAGGGAGACCTGGACTATGTGACGAATTTTGAGGAGGAATCCATGAAAGGAATAACTGACATCCCATCATACTATTTCGATCAAGGAGAAAATGTCCCTGAACAAGGAGCGGATGTCGCCCGCCTTTGGAAAGTGGGAATGCGGGGAAACAGAACAGCGCCAACGTCCCACGAACGTGATGGACGCGCGCGCCGTGGTGAAAGTGTTGAAAACAACATCATTAACACAATGGCCTAAGCTATCCAATTATCATACATAGGGTTATAAGTCAATTTAAATTTCTTAATGGAGAAAAAAAATTCATAAATATTCATATCAGACTTTCTTTGTAGCCTCATTCTAGGTAATCTCATCCAATGGAATCATTAGGGGCCTACAACATCAATCCAACTCCCAAATCATGCATTCTATGGTGGGGTATAGAGCCTTAGTCCAACATGGCATGTGGGAGGAGCCTTAGTAAATCATCCCACACCACCAAGCCATGTACACAAGCTTATACATCCATTTTCCCCATAAACCATATCACAAACTATACTCAATCAATAAACCTAACATTCACATCTCATAATTTTTCAACATGTGAATTAACATTAGGCCTTAACTGTATAACCCATTTAACCCATTTCATTTCTTTATGCCTTAAACATAAAGCATATTCAATTATTCCCATACATTAGACAAATTAATCCATTTATCATCTCAGAATAATTTACCAATTTAACATGTTCATAATTTCACAATGTTTAACCCACTTAAGCATTTCCAGTACAATTCACAAGTGACTTACCACAATTACTTTATTACATTTAACCCTTTTTCCACATTTTATCAAACAGTCCCTTGTTATATTTCCAAGGACTTGAAACAATTACCATTAGTGACTCTTTATAATTCAAAATAAAATGTCAAAATATTTATCATGGGAACCATTTCAATATAGAAAAATTCTATACTTAATGTTACAATTTTCAATTCTCAAAAATGTGGGTGGCCCACATGGGTGGTCCTAAAACGGTATATTAAACCTTAATGCATCCCATAAGGATCATAAGGGGTCTAAATTTCCATTTTACTACATATTAATAAATTCATATATTAAGCACCAAGAGGGAAGAAATATCATAACAACACAAGCACAAATCGACAATAAGACCATGGGATATAACTTGTAAACCAGCTACCTTGAATCTAAAGATGAACGCATGCTTAACCCCATCCTTAGATCCAGATTCAATCACCCTTTGATGATCCAACCTAAGATATACCAAAAAAATATGGTTTAGGGATTCAAAAGAATAATAATGAAACAAAAATCCATAATCTAGAAAATATATCGAAGAAGAGCTTTAGACTCACCTGGAGCTTCGAACTGCAACCACCAGTGCTCCAAACTGCATAGAATAGAAAGATATTGAGCCTTGGTAGGATTTGGGAGCATTGGTTCATCCCTAGGGCTAGAGGAGGAAGAAATAGGGGGAAATTGTGTGATTAAATTAAAATCCTGAGGAGGGAAATGATAATTTTTACTTTTTAATGGGGCGCACAATTTAGAAGCACGGTTTTCCAGACAGTGTGCCTACCTCTTTCCAAGAGGAGTTAAGTTGCACTATTACTTAGTGAGGGCTGGATGGTTTGAGAAATCGTTTTCTAGATATGTGGAATTCCTCAATCCAAGGTAACATGGTTTGACTTCCCCTATTGCATGGTTTCCTCTAAACAAGAACAAACTGTGAAACATGCACAAAAAAGTCCCGATTTCCCTTTCCTTCATGTCCAAAACCCCCAAAACACCCTCGTTCTTTTTAAAACACCGAGTAAACATCCCATTAAACAGAATTAAGAGATTTAATGAAAAATTAAACAAGTAAATACTTCCACAAATTTTATGATCATATATAATATGTGTTATAAAAAATTATAAATTTTGTGGATCTCATAATTCCCATATAAATTCCACATTTTTACCTTACCATTCATGGTTAAGGATTTTGACCTACTGGTTAAATACTCAACTACTTATAGTTTTACGTGTGACTTAAGAAACCCATATAATAGGTTTTTACCAAGATTATTATGCAAAAATGAAGTTAATGATTCATTTTAGGAAATTGTTATGATCATAACCTAAACGACCCATAACTTCCATATACAGGTTTAACACATTATTATCAAAATATACAGTTATTTAAAGATGTTTTTATTTAGTGTTAAGTTTTAATTTCCATGAATAATGTTCATAAATTTAATTTCCTCATATCAATGTCACTAAAAAAATATTTATCATGAATTTTGGATGTAAATTGAATAAGTGGCCAAATGAAAACGAGTATAATAATTTTTTTACCTCAGGTTGTTCCAAAATATTCATCTATTATCAAATCTTAATTAGTAATCATGAAACATAGTCTAATGAATGAACTTAATTCCTCAAAGTTATGGTTATTAAAATTGAGATTATGGTAAAAATCAACATGGTAAATTTTGAGACAAATATTATGACTGAGGTAGTCATGGAATTTATTTTATATTTTGACTATTGATATTATATTAAAAAATTTCATTACCCATATATGTTTTATAAGATGTTAATTATTGTAACAATTTGATGATAATATTAATTATAATATAAAAATTAATTAAAATACAATTTATGAGTCTTTATTTGATCATCTTTACTTAAGATCCTAAAAAAATAATGAACTCTTGATGAGTTTTAATTGACCTTGATTTTTTACTCTATTTCATTCTCTTGGTGAATGTGGTTATCCATAAAAAATTAAGATAGATCTATTATATTAATTATCAATGTAATAAGAATAGTGATAAATTCCATGAATATAATAATCTTGACAATATATAAACTAAAAAGAGAAAAAGGAGCTACCATAAGTGTGTAAATAATAAAACACATCAAGAAAATAAATTGAAAATAAATATTTTCTATGTGGAGTGAAATTATACTAATATTTAACCTATTATACACCAAAATTCATTATTAATTTTTATCAAAAGTAAACAAAATGGAATAATAGTTTTTGATAAATATTTGGATAAGTAAAATGAAATTATTATGAAAATAAATTGGTACTAAATATTATATTTTTTAAAATCTATGATTGTGGTGGAAAGAATAAAATTAAAAGGGTTTATGAATTGATGAATAATAATTAATATGTTGTTAGTTTTTATTTATTAATATTTTATGTTAAATTGTTAGAAAATTTATTTATATATTTATATGATAGGTAAATATTATTAAAATTATGAAAGGTTGAACAAATTATCATGTATTTGGTGACTAATTTATAAATTTATATTTTTATGGATCCCTATTGGAAAATAATTTTCAATTTTTTAGGGAAACATATTGAATCATTTTACAATCTGTTATTACTTGGAAATATTTTATTATAAAATCACCAATTAGTTCAAACGTAACCCATAATACTTCATTGTGAATTTATTATTAGTTAGAATGATTAACATTTTTAAATAATGACATTTATATTATTATAATTTATTAGTGTTAATATTGTTTAATGATAATAAACTAAATTATGTTTATAAAGAAACTATGTTGTATTGTGAGTTGAAGAATGTGATAGGGAAGCATGTCAAATTAAGAATGGTAAATTATAATTTATTAGTATAATAATATAAATTATAATTTAATTTGTGAAATAAATTATGAATCTAGATGGTGTTAATTTATTATGATAATTAAATAATTTATCAAATTTTTATTTGAGTTGAAAATATTTCTATGTTACAATTTTTTGTTTATATTTGTACAATTGTTTTTTCGAAAGCATGTTGAATGAAATAGTCATGATTATTTTTTGAAACATATGATAATATGTGTGCTCCTTTCCATACTATAAAAAATGGAAACTGAATGATTTTATGAAAATTATTTAATGAAATTACACCATGTTAATTATTCTCTAAATATTTCACATGGGTATTTAAAAGGTAATAAATAAATAAATTTTAATGTCATGTTACTTTTTTCATGAGTATTAATGTTATAAAACAATAAATAAATTAATTTTATTAATCATGTAAATATTTATTAAAATATTAAAAAAAATAATTAATATATCTGATATATGTGATATTAGAATGATATATGTTTCTATGATAAAATCATTATGTGATTAATGTTAATTAAATATTATTATTTGTAAATAAATAGTTATTTAGAACATAATTTGTATTGAAGATAAATTAAAACTCCAAAATATATTTTTTAATATTTTTATTAATAAAATGATCAATGGGGTTTAAATAATAATTTATTCATAGAACATATCAAACAAAATATAAGATATATAAATTATATTGGAATTTTAATATCTGATTATATAAGACCTATATTGTTTCTCAGAGAAGAAAGAATAAAAAAATGTTCAATACTTGAACTCAGGGATGAATTTTTTTGATATATTACTCATAAGTAAAGTAAAAAAACAATATTCCCACATAGATAAAATAATTGTTTTTAAAAAAACATGTATTTTGAATCTTTTTATAAGATATAGAATACATCTCATAAATGGTGTCCACGGCGTAAGATAATAAAATCACATTAATATCTTAAAATATTTTCAATAATATATGTTAATATACAAATGCTTCACAAATTATTAATTATTATAATTTTGATCCATAAATAATTAAATATATCCAATCCCTATAATAATTGGTTAATATAAAAATGGACCCAAAACTACCTAATATTCCTTGTAATGACCTATAGTCCGAATATTTGATAACACTTCCCTCATTTAATGTTATTTAAATTTTTATATCAGGATTAATTGATTAATATATATATAATATAAATAAAAATACTATCACGAACCAACCTGGGCCACCCCTAGATCAGTCACCCGAGTTGGCCTGTGATATACCTTAGAGGTTTTCCTAGCACTTTGGGAGTATCTCAAAGCACAAGGGCATCAATAATGTGACTGTGGGAATTATTTTTCCCTATAAATAAGTAACAATCCAAGTAATTCCAACAATAATTCCATTATTACCAATTAAAATGTTAGATTAACACACCATATAAATAGCAGTTATAATATGGATTCAATCCATATGAAAAATAAATGTAAAACTAGGTAAAACAACAAACAAGACTGAAAAAACAATTTGAATAGATAGTATAGAATAATTAATGTGATATCATATACATGTGGTATATAAGAAATCCCAAAAGGTTAATAAATCAAAAAAACAAATATAAATAACAGTTTTCAAGTGATATCTATTATCTCCATGAGTTGAGTGAAACACATCCACTATACTCTATCCATACCAAAACGAAGAATCTAAGACCAACCCCCAATTTCTATACTGAACTAGTTAAACTTTTGATAATGATATTTGTACCTTATAAATCATATTAAGATACCACCAACTGTTCTATGCATACCCTTTAAATATACAACTATTTCATGTTAGCCTAAAAACAGTTATATGTATTAAGTAGGTTTTCATTTTTCAAAGAACAAAATAATTATTTACACCATTAAAATAAAGATTCAGAAAATGAGAAAGGGAAAAAGTCAAAGGATAAAATATTGAATTTCTATATAAAAAGATTAAAAACGGAAGCTGTTTTTTTTAAACCATTTATATCTTTTAATATTGAAAACACTAAAACATAAAAGATTTACAATAATTGAATCAGAGTTTGGTAGTTTCTATGAGGAATATATAAGACAATGAAATACAATATATTGAATAATACTACTTTTGGATAAAAAATAAAATTCCACAACACACATTATTACCTACCCTAGTCTAACTAATGGGCATAATCTTATATGTAGAATCAAATCTATCATAGGGTCACTAACTAGAGTTTGATCATGAACTCATGTAGAAAAAATATCTAGGATTACCACAAAGTTTCTCCTACTTACCCATGACATGTAAAGTAGAGGTGGGTTAAATAAATAATAAATAGAAACATATAAAACATAAATAACAACAAGTCACACCCTCATCTCTGATAACATAAAAAGAAAGAGCCTCAATACTGTCAATAATAAACACAAAATACATAATCCCCATCACTAGAAACCATCACATACAAAACATCATATCCATTTATTTTCTAAAAATCTTGGGGCAGGTTTCAAAGGGTTTTAACATTCTAAATAAATCATTTTTAAGGTTCCATACATGCCAAATAATAATTCCTTAAAAAATCAAGAAATTAAAAAAAATTCTAAAACCAAAACCCCCTTAAATATTTGACTACCAATTTTATGGATCTAGCCAGAAATTTATACAAAAATGTGACAGATATGGGTTCCCAAATTAGAATTTAGACTTTGAAAAAAATGGTAAACCACATGAACATTTTATAAAACTCATATAAAATGATATTATTTCGAAAATATTGATACTACTTATACTTGATAAGATTTTAAATATATATAAATAAAACTTTTAAATCAAAAATAAATAATAATTCTAAAATTATAAAGTTATATAAGGGGGGATCTATCTTTAATCCCACTAAATTCCAACCCATAGTGTTAATCCACCAAAACCCAAATTCAAATATCTTTGAGGGACCAAGGAGAACCCATTAAAACCCTAAAAGCACAAAATAACCAAATAAAAATCAAAATATCATGAACGATAGGTCTCCAAGATAATGGTAGGGTAATAAACATTGAGAAAAGGGAAGTAAGGGAAGAGGGAAGGATGTTCTGTGATTTTACAATGATCAATACAACTTAAAATCTGAAGGAAAGTTATGGTTTAACTTGGGGGATAAAGGGATATGTGAGGGAGGAGATCCATTCCCGAATGGGGGATCAAATAAGGAAGAAAGGAATCCCTCAATGGATTTGATTTAAGAATGGAAAAATGTAAATTCAAAATTTTAATTAATATTTTAACTATTTTCGGTTTGTACATATGGTTGGCCAAACCATGTGACAACTATGAATGTATTATAGGAACCTAAGCCCTTTAACATGTATTATTACATGATTTCTGACATAAATATCAAAAACAACACATCCCAAGGATTGATAGGCATATTTTCTTTGGGAGACTAGGTTTAAAAAACATTGACATGAAACTAAAGTAAAACTTCTAAAATTTAATCTTCATAATGTTGTCAAAGATCACTTTATGCTTCTAAAACTTCATAGAATAAACTTGGGTATAAATAAAGAAAAAGAGTGAGACATAATGCCCTATAATATAATGAGTGTGATAACAAACCATATAATATGAGTCAAATGTCATAACATAATATTGTAAAAGTCAAGGATCGTGGGTATTCTAATAGAATCATGACATAATGAAGTTGGAATCATAGGATTATGGAATCATATGAATTTGAAGTCAACATAAAACATGAAATATTCCTAAGTGAAGTCTCACTTCCATGACAATATAACATTATCGATAGAGTCTCTTCATGGATTAGGTTTACTCCCTAATCCAATTCATATCATATCATGAGATATAAAAATTAGAAAATTCATTAGAGCACTATTTAGGTTCACTAATTATAAAATATACAAGCATATGTTGGAAATATAATATAACTAAACATTAGGAATAAAAATAAAAATTAACCATATAAATTAATCGGCTTTATAATCTTGTATCAAAAAATATTCAAAGGATATTTTATAAGGATTCCAAATAGAATAAGAAATTAAATATTTTGGAAGTTCATATTTGAATCAATGAGAATATTTCAAAATTATGGAATTCATTTTAATAAAAATTTATTACAATGGGTAGAGAATTTTGAATAGATATGGAGCTTTAAAATGGGGTTTTAAGTAATTAGTTAATGACTTTTAAAAAAACAAAGAACATAAAAATTTATTTTAAAACATACGTAAAACAAGATTAAACTAAAATATTAATAATTTTATAGAATCATAAATGGTTTAAAGAATAAAAAATATTATTACATTAAACAAGTAAGGGATAGAAAATTTCCCTTTAAACGGGCTTGATTTTAAAGAAGGTGATGAGAAATGTACGTAAGTAATGTATAACCCCAGAAAATAAAGGGAGAATAAGATAGGTATATAATAAATAAACATATATATATATATATATATATATATATTATAATTAATAAAAAACATTAATTATAGATATAAATTGAGTTATAGAGAAAAATGAATAACCCGAAGAAAATAGTATGGTTTAGAGAGTTTCCTTGCATCAGGTATGGGTTCATTCTCAACTTCCATTTATCTTTCTAAATAATAAAATTAAATTTATTAAACACTTTATTGAGAAAATTATTAAACTATATTTTATTTTTTATTACTATTTTATGTTATTTTTGAGTCATTTAATTAAGATATTGAGTGGGTATTCACGGTACGAAGTCCATTCTTTTCCTTGTTCCAAGGTCGCATCCCTTGTGGATGATTTTTCATGTTATTTATGAAATGGTTCCATAACTCCATAAGTATAATGGTATATATTTAATGTTTCTATAGAATTTAAAAATATTATTAGTGTCAAATATTATTCAAAAATAACAATGATTCATATATTATAGGTGTTGTGTTATATGCTTAATTCATTTAGGTGGGTTTTTCGACAACAATAAAATTATTGGTTTTTCTTTAATATTATGGATATATAAAAAAATATATTTTGTGAAATAAAATATAAAATAATGATTTAGATAATTTTTCACCATAAAAAATTTATTAAATCAGACCTTGAAGGTGTTGGTTAAAAAGGAATTACATTATTTATGGAGGTGGTGAACCGACTGTATTGTGAACCACAGTTTCATTATAGAATGAAATGAGAAGATTTTGGATAATGAATATCCAATTATCAAAATAAAATTAAAATATATTCATCATTATATAATCATTACATCATGTTGTATGGTGTAATTAATGAGGAGGTATAATAATAAAATATTTTTAAAGAGATAGATTTAGAATATTACCTCTTTGAATGAAATCTCTTTTAATACACCTTAATCCACCTTGGTTTTTCATTTTGGACAGACTAGATCTATAAATATCTTGGGGAGAGGTTTTGTAAGAAAATAATACTAAAAATTTTGAATTCTTAGAGCATAGAATATGTGAGGAGAATTGGTGGTGAGAAGTGGTATTTATATGTGGAGGAGATGTGTGTTTTTGAATATAATATTCATTAGTTAATTATTTTGGATTAATACTTGCAATAGTATTGATTATTGTTACTATATATATATAATATTTACATGTTATTTTTATATAATAGTTTCTTAAATCATCCACTACTCTCTAATTTATGTATTTAGATTATAATATTAAATACCAAATTTTTTCGTAATTCACTATTCACCGAAAATTCTACTATTTTATAAAAATAGAGAAATTTAACCTAATTTTTTTTGATGTGTAGATTCCAAAACATAAAACCATTTTATGAAAATAATTTTCTAAATTTAATAAATTTAATTTTTAAATAAAATTATTATTTATTTGAAAAAAATAAAAAAATTTATTTTGTGATCAATTTTCGAAACCTTTGAAGTATTATTTATGTTTTCAAAAAATTATATTATAATTATAATACAACATATAATTATTTTAAAAAAATTATGTAAATAAAATTTCTTTTAAATTTGTATAAGTAACATCAACATTTTAATAAAACATATGTGATTTATAAAAATCAAAACACTTATTTTAAAATTTTTAAAACATTTAGTTATTTCTATAATGATATTAATTTTCTATATTTTCATTTTATAAGATAAGTAAATATTATTTTATAATTATATAGGTGTTGTTACTTTTCTAAAATTTAATTTACTATTCATAATGGTAATATTACTATTCCAATGGAAAGATTTATAAAAGTCATATGGGTTCCGTAACTTCTATAAATACCACATATTCAATTAATTCTCCATTCACTCCTATTTTATCTCAAGGTTGTATATATTTCAATTTTCAATATGAATATTTAAAAACTAAATATGTTTTTTTGATTTCTATTGTTTTTTCATGTGTGTGATCACTCTATGGGGTTGAGCATATTCAAATTTTCATATTATTATTGTCGCATTTCCTATTTTTACCCCTTGTAACACTTTAAATTTTTATAGACTTCTTTATTCTATAAATGAAATGTTCATTTTAATATATTAAAATATTTTTTGTTCTATCATGTGGTTCATGTTCTTTATATAATACTACATTACTAAATATAAAACATTTATATAATTCGAAGGGAAATTCTAGGGATAAGATTTTGGATCGTTATATTCTTCCCTCTTTGAGAAATTTCACCCTAAAATTTTCATTTTACCCAATATGATAAAAATATATGGGGATTTTTTTTTATTACTTCATCTAGTTCTCATATCATCTCCTCATACTTATGGTTTAGCCATAGTAATTTTACTAGGTGAGTAGCCTCATTATATAATAATTTATCTCTACAGTCCAAGATCTTCATTGGTTTGTCCTCATAAGAGAGATCATGATCCAACTATACCACCTATGGATTTAGTACCTCTGAAGTATTTGATATGTACTTCCTCAGGGGGGTATATAAAACACATGATATACTTGATACTGGGTTGGTGGTAGTGCTAGTCTATAGGCACCAACTCCTATGAAATCATGAATCATAAAGGGTCAACGTATCTAGTACATATAATTCACTTATTACCAAATCTTATAATTATATTCCATGGTGATATGTAGATGAAAAAATTATATCCCTCATCAAACTCTAGTCATCTTTGATGGTTATCAGCATATCTCTTTTTCTGAATCTAAATAGTCTCGATGTTCTGTGGAATGGTCATAACATTTTATACCATTTCTTTAACCATTTTAGGTCTGAGAAGCTTTCATTCACCAAGTTAATCACTTCATGTGGGTTTTCAACATCTATTCCCATAAATGGATTTATATTGATCCTTTTATATGCTTTATTGGAATTTATTATTGTACAAGAACTCAACCAGAGAAAAATGTTGATATCATCCTCTTATAAAATCCATTAGAAAAACTCTCAACATGTTCTCAAGTATTTAGATAGTCTGTTCATATTAGCTATCAGTTTGTTGGTGATAATCCATTTTGAATTTAAATTTAGTTTTTATATAATTTTGTAGTATTTTAAAAAACATTTTAGTAAACCTTATATCTCAATCAGATACAATTGATAGTAGTGTTCCTTGTATCCTCACTGCATCCTTGATGTATATTCTTACATGTTAATCAAGTGATAAGTCAAATCCAATGGCAAAAAAGTGAGTAGTCACTGTAATATGATCCAATAAAATAAAAATGGAATTATTTCATATGGTTGTCTCTCTAGGACCAATGTCAATGTTCATGGTGATTTTTTCCCAATTTTATGTAGGTATGGGTAAATGTTGCTTCATTCCCATAGATTTCTAACTTTTTACTTCAATTGATGGCATAACAGAAACTTTTATGTATAATTTATGATCTCGTTCTTTATATTTTCCTACTCATATTTATCTTAGTTATCTTGATCCATATTTATGTTACTTAAGTGTATGGAGAATCCTGAGCTATTTTCACTATTCAATGGAAACATCATTATCTCAGGCTTCGACGGGATATATAATCGTAACCTAAATCTTAAAACTCCTTCTTCACCAGTTTTGAAATATGATTAATTTATTTTTCTTATATCTTCCACCATATTCTATATCTCCACATCATCCCTTTAAGAATCATTTTTCTTATCTAAAATAGATGGTTGAGTAATCATTCAAACTAGGTTTCTTGTTGTAACTTCCTTTATTAATTCCATGTCTATCCTTTAAAAGTATAAGAATATTGGATCATTATAAATTCTCATCATTGATAAGATATAAAGATACTTTCTACTTAGATAATATACCACTTTATTTACCTTCCAATGATGGTAAAGGATTGAGCATAAACAGTCCTTAATTAACTCTAACCACATTTATTAGAACATATTAAGATTCTTCTATCTGAAAATATATATTTGAGGCTATTATAATTAGTATATATTTCACACATCTCCCGATAATGATAATTCTTCCAAATAATCAATTTTAAAATCATTTCTTCTAACTATAAATCCTCTGTTAGATAGTTTTTCCTACAAAATTTAAACTTCCTTGAGGCATAGACTATCACTTTATCATTTGGCATTAGTACACATCCAAATACCTTATTTTAAGAATCATTGTATACCATGAAATGTTCTCCACTTAAGGGTAGTGTGAGGATTGGTATAGTAATAATACTCTTTTTCAATTTTGTGAAACTCTCTTTTCATTAGTTGGTCCAACGAAACTTTACTCTCTTTCTATTTTTCTTGGTTAACAGGTTTTAAAATCTTGATAAGTACCTCACAAATCATTGATAGTACCCATATAGTCCAAGGAAACCATGGATCTTCATTAAATTTGTTCATCTGGTCCACTAATTAATTAAATTGTTTATCAAAAGATCCATATATATCCTTTTTCTAGTGATAACTTGCACCAATAATTATACTTCTATTCCAAATCTCAATTTTACTGTAATTTTCATTGATATTATCCCTAAAAATATCATTATCATGGTACTCAAAGGATTCCCATGCCCTTACTTAATTTTATAGTATATTAAAATATCATCTATAAATACTACCACAATTTTTTTTGGTAATATCTAAATATTATATTCATCAAATCTATGATGTTTACTAAAGATTAGTGATTTCGAAGGCAATCACTATGAACTCATCGTTTCCATAACTTTTTTGAAAGGTTGTCATATAAATATCTTCCTTCTTCCTATTTAATTGGTGATATCTCAATCAGAGTTCCACCTTAGAAAAGTACTTGGACCCACATAGATGATCGAAAAAGTCATCAATCCATGGTAGGGTGATACTTTCCTTATATCATGATTTTTTGAGTTTACAATAATCAATGAAGAGGTTAATTAACCAATACTTATTATTGATGAAGAGGGTCGATTCGCCCCATAGTGAATCACTCTAAAGTATAAAACCCTTGTTCAAATTCTCTTATAATTTTTTTTTAGTTCTTATAGCACAATGGTGGTAATTATGTAGGGATTCTTGGATTGGGAAAATTTCCAGGAATATTTTCAATTTATAACCAAACTTATCGATTAAGAAGAATATTAGGAAATTGTTCAGGGAATACATCAATATAGTCCCTCACAAAATGAAAGTATTCAAACTAGAATCTATCCTTTATATCAATCATTTTTTATATATATTATTACTCATATGTAAATAACATCCATATATGACAATAATATTCCAAAGTAGGTTCATCCTCTTATTTACACTTAAACATAATGGTATTATGTTTTGGGATATACAGATTTATTTCCATACTTTGACATTTTATGTTATCTTTATATGAGGTTATAAAATCAAGGCCCAATATTGAAACAAAATCTATTAAAGTAAGTATGACAATATTTATTGGGGGTTTCATTTCACAAACATTGACTAAGGATGAGTTATATACTTAGGATGCAATAAATTCCCCATTTTGTATTCTCATAGATAATTCAACCTCTATAATTTAATGTATAGTTCAAATAGTTCTAACATACAAGCATGATATTAAAGAATATGTAGAGCCATAATAAAAAAACACATTCACCAATATTTAATTAAAAAATATCATACCTATCACTACTTTATGATTAGGGACCACCTTAGTATTAGTGATAGAAAAATCCAATACTTATCTCTAGTACATAGAGGTATTAGTTGTTGATTATCTTCAATACCCATTGGATTATATCATTTGATTGCATAATGTTTGTGTCCCATCAACATTGATTATCTGAATTCCTTTATTTTCTATACATTAAGCATCTCCATGTTCCCTTGATATAGATTTGGAGAGTTTATTCTGATTATTTTTAAAAGTAGATAGTTGTGTTCTCTTTCTTGTGTCATATTTATTCATTAATCCTATTTAATGAAAATCTATTTATTCATTTTATCTTCATACCCTTGAGACTACTAGGAATAACCAATCTCCATTTTATCCATATGGGGAAAATGATAACAAATTAATAGTAATCAATTTCTTGAATCACCAAAATTTTTTATAGACTCATATTTATTCCACTAAATTAGTAGTATACCTTATTTTCAGTATAGATGGAAAATTTAGAGCTTTACCATGGAAACCTTTCATAGTTTGTCTCATAAGACGCAATAGTCTCATCTTCTTTTTTTTCATTAGTCTAAAGACCACCATCTCAATTTTAAAATAGTGAGTTCTAGGAAGATATTTATTGAAAAAAATCTTGAATACTTCCCATTCCATAGATTTGTTTTTATCCTTGGGCTTAGGTTCTTGATAAATGTCCACCTCTGGTCAAATTCTCTCTTTAGAAGACAGAAAATCAGTATGAGTTTCTCTTATTTATAGATATAAGGATAAGGAATATCTTATTAATTGATTTAATAAAATTTTCTACAACATAGAGGTCATAATATCCAATAAATTATATATACCTTTGTTTTTTAATGGGATCAACCAAAGATTTATCAATATTAGGTGAATGAGAGTGTTTAGAACAATTATAGATATTATTCATAACTTGAGTTGATTGAGAAA
Source organism: Viscum album (assembly GCA_963277665.1). Classification (NCBI taxonomy): domain Eukaryota; kingdom Viridiplantae; phylum Streptophyta; class Magnoliopsida; order Santalales; family Viscaceae; genus Viscum; species Viscum album. The sequence continues at coordinate 769,583,004 of OY728135.1, read as the reverse complement.
TTATTTTCATGAAGTTATCACCTCCCACTACCCTTAGTTTAGGCATCTCATTTGGTAAATCCATAAATTTCATATCACATTGTTTATTATCAAGATTCCACCTATTTCCTGCCATTAACTCATATAAAAGAAAAATATTGGGTGAAATACTTAAAAAATAATCATATAAATAGGGATACTATGAACATTCATGTAATAACTTATAAATGAAATATATATCCTAACTTATGAGACTCTAAGTTTCAAATCTAGGTTATCCATGGAATTTTCCCATTTAGGTTTTCCAACATAAAAATATATTCAAATAATTCATAATTGTTAGTAAGAGTTTGTGAATTTAATAATGAATGTCCTTTGACAGTGTCAAAACAAGTGTGTAAAAATGCATCTTTTTCATACACTAGACACAGGTCATGTAAATACCCAAAGATCTATTTTACGGTTTTTAGCCTTAGGTGCTTCTAGGCTAGATCCACTTACACATGTAGTATCGATACAAGGATTTCATTCCTTGGAGACCACTCACTATATAATTTACCTAAATTTCATGATGTTTTCCTATACTTAGACTTATCCATAGGGTTTTTGAAATTTTATTCTTATCATTTTTCCTAAAAAATAACTAGAACTTTATCTAATAACAACTATAGTGACCCAACCCTCTTACGCATATTATTACATGATTGTTAATATAAATAAATAATAAATACAACTCAAAGATCGAGAGGCCTAGTTTCTTTAGGAGATTAGGTTCATATAACATTAACATAAAACTAAAATAAAACATAATTATTTTAAACTCTATAATGTCATCGTAGATCCATAATATTCTAAAACTATATATGATAACCTATGGAATACATAAAAAAAGTGGTGATTGATAATGTCAGGTAAGGGAATGAGCATGATAACGAAACATAGCATATGACTACAGTGGAATAATAATTTCTTAAAAGGAATGATCCATGAATAATCTTATGTAAACATGATATAATTAAGATGGAATCATATGATCATAGCATCATTTGAATTTGGAAACAATATAAAACATGAAAAAAGAATAAGTAAGGGTTCACTACTAAGACAACATAACATGGTGAACATAATCCCATCATGGATTCGGTTTACTCTATCATCCAATATATATAATTTCATAAGATTTAAGAATAACCTAATGCATTAGAGTGTTGTTTAAGAGAACCCATCATAAAATACCCATGCATATGTTGTCCACATAAGAGAATAAAACATAAGTCATGATCATAAGAAGTGATCATGGAAAGTAATGGGTTGCGCAATATTTTCTCCAATTAGATTAAAAGAATATTTCATAAATATTATAAATAGAGGGAGGAATTAAATATTTTAGTCATTTATATATTAATTAATAATAATAATTCTCAAATATTTATTTCATTTGAAGAAAAAATAATGAGAAATTATTTATAATTGGGTATAGAGATGGCACTTTAAAGCAGTGTTTTAAGGAATCAGTAAAATACTTTTAAAAGTTTTAAGAACATTGAATTTAATTTGAAATTAGAGGTAAACCAAAATGATTAAATCTGAAATAGTTCTTATTTTATGTAATCATAAATGGGTAAAATAATTTAAAATAGAGTTATATTAAATAATTAAGGGATGAAAAAGTACCTTTAATATTATGATTATATATCCCTTCCATAATGTGAAAAAAATATAAAATAGTGATTTAGATAATTTTTCTCCATAATAAATGTATTAAAACTATCCTTAAACACAATGGTGAATAAAAAAGTACATTGCTATGTAGGTGGTGAATATTCCATATTATGAACAACATTTTTATTTTAAAATAAAATGAGAAAAGGTTGGATAATGTATATTCCAATAAAAAAATAACATCTGAGTATATTTATTATACCAGATTCATTATTCAATGTTTTATGGGGGAAGTAAGGAAGAGGTGGAAGAAGAAAACATTTTAAAAGAGATATATTGATAATATTACCTATTTAAATATCAACTCTTGAAACACACCTTAAGGAACCTTATTTTTGCCTTTTGGAGAGACTGGAACTATTTAGATATTGGGAAGAGGGTTAGGAAAAGAATTAGGCATAAATTTTCCAAGATCTAATGCTTAAAAGGTGTGAGGATAAGGGGTAGTGAGGGTGGGATTTATAAGGGGAAGTGGTGAGTGTTTTTTAATATAAAATTTATTAGTTTATTATTTTGGATCAGGACTTCCAATAGTGTTGATTATTATTAATAAATATAATAATTAGTTCTTTTTATTTTCATCTAATGGTTTCTTACATTAGTCATGACTCACTAATTCATGTGCTTAGATTATAATTCCAAATATCAAATTTTGTCTTATATCACTATTCATCCAAAATTAAGCTATATTAGAAAATTAACAAAAATTCAACTTAACTAATGTTTAAGGTTTAGATTCCAAAAATTAAATTCATTCCTGGAAAATAATTTTCTAAATATGAGAAATTTAATTTTTAAATAAAAATGTTATTTATTTAAAAAATACCAATTTTTTTATATTAGGCTCAATTATATGACCCTTTAAAATTTAATCATGGTCTCATAAAATTATATTATAATTATAATACAACATAACAATATTCTAAAAACAAATATTTTTTAAATAAATTTTATTTTTAATTTTATATTTATCATAAATATGTAGATAAAACATATGTGGTTTCCAAAAATACAAACACTTATTTTATCATTTTCAAAACATTTTTTATTTATATAATGACATAAATTTTTTATATTTTCATTTTATAAGATAACTAAATTTTATTTTACAACTACATAGGTGAGGTTACTATTTTTACACTGAGGAAACTATTTCTATCAGTAATATTACTATTCTAATGGTCAGATGCTATTCCTATAGCTATATTTGTGACGGTCATATAAGTTCCCAACATTATATAAATATATAATATTCAGTTAATTATTTATTCAATTATATTTATATATATATTCCTTTTTAAACTAAATATTGAACTATTAATATCTTTTTTCATTTATACTATGTTGTTTGTGAGTGTGATCATTCTATGGAATCAAACATATTCAAATTTTCATATTATAGTTTTATTATTTTTTATTTTTTTATCATTGTATCCCTTTCAATTCAAATAGATCTATGTATTCATTAAATGCAGTTTTCGATTCAATATAACAAAATGTTAATGGTTTTGTCTTGTTTTTCATATGTTTTAATAAAGTATTATTGGTTAGCACTAACTATGTCTCCAACTATGCAACACGCACTCTATACATAAAAACTTCAAGATTTAAAGGATAAATTTCCCTAGAATATAGAGAAAAATGAAACTCAATGATAAATAAAATAATAGAGGAAATCAATGTCAGTGTATCGCAAATACCCTATAAAATATTGAAAATATTGAATTATAATTGATAAATGTTGTCACTTTAAATTGATTTGTTCATGTTATAAACAATATCTAGATGAAAATATATGGGGATATAAATTATTTTCATGAAAATAACTATATCCAAGATTCATTAGACAATATTTAAATGAATAAAATTTCACATCATTAAAGGAAAAAAATAGAGTGACTAGATTGCATATCCCATTTATTAGGTTACCAACTAAAATGAGTTCTTTAGATAGAAATTAAATGATACTATTATAAAACCATGAAACATGGAAAACCATTTGGTTTTAATGTAAAACAACCTATAAAATGATGAAACATATTGGAAATAATGTTAATATAATGACTTCTATTTTAGAAGAAACAAAACATGTTTAAAAAAATTGACAAATTAAGTGACTAATTAATATTAATGATGATAAATTTTCCAAAAATAATTATATTACTTTTAATTTTCCAATAATTGAAGAATTATGAAATTGAAACGAAACTATATATATATATAATATATATTTTTGTGGCATATGAGAATGGTTACTCTGAAACCAAAGTTTATTATTTAAAAAATATTATAATTTTATCAGGGAAAGTTTAATAATTATTGATATTCATTTTCTGGATTAGTATTATAATGAAATAAAAGATATAAATACTATTTTCATGAAATCAATGGTTGATACTCCTATATAAATTTATCATTTATAAATCAATTATTTAATATTGTCAATATTGATTCTCGGGTTAAATACGTACTTGCTTATAGGATTTTAGACCTGTGAAAATAGGTTTTTAGTTTAACCATTATGCATAACTAATAAAAATTATTTAAAGAATAAATTATTATAAAATAAAATAAAAAATAAATTAGAAAATGTAAAATAAAGTTAAAATACATAAGAAAAATCATGTGTGCACCATATTAGTAATATATATATATATATATACTTAATGATAATATTAATAAATTATTATTATTATTTTTAAATATTAATTATTTCATATATATAGAAAAATATAGATTACTAATCATACGTTAGGATCCAAAATAATTAGTTATTTCATTATTACCTATTTAATAATTAAATTGAACAAAGATCATGAAATTTTTTTAATTCAATTTTTTACTAGTCCATAAAGCCAAATTTAGCCTATCCAAAAAAGCCACACTAAGGGTAAGATAGTTAAAATTATAGTCCATTACCAATTGAAACTTGGTTGAATCAAATAAAATGGTTGGGAGACTAAAACTGAAATTTTATTCTAATTAATAACCTCAATAATTATATGAGTATTAAAAAAAGTAAGCACTAAGATCCTTAACAAGAATAAATTTCACATTTTAGTCCCCATTACTATTATCCCGATACTAACCGCATATATATGGTGCAGCATGTCATTTATTTAATATATATTATATATAAAAATAAATTTAGAAAAAATATTATAATTAAGAATCTAAATATTTATAAAATAATTAGAAAAATATCCTCATGAATGATTGAAATAAATATAAAGTATTTGTCCTTAGATATCATTTTACCTTTTTTTAAAGCAACCCATTTAAAGAAAACTATTGCAACCACAACATCCCAAAACACCCTAAGAGGGATGAATTAGGGTGTGTAATTATTATCATCTTTAGTTAGTTCTTATTATCTTATTTAAAGGAATGATATAAACCTATCATGATATATCACACTACTAAACAATTAACATATGAAATGTAAATGCAATAATATAGGAATTTTACCCGGTATATAACTAAGGGTTTCTTAAGGTATCATAAACTGATATTTTCTCAATGTTTTGGAGGATATAAATATTCACTTTATATGACAACAATGTTTTAGAGAGGCCTACTATCAAAATAATATCACACATATGGGATTACATTTCCTAAAGATAACATATAATAAACTTTATATCTCCCACACAATGAAACAAAAAATAATCCAATGAAATCACAAATAAATAACAAGATTGTATTATAATATACATACATGAGATATCAACTAACTACAATAATTAAACTTGAGAAAACGCCCAAAGAAAGACCAAATACATTGTAATAATATATTAGAGTATATCTGGACCACTATAAAAAAGGGAAACCAACTCCTTGCTGTAATGAATCTAAGTATTCTCTTTGACATAAAAAGACTCGTCCCAACACCACTATGCTCTAGCTCTACCAGCTCCATGTCTATTGAGGTCTTTTCCAAAAAAAATGCATAATCTATACAAACAAAACCCTTGTATGCAAGAAATCTCGTTCAATGGTGGGTATATAAGTTCCTATTAGGATTCAATTAAAAAAATTAGGGAGGGTAAAAACAATATGTCATATCAAAACCTAAGATAGATAAGGGAATAGAGAATAAATATAAAAATATAGATGATAATTAATGATTATCCAACCAATTTCATAATGAAAAATAAATTCAATATCCCCAAGTACAATTCATAAACTAAAGGTAACCAAGAATTCACATACATCATAATAACCCAAATATTTGAACTACCCAGCTCTCATAACCTCCATGTTATCTTACCAACCTGTATGGATGACTCATACCTCATCGAGGAGAATGTAAATTGATGGGGTTTCCAATTTTATGGATAGAGGACCCTCACATTATCTCACTGGTGGTTACCAACTCTATAAGTTGTAAGGGTACCCTATCCTTATTGAGAGAAAATATATATCGAAAATGGGGGTTATTGATACTTATGTACAACCCTCACCATATTGGGGACAAGGGGGTTCTGAATCATAACAAAAACACCTAAAATTCTTATAAAATTTGACTCACACCTCAGGTTTCTGAGCGGATTGTAACTTCATGGTGTATGTGGATGACCCTCTCTTTATCAATTATGTGCCTCAAAAGAGTGCCAACATCCAAAATACTCCACAATGCCCCACCTAAACTCTTTCATCACCTCTAATGATCTATGATACTAAAAATATCAAACACAATGAATAAATTATATCTAAAGGCACAGAGAGTCTCACTGTCACATTCTATATGGGAAATTGTGTAGAATATAAAATTTTCTTGTCCACTTATAGTACATGGGTGAGAATTTGAAAATAAAATCAATGCTAAAAATTAAGTGGCATGTAATTTGTGTAATATAGTGTGTGCGCTTAATGGGATACCCACCATGTGTTGTCATTATGATCTCAACTGCTCAGAATTCAACCATAAAAACCTAAAATCAAAACATCATAAATTACACCCTAGATTATATGCTAACATCATGACAGCATATACACAACCTCTAAACTATTCCAAAATCATCACATATTAGATATCAGAAAACTATAAGAATAATTTAGTGTGCATAACCCTATGAAAGAATTGTCAGGACACCCATGCTAAGGATCCACAACCGAATAAAATTTATACCATCCTATGTAACTCAATACCGAAAGTTTTATATTTCAAGAAAGTGGCACATCCCTATTTTAATATGGAATAACCCTTGATGTGACCCCTCAAAACGTCGTTAATTCCACATGGGTCGGTCAGATTAAAAATTTATATGAAACTCAACTAGTACTATTGCAAGGGTATATGTAATAGTGGAAGTATATGGTCTAACCCATAGGTAGGTGATGAAAATGGATTGTGACCAATAGATTGGAACCTAGAGTAGGTTCCTCACACATATGTAGAGACCCCATCCCAAGTTTCTGGGATACGGTGACTTACTTCATTACATTGGCATGATAAACAAGGAAGCCACATCCCAAAGGACCATACAGTTTAGTAGTTTTGGAAAACCAGATACATACATTAGTTTTACATTATAACATTAAAGTAAAAACAATTTATAAATTCCATTTCAAACATCCATAACTCCAAGATTTTCCCCGAAAGTCATTCATAATTTCCATCTTCACATCCCAGGGGAAAGTAAAACAAAATAAAGGGGTGAGATTTGATACTCAAAAGGGTAATTAATATAGAAAAAGATAATATAATAAATAATTTATGCTTAAGGACTGAAAATATTATGTTAGAACATAAACTTAATCATAATATGGACAGAATAAAAGCTGAATAAATAATTCCATGAAAATAATCACATCAATTTGAAGATGAACTATGGATATTATACTAGTTGAATATTCACATAGATTATAAATTAATAAAATCATAATTAGGAAATGAATAATTATGGATATCTGAATCAAACCATCAATTCCTCAACCAAGACATTTGAAAATACATGGTTATGTCCTGATCCAAAACCATATCTAAAAATAGTAAAGTCGCGACCAAGTGCATATTTTTGTTGTCTCATGAGACCTAAAAATGCATTGAGGGTCTATAGTGGGCCCCAACCATTACATAATAAGCCCAATTAATTCCTTATATGAATGGGTCTAAACATAAACAACATATACATATGTAATGTAAATAACTTTCCCTAATCTGTAAATATAATCACTAATCATTATAAGTATTATGGTGAATGATATCAAGATAGAACATCCATAGTCAAACTGATCATAAACCATTTAATAAAATATGGAAGATTATAATTGAAATATATCAATATTAGTATATCATAAGATTCAATAGAGGTGTTAAAATTGATGAAAATAATTTAATAAAAACATTGAGGAATTCTTGAGAGAAATTCACGTCTTGTTTTGCAAAGAAGACTTATTTTGAAAAAATCATCATTATTTGTCGTATTTGTTTTTATAAAACCAGAAATGAAAAAATATATATTTTCATGAAAAAATGTAGTAATTTTAGAAAAATATTGGTGTCTTAACACAGAATATGGATGGTACTTTAAAATGGAAAAGAAATTGAGATGTTCTTATTAATCATGTTTGCGTATGAGGAAAAATTGGGAAGGGAACCTTGTTATTAGGTCCACTGTGTTAGTTACCCAGATAGGGGGGTGAATTAAGATATGATAGATTAAAAAAACTTCCCTTATTGATCTTGTTTTGTTGTTAAGAAAAACTCCATTCTCTTTCTTTCCTATAGAAAAGTATAAACATAAACTAAATAATACACAAGACATAGTGATTTTTAATTGTTTCACCCTCACTGGGCTACATCCAAGGTGCATACACCGACGATGTGCTGATGTGCCAAATCCACTAAAAGAGCACAGTTGTTTACAATGTTAGGGTTAGATCAATTCTATGCTCAGGATCACTGCCTTTACAAAGATTAGGGTTAGCTTACATCTTTCCCAAGGGTCACTCTTTATTTCTCTCTCTCTAGCTCACTATTGGTGGAGAGGACCACCTTTTTCCTCTTCCTTTTCTCACTAATCTGGAAAGTATCCACTCATAGTTTATATACCTATATGTATCTTCATTATCTCTAATGAAATCTACATCCTTAACTGTTGATAGATGCTTTGTTGACATCCAATTTTCACCCATAGATGAATCTCACTTTACACTGGGTATACCGGGAAACCCCAATTTTTATCAACAGCCTTCACTATGACTTACGCACAATTTTTTTTTCTTGCGTGAAATTCATGTTTTTTGAACACTTCCTTTTATGTGAAACCACCTAAATTATGGGCAGGGGTCTATTTTTATGTGTAACCTTTACTTTACGTGCAACACCCTTCTTTACGCGCATCCTAAGCTTTACGTGCAACCTTCTTTTGATGCACAGCCTTTTATTTAGGTGCAAACACCTATTTTATGACCAACAATCATCTTTTATGCACCTCCTTTGCTTTATGGGCAGAAAAGTATTTTACATGCAACCTTGTCGTTTACGCGCAACTCCTTTGTGTACTTCAATTTCACGTACCAGAGCTCAGATACTCTCTAAGTATTGAGCTCCTTTGATTGAGGGGGTCAATTCATATTTATAGGAAATATTGCCCCCCATGAAAATAACTCTCCTTCCTCGCGTAATCCTCTTCGAGTGTGAAAAAAAAATCTTCCACGCAATGCTCCAATTTTTCACGCACCTCGTGCCTTTGCCAATTTTCGAGCTTCAGATATCGAAACACCTCGTGTGAAAAAAATGTCTTTCCTTTATTTCTCACACCATGCCAATATTTCGTGCACCACTTTATTTTTTACAAACCACTCAAATTTTTGGCACACCTCCATTTTCCAAAATCACATCTCTCCATATTTTGTTTTTAGGCCCAAAAATTTTGCAATCACTGGAAAACGGTGTCACCATGTATCTTCTCTTTTTGTACCACCTCCAGATCATTCATTCCTTTTTTGAGGTTCTTCAATAAATCATGGATTATTAACAACATCCCAAGAACAAGACAACTCTCCATGTAAATGGACTTTGTCAACAAATATGTACATCATGGTCTACTTTTTCAACAAGCACAACATTGAGGCCCGCTTTGTCAACAAATGAAATCACCTCAAAAATGCTTCAAATGTACCTTGAGGGATTTTTCCCAACAATCTCCCCATTTGGGTTTGTTGACCACTCCTCTCATAAAATTTATCTGCACTTTGTTACCTCATTAAAGCTTCTTCTTTCCGCTACCTTGCTTCACCTCTTATGATTTTGATAGCGTTCAAGGATTCACTTAACACATACTATAAGATCACAAGATCAGTCCTCGCCATGAGAAATAAGATTAAATGAAAAGGTCGTCAATGAATCAATTTATTTGAGACAGAAACTATTAACACCAAACTGATACCAATTGCAAAACTGATATCAATTGTTGATACCACACTAATACCAATTGGTGATAGCTAGAAACATTCTAACACCATTCCAACACCACTATTCTAATTTTATCACGATCCTCAGCTATCGTGATATCTATTCTTTGATCGATCACTTCTAGCACCATCAAATTTAATAATCTCCCCCTATCTCACTGATCCACCTGTCAGCTTCTCCCCATGTCTTTGATAAAAATATTTTCTACCTTCTTTAGCCATAGTTTTCCCCACTTGAAGAGTAACTAATTAAACCCCTTTGTACAGTAACCAAAAGGACACTCCTCTATGGTATCAGACATTGGAAAGAAAATAGATTATCAAAATAGAGAAAAACACATCATACCTCGGGGAGAGGGGGGTTCCACAGCCACACTTTTTCATGTTTGGGGAGTCGACTGGACTCCCAGAGCCAGTCGATGCCTCTCAAAATCTTCCTTGGGTAAGGCCTTTGTCAGAATGTCTGCAACTTGGAGTTCTGTAGGCACATACTCCAACTTCACAATTCCCTGCTCAACCTTCTCCTTGATAAAATTATATTTGATCTCATTGTGCATTGTCCTTAAGTGTTGGACTGAATTTTTACTTAGACTGGCACTTGAGTTATCACACTGGATTCCAATTGGAGACTTCACTTCCACACCCATATCATCAAGTTGATTCTTTATCCATAATAACTATGTGTATGATTGAGTGGTCGCAATATACTCAACTTCTGCAGTGCTCAATGAAATGAAATATTGCTTCTTGCTTAGCCAATAAATACAAAATCCACCAAGATTGAAGGAACCTCCTAACATTTATTTCCTATCATCCGCTGAATTGGCCCAGTCTACATCAGTATATCCCAATAGCTCAGACTGAGATTTGTCATTATATATCAAGATGAAATCCACTATGTATTTGATATACTGAAGTATTCCTTTTACTGCAAGCAAGTGGAATTCCTTGGGATTGCATTGATATCATGCGTCTTGTCATGTGGAAAAACAATATCAGGTCTTGTCACTGTTAGGTACAGTAAACTTCCAATAATCTACCTATATTATGTGATATTAACTGCCTTTCCATTATCATCTTCCAATAATTTCATCTTGGTATAAATTAGAGTTTTCATCTCCTTGGAATTTTCTATTCCAAATCCTCTCAGAACCTCCTTGGAATATTTGGATTGAGAAATGAATGTGTCATTCCTTCTTTGTAACTCCTGTAAACCAAGGAAAAATGTCAGCTCCCCAATCATTGACATTTCAAACTCACTTTTAATGAATTTGGAAAACTGTTTGCACTGAGCATTATTTGGTCCACCAAATATTATGTCATCAACACAAACCAACATCATCATCCATTGATTATTTTGGTTGTTTAAATAGAGATTGTAATCAACCCCACCACACAAGAAAGCAAGCTTCTTCAAATATTGATCCATCCTTGAGTACCATGCTCTTAGTGATTTTTTTATCCCATATAGAGCCTTATTTAGCAGAAAAACCATGTTCTCATCCTCATGAATGAGAAAACCATTTGGCTGCTTGATATACACTTTTTATTCCAGAACTCCATTCAACAATACAGAATTGACGTCCATCTGGAAAACATTGAACTTTCGTTGCACTGAAATGGCTAGGAATAATCTGATTATCTCTAGCCTCACAACTGATGAAAATGTCTCATCAACATCTATTCCCTCTATCTGGAAGTATCCTTTGAACAATAGTCATGCCTTGTTCCGAATCATTGTGCCCTATTCATTCATCCTGTTGTGATAGAACCATTTAGTCAAAATAAAATTTTATCTGCTGGCCTAGAAACAATATCCCATGTCTGATTTTTCTCAATCTAATCTAGCTCTTTATTCATTTCTTCAAGCCAATTTTCATCTTTCAGCTGCATCAGCAAAGCATTTCGGCTCAACCTGAGATACGAAATATTTCTACTGTATTGATTTAATTCTTCTCATCTGAACTGAGCTAACTAATCACCAATGATATTATGCTTGTCAATTTTAGTTTGACTCCTTGGATTTTGTGAAGTAACGGATTTTACATCCTCGTGCTCATCATCAATATCTTTTTTTGAATTAGCATCAGCCACTTCTGATCCCCCTACGTTGCTTCCCTATTCATCACTTTCATCAAGAAATTATTCATTTCTATATTTAATGATCTTTTAATTCTCCACTATAGTGACATCATTGCTCTCAATAAATTTTCCCAGACTTTTGTTAAAGCATTTGTATGCTTTTCTTTTTTCTGGGGAGCCGAGGAATATCCCCTCATCTCTTTGTGACTCATATTTCCTAGGTTTTTTCTTATTGAGGATGATACACTTACTTCCAAATATTAGAAATATTTCATTGTTGGTTTCATTCCATACCACATCTTATATGGAGTCTTTCCTTCCTTTAGACATAATAGAGCTCTGTTAAAAGTGTAGACTGTTGTCAATTCTACTTCCTTCCAGAACCTCTCTAGTGGGTCTTTTTCTATAAGAATCATTCTAGCTATGTTGTTGATGATCTGATTTCTTATTTCAACCACTCCATTATGTTGGGGAGTTCTTATAGAGGAAACTTGATGCCTTATCCTATGTTTCTCAAGATAGTCTTACACTTGACTATTTGTTAATTCCGTACCATTGTCAGTAAAAAACTTCATAATTTTCTGTCTAATCATCCTTTCACACTCCCTCCGGTACTATTTTAAGAAGCTAGACACATCAGACTTATGGGAAATAACAAATACCCAATCCATTCTGCTATAGTCATCAATAAAAATAATGTATTACCTCTTTATATCAATTGATCTTGGTGTGATAGGCCCACAAACATCAGCATGCACAAATTCTAGCACTCTGGTTTACTTCTTTTCTTTTTCCTTATAAATATTTCTGATGATCTTCCCTTGCTGGCATGGATCTCACGTATCAGTATGATCAAGTGATATCTTAGGGAGGTATCTAGTTGAATCACACTTCACCAGATTTTCTAGGGATGGTTGGCATAGATGGCCAAGTCGTTTATACCATAGCTTGTTCTCTTCCTCTCCATACAAAAATCACATATCTTCTTCTCTACTTACCAAGTATAGATTCCCATTTGTCTTTTTTCTAGATAGGATCACTCTACCATCTCATCACTTGACGACACACATATTCTTGGAAAACCGTATAGAATGGCCTAAGTCACACAGTTGACTAACACTAAGCACATTGTGACTGAGACCTTCTACAACCAAAACATCAACACATCTTATTTCTTTTCCCCCAAATCTGGACTTTCCTGATCCAATTATCGTCAGGCCTTCATCATTCCAAAACTTGAAAACTCCTTATTTGTCATATTTTATGCATGTAACCAAATCCTTGTTTACTGTCATGTGAAACGTACAACCATTTTCAAGGATCCACACACCAGAATGGTCTGATGCTTTAAGGGTAATTTTAGCAACCACTGCATTCTATGATCTCTTCTTTTTTGCCCATATTTTTTTATTCTCACTCTATATAGATTGAGACTTATGATCTTTCTCAGAGTATGATGGACCAGCTTCATCTTGCAAAGGTACAAATCTATTTTTCATTTTCAACTCACTTGTTGGTTCATTGATCTGTTGCTTGCAAACATTTCGATTCTTCTTTAGCACATTCCTCTAAATGGTTGATGTAAAATATCTTTCCATGTACCCAAATCCTCCACACCAAAAATGGTGTCCTTCAAAATATGTTCTAGATAATCATTCTCCATTTGATTTTCACCTCTATTCTTGTTCCCTTCGATATCTTCTGGTTATAGAACACTCATTTTGTGAGTGTCCCATCTTTCCACAGCAATAACACCTAATGAAAGGAACATTTATGTGCATCACTTATATACTGTCAGTAGTCCCTTGGGTTCTTTGAATTTTCTGATTTTTCTTTACACCCATATCAATTTCCATTCATGAAATGGGTGCTTGTGGTCTGAATTTAAATTTGATTGCTTTCTATTTCTCCTCAAGCCTCAAATCAGCCTTAATATCTGAGCTTTATTGCTTCTTCTTTCCAACTAAACTACCAGGATCGTCTTTCATCTTTTCAGTCTTCGTAATATACTGATTTCCCAAGAATGTGTTGGGAATCAATGGTTTTTTTTGATCCTTAACTTTTCGCTGCAGACCGAAAACTTCATCTTCAAGATCTTTGATAGGCTTGACATGATCTATTACTGTGATATTCAAGCCATTGATCTCCTTATTTTTTTCTTCATTTGTGAGTTTATAATCATTAACTGATTCTAAATTATCTGGCTCTGATGGCCTAAGTTTCTCAATTTCTTCCATTAACTCAGACTTCTAGTCTTGTCGTTGCTTCTTGTAGAGTTTAGATACATAGACAACTTTTTTAGATTTATTTTTTTTATCCCTCCAAACATCTATCTCTTCAAGAGCATCCTCTAACTCAGCTTTCATATCCAATCTTCTTTCAACTTCTTCTTTATCAATATTGGTTTATTCTTTATTCAGAGTACTACCAACAGCTACCACCATATCATTTTCTCTATGATCATTGCATTTCTCTATCTCTTCAACCTCCTCAACCTTATATTCCTATGAACTGTCACATTCTTGTGAAAGGATATTCTTCTTCTTAAAAAATTTCTCTTGAACTGCTTCTTGCCTTTCCCATAGGCTGAAGACTTCTTCTATGGAATTTTGACTTCATCGACATCATTATCTTCTTGGAACTTTTTGAGACACCTTGCGGTAAGATGAAAAACCTTTCCAAATCCAAAACAAACTAGTGGAAGATTCCCCTTGAACATTCCTTTTCCTCTTTGCAGATTTGATGAAAGAAATGGAATCACCTCATTTGTCTCTTCATCCTCTTGAGACTATTTAGTGGGGAGATTCTTCATGGCCTGGAATGCCACCTACTTAGATTTCCCCTTTTCCACAATCCCATTATCATCATTCCACATTTCATATACAACCAAGGTATTGTGCAACTTTTTTAGTGTCAACACCTTTGGATCTTTATCTTCCAGCACAGAAACTTTTGGATTGAAATGAAGTAGAATTTTTCTCAAGATGTGCTTTACGATATTTATGTATTCTATGACTTCTCCAAGACCCCACATATCTTCCACAACAATATTTACCCTATCAAATAATGCATCAACAGACTCATTCGGGTTCATTTTTAAATCTTCATAATTGTTCCACAGAACTTGAAATTTTTCCTCTCTGACCTTTGTGTCTCATTCATATATATTCAATAACTTTTCTCAAATGGCATGTGATGTTTTTCATGACATAACCTTCATATTGATATCATTAGATAGGTCTCCCTCTAGAGCATTAATTCCCTTGGAATCAGCATCCAATTCTCTACACTCCGCTTCCAATAATGAACCACTATTAATATCGGTTGTTATACCATGTATTTCTGCTGTAAACATGTCCATTCCCAAAGATCGGAATTTTTGTTGCTTCTAATTGTTCCATAGCTGAAAATTGTTTCCGTAGAAGATCAGAATCTTATTATTATTGGTGAACTCCATTAGAGAGAGAACGAATGATAATAACCTTTCATCATATACCAATTGTTAGGTCCATTGGGTTGTATACCCTAAGAGGGGAATGAATTAGGGTATGACTTATTAAAACAACTTCCCATAATTATCTTTTTTTTCTGTTAATAAAAACTCTTTTTTCTCTCTTTAATATGGAAAAGTATAAACAGAAACTAAATAATGCACAAGACACAATGATTTTTACTTGGTTCACCGTCATTGGGCTTTATCCAAAGAAAATACACCGGCGATGTGCCGATGTACAAAATCCACTAAAATCATACTGTGGTTTAAAATGTTTGGGCTAGATCACTTCTATGTACAGGCTCATTGCCTTTAAAAATTTTAGGGTTAGATCACAGCTTTCCCAAGGGTCACTCCATGTTTCTCTCTCTCTGGCTCACTATCAGTGGAGAGGATCACCTACTTTCTCCTACTTTGCTCACAGCTTTGGAAAAGATCCACTTACAGTTTACAAGCTCGTTGGTCTATTCATTATCTCTAATGAAATATGAATTCTTAACTATTTATAGATGCTCTGTTGATGTCCAACATTCACCCATAGATGATTCTCATTTGGCACTGAGTATACCGGGCAACCATAATTTTTAAGTGCAGCCTTCACTATGCCTTACGTACAATTTTCTGTTCTTGTGCGAAATTCACTTTTCATGAAACAAATCCTTTTACATGAAACCACCTCAATTAAGTGCAACAGTCTATTTTTACGCACAACCTTTTCTTTACATGCAACACCCTTATTTACACGCATCATGAGCTTTACACACAACCTTCTTTTTATGCATATCCTTTTATTTACATGCAAACACCACTTTTATGCGCAACAACCATCTTTTATGCACCTCCTTTTCTTTAATCACGGGAAAGTTCTCTATGTTCAACCTTTTCATTTACGTGAAACTCCCTTAAATACTTCAATTTTTCATGCTAGAGCATAGATACTCTCTAAGTCTTGAGCTCCTTCGATTGAGGGAGCTCACTTCATATTTATTGGCAAAATTGACCCTTGCGCGAAAAACCCTCCTACCGTGCATTATTCTCTTTGAGCGCGAAAAAAAGATCTTCCACACAACATCACATTTTATGCAATGCTCCAATTTTTCATTCACCTCATGCCTTTTCCAATTTTGGAGCTTCTGATCTCGAAACACCTCTTGTGCGAAAAAGTTCTTTCCTCTATTTTGTGCCCCACACCAATATTTCTCGCACCACTTTATTTTTCATTCACCATGCTAAATTTTTGTGCATATCCCTTTTCCAAAAACACATATCTTCATTTTCTGATTTTCAGGCCCAAAAATTTGGAAAACACTGGAAAATGGCATCACCTTGTATCTGCTCTTTTTCTACCGCCTCCAGATCATTCATTCCTTTGTCAAGGTTCTTCAATCAATCATGGAATTTTGACAACATCCCATGAACCCGAAAACATACCATGTAAACTCCCTTTGTCAAAAAATTCGTACATCATGGGCTGATTTTTCAACAAATGCAACATGGAGGCCCGATTTGTCAACAAACACAGTCACCTCAAAAATGCTTCAAAGATACCCTAAGGGATTTTATTCCCAACACTTGTAAAACATGTAATTCCCATAAGCAAAAGATGAAATGATCTGGATAAAAAAATTGGAATGTATAAAAATAATTTAGCATAATAATATAAAAATAATTAAGAATTATATTGATGTATATAAGGAGAAATAATAACTCGAATGAAAATGAAGGGTAGGGAAGAAAACCCTTTCCTTATGTCTGGCTGTGTTCTGCACTTGAACTTAATGTCCAACATAATCAAATTAAGTCCTTTAATTAATTAATTAATAACCATTTTTACATGTATTTTATTCTTTATATTTTAATTAAGTTAATTTATGACCTTATTTATGAGTTATACAGCTCAATTTCCTCATTCAAGAGCATTCATTTTCTTGGTTTTCATGATCGGTTCAAATCTGTATAAGTAATGAAGTTCATGTAAAATGGGTATAATTATCCAAAATTATAATTATATTATATTAATGAACATATATAAGTGTGATTGTTCTTATATAAAGTTTTTTTCATAGATATGAGGATGAATCATTAAATAACATGTTAATGATAATCCTTAAGATTAATTTTGGAGATTTTAGATAACAAAAAACTTGTTTTGTTTTATAATTTAATATGATGTAAATATGTTTCATTTAGAACATGAAAAGGGTTGTAATATATATTTTAAAATATTTTAAACCATTCAAATGGTTTTATGAATATACAAGAAGATAGTGAACGAAAATGAAAATGTTTCATCCTTGAAGGTGAAAAAACAACACCTCACAGACGACTTAACCATTTTTAGAATAAAAGGGAGAGGAGAAGGGGATTGATAATGGATTATTCCATTAACATGATATAATTATAGTATAAAAATGATTCTATATTTATCATTACACTTGGAACATAAGAGTTTGGGAGAGTATATGAAAATTAAATAACTTGAAAAGAAATTAAAAGAAAAATAAATAGGTTTTTAAATCTTGATTTTCTCATCGAGAAACTCCTTAAAGAAATGGTTAGGGTCTTTTGATGAGAAAAATGGATCCTGGATGTGGGGGGTCTTCGGAATATTATTTATCATAACTTTGACAAGGATAAAATTTTTGAAGGATTGAGGAGAATGGGTGGTGGGGGTGGTATTTATAGTGGAGGAGTGGGATGTTTTTTTAATATTTTATTCATTTGTTTATTATTTTGGCTCAAGACCATGAATAGTTTGATAATTATCACCAAATATATTAAAATAATGAAATATATTTTGATATTATAGTCTTACATCATCCATAAATTACCTATGACTCAATAATTTATGCAATTAACATTTATCGTAAATTATTATATTTTACTATTCAACAAAATTTCAAGTATTTTAGAAAAATCCCAATAATTAACCATAACCATTTTTAAACATGTTGAATTGAAAAATTAAATCCAATTTATGAAAATGATTTTCTAAATGTTAGGAATTTATTTTTTTAATTAAAATCACCATTTTCTCAAAAAAATCAAATTATAAAATTATAACTGATTTTATAATACTTTGAAAAATTAACTAAGGAATCATAAAATTATCTTAAAATAATAAGACAAAATAATATTAATATATGAATCTATTTTTTGAAAATAAATTTTCTTTTAAATAAATTTTTTAATTATACAATTTTAATTAAATATTTATGACTTACAAAAATACCAACTCTTAATTAATAATTTTTAAAATATTTATTTACTTATACTAGGATATGATTATATTATTATTGAATTTATAAGTTGCGTAAATTTTATTTACAATTACATGTGTGGGGTTACTATTTATTTGGCTGACTTTCTATTCATAAGGATCATATTACTATTTCTATGGTCAAGTTACAATTTCACCGGTATAAGTTCCTTAACTTCTACAAATAGATCTTATTTAATTAATTATTTCTTTATAAATTTTTTATTATGTTCTCTAAGTGATTTTATGTGATTAATACTAAAGAAAATAATTATAAGAAGGAATAATTCATTGATAAAATTTTAGGTCCTTACAATCTCCCCTCCTATAAAAATTTCATCCTCAAAATTTCCAAAATGTCACCTCATAAAAATATTTGGGTACTTATTTATTAAAAGTTCCTTAGACTACTATGTCACCTCTTCAATTTTATGATTTTTCCAAAGTACCTTTACCAGCTGAGTCATATGATTCCTCAACACCTATTCTTTAGTGTCCAGAATCTTGATAGTCTCTTCATAGTAAGATATATTATGTTCCAAATCTATTCCTTTAGAAGTGAAGACATGCGTTGGGATTGGCATGTAAATCATTAAAAAATAGATTTGGAATAAATTTTGTACTTTATAAAGTCTAGGTGACATTTCCAAATGATAATCCATTACTCCAATTCACTCTAGAATTTAAAACTGGACAATGTACCTGGGGCTCATTTTCCATTTCTTCCCAAATCTTAGAAAATCGTCACATAGAGATACTTTCAAGAAAACATGATCTCCCGCTAGAAATTTGAAATTCTTATATCTATTATCGAAATAGATATTTTTCTACTTTGATATCCTTTGATATAATTTTTAATATTATTTACCTTTTATGTTGTTTCCTCCACACTCTATGGTCCTACAAGCTTCCTTTCACCAATTCCATCCCAACAAGTTGTCATAAAACATCTATTTCCATAAAATGCTTCATATGGTTATAGATGAATACTAGAATGGAAACCAATATTCTATAAAAACTATACTAAAGGTAAATAAAGATCCCACATACCTTGAAATTCAAGTGATCATGATGTCAACATGTCTTCTAAAGTTTGGATCATCCTTTCTGGCTGCCCATGAGTTTTAGGGTGATAAGAAGTACTCAAATGAAGCTTCTTATCCAATGATTCATGAATGATTTTCTAGAATTTAAATGTAAATCATGGATCATGTTTGGACACAATTGAAATAGGTTCTCTATGAAGTCTTATGACTTCATAAATATATAATTTTATGAAGGGTTTCAGTGTAGACTCCTCTCTTATAGTGAGAAAATGTGCAGGTTTGGTGAGTAGATCAACAATTACACATATTTCATCCTCAATTATTGGAATTTTTTTTAAAATAGTGAAAAATCCATAGTTATGTCATCCCATTTTCATCTATTAATAGTTAGAGGTTCCATGACTCCTCTAGGATATTGTCTTCCATCCTTCACCTATTCACAGACTAAACATATTGATACAAAATCATAATTTTCCCATTGAATATTATCCCACCAAAAATGGTCCTTAAAATTTCTATACATCTTAGTGCTACCAGGTGTATATAGAAATTTGAACTATGCACATCATCTAATAACTCCATTTTTAGATCGGGTATAGAGGGAACACAAATCCTCTTCTAAAATTTTAAAATTCCATCCTTATACAAAAAGTATCATAACTTCCCATCATTCACGGCTTTAATTTTCTTTGAAGATTATCATCCTTAGATTGAGAACTTTTAAATCATTCTAATAAAGATGGTTGTAAAACAAGTTTAAAAGTAATGATTTTTCACGTTCCTTGATAATTCCCACATATATCTTTTCTATATCCATGTACACATGATCCTTTTCAATCCTCATTTTTTTCATAACTCGAAGACCATTTCTTCTCAATGCATCTACTACATTATTCGCCTTTCCAGGGTGGTAGTGTATTGAACAATTATAATCCATGAGTAGCTTGAGTCATCTCTTTTGCCTCATGTTGAGTTCTTTCTATGAGAATATATATTTCAAGCTCTTGTGATCTATATGTATCTCACATATTTAATCATATAGATGTGGTCTCCATATCTTTAGAGAAAATATTACACCTTCTAACTCAAGATCAGCTATTGCATAGTTCAATTAATGATTTTTTAATTGCCTTGATGCATAGGAAATAACTCTCTCATTCTGTATAAGGAAACAACCAAGTATTTTTTTTGAATCATAACTATAAAAAACAAACCCATAATTTTTTAATGATAGATTCAAGATCATATCATTCACTAATACCTTCTTCAATTCATAAAATAATACTTCACATTCATTTGTACAAATAAAATTAACCCCTTTAAGTGTAAGCTTGGTTAACGAGTTAGCTAATCAGGTGAAGTTCTGAATGAAATTCCAATAATAATACCATAAACCAATAAAACTAAATACCTCGGTTATTTTTTTTGGGGTATTAAATTTCTAAACCACCTTTTTCTTTACAGGATCAACTGAAATTCCAAACCTAGATACAATATGGTCGATAAAAGACAATTTTTGAATCTAGAATTCCCACTTTCTAAAATTCCTATAAAACTATTTATTATAACAGTTTCCATAACAACCCTCAAGTGGTTATAATGTTCTTTATATATTTTATATTATACAAATATATAATCAATAAATACTAGAAAAAATCATCAATATATTACTTGATCATATTATTCATTAGATCTATAAAACTAAGAGTGTATTAGTCAGTCCAAATGGAAATACTATAAACTCGGAATATCCATACCTATTTTAAAATGAAATCTTTAGAACATATTCCTCCCTCAAATGCAATTAATTATATCCATATTGAATGTAAATATTCGAAAAATATTACGCTCAATGAATTTGATCAAAAAAATCATCAATGTGAGGAAGGGGATACTTTCTTTTTAATGTAATAGCATAGATTAATCTATAAGTATTGCATAGCCCTATTAATCAATATTTCTTCTTGAAAAAAATAATAGAGGATCCCCATGGAGAAATAGTAGGGTGAATAAATCCTTTATCACTGAATTCCACTTGTTTTTTCTTCAGTTATACAAATTCTATAGTGTCAATTCTATATAGAGTCCTTGATTTTTGTCTTTCACCATGAATTAAATTAATATCGAACTCAAATTATCACTCCAGAGGATGTCTAGGTAAATCCTCCAGAAATATTTCAATATAATCTTTCACAATATATACATCTTCAATTTTATTATTTATTTACTCTTCCATATATGATATTTTCTATTCCTCCCCATAATTTTCATTTAAAAGAGCTACTGGAGGTGATTCAGATAAGACTCAAATGATGATGTTTCCACTCTAAAGATAAGGGATTCTACATCTTCCTCCCCAATAATAATTTCCTTCTTCTTGCTATATATTTTCTCATAATATTTTTAAATCCATTATATACTAAGGATTATATCAAATTCAGTCATAGTTGTTCTGAAAATGCCAGTAACTAAATCACATTTATGTGTCATAAATAGGTTTGACTTACACATATTTTTTGTAATGATACATCCATTAAGAGTTTTTACTAATAACTCAATTATAAAATCAAAATATAAATGTCTATTTTTTTAGGTAAATGGGAAGTTATAAAATAATACGATGATCCAAAATCAAATAATGAATTTTCTAATTTTGAGTAAATGATTAAATTATCTACCACCACATCATTAGAAAATTCAACCTCAGTTATTGTCATAAAAATCTTTGCCTTTCTCCTGTGGACTTTTATGAGGCTTGTTTTCAAGAGGATTGGGAAAATCATTAAAATAGTGTCTCATATACATAAAATTGTAGTACTAAACATTTATAGCTTCTTTCTTTCCCATACAATCATTATAATGATGGAATTTCTCTCCACACTTGTAGTAAACTCCATTTCCTTTTAAGTAGAGGCAAGGGGGTTTTCTTCGACAAGTATCACATGTTATAAAATTCCCATTTTATTCTTCCATTTATATAGGCTTTCCTCATACACCCTCTACTTCTCTTATTTTCCCCCAAATTCATATGACTTATAGAATTTTTTTTCCTGATAATGCATGAGATTGTATCTTCATATGATTAGAAATATTTAGAAGACTAGTATCCTTCAGATGAATGGTTTTAAACCATAAAATAATCGGTCAATATATCTCCTTGGATTTTTTATTTATTATATGGAAAACCTTGTTAAACTTGTAAATTTGGCTACATACTTTGTAACATTTTCATCTACTTTTTGTTTCATGCTCAAGAATTTCCCCACCATATCTTCTCACTGTTCTCAAGGAAAATTTCCTTAAAATTCCTTCATTTTATATTTTTAATTTCTTCCTCAACCTTTTTGTTTTTAATTAATAACCACAATTGATCTGCATCTCCTGATAGATGATAAATTTCCATGAAAACCTTCACCCTTTCATTACTTACCAAAGTGAAAAATATATTCTCTAAGGAAATTATCCACTTATCCGCTACAAATGGGTGTCTAGTACAATTGTGGAATAAGATGCTCTATATGGGTAAGGTTATTATTCATAACCTGAGACAACTATCCTAATATAGTTATAAGTTTGCCACCACCAATCGCAGCTCCAGTACCAAAATTATTAACTTTCATATGAGTGAAATCCATATATGGTATATGTGCATTGATACGGTTTCCATTCCTTCTACTAGGGACCATTTATAAATAATGTCATAAACTAAATAAGTATTTGTATCATAATTTATAATTTCAAACTATTAAAACACATAACATAAATTGGAAATGTATGCATAGCTAATCTCATATTCCTAAACATGGTTTATTTGGGGACATATTTACTTTTAAATCTTTCATAATGGCTTATAAGAAAAATTTAAATTATCTTGAGAATATCTCCAAGGAGTATCAAAATAGGTTCATAGGAAGGCCCATTTTCATATAAAAGGTTACCCCGAGTCAGGATTGGGACACCTTATCAGAGTTGTTACCCCTAGGTAAATCTGTGCCAAAACCAAGTCCACTTGTACTATCTAGGGAGGGATGTATTTATAGGAAGACCCATATAATATCTACCTTTAAAAAAATTGGTGTATGTTCTTCTATACAAATCCTCAAAGTATATCTTATCATTATGTTCCCAAATGTATGTTTTCTAAATCTAGTTTCCAAGGGTCCTACTAAACTTCCTCTAATACCATCTATAAAGACCTTGAACCCAGTTTCCCAGAGTTGATGCCCTACTTTATTACATTGGCATGATAAACAAAGAATTTTCATCCTAAAGGACTAGATAGTTTAGTATTTTTGAAAAAACAGGCACAAAAAAAGTTTTACAATACAAATTGAAAGGAAATATAATGTATAAATTCTATTAGAAACATCCATAACTCATAGATTCTCCCTGAAATTCATTCATAATAATCTTCTTAACATATTGGGGAAAAATAAAACATGATAAAGGGTGATATCTACTACTAATTAAGTATATATAATATGAAATACACTAATATAAAAAATAAATAATGATGAGTTACTGAAAACACGTGTCGTTGGAACATAAACTTGTGCATCATTTGGTAAGAATAAAATATGAATAAATAATTCCATAAAAATAGTACCATGAGAATGAAGATTAACCATGGATATTATACTAGTCGAATATTCACATGGATTATCAATTTCTAAAATCATTATGAGGGATGCATAATGTTAGACATCAGAAAAAAAACTATTGAGGCCTCGACCAAAACATATGAAAATAAATGTTTAAGGGCTCATCCAAAACCATATCTGAAAATGGGTAAGTCCTCAGCCAAGTCAATATCTTTTTTGTCTCATATAACCTACCAATTCATCGAGAGGCTATAGAGGACCCCAACTTTCACTTACCAAGTCAAATAAACTCTTCATATAAATGGGTAAAAACATAAACAACATATATATATATATATATGTAATGTAAATAACATTCCCCAATATGTAAACATAATCACTAATCATTCTAAGAAGTATGGTAAATGGTATGAAGATAGAATATCCACATTCAAACTGATTATAAACCATTTAATAAAATTTGGTATGTGATAATCATGAGATATAAATCTCAATATAGCATAATAATAAATAGATGTGTAAAAATAGATGAAAATAATCTAAAAAAACATTGAGTAATCCTATAGAAAAATACCCTTTTACTTAAAAAAAGAACAGTTCTTTTGGAAAATCCATTTGTATTTGTCATGATTATTTGTATATAACCTGAAACAAAAATATATATAATTTAATGAAAAAAATTATTAATTTTAGAAAAATAATGGTTTCTTGAAATATATTATGGTTAGTACTTGGAAATGGGTAATAAATTGTGATGTTCCTTTTAATCGGGCTTCCATATCAGGAAGAATTGAGAAGGGGACCTTTTAAAACATGTAAATCCCATAAACTAAAGATGACATGATATTGATACATATTTTTTGAATGTATAGAAATAATTTAGAATATTTATATAAAAATTATGAATAATTACATTAGTTTATAGAAGGAAAAATCATAACCCAAATGAAAATGGAAGTTCGGGAAAAAAACCATTACCTTATGTCTGAATGTGTTCCGCACTTGACCTCAATACCCTGGATAATAAAATTTAATCCATTAATTAATTAATTAACTAATAATATTTTATACATTTATTTTATTAATTTTAGTTTTATTAAGTTCGTTTATGGCCTTATTGATGAGTTATAGGGTTTAATTCCATCGTTCATCTGCATTCATTTTCTTGGTTTCCATGATCAGTTCACTTGTTTATAAGTAATAAAGTTCATCTAAAATGGGTATAATTCTTAATAATTGGAATTATATGTTATTAATGAAAATAAATAAGTTTAATTGGTCTTATATATTGTTTTTCTTCAAATATGAGGATGAATCATAAAATAACATTTAAATGATAATTGTTTAGATTATTTTTAGTACTTTTAGATCTGAACGAACTCGTTTTCTTTTATCATTTGGTATTATGTAAATATGTTACTTAAATAAATAAAAAGTTTTTTATGTTAAATTTTACAATATTTTTCGACCATTAAAATGGTTTTATGAACAACCTTGAAGACAGTGAATAAAAATGAAAACTTATCATCCTTGAAGAAGTTAAAACAACACCTCACAGACAACCTTTCCATTTTTATAATAAAAGGGATAAGGGAAGAGGATTGATGATGGATAATTCCATTAACATGATATAATAATAGTATATAAATGATACTAGAGTTATCATTCCACTTTTACAAGAGTATTTTAGGATATAATAGGAAAATAAAAGATCATAAAAATAAATTAAAACAAAAATAAATTGGTTTTTACCTCTTGTTTTTCTCCTCCTTGAGATTTTCTTTAGGGAAAAGGTTTTGTTATTTTGATGAGAAAAATATCTCCTATACTTTTGAGAGGGTCTTAAGAATAGTATTAAGAATAAATTTGACAAGGGTAAAATAAAGTAATGTGTGAGGAGAAGGGGTGGTGATGGGCGGTATTTATAGTGGAAGAGGCGGGTGTTTTCTTGAATATTTTAATCATTTGTTTTTTATTTTGGCTCAATACTATGAATTGTTTTAGAATTATCAAAAAATATATTAGAATAATTAATTTTATTTCTATATTATGGACTTACATTAGCCATAAATTACCTATGACTCAATAATGTATGTATTTAACATTTACCATAAATTGTCGTATTTTACTATTCACCAAAAATTCAAGTATTTTAGAAAAATACCAAAACTTAATCATTACAATTTTTCTACATGTATAATTAAAAAATGAAATCAATTTTATAAAAATAATTTTCTAAATATAAGAAATTTAATTTTTAATTAAAATCATAATTTACATAAAGAATACATATTTTATAACACTTTGAAAATTTAACTGAGGTCTCATAAAATTACCCTAAAATGAGAATAAAAAAATATTAAGATATAAATATATTTAATGAAAATAAAATTTCTTTTAAATAATTATATAAATCATATAATTTTAATTAAATATTTATTAATTACAAAAACACCAACTCTTAATTAATAATTTTTAAAATATTTATTTACTTATACTCTTATATAATTATACCATACTTTCATTTATAATACACCTTAGTTTTATTTTTACTTTCATGGGTGATTTTACTATTCATTTGTCTAATTTACTACTCATATGGGTCTTATTGAAATTTTTAAGTTTTGAAGTGCCCAGATCAGTGTGAATCACTGAGAGGGGGAGGGGGTGAATCAGTGATCCCTTAAAACTTTTTACTAATTGATTCCTTATCAATTAAACCTCTATGGCTGGTTAAATCCTCGATCCACTCTTCTTGTATCTCTCAACCTTTCCCGGATAATGCAGTAATGAAAAGACACAGGACACAAGGATTTACAAGGTTCGGCACCAAAGGCCTACATCCTTGCCATGCTCTCCCAGCATGGATTCTCCCATTATAATCTGTTAGTATTACAATGGTCGATACAGCTTCCCACCGTATCTCTCCTGAGTCCCACAGGAGGGTCTTTATACTGCATCCCACAGTGTTACCAGAGTCCCACTGGCCTGCTCCAGAATCCCACTGAAGACTTCTTCTCCCTGAGTCCCACAGGGTCTTCTCCTGGCTCCTCAAGTCACATGAGTAGCTCTTCTTCACTTTAAGCTTCTTCAAGTAACTTCAGCAGCCTGGGATAAAGGCTGCTGGCCTTGCTCTTCTCTTCTGATCACTTGTGGTGAACAGGTCTTCTCGTCTTGCTCAGGCTTTATCTCCTTCTTTTCAGGATGACCTGGCCTCTCTCCAATTACTGAATACTCAGACAAGTGATGTCTTTAACTTCAGTCTGGTCCAGTCTCAGTTCACCTCAACTTCATGCACTGAGTGCATGGCAACTCTGAATCCTCATGCACTGACTGCATGGCCTTCTCAATTCTTCAAGAACCTCCTGGTCTTGGACAACTCAAACGCACACTCACTGATTTGAACTTTGTTTACGTGCGCATGTGCATGCATGCATGCATGCACTTCTCCTTTCCTCTTCTTGGTGCAGTAGACCCACAAAGGTTGTAATCAATTATAGCACACACCTTCTCCACAATCTTCACACACTATATTCAAATTGTTCACACACTTAGAAGTGTGTTTTACTTTAGTGTGGAACTTCTTCTTCTTCTTCTAATGTGTATACACTGTTAGTGCACACACTAGGTTCGACCTCTTTTCTCTTTGCACACACCTCTTTCACTTTTGCACACTCATGAGTTGGCATCCTCCTCTTCTTGTTGCACACACACACTTTAGTGTTCTTTTAGTTTGTTCTTCAATGTGTGCACACACAAAATGTGTCTTCACTTGGTTCACACACAAGGCATGAAAGCCTCGGGTCCTCTTCTCCACTTGGCACACACCCACTGTCCGTAGGTGGTCTTGTCTTCTTGGCACCCAAGCACAAAGGCTCGGCCTTCCTTCTCTTCTTGCACACACCCAAGGCTACTGCCTCTCTTGTTTTTGCACACACAGCCCGAACTCCACTTGTGTGCAGGCGCGCAAGGGTTGCGGCCAAACATCTCAACACTATGCACACACACTGTCCATGGCGTGGGTGTTTTCTCCTTTTAGCACACACACACTTGGTGTGTAATTCTCATCACCCGAATTCAAACAAGGCGTGCAAGGGGGTGTGGCCCTATTCTTGTCTTCAAATGCCGCGCAGGCTCAAGTGTGCAAGGGTGAAACACTGCCGCGCAAGCCACAACAAACCTCGAGGGCGCGCAAGGTACTTGCGGCCTCGGGTACTTCCTGTCGCGCAAAAGAAAGACGCGCAGGGGACTCCTCACCTCCTTCTTGTCGCGCAAAGGAGTTGCGCGCAAGGGACTCCTTCGGGCCAAGGATGGCACCGAGAACAATAGCCGCGCAAAGGTTTTGCGCAGTGGCTTCTTTCTTCGTGAGGCAGAGCACTCACGGGACACAAATCTTCAACAAGAACTTCAGCAAACAATCAGAGAGCCTTGGCCTCTCTTTTTATAGGCAGAGGGATGCCTAATCTTCCGCGGGATCTAAATCTTGAATCACCGAGATTTTCGGTTCTTTAAAAAATCTTTGAACGCAAGCCGCAAATCACGTTTTTCTTTTCTGTTCTCCGCGGGATTCCTTCTTCTTCGGTTTCCTTCACGTGCAAGAGCATGCAAACGCATGCATGGCCTCTGTTTAAACATTTGAGCACAAACACATGGGCCTCGCACCTCCGGTTGCTTCGGCTTCGACCGAATTCATTTCTTGATGCATGCATGCAACATTTTAATGCATGGATGGGTTCAGTGCGTTGAGACGATCCCAATGGAGGTCTCGGTTTGCTCGGAGGTGGCCGGGAACTCAAAATAGTCGTTCGGGAGGCTCCTGGTTCGACGGAGCTCACGGGAGGCTTCGGGGTGTCCTCGGCTCGAGCTCGAGGTGGAAGACGATCCACGGCCGTCGGATCGAAGTTTTGGTCGGTCGCGATCAGGATGGGCCGCGGCGGATTAGATGTGCGGCTTAGATCGTCCGCGCGATCAGATGAGCGGCTGGGATTCGCTCCGCGGAAAAAATGTTTGTCCCACATCGAAACGGCGCCCGGTTTCTCCGCGCCTTATCAATATGCCGCTCCCTCAACCCGGCAATTGAATCTCCTCCCTCCACGGTGCCGCCCCGCACCGTGTTCTCCCTGCGGGCGCGCTCTGCGCCCACTTATGCCTCCTGCGGGCGCGCTCCTAGCGCCCACTATGTACCTCAGGCGCGCGGGTTTCACCACCGCGTGTCCTCGGGGGCTTACACACGGCCCCCCTGCCTCTCGGGCTGGCCACATGGGATCCCCCCTTGGGCGTGGCGCCTTAGGCCCACATGTGCCTTGGGGGTTGAACCCTTAAGGCTGGCTTGAGATGGCTAATTTTTTGCAAGTAAATAGGACAAGGACTTTGTTAAAAACAAAGTAACCAAGTTCAAATGCCATTCCTTCTTCTAAGCCAAATGCCACTTCAAATTATTCTTCTTCTTCTCCATTTCTTCCATTTCTTCATTTCTTCTTCATAAGAATTCTTCCAATCTCCTCAACATATATTCATTACTTAGGAGGGAAATTCTTGGAGGTACTTCTTCTTCAACCGAACTCCTGAATCACTTAATTCTTCAATGTTCTTCAATGATCCAATTAGTGGTCAAGTTGGATCATCTTCATGTTCACATGCACTAAGTGATAGTGCATGGACTTCATTAATGCACATCATCCACTTAGTAGTTGTGGATGGAACTCCTTTCAACTCCTCATGCATTTTGAAGACAATGCATGGTCTTCAATCAATGTTGTGACATTGTATCATCAGGATACAAGTTCTTGGAACTTTAAGAACAGCTCAACAATCGTCAGATGTCCATGGAAAATGTTTCAACCACAATTTCCAATACCACTTAGTGAATCTCCTAAGTGACATGCATCTTAGTACCATGGCCATTCTCCTTCATCACCAACACCATCACAACCTTTGTCATTCACATCTTGACATTCCTTGACATCCATTCATTCCCTGACAACTTCATGCCTCATTGACAACAAATACAACACAGTGCACTTCAATCCCCCCCTTTGTATTTGTTGTCAATACACTCCTTCAGCACATATGAATGGGTCAATATGTGTGCCAATATTTCTCCCCCTTATTGGCAATCAAATGCAAAGGTGTGGTGTGGTTCACTTTCAAAAATATCTCTTCCTCCCTTTGAAAAGTATTTTCTTGAAAAAAACTAAGAGAGAGGGATGATGTCACATGTTCTCTTTAGCAAAGAACCTTTAGTAAATCAGCTCTAAGTCTACTTGGGCTAACCCGGTGTAGAAAACAAGAGTGATATGACCAAGGAATTCAAAGCTGTCCATAATTCTCTACACATGTGAGATCATGCTTAGGGGTTTGAAATTTTTTTTCATATATAACAATGAATTGCTATATCCTGCACATACTCCACAAAACTCATTAGAAAGTTCAGTGCAAAGATAAAGCTCCCCCTTTCATCCATTTGTCTTCAATCCATACTCCCCCTTAATTGACAAGATAAACTCAATTAAGAAACAAGGGATGAAAGTATGATTGGAATACCTTCACTTTTCTTCAAGATGGTATTAATCTAAGAATCCCATATTCTTCAGATTGGCTCCCCCTCAAGGGGTGCACTTCATTCTTTCTGAACCATCCTCCAGTTGAGAATGATCATCATCTTCAATTCCCCGTAATGTTAGCACATGTAAATGCAAGTGATTAGGGAATAACATGGAACCTCCTTGGTTCATCAATGTGAACAACAAGGTTGAGAAGATTCTCTCAACCGAGATGTCCCATTTTCACCATTCTTCACACTTGCACATTTGATCTTCAATGATGTTGGTGCTGGTGTGGATCTCAATACATCTTCATGTGAAATATTCTTCTTCCCTCTTGCCTTAGCAATTGCCAGAACTTCATCTTCAGCTCTTTTCAGATCTTTGGAAAGTTGCAACTGATTTGGCCGTATGACTAGTAAGTCACTTGGAAGTGTGGCCTCAGTTCTGGATATTCCACATGGTTCCTTTGATTCTGTCAAGCTACCTCTCTTAGGAAACTTGTTTTCAATCAATCCCTTCTGCTTCTTTTGGATTGATTGTCTGTTTGAGTTCAGTTGGCTTCTATTTATTTTCATGGCTTGTTTGCAAAGATCCATGGTATGACCTCTCTTTCCACAGTAGAAGCATATTTTCTTGGTGGTCCTTCTAGATGACTCACCCTTCTTGGATTTAGACTCCAAGGACTTCTCTTCCTTTTTCAACATCTTCTTGGGATCTTTTTCAGCTTTCTTCTTCTTGCTTCCCAAGGCTTCCATTTTAGCCAGGTTCAGTGATCTTCTCTTCCTTTTAGCTCTGGATACAGTT